>OU452244.1:7488928-8744285 GCA_911728495.1 Furcula furcula | reverse complement strand
TGTGATGCAATTTTTTTTTATACTACCAAGGTGGCAAGCAAGCGTACGGCCCACCGTAGCCTATAGACGCTAGCAACACCATAAGAATCACTAGCTCGTTGCCGACCCTTAAGACATTAGATGTTAAGTCTTTGTGTCCGGTAATTTCACCAGCTGCAGTGCCCTTCACGCCGGAACACAGCAATGCTTACACACTCCTGCCTGGCGGGAGAATATCTGACACTGCGGTGGTACCTACCTGGACGGTTAATTACGGCGAAGATTATCAAATTGTGTCATTTGACGTATATTCTACGTAAAAACCCAGAAATTCACATAGTAAGATTTTTGTAATTATTAGATGGACTTGGGTATGTAGGACATATCATTAAACAAAGAAATCAAATATGGCAGCCTTAGCCTCCTTTTTTGTATTTTTTGTGTTAACATAATTTATACTTGTTTTGATCACGTCCTGAGGGCACCGATCTTTTCGGAGCTGTGACTTTGGTGAACTTGGGACGTGCGATGCCCTAAACACGTGCTTGCTATTTCTATTGGTTATTGCGAAACTGATCCCCAGTTTATACCTACTTTTGGATTTCGCGTTCCATTACCAAAATTTATTTTAATCGGGAATCAGCGCTATTTACATTATATGTTGGCTTGACGTTCTGCTTGTGACCACGCCTTTTTTTTCACGCGGGGGAAATCTTCCGAAGATCCCCGGGAGTTGTGGGGCTCGACCGGGGTATGTGGGATTCTTAACCACTAAAACCCCCGTGGCTGTCGCATCGGCACATGAGAGGGGACCCCCGGGCTCTCCGGTGGGATCCCGATTCGATTGACATGAAGAGGGGCGAACCTGGGGCCTCCGTTGGGATCTGCACCAGAGGCCCCTCAGTGCCTTGCCTTTGAGCCCGTCGCCGGAGGACGCATTGTAGTCCCCCGGGTGCCATCACGGTGCTCACGGGGACGGGGGTCGCAACCCCGCCGCCGTCCTCCTCGGAGTCGCCGCCGAACTCAATGGACGTCCTAAGGGCCCACACCCCCTTTTTTTTTGATGCGGGGTTAATTTTCGAATGATCGCCGGGTGCTGTGGGGCTCCACCGGGGTATGTGGGATTCTTACCCACTAAAACCACCGCGGCTGTCGCATCGGCACATGAAGAGGGGCGAACCTGGGGCCTCCGTTGGGATCTGCACCAGGGGCCCCTCAGTGCCTTGCCTTTGAGCCCGCCGCCGGGGGACGCATTGTAGTCCCCCGGATGCCAACACGGTTCTCACGGGGACCATCCTCCTCGGAGTCGCCGCCGTACTCAATGGACGTCCTAGGGCCCACACCCCGAACGTCCAGCGACTCCGAAGGTTTAAATGTGGCCTGGTGTAACCTGGCCGTAACGTCAAGCCAAAATATAGCGTAAAATTCCCGATTAAAATAAAGTTTGATCCCCAGTTTCTTTCAATAGGGTAAATGTGGCTTAGTTGCCCTAGGGGTATAGTTGCCTCGATTGTAATTTATTTATATAAAATAACATGTGATCATCCGCCAAACTAGAGAAATTACAATCGAGGCAACTATACCCCTAGGGCAACTATCCCACATTTACCCTATAATATAGTATGTACCAATTAATAATGTTCAACTCGCAAAATCCCTCCCGCCATTCACCATCATAATCAGTAGCCGAAAGACGTCCACTGCTAAACAAAGGCCTCCCACTTACGAGGAAGGGGATGCCATAATCTCCATGCTTGTCATGCGTCTTGGAGACCTTAGATGGGTGACCGTTTAGTGGCTTAGCGTTATGGGCGGGCACGTAAGAAGTCAGTCCCGGTAGTTTTTATAATCCCCACGCTTGGCAGGCGTCTTGGGGATCGCAATACACGTGGTAGGTAATCCAATAAAAAGACGCTGTTGCCCGTCTTCTTGTTTTCCCTTAGTCGCCTCTTAGGCCTCTGCCTCGAATTTTGCGGGCAGCGGGGCGGCTGCAGCGGCGGCGCGGGCGGTTATTCTGGATATTCTGTACAATTAAGTTATGAGAGTAATGGAAGAGACAGTGCACTTGTGTCTACGCAAGCACTTGTGTACTATAAATCTCCCGCTTAGTTCTTGTGTAATATTGCGCGCTGTGGTCGTCTCAGCCTTAAGGACACTAGTATATTGAATAAACAATTACTGTAGGCACAGGCCTTTTTTGGTAGCAAAAATAAATGAAGTTCAAAAACCCAGTAACCTAACCCAAAAAGTTTTTTTTTTAATTTCAAGTTGTAAACATCCGGCCCCTAACTCGTGATGCCTACTCAATGGGCAGACGAGTCGTGTTGCACGATACCTACTATACACGGTACCTATATTTAAACATATATACAGTATGTAACAAAAACCATGTTGTTGCAATGGAAGTATTATTCAGTGTATCAATATAATTATATTTATGTAACTCATCCATATAATATTTAAACTAGATTAGATGTCACGGTCCAAAAAGTGGTACACAGAAATAGCGCATAAGTGTCGCTATTTCCTTACAAGCCACAGCCTGCCAAAATTAATTTTGCCGATAGGAGTGTAGCTACTGTCTACATGAAAATGTCAAACTACACGTCATTATCATATTAAAGCTGTTAGTTCATGTTTCCGCCACCAGCATAGATAGGTTTGCAACCTCCACGACCACATTTTTAACCGACTTCAAAAAAGGAGGAGGTTCTCAATTCGTCTGTATATATATTTTTTTTTCTATCTATGTCGCGCATAACTCTGGCAATTATGAACCGATTTGAAAAAATCTTTCATACATCCATTCTTTAATCCGTTAATAGGGCCCCCTTAAAAAAAAATATTGCTTAGTAATAACTAGTTCCTGAAAAAACAAGAATGTTGACTGCGCAGGAAAGCTGCAAGAAAGCCTATATTGATGACTTTATGTCGCTTTTTAAGGACAAAAATGGTCATAACTCTGGCAAATATTTACCAATTTCAATGATTCCTTTTTTTATTCGAAAGAAGAATCCACTGTAATGAACCTGTATGAATTTTATCACAACCAGATTAGAACTTCCTGGAGGACCATGAATGATATGGAGGAATTTATCTGGTGAAAACCATAAAACTGATGTTCTCCTTTACATTTCTCTGAAAAATATGAACCGATTTCGATGATTCTTTTTTTATTCGAGAGAGTAAACTACTATGATGATTCCATGCAAATTTCATTACGATCGGATAAATTGTTTCTGAGTTTCTGAAGAAACATGAATTACGTAAAAGTATGTAGACGATAATGTGAAATCATAATGATGTCATAACCTACCTAGATCATTTTACCGTCTTCGATGGTTCAATTCAAAAAATGTATGAAAATATCACTAAAAAGTATAAAATAAAATAATTAAAAAAAGAATTGAACCGACTTCAATAACACTAAAAAGTATAAAATAATTTAAATATTATTGAAGTTGGTGCCAAATATACACAGCAGGTACGCTAACACCAACTTCTTTAATATTTAAATTATTTTATACTCTTTAGTGTTATTGAAGTCGGTTCAATTTTTTTTTTAAATATTTTATAGATGTCATTTTGTTAGTTAATGTTTTTCTAGTTTAATAATACATCGATGATGTAACTCATTTGTTGAACTACTGTATACTACGTTTACTGACCCGTGGGGTGACCGAGTAAGAATAGCACCCATCCATCTCCTCCTGTTAGGTGTTCGTAAGAGGCGACTAAGGGAAAACAAGAAAACGGGCAGCTGCGTCTTCCTATTGGATTATCTAGCACCTAGGTGTACTGCGATCTCCAAGACGCCTGCCAAGCGTGGGGATTATAGCAATCTCTTCCCTTTTGAGTGGGAGGTCTTGTTCAACAGTGAATTTTTTTCGGATGATGATGATGACTGTATACTAACATAAGCTGCAGGTACTGTTCATCACTGCTACTAAAATGTACATACTTCTCGCGCGTGCTGAGACAATCCAATGTTAAGCCGAGTCTTAGACATAATAATTTACCTTTAAATCGATAACGGTGATGCTACTGTCTATTTAAACTGACTAACTAATACTGTTTTACTATACTACTCCTACTTGTTTACTTGTTTTGCTATAAGACATACTGCTGCGATATCACTTGATATCAGGGGAGCATTCGACAATTTAACATGCATTAAATAGAATATTCAACTATACGACTAACATTAAACATAATTGGTACTTGAATAGAAAAAACAACCAATATTTTCAACCAATAAAAATATCGATAAAAAAAATTAACACTTAACATTTAACTAATATTAAAAATCAACCATTAAGCACATCTGTATCATGCAGGTCTTTGCTGACGACGTGCTTCTGGTTGTCAATGCAACCACCAAACCGCAACTCGAGGAAATAGCTAACCAAAGCCTAAGAATTATTTCGGACTGGGGAAATACCGCTAAGCTAACGTTTGCACCAGAAAAATCGCAGGCTACTGCGTTCACTAAACAAGCAAAATATATAATAATTTATTGGCAAGTTATAGAACCAATAACCAATACGCTGCAAGAGTTTGGTATGACGCCACTAAATTTCACACCGTAGCTTCCAAAGATTGTTTGCAATACGGGCTATCAAAGCCTTTCGCACTATGTCAGCAGTCGCAGCAATTGCCTTAGGACAATTCATACCCCTTCACTTGCGTATTCAAGAAATGCAACAGCTTCAAAAAATTAAAGAAACGCAACTAATCAATAGCTTACCGGAAGACATCACCCTCAAAAAATCAATTTCAAATTCCCAAAGACTGCATCCCGCTGAACGAAAAATTATACAATATTATCAAGTTATAAATGAACAGGAATTAGTACCAGAAACATTTTTAAAAATTTACACTGACGGCAGCAAATTAGAAACCGACGAGGTTGGCGCAGCCTTTGTTGCGCACCTTAATGGAGACATAATTTATCAAAAGAAGCTTAAACTTGCATAAACTTGTTCCGTATTCATGGCTGAGATTCGTGCGATCGAAGCTGCTCTAACCTGGGCCGAAAACTATGACCCTCATAAATCAATTACCATTTTCACAGATAGTTTATCCGCTCTTAAAGCCTTACAGGACACCCAGAATACTGACCTAACAGTAAATAACATCCATCACATTATACATCAATTTTACAATTTTCATGGGTTCGTACTCATAATAACATCCCAGGTAACGAGCAAGCAGACATCGCATCGCAGACTGCTGCCACCCTTACTGAACAAAACTGAACAAAATTTATTTCTGCTATCGTACGCAAAAAGAGAACTAAGAGAAATAACATCTAGTAAGTGGCAAGCTGAATACGAACAGAGCCCAGAAGGATCAGCAACAAAATATTGGTTCAAAACAATCCAAGAAATAAACCTATTCCGCAGTTACGCCAACCTTACCTTCGAAATGACTCAAATATTATCAGGACACTCATATCACTTACAATATTTACACTGCTTTAAAATAACACAAATAAACACATGTTCTTGTGACCAAACTACTATTCAAGATACTCAGCACACATTAAAATTCTGTCCAATCTTCGCCAACGCTAAACTTAACCATTAAATCACTTGCTCTAATAAAAATATACCTATAGATAATATAATCGCGGTTGCCAAAAATCCAAAAACAAACAAATCTAACTAACCTAATCTATCTTCTATATACTTATAATAAAACTGTAACAGGTCCAATTCTGTACATTGAAGATATTTTGAAAATTATGTTTGGAGGGCATTCTGTAACCGATACTAAAGCAAAAAATGTAATTTTTTTTATTTTTGTCTGTCTGTCTGTCTGTCTGTCTGTCTGTCTGTTTGTCTGTCTGTCTGTATCTCGGCTGAGCATCACGCCGAAACTACTGGATGGATTGAAACAAAACTTGGCATGATTTGAGTTAATACTCCGAGGTAGGACATAGGATACTTTTTATCCCGACATTCAGCACGGTTCCCTTGGGAGAGGGGACTAAAGTCAAAATGTGTACTTGGTTATACGCTTGCTCCGATATTAACAATTTTTCATTATAATTATAATAAATATTTGTAAGGGAACACTCATAGACAGTTGTTACCAATGTTAGGAATTCGATCAGGTTAAGCAACGTTAGGTAAGGTCAATAAATAGATGGGTGACCGTTTAACGCCATTTGAACTAAACATTTCCGTGCTTCGGAGGCCAAGTACAAAGAGGGTCCAAGTTTTTAACCGACTTTAAAAAAGGAGGTTTTGTATTCTATGCGAATGTATATTATTGAAAGTTTAGTTAACGTAAACACTAACACACGTAGCTAGTAAACAATATAATCCGTAACCTTAAAAGAATAAATAATACTTAGCCCAATAATACATCCCGTATCCATTAGCGGGATTAAAACAAAACAAAAAAAAATACTATACTACTTCGTTGACATCATTGCTAATTCATAATAATGTTCGTAGCAAGTAGCCATCATCTCGATGAAGCGAGATGTCCTTGTATCTTTTGTTTCTCTGGTACTTTATTTGTACTTAATTAAGTCCTAATGTCAATAATTTTGGAAAAAGGAAGAATTTTCAACAATGATATTGACCAGTAAGTAATATGGGAAATAAAAATTGTCCCGTGTTATTACTAGAGCAGTAAAAAAAAACTACCCTACCCGTGTTACTACTGGTATTAAGAATGGTATACACTTACTGCCGCACTTACAAACTTCAATTAACTTTAATTATAATTAAGTGACTTTTTAAAATCTGTTTATTTCGACTGTCGGAACCAATTATGATTAATTTCGATGATAGATAATTGTTATCGCTATTCACTATCACTGCGCTATTCTTACCCGGACGGGTAAGAATAGCACCCACCCATCTCTTCCCGTTGGGTGTACGTAAGAGGCGACTAAGGGAAATCAGAAGACGGGCAGCAGCGTCTTCTGTTTTAATTCCATCTCTTCACAAAAATCCCCAAGACGCCTGCCAAGCGTGGGGATTATGGCAACCCCCCCCCCCCCCCAAACAATGATCGACACTAATTGCATACGGCCCCCAGTCCCCGACGGCTCCTCTATTCCTCGCCTTGGTAGCAAGCGGGGTAACGGTCGAGCAGGGGGTGCTAAGAATCTCCGGCAGATGCCCCGCTACCACCCCCACCGAACTTTGGCCCTGGCAACACACAACATCAGCACGATGAGTACCAATGAGAAGATTGTCGAGCTGGAGGAAGAATTGAGCAAGTTGCGTTGGGACATCTTGGGATTATCTGAAATCCGGCGAGAGGAAATCCCAGGGTGGTGTCGGGTTTCTCGTCCGTAAGTCCCTTATTAACAACGTGATTAAGGTCGATAGTGTGTCGAGTAGGGTAGCGTACCTTATACTCAGAATAACCAGTCGGTATTCGTTGAAGGTTATACAGGTTTACGCGCCGACCTCGGCACACCCTGACGATGAAGTAGTGGCTATGTTTGAGGAAATATCAGAAGCCATACATACCTCAAAAACACACTTCACCTTTGTTATGGGGGACTTCAATGCAAAAGTGGGCACACGGAATGGCGATGAGTTGAGAGTGGGGTCATATGGGTACGGGCAGCGGAACCAAAGGGGCCAGCGGCTGGTCGACTTCATGGAGAAGGAGGGACTCTTTGCGATGAACTCCTTCTTCAAGAAGCGACCATCCAGGAAGTGGACGTGGATAAGCCCCGATGGTTCAACCAAAAACGAGATCGACTTCATCATGACGACCAAGAAGCATATATTCGATGATATCTCCGTGATCGGCAGGGTGAAAACCGGTAGCGATCACCGCATTGTTAGAGGCACATTGAATATCAATGTCAAGCTTGAGAGGCCTCGTCTGATGAAGTCCACGCTCCGTCCGGGAACCACCCAAATCCGAAACCCCGAAGACTTTCAACTCGAACTACACAATCGCTTTCAGTGCCTAGCCGAATGCGAAACTGCGGACGAGTTAAACAATGGGTTGGTGCAAACTGTCCATGCAGTGGGGTCCAAGTTCTTTAAGACCCCACGCCGTAATAAGCCTCAGAAGCTCTCCAATCAAACAACAATACAATACAATACAATAATTCCTTTATTTCATAAATGTTGTACACCATGATGAGAATTCCCTGACTTCTGCGCTAGTAAAAACTGTGTTACAGAAGCCAGTGTCATCCCTATGTTTTTGAACACTATTATTATTACATCCAAACAGTTTGTCTTGTTTATACAGACCGGTACATAATCTACCTATTCAACTAAGGAATACAATAGAAAAAAACTCCGTTATTTATATAAAAAAAACCTAAAATTCTTTGTATGTGTGTGAGTGTGTATGTGTGTGTGTAAGTGTGTGTGTGTGATTTGGGTGTGTATACTTAATGCGTTTTTTACGTGCAATCAACGACTATAAGCCTTTCAACAGCACTGTAATCCAAAGATTTTAACCAGGTAAATATTAATTTCTTTACTTCATTATTTGTATATTTTTTTATTTTTAATATTTTGTTACATTTATTATATATAAGTGGCGCGGAGATATTGAGAGAGCTCGAGAGGTTTTACGGACAGTTATACACCTCAACACAGGAACCCATTGCCAGAACAGCTCAGGACACCAGAGCTAAATTAACCCGACACTACACTGAGGACATCCCAGACATCAGCCTGTACGAGATTAGAATGGCTCTCAAACAGCTTAAGAACAACAAGGCGCCGGGTGAAGACGGAATCACAACAGAACTTCTGAGAGCGGGTGGAAAACCGGCACTATTAGTCCTCCAGAAGTTATTTAATTCCGTCTTACTCCAGGGTACTACGCCAGAAGCATGGCACGGGAGTGTGGTGGTTCTTTTCTTCAAAAAAGGTGATAACACCTTGTTGAAGAATTATAGACCCATCTCACTCCTGAGCCATGTATACAAGCTGTTTTCGAGAGTCATTACGAACCGTCTCGAACGCAGGTTTGATGACTTCCAGCCTCCCGAACAAGCCGGGTTCCGAAAAGGCTTTAGCACCGTAGACCACATACATACGCTCCGCCAGATTATACAGAAGACCGAGGAGTATAATCGGCCATTATGTCTAGCGTTTGTGGACTACGAAAAAGCCTTCGATTCAATCGAGACCTGGGCGGTACTGCAGTCCCTCCAGCGGTGCCATATCGACTATAGGTACATCGAAGTGTTGAAGTGTTTGTACAGAAACGCCACCATGTCGATCCGACTACAGGACGAGAGCACGAAACCAATCCCATTGCAGCGAGGCGTGAGACAGGGAGACGTCATTTCTCCGAAACTGTTCACTAACGCATTGGAGGACGTTTTCAAGCTCTTGGACTGGTGCGGATTCGGCATCAACATCAATGGCGAATACATCACTCACCTTCGTTTTGCCGATGATATAGTCATTATGGCAGAGTCGCTGGAGGACCTCAATACAATGCTCAGCGACCTCAGTAGCGTTTCCCAACAGGTGGGTCTTAAAATGAACATGGACAAGACGAAGATCATGTCTAATGTCCATGTTGCACCCGTACCGGTAGTTGTTGGGAACGATACAATCGAAGTTGTTGACCACTACGTATACCTAGGACAAACAATCCAGTTAGGTCGGTCCAACTTCGACAAAGAGGTCGCCCGAAGAATCCAACTCGGATGGGCAGCGTTCGGGAAACTACGTGACATCTTCTCATCAGAAATTCCGCAGTGCCTGAAGACAAAGGTTTTTAACCAGTGTGTGTTGCCAGTGATGACTTATGGTACTGAGACGTGGTCTTTAACAGCTGGCCTTTTGGAGAAGCTCAGAGTCACACAACGAGCTATGGAGAGAGCTATGCTCGGAGTTTCTTTGCGCGACAGAATCCGGAATGAGGAGATTCGCCGAAGAACCAAGGCCACCGACATAGCTCGTAGAATATGCAAGTTGAAGTGGCAGTGGGCAGGCCACATCGCTCGAAGAACCGATAACCGTTGGGGAAGAAAGGTTCTCGAGTGGCGACCACGAACCGGAAGACGCAGCGTAGGCAGGCCTCCCACTAGGTGGACCGACGACATTGTTCGCGTCGCAGGCAACCGGTGGATGCAAATAGCAAATTGTCGTTCATTGTGGCGGTCTAAGGGGGAGGCCTATGTTCAGCAGTGGACGTCTTCTGGCTGGTGATGATGATGATGATGAAGTGGCGCTAGAAAATTAAAGTGTTTCTGCCCAAGAGAGGCTTTGACTCGTGGAACCGGGCAGCTGTCAACTCGTTTTTGCAATACAGGTAGGGTTGGAATAACTTTTTTATGGTATCTTCTAAGCACTTCATACACAAACATTTTCCTAATAGATAATACACCTACTTTTTCATAAAGGGTGGCTGTAGGATGTCTGAAAGGTAAACACAAAAGTACTTTCAATACTGCGCGCTGGGCTCTTTCTGCATTTATAATGATAGTTTTGCTTGCGCCTCCCCAGGCACAAATGCAGTACCTAACAATGCATTCACAAAGAGCTTGATAAGTCTGTATTAGAAGCTTTATATTAGCTACTGTGCGTAGGTTTTTAAACACGAAAATCATTTTCCTAATTCTGGCAACCGTTAGTAGTATATGCTTTTTCCAGTTTAACTGGTCATCAACTGTCACTCCTAAATATTTTATTGAATCCGTTCGTACTAGTTCTACACAGGTGCAGTGGGAGCGTTATTCTCTTTGATTACATGGGAATGTGTGCAATTTAAGGTGACGATGGTTTGTAGGTTTTCCGACGACTGTCTTACTAAAACACAAATACTTTGTCTTGTCGGTGTTAAGGGATAAGAGACTGTTCTCTAACCAAACTGTGACAATTGCAAGACTATTTTCTGCAAGTTGAAATACGTTATCCCAGGTCTTTCCGTGGAAGATCAAAACAGTGTCATCTGCAAACATAAGTAAGTCTAGATTGCACAAATCCGCTATTTTACATAAATCATTCACATAAATCAAAAACAGCGTGGGGCCAAGTGTGCTGCCTTGCGGAACACCATATTTGCAGAAAGAGTCCTCACTTTCATATCCCGCTACTCTTATACGCTGTGATCTGCCCGATAGATAGTCTGTAAACCATTCCAGAACCACACCTCTTATTCCCATATTCTCAAGCCGTGTTAATAAAATTGGAATAGAAACTGTGTCAAATGCTTTTTGGAGATCTAAGAAGACGCCCATACATTTATCTCCTTTGTCTAAATAAGATACAAGAGTTGTGACAAGTTTCAAAACTGCATCCTCTGTGGATTTACCTTCCCTAAAACCAAATTGACAATTACTAAGCAGTTTATTTTTTTCCAAGTAGTTAATTACTCTTTTATTAACAATTTTTTCTATAATTTTTGATAAAGTTGTTAAAAGAGAAACAGGACGGTAGTTAGTCAAAACATGCTTCTCTCCAGACTTAAATATCGGACAAACCACAGCTTTTTTAAAGACGGACGGGAAAATGCCAGTTTCTAGACTAAGATTGCATAAATAGGTAATAGGTACGGCAAGTGAACCAATATTTTGTTTTAATATGTCTGACGTAATTTTATCCCACCCAGGTGCTGTATGCGATTTTAATCCTAAAACAATATTTTTCACTTCATGTGGATCTGTTGGTATAAATGATAACGATCTTAAAGGTGCATCATCTCTTTTAGCTAGGCGTGCTAGACTGGATTCACTGGTTTTTATTTTGTTAAGGATTTTATCGGCAAGTGCACCCCCAACAGTAGTGAAAAAGTCATTTACTGCGTTGAGAGAGTTAGTGGGAGAAACATCGACTGCAAGTAGTTCCTCAGAGGATTCTTTATTTTTTTTTATTTCACAAACTTCTTTTATAATTTTCCATGTTTCGTTTATATTGCCGTGATTTTCATTCAGTTTTTGTTGATAATATTGCTTCTTTAGATTTTTAATAATATAATTACACATATTTCTATACTTCAAATATTTTTCCTTTTGTTGTATATCATTTGGGGATTTCTTAGTTTTTATATGTAAACGATCGCGTTTTCTTATACATTTAATTACCCCTTTTGTTATCCAAGGTTTCAAAGCCTTATATCGTTTGGGGATATTTATAGTCTGGGTATTGGCCACGATAACATTTAGCAATTTCATCGTTATTATTTCTGCCGCAATATTGGCACTACTAGTACAGTAAAGACTGTCCCAGGATAATTTGTCAAACTCTGCTTTGATTACTTCATAATTAATAACTATTTTAGAATTACAAATTATTTTTCTTTTAATAGGAGTATTATTAATATATAAGAGAATAGGTGAATGATCTGTTAACTGTTGCTCAAATACAGCAGTTTTCCAAATTGACTTACATTTAATCATAAAGTGATCAATGCAATTATTATTTCGAGTGGGTCTTGTAATGCCTTGCTTTAGGCCATAGATAGCCATTAAGTTTAGATAGTCTTGCGCTGAAGGTGATAAGTTCTCAGATAATATATTTATATTTATATCCCCTGTGAAAATAACATTTTTTGTGCGTGCATTACTTAATACTTTGTCAACCGATAACAGGTAAGTGCTCATATTAACAAAACTAGGGGGGCGGTAGGAACATACTATTGTGTAATCGGGTTTAATAGTAACAATCAAGCAATTCCCTTCTGAGAATTCGGGCTCATCAACACTAACGTTAATATTCTTCCGGACATATACAACCACACCATCGTTCTGATTCAAGCTAACTTTCGTCCAATATTTGTTGTAATTGTTCATATCCGGAGGGGGGTTATTTATATTCGTCCAACATTCCGTCAATACAACAACATCCAAAGAAATATTTAGATTAGAAATGAATGCTAAGAACAGGTCAAAATTACAATTGATACTTCTGATATTCAAATATTGTGAAAGACCTATTATTATTACCGTCATGATTTAATAATTGGGATACAAGTCTAGAATCACCTATTGATAAGCATTCCACCTGTTCTGGTGCATCTATATGTTGTTGTGAATCCAATTCTGTAATTATATCGTTTGTAAAATTAGCCATAGATATTGTTTTGAAGTAATATTAAAGAACTGTCTAATGATCTCCATAATTTTCCATATTGGGTATTCCGAAGTATTAATAAATTAATATCGTTTAAATTAAAATATTTTATATAATCAGTAGCAATATTAGCATATAAGCAAAAAATTATAGATTGGTTTTTGCACGGGCATAAGTGGGTGTTATTTATGTAGTATTTGTGTATCAGTGTGTGTAGTATGTGAAATGTGTAATATGTAGAATATTTTTTTTTATAATTACTTAAATGACTAATAAATAAGGCATGCAGCGATAAATTTAAAAATAAAAGTAATTTAAAATGTGAAAAAGCCATTAAAAGTTCTAAATACAGTAACGCGGCAAAAGAAATACAGTTGCAGCTACATAAATGTAAAGTGATGACAACTCTGAAATTTAGTCATTTTGTTGATCTTAATTTATTTAGCTGATCTTCATTGTCTATGCGCTGGAGGGTTGCTCCTTCACGTTCACGCAGGAAAACTTTTCCGTGGGCAGTCCAACAAAAATTATAATTATATGACTTAGCAAAGTCACGCGCCAAAAAAAATAATCTTTTCGCTGTGCTAGTGAGACTTTCCGATATGTAAATAGCTTTAGGGGCGCCTACTATATTTATTTGCTTTGTGTTCAATCTGTCCTTATTGCTTTTATTGTATGTTCTGACGGTTGCTATCATTTTCTCTTTCATCATGACAGTAGTGAACTCAACCATAATACTTTTATTTTCTACATTCTTCGTGTTGACGCGATATATGTTTCGTATATCGGTAGTTGCAACTGCTACTCCAACTTTCTTTCCTACATTACTAACTATCTTTAACAATTCTTCCTTATCTTCTCCCTTTTTAGTGGGTATATTCCTAATTTCAATAGATGCCACTTTTTGATGTTGCTCTAATCGTTCTATCTTATTTTCGAGCGTTTGTATATAAACCAACTGATTTTTCCTTTCCTTTTCGACTAAATTCAACTTCTTTTCGATTTCATCGTATTTTTTCGATAAATAGTCCACAGAATCGATTATTTCCTTATTTTGTTTTTTTATTTCATTGACAGTACCTTGGAGCGTGTCAAATTTATTATTGTGCAGAATATTAAAATCAGACATCATTTTCTTCATTTCCATCATAAATGTGGAGAGGTCATCACCATGAGGCCTTTTACGTGAACGTGTTTTAGAATTACTGCATTCAGTTTCTGTATCAGTAGCAGTAGCTGAGCTTATATTGTCGGTTTCATTATTGTGCTGAATAGCCGGCGGAGTTCTCTTGAGCGGTATATTGCTTACTTTAGTTATTATAGACGACAAAATTAATAGTGCTTATTAAAGAAAAATGATGCAAAGAAATAAAAACACTTAAAAAATAAAATGCACCCGGTGAGGTTCGAACGTGCATCCACTCAACGCTACGTATCTTGAACCAGCCGTTAACACAATGCGCTACAGAAGCCTTATTACGTGTAGCGAATTATCGGTTTGCTATTAGTTCGACGAAGTAAGTAGGTATTGCGTTGTGTGTTCGACTGTTATTTCTGGTTCAAAACACCTACACACAAAAAAATAAAAGTTATTTTTTTTGCAAATAATTGTTTCTTATTTACTTAATCAATCACTGTTTATAGTTAAACACTTAACAAGTTTGTTTATAATATGTATTTTTACTGTGATTTAATGTCACTTGTGTTGTTGTGAAGTACTTAAGTAAGTAGTTTTGATTACGAAGCTTTTGTATTACACATACACGTAAGTACACTTTTTCGACAGTTTTAGGCACTTTTCCCTTTCACAAACGATTTTACTGCGTAATTACTTTATAATTTTTATTTATAACTTGATATTACTTTTAGAATAACATTTTAAGTATTTTTAATATTAATTCCAACTCGGAGCAAATGTCACCAGACAAACGTTCGGGGGGGGATGAACAAACATTATACTTTGATCCAATCGCCAATATGCAACTTATTCGGGACAAGTGGAATTTAATTGTCTATTATGACATGGAACCATACTGGACAGGTATCCACGCATACAATAAAATAACTAATTATTTAGAAAAACTTTGCATGAACATTGAAACACATTCACCATGTCATATGATAATATCACAAATGCGTCACGACGACCAAGAAGTGAAATACTACAATGGCAAACCATTAAGTTAATGGAAACCCGGACTGAGATGAGACTGCAATCTTCAGCTGATATGTCAGAATATGCTGAACTCAATAGACGAATCTCGAAATCCATGCGTCACGACTTGCGTTCCTATAATACAGCATGTATTAAGGACGCAATTGAGCGGAACCAAGGCTCTAAAGTGTTCGCAAATAATTCGTCTATTGGGCGCAGCCATATGACCAGGCTGAAGATCGACGACGGCAGTGTCATCTCATCGAAACCGGAGATATTGAGAGAGCTCGAGAGGTTTTACGGACAGTTATACACCTCAACACAGGAACCCATTGCCAGAACGACTCAGGACACCAGAGCCAAATTAACCCGACACTACACTGAGGACATCCCAGACATCAGCCTGTACGAGATTAGAATGGCTCTCAAACAGCTTAAGAACAACAAGGCGCCGGGTGAAGACGGAATCACAACAGAACTTCTGAGAGCGGGTGGAAAACCGGTACTTTTAGTCCTCCAGAAGTTATTTAATTCCGTCTTACTCGAGGGTACTACGCCAGAAGCATGGCACGGGAGTGTGGTGGTTCATTTCTTCAAAAAAGGTGATAACACCTTATTGAAGAATTATAGACCCATCTCACTCCTGAGCCATGTATACAAGCTGTTTTCGAGAGTCATTACGAACCGTCTCGAACGCAGGTTGATGACTTCCAGCCTCCCGAACAAGCCGGGTTCCGAAAAGGCTTTAGCACCGTAGACCACATACATACGCTCCGCCAGATTATACAGAAGACCGAGGAGTATAAACGGCCATTATGTCTAGCGTTTGTGGACTACGAGAAAGCCTTTGATTCAATCGAGACCTGGGCGGTATTGCAGTCCCTCCAGCGGTGTCACATTGACTATAGGTACATCGAAGTGTTGAAGTGTTTGTACAGCAACGCCACCATGTCGATCCGACTACAGGACGAGAGCACGAAACCAATCCCATTGCAGCGGGGCGTGAGACAGGGAGACGTTATTTCTCCGAAATTGTTCACGAACGCATTGGAAGACGTTTTCAAGCTCTTGGACTGGTACGGATTCGGCATCAACATCAATGGCGAATACATCACACTCACCTTCGTTTTGCCGATGATATAGTCATTATGGCTGAATCGCTGGAGGACCTCAATACAATGCTCAGCGACCTCAGTAGCGTTTCCCAACAGGTGGGTCTTAAAATGAACATGGACAAGACGAAGATCATGTCTAATGTCCATGTTGCACCCGTACCGGTAGCTGTTGGGAACGTTACACTCGAAGTTGTTGACCACTACGTATACCTAGGACAAACTATCCAGTTAGGTCGGTCCAACTTCGACAAAGAGGTCGCCCGAAGAATCCAACTCGGATGGGCAGCGTTCGGGAAACTACGTGACATCTTCTCATCAGAAATTCCGCAGTGCCTGAAGACAAAGGTTTTTAACCAGTGTGTGTTGCCAGTGATGACATATGGTACTGAGACGTGGTCTCTAACAGCTGGCCTTTTGGAGAAGCTCAGAGTCACACAACGAGCTATGGAGAGAGCTATGCTCGGAGTTTCTTTGCGCGACAGAATCCGGAATGAGGAGATTCGCCGAAGAACCAAGGTCACCGACATAGCTCGTAGAATATGCAAGTTGAAGTGGCAGTGGGCCGGCCACATCGCTCGAAGAACCGATAACCGTGGGGGAAGAAAGGTTCTCGAGTGGCGACCACGAACCGGAAGACGCAGCGTAGGCAGGCCTCCCACTAGGTGGACCGACGACATTGTTCGCGTCGCAGGAAACCGGTGGATGCAAATAGCAAATTGTCGTTCATTGTGGCGGTCTAAGGGGGAGGCCTTTGTTCAGCAGTGGACGTCTTCCGGCTGGTGATGATGATGATGATGATGATTCACTATCAGCATAATTAAGTAATAATCGGCTTTGAGTATTAATTGGCATTGGTGTCGAAATAATCCGATTACATAAAATGGATTAATGACCATTAACTTTAATTGACGTTTGTATGTTCGGCAGTTAGAATAATAATATTCTAAGGGTATACATTAATAGTTAAATATGTTACCTATTATAAGTCAACCAAATAATATATGTTTGTTGATTGTATTTTCCATGTAGATATAGAGTACTAGCCTAGGGATATAGAGTACCATCATATCTTAATATCAATTAAAATTAAAAAAAAAACTGAAATTGAAAGTCCTATCTACTACATTGCTAATCGATCATTGGTACTGCAAAAAAACACACGCCCATATAAAACGCGCAATTTAAATAGAATATCTATTGAAATGTAAATACATACACGGTACTCGCTTCTAATACACTGCGGACTGTCCCTATATAGACGTCCTTATGACACTGGTGGCATTGCCCCCGATTATTTATAAACACTTACGATCCATATCTTTACCTTTATTACAGTTTTTAAAAAATGTAAGTACTTACTAATATTACATTTTTTTGTCGTATGCTTAGTGGCCGACCTGGCGTCAGAATTCTACGCTACCCTTAAGCCTTACCTATAATAAGCTACTCTTAAGCCTCTAACTTGGCTTAACGACTGCAGCTGTCTAGACGACAACAAATTGTAATGAACATGTATACATACTTATATCGCTATTGTTCGCAGTCGGGCTTTTTATGATTAATTTATAATTTATACTTGTTAGCTTACAGGACATTATTAATCAACTCTTAAATCTCTAGTTTAATAGAAGTTATGGAATTTTTATACGCAAAAAAAGTTGTACTTGGTGTAGGAAGAACAATATCTGCTGGTTCCATTAAATTCTTATTGTTCTAGTTTTAGAACAATACCTATGAATAAACAATTAATAGGAACTGTATGTGTCATGCATTCAAATGTTTTAAATTTTGAAGTAATTAAGGCTTCTGTTTCAAACTTTGATTGTATTTTCATAACCGGACTAAATGTGAGTAATATCTATACTTTGCTATCTGTAGATACTTTAGATATAGAGTAATATATACGTACAATATTATACGTTACTACATAATTATAAGGATGAATATGAATAAACATAAAATGCTACTTTGGACCTAATAACTATAAATAATAAGTTTCAGGTTGAATTGGCAAAAATAGTGAAATATCGCCCGTATGGTTCTAAGATTCACAAATTATTTCGTTAGAATTATTTAATAATTATAACATTATCGAAGAATAAAAAAAATATTTCATACAAAATGTAGGCTGTAAAATCTTGGCAAGAGCCAAACGTAGTCAGTGGAAATCTTTCTCAAGAAAATTATCATCATCTTCTTGGAACACCATAATGAACGACAATTGGCTATTGTCATCACAGAGGAGTAAATTTGATTTGTACCAGTTGCCTGCCATGCGCACAATATCGCCAGTCCGCCTAGTGGGAGGCCTGTCTATGCTGTGTCTTCCAGTTCTAGGTCGCTTCTCGAGAACCTTTCTTTCCTGCCGCACTTCAACTAGCAGATTTTGAGAGCTATGTCAGTGACCTTAGTTTTTCGGCGAATCTCCTCATTCCAGATTGTTTCGCTCAAAGAAACTCCGAGCAAAGCTCCATTGCTCATTGTGTGACTCTTGCTCTTAAAATGCCAGCAGTTAACGATCACGTCTAAGTACTATATGTCATAGCTGACAACACGCTTTGGGCAAAAACCTCCGTCTTCAGACATTGCGGTATTTGGCGAGAAGATAATGTTTCGCAATGTGATTTGTTCCAACAATCCTACGACAGAGTTTCGCATTTAATTTATATCAAAATATATTCACACGAAAAAAGTTTTAAAAAAGCGCCGAATCTCTAGAGAAAAGCCAGTCAGTACCAAATTGTTTGACGTGACTTTTCTGAAACCATGAAAGTGGTTTATAATACGTAAGTACCTACTTATATACCTGCCGCAATCATTTACTGTCATAAAGATGACTGTCAGACAAAATGAATCCTAGAATTCCCGGCAAAAAATAAATAAACACGCGATACCGCGTCCGCCACTAGTGATGTGATAAGCGAGTGAAAAATATTTAATAATGCGCGAGATCCTAAGTCCATCACAACACGTCGGTCATCCGAGCAACTTACTTGTGCGTACATATTGTATCGATACGTTAATTTCACCACAGGTTTTTATCAGTTCCAAGGTATAATTGACTCGAAACATAGAGTAATAGAGAAACTAAGTGAACGCCAACATGATCAGTATCGTGTTATGTGTTTTGTGCCTGCAATTGGCATGGGGATATGGTGAGTAAAAAATAATTACAATTCTATTTTTAAATTTAAATTTAGAGAAGCGGTTGTAATATTTATCATTCTATTTCAAATTGATTCAAATTAAATATATTTTTGTGTATATATAATAAATTAGAGTAGGTATTTTCGAAGGTGCAAAGTGGACTCAATTTTGCTCCATGAATTCTCGAAACCCATGTTTTGGAGATTCGGAATTTTAAAAAAATGCTAATGATTGAAATAACTAAGTAAGTATCTCAATATATTCAAAATGCACTTGACCATTTATTTTTGTTATTAAGTCCATATCTTATCTCTTTAACTCATTGTTACTTGTCAACGGGCGGGACTTTGACATTAATAGCCGAATGTCAACATAAAACAAGCAATTTATAATTTCCTAAATACAATGGTCAAGTATATGAATACAAATGTTAAATTACTATGTGAACATTTAGAATTAAAACGAGATTTTTTGAAAATTACAAATTCTAGCTAGGTTTATACCGCGGGAAACGGTAGTCTTATAAATATTTATAGCGGGTGCAATTAAATCATGACAGATACAGATCCAATTTTAAGTTTTACTCTAACTAATACAGTATGTATATACTATATAAAACACTAAAAATATACTATACGCACGGCACGTACACACCCTTATGTGGTGAAAGTGCCTTCAGTCCGGACTAAGCGGTTTGCTTCTTCATATATAATAAGGACACCTAAGGACTGGAACAGTTTGCCTGCGTCGGTTTTCCCGCCCGAGTATAATGTGGGTGTCTTCAAGACTAGAATGAATAGGCTTTTAATAAGCTTGTGTGTTTTACCAACCTCGATTGCGTCGCCGCTTTCCATCAGGTGAGACTGCAGTCAAGCACTAGCTTATAAGTAGTAAAAAAAGAAAAAAAATATATAAAACACAAAAAAATGTGCATATTATCATCAAAAAGTTTGTTCACAAAATTGCAAACAATGTAAAGTAACATTATAAAAGAGGAAATTGTTTTAAACCTCAACATTTTAGCATTTTTGGATGAATTTAAGCCTTGTTATCCTTATACTAGGAATATGCCTTCATTGTGTCTATCTGATTACTATATCTAGCTTATCTAGACGTCTATCATCCAATTTTATTTTTAGAGTAAGATTTTCATAGATCATAAATAATTAATATCTAGTTTCAACCGTCTCTTGGATATTGAATCTCTATCATTCAACTCAAACAGCTGATCAATCCCGTTCCCACTTAGTTTTCCAATCAGGCAATTGAAATCGAAACTGCGAGAATAAAACAAAAATAAACAAATAGATCCATTGAACAGGTTGTCTATCTATTATAAGACAACACAAGCGGAATATTAATTCAGTTACCGGTTTCTCGATAGTTTCCGAATGTACCGATAGTAATAGTAGTTATCCAGATACTGAAAAAGTTGTTTTATTGAGTGACTATTTGGAGAAGAAAATAACTTAACACACAGGTCTATGGTTTTATAATAATAATACCAGCCTTTGTTTTGTCCCACTGTTGGGCATGGGCATATCATCAAGATGAAGAGGCTTAGGCCACAGTCCACCACGCTGGCCAAGTGCGGGTTGGCGGACTTCATACGTCATTCGAAAGCCAGTTAGGGCTTTATTAAACGTGCATGTAACCTCACTATGTTTTCCTTCACCGAACACTAGTAAAAATCGCACAAAGACCGTTCACACATGATTCATTAAAGAAATCAGAGGTACGGAGCCGGGATTCGAACCTGCGTACTTTGTTTCCAATGCAAGCCCTCGCCCACTGAGCTGTTACTGCTTCTTTCCAATGCTGTTATATTGATTTGTTCTTTTAGTGTGCAGTAGAATTATTTTGCCTTTTTAACGTAGTTTACATATTTTTTAAATACTTGACACTTCAGATACTACTAAACTGAAAAACTCTATTTTTAATTGGAAACTCTACTTACTTTGAATTGAAAAAACTTTACTTTTGTAATGTGGAGTTATACTCATTGGGGCTGCTCCTATACAATTTTTTTATCCTATCTCGCATCTCAAATAAATATTATAATTATGTAAACAAATGCAAAACCTTGAAGGAATTATCACCTATCCCTTGGGGTACGCGCTTTTTCTGTTCCGAAATATCCCATGATTTCGTCGTAACACCTTCCCGTCTTTCTTGCTTATTTCAATATCGTATAATATAAATTATAATCGAGTTTTATTACTATACTGCGTTGATATTGAAAAGAGATGTTCGTTTGATTGTTTTTAATATGGAGATCGAAATGTTACACCAATGGTTTAGTTCAATAAGAGAAGGTTTTTATACACAAGTTTGACCAATACATAACTAATAGTCACAAAAATAGCAAAAAAAATATATTCAATAACGACTTAATTTTATATGCATTAATTTAAACTATTTATTATATATTATTATAATAATTATCTTGATACTCGTTCTAAGTATTCATTCTACCTGTTGATCTATTCTATTTGACACATAGAATGAAATATTTGGAAGTAGGTATCGACTTTTTCGATAGTACTAATTCATTCGATGTATCGTATACTAAACGTATACAATGCATCGAAAATTGGAAATGCATCGAACATCCCCATTTAAATGCACTATAGGTGATATAACACCTACATATGTGATAAAGATTTACTTAAACCAGTTTAATGATTTACTGATCAAATGACCCGATTAAGTCTGGTAAGCCAAGGTGCAATAAATAAACTACACCTACGTATTCTGATAAGACTGGATGGAATTAAAACAAAACTTGATGTTATTTATAATAATTATAAGAAAATCTCTATTGCCAAGGTTTAAGAGGGTATAGCAGGATGGCTTGCATATAAAATAGAAGTATCCTAACTGTCGAATAATATAATTGACATTTGGAATTCTTCAACAGAAATTTCTACAAAAAAAAACACTATAATACTGTTTTAAGTTCTTTATTCTACCGAAGTGACGGGAAAAGCAATACGTTGGCCTAATGGAAAGCAATGTCTGTCGACTGCCTAATTGCACTTTACCGTCACTCGTCACAGTAGTCACAGCAAATCTTTGTGTGTATGAAGTTGGCTGCAAGACACTGCGCAGTAGCTATTTGTGTTTTTGTATCGACAATTCACGACTGTAGTTGGGCAATGGTTAACAAT
The DNA here is from genome assembly GCA_911728495.1 of Furcula furcula. Taxonomy (NCBI): domain Eukaryota; kingdom Metazoa; phylum Arthropoda; class Insecta; order Lepidoptera; family Notodontidae; genus Furcula; species Furcula furcula. The sequence continues at coordinate 8,721,691 of OU452244.1, read as the reverse complement.
TTTTTTTTTTTGACGCGGGGGATCTTCTAAAGATCCCCGGGAGCTGTGGGGCTCGACCGGGGTATGTGGGATTCTTACCCACTAAAACCCCCGCGGCTGTCGCATCGGCACATGAGGGCTCTCCGGTGGGATCTGCACCAGAGGCCCCTCAGTGCCTTGCCTTTGAGACCGCCGCCGGGGGGCGCATTGTAGCCCCCGGGAACCTGACTCGGTACTCACGGGGACGGGAGTCGCAACCCCGCCGCTGTCCTCCTCGGAGTCGCCGCCGTACTCAATGGACGGCGCAATGGTTCACCAAACCCAACTTCAGACACGCAAAGATCCGTTGTGAGTACTGTACCCGAGATGTTATGATTTTGGCATGATTGGATAGTCAGGAAGATCTTATAACAAGGAGGCTCTTTCTAAGCACCTTAATCACTAATTTTAATAGAGCTATTGACATCATTTACAAATAATGCTGGATTTATTTTTAAATTGGTGAAGATAAATTTTATGTACCTAAATGGCGATGATGATGTTTTTTAGTGAAATAAACTATATAGAAATATACTATAATCTTAATTAGCGTTGCGGTTAAAACACGTTTGCTACCCATGTTACGACCGGTTTCAATTAAAATCATATTCTGAGATAAAGATGAAACATTAAGTAACGTTATGTTGTAATTAATTCAATGTTCAAATGGTAAATGAATCTTGTAGATTCTTAGATTTATATTATTTTGTAGTAATACTCTGTAACAATCTATAAACGGTCATTAAATACTAAATCAGACAAAAGCTACAAATATTTATTTATTGAAAATATTATATGCTATTATATAGACACAAAAATAACTCCTAGAGACAAAGTAGAAATCGAAACCACGAACGATTGGATAGGGTTCTTACCACTAAATCAACGGGCTCGTAGTAAATTAGTCAAATAGAATTTCAACTAATGCTATTAGAGCTTAACGTAATACAATTTAATGGTAAGTTATCATCACTTACCAATACAACCGTTACAACGCATTAGAACACGTAAACATTTGTGACAAAGAAATCGCTTATATCGCTTATCGCAGGCCAAAAGCGAAGGCCAAAAAGCACAGCAACTCCTCAAAGACAAGTGACAACCTAGCTCACGCGCAAAAACGCGAAATTTGTTTCACTTCAACCTCAAAAGGTCCTGCCCATAATACGATTTTGTGTTAAGATAAAACCCGTGTAGACACCAAAAAAAGACAAAACGATGAATGATTTTAACAAAACCAGAAAAACTTTTATACCGCACGAAGTTGTTTATCGGATGAATAATGAATGTTATGACCTACAACAATGTGAAATCCTGTTGGTTGGTATCTTATGAGTACAAGCAGCCATGTTTCGTTAACAAAGAACAATATCTTCGTCAATTTATCATATTTGCGAGACAGTGTTATTGTTATATTAAATTCAACTTTATCGTCTGATCTATTTACCGTGGCGTGCCGAAATGAAAATTTAATAAAGAAATTCATCAGTTATGGCTCGTGCACAAGTTATGGGTAATAAAGATTTTTTACTATTGTTTATTTTGCTTCAATTATTAAAGCATCACGACCTAGTTGTGAATTGTTGAACTTCGAACAGTTTCAAGCCCCCATCAAAGTTCAGCTTGTGGCCTAGCGCCCATTTATCGAGCCCATTGCTGAGTCTACTGCCATTTAAGAGAAGTGCCAGCAAAACTGCTCGTTAAAAAAGTTAAAGCTGACTGGACTTAGGAATCTACCTCGAGCTTACGGAACGACCATCGTGTATCATGAGACTGAACTAAAGCATTAGCTTGAAGAACAAACGCAACCTGCACGTTTCCAAACTTGAGACTGCTTATGAGCCTACCTTCCTGCATGACTGATCAGGGGGTATACCAACCCCCAGGATGTTCGAAACGTTATAATGTAATCTTATTTTCGCGAGGGAAAGAAAAGGAGGTATACTTCCTTATATCTCACTGTTGCACCTATACAACTTGTCAGCAAATTAACGTAAAACCTGAAAGTAGTGTGTTCAGGATCGTGAGCAGATTTGATTATGCACAACTTTTTAATAAAGGGTAATTTTTTTCTATATTTAAGTATGTATTTACAAAAAAAAAGTATATAAGTATTAGTATCAGTTGTCTGGTTTCCATAGTACAGGCTCTGCCTAGTTTGGGATCGGATGACCGTGTGTGGATTGTCCCAAGATATTATTATTATTTATTAACCGACTTCAAAAAAGGAGGAGGTTCTCAATTCGTCTGTATATATATATTTTTTTTTTTTTATGTATGTTCGCGCATAACTCTGGCAATTATTAACCGATTTGAAAAAATCTTTCTTCCATCCATTCTTCAATCCATTGATTGGGTCCCATAAAAAAATTATTGCTTAGTAATAAGTAGTTCCTAAAAAAACAAGAATGGTGACTGCGCACTGAGACCTGCAAGAAAGCCTATATAGATGACGTTTTAGTCGCTCGGATTCGCTCGGTCGGACAAAAATGGTCATAACTCTGGCAAATATTTACCAATTTCAATGATTATTTTTTTATTCGAAAGAAGAAACCACTGTATTGAATCTGTATGAATTTTATTACAACCGGATAAGAACTTCCTGGAGGACCATGAACGATGTGGAGGAATTTATCTGGTAAAAACCATAAAACTGATGTTCTCCATTACATTGCTCTGACAATTATGAACCGATTTCGATGATTCTTTTTTTATTCGAAAGAGTAAACTACTATGATGTTTCCATGCAAATTTCATTACGACCGGATATTTTTTTCTGAAGAAACATGAATTATGTAAAACTATGTAGACGATAATGTGATCATAACCTACCTAGATAATTTTACGGTTTTCGATGGTTCAATCTTTTTAAATGAAAATATCACTAAAAAGTTTAAAATAAAATCTTTTTTAAAAAAAATTGAACCGACTTCAATATCACTGAAAAGTATAAAATAATTTAAATATTATTGAAGTTGGTGTTAGCGTACCTGCTGTGTATATTTGGCACCAACTTCAATAATATTTAAATTATTTTATACTTTTCAGTGATATTGAAGTCGGTTCAATTTTTTTTAAAAAAGATTTTATTATTATATTTCTATTTATTTATCACGCCAAGCATCGATATACTATCTAAACAAGATTAGCTGTCACGGCCCGAAAAGTGGTCACGAAAATAGAGCTACGGAGACGGTTGTGTTGCTATTTCAAATTAGTAAGAGTCGACAACAGCTAGCGTAAAGACGTGTCGAAATGCCTCATTTGCGTCTAAAAACTGCCTTTATACACGTCGCAACAGCAAATTTTCCCATTAGTAGTAGTTAATAGTATTAGATTAAATGATAGATATCAGTAAGATATCACTAAAACACGAAATAATAAATATTTCTTTAAAAATCTCTGCTACTAGTCCGCCAACCGCCAAGCTACCGGCCGACCAAATTAAGTTTGCCGCTACTGTCTAAACAAAACACTCAAACTACATGTAGTTCTCATAAGATTATAGTTAAATTCTCGTTGAGCCACCAGCAAAGATAAGTTGGTCGGCCTACGTTGAGACTTGTTCGGTCGCCCACCGTGCCTCCGGTTATCTCGTTCTCCCTTCCGCGCGTTGTCCGCCACTATCCCTGTCTCGTTCGTGGCGTGGTTTGAACGGTACTACGGGTATAATGCGCTACGGTAGTAACATCGCAGAAATAGTTTTAACGCTATGCATCGTTGTTTTTGTAGCGTAAATATTGATACAGCATGGTACAAAAAAATTAATGTACAATGACCATTGCGCCTATACAAACCGTTTACATCCTGCGCAGTCCTGGACGGGTCACTCGGGCTCTTACGTTCATACGGAATATTTAAGCTATCACTACCATATTTTGGATGAAATTTAGTAGGTGACTGCTTATCTGGTTACTTATTAAGTGATCAAACGAACTTACCTTAAGTGAAGTTCGATCCTAATTATCCAGTCCTTGACGAAAGATTACTTGTAGTCCTTGTACATATACGTTCCGGTCTAGTCGCACAAGTTTAGAGAGGTTTAATAGAGAAAACAATATTATTGTCTCCCTCTCAACCACCCCGCTCCAGCAGAACGGCAGACACCTCATTATCTTTAGAGTAAAATGAAATACAGCTGCAACATTGATTCAACAGGGACATTTAGGGTAGGGAGGGACCTTAAATCTTTCGTCAAGGACTGGATAATTAGGATCGAACTTCACTTAAGGTAAGTTCGTTTGATCACTTAATTATCCCGTCCTTGACTTCAAGATTACTTGTAGATGTTTAGAGATAAAAAATCAATGTTGCACTTAATGAGATTCCAGGATGAGATAAAGTTTTCTTAATTTGATGATTAAGCTATTAGTTATAATAAAACCAAAGTAGAAATTGCAAAATGCATACCTACATACATTTAAATTAATTACTATAGTTATGTTTATATATTTAATGATTTCTGATATTTATATATTTCTTTAAATATATTTATTTTAATTATTTATCTATTCAATAGTTTAAACTTTTACCTTAACATTGTTGAACAATTAATTCCGACATTGTTACCCAAGTAGCAATTGAGGTCCATTATAGAAACTTAGAGACTGCTTGCTAATTGTGCAGACCATCCTGAAAACAGTTTTATAATGGTTTTAATAATAAAGCCTTTCTGGACAGCCGCTGAAGTCATGACTTCATTTCTCGTATCTACTGTAAGTAGTAAAGATAGAAGCATCAATTGTGCTGTTTAATAATATCACTTTTTTATATGTTCATCGTCCCATGGTTTGAGAAGATGTTGATACATTTATTATATAAATTAATAATATACTTAAAATAATATTTTGAGACAATCCAAATACGGTAGAGCTTGCGTCATGGCAACCAGACAACCGATACTAATAAGTATTACTAGTGAAGGTATGTAACTATATACCTTTCCACCTTGTAAATATAAACTAAAAAGATAAACAACACCCAGACACAAGCTAGGAATCGAACCCTCGATACATAGGTCAGTGGCTAGAGTGACAAGATAAGACCATATCATGGAGGATATAACTGAAAAGTTAGTGTTGGTGCCAGACAAATATCAGGTCTTCGAATGAATTGATGCATATTTAAAATGGTTTGACATCTCCTTAGAAATTCCTAAGGTTTTAAGTCTGTAACTGGCCTTACGTTTGATATATTCTAATAGTTTAGCTTTTGTTTATTCTACAGGCAGAGAGTTAACGGTATAGCTATGTACTTTTAAGTTTTGAATAATATTTTCTAAACTAATAAAATCAGCTACTGTAAGTAATGTTTTATAAGTAACCACTGATATTATGGTTGTATGTAATACAGTAATTAGATTCTATGCAATGTCATAGCGAGGAAATATTGGTTTCAGTTTACAGATTCCTTGAAAGAAACATTTAAAACTTTTAATAATATTGCCTATTTGGTTTATGTATATCAAAGAAATAGCTAATTTGTTACTCTTCAAATAAGTATAGAATTTATAAAAACTACTTATTAACGAACTTATCAGAGATGAGACGTTAATATCATTATAAAATCAATGTTCTTTGCTTGAAATTAGACTTATTTTACAAGTTCTCTGTGAAACAAGAGAGAATAACTTCTGCAAAAGCTGATCGTTGTATGTGTTGTCTTCGAAAACATACCAGAACAACAAATATGCTGCTAGAGGAAGATGGCAGTGTAGTGAATGCTTTGGAAATAATTTCTATATAAGTAAATATTTTCAGGATTTAAAGATGGTGTACCACGGTTAAGACGACTATAATAGGAAAACTCCTAATCAAGTTATTAGGGTTTATCCTAATCAGGTTAATAAAGCCTTATTAACATTTCCAAAATATAAGATGGAAAGATTTTCCTAGGCATTTAATTTCATCCGGGCAGAGTATAGAAAGCAAAAAGCCTGAGACTACAGATAATATACGGGAACCGAACACAAGCGTAGATATTAATTACATTTGAGGCTCATAATAAAAATTATGTCTATAATATTAGGTAATAATAGAACTTTTAAAGGCAGAACTTTCTGAAATAAGCTGTGCCTTTGTAGTAAAGAATAGTATCTTGCCTATATTTCTTCTTTCTTTCCTTTATTGTTACTGTGTGTACATAAATTATAAAACAATAATATAAATGCCCTTCTGGTTGATACGACCACAGCGGCCGATCTTTCACAAAATCAGCCTTCTACGCGAGAGATATTATAGTGAACAAGTGCTTGCGTAGACACAAGTGCACTCTATCTTCGTTTACACTCACAATTCGTTAAGATGAAAAATTGGCACGACTGGGGAGAGGCCAGGCGCAGGACTGACCTTTTACAAGCCCATCCGACGCCTGGATCATCTTAGTTTACAGACAATCAGATGACCGGCCTGCATTGTCCAACCCAGCAATGAACAAGTATATAAAGTGGTTACTCTCCACGGGATTTCACAGATTTGAACCCGCGACCTCCGGTTTGCAAAACAAGTGGTTTACCGCTGCGCCACGGAGGCTATAATGAGACTCATAAAATAAGATATAAGTTAAAGGCCTCTTAGAGGTCAACTTTTATTATATGACAGCCCTTTGTAATAATTTTGGTAATGGTTATTACGATTCCCAGCCTTTTTTTTTATAAAATCTCCATCTGCAACTAACTTTGAGGATCATGAATATGGCCTATATTCGATATATAATAAATGCCTCATTTCGATCGTTATCGCTAAAAAATAGTCTTGGAAAAAAATTACATTTGTATTTTTGTGCCCTTACCTGTTTTTTTATATATATATATATATATATATATATATATGAGGGTACCCTATGTTATTCAAAATATTTTTTCTTTTAATATTATTCTTTTAATGTTGTTATACATATATTATTATAATTGTTTGTGTCTCTTGTTCTGTGTCTTTGTTTATCCTATTACTATTATATCGGCCTGCATAATATAATAAACTTATACTTGAACTAATGAGTTTGTTAATATGTGCACCTCACTTCCAAATATTAGCCTATCCTAATACTAGCTAGGGTAATAAACTGCTTATTCTGTGTTAATAAGAAAAGGCAGTGGTATTAGGTATACACATGATAGTCACAATTTTTCTTGTCTCCAGAGACTTCGTTTTAACACACTCAATGTGGACCAATGCTCACCAGTTTTTCAAACCAATTGCTACGCTTCAACTTTAAGGTTTGAGTGCAGAGGAGTATGCCATTCGTTAGAAAGGCGTCCGTGAAAATCTGAAGAATATATTCATCTAAAAAAAACAAAAAGTTCACACATTTCACACAGTTAGAACATTCATTTAAGCAGGAGCTAAGTATCTAACTTGCTTAAGCGACATAGTACAACGTACATTGTCACAATGTAGTGTACCTACATAGTGTAATGGGACTTGCCGAAATAAGTCTAAAAAGGTGCAGACGATTTTTTTTTTTTTTTTTTTAGTATTATTATTATTTTAATTGTTTTTATTTTGTATTTGAGTTTAACTGTTGCGGGAAAAAACAAGCAAAATTATGGAGCCCAGAATAAAACTTACTTTACTACAAGTTTTCGAAATAAACATTTATATTAATAATAATTAGTGATTAAACTGAGAGATAGATTGAGTTGCATAACGGTGCTGTGACTCGTGGCGGACACGGTCGGCAATCAGTCAAGCGGTGAAGATGGCAGTCCTCGACGCCGCGCTGGCGGCGGTTAGAGTGCTCATTAAAAACCTCACTGGTTTCAGTCCACGGACTATGTCAGTGTAGATCTGGCCATCATGCTGGTGCTAGGATTCAACTTAGGTCTTCGGAGCCTTTCCCGTTTAAACTTACAGTAAGTATGAAATCTGGGCAAGTATTAACTTAACTTACTACTGGTTTTTAATCATATATCTACCTGTTTTTATTTTTTATTATTGCCTAGATATTCTCCATAAAATCTAACAAAAAAGAAATAAATCTGTTACACTATCTTTAAAGGGATCTGTCAAGGGTTGATCGATCAGTTGAATGATAACCGACCTACTGGTATCAGTTTCGGCATAGTGAGAATAAGCCAAGAGTTGACCCCTTCGTTTAGAGTACGGATATTATTATTATTATTATTTTTTATGATGTATAGGCTTGTCCACCTTCCCTCTAGCCAAAAGAGCTTTACTGACTAATAGACTTACAACTATCAATTAGCATGGTGCCAATCTCCAGGTTCAGAGTAGCTATTACAAATTGAGGAATAAATTTTCAGATACATAAAACCAAGTGAATCAACTTCGTTAGAGATTCCTTCCGCATCACGAACAAAAATCTCATCTGATCAGGGACTATTATGTGACATTTGTTACCGTGCTTTGTTGCCTCCGCACCTTCGAGCACAAATCCCGTTTCAGCGCGAAGCTTACATTTGACCAAGGAATACCATTAGGTATCTTTGCGTTGTTTTTTTTTTTTTAATCATAATTGAGGGTTCATCACCAGCGAATATTTATTCGCTTTTATCTAAAATAGACATACTTACTTACTTGTAGTAAATAATGCGGGTAGTTAGGACACGAAGAAAAAATGCATTATCTGAAGAATACAACAGATAAGCTGCACGATTTGCGATGAATCCAATTGTCATATTTAGGACATTGTGATAATTAGGCAAAATAATATCCGAAGAATACAACGGATAATAAAAATTAGTGCTTCCCAATGAATGCAAAGAGTACACAAACTCAGATCGAGCGTAGAAATCTTCGCAGGTACAGGCGGTACAGCAGTGCAGCAGCAGCAGGCAGGCAGGATGATATTTAGACACAATCATGGATGAATTCATCCATGGGCACAATAATATCCGAAGAATTCAACGGATAATAAACATTAGTGATTCCCAATGAATTCAAAGGGTACACTTTAGCTCGAGAGTATAAATCTTCGTTAACAGCGACACGAACAATGTTCCACTATTAGTTTTATGACTTCCTTTACTTTTCTTATTTATTTTAGTTTTTTTTCATGATTTCAAAGATCTTTTGTATTTGAAGTTTGAACTCGTGCGAACGCCGTGAGCGCACGGACAAGAATGAGGTGTCTGCCGTTCTGCTGGAGCGGGGTGGTTGAGAGGGAGACAATAATATTGTTTTCTCTATTAAACCTCTCTAAACTTGTGCGACTAGACCGGAACGTATATGTACAAGGACTACAAGTAATCTTGAAGTCAAGGACGGGATAATTATATATCGATGACGCCAAGTCTAAATGCACATGTGGTCTAATCAATACAGACTACGAAGCAGGCGGTAAGAGGTTATTAAACTCCAGCGTGTGCATACGACAGGCATGTAATGAGTATAAAGTTAATAAAAACAATGAATGATATTTTACTATCCCTAATAATGCTCGAAACCTAATCAGTTCACAAATAAGGCACCTGATGGGTGCACTTACGGGACATTTTGGCACCAAGGAGCATCTACACAGAATGAGGCTAAGTACTATATAGTCAATGCGACACATATTGTGTAGCTGAGACGCTCTTGCGAGACGTAGATTGCACCATCTGGGAGTAGCCTACCTTACGCCAAATGATTATGTACAGCTCCAAGCTGGCGCGATCATTACGTATCTGAGGGAGCTCTTCGATACGCCAGCAACAAAGTAAGGGCTAGGGCATGCACAATGGATCCAACTGGGTCGAAGTGCGTTCCGGGAATACTAGGCCCAAATTTATAGCCACCAAGAATAGAATAGAATGCTCGTCAAAAAGATGTGTTCCATGCAGTACCTATGCATTATACTTACGTAGAAACGAGTGATAGGGCCAGAAAGCGTAACAAAATCTGTAAGAGAAACCGAGACGACTTTATCCGTTCGGTTCAGGCGGTCCGTTTTCAGCCAAGGACGTCAGGCCATAACAGTGTCTGTTTGTACGGTTATCATGTTGAATATTACGAAAATAACAGGAATATTGCAACCCAACCTCTGGTCCACCGTCTTTCGGCTGATGATGATCAATTAAAATATATTACAAAATCAAAATCATTTTTATATAGTTATGGTATGCTATCCTTTCCATATTATTATTTACTTTTTAACCGACTTCAAAAAAGGAGGAGGTTCTCAATTCGTCTGTATATATATTTTTTTTTTCTATGTATGTTCGCGCATAACTCTGGCAATTATGAACCGATTTGAAAAAATCTTTCTTCCATCCATTCTTTAATCCGTTAATTGGGTCCCATAAAAAAATTATTGCTTTGTAATAAGTAGTTCCTGAAAAAACAAGAATGGTGACTGCGCACTGAGACCTGCAAGAAAGCCTATATAGATGACGTTTTAGTCGCTCGGACTCGCTCGGTCGGGCAAAAATGGTCATAACTCTGGCAAATATTTACCAATTTCAATGATTCTTTTTTTATTCGAAAGAAGAAACCACTGTATTGAATCTGTATGAATTTTATTACAACCGGATAAGAACTTCCTGGAGGACCATGAACGATGTGGAGGAATTTATCTGGTAAAAACCATAAAACTGATGTTCTCCATTACATTGCTCTGACAATTATGAACCGATTTCGATGATTCTTTTTTTATTCGAGAGAGTAAACTACTATGATGTTTCCATGCAAATTTTATTACGACCGGATATTTTTTTCTGAAGAAACATGAATTATGTAAAACTATGTAGACGATAATGTGATCATAACCTACCTAGATAATTTTACGGTTTTCGATGGTTCAATCTTCATATATGAAAATATCACTAAAAAGTTTAAAATAAAATCTTTTTAAAAAAAAATTGAACCGACTTCAATATCACTGAAAAGTATAAAATAATTTAAATATTATTGAAGTTGGTGCCAAATATACACAGCAGGTACGCTAACACCAACTTCAATAATATTTAAATTATTTTATACTTTTCAGTGATATTGAAGTCGGTTCAATTTTTTTTAAAAAAGATTTTATGTGCAATACTTTGTGCATTTTCTAAATACACATGACAGAATATTACTAACTTGATTATTAATCGCAGCACGTTTGTAACGTTATTTACGCAAATTGAACTACAATGGGGCCTATTTTGTGTCTTCTTTTTTGTGCGCTAATAGTATATCTCCTGTTGGTCTAGTGGTTAGTGACCCTGTCAGCTACTCAACAGGTCGTGGGTTCGATTCCCGCCAAGTGTCTGGGTGTTTTATCTATATAAGTATGTATTTACAAAAAAAAAGTATATATGTATTAGTATCAGTAATCTGGTTTCCATAGTACAGGCTCTGCCTAGTTTGGGATCAGATGACTGTGTGTGAATTGTCCCAGCATATTATTATTATTATTGTTTAAATTATAGAGCGTTACGAAAAGTGTGATCGAGAAGGCGAACGGAAGTCAGTTCGGAAGTTTTACTTGAGTCATGTGGTCTAAAGCACACTCGTTTTTTTAATAATTAAATTAGTTTGGGGTGTCTAATATTTTGTATTATTTCATTACCACGTTATATATCAAAATTCGTATAGCTAATGCAACTGTTTTATGTGGTTCATTACATTTATAGCTTGCCGTATCAGTTAAATGTAATACGAGCATGATGATGGAGTAAATCGGAACCAATCTAATCAACTATTTTGTTCCGGACCAAACAATATCAGAATCAGAAATAATTTATTCGCAGAAGAATACAGGTTCATGAGATATACAATATAAATAAGAGCTATTCTACCTAGTAAGGCATGCAAACATGTTCAGGTTATTTTTAATTTGTTAATTTAATATTACATTGTTACACATCATGTCAAATTTAATTCAGAATTATTAATTATTAATATATTATAAAAGTTTATTCACATTACAATTGTATCATTTAAATATTCACCTACTGTATAATACGCCTTAGTCAGTAGTAGGTCTCTAACCTTTTTCCTAAAAAGATCTATGTTCTCGATCTCAAGTATACTGTTGGGCAGTTTGTTATAGAGTCTAGGGCCCATACAAAAACGCTTTTTGTGTACATTGCAGTCTTGTGTGAAGGTACCCCTATTTTATGTTTGTACCTTATACTACGGTAGCCAGAAAAATCGTGTATTAGTTTAGTGAAACTAATTATTTCAAATATATACAAACATGGAAACGTTAAAATTTTTAAATTAACAAAATATGGTTTACAGGTGTCCGTTTGTTTTAATTTGCATACAGCCTTTAGACATCTTTTTTGTGCTTTGAAAGGCCTTTCTCTCTCGGCAGAGTTTCCCCAAAATATAACACCGTACCTCAATACTGACGTGACATAGGCATGATACGCAGTTAGTAGAGAATCCTGATTGACTATTTTAGACATCATGTACAATACATATGAAAAGCTATTGAGTTTATTGCAAATGTCATCAATGTGCAGTTTCCAAGTTAATTGAGAGTCAATGTGGAGTCCTAGAAAAGTGGTATCGTTAGTATTGTTAAGTCCCTTATCCAAATATTTTATGTCAAATTGTGGTGATTGATATGAATTATTTTTAAATGTCATGATTTTTGTTTTGTCAAGATTAATTATTAAATTATTATACGTCAGCCATTTAATGATGTCTACTAAGTTATTGTTTATCTCATTTACCATATCATTAGTCATATTTTTACCAGAAAAGATAACTGTACTGTCATCTACAAAAAGAACCATAGGGTGACTTATTGCCTTTGGAAGGTCATTTATATAGATAATAAATAACAAGGGTCCTAAGACACTTCCTTGGGGAACACCGCACTCAACTTCTCTAACATCAGACCTATAGTGCACCTGTGTTTTAGAATTAGGACAGATACTATTTATTTGAGTTATTTGTTTCCTATCACTTAAATATGACTTTATCAGATTTAGAGCATTTCCTCTAATCCCATAAATGTTGAGCTTATCTGCCAATATACTGTATTGCACAAAATCAAAAGCCTTAGTTAAATCCATGAATAGTGCACACAGTGGAATTCTTTTATCGACACTACCCATTACTTCAGAAAGAAATCTGTATATTGCCATATTGCCATATTTTATTTTTATTCTTCCGAAATCCAGACTGTTCTTCAATTAAGATTTTATTTTTTTCAAAATAGTCATATGCATTGGTGAATGTACTTCTCAAATATTTTAGAAAATATTGGTAATAATGCTACTCGTCTATAAGAACGTATATCTTCTTTGTCTTGCTTTTTGAAAATTGGAACAATTAAAGCCGTTTTTAAACCTTCAGGAAATGTGCCGCAGTTGATGCTTAAGTTCATAATGTGGCTTAGTATAGACGCCAAATTTAGGGAGACAAATTTCACTACGTCTGTAGAAATGTCGTCAAGTCCTGTGCTCGCGGTCTTTTTAAGGCTCATAATTTTATACATGTCATCAAGCGTTGCTGGCCCCATGAACATTGAGTTTGATTTATTCCACGATACTGTGTTTATGTAATTTTTTGAAAGAATATCGCCTTGTAACGATTGTACTTCGTCTAAAAAGAAATTATTAAAAGTTTGAGCAATTTCTTTTGGGTCAGTTATTAATTTGTCATGGATTCTCAAACACTTTATTTCATCTCTAACTTTTTTTGACTTATGGTTACCGATAACTTTCCATGTAGCTTTAGCTTTATGTGCGGCGGTTTTAATTGTGTAATCGTTTTGTGCCTTTCGTGTTAGCCTAATTATCTTTTTAAGCTTATCTTTGTAGGTTTTGAATATATTTATATCTTCAGGAATGAACGCAATAAACAATGTGCGCAGCGAGCGTACATTGTTTCCATTTCCTATAACCCTATTATAAACATACAAACACCGAAGAATCACAAAACAAGAATGGAGTTATGGAGAACTTTTCCGATGTCGAAACTGTAAATGTGTGAGCGAATTATTATATTATAATCAATCTTTTGTGAAAGTAAATTTCAACAGACTTAAAAATATATAGCTTCTTGATAACAGAACGTTAACAATAAGACATCAGCGTCTTTCTATTGGATTACCTACCACCAATAAGCTAAGTTAAGTTACATTTTTTTTGTCACATTAAATGATTCTTCTTCTTCAATATTGATATCCCCAAGCCGCCAGCCAATTACATTATCTTTTATGTTTAATTTATGTCAGAACAAATTTTAGGTACCACAGAATGATCTGGGCCCCTCTATTAGCAGTATATTATCATCTGATTTGATATGAGGTAGAGTCGTCAAACTTCTATAGAGACAGTAAGGTGACAATCATTGAGTTTATTAAGAATAGAGTACGCGTTTGTCTATGGTCCCCATATAGAAAGCGTAGGCAGATTTTCCTCTAAGAGGCAGGTGAATTGAACTATTTAAAGTTATAATATAAGAATTATATTGATATGTAAGTGATAAGTAGTGATGGGTTTGATCTGTCACAAGCGTAAATTTAGATAAATACAGCAGACGGTATAGTACCTATTTTCGTGTACCTGATATTTACGTATTTTGATGTTCTTCCTCGTGGCTACATGTTCTTACTTGAATTAAGCATTCTATAGTACTTTTACTGATTCATATTCTAAGGTGACAATAATATTGCTATTAGAGATGATGGTACAGGCCCAGTACAACATGTATTACTATGAGGTGCCCGAGGACTGGCGATAACTTCACCATCTGACACTTTCTAAAATTTTCATGTGTGTAAACTGTGATAAATATTTTTGTGTTCTTTCTAGGATTGCCGTTGCCTCAACATTCAAATCATATCCACGTAACCGTATATTATTTTTTGCATATTTCATATTTTTATGATTAATACCGTTTAAAACAATCCGTCTACCGTGGTGAATAAATTAAAATATGCCAATTAAAATGACAAACGGTCCAGCGTAAAGCTAAAACCAAGTTATAAGGAAGGAATTTATTACACGTAATAATTATGAACATATTAACGAATCAAATTCTCATTAATTTTCATATTATCTGTCTATATGAAATATTGCCTACTTATAGTTTGAAGATAATTAATAATTATTGAGGTATAATTAAAAATAAACGGTAGGTTATCATCATCATCATCAACAGTGGCCGAAAGACGTCAACTGCTGAACAAGGGCCTCCCCTTTTGAAGGGAGGGGCTGCCATTATCCCCACGTTTGGCAGGCGGCTTGGGTATCGCAGTGTAGCTGGAAGATTAATCCGATAGAAAGACGCTGCTGCCCGTCTTGTTTTTTTTAGTCCCCTCTTACGGATACCCCGAAGGAAGGAGATAGGTGGGGTGCTACTCTATCCCGGACACCAAAGTCAAAGTCAGAATTATTTATTTCAAATAGGCTTAACTTAGCACTTTTGTATGGTAAATTTTTTAAAAGCTACAGTCCGCGGATAACGGGAAAGCCAACTATATTACTGATATAATAATCATAATACTGATATTTCAATGTATGAAATAAAATTTTATAGATAGTAGGCTATAATTTGGCAATATTAAAATATATGTTTTCTATCAATTAGGAGAACAATAGCCTTACCATAAACCAGTTTAAATACGTATGCTGGGTTTTATTACAAGTCTTTGTTAAAAGAGCAAGATGTGAGTAAAACAATGTTAGAATTACCGCAAAGTGCAATTTACTGTAATAAAACAATACAAAAATACAATTTTCATTGAATATTCATAGGGTTAGAACAATAGGAAAATGTACCTAAATTTCTCTGCAAGTATAGGTTCCTTCTTCGTCTCTTTAATTAATTCTGGTTTTACCTTCTTCTGTAAAGTATATATACTACCTCAGTAGGTCTGCTCCACTGCCAAGCATATTTTATTAGTACTCTTATTCTGAACCTTTTGATATACCTAGTTAGTATTTATCGTTATCTTTAGGTATATACCAACTTGTTTGTGTATTATCTCTTTCCCAAAGTTCATAGAATATTCCTTTTGCCAAGCTACGTAGTAGTAGGAAGAAGATGGTAATTATTTATTTTTTGTATAAAATAAGTTAAATTTACTTAATCTTATGTTAATACCGTTGGGGAAGAAACGTTCTCGAGTGGCGACCACGAACCGACGCAGTGTAGGTAGGCCTCCCACTAGGACAGACGACATTGTGCGCATCGCAGGTAACCGGTAGATGCAACTAGCCATTTGTCGTTCATTATGGCATTCGAAGGGGGAAGGCCTATGTTCAGCAGTGGACGTCTTCAGGCTGGTGATGATGATGATGATGTTAAATAATGTATCAATTTACATAATAGGAAAAAAGAATCAGATTTTTATGTACTTTTAAGTAACCTACATGGAGTGACGACAGACGCCGCAACGACGTCGCCGTCTCTAGTCGTGATGATATAAAAACAGATTTTTATTGCCATATGATTAAAAATAAAGGAAAGGTTATAAAAGCAAAAATTTTATAGATAATATCATTATAAATGAAAATAAAATTATACATAAAAGTTATAAACAGTAAAAATTAATAACAAGAATTTAAGATAATTATGGTCTAGTCGTATTTATATTACCCGACTAGCTGACCCGTGCAGCTCCGCCCGCGCTTTTATTACATTTTGCTCCCCTTTTCTCCCTCCTCCCTAGATTTATCTCTCTCCATATCTCTCTCTCTCTCTCTTATAAAAAAAATCTAATTATATGCTCTTTCTATCCTCTCTCTTTCCCCCTCCCGCTTCGGTTTCCGTCACACTCCCCCTCTTCCTACCCTGTTATCCCCTCTCTGAACCCTCTCCCCCTCTCTCTTCTACGACCTTGCTCCTTCTCACTCCCCCCTTACTCCATCTCACTCCCCCGATCCCTAGCCCCCTCCTCGAATCTCCTCTCCCTCTTTCTCCTCTCGTGCACCCTCCTCTCGTTCTATATATCCTCGTCAATCATGGTATCAGCGGCATTAAATATACTTATGACCTATTGTCAGACCTCCCCGATATGCACACTTTCATACAAATCGGTTCACCCATCTATTTAATGACCTTACCTAACGTTGCTTAACCTTAACCTACCGGGATAAAACGTATCCTATGTCCGTTTACTGGTTCTAAGCTACCTCCCCACCAATTTTCAGCCGAATCGGTTAGGCCGTTCTTGAGTTATAAATAGTGTAACTAACACGACTTTCTTTGTTATAATATATAGATTAAAGTTCTATAGTTATTGTATGTTCAATTTCACCGATAGATGGCGCTGTTCATAATGTAAATCACGCTAACATCGTAAATTACTGTCTAATGATATTCGATAATGAGAGTTCTAAGTTTTCCGCATCTTTTATTGTTGCGACTGTAACACATACATAATCTAGTTTGGACTCGCTCGGGATTTACAGATTTTAACTTTTCAAAGATATAATATAATGTCATATTGCTATCAGCAAACTACTTAGAACAATACAGAAATCTAATGAAAATGTCCTGGGTGTACCGGACCGGCTTACCCCTTACAAAAATTGACCCTTCGCCAATGCCATATCTTATGCAAACTAAATGTCTGCTCAATCCCTATTGTATATAGCGTAATAATACATATCTTAATGATTAACTGATCAGTCTATAATTACCCTATTCACATACAAAGGAAATTACGTGGTAATATGTGCAAGTAATGTTTCACTGCTTAGCCCCTATGAAACATAGCGTGATGTTTTATATACCAACTTATACCTTGACTTCTACACAACACATCAGTGAAAGTCCTATCAAAATCCATCCACGGGTTTTCAAATGATACCTGGACGAACAGAACGACAGACAGACAGACAGACAGACAGACAGACAGACAGACAGACAATAATTCCAAAAAAAATTGTTTTGGCTCTATGTCGATAGTATAGTACTCGATTGGCTCTATGTCGATAGTATAGTAGTCGATAGTTTGGAAAAATATTCAATGTACAGAAAAAGTGCTCTTTGAGTTTTATTATAGTATAGTATAGATAGAAGAGCACACGGGTCTCGCGTGTTAATGTCGTGATTCCGTACTAACATTTTGTATACTTAATTAATTTAATTGTTGAAGTTCGCACCTCATGTTTGACAAATATTTGCGTTTTCACGGTAGATGTGACTCAATAGAATTTGCCAAATGGAAATAAACCAATAAACTGTTTTCTTTAGGTAGACATTTATGTTTATACGTTCAACGTGGTGCTACTTTAAATTCATATAGGAGTCGTAAAATTTCAGTAATATAGCCACCATAATAAAAAAGGTGTCTTCAATTTAGTAATTGTTCTTGGATAATATTTAAAAAAAGTTATTCAACGATGATGACGAATGAGAATCCTTAAAAGTGGTAGAAATAAAACCTTTTAAAAAAAAAATTGAACCGACTTCAATATCACTGAAAAGTATAAAATAATTTAAATATTATTGAAGTTGGTGTTAGCTTACCGGCTGTGTATATTTGGCACCAACTTCAATAATATTTAAATTATTTTATACTTTTCAGTGATATTGAAGTCGGTTCAATTTTTTTTTAAAAAGGTTTTATTTTAAACTTTTTAGTGATATTTTCATATATAAAGATTGAACCATCAAAAACCGTAAAATTATCTAGATAGGTTATGATCACATTATCGTCTACATAGTTTTACATAATTCATGTTTCTTCAGAAAAAAATATCCGGTCGTAATGAAATTTGCATGGAATCATCATAGCAGTTTACTCTCTCGAATAAAAAAAGAATCATCGCAATCGGTTCATAATTGTCAGAGCAATGTAACGGAGAACATCAGTTTTATAGTTTTTACCAGATAAATTCCTCCACATCGTTCATGTTCCTCCAGGAAGTTCTTATCTGGTTGTAATAAAATTCATACAGATTTAATACAGTGGTTTCTTCTTTCGAATAAAAAAAGAATCATTGAAATTGGTAAATATTTGCCAGAGTTATGACCATTTTTGTCCTTAAAAAGCGACATAAAGTCATCGATATAGGCTTTCCTGTAACTCTCAGTGCGCAGTCACCATTCTTGTTTTTTCAGGAACTACTTATTATTACGCAATAATTTTTTTATGGGACCCAATCAATGGATTGAAGAATGGATGGAAGAAAGATTTTTTCAAATCGGTTCATAATTGACAGAGTTATGCGCGAACATACATAAAAAAAAATATATATATATATATACAGACGAATTGAGAACCTCCTCCTTTTTTGAAGTCGGTTAAAAACGTCGTCGTCGAAAAAGTAAGTCGTTAAGTCTCCGTCACTGACTACTAAGTGGTATCCGTAGACTCATGAAAATCGTCGAAACCTAAGGATGTCTTGTAACCGAAACTTAAAACACCCACCCATATCACAGCACCGAAATTTAGGCGAAAAGTACCTCTTCTTCTGCCGAAAAGTACCTCTTCAATAATCATGGAGATAGTTTAGTTACATAGCTGAACTTCGTTTCGTAACATAATCTCAGTCTCAGGAAAATTTACAATACTATACGTACCATTAAATTGATCTGGCATTGAAGCAGAAAAGGTGACTCAAGACGATTCGTATTCAACATAAGTCTTAGGTCATTCATAATGCTGATTGCTGATGCACAGTTGACGTTATCACCTACTTACGATATATTATCCCTTTTTGATATTCTGTTTTGTCAAATCGCACAGAGGATCAAGTGTGTATTATTTGTTGTATTTACAGAACAGTAAACTAGCTAAGTCAATTAGTCTGCGATAAGTACGATAATATTAGACCTTGATTAGATCTAATGTTCTCCTTGGTCGATTTATTCTCCATTCAATCCTTATGTTCCCATTCATTATGTCATAATATTAATATAGAAGTCAATGGATTTTTGCGAAATAGTTAAATTTTTTATCGAAGTAAATTATTATAACATTACTTAAAATTTGAGTTTATGAGTTCATGTGCATTGTAGATTTTCACCTTAGATCTTTTTTCAAAGATTATAATGGCCATAGAACGATGTTATGGCACAGACTACCGCTTTATAAGCTAAAGAACTCCAAACCTAAAAACATTTCACATGTTGTAATTATAAATCTATCTATACCTATAATCAAACTGTAACAGGTCCAATTCTGTACATTGAAGATATTTTGAAAATTATGTTTGGAGGGCATTCTATAACCGGATACTAAAGCCAAAATGTATTTTTTTTTATGTTTGTCTGTCTGTCTGTCGGTCTGTCTGTCTGTCTGTCTATATCTCGGATGAGTATCACGCCGAAACTACTGGATGGATTGAAACGAAACTTGGCATGATTTGAGTTAATACTCCGAGGTAGGATACTTTTTATCCCGACATTCGGCACGGTTCCCTTGGGAGAGGGGACTAAAGTCAAAATGTGTATTTGTTTATACGCTTGCTCCGATTTTAACAATTTGTCATTATAATTATAATAAATATTTGTAAGGGAACACTAATAGACAGTTGTTACAATGTTTGGAAATCGATCAGGTTAAGCAACGTTAGGTAAGGTCATTAAATAGATGGGTGACCGTTTAACGCCATTTGAACTAAACGTCTCCGTGCTTCGGAGGGCAAGTACAAAGTGGGTCCAAGTTTGCGATGCGAGCGAATGTATATTATTGAAAGTTTAGTTAACATAAACACAGCGCGGGAGGAGCTGCGTAAATAAAATCTCTCTGGATGACTCTAACAAAGAACAATAATCATGCACTGAAAATGTTGGCTATGTAAGAAAAAAAAGTTTTTCCTTAATCATTAAAATTTTCCATGAAACTCATGTGTTATACAATCACGTTCAACGCTAATGTGCTTTTTTCTGGCAACTTTTAATAGATATGTAGGATGTCGGTAAAATGATTATGACCAAATTAATTACTAGTCCAGAAATATTTACAAAAATAATAATTGTTCGTGCCATCATCAAAGTAAACAAATTATCAAAGTAAAATATGGTTGAGGGGAGTGATGGCTGCTGCTCGAGTCAACTCGGGCGCGGGTGCTGCTTGGGGGGACTGGTCCGACTACTATCCCTTTGGCTTTTTAGTTTGTTGTACTTTCGTCGTATTTTATTATTTTTTTCTGTCTTATTTGATCTAATTGTAACATAACACTCTGTTTAAAAAAAAAAGGTGATAAAATGACAAGCCCGCTGAGTTTCTTGCCGGATCTTCTCAGTTGAGGCCGCGTTGTGATCCGGTGGTAGATTTAAAAAAAAAATACATGACCTTTCAAAAGTTAGCGTTAAGCCTATTTGAAATAAACTATTTATGAGTTATGAGTTTTATGAGAAACTTTTATAACCTATCTAGTATCTATACTTACCGAATATTATTCAAAAGCAATCAAAATGTATCATTTTATTGAGCCTAAATTTCATTTCTATCGTTAGCATTGCTTGATATACATATGTGCGTGGGAGAACATATTTATATTTGAATATTGTTGTTTTATGTTTCATTAGCTATTTTACTGTCCACACTGCATAGATATAAATCTTCATGCTTCACATATTTTAGATCACAAAATCTGGTTTTATAATTAGATCACTAATTTCTTAGCTGTTATTTTTCAGTTTCTAGACAGAAGTTTGATCTTAGATTACGGTTTCACATTGAGTGCGCTGCCTCATTATATGGCTGTGATTCTTATCGAGATCTTGCGTCCGGTTGTATATTATGTATGGGGTGTAAATTACTTTAATTATACCTATTATTCTGGGAAATAATAATTTAAATGTGCTATCAGTGATGTACCATTTTAATTAATGAAATTACCTATATCACATTTATTGTAACTCAATATTTACAGTTTATTTACAAATATACTTAAAGTAGGTAAAAAAAATTTCCAAATTGTCGCCGCACTGGGAGGGAAGGGTACCTAAAAAACTGGCAGCGTTACCCCTTTACCCCAAGCTTATACGTTGGCAGAAAAAGCTACCAGCCCGACGGTCTCCTGAGACTTCGATAAGTTTGGAAGAAATTTCTTTCACCAAACCGTACGTCTCATGAGACCAAGGCCCTATGGTCTCCATCGCAAAGGGCGCAAATATATAGCAGGAACCTAGAGCTGTATACTTGCGCCGCTTTGCATCACTAGCGGTCGCCACAGCCCCTCCAGCCGTCCTACAAGTTGCCGGGGTGTGGGACGCAGCATTACTTAAATAAAAATAAAATAAATTCTGTGTTCAGCGCGCCTGACTAGTTTTGGGTTGGAGACTTAAAACACAAATTCAACTATTTTAATGCAATGTAAAGATCGTTTTTATTGATTGTACGTTGAAGAAATACCAAGAAACATATTTATTTAAGTAGTCTCTTATTCTTGTATTCTGTTTATTTCATGCACACACTACGTCGTGTTTGTGCAATGGTCGTGACTAAGGCCTGTCGTACATCGCATTTACTTTATTTACTTACATTGCTTTGGTTGAACACTTGTATTGGTGATACCGGTTCAAATGTTCATTACATTGCCTACCGCCAAGACATCCGCAGCACAAGGTTAGAAATTAATATTAATTTCTCCGTTTATTTTATTAAAATTCGTAACATTATAGCTAGTTCATTAGCCATCTAGGTAATAGGTTCATTAACATTCGTTCAAACCGGATGCATGAATTCCATTGTTCTTTGGAATTATAACTTTGAGATAACTGAATTTTGATAAAAACCTGCTTATAATTCTAATTACATTAATAAAATTAAAACCCAGAGTCACAGACCATGTAGTTGAGTCACCTTTATTTTTGAATACAAAGGAATTTGTATGTTTACTTTGAACAATGTAAGTCAATGACAAGTGTATACAATACAGTCGTGTATGGTAACGTAAGTAAAATCATAATCGTACCAATCCTAATAACATATTGTATAGGAATTCCCCACAATTAAACAATGATCTCAGATGCGCCTAACTTTTTATAATCGTATGTAATGAATGCTCATGGTAATTGCTTCGACACGAAATCGTTTTAATAAGACATTATGTATTTATCCATTATGATCCATGTTATGATGATATTCAACATTAGCACGCACTCTTGTCTATATACAATCTCATTCCATGTAGGCAGTATACTGAGAATTTTGTTTTCTAAGCGAGTGAATCATTCCTATTACGATTTTTCCCATTTTTTTTTATTTGTGCACACCATATACGTTATTGGTGTTAATGACTTCATGGTTTGTGCTAGAAACGTTTTATCTTGAATTATTTATTGTTGAAACTATTAGTTTTGCATTTAAATGGTAAGGTTTCTTATATTTGACAGTTAATTCATTGTAGAAACTGAATTTGGCTTCATATTTGATTATGTGCTCGTTTTGTTAAAAAAAAATAAAATAATGGATATTAATAGGAACATTTTTAAGACGTCAGAGTTCATTAACGAATATGGAATTATCATCTATATATTGATTGACTGTTATTGTATTCAATTTATTTATACTTAGCTGCCATTTAATTAAGAGTTGTTTGTAAATATTAATTTATGTTTCGATATTTCTCTTCATCTGCCTATTTCTACTTGGTACTTTAGTTATTACTTATGCAAATTTAAATTTCCTTTATTGTCAATATAACTTTGCTATCTTTTTCTTTTGATCAAACTGCTTTTAATTAACAACATAGCTATTTAAATATTTATTCAACAAAAGGCAATTTAAATCTTGTTATATTAATGCAATTAAAGCTTATTATTGTTTAATTTATAAGCAAACAAATTTTATGGGTTTTTACGGAACGGACCATAACCTTGACGGTATAATTATGTTTGTGGTGTGTCCACGTTTCTAAATAAATATTACTATATTTTTTATGCAGAAATAGTTGATTACTTAAAAATCTATAACCGATGGTAATTAGTTGATGATTGGTGGAATTTGAACAGAAGTATCTGACAAATTACGCAACACAATGTGTGAATCGAATTTTTGTAACAACGATCTTTGTTCGCGGGCTGTACTTATACTTGTTGATATGTAACTTACGGCAAATTAAAAAAAAAACAATTTGGGTAAATATTTAAACTTGAGTTTCTTGCCGGAACGCCTCAACTGGAGTCCGCGTGTGATTCGATGATATCTTTAAGAATACTGACCATCAAAAAGTGTTAGCTTAATGCTAACACCTTTAAATTATTCGGCCTATTTAAAATAAATAACGTCACCCATTTATAAAAAATATGGACACCATCAAATTTTTACATCTAGAAATAAAACGATTCATAAATTGCAACCTGTCCCATTTATCCATAATAGGTTTTTAATCTTGTAATTATTTGAAATACACTAACTAACAATTATTATGGCGTCAGCACTCGAAGACCTGACCAATTTAAGTATATTTTTTTATTTTCCAGGGCTACCAGGATCAAGTGGAGTAGGTGCATACTCGATATCTGATTCGTCTGGACGAAGATTCGGGGGCACATACGACTTAAGAGACGGCCAAGTGGTCGGCACAAGTGGTGACTTCCCCCCTCCTGGCGGCTTCCCTACGGTTGGCAGCTTCCCTTCCGTTGGCGACTTCCCGGTACCCTTCGCAGACGCCTACCGAGGGTACGGCTACGGGTATCCCGAAGACAATTTCTTCCCCACGTATTTTACGAACCTCGACGGTTTTCTACATGAGTAAGACCTAAAAAGTTATTATGGAGCACTAAGCTACCGGTGGAGGTACTGTACTGTACTTCTATGGTGATGGAACTCTGCTATTACTCTCAAGATCTGTAAGTTCCAATGGTTAGCAAACTCTCTATAGATGCATGCCCGCAGAAAATTTTGCGTTCAACGACGAGGTCACGTTTGAAGGTTTAGATAATATTCTAATTCTAATGCCAATGTTTCAGACAAACATTTAAACTGTCATTGATAATATACTCATTTACATGCAATAACAATAAAAAGTTGTAGTATGTAAATTAGGCTGCAACTGTATTAGAACATAAAAAAGAGAAGGACTTCTTCATTAGTCACTATTAAAGACACCAGTATTTCGTCACCACTTTAGGCACTACAAACAACGCTATATTAATCAGTGATTCTATTTTATAGCATCAGACTACCTCGAGCATTCTTACCACCGCTACCACCTATACCATCATTGGTACCATTTCGACCATTCAAACCATTACGACCCCTCAGTTTGAATAGAAGGTAACATTCAATAATTATACGGGGTGTGCAAACGTGTTAACTTTCTAATTTCGTCAATCAGACTAATTCTTCTGCAGTCTATTCGCTTTCATCTGCTTCCATAACAGACGCTCTGACATTTTCGTTTATGTTGATTATAATTTGTATGCTTGCAGGGCGTTTGATTCTAATTACGAGAGTCAGAAACTAGCGTTCAACGCTGCAAGGAAAGCCTTCGACCTGACCTCGAATCAGGTTTACATTCCGAATTTCGCATACAGGTTACAACCATTCAACAATCTCCCTGGATTCGGTGATTTCCGCAGCATGCCCAACATTCCTAACTCCGCGTTCGCCAGTACAGCAGCAGGCCCTGGGTTCAGGCATCAAGTGGCCGCTATAAATCCAGAAAATCAAGTGAGTATGATAACTTTTTAAAAATGATATTGATGAATGATATGAGATATTTACTAGGCGTCCATCGAGTACGGCGGTGATTCCGAGAATGATGGCGGTGGGGTTGCAATCCGTCAGCACCGTGATAGATTCCCGGAGGGCTAAAATGCATCCCATCGCAGAATCCAGGTTCACCTCTCACATGCCGATGCGACAACTGTATGGGTTTTACTAAGTAGTTAAGGTTCTCAAAAGGGGGAGAACTTTTAAAGGTTTTCTCTCGCGAGGACAAAAATAAAGTGGTTGGTTACTTTGCGCATCATGCTACGTCACTAAAAAAAGTGGACCTTCCAGACCTGTCAATAGCGCAGAGGTTTCTTTGTTGCCAGTAAAAATACCAACAATACGTTTGCTTGATGGTAAGCGACTTGCCTGCCCTGGCTACTAGCGATGCACTGCTGCAACTATTAGAAAAAATAGCCTAAGTTGGTCTATTGATGCAGCCAATGGAACTATTTGGAATAAATATTCCCACTAGTTAAATCGAACTAATTTCCAAGGGAACAACTAATGGGAATGATCCGGTTATTCAGCCGTTGAGCCCACTAATTTCTTCGACTTAAGTGTCATTTGCACTGAAACACACTGTAGAAAAAGAGCCCCTAGGCATAGCAAAATGTTTAAGTGCAAATGGATTTGTACTATGTGGGTACTTTACATTCGATATGGAATAGAGTATTGAAATGAAATTAATTTTACGGATTATATCGCGGTTTATTTTTGATTTTAATTACCCGACGTTTTGAATACTTTACAGCATTCATGGTCACGGGCGGACTGAGGTGGTAGCTGTCCATATGTCATAGTTGTCTTAGGGTACCCTCAGGTCTTCTAATTATTTAGTCCGATCCGCGCAGAAAAAGCTTACAGTATCTTGAGGTCTTGCAGTGGAATGCTTGTCTTTGGAAACTGGATTGTGATTGTGGGCTCTCATACATCGCGCAAACAAAACGATCAGTAAAAACCCGTGTAAAAGAACATTTAGCTGACGTCAAACATCGATGCTATACGAAGTCTGCAGTCTGTGAACATCTTCAGGATCACACCCGCCAATGTATTTGTCGGGTAATTAAAATCAAAAATAAACCGCGATATCCGTAAAATTCATTTCAATGTGTAGTATTCGCGTAAATATCAGAAATCTTTATGGAATAGGGTATTTTTTTCCTTTAGTTGACCTTATTTGGGAAGCCATTTCCTCCCGTTGGGTGTCCGTAAAAGGCGACTAAGGGAAAACAAGAAGACGGGCAGCAGCGTATTTTTATTGGATAACCTACCACTATACACCACCACCTTTACTGTGAACCCCAAGCCGCCTGCCAAGAGTGGGGAATATGCCAACCCCTCCCTACTAAGGAGTTTGTTCAGCAGTGGACGTTTCGGCCGCTGATGATGATGATGAATTGGGAAGGCAAAGGGTTCTACCCCATACAGCCTCGTCATAAGTAATTTAATTAAATAAGAAATCTATTTGTAGCTAGGCTTAAGCCAAGTCTTCATATGAAATAGTCATAATAAGTCTTCTTAAGAGTATAGTTTTAGTATAATTTTTTCAAACAGGCATTAATGATAGATACTTAAATACATAATATATGCCGATGAATCACTGCACAAAACCATTTAACACAATGATAATCTGCGGTAATACATCATAATCATCTCATAATAGTTTTATCACGAACTTAACAGGTTATTCTTATGTTTTGTCTTGTTCGTGCGTTTCAAAACAGTTATAAAAACATTCTGGATTCCTGACACGTTAGGTAAGTAGGTACAACCTTAAACGATTTGTGTATTAGATACTTCGGTTGTATGTTTTTAATAGTATAAAAAATAATATATTTTGTCTGCGTTATTGTGCGCCTCCGTCGAAATGATAACAGAAATATTTACAAGTACCAGAAGACGAACAAATCAAAAGGTCAAAGGGATAATAATCCGACCAGTCCCCCAGCATCCGCGCAGTTTATCTTTAATGCACAAAGGGGTTACTGCATAAACGATGTCTGCAGATACGCATTTAAACACAAATTAATACACGTTATATTATTCTAAGTAAATATCAATAAGTACTTGACATTCACGATAATAAGGTCATTATATTTTTACGTACCTACTCAGTCAGAATTGCATCAGTGGATACATACTGACGCACAGGCCTGACGTGACTGAACTTATGACCGTGTCTCACATATACATTAAAATGAGTGAAATAGGTTGTGTTTCCATACGTTGAAAGAACTATTAACATTTATAACAAAGTGCACGGTTTTTTAAGATTGAGAATTAAAAAAAAACTAGTAACAACTCCGTAAAATTGCTATCCACAAGTTTTAAACCTGCTAGATGCAGCGGGCATAGATAAGAATAGTCAGCGGGTTTGTAAAATCCGGCAAGAAATTCAATGAACTTGTCTTTTTCTGTAGGAACCACCGGATTATTCCAATTTTTAAGTGAATGCTTCTAAATTTTCAGCAGATGCCAAACATCAACAAGTTCAAGCAGTTCTCTGAAACGCCGGCACGAGATGGCTTCTACGGCGTGTCCAGTAAATCCTCGGTTTCCACCTCCAATGTCAACGGACAGGAGCTGACTTCGAGGAGAGCGGAGACTATTATCAACGACAACGGAAAGATCACCAAATACGAAGCCAAGAATTAAACATCCAGACGTGATGTTCCGTACGCCAAGCTACATATGTATAAAATTTTGGATCTCAAGTGTTAAATTATTGGGCTTCTTATAAAAAGAAATGTTAAATTTAATTCAATGTTTAACTTGAAAAGTATTAAAAAGACGTCAAGTGTTTGTATTATACTATATGTATGTAGAGAGGCATTCGAAATTTTTGTTTTGTTTTATGTTAATTTTAAAGTTTTGATTATACTTAAAGAATTGTATTACAATAAAAATTACTAAATGTGATACCTACGGTTTATTTCTTTAAAACATTAGAAGAGATGATTAAACAATTTATGAGGTGTCAATACAAGAAATCTACTTACTCAAACCCGTTAGCATATTTTTTATTGACACAACGTTAAGTCAGCAATACGTTACTGGTTACTTGAGTGCTTGTTAAATAGCGATTTGCCATTGTAAATTAGGATTCATTTTATATATTAAGTCTCGCGATCAAGACGAGATCATTATGTTTTTATTAGCACCGTTTATAAATATTTAAAGTGTAATAATCTCCTACACTTTTTTGTCAACGTTTAAAATTGTTTAAATGAAATACATAACGATTATGTGAATTACATTGAGTGAAAAGAGTATTCACTGCACAAGTGGAAACGTGTACACAATTATGGACGTCTCATTAAACCGTGCCTTTCAACCTCTGAGCAACATTTCAAGGTTGCCGAGATAACATCACCGTGTTTTTATACCATCGTTGCGGATACAGGATGAACAAAAACAATGACCACAACACCTATTAGTTTAATTTCGCCAATTTGCCGTCTATCTTTAATTTTGGAGTCGTCGTCTGGTACAAGAACTTCGGCGAGTTGCTTCGTTGCTGCGCACACTCTTTGAATACTTGTCCATCATTGAACTCTCTACATTTGCTACAGTAAAATTCTTTCATGCTATCATCAGATATTCTTCTGTGGAATTTTCCGGGAGTTTGATAGGCTGGTCTCGAGAATTCCCTACCTATATCTGGATTATACCAGTTTATGTTATTGTAAAACGTAGAAGGCTTCCATTGTGACGGGTTTGTGATATAATTAGGGTATACGTCATACTCGTCACGAACATTACGATTGACAAAGACGGATTCTGGACGTGCTGGAATTTTGAATCTAGTGTCTGGTGTTCTTATAGCTGTGGTTTCTAGTGCTTTATAACCATTAATAATGGGAACTTCTCCGCTGTCTTCCTTTTGCTTATTACCATTGTTGGGTCGGGCTACCTCTCCTGAAAATAGAAGTGACTATTATTAAATCTGTTTTCTGTTAATTTCTGTATCATTTATAAATCAGCCCAATAGAAACTAATTAGCCATTGTCATTTGCAGGGTATCGGTACATCAACCTGCTTCACCTTTTTGCATTGAATTATTAGCATACAGCTCATTAATTTTGGAATACATTTGCATGAACAATGTATATAATCAAAGTTTTTACAACACTGTTACTGGTTACAGTCACAGTGGAATGAGTATTTAGACAGAACTCTAAATCTAATCCACAGAAATCTAAATGTTTTAATTTCCTGCAAGTTATACTAATAATTTTAAAATAAATAAGGATAATTTCACCGTCTCTAGGGTTATGTAAGCCTCTCCTATTAGTGTTCTTCAACTTTGTTGACACGACAATAGTATGTTTCACCTCAACGTCCTCATCATCTGCTTTAGTTGAATTAAACACTGCTATGGTACTTGCGTCTTCATCTTCATTGAAGTCCATCTTTGTTGAAACACTATTACTAGGCTTTATTATAGCTGAAATTATAACAAAAACATTTAGCATTTACCTACCTACTGCTACTAACTCGTTTGTCATATGACTGGGTGTTATTACCTTTAGTAAGTTTATAAGTAAGTAAGTGTTTACAAAAAGTTTTTGTATCAGCTATTTATCATAGTTAAGTAGTAGTATATTGGGATCTGAATTGTCCCAGGATATTATTATTTTAATTTTTATTTGATTTTCACGGACTTTTACACCCGAACTTTTAAAAAGCTTGCGTGGGGACAAATCCTGTTGGGAGAGGCCTGTTGGGAGAAATTAATGAAATGAAACACACACACACCAGAATCAACTGCTGGAAATAAGTTACAAACAGCAGTTAACTCTGACAGGTGTAGGGACTATTGTAAGTACTTATATGAAAAGATTTCTTGATTACTTTATGTGAGCATTTGGTGGACTGAACACTGGGCTATTGTAAAAGGCCGGGGTTGCCATAATTAGTGTACTAATTATATTTTGGTGGTAAGTGGTGACTTGCCACCCACTAGATGGGCTCTCCATATAGCCGTCTGAAGACGACGGAGTGCAACACCGGTGTGGGTAGCTCAGGGGTGTCGAGAGGTGTGTAAGATACAATTACACAAAGTTGTTGCTCCCTCCGGTTTGCAGAGTAAGCGGTGTTCCGCTGACCGCTTAACTAAGATAATGAGCTAGAATTTAAGGTAGGTACTTTATCCCAGAAAATTGAAGGGTTCCTGCAGGACGGGCATCATATTTAAGAGTAACGCGCAAAATGAAAATACGTACGATGATTTTGATATAATTTGTGTAAAACGATCGAATCGGATCGGGTGGTCAGACGGGGTTGGATCGAGTCGAATTCGGTGGGCGACCATCGAGTACGGTGGCGACTCCGAGGAGGACGGCGGCGGGGTTGCGACCCCCGTCCCCGTGAGCACCGTGACGTGTTCCCGGGGGGCTACAATGCGCCCCCCGACGGCGGGCTCAAAGGCAAGGCACTGAGGGGCCCCTGGTGCAGATCCCACCGGAGAGCCCTGGGGTTCCCCCTCTCATGTGCCGATGCGACAGCCGCGGGGGTTTTAGTGGGTAAAAATCCCACATACCCCGGTCGAGCCCCACTGCTCCCGGGGATCTTTCGAAGATTTCCCCCGCGTCAAAAAAAAAAGAAAAAGGTACTTTATCCCTGAATATTGAAGGGTTCCTGCAGGACGGGCATCATATTTAAGAGTAACGCGCAAAATGAAAATACATACGATGATTTTTATATAATTTGTGTAAAACGATCGAATCGGATCGGGTGGTCAGACGGGGTTGGATCGAGTCGGATTCGGTGGGCGACCATACGGTGGCGACTCCGAGGAGGACGGCGGCGGGGTTGCGACCCCCATCCACGTGAGCACCGTGACACCGTGAGCTCTCAAGGGCAAGGCACTAAGGGGCTCCTGGGGCAGATCCCACCGGAGACGACAGCCGCTTGGATTTTAGTGGGTCCCGAGGAGCTTTTGAAGGGTTCCCGGCTAAAAATAAAAAGGTCGGATCGAGTTGAACCGAATCTAATCAAGTTGAATGTTGAGTTGCAGGTGGATCGTTATGTCGAGTTTGATTTTATGAGTATAACGAGAACTACGTATAGTTTGAGTGTTTTGTTTAGACAGTAGCGGCAAACTTAATTTGGTCGGCCGGTAGCTTGGCGGTTGGCGGACTAGTAGCAGAGATATTTAAATAAATATTTATTATTTCGTGTTTTAGTGATATCTTACTGATATCTATCATTTAATCTAATACTATTAACTACTACTAATGGGAAATATTATGTTCCGTATGAAAATTTACTGTTGCGACGTGTATTAAGGCAGTTTTTAGACGCAAATGAGGCATTTCGACACGTCTTTACGCTAGCTGTTGTCGGTTCGTACTAATTTGAAATAGCGACACAACCGTCTCCGTAGCTCTATTTTCGTGACTTTTCGGGCCGTGAAAGCTAATCTTGTTTAGATAGTATATCGATGAGAGTAACGCGAAAATTACCTACCTAACCTACTGGCTGCGTGCGAAGCCGCGGGTACAGCTAGTTCTCTAAATATGATTGACTTTGAGATACCACTTACGGATTTTTTTTTAGAATATGATAAGTACCTTTTTTCCTCATTTTTTACTCACTTCTATTTCTATATAATTTCAATATCGTTTTAATATGGTTTTTAAATAATATTTCAATATTATTCAATTCGATTGAAGGTTAAGCTTCCACGCTTTATCAGTGTCAGTTCTGGGCCTTGACTGATTATTTGGGGGTAACCTCGACTTTTGTTATCTTAGAAGGGTGGATGTAATGATGTGATATAATAAGATGACTTTAGTATCAGAATATTAACATTGATTATGTAAGTGTTTGCGGTACACATTTGCTTGTTTATTTTTATAGTACCTACCTACTATGCGTTTCAACTAAGAATGTAACTGCCATGTTGCCATTTCAGACCTACAAAAAAATGATGTTTTAACAAAAACAGATAGCAAAATAAGACATTATAAAAATAATCTAACCGGGCCGAATTTTTCATTTTGTGTTGACTCTGCTAGCGGTACAAAAATCGTAAACAACGAGTGAAGTTGCCGCAGTCGGGATCATCATGGCAGTCACATTCTTAGTTGAAACGCATAGTAGTACGTATCTACAGCTAAAGCGTAGAATAAGTATAGTATCCTTGGTTGATTTTCCCACCCGATTCTAATATAATCAACATCATCAACGGCCGTAAGATAGATAGATAGATAGATAGATAATTCTTTATTGTTCCACCATCATTAAAAAACACAAAAATACAAGAAAAAAAAAACAGTAAAATAGAATGAAACAATGGGCGGCCTTATCACTAAAAGTGATCTCTACCAGGCAACCTTTGGATGGAGAGGAACTATGAACTGCAAGGCGGGGTTGTTTATACAAACCAATTATAAAAGAGAAAAAAAAAATACATAACTATAAACAATAAAATACGACTAACGTATACGTATACGTAAGACTGTTGAACAAAAGCCACGTCCCCCCCCCCTCCTAGAAGGGGTTGCTATAATCCCCACGCTAGGCAGGAGTCTTGGGGATCGCAGTATACAGGTGGTAGGTAATCCAATAGAAAGACCCTGCTGCCCCTCTTATTATCCCTTAATCGCCTCTTACTGACATCCAACGGGAGAAGATGGGATGGTGCTATTCTTACCTGGACACCACACGGGTAAAAATGTAATATAATATCTATAGGTATTTTCAAAGCCAGAGGAAATAGGCTTTTAATAAGCCAGTATGCTAAAGCTTTGCCATCCCCGATTGTATCGCCGCTTTTTAACAGGCAGTGATGACATATGGTACAGGGACGTGGTCCATAACCGATGGCCTTTTAGAGAAGCTCAGAAGCTCAGAGTCACACACCGAGCTACGCTCGGAGTTTCTTTGCGGACTCTGAACTAACGTCAACGACATAGCTCTCATAATCTGCTAATTGTAGTGGCAATGGGCAGGCCACATTGCTCGAAGTACCGATAATCGATGGGGTTCTCGAGTGGCGACCAGAAGACGCAGCGTAGGTAGGCCTGCCACTAAATGGACTAACGATATTGTGCGCGTCGCAGATAACCGGTGAATGCAAATAGTCAATTGTCGTTCATTGTGGCGTTCATAAGGGGAAGCCTTCCGGCTGGTGAGTATTTCTATCAGGATGGATTGCAGTCAAGCACTAGCTTAAGTACTTATATGGAATAATAAAATATTGAACCACAAAATTAAATAAACTCGAGTTACCTATCAATATTGATTAAAAAATATTTATAACAAATAGGTAATTTACTAACCGCAAACAAAGAAATAGGTGCACAATATTCGTATCATCTTGTCACTCATATATCAAGGTGTCACCAACAATAGAGCCTCCGTTGCGTGTCCACGGTGTTTTATATGAACTACACAAGATTACACTAAACGATGTCGTCAAGGAAGCCGTCCAATTACCTCCGGTGTCGATGTTATAAGAAACTTAAGATAAGTAACATAAGACAAGATAGCGAGTCATGTTAAGACAATGGTTACCGCATGCACAAAAAAAATCAATTAAAAACGCTTTGAGCATAATCCCTAACCCCCTTTTTGACGCGGGGGAAATATTCAAAAGATCCCGGGAGCTGTGGGGCTCGACCGATGTGGGATTCTTACCCACTAAAACAATAAAAAAAAATCTTCAAGTCCTTTTTATTGTTTTTTTATGTGTGTACAATAAAGAGTATAAATAAATAAAATAAAACCCCCGCGGCTGTCGCATCGGCACATGAGAGGGGAGCCAGGTCTCTCCGGTGGGGTCTGCATCAGGGGCCCCTCAGTGCCTTGCCTTTGAGCCCGCCGCCGGGGGGCGCTATGTAGCCTCCGGGGAACCAGTCACGGTGCTCACGGGGACAGGGGTCGCAACCCCGCCGCTGTACTCCTCGGAGTCGCCGCCGTACTCAATGGACGTCCTAGGGCCCACACCCAGAACGTCTAGCGACTCCGAAGAATCCCTAACCCTAACCGTCGAGCAGGTCAGGGATTACCATGAACTCTTGCAGGGCAGACCTGTCTTACAAATTTGTACCATGAGCGCACTAATTAGCGTGATAATAATATTGTCACGTGACCACTCACCTGTTTGAGTGACGTAATAGCTGGGTGGTCTGCAGTGGCGTGCAGTCCATATAGGCAAAAAGTGTTTGCCTACCCTGTGATTTCAAATATCTCTATTACATGATAACAAAAATAATTTAAGTGCACAATAACATTTTGTTTTGAATTATTTCATTATTATAAATAAACAAATTCGCGCGACATGTTTGAATGAAATAAATCAGCTGAGCGCTCCGCGTCAAAGCGGGCGAGCGCGCAGCAAGTGCAATGAACTATTCCTAAGTACGCGGAAATTTAAAGTTCGCGCGTTCGAGCCGCGAGGCCCGATCAAAAAGGCAAAATCTTTATTTGCACACATTCAAACGAAAATTTACTCACACCTGTAGGCACGCCGACCATGCGAACAGAATAAATGTCACGCACACATGCAAACATGATACTCTAAGATAGGCATAAGATAGGCACTGTCTTTTCGGTGACAGTCGATCCCTGATTGGTCGATCCAATATACTCTTTTAGATGAGTCAACCAATAAGGAGCCCGATGCGTCGAACGAACGCAATACGTTATACTACAAATTATAAAATACCTAGTTTGTTCAAACTTCAATATTTTATAATGACATCCATTTTTTGTTGGTTTTTATTTTCATTTATACGATTGTTTTCGTTCGGTGCAGTATGTTCGAAAAAGTGACTACTCCGTGTATTATTATTTTATTAGTGTTTCCAAATTAAAAAACTTATAGTAAATGGAAGTGGTAACGTGTGTTCGATGTTCTGGCCAAGTGTGTATAGAAAAATTAAAAAATCACGCATTTTCGTCCCTTTCTTACGAAATTAAAAGAAAAATAATTGAAGATGGCCGTTGTATGCCGAATTTGGAATTAATTCAGGTCGAAGGTAAAGTCACGCGAAAATTTAATAATAAAGAATATAAATAAGAATACCTACTCGTAAATATCTATTCATTTTGCAACTGATTGCAGTCACTTTTTTGTTTGTACGCGTACCAATAAGCAATCGGGTCTTTATCAAGGCCACTTCGTGTATCCTTAAATTAATTTGTCTATAAAATCAGTTAATTTTTGGATATTTGAGGTGGCATATTTACAATCATCTTAGTGTGTGTGTACATGTGTGTAACTCGCAGTCTCTCTCATATTGGTAAGATTTTTTACTCTACTACAAGAATAGAAGGGTTATGTTTTTAGAGTGTGTATGTATGTCTGGTACTTCCTACGTACTCATTAGTAGTGGAAGTGAAATAGAATATGTATTTAAAAAAAACAGTAGGTATTAGTTACTCAACAAACATTTAAGTAGGTATGTTTCTTTTGTGTTCACATCATTAAATTAAAGTCAATTTAGTTTTGCCTACCCTGTCATATAACCCAGTGCACGCCACTGGTGGTCTGCTAATTAGTGCGCTCATGGTAAGTACATAGGTCACTTTTCGTGTTAAACTGCCCTGCTACAAGAGTTCATGGTAATCCCTGACCTGCTCGACGGTTAGGGTTAGGTTAAGGGTTCCGGGAAGACTTGTGGTGCAGTACAACAAGGGGCGATACGTCCAATGCGACACCTAAGCTTTGTTTTACTATAGTTACGGGTCATACATTTATGCCTTTTTACACAACCTGCCTTTTTTTGGTGTCGGGGAGGAAATCTTCAAAAGGGGTACCCGGTCTCCGTAGGGGTGAAGGCTGGGTTCTATGGGATTTTTACCCACTTAATCCTCCCCGGCGGTCTTCATCAACGGTATGCAGAGATTCTGGGCTCTCCGTTCGGTCGTTCACCAGTCTCTCCAACGCCAGACGCTAACTAGAGTACGTCCCGGGGGAAGCAGAAATGTACGCTCCCCCCGGCAGCCTCGCGGTGCTAACGACGCGACGACGCAGGGCCTACACCGCGTCCGCGGCGTTGTCGCCCGCCTCGGAATTCTCAACCTATTTAAAACACAGTTTTTGTATCCAGGAATTATTACTTTCAAATACTTTCACAGCTTAGATTAAGATGTAAACGAGAAATAATATTTTTGTTTGGGATTACAAATATTATCATGCTAGTAGCGCCATCTAGTTTTACACATAGTGTACTATTTGAATACCGGCGTTCCTTGAGACCATGAGATAAAACGAAAAATGCTACTACATAAAGTGATAACACAAAACTCACCTAGATGGCGCTAATGATAATTGTCGAATAAAAACATTTCGCCCAACGTGGGGCTCGAACCCACGACCCTGAGATTAAGAGTCTCATGCTCTACCGACTGAGCTAGCCGGGCTTACGTTAATATGTTGAAAATAGGTAATTTATTGCTGTTATTATGAACAGTATTACAATAAGATTCAAATAAACTTTTATTAAAAATGGTAAAGTAAATTAATGAAATATCACACCATACAAGTTATGTTTGTGTTATTTACGGGAAAAAGCTGTCAGTTTGATCGGGCTCGGAAACTATCAGAACTCGTACTAGATCCCCTATTCAATCCATAACTATTTATGTCAACGGATGGTTATTAATAGATTTAAAAAGAACTACTTACTTGCATTCATATTGCAAGTCATAATAGCTGCATTGCAATATATCTTCGTCTTTCGCAAGCTCAAAGAGCAAAGAGCATACTGCATGTTACAATGTTTGTTCATTCAAATCAAAAAGGACATAGCCAGCCACTATGATTCAAAGCACAGCCTTGGCCTCAGGGGACGACCTGGCGGGGGTTGGTTTGATGTCCATGACGGAAAACTGCTACTTTCATTTATACAAGTTGATGGGATTCGATGGGACACGATTGGTCTGATGTTTAAAACGTATAGGAATAGTTTGCGAGCTTATTTTAATAGCTTGCTCTTTGAAGTATGTTCTGTGCAGTGATTTGCTTGAAATAAGGCATCAAAATCCTTTGTACTATCAAGTTTTCGAGGATTACATACGTACCTAGGAAAAGCTAAAAGGTTGTCAGCTATAACACACACACATACACCTGGTAGCAAGAGATTCGAATAAAAACAATGGACAAGGGCAGGTACATAAATTTATTACAAAATTAATTACAGGATTCTTACAGGAAATAATTGGTTATTTAAATTTTAGCTGGTTCGGACTTATCTATACATATTATAAAACAAAGTCCTCCGCCGCGTCTGTCTGTCCCTATGTATGCATAGATCTTTAAAACTACGCAATGTATTTTGATGCGGTTTTTAACCGACTTCAAAAAAAGGAGGAGGTTCTCAATTCGTCTGTATATATATATTTTTTTTTTTTCTATGTATGTTCGCGCATAACTCTGGCAATTATGAACCGATTTGAAAAAATCTTTCTTCCATCCATTCTTTAATCCGTTAATTGGGTCCCATAAAAAAATTATTGCTTAGTAATAAGTAGTTCCTGAAAAAACAATAATGGTGACTGCGCACTGAGACCTGCAAGAAAGCCTATATAGATGACGTTTTAGTCGCTCGGACTCGCTCGGTCGGACAAAAATGGTCATAACTCTGGCAAATATTTACCAATTTCAATGATTCTTTTTTTATTCGAAAGAAGGAACCACTGTATTGAATCTGTATGAATTTTATTACAACCGGATAAGAACTTCCTGGAGGACCATGAATGATGTGGAGGAATTTATCTGGTAAAAACCATAAAACTGATGTTCTCCATTACATTGCTCTGACAATTATGAACCGATTTCGATGATTCTTTTTTTATTCGAGAGAGTAAACTACTATGATGTTTCCATGCAAATTTCATTACGACCGGATATTTTTTTCTGAAGAAACATGAATTATGTAAAACTATGTAGACGATAATGTGATCATAACCTACCTAGATAATCAATCTTTATATATGAAAATATCACTAAAAAGTTTAAAATAAAATCTTTTTTAAAAAAAATTGAACCGACTTCAATATCACTGAAAAGTATAAAATAATTTAAATATTATTGAAGTTGGTGCCAAATATACACAGCAGGTACGCTAACACCAACTTCAATAATATTTAAATTATTTTATACTTTTCAGTGATATTGAAGTCGGTTCAATTTTTTTTAAAAAAGATTTTATTCTTAATATATAGAGTAATTCAAGAGGAAGGTTTATGTGTATACATGATGGAAGGTTGGAAGGTTTGTGTGTGTATACATGCATAAAATAGTAGAAAAACACTGATAATTTTAGAGGTTTCTAATATGATGTCGTAAATAAAGACATTTTTTTGCGCTTAAATTGCAAACGCTGGCTGAACCCTACGAGATAGATTAATATAATGTACTACAGTATTGTACATCTTAACAAGGTCTACAAAAAAGTTCGCGATGGTAGATGTTTATCTCTTAGGGATATTGTGGGTGGGTACCCACAATAACCATTTTTTATCGTTTACTTTTTATGAGAAATAATTAACTATTAATACATTGTTGTTAGCATGAATTTGCCCCTTCTTCAATATATAACATAAACTTCACTAATATTTACACCAATGACAAAAAAGCTGTGAACGTTGTTCATACCACTAGGTTAAGGTTAAGCAACATAAGGCAAGGTCATTAAATAGATGGGTGAATCGATTTGTATGAAATTTTGTTAACATATCGGGTAGGTCTGAGAATAGGTCGTAAAGTATATTTCATGCCGCTAGGCTAAGCAACGTTAGGCAAGGTCATTACATAGATAGGTGACGGCGGCTACTGCGAGCCCTGTTCCCGTGATCACGGTGGCAGGTTTCCATGGGCTATAATGCGCACTGAGGGGTATTTGGAGCAGATCCCACTGGAGGGCCCAGGTCCCCTCCTATATGGCGATGCGACAGCCGCAGGGGTTTAAGTGGGTAAGAATCCCAGGTACCATGATTAACGAGGATATTTATATAGAATGAAAGGAGGGTGGGTGGGAGGTGGGTATAGGGTGAGAGAGGAGAGAGAGGGAGAGGGGATTTGAGGAGGATGGGGTGAGGGATAGGGGGAT
Source organism: Furcula furcula (assembly GCA_911728495.1). NCBI lineage: Eukaryota > Metazoa > Arthropoda > Insecta > Lepidoptera > Notodontidae > Furcula > Furcula furcula. The sequence goes on along the minus strand of OU452244.1, from coordinate 8,682,098 downwards.
TAAGGTGGAGCAAGGGGAGAGTGAGGGGAGCAAGGTGGGACAAGAGAGAGGGGGAAGGGGGTTCAGAGAGGGGGCAACGGGGAGAGGAAGAGGGGGAGTGTGACGGGGACCAAAGCGGGAAAGGGAAAAGAGAAAGGAGAGAAAGGAGCGCATATAATTAGATTTTTCTTATAAGAGAGAGAGAGATGGAGAGAGAAATAAATCAAGGGAGGAGGGAGAAAAGGGGAGCAAAATGTAATAAAAGCGCGGGCGGAGCTGCGCGGGTCAGCTAGTAAAAAATATAAAAAAAGACTGGCCGTCGTCTAGCCCGATCTTAATCCGCTGGCTGGATTATGATTTATGGTCAGTTTTAGAGAGCACGGCTTGCTCTAAACGCCATGATAATTTGGAGTCCCTAAAACAATCCGTACGATTGGCAGTGAAGAATTTTCCCATGGAAAGAGTGCGTGCTTCTATTGATAACTGGCCTCAACGTTTAAAGGACTATATAGCAGCCAATTGAGACCACTTCTAATAAGCTTTATATATTTTAAATTGTTTTATATTTATGTATTAAACTAACACACTGTAAAAGTAATAAATGTTATTTGCAATAGATTTTTTTTCTTTGTTTCAGTATTTATGGCAAGACTAGGTATAGCTACATTGAGCTATGTTACAATATTTACATACACTTCGGCTTGACGGTCGACAAATATCTGACAATGCGGTGGTTCCTTCCTACCTAGATGCACAGATTAAGGATACTACGTATCCTAGACGGTTCTTTGCATATCTACCACATAGTGAAAACGTCTCTCTTGGCTGATCACTATGTCTTATAAAAAAATATCTATATACATACGGCACCGCAGTCAAAAATTCAAAATTCAATTTTTTTTATTTCAAATAGGCTTAACGCTAGCACTTTCAATTTTTTAAAAGCTACCACCGGATCACAACGCGGCCTCAACTGAGAAGATCCGTCTAGAAACTCAGCGGGCTTGTAATTTTTTCACATTTTTTTTTAAACAAAGTTTGTCTCTTTACAATTAGATCAGCACCAGCGACAGTGTGTCCTGCCGTTCAAATTATAAAAAAAAATACGACGAAAATACAACAAACTAAAATGCCAAAGGGATAGTAGTCGGACCAGTCCCCCCAAGCAGCACCCGCGCACGACGACATGACTCGAGCAGCAGCCATCACTCCCCTCAGTCGATTCCTTTTACTGAAAGTGAAACCGTAAGAAAAGAAAAGTTGTGTTTTTCATGTGATGCGGTCGCGACGCTGGGCTTTCAAATTACCAAGACGGTGTGCTAGTTTCTACCTAGTACCTGCACAAATAGAGAGTACCTGGTTGGTACAGTCAGACCGATTTTTGTATTGGGAGGAACTGATGTCTAACACTGTTTTAAACTTTCGTGGTGTTTACATGAACATATTATATGGACTTATTACAGGTCTAAATAATACTGGCAAGTATTATTTATCATCATCAGCCGAAAGTCGTCAACTGCTGAACAAAGCACCCCCCCCCCCCTTAGAAGGGTGTTGCCGTCATAATTGCGCGTCAGGCGTTTTGGGGGGTAATCCAATAGAAAGACGCTGCTGCCCGTCTTCTTGTTTCCCTTCGTCGCATCTTACGGACATTCAACGGGAGGTAGTGGTGAAATGGGTCGGGTGTTTTTGTTACCTGGACGGATTATTATTAACGGGTATCTGATAATATTGCAGCGCTGTTACGGTTGAGCGCATTATTATTAAGGTCATCTTAAAAACAATGTCATCCCGCACTTTGCGGTTTCAAAGAAGTTTTCTTCCCCGCACTTTGAAGTTGTGGAATGAATTGCCTGCCGAGGTTTTCCCGAATAATTACAGCATGGGTTTTTTTTAAAAAGGGAGTTAACAAATTTTTACGGGGTCGGCAACGCGCTAGTGATCCTACTGGTGTTGCTAGCGTCCATAGGCTGCGGTGACTGTTTCCGGGCCGCATGCTTGTTTGCCACCATGGTGGTATAAAAAAAAACAAAAAAAGGTGAGATGACGATATTATAGACCGAAATATAAATTATATAAGTATCATAGTTTTTGCTACTGTTCAGAAATACAAGAATCAAATTTAATTAGAACGGAGTTCTTTAACCCACGTTCTGGTGTTTGCCGGCTGAGGGGCTAGAATGAAAAAAGTGTAACAATTAAGTGCGACACCGAAAACGACATATTTTTAACGATAAATAAAAAGCTGTCTTACTGTTACACAGATTCAAACGGATTTGAACTGTATGGAAACGCGGGGTTATGCAGGGAGGGGGAGAATGAGAGAAGGGTGTGAGAGAGGCGGAACAAATAAGGAACTCCGTTCTAAGCGGGTGTCCATAAGACCTCTCTATTTTTATATTGCCATTATTTACAAGATGACGATAAGCATTTCCTGCCAAACCTTCCAATAAGGTTCACACAGCACATTCAGATAATCTGACGCAAAGCAGTAGTGGGTTTACAAACTTTACTATGTTAATGGAATTCTAGAGAAATTATTAAAATTATAATGACTTTTTAGTTTAAATAGTGATGAGCGGCAGTGTTAGTGTTATGCAACTGTCTATGGGCAGGTTGTTGGGACTAATTGCTCTACAGGGGCCTAATTCTCTATGACCGCTCACATTCCGTGCAAGTCTTGTCCAACTAAAACAACGTAACGTACAGAGTGATATATAGTATATGTTCTTTCTACAAAAAAAATATACATCATTTTTCAAATTCATAACAATATAACTTCATTTTAACGAAATAAACATGATTTCGTAGACAAGACTTAAGCGTGGAATCTAAAAATGGTCATATAGAATAATGCCCCTGTATCTTATGAATTAGCTTTTTGTACTGTTCACATATTTTTGCCCGTGACTGTACCAATACACGTGATGCAAATGGCACAGCTCGCAATCAGCAGAGTGGGACTTGATGGCGGAGGGACATCTACTACATAAAAGTACATACAAGGCGAAAGTATACCTCACAGTATTCGTAATATACAAGGTATACTTTCAGTTGAACATAAAATAAACGGAGACCTCTACCAGAAGAGAAATTTTTTTTTTTGACGCGTGGGAAATCTTCGAAAGATCCCCGGGAGCTTTGGGGCTCAACCGGGGTATGTGGGATTCTTACCCACTAAAACCCCCGCGGCTGTCTCATCGGCACATGAGAGGGGATCCAGGTCTCTCCAGTGGGATCTGCACCAGAAGCCCCTCAGTGCCTTGCCTTTGAGCCCGCCGCCGGGGGGCGCATTGTAGCCCGTCGCCGTCCTCCTCGGAGTCGCCGCCGTACTCAATGGACGTTCTAAGGGCCCACACCCCGAACGTCCAGCGACTCCGAAGGACCAGAAGAGAAACCTAACCTCTCCCGGTTGGGTTATGTATGTATGACCTCTCTAGACATCCATCAAGTTTGGTGATGACTCCGAGGAGGACGGCGGCGGGGCGGCGGTGTTGCGACCCCCGTCCTCGTGAGCACCGTGTCAGGTACCCGGTAGGTTATAATGGCCCCCTGATGGCGGGCTCAAAGGCAAGGAACTGAGGGGTCCCACCGCAGAGTCCGGGCCTCCCTTCTCAAGTGTCGATGCGACATCCGGGATGGTTTTAGTGGTTAAGAATCCCACATACCCCGATTGACCCCCACAGGTCCCGGAGATCTGAGAGCGAAAGAAAATATTGTAAGTATGACTTATCGCACTGTAATAATAATGTAATTAGCCTCTCAAAAGGAGTATATTACAAATCTTTTTACCTAATAAATTTTAAATCTGATAAATTAGAGTGATCGTAGCATGAATTTATTGTATGTAAGCTAATTTATCGTTCACATCTAGAACATCACGAATATGGCAAAAAAACTTACTACAATATTAATTCAATATGATAACAACAAGCAGAACATTCAAGCGAAGCAGCTGTCTGGCCCCCGCACGAAAAAAATGTTCTGTGGGTCCCCGGCCATATAGCCTCCCCCTGTGAGTACGCCTTACTGCCTAAGGTACACATGTAATATTCAAGGCACACTTAATTAATATCTATTTTTTACAAGTTTCCAAACTTTCTCGAGAATTTATGATATAAATTACTTTTCAGCATGGAGCGCTGTAAGCGCTCACCCATATTGTATTTTGACGCAATCCGCAACTCACATCCCAAACGTCCAGTGAACTCGAAGTCACCTTTTCTCTCTTAAACTTGAGAATCTTTAACCAGTTGTTCGAGTAGTATAAGGTGTTATAAACTGCATACATTTGCATCTCTTCTTTGTTCTTTACGTAAAGTAGTAAGTAAGATTACCTCAACACTGCTATAAGAGCTGGAGGGAGGTCCCCTCGAAGCTTTTTATATATTTACAAAAGTACACATTAATGGACAAAACACATTTTTCCTCGACATAACAGGACATATTATAAGACAGTATGTAATGATAAATTTATACAGTACGAAATTGAATTCCTCCGTCAGGAAATGTCACTATCGTAATGGGACCGGAACAACATAGGTACATTTTCCTTTTGGATGACTTGTTTATTTTTCACACCTTTATTATATGTGATATTGGGGTCTTTGTTCCAAAGTTATTAAAAAAATAAGTTTTTTACATACCTATCCAATGCATTGATTATCTTGCTTTTAAAGCTCTGTAAGGTGAGTTATCAAATTCGTTCGACGAATTTTATATCTCACCGCGGATTCAGCTTTCGATGTTCTTATATAATACCACTACAGTCGATCGGTATGTGTTATCCATGGAGAAATGAACTAATTTATCCATGGTGTTATCCTAACAAGAATGAAATTGCTACACAAAGTATTTGTTCCCCGCAGGATTTGGATTCAATTGGTTTACAAGCGGGTTCCCACTGCCTCACTGCCAAAATACCAAAGCTATGTTATATTCAACGTACGTTTCAGATCGTCAATTCTTAGTTACTTTTACTATATATCGGTGGAAACGTGATTTCTTGCCTCAGACTAAAGAAACATACACCGGGGGTGTGGTGTCACAGAAATTACTCGTAAGTGAAGTTACGTAAAGTAACACCAAATCGCAAATTAATTAAGTACCATAGTATAAACAAAAATCAAACAGCGAATACAATTGAGCAGAATCTTAACTTGATATTGGCATAATGTATAAAGCAAATTTGTAATGGCAAAAAAAAAGGGCAGAATACGAACAAAAGGCTCTAAACCACAGGATTCACAGTAGGTACTCTGATCACACTCAGAAACAGCACAGCAGTTTTTCTTAGCGTTTTAACTGTATTTTTAGACTGTGGTCATTATTTTGCGATTTAGTATTACTTTAGTAGTTTCACTTATTACATTTTCCTAATCTGTTTTTTTGTGTGTGTTTTTTTCATTCGCTCTTTCTGTTCTTGAGCCATGACTCTACGTATTTACATTATGAAGTCATGGCATAGAAGGAAGAGACCACACACGTTCTCGTTTAGACGCCTTAAACGCTAAGCAATTTGCTTCATTCCAAATTTACCAATGAGTCACTGCATGAGTAAGTCGTGTTCACCCTACTGTATGATATAGAGTGACAGCAGAAGGGTAGGTCAAATGTAAGTCAAACGAACCGTCATGTCACTCTATCATGCGCTTATCATTCCTTTGACTGAAATTGCAGTTTGAATGTCTCTGCTTACATCATGCCAAAAGAAGAAAAGAATTTACCCTCGGCTTCTTTACTTATCATTGATCAAACCACTGTCTATATGAAGGTCTATTATAATAAAGATTCTTGATGAAAGCAAACACTATTCACTTCGTAAAAATAACTATAATACATCATTGATATAACAATTTATCACCATAAAACAATGCTAATACACAGAACTGTCAAAACCGACGCCGGCCCGCCATCATTATTATCATGTTTTCTCCGTGTTGCCAACCTAAAAAGTAATACCAGAATACAAAATCATGACATACTGTGCTTTACTTTTGCGGCTGCAACCCGGCTGAAACATCAAACCAAAATATAAGTTAAATCGCATTAATTAGCAATAGCCGATAGCAATAATGTTCGGTAATGAAACGTGGAAGTCTAAAACTATACCCTGTTTTTCGTTATAAGATCAAAATCGTAGCAACAAATGTATGAAGACAAGAGTAATGGCAAACTGGTGGCCAACCAAAGAGAATTGATAGGATTGAATGTGACATAATGAACCCTACCAATTGTCCTTGGCTTGCGGTTAGCCATCACTTCTGTATTCATACATTTTGCTGCCATTTTGATTTAATAAAGAAAAACTAGGTGCCTAAATATTTTTTACTGTACATCCAGTGAACTGTTACTACTACAATAACAGCTCACATACTCGTAGTAGTGTATAGTGTAAGCTGTCTCTATGACGATGCCTACGGTTGCTTAGCAGGAATAAAAATTATATGGGGTCTCAAGTTCTCATGAATTTTCAGTTTGAGTTTGTCAGCGCTAGCACCTTATGTCCGTTTTTGACCGCCTCCAAAATTGAGGAGGTTCTCAAATTTGCATACATATATGTAACACTAGCTGACCCAAGCAGCTCCGCATGCGCTATTTTTACGTTAACTAAACTTTGAATAACAGACATTCGCATCGAATACATAACCTCCTTTTTATAGTCGGTTAAAACTGATACCCACTTTTTACTTGCTCTCCGAAGCACGGACACGTTTAGTTCAAATGGCGTTAAACGGTCACCCGTCTATTTAATGACCTTACCTAACGTTGCTTAACCCGATCGATTACAAAACTTTGATAACAACTCTCTATGAGTGTTTCCTTACTAATAATAATTATAATTATGAAGAAAAATTGATAAAATCGGAGCAAGCGTATAACCAAGTACACATTTTGACTTTAGTCCCCTCTCCCAAGGGAACCGTGCCGAATGTCGGGATAAAAAGTATCCTATGTCCTACCTCGGAGTATTAACTGAAATCATGCCAAGTTTCGTTTCAATCCATCCAGTAGTTTCGGCGTGATGCTCAGCCGAGATACAGACAGACAGACAGACAGACATACAAAAATTAAAAAAAATACATTTTCGGCCTCAGTATCGGTTATAGAATGCCCTCCAAATATAATTTTCAAAATATCTTCAATGTACAGAATTGTACCTGTTACAGTTTTATTACTTACTAACAGACATATAAAGCTGGTCATGATCATCATCATCAGTAGCAACCGACAGACGTCCACTGCTGAACAAAGGTAAGGGGGAGGTTAGCAGGAAGGGGTTGGCATAATCCCCACGCTGGGCAGGAGTCATCGATATACCTACTATCTAATAGTATATCGATGGCAGGAGTACTCTAACTTTACTTTTTAAAGACTGCCGAACCTACAACGTCACTTATGGTTAATGAGCATTTAACCATTTTGTGAAATCGGATTATTTCGACACTCGAAGCCAATCAGTACTTATTACGCAGATAGTGAGAGATATCAATGATCACTAGATAATTGATATCTCTCACTATCTGCGATCACTATTTTGATTATTGTATACTAATACAATAATCGAAAATAATCACAAACAGCTCCGACAGTCGAATTATATAGTTATTTTTTTATAAAGTGACTAACTGCCGTCGCAATATCCCCATCTATCTCTTACTATCAGTTAAAATAGTTACCATCGATAGCTTTATGACATATTTCCGTTTCAATAAACAAAGATAGAAAAATCTGTCCTTACTATTGGTCTAGCTTCGAGACCTTAAAGCTTACTAGAGATAAGAAAATTAATGTCAACTGTCATATTGTTACTTTTAAACTGAGATTGCTATCGGCGGTAGAGTATTGGGACCGGCCGTTAATTAGAATTAACGGTAACTGACGTTTAAGAGCGCGGAAGTATGATGGTTACATAACAACGACTGCATAAACATTGAGATTGATAACAAACAATGGAGAACTTCAGCACTAAGTAAACACAATTAATTAATTTCATTTAATACAATGACTATCAAAAATTACGATTCATAGTCGTTTCAATTAAATCCAATAAACGCGGAGCATTGTGAGGTCACAAAGTCTAAAGTGGCTTCAGGCCGGACAGTCCCAAAACATAAAACGACAAAAAACAAATAAAAGAAATCAGACTTAAGTCGGACCGACGTGTAAGGCACTTCCATTCGATAATCACGATCGTGTTTAGATAAAAAAACAATAATAACAAAATAAACAAGGCCCGTAATCACTTTTTGTCGGACGAATGATGGCTCGTGTGACCAATCGTTGGGTTAGGACAGGAATGAATGAGTGAATTAAGTGTAAATCTATGGACAAAACCAATATTAGGATTTGAACTAAATCACTTAATAAACGGCTGCACGTGTTCTACGCATACGTAGCTACGGACCAACTTCAAATAAAATAAAAATGGTTTCAAATTCATCAATATGTTTAGGAGTTAGGATACCGTAACAGGTGACAAATACTTAGACAGACACACACATATAGTGACACCGTTCCTTTCTGCGTGAGTAGTTAAAACACTAACTGCCGTACGAATCATCTGTTAGTAAGATGATTTTTACAAGATCTTTATATAAGAATTACTAATTTTTACATTTTTCATAATTTATGAAATACTAATGCAAGTTAAAAACTTAACTTTTTTCGTTTGGGCACTTATAAATCGGTAATATACTATAGTATACGATAAATGATTGATTTGATTTGATTTAAATCTAAGACCGTCCTCAAATGTCTTCAAATTATGGTCACTATAAAGCTACCACTTGAAAATCGAGTTACGAAGTCCGTCCATGACATGACGGGTGAGCGACGTCCAAACATTATGTTTTATCAAAATTATTAAATATTCAAGCAGACACGGTCATAATGGATTTATACTCTTTGCCTAATTATTTAAGTGAGCAATCTTAATTATGTACTTAGTTGATTTAATTTTGTATATCCTCAAAAAAGTTCGTGAATTTTGATAACGCTAAGTGAAATTCTAGTATTTGCAGCTATTTTACTGTTTCACAAAGTTGCTGAATTTTACAGTGCCTCAGAAACATAAAGGTACTACAATATCCTATCTCATGTGAAAGAATCACTATAAGTGGTAACCAGATAACTATGATAATTAGTCCTCCCTTGACCATGGCTTTTTGCAAAGCATTCGAAACGTCGGGAAAGTAAACATGACGAACAATATCCAGAAACAAGACTAACAATAATATGTTCGTAGACACAAATATTTGTACTGGATGGGAAGCGAACTACCTATTGGGTAGCAGCTAGGATGTTTAACCACTATAACACCGGATCTTCATGAATAATTTCATCATTGTCAAGGCTGACGTAATTTATCTGGATCTTGTAAACTTAGTCGAAGGGGATTTCCTACCACCTGCGCCAAATGCACTCTCACTGCAACGACCAACTAAACTATCGCACTTTGAAAATCATTAAATAGCATCTACGATCCTTCTAATAAAGCTTAGTATCGTATGAGTAAAGAGTTTAGAAACAGCATTTATAATTTGGTGGAGGAGAAACTTCATAGAATTCCCCGGTCTTTAGTGGATGCAAAGTGAAGTGTGGCTTGGTGTAATCCGATGGATTTAAGAGACAGAAGGCACCTGCGTCTTAGCTGTTAAGTTTATCAGTTCTGTGGGTTTGGGGATTATAGTATTTAAAATTAGCCACGGTAATGTTTGTGAGGCTTTTAGACCCTCATAGGGGTAACAGTTAAAGATTCACCATACCATTGCAGTAATGATTTATGCTTCTGCGTAGAGTTTGTGTGTTGATATGAGCCTGAAACAATCCCTACTAATATTAATTTATTATTATAAACTAGCTGACCCTCGCAGCTCCGCCCGCGCTTTTATTACATTTTGCTCCTCTTTATTCCTCCTCACTTGATTTATTTCTCTCTCCATCTCTCTCTAAAAAAGTCTAATGCTATCTATGCTATCTCTCTCCTCTCTCTTTCCCTCTCCCGCTTCGGTCCCCGCCACACTCCGCCTCTTCCTCCCCTGGGGGTTCAGAGAGGGGACAACTCTCTGAACCCCCTCTCCCTCTCTCTTCTCCCACCTGGCTCCCCCTCACTCCCCCATTGCTCCACCTTAATCCTCCTATCCCTCACCCCATCACCCCCTCCTCGACCCCCTCTCCCTCTCTCTCCTCTCTTGCACCCTCCTCTCGTTATATATATCCTCGTAATTATGGTATCTGGGATTCTTACCCACTTAAACTGTCTGTCGGCTGTCGCATCGCCACACCCCTCTTGTGGCGATGCGACAGCCGCAGGGGTTAAGTCCTGACCTGGGGCCTCCAGTGGGATCTGCACCAAATACCCCCCTCAGTGCCCATTAGCCCCCTGAAACCTGGCATCGTGATCATGGGGATGGGGCTCGCAACCCCGTCACCGTCCTCCTTGGAGTCGCTGCTGGCACCCATCTATGTAATGACCTTGCCTAACGTTGCTTAACCTAGCGGCATGAAATATACTTAATAACCTATTCTCAGATACGAAAGTAACTATGATCTGTTACTCATTCACGAGTAAGCCACTGAACCGATATTGATGAAAGGAGATGGATATTTCTGGGCTGAAGCCGAATGAGATGAGGTATGGTTTAAAAAAATGGTTATATTTTTGTGTAACAATGTGCATAAATATCAGCCTCCTAATCAATCTTGGGGAAAAAAAATAGGAAAAGGTTTAGCTAACAAATACAATAGAATCGATTATCGATTATAGATTATCGTTGAAGTCTTCAAGCAAAAGTATAAAATCTCCATTTTGAATAATGCAGTTCGCATTATAATTAATAAAAGTACTATAACTCTATCGAAATCAATGAAAATAAGTATACAACTCAAAAGAAATATATTATATTTATACGTTTAGTTTTCATATCGATGAATTAATTCGATTTATTGCGTAGGTATTTTTAGTCTGTTGAGCTCTGACCGTTTGTTACCTTTTTGTTACAACACATGACGACATATGACAACTCTATTAATCTATGAAATCACTCGTTCATGTCTATTACATACTCTTGTGTTCATGTCGTATCGTTTTGTGTGTTTGTGTTTTGAGTATCGTTTTGTTTTATTTGTTATTCCTTGACCATTACTTTATATCTACGGTCTGCTGATCTTGCTCAACTTGATCGACCCAAGCATTTATACATCACGCGACGACGAAGCTCGCTTACCCGACTGCTTAATGGCAGGCCGGCTTAATGACTTTGAATTGTTGTTATGGATCGATGTGTAAATTGATATAAAAATAATTATACTAGTCGCTGTAATACATTAACGCCTTACTATTATTATATTATTATTATTAACGGCTGACGTGCCTTAGATGAGGAAAGGGTACTTTCAGTGATTCGTCAATGGCTGGCGCTACAACCTGTAAGTACACACACCTCAGTCATTATAGTACCTGAAACCAAATCATACCTAAGACCTACCTACCTACCAAAGAACTACCCGCTTAATTGGCCTATATATTGCATCTCTAAGTTAAATCAGTTTATATGTGTACTACATATTACTATTATACTATTTTAAACTGTAACTGTACATTTTTATTGTAAAATCCTTCACTCATTATGTATTTTTGTTGCAGATAGTAGCAGCAAATCGTATATACCACCTTTGCTGGATGGCTACAGACAGAGTTGCTGTACATATGGCCTCTAGTCCAAAAACTTCGTCCCGAGGAAGTAAGACTGTAAGCTGCTGCGGCCATATCATGTCTATAATATGGTACCTTAGTTGAGCCAGGCCAGGTTTTAGATGATATATTAATCATTAATTGTCAAAGATGAATAATAAAGTTATATAACATGTGTCTTTTATTTAAAACCAGTAAAAATAAAACTACTTATATATAAGCACAAAAACCCAGACTGCAAACACAATAGATTCAGACTTAACGTATGTATATATGTTATGTATATATTAGAACTAGTCTATTTAGACCCTTATTAGATTTTTTTTACTGTCTGAGAGGACTTGTTGGTCCAGTGGACACTGACCCAATAGGTCGTGACTTCGCTTTCTACCTTGTGTCTGGGTGTTATTTAACCATATAAGCATTGAAATGAAACTAATTTTACGGATTATATCAAAAATAAACCGCGATATAATCCGTAAAATTAGTTTCATTTCAATGTGTAATATTCGCGTAAGTATCAGAAATCATTATATAAAGCATGTTGTTGTTCACATCTTGTAGGTATTGTATCACTTGTCTGGTTACCATAGTACCTACAGGGTCTGTCTGTTTAGTAATCAGATGACCGTGTGAATGATGTTTATGTTGTCCCAGGATATTATTATTAGACAGCCATGTCCCTTGCACAACTAAGAGCAATTTAACTAACGACTAAGCATAAGTTAAACCGTTTAGCTTAGAGGTAGTTCCAAAGAAATATACATTGCTTATGTACGCTAGAAAAACATAAAACTCCTGGCGCAGTCGAGTAAAAATCCCTTTATTATGCCGATGTCTGAAATATCTATCTATATTAATGTATATTATATGAAATACATAAAAAATCCACAACACATAAAAATCAGATGATAAAGTATAAGCTTTTCATATGATAACCTCACTTTTGCTTAGTAGCTTTTGTTGCTTATAACTCTGCTCTCAGATTGACCAATTCATCAGAATTTTTAAAGATTGTTTGGTATTATATTAGCTATTGTTTGACACCATTTTCATCGTTTTCCATGCATGAAACTGTGTGGCCCGAGATTGTATGAAACTGTATCTGTCTCCTTTGACACAGAGATAGACGAACTTTTATCCCGAAAAAGGCTTGAAGGGGTTAAATTAAGGGATGAACGTTTGCATGGAAGTCTTTGTCGAAGATATGAAACTTTGCCTGATAAGAAATAAATAAATATTTGTTCTGACGTTTTAGAAATTTCGAGGCGTGGTTTGAAATAAAAAATATAGGAAAATCCTTAAAAAAACAGTTAAAAAAAGAACGCTGGCGGTGCTGTAATATATTTCAAATCACCGAACTTTTATATTTGACAGTTTCAAATCGATGGCGTGCCTCACCACTAGCACTGATTGATATAGATCGCCGTCTTTACTCTACTACCTCACTTCTTCTCTATTCTCAGCTTTTCCTCTATTCTAATTAGCACGCTCTCCACTCGAACATCCGACATCCCCGTTACATTACTAAGAATACCAAATATCCCGTTGTAGTATTTAGTTTGTTTTCTGCTTTGTAGCTCTTGCTATGGTCTCAGATAATGACGATGGGCTCACCCACTAGATTTCTATCGACTCCTCACAACGTTAGAATCGAATCTTCTTTTAGAATCAACGTTATGGATGTCATGATAAGTCAGTCACTATAATATTCCAGAGCTGATGGTCCAGAGAGCCCCTGGCTTATTTATTTCAAATTCCAAAAACAGTGTTTTTCGCACCCCCCCTTCTAGATGAAGGTTAGATACCTACATAACTAATCTGTTTTTTACGGCTTTCCCTTCCCGCCTTCACGAGGGTTGCTTTCCTATTTCATATAACAGTCACCATAATTCCGCTTGTTTTAAGGCAATTTTTAACCATAATCTAATAGAGTTTTGCATTAAACCCGCAAAGTCACTTAAGAAAACAACTTTCATCGTTACGGTATAGCGAAACTCGGTGTTATCGTAAATTTTAATCATAATTTAGGAGGGCGATGAAGAAATATTACTACAATAAGAGTGTGCGTGCTTCCCAAGATAGACTTTAGTGGAAGTGGAGAGAGGAATTCTGCCTGTCAGTAGTAATTAGGTTTATTGTAACCAAACTCAATATTTTCTGTTTTTATGATGATTTGATGTTACAAGAATGTCCTGTATTGACTTGAATGTATTTTCATAGAGACATGAATTAGTAAAAAACCATTACAAAACGTAGTTATTTATGTCGAACTGGCAAGAATTTCTTTTTGTCGTATGATTAGTAGTTAGTGGTGTCAGTTTTTCAAGGTAGGCCTTAGGCCTCTGACTTAGCTTAACGGCTCTAGATGACAACAACCGGGAAAGACTTTTTACGTGCCCTACGAAGCACGGAGAGCTCAGTTCAAATACAACTAAACGGTCACCCATCCGAGGACTCACCTTGCCTGACGTTGCTTACCCAACTGATCGTTTACCGAACAGTGGTGGTGGCTATGAGCGTCTCAACGACTGTGGAAAGATTAAATAACCAAGAGATCTTCTAGAGCCAGTTTATACTATTACCGGATGAACCAGAAAGGGTACTGTTAGGCAGAAAGTAGAAAACACTGAATTAAATCAACACGTTAGTTCACATGGCATGGCTCTATCGCATGATATGTATGTAACCTATAATCTCTTTGTATATAATAAGTAAGATAAGATATATCAAAACCTGATGCTAATTATCAATTTACTCTCCACGATATTCGTGCATTTTTCGTCCATCATTGAGCGAACGCCCAGCGCCGTCGGCGCGGCTCACGCGGGGCTCAATCTCAAGACACACGCATCGAAAATTACATACTCTCCAACAAGCAGGTAGTTATTATATAACTACCATCAGATTGCTTTTTTACTTGTCAATTATAGTTGTTTGTTTTACTCCGTAATATAGATACATTGTAGCCCTGTGGCGGAACGGGGAGCCGCCTGTGTTAAAAACTGGTGGTCGCGAGTTCAGACAGTTTGTGTAGTTGTTCCTTACTAGTTGGGATACATACTTAGAGGACAATCACCTGATTGCCTCAGATATAAGATGATCCATGCGCCGGATGGATATGTGAAAAAGTCGGTCCTGTCTTGATTCGAACTATGAGGTTAAAGAAGAAGGTAGAGTGGATGCATCTATTTTTGCGCAGACACTTGCGCACTATAATATTTGTGGCGTCGGCAGCTAGCCTTGTTAAACGTAGGACTCTATAACTGTGTTGTTTATGAAAACATTATTATGAAGAGAGCTAGCGAAATGTGAGTTTAATTTCTCTATAATAAGTAAAAAAAATAGATTTGACACAGAGAGAGCGATGCCGATGTTTAAAACAATCTCTTTAAAACTACTGTTATCGTTAATTATGTATTAAGTTACGAGTTATGTGTTGAGTTAGTGTGAGACGCTTATAGCCAGTTGTAACCACTGTTCGGTAAACGATCAGTTGGATAAGCAACGTCAGGCAAGGTCAGTCCTTAGATGGGTGATGGGTTTAGTGGCATTTGAACTGAGCGCCTCCGTCCTTCGGAGGGCACGTTAAAAGTCGGTCCCCACTATTGTCATCTAGACAGCAGTCGTTAAGCTGAGTCAGAGGCCTAAGGCCTCATTTACGTAGACGCGGGGCGTCGCGCGTCGCGTGTGGCGTGGCGTCTCGCGGCGCGTCGGACGTTTTTAGTGTTTACGTAGCGGCGGTGCGTGAAGCGGCACGCATCATCGCACGCGTAAACACAGACTTATAGCAATATATGATGCTGTTTATAGAGACGCGGGGCGGGAAGAGTGGCGGTGCCCGCCGGCTGCGCCCGCGGCGGCCACCGCCGCGTGCAACGGCGGTGCAACTCACTTTTTAACATACAATTTTCTTCTAAAAAACATCGATCAGGCCTCATTTACGGAGACGCGGGGTGTCGCGCGTCGCGTGTGGCGGCGCGGCCCGCACTAAATTCAAATGTAGGGCGTTGTATGAGTGTGTTTACGTAGAAGCGATTTTACACGCGTTTGCTTGAAATGGAGCGTGTTTTACGGCGGCGCCCGCGGATGGTATCGCCGCATCTCACGCGGCGTTCATCGCGGCGGCGCACGCAGCGGCGATTCTCGATGAAGCGATGCCTGTGGCGGAAACTTCTGCTAGTCTATTTGGTAATCATGCAACACAGACGTAGTCACCATCGCAATGGAGTATGATTTGATCGATTTTTTTTATAGAAGAAAATTGTATGTTAAAAAGTGAGTTGCACCGCCGTTGCACGCGGCGGTGCCCGCCGCGGGCGCAGCGGCGGGCACCGCCACTCTTCCCGCCCCGCGTCTCTATAAACAGCATCATGTATTGCTATAAGTTTGTGTTTACGCGTGCGATGATACGCGCCGCTACACGCGCCGCCGCTACGTAAACAGTAAAAACGTCCGACACGCCGCGAGACGCCACGCCACACGCGACGCGCGACGCCCCGCGTTTCCGTAAACGAGGCCTAAGGGCAGCTTGAAAACTCTGACACCAGGTTGGCCACTAACCATACAACAAAAAAAAAATTATTAAGTATTTTACAAAATTTATGATATTACTAACACAGATTTAAGGCACAAAATATAGAGTATAAGGCCTCTAAAGTAACTAAATGTACTATACACATAAACCTAGCCTAAGATGTGCCGTTTAGATAAAGTAAGCAAAGACAGACAGACAGACGCGAATGGCGATGTTATTTAACTCGATGATTTTGTAATCATCATCTCTGTTGGCAGACCACGAGCTCATTATCTGTTCGACAAACCCATTACAATTACGATAATATCATGTTTACATACCAATTATGTAAGTATTCCCATAAATTGTAATATTATTTTCATCAAAATATTGTAAGTATTGGTTACGTCGTATAAGGGTTCTTTGGAAATATTTTTATTATTATTGATTGTTCAAGGATGCATCATACATTGGCCGTATTTAAAAACATTTAATTACTTATGAATAGATGTGGCGATAACCGTTGGGGAAGAAAGGTTCTCGAGTGGCGACCACGAACCGGAAGACGCAGCGTAGGCAGGCCTCCCACTAGGCGGACAGACGACATTGTGCGCGTCGCAGGTAACCGGTGGATGCAAATAGCCAATTGTCGTTCATTGTAGCGTTCTAAGGGGGAGGCCTATGTTCAGCAGTGGACGTCTTCCGGATGATGATGATGAGATGTGGCTTTAGCAAGCAACATTTGTATTGGACACTTGTCACACGAGTATTATGCCAGTAGAAACGTGCGTACCTATGCTTTTGGTCAGCAAAATATATTTTTGAAAAACGTATAAGCTTGGCCATACAAAGGGGTAATTTTATTTTTTTTATTATATTTGGGAAACATACAAATAATACAACTTATTACTAAATTATGATCCGATATTACAAAAATCAGTTAAGTTTCCGCTAATAACTAAACTAATAACTAATGCCGCCAGTCTTTTAGGTACCATTCCCTCTCAGTGCGGCGACAACTTTGAGGAAGTTTTTTACCTAGTTTAAGTGTACATGTTTGTAAATAAACTGTAAATATTTAGTTTCAATAAATATTATACACTTATGCTTTTTGAAGGAAATAAATGTTTTGCTCTTTAACCTCAAATTTTTACCTATTTCTATCAATCATGCGATATTTTTAGTTCCAATCAACGATTTATTGAGGCTGTATTGCATCTATATTGTTTTGGCGAGTTCCGTGGTATAAAAATTGCTTATTTAATGATTATATCGCCGTCGCGGTCGCCGATACATTTTTATTGTATTTATTCGCGGTCGACGATACATTTATATTATATGAACTTGACAGCCTAGTCGCTATATAAATATTAAGCTTCCGAAAAGTGACTAGGAAGTATCGCTAACATTAATGAACAACACTAGGTACTTAACTTGACATTGGCATAATGTTTAAAACAATTGGCATTAAAAAAAAAAAAATAATAATAAGAAAAAAAACACTAGGTACGCGGAGAATCCAGCAGGCCTAGCACGACTTGCAATCTTGACAGATTGGTGTGGAGTATGACGTAGTTTTCAACCCAGGCTTATTGGCGGCTCGCGAGATCCCTCAAAACCGACACCGTAGCTAGAGCTACCATGCCCCCCTTGACCCGCCCTTCAGGCGACCCACCCGCGTTCGAGGACGACGAGAAGGCTGAGGTTCTCGCTGACTCTCTAGAGAGTCAGTGCACACCCAGCTCCGCTCCCGTCAATCCGGCGCACCTCGATCTTGTGGATAGGGAAGTAGAGCGCAGGTCCTCACTCCCTCCCACCGAATCCCTCTCCCCGGTCACGCAAACAGAGGTGGAAGACCTGATCAAAGGCCTTAAGCCGAAGAAAGCACCGGGCTCCGACGGCATCTCCAATCGCGTTCTCAAGGTTCTCCCGGTCCATCTGATATGTCTTTTAGTGACTATCTTCAACGCAGCCATGTCCCACTGCGTCTTTCCTGCCGAATGGAAAGACGCGGATGTAGTAGGTATCCCTAAGCCGGGTAAGCCTCGCAGCAGCCCTGCGAGCTACCGGCCTATCAGTCTTCTCAAGTCTCTCGGCAAACTCTATGAGCGCTTGCTATTAGCGAGACTCAAAGACTTTGTCAGTTCTAATAATATCCTTATTGACGAGCAGTTTGGCTTTCGAACCAGACACTCTTACGTCCACCAGGTGCACCGCCTCACGGAGCACATCCTGACCGGGCTCAACCAGCCCAAGCCCGTCTACACAGGCGCCCTATTCTTCGATGTTGCCAAGGCCTTCGACAAGGTCTGGCACAACGGCTTGATATACAAGCTCTTCCAGTTAGGAGTCCCCGATAGGCTCGTACTCATCATACGAGACTTTCTCTCGAATCGTACCTTTCGATACCGGGTCGAAGGTACGTTCTCTTCGCCCCATCCTATACAGGCCGGAGTCCCTCAGGGCTCCGTGCTCTCTCCCCTCTTGTTCAGCCTGTTCACGAACGACATTCCTCGTTCGAGCAGAGTCCAACTCGCCCTTTACGCGGATGACACCGCTCTCTACTATTCCCATAGGAACATGTCCTATTTGACGCGTGCTCTTCAAGCCGCAGTCGACGCCCTGGGTCAATGGTTCCGTACGTGGCGCATAGAGGTGAACCCGGAGAAGAGTGCCGCGGTGGTCTTCTCCCGGGGACCCGCCAATATGTTCTCCGCGCGGAGCCTTCGGCCCAACAGACGACTAGTCCCAATATCCCTATTCAATCGCCCTATCCCTTGGACTAGGAAGGTTAAGTACCTCGGAGTCACCTTGGACTCCCGCATGACTTTCGGCCCGCACATTAGGTCCGTCCGCAATCGAGCGGCTTTCGTATTAGGTCGCCTGTATCCCCTTCTCTGCAAGCGGAGTAAAATGTCGCTTAGAAATAAGTTGACATTATACAAAGCTTGCATTCGCCCTATCATGACTTACGCGAGTGTAGTTTTCGCGCACGCCGCCCGCACCCGTATCGATAGCCTCCAGGTTATCCAAAATCGTTTCCTCCGTCGCGCCGTCGGTGCCCCGTGGTACATGCGGAACGTAGATTTGCATTCTGATTTCAAATTAGATCCCCTTCGTAAGTTCCTCAAAGAAGCGTCGAAACGCTACTTTGAATCCGCGTCCCGTCACGCGAACAGTTTAATCCGCGCCGCCGCCGATTACGCCGCTAGTCCTTCTGACTCGCGCCGCAGACCACGGCACGTACTGCTCGACCCTCCTGACCCCATGACGGTCCTATTGGACCGGGATGCGCCGACCCCTCCCCGACAACCGTATGCTATACTAGCTATCAGACACCGGTCTCGCCGGCGAGGCCGAAGGGTCGTACGTATGCGACCGCAACGACGTGCATCACCCCACTGAGTTTCTTGCCGGTTCTTCTCAGTGGGGGCGCGTTGTGAACCGGTGGTAAACTCAACAGCCCAAGCCGAGGCCGTGCCTCCCTGCTCGGTGCCCTTGTGCTCGTCGCTACTTCTGCCGTAAAGGCTAGAGCGCTTCAAGCGCTCGCCTCCTATTGTCCGGTGAAGCTGCAATAGCCATCTGCGGTTAACAGCGTCTATCATTCCCAAAAAAAAAAAAAAAAAGTAGTTTTCAACACCGAAACGTCATTCCTCCATACAAAAATGTGAAATACTACGTCATAGTGACGTCATACTCACACTTGTCTGTCAAGATAGCAATTTTGCCATCTCCAAAAAGTATTTATTCTTTAACTTATTTGATCAGTCACGTGCCACCGTACCACACTCTGCAGGGATGTCGAATGCTATTGAGTGCCCGTCCCCAAAACTAAAAAAAACATAAAGATAAATAAAATAAAATGTAAATAAAATATAAAGAGCGTATTGTGCGGAGGCGCCCGTAGACCCGTGGGAATGACAGAGGGTGGGTGTCTGGGAATACTGTAATTAAATAAATAATTAATGTTTGTGTATCTTTTTATTATACTTCATAAATATATCGTAATAAAATAATAAATTTATATGACTGTCATGATTAGTTATTAAGCAGATTAAACTAGCCATTTAAGATTCATATTGTCTATATATAACTCTTACTGCCGCACCTACAAACGTCAGTTATAGGTAATTGTGATTAAGTCATATTTTGTAAATGGATTGTTTCGACTTAAGAAGCCAAATCATACTTCATACGCGGATAGCGAGTAAATATATAAATAATCTCGTAATGAATACTAAAAGATAATCCTAAGAGACTCGGAGAGTCGATAATAAAGAGATTAGAAAGAATGACTTAATTGCGATTAAAGTTAATTGATGTCTGTGAGTGCGGCAGTTAGAGCATTAAACCAAAATATAACTATTTAGAACGTTTTGTAGTAGGTACTTACTTATAGAAATTGGTTGCATCTTGCAAGTTAAAAATTCTCTTAAGTATATATATCTATGTATTTAGCAAAAGTAGATCAAATGGCTTTTAGTCGTCGAATAAGCGTTAATTATTTCTACGTTCTAATCAAATCAAAATTGAATAATCTATTTTAAATAGGCATAACGCTATCACTTTTGATTGGTCCAGGTTTTTTAAAAACGCTCCACCGGATCACAACGCGGCCTCACCTGAGAAGATACGGAAAAATACTCAGCGGGCTTGTCATTATTTATTCTACTTTTTAAGCAATGTTTCTTCTTGTTACATCAGTGACAGTGTGTCCTACCATTCGAAAGATAAAATGAGAGAAAAAAAAATACGAGGGAAATACAACAACCTAAAACCTAAAATGCCAGAGATAGTTAATCGGCCAGATTAACCTAAAATGCCAGAGATAGTTAATCGGCCAGATTAACCTAAAATGCCAGAGATAGTTAATCGGCCAGATTAACCTAAAATGCCAGAGATAGTTAATCGGCCAGATTAACCTAAAATGCCAGAGATAGTTAATCGGCCAGATTAAGCAGCTATGCACGAGTATGACTCGAGGAGCAGCCTTTTCATCTATTAACTGATTAATTACGGCCTGAAATAAAAATATCGATAACCAACGAACTAACCATGTACACACCTATAGAACTAAGATAAATATTAAGTTAGGTAGTATGAATTTCATAGCCTTTTTTGGGAATTAAGGTACAATAATTAAGTAATTAATTTACAGACTAATGTAAAAAGTTAACTTAATGATTAATTAAGTAAGAAATAAAATAGGCCAGAGAAGTTCAAATTCTTTTTTCAAGTCAAATATTAGTGCAAAATTTCAAACTAAAAACTTATTTACTAGCATTGCTAGCTGTAAAGAAGTTATTAATTTATTTTTCCACAATCAATTTACATTCAAAGTTACTATAAGTGTTTATGTATCTACTAATAAAGGCAAATTTTTACTACTCGGTTACTAGAAGTTAACAACAAAAATTAATATAATTCATAATAATTCATTCTGCTAAGAGATAATAATATTTCTCTTGTACAAATCATAAAAAAATGGTGCGTCAGGCAGTCGCTCATATTGAACAAAACTGTCACACGTGCACAATAAAAAAATAACATTTTAGCTTTTAATGTATGTGACATTGCAAGTTCCATACAAATCTTTTGACATAAAGCATGAGCTATAATTGATGCGCGGGCAAACTAAAATGTTGCCAGTTTGAAAATAATTGCACGATTAAGGAAAAAAACGCCCTATGAGATAAGTAAAAATCTTAGAGGAGATACCACTGGAGGGAGCATGATGCGCTAACCCCTCTGCCAAATTTTGTTCATATGTTCAGGTCATTCTTTATTTGTGTGCGTATCTTTTTGAATGTGTTGCGAGTTTATTATAGTGTGGGTATGCGTGAAATTGTATCTGTGTGTGTTTACTTCGCCTCCCGCACCCCGCAAAAGTGCCACGAAAAATTTGTTCGGGGAATCGACGCGATACTAGCTCCAGTCTAATTACTCTGAGGTAAAAATGGAATATTTTTTTTGTATAATGTAATAAGGTTTTTAAGAAGTCTAAATTGGAAGATAGTTTTAGGTCAAATGAAATCTGATCAGTTAGGCAACTACTTCGATACCCATATGTTCAGAACATTACGAGTGAATGGATTTAGTCTTGTTTTTATAATATATCATAATTTAACCGCGGAATGTGTGCAATTCCATACTCGCTACTGGGTTTAATTTTTAGATAAATTTGACCGTGGGGTGTCCGTGTGAGAATGGCAAACAGGTTTTTTTATACCACCAAGGTGGCAAGCAAGCGTACGGCCCGCCTGATGGTCAGTCACGCAACATATGGACGCTAGCAACACCGGAAGAATCACTAGCGCGTTGCCGACCCTTAAGACATTAGATATTAAGTCTTTGTGTCCGGTAATTTCATCAGCTACAGTGCCCTTCGCACCGGAACACAGCAATGCTTACTGCTTACAGCACTGCTGATTGCCGGCAGAATATCTGACACTGCGGTGGTACCTACCTGGACGTTGCGAGCCGTAATAGGCGACTAAGGAAAACGAGAAGACGGGAAGCAACATCTTTTTAATAGATTACCGACCACCTATACTGCGATCCCCAAGACGCCTGCCAAACGTGGGAATTATGGCAACCCCTCCCTTCTAAGGTGGAGGCCTTTGATCAGCAGTGGACGTCTTTTCCCTGATGAATAGAACGATAATCTTGACATTTAAATCGTGCAACTCCATTTTTTATTTAATCAGGGATAATAAAATCAAGAACTGGCAAGACTTACAGCTGTGACGCCGCTACCATTCATGACGCGGCAGTTTTGCTATACAAAACGTTCTCCATGTTTACCATATTTTTAATTCTGGTAAATGACCGAAACGCCCGACACCACAATTCCATAGCGCCTCGGTGTGGTCAAATTAGGATGCCGTTTGTCATGTTCCAATTATGAAATTAAAATTTTGTGGCCAGTTCTAAACTTTCTCTTCTACCCCCACTACTTTCATTTTATAAGGTACTGGTAAACAGAAAAGTAAAAATAAGGTTTTAAAATAGGTCTTCAGATTTCTATTAACCAAGTTTCTTACACAAATGTTTCTTTAGAAATAGATAAAAGAGCTATAAACGTTTATTTATGGAAGCTTTGGCGCCTAATAATAAATAGTGATTTAATTTACATAAAGAGTAACATATTTTTATTTTATTTAAATCATTCAACTGAAAGGGTCGCTGCCATTCTTTTTAGAAAAGGAAAGAGACATTTAATTGGTGAGATGCGCGGGCAACTGTACAAATAAAGCGGGTCCAAAATAAATAAACATTGCGCGACGTATGTACGTGTTTAGACTGCGCCCGTCCACACTCGACAAATAAATCGATTTGGACGGACGAAATCATTTTATTTTGATGAAGTCGCTTTAATATATACTTCACGCTTCTTTTTCAGTCAATAAGGCTCAAACAAAATACACCTTGGCACTATTAGTATGCCGTTCGCTTTACCAATTAATCCGGAGTTTGTGAGTTCAAATCCTGTAGGAAGCAAAAAACTTATAGTTTTTCTTATTAGTTAGGTCAATACAAGCCTTTTTGAAGTCGCTGGATGTTCGGGGTGTGGACCCTAGCCGGCCTCAATTGAGTACGGCGGCATCTCCGAAGACGTCGGTGACGGGGATGCGATCTCTGTCCCCGTGAGCACCATGTCTGGTTCCCGAGGGGCTATAATGCGCCTCAATCAAATTCAAGGCCAGGATGGGTTCTTGGTGCAGATCCCACCGAAGAGCCCTGGTGTCCCCTCTCATGTGCCGATGTAACAGCCGCGGGGGTTTTAGTGGAATCCCACATACCCCGGTCGACCTCCACAGGTTCCGGGGACCTTTTGGAGGTTTGCCCCCGCGAAAAAAAATGGGCGAGACGCGTGCTCCACCCTACAAGTTATAAATCTATAAGTAGAGAAGTTATTTATTTAGATTTTAACATTTATTAGGTTATTTGTATGTTTTAGCCGTTTTTTCTGGGTAGCAAATATATGGTAAGAAAACCATAACGTTTACCAATGACTCGTAATTAACAGAGGATTTTCCTTTGAACCTACATTTCAAAACTGTAAAAACAAAACATTTATTCCAAATTGCACTCTGTTTCTTACATGTAAGATTTATAATAGGAATAAAGTGATTGGTGTTTGCATTAGAATCGTTGGAATGATCAATTAGGGGTGTTGAGTCCTGCGTTGAACCGATACGGGCGCGTTAACAAATATTAGGATAATCGTTATAATTCGATACATATTACTATCGACTCCATCCATCATGTGTAAATTATTAGTTCCGATGTTCCGATAACGTAGGAGGCAAGTTGGTTAAGAACATTTTAAAATTAAAAGCATTCTCAATCTACGTGAGTAATTTCATCACCATCATCAGCAGCCAAAAGACTTCCAGTACTGAACAAAGACATCCCCCTTAGAAGGGAGGTGTTGCCATAATCTCCACTCTTCGCAGGCATCTTGTGGATTGCAGTATATGTGGTAGGAAATCCAATAGAAAGCTTCTTGTTTTCCCTTCGTAAGGAATTTACGAGTTTAATTTTAGAACATTCTAAATTTGAATTTACTAATTTTTTTTAAATACTTAACATAACACTTCATATTATCATAATACTTTTTGTAATACCACCTACTTCTAATCACTACAGGTATTTCTATTTTTTTTAACTCACGATGTTACCCTTTACAACCTGATAATAGAGTCGGCGAACAATTATATTTTGTCGGCGACCCAACATCAAACGACATTAAAAAAGAAGTATGGATTGTGCCTACATGTCGGACAGTCTCTTGCACAAGGGGTTTAGGAATTCCTCATTTAATTACACTCGCTATGTCATAATATATCTGCTTGTGTAGTAGTTGCGTCTCTAGATCCGGATCTAAAATTGAAATGAGCCACAATTTGTGCGGCGCCGATACCGCACCGGAGTGATCAATCTCCCGGATTGAAAACACATCCTGTACATGTGCGCTGAAGGAGTGGAGAGGTCATTAGGTTAAATATTATTTTTATTATTCAGCGTAAGTATAAAAAATACAAATACATATTTTATAGGTTTTACGTTCGTACATATTAAAAATAAACTGGTATTTAAATCGCACCCATGAAAGAAAAATTATTCAGCAATACTTTTAATTAAATATTATTAGTTTAATTTACTTAATAAGAATATTCTTTAAGTTGTTCAAAAATCATTATAAAGTGCCTTTTACCTGCGTGTTGTATATTTTTCATTTAAATTATAAGTAAGTACTTAATTATCATAAGCAAAATTAAATTATCGTTATGACCTTATACTTTTGCACCTCAGAGTTATATTTGTTTTGATGGTAGCATTATGTCTGAAAAATAAATTACTAGTTTAAAAAACTAAAAATACACGCTTTTATAAGGACTACTGCCCTAAAAAGCAATAAATAAATTATCGAAACCGTTCTTTCTTTCTACCCCGTGCTAGTAATTTTTGGATTATATTTATGTGTAAAGGCGTGGGGCACCTTTTCTCTGTAAATGATTACAAATGATTGTCATGTGAATAGAAATACTTAGCGTTCTTGAAATTTGACACAAATGTTAAGCTGTTATTCTTTTAGTTTAGTTTTTAAACTAGTAATTTATTTTATACTTTTTAGTCTTAGAAATATTCACCTAAACTACGGATAACATTCGCCCAAGTATTGATTTGTTCGTTGCTTGAATTGTAGGCAGGTTGTGGCAATACATACTTTTACTAAACTTTTACTAAACTAGGTATTACGCGTAGGTATCTGATTGAGTTTAAGAAAGCACTACGTATTTACCCTTTAAACAGTCGAAAGTACGCTAAAAGTCAATAGCTTCACAAGTAGTATTCAAGGGTTCCGTTACCAACCTTCCGGGTCCATCAACACTACTAGTAATCATTCCAGGGTTCCGTCAACCACCTTTCATTTCCGTCAATCACCATCATCAACCCTGATTATTGGGCAAAGTAAATAGAACTTTTTAAGACAAATCAAATGAGCCCAAACTCAACGAGTTTACTAGTAGCCGTTCCAGGGTTCCGTCACCCGCCTTCCTGTTCCATCATCAGGTTCTGATTATTGGGCAAAGTGAATAGAACTCTTTAATACAAATTAAATGAGTCCAAACTCGATGTGTTTACTAGTAGCCATTGCAGGGTTCCATCACCCACATTCCAGTTCCATCATCAGACCCTCATTAATTGTCAAAGTGAAAAAAACTGTTTAAAACAAATCAAATTAGCCTACACGTGATGTGTTTACTAGTAGCCAATCCAAGGTTCCGTCACCCACCTTCCTATTCCATCATCAGGTCCTGATTAATGGTTAATGTGAAAAGAACTCTTTAATACAAATCAAGTGAACCCAAACTCGATGTGTTTACTAGTAGCCATTCAAGGGTTCCGTCACCCACCTTCCAGTTCCATCATCAGGCCCTCAGTAATGGTCAAAGTGAAAAGAACTCTTTAAAACAAATCAAATGAGCCCACACTCGATGTGTTTACTAGTACCCAATCCAGGGTTCCGTCACCCACCTTCCTGTTCCATCATCAGGTCCTAAATAATGGTTAATGTCAAAAGAACTCCTTAAAACAAATCAAATGAACCAAAACTCGATGTGTTTACAAGTAGCCATTCCAGGGTCCCGTTACCCACCTTCCTGTTCCATCATCAGGTCCTCATTAATGGTCAAAGTGAAAAGAACTCTTTAATCAAATTAACCAAAACTCGATGTGTTTACTAGTAGCAATCCAAGGGTTCTCTTCTCTTATCCACCTTCGAGCCCCAGCATCAGATCAGCTCAATGATACCATATTATTGTATTGTCACTGGTCCTTGATGCATGTGCAAAATTTCAAATGTTTTGGAAGTGTAGAAGTGGGTCAAAATTGCATCGCAAGATTCCGTTACCATCATACATACATAGTTACATACATACATAGATACATACATACAGGTCAAGCTAATAAAAGCGTGTTAATTAAGCCCACTTCACTAAATAGTAGCATATTCAACTTATTTAAAATTAATTTGTTTTTAATTTAAAATATACAGGACTCATGAATGACTCCACCGTAATCGTTGTTCAAAGGGCGTTATTCAAATAAGAAGCGTAGCGTATCGCAGGCGACTTGTCGCTTGATGGATAGCTTTGGACAATTTTTAATCATCCATCCAAAGCTGTTATAATAATACAGTCATAAGTTATAATATCACACACGCAAAATAGATTCCACGGCAACAGCATAAGGTTCATTTTCCTTAAGCTTTAGTTACTAATATAACATATTGAAAATTGGTCGCTAGTTTGAAACTTTATTTAATATTATGAGTTCCTCTGTTAAATGAGGTGTTCTGTATAATTGTTTGAGAAAAATTAATAGTTCCATACTTCATATCGCATAAATACTTAAACTTTTTTAGTTCTCACAGGGGAAACCTTCAATAGGCCCCGAGAACCCTGTGGGGGTCAGCCAGGCATGTAGGCCCCGCGGATCTCACATCATATGAGAGAGGTCCCTGGGTTCTCTGGTGAGATCTGCACCAGGGGGTCTAGTACGGGTTCTGATAGTTTACAAGCTCGATCAAACTGTCAGTTTTCTCCCATACATTTTACTAGTTTTTCATAGTTACCGCTGGTGTGAAATGTATGGAGAAGGCCCACAGGTGTCCATTGCGGGGACGGGGGTCGCAACCCCACTGCCATTCTCCTCGAGGTCACCGAAATACTCGATGGACGCCTAGAGTTCACACCTTCAAACGTCCATCGACTCCAAAGAATGATATATAGCTTAAGGCAACCCGCTCAAAAAGTACTAGACAAAACATTGATGTCTTTATACCATCAAACATGAATTCAAGTAGCAAGATGAAATATATTGCCCAGACAAAGCCTTTCATTCTCATTGTTCCGTACGACTACCGTGCACGACAAAACGTCCATTACCGTGCCACTCAATGCATGATTAATGACGCCAGTCATTCATACATACGAGTATATACTTACGTGGGAACCCTCTATACTCGATACCGTCTCGATTACAATGCGATATCGATATTTTCCGCGAGACGCGAGAAATGGGATGTTTACATCCGCGCGATTAAGCGCGGGGATGGGTTTTTGAAAAATCGTCGAAGATAAACGTCGCGTGCTACTAGTTCCCGCAAAAGAATATCGAACTTCAACTCTATTATATCAGTATTAAAGATTAAATTGCATGACATCGAGAATATTTTCACCCACACTTGGTGCTTTACGAAGCGTAGCAAGGATGTTGTTTTATTGGAAACGGATAATTTATTTGGTATATTTATTTCGTTGTGGTAGCATCGGATTCAATAACGCGAGCAAATTTATTATTGTTAGAAATGTTATTAGTATGTGAAGGATATTTTATTTTGATGAGTTATAAGTTGTATGTGTACTGTCAGACCGTGTTAAAGAATCACGTTGTTGAGGAAAAGTAGACAGATTATGTATATATCTTTATCTTCTTTATCTATACTTATTATAAACATAGTGTAAACAAAGTCGCTCCTGCTGTTTATACGCTCAGATCGTTTAGATACCGCAACGGATTTAATTGCAGTTTTCAGCAATCGATAGAGTGATTCAAGAGGAAGGTTTATATGTAGTATACCCGTGCAAAGCCGGTGCGGATCGCTGGTTAAGTATAATTTCTCCAAAATTTTATCACATAAAAATTTATATTTCGACTTTAATAAATACAGTCCCTTAATTGCAGTGCAGCTGAGATTTTAAGATTGAAATAAAATAAAGCTACCACAGATAATCATGTAAAATTAGATTTTTTTTTTGCTCCTTGTTTTCATGCATGAATACACCATATTGTCCCCGTAGAGCGAAAAGTCACTAAGTCGAAAAACACTCATTTGAGATAATATGAGCTCTCAAATATAGAAAAAAGAAAAAAAATCATAACTTTCATTTGTCATTAGTTATTGTTTAATTGAAAAATCACCAAGTATAGTACTTTAATTGGTTTTCGCTTTCACATTTTGTTATAAAACCCTTATCTTAAAATAAAATAAAATTAACTATAATGTGTTAGTGAGTTTGACAACAAAGAAAACTTAGATAAAAATGTTTAAAGAAAAAGGATTAAAGTAATTAAGTCTAATTAGGTATTTGTTCCGTTAACTTTGAAGATCCAACATGCTGACATGGTGAATTTTCCCACTAGCTAAAGCCAAAACGACAGACAGGTAGATAGAGAAAAATACGGTGAGTTTGATGATATTTAAAACTCATTTTGGCCATTTTGGGACTTGGTGACTTTTCGCTCTACGGGGACGATATTTTGTGCTCTTAACACGGAATTTGACATACAATTATGTACACACGTAGATTTCCAATATAATATTTATTTAATTAACAAACAGTATTATTAAAATATCAATATCATAACAAAATGAAAAAATATTACGGTCTAAGTTTTACAGTGAAATATCCTAAATTATAGCCACAAAATGAATACAATCGGTCAGTTATCTCATTATATGGTGAGAAAATTTGTTATTTTGTGTTTTTTTTCCTTTTCATCGTTTCTATTGGAGTTTCTCGGCGTATTGACCAACAGAAATCAGCAAGCATTTCTGCTGACCATTTCCCACTGTAGCGTTTTTCAATCTGCATTATATCCTGATGCCTGATGAAACATTTCACCATGTTCATCTGATACGGCTCCAAGATTTTCAGGAAAGAAATCTAAATGAGAGTCCAAAAATGAATAAAAAAAAATTAAAATGAATAAAATTTTATAAAAATAATTTTCAAACATTATATATTTATTGGCTTTTCTCATAAAAAGATACATAAACTACACAAAAAATACTCAAAACCAATATAGAGAACATGATCTTTATGCAAAACTTACTAAAATATTTGATACAAAATGTAAACAATTAAGAGACAAGTTTTTCACTCAACTGTTGTGAAGTCACAACGAATACTGCGCATGCGCGTAAGTACTTCCATAAAACTCACCTTCGGCACTTCCCTTCTTTCTCTTACAACTCGCTAAAACTTATTTTGTACATACACTGTTTGTATATACACTGTTTATAACATGGACGCGCAAAAAAAAATCAAAATAAACCCAAATTTTTGAAATATAAAAAAAAATCATATCAAAAATCTAGACGTGATGGAAAAAATCGGCCAACGGGGATAGATTCAGAACGTTTGAATCGTCATATTTATGACAAAAAAAATTAAAGGAGGATTTCATTGCATACCAGTGAAATTAGTAACCAGTTTCAGGTTAGCGTTTCGTTGTGTTAAGTACCTTCTATATATTATATGTACTTACATATCTCTCTACTGTCTACGCAAAAGTCACGGCATTACATAATGTATCTAAATACTACGCACAAGCTTTTACATTTACTTCTATCTTCATTTAAATTACAATGCAAATGCAAATTAAAAGATAGCAACATCAAAAGTTACCTCGTTTCAAGTAAACCCACAAATGTAGAGAGACGGAAATTCTGAAGAGAATTCTTAAAGTAGGACAGCGTAAACATTTATGTTGACTTAATTTCTTGAGGAATTTGTACCCAATGTCGTGGTGAGAAATGGCAACCACACGAATATCTTGGCATGAATTAACATTTTATTAATACAATAATTAAAGTTCAAAAGATTTATTGACCACTAGCTGACCCACGCAGCTCCGCCCGCGCTGTGTTTACGTTAACTAAACTTTCAATAATATAACATTCGCATAGAATACAAAACCTCCTTTTTTAAAGTTGGTTAAAAACTTGGATCCACTTTGTACTTGCCCTCCGAAGCACGGAGACGTTTAGTTCAAATAGCGTTATACGGTCACCCATCTAGTTAATGATCTTACCTAACGTTGCTTAACCTGATCGATTTCCAAACATTGTTAACAACTGTCTATGAGTGTTCCCTTACAAATATTTATTATAATTATAATGAAAAATTGTTAAAATCGGAGCAAGCGTATAACCAAGAACACATTTTGACTTTAGTCCCCTGTCCCAAGGGAACCGTGCTGAATGTCGGGATAAAAAGTATCCTATGTCCTACCTCGGAGTATTAATTCAAATCATGCCAAGTTTTGTTTCAATCCATACAGTAGTTTCGGCGTGATGCTCAGCCGAGATACAGACAGACAGACAGACAGACAGACAGACAGACAAAAATAATAAAAAATACAATTTTGGCTTTAGTATCGGTTATAGAATGCCCTCCAAACATAATTTTCAAAATATCTTTAATGTACAGAATTGGACCTGTTACAGTTTTATTATAAGTATAGATGATGGCATAGTGGGAAGAGGTAAATTAAGTTGAAGTAATTCATTGATAGAATGAATACTCTTTGATTTATCTTTTATTCTTCTGATTTTACTACATATTATGAATGAGTTGACAAGACCGACGATAGATTTGTTATAATTTTAAACCATCATCGTCAAGTTTTAACCATTCACTGGTGCGTATATGCTCCTTTAATTACTTGCAATTAACCTAGATCCACGGCATTTTTCATCCATTTTATGGAGCAAGTTATCAATCATCTTATACGCCAACTTTTTCCTTTCTTTCACTCATAAAGTCTATCCACAACCTACATTATCTTTACCT
This sequence comes from Furcula furcula, assembly GCA_911728495.1. Classification (NCBI taxonomy): domain Eukaryota; kingdom Metazoa; phylum Arthropoda; class Insecta; order Lepidoptera; family Notodontidae; genus Furcula; species Furcula furcula. Next base: position 8,650,258 of record OU452244.1, on the reverse strand, counting down.
GCATTATCTGCTAGTTCTGCTACCTCTCCCAATCTCATAAAATCTATTATACATATTTCATTCTAGCCTACACACACTACTTATTCAAATTCTAAAATATTTATTGAAGTGAAACTTCTTATGCGACTTTCAAAAATGTTATCACATAACGCGTCAAACGTTAAATGAAGCACCTTAACGCGTTAAGTGATAGGTGTTAAACGATAGGCGATAGGCGTAAATTTGTTAAGGTTCGGTGGGGTTCGGTGGGTTTCAGTGGGTTTCGGTGGGGTTCGGTGGGGTTCGGTGGGGGTTCGGTGGGGTTCGGTGGGGTTCGGTGGGTTTCGGTGGGTTTCGGTGGGGTTCGGTGGGGTTCGGTGGGGTTCGGTGGGGTTCGGTGGGGGTTCGGTGGGGGTTCGGTGGGGTTCGGTGGGGTTCGGTGGGTTTCGGTGGCTTTCGGTGGGTTTCGGTGGGGTTCAGTGGGGTTCGGTGGGGTTCGGTGGGGTTCGGTGGGGTTCGGTGGGGTTCGGTGGGTTTCGGTGGGTTTCGGTGGGTTTCGGTGGGTTTCGGTGGGTTTCGGTGGGGTTCGGTGGGTTTCGGTGGGTTTCGGTGGGGTTCGGTGGGGTTCGGTGGGGTTCGGTTGGGTACGGTGGGGTTCTGTGTCTGCGGGCTTTTTACACCCGCAGACAGGTCCGTGGGCTTTACACCCGCGGACGAGGAAGGGCTCGCCGGAAGGCGAGCGGCCGCTGACGGGACCCGGACGAGTACCATGTACGTTCCCGGGGCCCGTCGACACAGCGGGTTGAGGACACCGTGGGGTTTTAGTCGGTAGCTGACAAGCTGTCAGTAGTCCGACATAACCCGCACTGCTACCTCCGTGGCGGTGCGGGTATCCGTAATGGATTTCCCCACGTAAAAAAAAAAAAAAAAAAAAAAAAAAGGGTACGGTGGGGTTCGGTGGGGTTCGGTGGGGTACGGTGGGGTTCGGTGGGGTTCGGTGGGTTTCGGTGGGTTTCGGTGGGTTTCGGTGGGGTTCGGTGGGGTTCGGTGGGTTTCGGTGGGGTTCGGTGGGGTTCGGTGGGTTTCGGTGGGTTTCGGTGGGGTTCGGTGGGGTTCGGTGGGGTTCGGTGGGGTTCGGTGGGGTTCAGTGGGGTTCGGTGGGGTTCGGTGGGTTTCGGTGGGTTTCGGTGGGTTTCGGTGGGTTTCGGTTGGGTTCGGTTGGGTTCGGTTGGGTTCGGTTGGGTTCGGTTGAGTTCGGTTGAGTTGAGTTGAGTTAGTGTGTGTGTGTCTGTGTGTGTGTGTGTGTGAGTGAGTGAGGGACCGACCGACCGATCGACTGAGCGAGAATGAAGTTTCACTTCTTCCGCGCGGAGGGACTCCACGCACGCACATTTTTCTTTTCAAATAGGCTTAACGCTATCACTTTTGAAAGGTATTTTTTTTAAAAGCTACCAACTGATCACAACGTAGCCTCAGCTGAGAAGATCAGGCAAGAAACTCAGCGGGCTTGTTATTTTTTTACTTTATCTAAACACTTTTTTCTTGTTACAATTTGATCAGCACCAGCGACAGTGAGTCCTGCCGTACGAAAGAAAAAACAAGATAAAGAGAAAAAACATACGACGAAAATACAACAAACTAAAAGGCCAAAGGGATAGTAGTCGTAGTATAACCAACCATATACCGTACCGCGTTGTAGTTACCACCAATTTGATAGCACTTTATCTCAAAGTTGCTGTCACAATAGTAGCATCACATTCATATCCCTAAATGTACACAGTTCTATATTTAAGTCGAGAAATTCGGATAAACTCCATTATGGGTCCCGCTAGTGGCCGACGGCAGACGGAAATTAACTTAGACCCGATGTCGGACGACAGCTGATACCAGCACAATGTCTCTTCAAAACTAACCTAACGACGTTTCAATAGTATTCTTGGAATAATTTGTAGCCACATTTGCATACAATACGGTTCTGGTGATTGTAACGAAGGTTACAGATCGGTTAAGATGAACTCTTTAGATGTGATTTCGGCCCTTATCTTATGTTAAGAGCGTAAAAATCGAGCGTAGGTTTTTCTTTTGTGGCAAAGTAACTACAGAAGGGTTTTAGAAGTTAAAAATTACCATGTGAATTCGTTTGGTAGCTAGTAATAAAAGCTTCTAGCATACAATTCCGCAACATTTTCGTATAAAGCTTAGTTCGTTAAAGCCCTGGTTCTGTTTGAAGGCAAGCCTGATGGCGATCATTACAACTTCGCCGGCACCGCGCCACCAATACAATTTAAACTACGGATTCACTTGAGCCTAGCCGTCAATTGAACAACGACGAGCGTGGAGAAGAAAAATTATAAATAATATAACCACATACTACTAAGAGATACATCACCAGCCGGAAGATGTCCACTACTGAACATAGGCGTAGAACATCTGTAATAAGAGATTATAACAATAAAAAACGCGAAGTAATTATTAAGTATTTTGTGTTTCTTTTCCTTGTATCACTCTGCACTGCTATAGTGTAGAATAACTACGACAGGTGGGTAGTGAGGGTACGAGTATCTACATTATATGAAAATTTCCACGAACGAGTTACAAGAGAGGTCGGTTATGGGTCAATCATGAACAATCACAACATCCAGCTATGAGACGAACGCTACAACAAAATATATATTTAGTTAAATGAAATCTGGCATCTCCTATTCAGTTCGTTGTTCTCAAGTATAGGCCGACGGAATCATCGCAAGGCTAATCTAGAGGGCGGGTGGCCGCTTACGCAAATGTCATTCACGCGACCCCTTCACGCTTTGGCACACCAAGTTACAATGACCTTCCCTCGCCTCCCACTACCCTCGTAAAAAGGACACCAAAGGGGGCCATAGGACGACACAAGACAGCTCTAAGCTTGGGTGGCTGGTCACAGATATGTGACTAGAATGGGATTCGGGACCAATCCTTCGTGATTGCGTCGACCTATTTCCAAAGCCACCGCGATCGTTTGTCGTCTAACTGCGATATATAGCGCTTTATCCATTTCAAGAATATTTCCAAGTAAAAAATATACTTACTCAGATCGTGACCTAGTTGATCTACTAAAACTAAAATCTGAATAAGTTCGGTTTAGTTCCATTTCCTTTATCTATGCTATTTGATATTAAATACAAGACTTCAAAATGCGTGATCTTTTAAAATTGTCTGACAATCTTCTTACGAATATTTAAATCCGTTAATATTTAATAAACTCTAGTAAGGAATACTCTGACTATTGTAGCACCAAAGCAAATATTTACTTCGACTTTTCTTTAAATATTGACTCTCCTATATATTTCAGTTACATTTACCATATTGCAAAGAAATACTACTCGAGATCGATTTCTAAACAGTCGATTGGTCAACTCTACGGGATCTTCACATAACATTAATCTAACTAGACAAATTGCATTTACAACTTCTAAATTGCAAATTCCGCAGGACCATTAGGAGGGGATTAATCAAAGGACCGATGGGTTCCAAATCTAAGGGCCCTGTCCCCTTAAATTGTATTGTCAAACCAACACATGGCTTGTGAGGTATTATTCTTTGTTCTTCTGACATCGTGGCCTACGACACAGCATAAAAAAGATACAGATTTTTTACCATACTAACGTTTATATGTCGTAGACGTGATTTATAATTAATCTAACAGTTATTTTATGAAAAGGAAAGCATTTATTTTATTATTTATAGAGTTAAAAAATCGTTTTAAATTTATATAATAAAAATATATTTTTAAATAATTATGAAATATCTAAGTATAATTAATAAAATAAATGCTTTCGTTTTCATAAAAAAAAAACTGTTAAATATTTTTTTATGAATAGGAAAGCATTTATTATATTATTTACCTATACTTACACTAAAAAAATATTTATTTTATATATATTTTTTACTCTGTGTGTTTAATGTCCAAATCAAAGATTATTTATACTTTTTGGTCCATTTCATTAAGCTCGTCCCTATAAGCATATACGAAGTACATCTATAATTTTGATTATTAAATATAATTTTGCCGTATGTGTTTAGTTTTGGCTATGTAAATATAATTTTGTTTACGGAGCGTAAGTTATAATTATTTATAAACTATCTGCCTAGGGAGTCTGCCTCGCGTCTTGCTTTTTATTCCCAGGTCGACTACTTTCAGAAGTAGGGTTTTCTTCTTTTTGGAAGTGCTCTCTCTCTCTCCTAGAAGGTACTCTTAAGTAGTAGTCGAAAGTAAGTTGAAGTATATGTAATTGTATTCCGCTCTTAGGTTACAAGCGCGGTTACTTTGTGCTGACATAGGATAAGTTACTAGTTTAAGTAAACGCTGTAAATTAGATACACTTCAATAAACGACATCGTACAGCAAACATGTCTTTTAAATAACTACTGGACTATACACCAAGATCACACAATATCATATGGCGACCCTGCCAGGATGAGCTCTATAACACAGAAAGAAAAGCTTGAAAAAACCTCGGAAAGTCGTAATACTAAAGGTAAGGGTTCAAAACGTACCTAACTTTATAGGACTTTCCTTCACCGCGCCCTATGAATAGAGTGTAGGTTTAGGTACTCAATAAACCTTACTGTTAGACCGCCTGTATAAGAAATGTTGAAAGTAGGAGATCAACCACTCACCTGTGCACTTGGAGCCGCTTGTAGCATATTTGTCCGAATGCTCCAGGAGGAAGGTTAAGTTATTTTATTTTTTTCTAGAGTATGTATCGTCGCTGTAGAATGAATACCTCGTATGTCCAGATTTCTGTTCTGTGAGTTCTGTTTTTATATATTCAAAAGTTATGAGGTTTTCAAAATTAATAACACTGATGTAGACTAAAAAAAGAATGTTTAGTCAATTTAGTTTTCGTCGTAACATAAAATACGCGGTTTTCATTAGATTTTTACCACATGAAAGTAATAAGATTTTTTTTGACATACGAGGTTTTCATTCTAGAGCGACGGTATGTATTTACATAAGTACTTATGTTTTTTTTTTTTTTTTTTTTTTTTTTTTGGGAATGATAGACGCTGTTAGCCGCAGATGGCCATTGCAGCTTCACATTTCTTTACAGCCTAAACGACTTGATGGACTGCGAGTTATAATATGTTGTTGGATTCGTCTTAGTTGTGGGAGTGACATAGGCTAGGTATGTATTTAAAAAAATATTACTGACGTTAGCGGTAATTTTGTATTTTTTTTTACTTCCAAAAACATTACTATGGATATTAAATGAAATGTATTAACAAGATGAGTGGAAATATATTTATATACTTACATGTGTATACGTTATATGTATGTATAATGTTATTTAATCCCATTTTGTTTGTTCGCAGTCGGGTTTTTGTGTTTTTATAAATTATACTTGTTCAAAGTGCGTTTAGATTTTGTGATAGATTAATTCCTTTTTTCACTGTATTTAAAGTTTATCGTTAATAACAAGCTTGTGCTAGAATAAATATGAAACACCGCCTTTCTACCGAACAGTAAGTTATTTTAGGAACGATAATAGGCTTATTAACAATACAATAAAAAAATACCTATCTTATCACTGTGTATTCAGTATTCTTACTAATAGCAAACCGTATGTAAGTACCTCTCAAAATTAAGTTTACCACAAGAAAAGTCCTCTACACTGTGGCTTTCTAGGTAAACGTGCGAATTTCTAAGAATGGGTAGGTAGGGGAGTATTACTAAAACGGAGAACCACTATCACGTAATTAAGTGCCCCGTCCGTTGTTCACTCGACCGTGAGGGGGACACTGGGCTAGAATAGCCCTGGAATTAAAATAACAAATTCCCTACAATGTAATCTCGACCTTAACTATGGAGAATAAGGGCTAGATTATGAACCGCTGGTAATGTAGGGTAAGGCATAAATGGCAATTGGGGTAATGCGTTAGCGTAAATTACTAGTTTTCTTTGGGCTCGTATTAAGTACGGATGAAGGCAGTTAGCAGTTTGTGTCCAGTTTAATGACTGTGGACACCCGTGTAAGGGTTAGGTAATAGATTAGTAAAATTGGCTTTATTTGATGACGCTGAGATATTTGAAGTTAAAGGATCTAAATCATTATAGCATTGATGTTAGTTGATATATTTTTATAAAAGGTAACTAAGGTGCAAAAAAAAAACTTGCGTAGGTACTTTATAGGTACCATACTAATGTAAAATACATACTTTAGATATCAGTGATCATGGACTTATTGTTGTAGACTGGACCAGCACCGGTGCCTGACTCCTACTTCGATGTTTCTCTACACCGTTAACGAATGTAACTACGCGAAATCTTCTCGTCCGAAATACCGCAGTGCCTGAAGACGAAGGTTTTTAATCAGTGTGTGTTGCCAGTGATGACATATGGTAGCTCAGAGTCACTCAACGGATGGAGAGAGCTATGCTCGGAGTTTCTTTCCGGGACAGAATCCGTAATGAGGAGATTTGCCGAAGAACCGACATAGCTCTTAAAATCTGCTAGTTGAAGAGACAATGGGCAGGCCACATCGCTCGGAGAACCGATAACCGTTGGGGAAGAAAAGTTCTCGAGTGGCGACCACGAACCGGAAGATGCAGCGTAGGTAGGCGGACAGACGACATTGTGCGCGTCGCAGGTAACCGGTGGATGCAAATAGCTAATTGTCGTTCATTGTGGCGTTCGAAGGGAGAGGCCTATGTTCAGCAGTGGACGTCTTCCGGCTGGTGATGATGATCATGATCATGAACGAATGTAAGTCTTTCAATACAGGTACCCACTACAGATAATTATGTGAAAGTAACCAAACGTCAATTTACAAATTAAAGATTTAAAGTTATAAATAGAATTTATGAACTTATTTAACATTATAAGAACGTTTAACTTATATCCGAAGCGTCCCAATCAAAGATCAGCCACAGACCACAAAATTTCTTTTGGAAATAATATGTATCAGGATCAGAGGATTTCAATAAAAACTAAAGAAGATACAGTGTGTACAAAACGCTTGCATACGCTTCTGCTATAACGTGCCTAAAAAGGAATATATTACACCCTATCTAAATAGAAAAGGTATCCTAAATATGAAAGCTAGAATGGAGCTGCAATATGCTTGTCTCATTCATAGAGTGATCTGGAATAAAAAGCCGGAGTACTTGTTCGAAAAACTTATTTGGATTAAAGACATTTCTAGCCGAAGCCGTCGTTTCTCCTCAATTAATAAATTAAAAATGCCCTCGCATCGCTCGTCACGATACCGGGGTTGTTTTGGGTTTGTTGCAGCAAGTATCTGGAATGATCTCCCACCACCTCTTAGAAACAAGATGGGTGGTGAAAGCTTTAAAGCCAAGTATAAAAAAGCCCTATTAAAGAAGCAGCTTGCTGCAGAAAATCTAAGGTCTTCCTATTGGAAAGAATTAACCCTAACACAGTTTTTTTATAGAAAGTACTCATCTAACTATTTAATCCTATTTATATAATAGAGCACTCAAACGCTACAGCTGCATCTAAAGAGCAACACGCATACACACAAACACACACATACACGCAGACACACACACACACACATACATATACTGTGGAATATTAGATTACGCAGAAGTCTTGGTTTGGGTTTCTTTTCTTATTTTTTTCTGATAGATGGTGGCCACTCTCTTTACTTTGAAACTCCTGCTCTTCAAGCGGGAGAGATGGGAGTGACTGAAAATCAGCGCTGCTAGTGATCTCGATCGCTAGCAGTACAAGCTGAGTCACTGCCCTTTGCCACGACCGTTTATTATTAAGATACCTTGTTTATGTTTTAATTATTTTTTTATGTTCAATTTGTAAGGCAATAAAAGTTCTTTTATTTTATTTTTATTTATAATATGTACTTTTTAATAATGGTTAATTTTGGTCAATTCCTTGTCACTGGACAAGGAATTGATGAAAACTCTCGCGATAGATCTACATCATTGTATTTTTGCATTATTGACAATTATTTTCGCGGAAGTTATTGTTTTTGTTTCTTAGTGTTATTCTTTATTACCTAAATATATGTAGTTAATACTCCTAAAGAATACCTAATAAAAGAATTACCTGTCACATTGGTCCAAAATATTTTCGGGAAATGCTAGCATCTTTTCTTTTCGATAAAAAAGGTGAAGAAATAGAAAATTCTTAACTATCACACTAATAACAAAACATACTCCAAACTTAAATCAAATTATCGTATTGGTTGCTTTGTAATGTATTATGCTTATGTGAGTAGATACATCTACTCGCATACGCATAATGCAAATACGGTAATTTCAGATTTTATGCCAACAATAAAACAATCATTATACGTGTATTATATATCCCTCTGTAGCTTCTTGCATCGTTACATTTACTTAGTATTAGCTGGTACAGCACATTACCGTTAGTGGTTGAGATTTATAGAAATAACATCTAATCGACGTTAATAAAACATTAGCTGTGAAATCACACGCGCACACGCATCCGGGCCTCGTATAAAGCCGATTAATATTCTAAATGTTCTTACAATTAGGGATGTAACGCGTAACAGATATTAAAAACAGTTATTTTTATAGTAACAAATAATCTGTCGCTAAAAAAAGGTAATTTATATTTCTATACACTTCAGAATATTTAAAACAGTAAAGTTCACCGATAGAATTGCATGGCATAGCCAAAGATCTGACGTGACCATTTACTTACTAGACAATATATTACTCCGTAACTGTATTTAAGTAATCCCTAAGCAAATTTAATTAAAATTAAAAAAAAAACTATAAGGTGCATTAATTTGTAATAAACGGCAGAAAAAATATTTAACATAGCAAATAACCATCAGTTAATGGCAAATATCGCTAACGACAATGAAATATTTAAAAGTAATTTTCGCTCTCCCGGGTTCCTGGATTGGCCACACAGCGCCTGACGATCATAAAATGAAACTTGCATGGTTATTTCTATTCCTAATACCTAACCATCCAATATTACGCAACAATGTTCAATGTAAAAAATATAACTAATATAACTTTTTATTTATTCATCATCATCCGAAATACGTCCACTGATGAACAAAGGGGGAGGCCCTTAGACGGGAGGGGTTACCATAATCCCCACGCTTGGCAGGCGTCTTTAGGATCGCAGTATAGATGGTAGGTAATCCAATAGAAAGACGCTGCTGCCCGTCTTCTTCTTCTCTCTTAATCGCCACTTACGGACACCCAACGGAAGGAGATGGGAGGGTGCTATTCTTGGCAATTTATTTATTACCACCACAGAACAGAAGCAGTTCTGAGATTGTTACTGTTATTTCACAAACCTGTTATTTTACTGGTATATCGGTACTAACAGTTCCCTATCGTCCCATCTCTAATTATTTAAACAAACATTACAGACTTGTCTGATCGAATGCACTGCGTGGACGCAATAAAAATAGTTTTTACAAGGTTTTTATGTTAATGTAAATTGAACTCGTACAGGATGTCGGAAAGTTGTTAACACGTGTTTATTCGTTGATAAAGATAATTAAATAGTGTTTAATTGCGGTAACCGTTTTGGAGGAGACTTTTCCGCTATCGTTTTCGAGTAAAGTCCTAATTTGTTTTTAAAAATCAGTCAGTAAAGTCTCCTAATTCTCCCATGTAAGTAAATACCACATGAAACACATATATATTATATCGTTAGTCAGCGATATCATTTTTTTATTCAACCTTTTCACTAGACTAGCAAGATCTTGGCCTGATGGTTAGCGACCCGCCTGCCTATAGTCAGCTGCAGTGCAGATCGCTAACTGAAACTTTCGAGTAGCTTTATTCTTGAGTTCGGTCATTTCACCAGATGCAGTGCCCTTCAAACTAGAACTAAACAATGGTTTCACTTATCTGCTTGACGGTAAAAAAAAACGTGTGTGTGATGTGATACAAACATGCGTTATTATAATAATAATAATATCTTGGGACAGTCCACGCAGGGTCATCCGATCTAACCTTTTTTTTTTTTGACGCGGGGGAAATCTTCCAAAAATCCCCAGGAGCTGTGGGGCTCGACCGGGGTATGTGGAATTCTTACCCACTAAAACCCCCGCGGCTGTCGCATCGGCACATGAGAGGGGGGACCCCAGGGCTCTCCGGTGGGATCTGCACCAGGGGCCCCTCAGTGCCTTGCCTTTGAGCCCGCCGCCGGCGGGCGCATTGTAGCACCCCGGGAACCAGTCACGGTGCTCACGGGGACGGGAGTCGCAACCCCGCCGCCGTCCTCCTCGGAGTCGCCGCCGTACTCAATGGACTTTCAAAGGGCCCACACCCCGAACGTCCAGCGACTCCGAAGATCCGATCTAACCTAACCTAAACACTTGTTGAGAATCGAACCCACGAATTATTGGGTGGCCAGGGTGTCGAACCACTAGACCAACAGGCCCGTCAAATATAGGCTGATGCCTTATAACTATAAGTAACAATGGTAACGTCTTTACATTTCCTTTTCCAATACATTCTCCCAAAGTTCGGGATCCCTCAGAATCGAATTCTCGTATCAGATGTTAACACTCGCAATGGCTTATTTGACTAACAAACAGTATCGAGCCCGATTATCCTTCGGCCGAGGCTCCTGCATTATGCATGAGACATTTCCGTCTCCTGGGAGTGAGTGACGTGCGCGACGCCTACGCTGTATTGAAAAATATTCTTATCGTCATTCTTGAGAACATTCTATGCCAGAATAGGAATAATAAAATTGGGGACTTTTTATACTACCAAGGTCGCAAGCAAGCATGCGGCGCGCCTGATGGTAAGCAGTCACCGCAGCCTATAGACGCGTTAAGACATTAGATATGAAGTCTTTGTGTCCGGTAATTTCACCAGCTACAGTGCCCATCACGCCGGAACACAGCAATGCTTACACACTGCTGCTTGGCGGCAGAATATCTGACACTGCGGTGGTACCTACCTGGAAGATAAGATGCAGACGACATTCAAAGGGATTTACAGGTGGTAGAATGACAGCGCTCACGATACGATATCTGGGGTGAGCTCAGATGAGCTAGACCTGGTATAGTTACGTAGTTTTGTGTCAGGGTTAAAACCTAAGTATTGTAGAACTTGTATAAGAATATTTTGAGTGACTTCAAATTTGAAGCGCGGCTGCAGCGCGAAACTTTCGCTCTGCTTTGTAAATTCATATAAATCAAAAACGCGCGCAGCAGCGCGAGAGTAGCGCGGCTGCATCGCTGCAAATTTTAAGTCACCCTAATATAATTCCATGCAAAGTATGAGTCATGCTCTTGACAATGAGCTGATCTTGATAACCTACTCAATACTCATATCCACCACCGCCTTTAAATTGTTAGTCTATGGTACGTTTTTTTTGTCTTTGTTTTTTTTTCATATAAATGCAAAACTATGGTGTTTTTCCATAGTGGCAAAGTTCTATATCTATGGTTTCTTCACTAAGTTGTATAGTATTGTATATTTATTATATATATATATATATCACGCCACTACCGCCAAAATGACAATAAAACAACACATCCATCCACAATCTGTAATCGGACAAATTACTCTGTAATAGTTCTTTTGCCCGGATTCAATCTACAATTAGGTCGTTAAAGCATTAACGAGGGTGACAGACGATGACGAGGCGTTAATATTACATATCAAAATAGGACAGTGAAATGCATTGAGCCGCGTTAGTGTTAAAATTCCTGGAAATAAAAAATACGATGATTTTAAATTATATCAATCTCACAACTTTCTTAATCATCTGACGCTTTGCACGACCATGGAAATATTCATGAGTTTTGGTTAGTGCTTCAAAGTTCAAGAACATAGCCATAAAAACCATTCAACATTGTACTTACCTATAAAATTGATTTATATTTACCTATAAAATTGATTACAATTCTCTAAGAATAATTTTACACCGTGTAAATAAATACAAACATAATTCATCCCACTATGTTGAGAAAAAAATAATTTGAACTAGATTGTGTCATCTAAAATCTTATAATATTTTATACTAACTTAATGTATTCAACGCTTATGCGATAGTTTTATATTCATGACTGATTCGAATAGTCAAAATGCTAAACAATCTATGTTTGGTAAATAATAGTAGCCGTCGAAATATAGATGTTTATTAATCAATGGCACGCAACTTATTAAAATTTCATAAAATTAAAAATAAATAAAATAATAATTAAATTAACGTAAAAAAATAATAATTAAATAAAAGTAAGTGTGTGTCGAAATATTAGGTACTTCAGCGAGGAACATCTCACACAATACCAATAAACTCCAATGCTAGACCAATAGACTTCAATATTTGACCAACAGACTCCATTTTTTTTTTTTTTGGGAATGATTGACGCTGTTGGCCGCAGATGGCCATTACAGCTTCACCGGACAATAGGAGGCGAGCGCTTGAAGCGCTCTGGCCTTTACGGCAGAAGTAGCGACGAGCTCAAAGGCACCTCAGGGAGGCACGGCCTCGGCTTGGGCTGTCGCGACCAACAGACTCCATGCCATCGTCAGTTTCTTACAATTGAAAAAAAATGACGGTGCAGCGCGAGGCTTGTTTGTTTACCGTCATTGTTTTATTGCACGTCTGATCTCAAACGCATCTACACACAATGCGCCCGTGCATGCAGCACGCCCACAACGCGCGTGACTGGCTCCGATACTTCGTTGTAAGCGGTTTTCTTTAAAGATTTCGAACGTATGTACAATCTCCTCCTACGTATTTAAAACAAAAAAATCCCCGCTTTAAATGCGAAATTGGCCACTATCTTTAAAAGAAACAAAAATACATCGATATAATATTCATTAAATCGATGTAAAAATATGGTATTCTTAAACTTAAGCGGTATGTAATGCTGCAAAATAGTAAGTACTTTGATTATTTTCTATGGCTTGACAATCGATGACAATGCAGTGTCTATAGTTACCTTCTTGCTAGCGGAAGGGCGACCTTTGCAAAGTAAGCAAGAAAATTATAAATTTAAAAAACCTCTGCTCTAAAAAAACTACAAGCGGTCTAATTCTCTATGACCACTTACATTCCGCGCATAAGACTTATCTTGCTAAAACAACAGAGTAATATTTAATACATTTTTTGATTAAAAATTAGTAGGTACTTCTTCACGTCATTGACAAATTCATGACTACATAACTTCATTATACATAACGATATAAACATGATTTCATAGACACGATTTTAGCGTGGAATCTGAAAATAATGATATAGAATTAGGGCCTTGATAACAATGCGGCTAAACAGATGTGCATCACTACATAGTATAAAAATATTAAAAAAAAAAATGAACCGACTTCAATAACACTAAAAAGTATAAAATAATTTAAATATTAAAGAAGTTGGTGTTAGCGTACCTGCTGCGTATATTTGGCACCAACTTCAATAATATTTAAATTATTTTATACTTTTTAGTGTTATTGATGTCGGTTCAATTTTTTTTTAAAATATTTTTATACTATGTAGTGATGCACATCTGTTTAGCCGCATTGTTATCAGGGCCCTAATTCTATATCATTATTTTCAGATTTCACGCTAAAATCGTGATATTTTCATAGATAAAGATTGAACCATCGAAGACGGTAAAATTATCTAGGTAGGTTATGACATCATTATGATTTCACATTATCGTCTACATACTTTTACATAATTCATGTTTCTTCAGAAACTCAGAAACATTTTATCTGATCGTAATGAAATTTGCATAGAATCATCATAGTAGTTTACTCTCTCGAATAAAAAAAGAATCATCGAAATCGGTTCATATTTGTCAGAGAAATGTAAAGGAGAACATCAGTTTTATGGTTTTTACCAGATAAATTCCTCCATATCATTCATGGTCCTCCAGGAAGTTCTTATCCGGTTGTGATAAAATTCGTACAGGTTCATTACAGTGGTTTCTTCTTTAGAATAAAAAAAGAATCATTGAAATTGGTAAATATTTGCCAGAGTTATGACCATTTTTGTCCTTAAAAAGCACCATAAAGTCATCTATATAGGCTTTCTTGCAACTTTCCTGCGCAGTCAACATTCTTGTTTTTTCAGGAACTACTTATTACTAAGCAATATTTTTTTTATGGGACCCAATTAACGGATTAAAGAATGGATGGAAGAAAGATTTTTTCAAATCGGTTCATAATTGCCTGAGTTATGCGCGAACATACATAGAAAAAAATATATATACAGACGAATTGAGAACCTCCTCCTTTTTTGAAGTCGGTTAAAAACAAAGTCGCTTCCCGCTGTCTGTCTGTCCCTATGTATGCTTAGATCTTTAAAACTACGCAACGGATGTTGATGCTGTTTTTAAATAGATAGACTGATTCAAGAGGAAGGTATATTATGTATAATACATGCATAATATGGTAGAGAAACACTGATGATTTTAGATGTTTCTAAAGTGATGCCGTAAATATACACATTTTTTTTGCGCTTTCATTACAAACGCTAGCTGAACCCTACGAGATAGATCAAAATAATGTACTACAGTATTGTACACCTTAAAAAGGTCTACAAAAAGTCCGCGATGGTATAAGTATGTTTATCTCGGATAACCCACAATAACCATTTTTGATCTTTTACTTTTTATGAGAAACAATGGCTTATATACGAAGCGATTTTAAGCAAAATAGCATTAATTCTTATCCAATTAAGTATAAAAAAAGTTTAATGATAACAACTCACTGCATTTTTCTTTATGACAAGGGAAGCTATCGATCACACACACATGTAGGGCTTTGAAGTGGGCTTGGATAGTTGTAAAATAATCTATCCTCCTACAATGAATGTGTGTGTATATAATATACTGTTGTTAGACCGCTGTACTCAATTTTTTTTTCAATGATCATTTGTGTTTTGAATTACACTCGTCTTTGGCGTCTTTGAAGCAATTGTAATAGATTTTTTTTTTACCAAAATAGTATGTGTGCATTTATTAGCATCTACTAGCCACGTACAAAATAATGTAGCCTTTCTCACGGTTATATATTGTTTCTTAGCTTTGTTACTTCCTTCAGTGAGATATCGCAAGAACAAAAAATACATACATTTTCGGTTAGCCAAACCCCAAATTAAAAATATGTTGAGTATGCATACGGGATTCTTATGTATGGTTATGGGGGAAACCGTAGGCTAAAGTCTCCTCACAGTGCGTGGGATAATCATCAACCAGCCGGAATACTACCACTGCTGAACATATGCCTCACGATTGGCTATTTGCGTCCACCGGTTACCTGGGACGCGCACAATGTCGTCAGTCCACCTAGTTAGAGAGAGGCCTGCCTACGCTGCTACTTTTCGTTGGAGTAGGACAATATAGGTTAGAAAACAGGAGTCACTGGACGTTCGAGGTATAGGCCTTAGGACGTCCATTGAGTACGGTGGCGACTCCAAGGAGGACCCAAGTAAGTCCCCGTGAGCACCGTGACAGGTTCCCGGAGGCAAGGCATTGAGAGGCTCCTGAAATCCAGTCGAAAAAAAAGAAAACAGGAAAGAAGAAGAATAAAATGCCTACAAGAAACGGCCTCTTAAGTAAAGCAAGAAGATAAAATTCGGCAAGGAACTCAGTGCGATTGCACTTTTCAATACCGTGACTGAACCGCGACCTAATTCACCCTCTTTACTACCCAATAAATATGGAAACTATAATTTATAGCCACTTTGTAGTTACAACCCTTTCTAAGCCTACCCCAAAACTCTCGAGTTACGCGATCCCGATATCCGATAAGCGGATACAAATTTATGACGAAGCTCGTTTTTCTATACTTGAAATGTTCGACCTCTATTTATGCTTATCTCTCCATCTAACCACACGTGGTCTGTGGTGATGGATAGGCCACATAGCGGCTATGGTGATTCAGATAGCGGATAATTTTATTGCCCCGTGAAATTTTTTTATAGCCCCTATACCACGTCTGTTTAATACCACAAGTTCAACAGTTAAGTTCAAATTAACGATGGCATTATGCGAATGGATCAATTAATTTTACGGTTTTTAATTTTAATTTAAATGAGAGTGTAAATTATGTCGATTTAGCACAAGTTAAGTTGACAGTTTTATAGTTTAAATTATCTAACGGAACTAATATAGTAGTTACTGTATTTCAATGACCCTATGATGTAATCGATGTTCTCAGAAATTAACTAGTTACTGAACTTTATGAGAATTGATCAGGATTGGTATTTTTTTAATAAATTTAACAAGAAAGTTAGTGCAAAAGGGACAATGAATATTTAAAATAAAACCTGAGCAATACAGTGACATGAGATTCTCTTAAAAATAACCTAAGCAAAATTCAGCACACTGGAAATTTTGAAGCCACCCGACAAGAGAAGCTCCACGTTCCTTACCAAGAGAGTAAGCCGGAGTTCGTTGTCAGACTCGAGTCAGACATTTAACTACTTACGATGGTCTATTCGTCATAGTAAATAACATTTTGTTTATTTATTTATTTATAAATTTATGTACACACAAACATGGTTAGAGAAGTATTAGGAGAATACAGGTACAAAGGCAGAGCTTATTTCTATAGAAATCTCTTCCAGCACGCCCAGGAGAGAAACGGTGAAAGAAAGAGATAGGGCGCAGTGTGTATAAAAATACATATTTAAATAATAAGATGAAAAAATAAAACAGAGCTACAATCAATATAATAAATACATAATTAAATAAAAATAAATACCTATGTATACATATATATATATATATTATATATATAAGTAACTAAATATATACCAATAATATAAACAAATAAGATAGCATTGTATTTATAGGAAAATAGACAGAGGCTACAAAACAGAGGAAAGATAGTGCTCTTTAACGCGATTCTTAAATATGGATAAAGATTGACAGCCACGTATATCATGAGGCAAAGAGTTCCACAGTCTAACTGCATGCACGGTGAAGGAGTTAGAGTAGAAGCCAGTGCGATGCTGAGGAACTTTTAAAAGGGTACGAAGATGGGATCTACAAAGAACGTCAGGTGAATAAGCAAAGGAGAAACGTTCTTGTAGATAGGAAGGGGATTTGGGATTATGTAAAATGTTGTAGAGAAGACAAAGTATGCGAGTGTTCCTGCGAAGACGAATTGGGAGCCACTTGAGCTTCTTGCGAAATTGAGAGACGTGATCATACTTTTTGAGACCGAATATGAAACGTATACATAGATTTTGCAAACGCTCAAGCTTGTTTAGGAGCTCCTCTGTGGCATCCAAATTACAGGCATCAGCGTAGTCGATAATGGGTTGAATTAGGGCTTGGGCAAGAGTAATTTTAGTATCTAAGGGCAGGAACTTTTGAAGATGTTTTAAAGAGTGAAAGGAAAAGTGGACCTTTTTGCTAACTTCCGATACATGAGATGACCAGGAAAGATGAGAGTCGAAAATAACACCGAGATTTTTAGCAGTTTCTGTAAAAGCAATGTGTGAGCCATTAAGTAACAAAGGAGGAAGGGCTGATAAAGCTATGCCCCTCCGTAACTGTCGGCTACCAATTATCATGGCCTGGGATTTGCTAGGGTTGATAGTGAGGCCAAACGCTTTAGCCCAACGACTAACACACTCAAGATCACGGTTCATGGCGTTGATAGCCTGAACAGCGTCGTCTTTAGAGAAATGATAGTAAAGTTGCAAATCGTCTGCGTAGAGATGGAAATTGGAAGAAATTACCTGGGTAACAGAGTTAATAAAAATAGAAAAAAGCAAAGGAGAGAGAACACCACCCTGGGGGACACCAGCGCTGAGGTCACACCAATCAGAGAGAGACTCTTCATGCCGGACACACTGCGAACGTCCCTGAAGATATGAGTAGAACCATGCAATAGCAGAAGGAGAAATATTAGCAGATTTAAGGACACCTAGAAGAATGTCAAAATCCACGGAGTTAAAAGCGCTGCTAAAGTCGAGGAGTACAAGGATAGTTAAGGACTTGTTCTCCTCAGCCCACCTGATATCGTCAGAAACTTTTATAAGGGCAGTCACTGTGCTATGACCTGCACGAAACCCGGATTGAAAGGGGCTGAGGAGATCGTTACTAAGAAGGTGGTTAGAGAGTTGTCTATGAACAATGTGCTCAAGAACTTTAGATAGGTATGGAAGTATAGAAATAGGTCGGAACTCAGAGAATGAAGTAGGGTTGGGAACTTTGGGCAAAGGAATAATGAGCGCTTGCTTCCAAGATGAGGGAAAGGAGCTAGAGTTAAGAGAGTTGTTAAAGATATGGGTCAGAATTGGAAGTAATGAGGGAAGAATGGGAACGATCATTCTTGAGCACAGATTGTCAAGACCGGTAGACGTAGAAGAAATAGAAAGGATAGATTTTTCACACTCTTCCTCGGAAATAGGAGCAAGGTAGAAAGTAGGGCATTGAGCAGGCGGTAAGCTCTCGAGGTGAAGTAAAGTATTAGCCCTAACAATAGGGTCTAAAGTGACAGGCGGGTGAGCAAAATGTTTATTTAACTCATTAGCATCAAAACCACTACAAGAAACATGCGGTGATTTGCCGATACCCACGGACTTTAAAAATCTCCAAGCATCAGATGAGTTAGAATTTTTAAGTGTATTTTGGAAGTGACGCCTTTTTGCATCTCGGCACAAACGATTGCAACGGTTACGCAAAGTTTTGAATCTATCCAGGTTCGCTTCTGTTGGATTGCGCTTATATCTTCTTTTAGCTTTGTCCCTTAGACCCATAAGCTTCTTTATTTCTGTAGTAAGCCATGGTGCTGGATTATGTTTTACTTTGACTCGGCGTAGAGGGGCATGACGATCATACAAACTAATAATTGTGTCAGAGAACAGTTTAACCTTTACATTAATGTCAGCACTCTCAAATAAGTTAGACCAGTTTATATCGTTAATACATATCTTGCTGCACTAATGTTAAATTTATATCTTTAAAATTACGGAGGAGAAGATATTGCGCCTTGCGCTTAGGAATTTTGATGGAATAGGACAAATAGACCAAATCATGGTAGGAGAAGGGAGCCGAAAGCTGACCATGGGAAATAACGTTAGAAGGCGAGGAAACAATCATAAGATCAAGAAGGGAAGGTGTACAATTAGGAGCATGATGTGTAGGAGAAAGCGGAAACGTGTGAAGATTGAGAGACGACACAAGAGATTGGAGCTTATTAGACCGGGAATCATTTTTAATTAGGCAAGTGTTAAAATCACCCATTATCACTACGTGATCGTAAGAAGGACAAAGATTGTTTAGGAGCAACTCAAATGAGTCAAAGTAGTTAATATTCATGTTGGGACTATAGAAAACACCAAGAAGGAGCTTAGAATGATGAAAGGATAGTTCCAAAAAAAGATGCTCGGCGGATTGAGAGTAAGGAGAAGGTGAAGCGCTGACAATTTTAAAAGGAATATGTGATCTGATATAAATGGCAACTCCGCCACCACCTTTACCAGTGCGATCATTACGAACTAACACAAAGCCAGGCAGCACAAAGTGAGCAGAAGGGAGAGAGGGTTTTAAGAAGGATTCAGAGATTAAGAGAGCATCAAGATTATTACTGTCAAAGGACGCCAAAAAGTCGGAGTAATGACCAGGAACACTCTGTGCATTAACGTGCGCAATGTTAAGGTTATTAGGGTAAACAGTCAAAAGAGAAGAGAGTTGGTCATGCAGAGTCAGAGGCGTGGAAGTCTCACTATCATCAAAACTGACGTAGCTGTTAGAAGTAGAAGAGCAGGAGACAAAACTATCATCGCCATCTAGAACAATATCACTGAACATAAGTATATGCTATCTGTCTGAATAAAAAAAAAATTATAATATAAAAATAAATATGCGTATAATAATAATACAAAAATAATAATAATATGTATATAAACTATATTCTAAATGCTAAATGCAATGAAATGCCAGTATAATAATAAACCGTTCACCAACACTGGGTAGTAAAAGTGGAAGAGAGAAAAATTAATACAAACTACCGATAGACTAAATTCAAAGTTGCACAAAAAAGAAAAAGAGAAAAGCAATCACAACATCAAGAAAAACTATAAACTTAAATCGGTACACAGTAAGCACTGGGTTCTTGCATGGTACACACGGTACACACACTCACATATAGTTGATAATGGAAAAAAAAACTATTGTTTACTTACAACTAACTTTACATTGTCTTGTCCTTATTAGTTTAATATTGAATGGAAAAAAAAGTGCAGAATAGTAGCATCCGTAATACGTCTGTGCAGAATAGCTACAGATAGCGCGCGAGTTGAATGCAGTCGGGGTCTGAGGTAAAGAGCGGGAGCATCTCCCCCCGCTATCCGCACGCCCCAACTCACGCGCCTGCAGTGTAGTGCTGTGCCATCCTTGTCAACTATCGTACGTTTGCCGTGTTATTGTGTTAATACTGAAGTTCCCGTGTTATTTTTTTTTATTTTAATAATGACTGATCCATCAAGTTCCGTTACAAAAAAACGAGCTTTTATTCATCGCCAAGCACGAGAAATGGCGAAAAATGTTTTAGACATGTGTGTTGAAGAAAGGCAGAACAAAAATTTGACATTTAATTTGAATAATGCTTTCGACCGAGCAAGCCGTTATACCGGACTTTCCAAAAGAACATTGGCTGCAATTCAAAATGAGTCTAAGAAAGGGCCTCTTTGTTCTCCTTCTAAAAAGAAAAGGCCATGTATTAAAAAGAAAAATTTAAATGTCGATGATTTTGATCGAAGTGTTATACACAGAACCATTGAAGAATTTTATATAACTAAAAAAATTGTTCCGACCTGCATTAAACTCCTTGCAGCTATTCGTGAAAAAATCGAGTTTCCATGGGGAGTGACTAGTTTAAGAAAATTGTTAAAAGACATGGGATATAAATGGCTTAAATGTCATAATAAACGCAGAATTCTGGTGGAAAGGCCTGCTGTTGTATATGCACGGTCAAATTATTTGCGGAAAATTCGTCAATACAGGCAAGACGATCGAAATATTTTTTTTCTAGATGAAACATGGATAGATAATAACCTCACTTTTAAAAAATGTTGGCGAAATGAAATGATCGACGCCGTGTTGACAGACACAAGCTCCACAAACAGGCTTATTCTTGTTCACGCGGGATCAAGAGGAGGGTTTTTAAATGGGGCAAAACTACTTTTTAAAGCTGGTACTACCTCAGGTGATTATCACGGACAGATGAACAGTGTTAATTTTGAAAAGTGGGCCACTGGTATGTTAATCCCTAATCTACCGCAAAACAGCGTTGTTGTGATGGACAACGCGCCGTATCACAGTGTGCAAGAAAATAAAGTCCCAACAAAGTCCAGCACCAAACCTATAATGTTAGAATGGCTAACAAAGAATAATGTGGAAGCTTCAATCACGATGAGAAAAGATGAGCTCTTCCATTTGGTTCAGTTACATAAACCAATAGAAAAATCATTTAAAATCGATGAATTCATCAGGAGTCATGGCCATGTCGTAGGAAGACTACCACCGTACATGTGCGACCTCAATCCGATTGAGTTGGCTTGGGCAAAAGTGAAAAGAATAGTACGGCATCACAATGTTACTTCAGATTTATCCCTAAAAAGGTTAAAAGAAGTTACGGAGCTGGCGATTTCTCAGGTTACAGAGGAAGATTGGCGTGGCTTCGATGATCACGTCAAAATTTTAGAAGAAAATTATTGGCAAAGAGATGGATTAATTGAAGATACCATAGATCGATTCGTCATTGAGGTCAGCGACGGCGAGGATAGTGACACCGATTCAACCATATCTGCCATTTCTGAATCTGATTAAATTTTTTTTATTCCGTTTTGAAATGATTATTAAAAACATGTGATAATTATGATATTGTTTTTTTTTTCATCATGTTAACCTAGTGTAAAAAATAAAATTAAACTTATAACATTTAAATTTATCGACATTCATTACTTATTGTGGTCATCAATAGGTCACAGCACTACCGCATTCCTTAGCTCTGCATTCAACTCGCGCGCTAACTGTATTGACATTGGCTTAAACCTCTTGGTACCAAGCCATAAAATACAAAAAAAAAAAAATATAATAGCTATTGATTGACAGCTGTGCAGCTGACAGAATACAGATACAATACAATGACAATTACCTACTTTTGATGTGATGATGTGTAAAATACATTACAGAAATATGTAAATATCTTTAGGAACATGGCAAATCTAAGTATGAGTTTGATAAAAAACAGGTAAATAAACAATAAAGTGCATTAATTAAGAAAAAGTAAAGTGTACCGAATAGGTATTGTTAACAATGATGAACAGGGTTGACCGATTAAATGAAAAATATACAGAATACTTAGACTATGAATAGAACATCAGCGCCGAATCTTCCGTGGAGCCCTCGCTGACACTTTTGCATCACTCTTTACCGGTGCTTCAGGGCGAACGCTGTCTTCGGCGCAGACGGGGGTGGATGGGAACTTCGAAATTAATGCCTCAAGTTCCATTACAGTTTCTATCTTTGTACGCGTTTTATCAGGGGTCAAGATGATGATTTTGCCTTCACTTGACCAGCAGTACTTGATACCGAAATGCTTACGCGCAGCTAAGAATAGTTGGTGCCTGTATCTGGTCAAAAATTCAGATACTGTTATCGCCGTACCTTTCAGGGATGTTTTATTATCCCACACCAAATCTCGATGTTCCATGGAGTGGAAGCGAACAAGGAGAGGTCTAATTTTGCCCTTGGCAGTCCCGAGACGGTGACATGCATCAATATGATGGCTAGTGATGTCAGGCAGCTTCATTTTAGAAGAAAAAATGTTAATCAGAGTATCCCGAGGTTTCTCATTTGCTGCTTCTGGAACGCCATGAAGTAAAAGAACTTTCCTTCTCATAACAGTTTCGTGTCGGTCTAATCCAAGTGAAACCAGCTCCATATGTGCCTTCAACTTGTTAAGTGCTTGCCAAACAAAGGATTTGAAATCATTATACTCACGAGATAAAGCAGCAATCTCAGTGAGCGTGGAACCTGATGCTGATGCAGCGGAAGCTACATGCTCTAGCCTAGCATCATAATCCTTGAAGCGGGAGCTGAAGAGCTTCTCAAGGTCGTTCAGACTATTCTCCATAGGGCCGTCCATACTGATGTTGTACACAGGGTTAACTTAGTGGTGTGTAGATAGTTTATAGGATCAGTGAAGTAGGTGAACTTGGTAAACGTTTAAAACATTGGATGTGATTAAAAACACAGTAATTATTAAATAAATACGGAAATAAGTAAGAGCTTAGCACAAATACGTCAATACGTTGCGCCTACCCGCAAAAAAAAAAAAAAAAAAAAAGAAAAGAAAAAAAAAAAAAAAAGGTTTTGTTCTTTTAACTCAGTGCTCCATTTGTTTTTTTTTTGTTTTGTTTAACCATTTCTAGGGCACTGTTAGGTCTTCGTCATTAGTTTACTTATGTTTTAAAATTCTTTTATTACTTCTTTATAACCTGTTGATGCCATAATAAATAAAATGAATTATCATATGTGGGCTTTAGTGAAGAAGCATTTTTTATACTTACAGCAGGCAGTTATTGAAAGTGAGGACAGATTTTGTATGAAAAATATTCCAAAGGCTGCTGAGTATATATTTAATCCCCGCTATCCCGATAAGAGTCCCCGCTTATCGCGCATTTTATGACAATATCCCCTCACCCATATACCGTGGTAACCAAATACTGAAATATTACGAGCTGGTCGTAAATGTGAGTGAGTCCTCTTCCTTGCATGACAATTATTATGGTACCCATTTGTAATTTTTATGATTTATAACGGTGCCGTTCGGTGAACCCCGTTGCTAAAAATGAGGCTTACAGGATTTCATCGTTTGACTCAAGAAATATTTTTTTAACCTACATACTGTGGGCTTGTTTTCATGAAAGTATAATTTCATTTAATCGTAGGAAAACACACTGTTGTTGAGTTAACTTTTAGTACCTAGAAGACCAAACCAAATCAGTCCCGTACTAGTTTAGTTATCTTACCTTCCCTTAAAATTTCTGTGGGGCTGACTTACCACCCTTTTCTATTTTTATTAATTCTGGGACTAATTTCATCAATCTCCTAAAACATAACGCATTTTAGGCATGTTTACATTGGATACATCAGTATTTACACGAAGAGTACCTACTGAAATATGACTACGAGTTTTGTTGGGTACCTATGGGTCCTTAAGAAAAAATAAGACAAACTACTGACTATAAACTACCCAAGATAGAATAAAACAAACTGTTGACTATAAAATATGATACTGGTGTCAGTGGGCAATAATTTACACCAACGAACTTGCTATCTGACTTTACATCCAAGCTACATACATTTTATGTACCCATCTATACAATTTCATGGATTCTACTTATAAAGTATACATTTTAAAGCACTTTGTGGAGCTTTACATACCCAAGGTTATCCGAAGAGCTATACTTAAATACAAATACGTCTATCTTATCAGAATAGGTCTAAAGTACCAGTAGATGCAAGGCGTCATTTGACTGCGAACTTCTCTAAAGTCTTTCACTGCTGAACAGAGGCCTCCTCTTTAGTACGCCACAAAGAATGACAGTTAGCATAAGTCCATCAGTTGCACGCGACTTACACAATGTCATCAGTCCACCTAGTGGGAGGCCTGCCAACGCTGCATCTTCCAGTTCGTGGTCGCCACTCGATAACATTTCTTCCCTATCGGTTATCGATTCATCAAGAGATGTGGCCTACCCATTGCCACTCCAACTACCTAATCCTAAGAGTAACCCCCAGCCTGGATTCCTAAAATATTCCTCTTATAGAAACATAATGAATAAATTTATAAGTGGCATAGCACTATTTGAGTATTTTTCCAAAAAAAACCAAGACCCATCATACAAAACCCACGTGTGACGAAAAATAAAATGCTTATTCATGTAATTTATGACGTCATAAAAGCTAGCTTCGTTCATTCATCACGATTTATAATAGCACCGGGACAGTTTGACTATAAAAGCCAATAAAAGCGTTTATTTAGAGTATTTTATATAGTACGCAATTCACATGTAAGTAAGAAATTATTTTCTTTGCACCCACAGGCAATTTTTTACCTAAGCTGAATGTTGCGAATAGTCCAGTATTTCTTAGGACCTTCGCTATTTCTTTGCATGAACTTTCTTAAATGTTCGGTAAATACATAACGCAGTCTCTTTTTAACCGACATGAAAAGGGAGTTCTTATAAAAATGTCAAATCCCTAAAAGATATAAGTAAGTATATGTTTTTCACTTTCTTTGGATTTCACTTTTTTCTCGAAAGCTATATTGTGATTACGAAATTATTAATTGATCTATGAGTAATCTAATATTATTCAAGCTTACTTAAATGTATATTATAGCGCAAAGAAATAATAATTTTGTTGGATCACTGAACTTCTAAGACATGCATAAAATGGGTTAAATTATTACTTCACTCTCACATTGCGATTGGATGAACTGAAATTTTAATATTGTTTCAAACAACGTTATAGCTGCAATAAAACACATTAAAACATCACGTCGTGCCGTCTCAACCCTTATTGTCGTATATTTAAATAGTTAACGCATCTTTATCGTGGTTGTCTCGTTTCATTCCCGTGTAAATAACGATGTGACATTTGTCTCGACCGGCGCGGCGCGGCGCCGCGCGCGCCGGCTGTAGCCGCGTCGCGTGCGCACGACTAACAAGCTCAGCTATACTTATGCGCATATTGTATTGCAAATATCCAATTTTACTTGTGATCAGAATAAGGATATTCAAAATTCAATATTTTTATTTAAAAAAGGCTTAATGCTTTTGAACGGTCAATTTTTTTAAATCTACCACCGGATCACAACGCGGCCTCAACTGAGAAGATCCGGCAAGAAACTCAGCGGGCTTGTCATTTTTTCGCATATATTTTTTTTTAATAATGTTTGTCTTGTTACAATTAGATCAGCATCAACGACAGTGTGTCCTGCCGTTCAAGAGATCAAATAAAATAAAAAATACAACAAACTAAATGGCCAAAGGGATAGTAATCGGACCAGTCGCAAGCAGCACCCGCGCACAAGTTGACTAGAGCAGCAGCCATCACTCCCCTCAACCATATTGGAGGGAAGGGGGTGACCCGTCACACGAAGCCGCCACAAGCAACGACTTTTCGATGGCGAGCATGACCGATCCAAAATCACAGTGGCTCACGTTTAACATTTAACTTCTGCTGTTAAGCAGTGCCTCGTCAGGCAAGACACAAAGCACATTAACATATTACAACTTATATCACACATCATCTAAATGTATTATTTTTGTTTTACCCAAATACGTATATAGTAAATCAGCCATGAGTGGAAGCATACTAGTTCACTTTAAGTGAACTTTTAAAAGTAAACTTTTGCGTAACATGACGCAGTTACGTTCTATTGGTGCTGTCAAAAACAAATTAAAAAAAGGATGCTCTATAATAATCTTATTAAACAACAACACGTTAATAGGCGTTTATTACAAATCATTTCAACGCTAACAAGTCAAACGAAAACCAATGACAGACAATTATCTCACACTCTTAAGTGTCAATCTGCGACAAATTAGACGATTAAATTAAAACGAGAATTGTTCTAGACTCGATTGTACCGAACACGACGACAACAATGAAAGCAACAAGAAATGACGTAGCACCAGTGCATTGCAATCTCAGCAGTGTCTCGCCTGTGCCCGTGCACATTGCAAATAGTTGATTTACTCGCCCACTCCTTGGAGCTTACAGTACACTCGCAGTTGTTACGCCCTGTCATTGCAGCACCAGATAAATAATACTGTCTCCTGCAAGACATATGGGTCTGCAACCAGCCTGAGATGGAGACGCAATGAAATGAGTAATTGGGATCCAGAATAAATCGCTCGCATCGCTTTGGAGTTTCAGCCTTCATCCATGAACATAAGGTCCAATATGTAGACATACTTACAATTTTAATAACTTAGTGTATCGTTAACATTATAATTGATATCGATACTCATAACACAGCCAAGAATAACGTTGAGAAACTTAAGTGGATTGTCGTTAATTTCATGACGAGTGGAACGAGTTAAATTATTATAAGCGTTTTATAGATTGAGTGAACCAATGAAGGCAATGAATATTATAATATGAATTTTTATTAGAAATTGTAAAATACACAAATGTATTAATAGCATAAAACAAAAGTGTCTTGCTGTTTATTTGACCGCTTACCTACTTCTTTTGAGTTTTCACGACTGAATAAGTAACTACGTTTATTTTTTCTGCGGTTTTCACTAGCATTTGAATAATTTCTTTTTTTTTTTTTTTTATACAACCAAGGTGGCAAGCAAGCGTGCGGCCCGCCTGATGGTAAGCAGTCACCGCAGCCTATAGACGCTAGCAATACTAGAAGAATCACTAGCGCGTTGCCGACCCTTAAGACATTAGATATTAAGTCTTTGTGTCCAGTAATTTCACCAGCTACAGTGCCCTTCACGCCGGAACACAGCAATACTTACACACTGCTGCTTGGCGGCAGAATATCTGACACTGCGGTGGTACCTACCTGGACGGTTCCTTGCACAAGGAACCTACCACCTAGTAAAAGTATTTCTCCCAGAAGGTTTCGAACTTCGACCATATAATCTATGGATATGGCCATAGATTATACGGTCGAAGTCCGAAACCTTATTAGGATATTTTTCGAATACGTGTAGGTCATTTTGCTAATAGGATTTTTTCTTAGGTCGTTCTGCTTTTCAGTCGTTTTGATTTTGAGTCATTTTGCTTACAGTTCTCACAACGGATCTTTGTGTGTCTGAAGTTAGGTTTGGCGAACCATTGCGCAACTACAGTTGTCAATACAAAAACACAAAAATAGCTACTGCGCAGCGTCTTGCAGCCAACTTCAGACACACAAAGATCCATTGTGACTACTGTATGTGTCTTTTGATATGAAAGCTTAGAAATGTAAGTACAGAAACATAACATCCACAAAATACCCTTAATACATAAGGTGTGATATTATTTACAAATAAAAAAATACGTATGTCTATCCTTCGTTGTTTTTTACTACGATTAACGCATACAAATTATTACGAATTTAGATTGGTAGAGAAAGAAATGACATTGATGTGTTAAACTTTGAAAAGTGGGCCGTACATATCGATATACTAGTTACTTATTATATATCGATGGCCGTACAAAAATATCATATCTATATCTATACTTATAATAAAACTGTAACAGGTCCAATTCTGTACATTGAAGATATTTTGAAAATTATATTTGGAGGGCATTCTATAACCGATGCTGAGGCCGAAAATGTAATTTTTTAAATTTTTGTCTGTCTGTCTGTCTGTCTGTATCACGGCTGAGCATCACGCCGATACTACTGAATGGATTCAAATGAAACTTGGCATGATTTGAGATCTTACTACGAGGCCTACCTCGTAGTAAGATCTCAAAAGCCTATGTCCTAACATAGGATACTTTTTATCCCGTAATCTAGCACGGTTCTTTTGGGAGAGGGGATTAAAGTCAAAATGGGTAAGTACCCATTTTGACTTTAATCACCAAGTGGTTATACGCTTGGTCAGATTTTATCAATTTTTCTTTATAATATAATAAATATTGTTAGCACCCCAGCCGGTGTGCCTATATAAACGCGGTGCAAGCTGAGACGAGGACATTCATACAGCGGTCACGGGACAGTCAACAGTCTACGCTCATCAGGATAACAGTACGGTTTGAAGATGTAAACTTGTAAGTGATTTATTATTATTCTCGTTAATGTCTAGTTATGGTGATCTTTTAATTTGTGTATTTGACGATATGATATAATATTATGCTAAAGATTTAAATAATCGTCGTGCCTCTTACATCAGAAGTGTGATAAGTAACTCGCTAGCCCACAAACTATAGCTGTTTTTATTTTTCTTATATATAATATACTTTTGTTTTTATGTTAAATGGTTAAAAATATTTTTATGGTTAGTACATAGAAACTGATAATTGCAAAATCTACTACCCACATCTAGTAGATATCGAATATCGGCGATTGTTGTTTTTATGAAATGTAAACTGTATCACGTTAACCCACTACTATAGATGTGTTTATCTATCTTTTGATTTAATTTTGATATTTATGACCGTGCTAAAAGTATTTTAAAGTTTAGTACAGAAAGAAAGTGAATAGTTTCAGAAGTGCCTAATGATAGAATCTACTTCTCACATATAATAGATATCGAATACCGGCGATTGTTGTTTTTGTGAAGTGTAAACTGTAACACGTTAATGCACTACTATATTTGTGTTTGTCTATCCTTTGATATAATTTTGATATTTTTGACCGTGTTAAAAGCTTTTTAAAGTTAATACAGAAAGTGAATAATTAAGTGCTTAATGAAGGAATCTACTACCCACATCTGGTAGATATCTAATAATCGTAATTGTTTGTGATACGGAAACTGTGAGTATTCATAACTGCAAATATACGTACCGCATGTTGTAGTGATGTATCCACGTAATTTCTATAATTAATTATTGTTGAAATAATTGAAGTGCTTTAAAATTAACCTGGTAATTTGTCATGTAAAAAGAAAATTATAAAGTTTGCAGGTAGAAAGCAAATTGTGTTGAAAATATTTACGTTTGAACTAGAAAAGAATGGTTCTTCGTGGTAATATTTATATTATGTGCATTTTCGTCAAATATCTACCTACTAGTTATACGATATGGTATAATAACTTATATAATGACGGCACCTACCTTTACTATTATAAAATACTTTACTGGTTATTATATATGGTTATGTTTAGGGGACGGCCGAACGGTTGATAAGCGGTAATAGTTTTCAATTATAACTAAAAGTTATTAATGATAATAAATAAGAATCTCAGTAGAGTTAAATCCTTGTTAATTTTATTAAGAGTTTTTAATATTTTGTGGATATATATATATATATTGTTACATTTCATTAAGACAATGTAGTACGTGTATCTGCATTGCAAGTGGGAGCGCAATGGCGGAGAAGGCTATAGTGTCTTGGTGATATATACTGTAACATCCCATCGGGACAATGTAGTGTATGTCTGTATTGCGACAATGTGTAAGCGCAATAGCAGGGATAGCTACAGTGTCTTGGTGATATATAGGTACTGCAACATTTCATTAAGACAATGTAGTCGCGTATCTGCATTGCAAGCGCAATGGCGGAGAATGCTATAGTGTCTTGGTGACGTGTGCTGTCATTTAAGACAATGTAGTTGTGTATCTGCATTACAAGTGGGAGCGTAATGGCGGAGAATGCTATAGTGTCTTGGTGACATATACTGTGTCATTTGATTAGGGCATGTAGTCTTGTAGCTACATTGTGACAATGTGAGCACAATGTCTAGAGGAAACTACAGTGTCCTAGTAATGTCTGGATAATGTTGTAATGCAAAATTATGTTTTACAGAAAGTTGATATGCACTGTATCTGGCCCACTCGAGCTCATGGTGCCTGAGGGCAGGCACCTGTGCAGGAGGGCCGTGTTAGCACCCCAGCCGGTGTGCCTATATAAACGCGGTGCAAGCTGAGACGAGGACATTCATACAGCGGTCACGGGACAGTCAACAGTCTACGCTCATCAGGATAACAGTACGGTTTGAAGATGTAAACTTGTAAGTGATTTATTATTATTCTCGTTAATGTCTAGTTATGGTGATCTTTTAATTTGTGTATTTGACGATATGATATAATATTATGCTAAAGATTTAAATAATCGTCGTGCCTCTTACAATATTAATAAGCGAACACTCATAGAGAGTTGTTATCAAGGTTTTGTAATCGATCGGGTTAAGCAACGTTAGGTAAGGTCATTAAATAGATGGGTGACCGTTTAACGCCATTTGAACTAAACGGGTCCGTGCTTCGGAGAGCAAGTAAAAAGTGGGTCCCAGTTTTTAACCGACTATAAAAAAGGAGGTTATGTATTCGATGCGAATGTCTGTTATTAAAAGTTTAGTTAATGTAAACATAGCGCAGGCGGAGCTGCGTGGGTCAGCTAGTTATAAATATAATGTAAGATCACATTCATTCAAGATAAAGTTATTATACCTACGCGCACAGCAGTAATAATTTTTCTAATAAGTACCGTCACTCTGCTCTACTTATAAATCACTCCATAATCATATTAATCAACAACAAAACTTTACCAATCTGTGAATTTACATCGCCCTATCGCTATTCAACATGACCCACTTAATTGAATAGTTTGCAAACAAAATTGTTCAAAACTTAATCCATTGACATCGGTGTAACCCTTAGCATGCGATAACATCAAGTGATTAATTCATAAAAACACTTTAAAAGTAAAAGGGTGAAACGTAAACAAAGTAATAAAATATCGCTTACTCTTTAGCAATCATTGTAGCGGAAGCCTCATCTATCATCTCATCTTCTATCTATACTTATAAAATTACTTGTTCTGACTGATTGATTCATCAACGCACAGGGCAAACCACTGGACCTAGAAAGCTGAAATTTGGGCAGTAGGTTCTTCTTATGATATAAGCATCCACTAAGAAAGGGTTTTTGAAAATTCCACTTCTAAAGGGGTTAAATGAAGTAGAAAACAATAATAGCGGGCGTAGCCGCAAGGAATTGCTAGTGTCCCATAAATTGTGCTGAAGATGGCACATAGTTGATGTACTTATAGATTTAGCACGAAGGTGAATAGATTTTCCATTAGTCACGGCTAGCGCTGAACAAATGACCACGGCTCTATATGACTTCTATTTAATGCGACGAAATAACTTAGATTATAGAATAAGAAAGAAATCAGTAGAAACTCCTCATTACGGATTCTGTCGTGCAAAGAAACTCCGAGCATAGCTCTCTCCATAGCTCGTTGTGTGACTCTAAAACATGCTCAACAATTGTTTCACGACTATTCATTGATCAATGCTCTAAAAGCCACATGTAGGTCCACTGGACCAATTGCCCAATATTCGTGATCCCGTCCACCGAATCCAAGGCCATCGTTATTTATTGTCCAACCTTAAAGTCCAATCACGCATGCCGCGTCACGTGTCACTAATGCGAGGCTACCCTCATTATTGCATCGACATTATTACTCTGTTCTACAGATCGCTCCGATATTGGATTCGTAAAATATATTGTGACCAAGGGAACACTTATTGCTTTATTTGATTCGATTTAGACTTCTGTTGCGATTGGATTAAAATCCATGTCGTTTTGTGTTGAACAATTTTGATATTGGATTTACTGGAAGTTATTGAAGCAAATAGTTAAGTACTCATTAAGCTCTGTGCAATGTTAGATATTCTGCCGCAAAACTTTTGTTACACTGCTGTGTATAAACATTGCAGTGTTGCGTTAAGACGAGCAGTTTCATCATCATTATCGGCCTACAGTCGTCCACTGTTGCACATAGCCTCTTCAATTAGGCTCCACTGACTTCGGTCCTCATCCATTCGGCTTTTCTCATCTATTTTTTGCCTGCTACTTTACGTATATCGTCACTCCATCTCGCTTGAGGACGTTACGTTTGCCAACTTGCGATTTCCACCCAAGAACCCGTTTGCTCCGTCGATTATCGGTTCTACGGCAGATATGGACAGCTCACCATATTTATTATTAGTCATACCAAGACCTTATAGCTAGTATACTGTGACAAACAGCAGTGTCAGCAGTCCAGTGTCCCTGGGCTTATGATAATAAGTGATACACACGGCCTGAGATGTGTCGCTTAAAACTACTCGTTTAGTTCATTGCCAAAATTTAGCAAATAATTCAACGAAGATTTGGCTTATTGTTCATAGTATAAATTTTACATACTGGAGCTCACAGTTTCCTCACCACTCATTGATATTAACTGACGTAAATATAACAAAATACTAATCTTCACACCTAAATTTTAATGACGTAAGCATGACGAGGGTCTGCCCTCGAAATTTTGAAAACGGAGTCTCACTAACGACCGTTACAAATCCCTCATTACAATAACGCCACGGAACAAATTGCGACGTGTATGTAGCGTCATGTATCGGGTGTCGATATGGGGCGGGCGTCTGCCACCGGACCGATTGAGACGTAGCCACCGGGTCAGGGGTGTTAATCCGCCCCTGTATTTACTGCCCTCGTCAAATTCTGCGCTGACTGCATCGCGACTAAAATGACGCTAATACCATAAACTTATTAAAAGTACCTACTGAATATTTTGCGTGATTAATCAAGAAGATTTTTTTTTGTCGTAAGTTTGGTGGCCAACCTGGTGTCAGAGTTTTCGAAATGCCCTTACTCCTCTGACTTAGCTTAACAACTGCTGTCTAGAGGACAATAGCCGGGATCGTCTTTTAACGTGCCCTCCGAAGCACAGAGAGGCTCTGCTCAGATGCCACTAAACGGTCACTGATCTAAGGACTGACCTTGCCTGACGTTACTTACCCAAATGATCGTTTACCGAACAGTGGTCACAACTGGCTAAGAGTGTCTCAAGAAGAAGAAGGTTATGAGCACGTAACATTATAAAATATTGTGTGTGACAGTTTCTCAAATAATTTAATTTAGGTATGTTGCTGATTTAATGGCTTATTAATGATTGTTAAAGTATATTGCTTTATTTATTAAATTTTAGTGTTGTTAAAAAGCCGTCTAAAAATCTTTTAAAAAAAATTGAACCGATTGAATTGAAAAAATTGAACCAATTTTGTTTAATAAGATTCTATTTTAAAGTTTTTAGTGATGTTTTATTATATAAAGATTGAACAATGGAAGACCGTAAAATGATCTAGGTAGGTTATGATCACATTATCGTCTACATAGTTTTACATAATTCATGTTTCTTCAGAAAAAAATATCCGGTCGTAATGAAATTTGCATGGAATCATCATAGTAGTTTACTCTCTCGAATAAAAAAAGAATAATCGAAATCGGTTCATAATTGTCAGAGCAATGTAATGGAGAACATCAGTTTTATGGCTTTTACCAGATAAATTCCTCCTCATCGTTCATGGTCCTCCAAGAATAATTGAAATTGGTAAATATTTGCCAGAGTTATGACCATTTTTGTATTTAAAAAGCGACATAAAGTCATCTATATAGGCTTTCCTGCAGCTTTCCTGCGCAGTCACCATTCTTGTTTTTTCAGGAACTACTTATTACTAAGCAATATTTTTTTATGGGACCCAATCAATGGATTGAAGAATGGATGGAAGAAAGATTTTTTCAAATCGGTTCACAATTGCCAGAGTTATGCGCGAACATACATAAATATATATACAGACGAATTGAGAACCTCCTCCTTTTTTGAAGCCGGTTAAAAATATAAGTTATGGAGATAATCAAACTGCATGGTAATTCCTGGCATTACACAAAAACATTTTAACGCTCCCCATAGATCATATGGCCTCGTTATTTTCATACTTAGGACGTGACCGGGACGTGACGCATTCTTAATTCAACCGTCAGTCCGCTCCCGGTCTTAAATGAAATCCGAGGGGATTATAACGAGGTTTTATGTTCGCGGCGTAGAACTCTCATACTTGTTACACTTACAAAAATCTTATGACTGAATTATGATTAGTACATTTACGAAAAACATGCGACGGGTATTAATACATACCTTTTTTTTTTTTGACGCGGGGGAAATCGTCCATAGATCCCCGAGAGCTGTGGAGCTCGACCGGGGTATGTGGGATTCTTACCCACTAATACCCCCGCGGCTGTCGCATCGGCACATGAGAGACCCCAGCGTCCACACCCCGAGCGTCCAGCGACTCCGAAGATTAATACATACTTAAATCAACCAAAAATCTATAGTTGTAAATGCTGTTTGGTAAACCATCAGCTGGTTACGCAAGCAAATGGGTGACCGTTTATTAGCATTTGAACTGAGCATTACTGTGCTTCAGAGCGCATTTAAAAAGTCAGTCCCGAATGTTGTCATCTAGACAGCGTTCTTAATTAATTAAGCCAAGTCAGTAGCCTTTTTTTTTTTTTTGGGAATGATAGACGCTGTTAACCGCAGATGGCTATTGCAGCTTCACCGGACAATAGGAGGCGAGCGCTTGAAGCGCTCTAGCCTTTACGGCAGAAGTAGCGACGAGCACAAGGGCACCTCAGGGAGGCACGCCCTCGGCTTGGCCTGTCGCTTAAGAGAGGGCTGATTTTACCACCGGTTCACAACGCGCCCCCACTGAGAAGAACCGGCAAGAAACTCAGTGGGGTGATGCACGTCGTTGCGGTCGCATACGTACGACCCTTCGGCCTCGCCGGCGAGACCGGTGTCTGATAGCTAGTGTAGCATACGGTTGTCGGGGAGGGGTCGGCGCATCCCGGTCCAATAGGACCGTCATGGGGTCAGGAGGGTCGAGCAGTACGTGCCGTGGTCTGCGGCGCGAGTCAGAAGGACTAGCGGCGTAATCAGCGGCGGCGCGGATTAAACTGTTCGCGTGACGGGACGCGGATTCAAAGTAGCGTTTCGACGCTTCTTTGAGGAACTTACGAAGGGGATCTAATTTGAAATCGGAATGCAGATCTACGTTCCGCATGTACCACGGGGCACCGACGGCGCGACGGAGGAAACGATTCTGGATAACCTGGAGGCTATCGATATGGGTGCGGGCGGCGTGCGCGAAAACTACACTCGCGTAAGTCATGATAGGGTCAGTAGCCTAAGAGCAACTTGTACAACTGACACCAGATTGGCCACTAACTATAGAAAGAAAAAGAATTACTTTGTAGTAACCTACTACCACATATGAGAGTACAAAATAAAGATGTTCCTGAATCGCGCAAGCGAAGTTTCAAAGTACATTGAGTATATATACAACATCCCAACAACAACCGTTGGGGGCTCGACTTTGACGTCATCGCACCTATGCGCCCGACCCATTATCCCAATAATATAAATCACCGCCCCGATGTCTTAGACATGGCCCTCCTGAAGGGTGTGACCTTTAGGTTGCGCTCTTTAGAGGTTCTCCATGAGCTAGACTCTGACCACCGACCGGTCCTAATGGACCTAGGTCCCCCGCCCACTTCCCAGCCGGTCACTAGGACCGTTCTGGACTGGCATCAACTAAACACCTTTTTAGCCGATGCCGACTCTTCGAATCTTGCCCGGTTCCCGGCGCAAATCTCGTCCCCTCAGGACACCGACCAAGCGATCGGCGCTTTCACCGATCATCTTAAATCGGCCATCAGCCAGTCCTCCCGGCAGGTTGAAGCGGACAACTTTTACGCTGTCCGCTTCAAACTGCCCGATGACATTAAGGAATTAGTCCGCGCTAAAAACGCGGCTATTCGCGCGTACGACTCCTACCCCACCGATGCCAACCGGGCCCGCATGCCTTTGCAGAGGGACGTGAAGCGCAGCATCGCGGAACTCAGGGAGGCTCGATGGGGAGGGTTTCTAGAGGAGATCTCGCCGTCACACCAGACTTACTGGCGGCTCGCGAGATGCCTCAAAACCGACACGGTAGCTACCATGCCCCCCTTGACCCGCCCTTCAGGCGACCCACCCGCGTTCGAGGACAACGAGAAGGCTGAGGTTCTCGCTGACTCTCTAGAGAGTCAGTGCAGCTCCGCTCCCGTCGATCCGACGCACCTCGATCTTGTGGATAAGGAAGTAGAGCGCAGGTCCTCACTCCCTCCCACCGAATCCCTCTCCCCGGTCACGCAGACCGAAGTAGAAGATCTGATTAAAGGCCTTAAGCCTAAGAATGCACCGGACTCCGACGGCATCTCCAATTGCGTCCTTAAGGTTCTCCCTGTCCATCTGATATGTCTTTTAGTGACTATCTTCAACGCAGCCATGTCCCACTGCGTTTTTCCTGCCGAGTGGAAAGACGTGGATGTAGTAGGTATCCCTAAGCCGGGTAAGCCTCGCAGCAGCCCTGCGAGCTACCGGCCTATCAGTCTTCTCAAATCTCTCGGTAAACTCTATGAGGGCTTGCTGCTGGCGAGACTCAAGAGTTTGTCACTTCCAATAATATCCTCACGAGCAGTTTAGCTTTCGAACCAGACACTCTTGCGTCCACCAGGTGCACCGCCTCACGGAGCACATCCTGACCGGGCTCAACCAGCCCAAGCCCGTCTACACAGGCGCCCTATTCTTCGATGTTGCCAAGGCCTTCGACAAGGTCTGACACAACGGCTTGATATACAAGCTCTTCCAGTTAGGAGTCCCCGATTGGCTCGTACTCATCATACGAGACTTTCTCTCGACTCTCTCTCGTACCTTTCGATACCGGGTCGAAGGTACGTTTTCTTCGCCCCATCCTATACAAGCCGGAGTCCCTCACGGCTCCGTGCTCTCTCCCCTCTTGTTCAGCCTGTTCACGAACGACATTCCTCGTTCGAACAGAGTCCAACTCGCCCTTTATGCGGATGACACCGCTCTCTATTATTCCCGTAGGAACATGTCCTATTTGACGCGTGCTCTTCAAGCCGCAGTCGACGCCCTGGGTCAATGGTTCCGTATGTGGCGCATAGAGGTGAACCCGGAGAAGAGTGCCGCGGTGGTCTTCTCCCGGGGACCCGCCAATATGTTCTCCGCGCGGAGCCTTCGGCCCAGCAGACGACTGGCCCTAATATCCCTATTCAATCGCCCTATCCCCTGGACTAGGAAGGTTAAGTACCTCGGAGTCACCTTGGACTCCGCCATGACTTTCGGCCCGCACATTCGGTCCGTCCGCAATCGAGTGGCTTTCGTATTAGGTCGCCTGTATCCCCTTCTCTGCAAGCGGAGTAAAATGTCGCTTAGAAATAAGTTGACATTATACAAAGCCTGCATTCGCCCTATCATGAGTTACGCGAGTGTAGTTTTCGCGCACGCCGCCCGCACCCGTATCGATAGCCTCCAGGTTATCCAAAATCGTTTTCTCCGACGTGCCGTCGGTGTTAAGCGACAGCCCAAGCCGAGGCCGTGCCTCCCTGAGGTGCCCTTGAGCTCGTCGCTACTTCCGCCGTTAAGGCTAGAGCGCTTTAAGCGCTCGCCTCCTATTGTCCGGTGAAGCTGTAATGGCCATCTGCGGCCAACAGCGTCTATCATTCCCAAAAAAAAAAAACCGTTGGGAGCTTCGGCCCTAACCGAGCATCACACCTCGCTCGGTCGGAGGATCCTCCCTTTAGCATCGCTCCGCGATAACTTATATAATCACAAAAGAGTGTTCTCTTTTACTCTATACCCAAAAGAAATATTGAGGTAGGTAAAGTAAGATTTGATGACTTCTAGCCTCCCGAACAAGCCGGGTTCCGAAAAGGCTTTAGTACCATAGACCACATTCATACGCTCCGCCAGATTATACAGAAGACCGAGGAGTATAATCGGCCATTATGTGTAGCGTTTATGGACTACGAGAAAGCCTTCGATTCAATCGAGACCTGTAGCCCGATTCTCGTAATAACAAACAGTCCAAATAGCGGTGACGTTTTGTTGTCGTTAGATCGAAGTCCTATCCAAAATCGGTATTCTCGTATACCATATACGTAGTTCGATAGTACTTCAACTCAATTGGATCGAAACTAAACGATTAGTCAACGAGTCATTGTTCTGTACGTTTTGCTATTCCCTGATAGATGTCATCCTAATCAATTTTTGGTCTCGGTAGGAGTTTTGTGAAATAAGCTAAGAGCTTAGGCTTTGGGAAACTCGAGATTAATTCGTTTCCGTTCCCTCTACAAACATACTAATTGTTTATTAATTAAAATACGTGTTTTTATTAATTTATTCTATCTCGTCTATTTATTAATTTATTCTATCTCTCTTACTCTTATTATATTTACCTTAAAACCATCTCGCTCACACTATCTTCTAATTACTCTCTTCACTCACAGCATACGATCCTTTTTTCGTCTCACTCACTCACTCCTAGCTCTCATGTTCCAGTTTAGTGCTACAATCAATATATCTCTAACATGAGCTCTATCATGCCTAGTCGCGTTCCATATCCCAAATTTTACGTATTTATTTATATTTTACATATTTCGCCTTATCAGCTTTCTTTTTGTATTTCTTGCTGTGCAGACGAATTTGATAGTAAATACGTAAGTCCGTGGCTCATTTAAAAGTTATTTTATTACTTTGACTCGCACCACAAGAATAAGAAAAGCAAAAATCGTCTCAAATAACCAACGTTTGTTCAACGACTCTTAAATCGCGGAATTTGACTCTTACTGTTGGCATCCGATCGGTAGTGACGTCATTTTCATACGAGAATACCATTTAGTCAACGTTATAAAACGATTGAACGACGATATTATACCAGAATACACTCTAACGATAGTTTAATCGAACGACTTTTAAATCGTTGCCGTTGAAGTAAAATCGACGGACGTGAATACGAAAAGTGTTTAAACGACTGAGTCGCTACGTTAACGTTATTGTTTTGATTACGAGAATCAGGCTACTGGGCAGTATTGCAGTCCCTCCAGCGATGCCGCATTGACTATAGGTATATCGAAGTATAGAAGTGTTACAACAACGCCACCATATCGATCCAACTACAGCACGAGAGCGCGAAACCAATCCCATTGCAGCGAGGTGTGAGACAGGGAGACGTTATTTCTCCGAAACTGTTCACAAACGCATTGGAAGACGTTTTCAAGCTCTTGGACAGGAACGGATTCGGCATCAACATCAATGGCGAATACATCACTCACCTTCGTTATGCCGATGAAATACTCATTATAGCAGAGTCACTGGAGGACCTCAATACGATGCTCAGCCACCTCAGTAGCGTTACCCAACAGGTGGATCTTAAAATTAACGTGGACAGGACGAAGATCATGTCTAATGTCCATGTTACACCCGTACCGGTAGTTCTTCGGAACGATACACTCGAAGTTGTTGACCACTACGTATACCTAGGACAAACTATCCAGTTAGGTCGGTCCAACTTCGACAAAGAGGTCGCCCGAAGAATTCCACTCGGATGGGCAGCGTTCGGGAAACTACGCGATATCTTCTCGTGTGTTTTTAACCAGTGTGTGTGGCCAGTGATGACATATGGTACTGAGACGTGGTCTATAACGGCTGGCCTTTTAGAGAAGTTCAGAATCACACAGCGAGCCATGGAGAGAACTATGCTCGGAGTTTCTTTGCGCGACAGAATCCAAAATGTGGAGATTCGCCGAAGAACTAAGGTCACCGACATAGCTCTCAGAATCTGCAAGTTGAAGTGGCAATGGGCAGGCCACATCGCTAGAAGAACCGATAACCGTTGGGGAAGAAAGGTTCTCGAGTGGCGACCACGAACCGGAAGACGCAGCGTTGGCAGGCCTCCTACTAGGTGGACAGACGACGTTGTGCGCGTCGCAGGTAACCGATGGATGCAAATAGCCAATTGTCGTTCATTGTGGCATTCTAAGGGGAGGCCTATGTTCAACAGTGGACGTCTTCCGGCTGGTGATGATGATGAATTTAGTCTTTATAGTAACGGTCATGAGGTCAATGATGGTGTCTGGACGACGCGGGTTTATATATTAAAAACTGAAACCATGAAAATAAAAAAGAGAAAAAACTGCTGATTTTTCATAATCAAGGTAAGTATGAAGACGGGTTAGACCAACCACAGGGTTTGGTTTGGATGATGAAAAGTAATATTTTATACTTTTACAGAAATTGGATATACTTACTTAGTACTCGCAAGTTTTTTGCGAGTTGTTACGTTATGCAAGGAACCGACCAGGTAGGTACCACCACAGTGTCCGTTAATCTGCCGCCAAGCTACGATGTGCAAACATTGCTGTGTGAAGGGCACTGTATCTGTTGAAATTACAAAAGACTCAATATCTAATACCTTAAAGGTCGGCAACGCGCTAGTGATTCTTCCAGTGTTGTTAGCGTCTATAAGCTGCAGTGACTGCTTACCATCAGGCGGGCCGCATGCTCGCTTGCCAATATAAAATAACTTTTTTTTTTTCTTGTGGCATTACTTACCTATATGTCAAAGTTGAGACGCTATCATATAAGTCTATTGCAGGATTTCATGTTCCATTTTCAAGTAAGTAGGTACATTACGAAATAAAAACTTTTATTTGACGAAAACAAAGTGGTGACGCTGAGAAATATGGCGATCACGTTCCCAAATGCGAGGACAGCGGAGTTATTGGAGTTAGTAGAACAACTCGCGAGCACGCCTCCCCTTGATGACATTCCGGCAATTTTTTTATTTTATGGAGTTTTATGACCGCACCATCTAAAAGGTCCCCTTTTTTTCTCGAAAATCGTCATCGTTTGTCTTTTCAAAGTAGGTCGACTTCGTGCTTTTTTTGTTTCATTGTGATTCCATATTATCATATTGCGGGATTATGGTTATCATTCATCTACAAACCCATTTAATCCTAAAACAAAAAAAAAATATTGAAATACAACTACTATTACGGATTATATCGCGGCTTATTTTAAATTTACTTTCCCGTCGTTTAGAATGATTTGCAGATATCATGGTCACAGACACGGAGTACTGAGGTGCTGAACGTCCTTTTGTCACAATTAGGTATAGGCTCAGGACTTCTTAGTTATTATTTTTGGTCCGATCTACGCAGTAATTGTGCAGTGTTTTGATTGGTTTTGGATTTAATTATTTTAATCACATGATCCCAAGCCAAATTAGTTTTCGCGCTAAAATTCGCGTAAATAAACAACAAAATTATAAAAAAAATATACTAATTTTACTTTTAATCTACCGACTGACGAGACGCCGACTTACTGCCGGTCCCAATATCCTATGGATCCTTCTATAAGTCAAAATCATCGATCAAGTCATCAAAATCCCGCGATAAACCTCCGAATTGGACCGATAACTAAAACCCTAACAAACTGTCATTTGAACAACCAACAGTAAGCTGCTAATTTGTTATTATTGAAACGGAAATATGTCAATAAAGCTATCGATGGTAACTATTTTAACTTATAGTAAGGGATCGATAGGATATTGGGACCAGCAGTTAGACGCTTTGTCACAAAAGCAGAAACGTGAAAATATTGCTATGTTCCTGTGTAAGGGGCACCATTAGAAAAATAACCACACCCAAACGAATTGATAATAACTAACGTCTCGGGTGAAAGTGGCATTGCAGTGCAGCTGTACAGAAACAAAACCAGAAATTATTAAGTCAAGAAAGAGATGAGAGTCACCTGAGATAATAGTCTCAGGTGACGATCGGGAGTATAATAATTTGTCCATTCCATTCATTCAAAGAAAACAGCTTGAATTATCACTGAGTTGCAAAATAAAACTATTTGAGTACATATTATACAATTTTGAAATGAATACACTCCATTTACACGCATCGCAGACTTCAGCACTGCCTGTGAACGATATTGAAAAAAAAGTTGGATTTGTTTCAGATTCATTACTTTTCTAGATCAGATAATAATAAACAGATATTAAAACTCGTGATGAATATTACTTTTTCCCAGCAAAAATATCAACAGCAACACAATGTGATGGTTGCAGAAAGCAATTTTATGAAATGCATTTTCATTGAGACCTATCAATACAAGGATAGAATGCAGTCTCACCACTGCCACAATTCAATAACGACGCTGACAATCCGAATGTAGCTCTACGAATAACGTGGATGCAAGACATAAGCGATGTATCAGTATTCTATTGTACTGTCCTTCTGGATCAAACCATTAGAGTAGAAGATACTGTTATCACTGTAGGTATTATTTTCGATGAACAATTACAAAGCAACCTCAAGTTGAAGGAGAGCAAGTTTATTGAAGTGGATCCAGCATATCTGTCTATTTGTTTATTTATTGACTCACCTGCAAATATTCACAATACATTATCAAAAACGGTGTGACATCGAGATTACAGAAATATGTGACATTTAATTTTATTGAGCGAGTACTACATGTGATATGAATATATCCATTTTTAAACAATATAAATTTTAAGAGGACCAAAATTAACAATACAAAAACGAATACACATAAATTATTAGGGGACAACGTAATTAAACACACAAAATAAAAACAAAAAAAAATACATTATTTAATCAAATCTTCGGAACCGAAATATTTCAAAGAGAAGATATAACGAAAGAAGTTTAAGTTAAACGATAGACCTAGGTACTTAGTTACTTACTGATAATAATGATTTGATAAGATGATCATTGCCATAAAATTATTCTATTTCATTCAAAACAAGAATCAATAAATTTTACATTCTACGTTTTTTAATGCGATAACATATTATGTTCTCCTTTTTAGAAGATTCTATATGTTTATCACCTTTCAGAAATTGGGCATAATATTTCATATGCCTTTGCCGATACAGGTTTACGATGGCGATAAATATGGCTGGCATGATCCAGGAAACTGCTATCTTCGAAATATTTGCTCACGTCAATGTTAAAATGTGACACGGGCACACATAATCTCGATTTACCATGATAAAAATTTTTAGTTTGCTTTAATCTCCAAAACCAATCCGCAACTAGAGAATGTCAATATCTTCTTGTATCCCTTTAAAGAAAGATAATATCTTACAGATGATTTAAAGAATCATTTTGTTATTATTATTATTCAATTTTGTCTCATTATTTTAGAAAGTTACCACCTGATCATGCAATACTGTTTAAATTGATTGTA
The DNA here is from genome assembly GCA_911728495.1 of Furcula furcula. NCBI lineage: Eukaryota > Metazoa > Arthropoda > Insecta > Lepidoptera > Notodontidae > Furcula > Furcula furcula. The sequence continues at coordinate 8,606,689 of OU452244.1, read as the reverse complement.
ACCCACGGGATACAATCATGTACTGGTCGATATTTTATTTATTTATGCTATGCTGTATTAAGGAAATGTAATGTTTCAGCTTATATCTTCAAACGTCAAGATAGTAACCAGATTCCTTTTTTAACTTGCACCATCCTCCTCATTCAGTCGCAACCGTCTCCCGACTCAATAATTTCCTTTGTGGTGCAGTCCTATCACTTCAGAACTTCATTGATTAAAACCGAGTGTAAATGCCTCTGCCCACCGCCTTTAGTCTATACGGCTTTGTTCATACTTGGACACCTTTTCTTCTTATTTGACGAGCAATTGGAAATTGTGCAATCTTTTTTGATGCTTAATGCCCACTCACAAGAGACGATGGTATGGGCTTCAAATTAATTACCAATTAGAAAGAAATAAATTTAAGAAAGAAATAATAATAATTAGTTTTGTAATATTTCTTTATGTACAATACATTCATCTTTATTTCAACCTCAAATATTTTGAGGACTTACTAAACGCAGCGTCGTTAAAAATTTACTTAAATTATATAAGCCACTCTTTATAAATATGTTAGCCCTTTAATTACCATACACTGTAAACAGTCTTGAATCGTGTCCTGAATCATTAAAACTATTCATGATAATGTGCCCACCACGATTTTTACGGTTCCATACCTAAAAGGTAAAAAAGGAACCCTTGTGGTGTGACTTCGTCTGTCTGTCTGTCACAAACCTATATATTTCAGGAACCACTGATACTATGAATTTGAAACTTGGAATAGTTTTGGAATAGTTTTAGATCTTAATTACCCAACCCTATCGCAAATGAAAAAAATATATTTTTCTTTTACTTTTTTTATAATGGGGGTCGAAATGGGTCATCAAAATTTCAAAGTGAGATTACTATATTGAGTGGGGTATCATGTGGAAGGGCTTCATTTGCACATCTCAAAACAGATTTTTATTTTGGTTTATGTCAGGCAGTTTTTGGCTGATAATCAAAAATGTCAAAAAAATACCGTCCCCTTATCTCCGAAGTTTGTGGAGGGAAAAATCTGAAATAATTGTGGGTAATACATGTCTGTCTATATTTTACAGGAAAAATAAAATGATCTTTCTAAATAGTACAGTTTTTTAGTAATCCTAAAAAAAACCTCGACAAACAAACTTAGTTTTGCGGTTTGGTTTTTTTGCTATCTGAGGCGTTAGACGAACAGTAAAATAACTTTAATACGTCCAAAGATGATATGAAATCCTCGGTGCGGGAGTCCGACTAGCACTTGACTGGTTTATAAGTTTAATACACTTTACGAAGTCCTCGCACTTTAACTTCTTTAACAATCAAACAATCGATCGATAACAACCGAACTAAGAGATACTACGATCAACAACCAATTGGGATAAAGTCACTATGCCGATAAGATAGTATATCTCAACATCACATAAACAACTTTAAAAATACGGACAACAATAAACTTTTATAACCTTTCGCGCATACTACAAACTTTGCTACAAACAAAATCGTAAATATTACGTAATCCTATATTCTGTGAACATAATATGGTATTTTTATTTTTAATACACCGCGCCGAAGAGTCGGCGAAAGACAGGCAAAGGTACTCATACCATACAGCCTTGTTTATTTATGCCACAGTAACATCGCAATTCGCCAACGAGTCGAGGTAGGGATATTTTGTATACAATAGACTTTTTCATTACTTCTATTAGTCTGAATGATCTAAAATTTAGAACATATGTAAATCCGATGATACTTAATTAATAAAATGGTAACCTTCACCAGGGTCTGATGATGATCAGGAAGAAGGTGGTAACAGGATCTCGGCCCAAATAAACGTAGACCCATCGAGTTTAGACTCGTTGGATAGGTCTCGACGAGTAGTTGCTAGAAAAATGGTGATCAGGGTCTGATGATGGAGCAAGAAGATGGTCACAGGATCTCTGCACCAATAAACGTAGAACCACCGACTTTGGGCTCGTTAGGTAGGTCTCGACGCGTAGTTACTAGAAAAATGGTGATCAGTCTGATGATGGAGCAGGAAGCTGTTCACGGGATCTCTGCACTAATAAACGTAGACCCACCGAATTTGGATTCGTTGGATAGGTTGCTGCGAGCAGTAGGTAGAAAAACTTTGATCAGAGTCTGGTGACAGGAGCAAGCAGGAAGGTGGCAACAGGAATTCGGTTCCATTAAATGTAGGACCCACCGAATTATAAATCTATGGTTAAATCTTGACGAGTGGTGGACAGATACTGATCAGGATCTGATAATAGCACAGGAAAGTCATTTTAAGAGTTCGTTTACCTATTAAATTTATATTTATATATGTATGTACTTTAGTAACTGTACTACAAAGTACAGTTACTAAAGTACAAATAAAAGTAAAGCATACAGTAATAATTATATTCTTTATTGAAAATCAAATTACAAGAACACTTGTTATGGTTGCCTAGCAACCTTAACAAATATTTATTTTGAAAAACATGCCATGGTTATTTTTTAACAGGGGCTGAAATGTGGTCTCAAAATATCAAAGTGAGGCTACTATATCGAGTGGGGTATCATATGGAAGGGCTTTGTTTGCACATTTTAAAGCTAATTTTTATTTTGGTTTTTGGTAAGTATGTAGTTATTGTTTTTTTTATACGACCAAGGCGGCAAGCAAGCGTACGGCCCGCCTGATGGTAAGCAGTCACCGCAGTCTATAGACGCTAGCAGAACCAGAAGAATCAATAGCGCGTGGCCGACCCTTAAGACATTAGTGGTTAAGTCTTTATGTCCGGTAGTTTAACCAGCTTAAAATCAAAAATGTCAATAAAATTAAATAAAAATACTGTTCTACCTACTTATCTCCGAAGTTAGTGGAGGGAAAAATCTGAAATAATTATGGGTAATACCTACATGTCTATAGATATTTTACAGGAAAAATAAAACAATCTTTCTAAATATTAGCTTTTTAGTAATCCTAAGAAACCTCGACAAACAAACTTATTTTTGCGGTTTGGTTCTTTTTTATTGGAAATGTAACAAAATTCAGCAGATGCGCAGATTCTATATATTTTAATTAAAAATAACCAGTTAAGAAAACAATTGCCATAAAAAAAAATAAAAAAAACAGTTAAGATAGTCACGTCACTTTATTTTTCATAATGACAGAATGTACTGACAAGACCTTTTAAATATATCTTACGCTATGCTCTCTATAAAGTTCGAACATGTAAAGTTATAATAAAATTATCAAATCTTAATACCTTTGCTATCTGAGGTGTTAGATTAATTGTAAAATAACTTTAATACGTCCAACGATGGTATGAAACCCTCAATGCGCGAGTCCGACTCGCACTTGACCGGTTTATTTTTATTTTCATAATGGCAACTGTTACATGCGGAAAGGCTACGCCATATAAGTGTGCTGTTCTGTTAGTGAGCTATTAATAGTAATAAAAGAAAATTAAGTATAGAATAAATGAATTACAAAAGATACCAGTGGCAAGTGGGCGCTAGTTGAAAGTTATAAGTGCTCGACTGGTGAAGAATACGCAAATAATCTAATTGAAATATATTTCAAAAAGTTAATTTATAACAGTAAATAATTGACTCCCATTTGTGAATTTAATTAGAATACCGATTTACTTATTCCATGTTAAAACCAGTAAAAAATAAAAATAAGAGCTCAAAGAACTTAAAGAAGCTTAAGAGGAATGAAAGCTTTAAAAAAAATTAAGAGTTACATTTAAGTCGATTGCTTAGCCATAAATCATGTTTCCGAAATGAACGAAAAACGATAATCAGTCACATTCAATATCAAACAAACTAACCCGTAGCTGCTGCAGACTGCGCATTTATCATTCGCACCCAACAATTGTTCAGTCAATAGAGGGTTAAAACTTTTAACTGTATGAACTTACATTATTCACTATTTGCTGAGGGTCCTTAGAATGTAACGCAATTCTGCGCGACGTGTTTTTTGTGTTGCAAGGTGGGGACCCCCGGACCCCCACAGAGCGCTGTATTGCTTGATAACTTCATTTCGAATGCGTTGCGGATGCTGGGACGGTCTGCTGTGAGAATGGAACATGATTTTGCGTTTTTATTGTGTTGGTTCCTTTTTGCTTTCGTAACAAATGTTGCGTAAGCTTTGCGTTTCGTGGACTGGTAGCTTTTTTAAAAATAACATTTAGAATACAGCTGAAGTCCGTTTTGTATGTTTATTTTATATTTGTGCTAAATATGGATGGATTAAAAACTATTAACAATCTATTTGGATAATAATCAATTTCAGAGAGGTCGCGTATAAAAGTGTACACAGATTGATCTGTATAGATCGATTGATTGATTGATTGATTGATCTGATTGATTGTGTGATCTGTCTGTGTGTGTGCCCACGTTAATCAATGGTATATTTTGTATAAGTAGATACATACATGGTTTTATGTATGCTTACAAATATTAAAAATATTTTTTATTACCAATAGTTTACTTCTGTTCACAGAATGTGCTATGTAAAATAAAATACAAGTACTTACTCATTATATTTGTGAGTTCATTCTGCATAAACAATGTCATTATCGACAATGCACATATGCAGGTCGGATGCAGTTAGCTCCCCGGGGTCTAATTTTCGTAACCCTGCTCAGTGGGGACTTGAAACGTCCCCTTATTATTCAAAGAGCTGCGCGAACGCTGTGACCCAATACTGTGTTAGTGTGACAATACTAAAATGACTTAGAAAGTTATATAGCAATATTGTTATATTACACTTTATATTTGTTGAGATTTAAAATATTTTTTTAATAACATCACGCCCCTTGGATCGTACCTGACATTTTCAAGCCCTCCTTCAATATGTACTCATACGCCTATAATACGTCACGAATATGCGCCTATAATACGCCAAGTTACGAATTTTTGCGTTTAGTGACTGGTATTTATGTCCATGGATTTTTCTTTTGAAACCGTTAAACGTCCCACGCCTCTACTACGCCCCAGGACTTCCCAACCGGCTATTTTATTAAATGCGTTTTATTTACTGTATAACCTTGTCGAAAGGTTATAACAGAATTCATTATAATTAATATGTTATTAATATTTTTGTTTTGTGTGTTGAATGTGTTCATTAAATATATTATTTAAATGACAACTAGAGCATTTTCTTATCTCTGCCATCGCGTAATACAACTAATTACTTATTTAGAATTTTCGGTAATCTGTTAATTAAGTGAATTTATGTGACTGTTGACGGTTAGATACGATAGCTTTGGTTTTATTATTGCTAACTGAACAAGTTTCCAAGAGTAAAACCAAGTTTATTTAAATTTTTATGGACCTTAAAATTTAAATGCTTAGTATAATTAATGCAGATTTTATCAATGTTTACCTACTACGTGGTATACTATTAACCAATATTGTTAAAAAACAAGTTTTACCTTGATATATAATTTTAATTGGCAACATTTAAATACAAAACTCATAGTTACGAGAAAATTTAAATACTAAACACGACACTTCGACATAAATCTAAACTTCTTAACACCCCTGATGTAAGCAGTTTAATAAAATGTGTTAAATAAGTCAGTAATTTTAGACAGCAAAATACCATTAAAGAGTTAGATATAAGTTTAATTTCAAAGTAGGACATCCCAGGTTTAGCTAGCCGAAGTTTGCGTGTTATAACTAGAAACGTGTGTATTGAAACATAATTTATTTTAAACTAGCTGACCCGCGTAGCTCCGCCCGCGCATTTTATACTATATACCTTCCTCAGGAATCACTCTATCTTTGTGAATGTGAATTGTGAAAACTGCATTAAAATCCGTTGCGTAGTTTATAAGATCTCGCGTACAAAAAGCGAGAGCGACTTTGTTTTATATTTGAGGTGGACGGGTGCTTGCGTCCATTCCTTGCAATAATTGAATAAAACTTTCCTTTAATGTTCCCACCAGATCCACTCGCTTCTTCTTTCCTATTTCCCTACCTCGATGTTCCTCAAATTATAGACAGAACTCATATTTAGTGCGTGCGAGCAATAATTTCAACACCTTTTGTAACAAGTTTAATTTTGATCCCTTTCTTACTAAAGCGGCAACTGCTAGGAAAATCTTAGGCCAAGACTTCTTTAAAAATGCTTAGACTAGATCGTTCAATGGTATATTTGATAATTGGTGTCTCTTGTTCTCATGAGTCTTGATGATACTTTTGTGATGTTTTAGCAACCTATTGTCTGTGTATTTATAATTGTATCTATTTTATGTTACTCATTGTTTATTTTTGTTGACTTAGTCGTGAAAACCTTTAAGTGACCTTCTGCTTACTATTAATTATTACATTTTTCTATACATTATTGTGTCGTTGGTTTTCCAAAGAAATAAAATAAAATAATGCTCGCAGGTTTACTGGTATAATCGTTTATTGTCTTGTAATTTACAATGGGTAACAGTCATAATTTTACAGAGAACAGTGCGTGCTTCCAGTACAAAATCAAAGAGAAGAGAGAGAGAGCACTTTTAGTTGGCGTGCCCATAGACAAATAATAGCTATATCTAAAATATCCATAGATTATTATATAATATTAGGGCATTGGGTATGCGGCTTTTACGCCACATACTGTAAAAGAAAAAAATAAGTTAAAACTGAAATAATTTCTTCACGGTTACAATTACTCTATACAGATACATAACACTCGCATAAAAAAACGCAAAGATATCCGTTAATCTCCAGCTCGATGCTTGTCAGTGGATTGGTCCATGTCCCCCGAGGCGGGTCGATTCGGCCCCCAACATATTTCAAGTGCAGGATTATAACGTCTATAAAGTGCGAATGCGTAATGTTTGCTTGTGACAGATCGCATCTAAGGCATTTAAGGAGGCCATGGGTTTATGAGCGGCGGGAAGTCTTTTTAATCTTGCACGCGGCCCGTTTGGCAAGCCTGTGTTACAGATGTTTTTAACCGACTTCAAAAAAAGGAGGAGGTTATCAATTCGGTTGTATGTTTTTTTTTATTATTTTTTTTTTTTATGTTTGTTACCTCATAACTCTGTCGTTTACGAACCGATTTGGAAAATTATTTTTTTAATTGAAAGGATATACTTCCAGATTGGTCCCATTTTTTTCAAAATCAAGTTCTGATGATGGGAACCATGAGTAACTGAGGGAACTCCTTAAATATTATAGGCATACATATAGCGTTTTTGGTATTTTTAGAAACTAGTCAAGCATTTTAATTCAGAAAGTATCATTTGGTGAAGTGGATCTGATGAAGAAGGCCATAGATGGCCACCGGAACTCTGTAATAAAATTAACAATCCATCCTATCCTAGCCGTGCCTACTAAGCGTAGAACTACCGAAGTTGGACTCGATGGATAGTTCTCGACGAGTAGTTGCTAGAAAAATGGAGATCAGTGTCTGATGGTGGAGCAGGAAGGTTGTCACGGGATCTGTGCACCAATAAACGTAGATTCGCCCAGTTTGGGCTCGTTGGGTAGCTCTCGATGAGTAGTTGCTAGAAAAATGGTGATCAGCGTCTGATGATGGAGCAGGAAGGTCGTCACGGTATCTCGGCACCAACAAACGTAGACCTACCGAATTTGGACTCGTTGGATAGGACTCGACGAGTAGTTGCTAGAAAAATGGAGATCAGGGTCTGATGATGGTGCAGGAAGGTCATCACGGGATCACTGCACCAATAAACGTAGATCCGCTGAGTTTGGGCTCGTTGGGTAGCTCCCGATGAGTAGTTGCAAGAAAAATGGTGATCAGGGTCTGACGATGGAGCAAGAAGGTGGACACGGGTCACGGCACAAATAAATGTAGACCCACCGAGCTTGCAGTCCATGGTTCTCGAGAACTACGAGTATAACACCTAGATATCTTCGGTTTATTGCAATTGGTTAATTTTATTAAGATATTGTCACATCTACATTAGTGATGGTCCATAGTTGTGTTATGTAGTGGGTGTTTTTAAAATAAATATTAAACTGGCTGTTTGTCAGAATAAAATATAAGTTGTTAAAAGTTAACCTAATAATAAATACACCAAGGGAACCACTAAAAAGAATAAAATAAAAATATTTTTTACAAAAAAAAGAACCGCCTTCAAAATGCAACTAAAAAGCCTGAAATAATTTCTAAGAATTAGTGGTTTTTACATCTACATTGTTGGACTTGGACTACAACATATTATAAATACATATTACTATCGAAGTCGGCGCCTAACGTCTAGCAAATACTTACAAGGTCAGTAGGTACCTAACTGTTTTCCAGTTTGGCGCCGTCTTTGATAGTAATATGTATTTATAATATGTTGTAGTCCAAGTCCAACAATGTAGATGTAAAAACCACTAATTCTTAGAAATTATTTCAGGCTTTTTAGTTGCATTTTGAAGGCGGTTCTTTTTTTTGTAAAAAATATTTTTATGAATTTTAAAATTAATGGGTCGACGTAATACTCAAAGGTCGAAGGATTTAACTGAGAGTCGGGGAACATGCTGTGCTAATGTATGGTGCTTAATGTTTTAGGCAGTCGAATGGTGTTAGCAAGGAAATTAAATGGATATTTCGTACACAACAAATGCTTTTACGATGTCTACAAGCTAAGAATAATCATGTTCTATTCAAACTATATACCTATGTAGTACGTCTGATATGTGTGGGTCCTTTGAGGTGTCCTAGAGCACTTTCATCATCAGCAGCCACTGCTGAACAATGGCCTCAAATCAAAATCAAACCAAATCATCTTTATTTGCTGACCATATGCTTATTACTAACATGGGTGTTTTATACATGAAAATGTCCTCTATGATCTACCTTATTAGGTATGCAAACATTGATTCAATTAAATCTTAAATTTACTATACTAATAAATAATTAACTTACTCATAACATATTATAAGGCAACCCCTCCCCCTTAAAAGGGAGGGGTTGCCATAATCCCCACGCTTGGCAGGCGGCTTGTGGATCACAGTATATGTGGTAGGTATTCCAATAAAAAAATAGCACTTTTGTGTCAGATGTTTTAGTGTAGCAACATTGTGCAATCAACGTTGTTCTAATGTGAAGGGTAATATCCTGATGAAATAACTAGGCTCAAGAAAATTAAACTCTTTACACTGGAACAAAGCAATGTTTACACAGCGCTGCTTGGCTGTAGAGATCTGACATTGCGGTGGTATATACATAACCCTTTTATTTTTTTTTGACGCGGGGGAAATCTACCAAAGATCCCCGGGAGCTCGACCGGGGTATGTGGGATTCTTACCCACTAAAACCCGGCTGTCACATCGGCGCATGAGAGGGGGGACCCCAGGGCTCTCCGGTGGGATCTGCACCAGGGGCCTCTCAGTGCCTTGCCTTTGAGCCCGCCGCCGGGGGGCACATTGTAGCCCCCCGGGAACCAGTCACGGTGCTCACGAGGACGGGGGTCGCAACCCCGCCGCCGTCCTCCTCGGAGTCACCGCCCTTACTCAATGGACGCTCAAAGGGCCTACACCCCGAGCGTCCAGCGACTCCGAAGGTTGCCCGTTGTTTATAGCCCCGGGCTCAGGGCTGGGGAGCGAGACGTTGGGCGGCCGCTTGACGCGGCCTGCGCCTTCGTCGCCGAGCGGGATCAGCGCGTTCGCGTTCCCGCTCAGCGGCCTCCTTCTGGGACATGAGAGTCTCACATAAGGCGGCCATCGCTCCCCACGCCGCATCCCCGAACAGCATAGCCGACACTACGCTGCCCAGGGAGAGGTCCAATCCGATGACTGCGACCAGGTCTCGACGCTCAAACGACCACGCGGGACAAGCCTCTAGCGTGTGTTGGGCGGAGTCAGACTCGTCGCAGTGGAAGCATCTCGTCGTCGCTTCACGTCCGATCTTATGCAGATAATCACCGAAACAATCGTGACCGGTGATTATCTGCGTAAGCCTATAGGTGAGTCATCCACTCCGATGCTGAATCCAGGCTTCGAGATGCGGCAGGAATGCCTCAACGACGCGTTTGCGCGCTATGTGCCCCGGCTGGAGCCGCTCGCGCCACGACGCGAGAGCGATGTGTCGTTCCTGGTATATACCTAACCTACAAGATCCTACCATCAAGTATAAAAAGAAAATATCAGAACAGTTTTTTTTTGTTGTATATTTACTGGTGCCAGGAAGTTGATCAATCTGCCCTTAGGCCTCTCTTCTTTTTCGCGGGGGAAACCTTCAAAAAGTCCCCGGGAGCTGTGGGGCTCGACCGGGGTATGTGGGATTTTTACCTACCTGCTAAAAACCCCGTGGCTGTCGCATCGGCACATGAGAGGGGAACCCAGAGTTCTCCACTGCCTTGCCTTTGAGCCCACCGCCGGTGGACGCATTGTAGCCCCCCGGGGACAGACACGGTGCTCACGGGGACGGGGTCGCAACCCCGCCGCCGTCCTCATCGAAGTCACCGCCGTACTCAATGGATGTCCTAGGGCCCACACCGCGAACGTGGGCGAAGGGAGGCCTCTGAATTGGCTTAACGTCTGCTGTCCAGACTACAACAACCAGGACCTGTACCATCACCTCTAATAGCAATATTATTTTCACCTTACTTGTTGATAGAAAGTGACAGAGCTATAAACTACGTATATTGACATCTCTATCTCATGTCAAGTAAGATAATAAGAGAGATGATATAGAGTTGGTGGTCTAGCCCCAGGACTGACATTTAAATGCCTCTCGACGGCCGCTAAACGGCCACCCATCTAAGAACTGACCTTGTTAGTCGTTGTTTAACCAACTGTTTAACAAACGAATGATTAAATTCTTTTAAGATCGGAATGTTGTATTCAGATTTTTAACCAGTGTGGGAAGAAAGATGATACTAATGTAGTCCAATCAATTCAGATCGGAACCATGGGTGTTAACGAGGTCCAGCAAGAGTTAGACCCGCCTAGACCTTTCAAAAGAAATCTCATGTTAGCAAACACCTTATAATTACTATAATTTTTATATTTCTTAATTATAATTTCAATTTAATGTCGATTTAAAATCTTTTACATTTTTTATACGTTGCTATTTCTTACTATATCGTAATTTACTATTTTTACTTTGTTTAAATATTTTTATTATTATTATTAAATATTTTGCGTTTTGCTATATCTTGGAAGAATTAAAATGTTAAGTTAAATTTTACTAATTTTATTTTATTAACAATCTTTTAATTTTATATACAATTTCATTTACCTACAAATTCTTATTTTTAGTAGATATAAAAAAAAATATCAATTGTTAATCCAAGACAAACGCCAAACTCTTAATAATTTTTCCAAATTCTTATTTTTCTTAATCACTATTTATCATCACTACATCTGTGATGATAAATCTTAAGGAGGGGGGTGTTATATATCCCTAGCAACACATTTGCATATAATAATAAATGCTGTGCTTGCATCCTCCTTATACGTCATTGGCATTAGCGTCATTTTAATATTTTAATATTGATAGAGTGATTTTGGCCTTTGTCGCGGACGGACACATTTCTTGTAAACTGCTATTTTCTATTTCTTTTCAATTTTATCTTAATTAAAGTCAAAGTTATCTTCAGTTAAATAATAGTTTATTTTTAAAAGAGCTCAAGGACCCACTCCGTAACAGGTCGTCCATTAATCACGTGATGTTTTTTAGCAACTTTTTAACCCCTCCCCGCTCCTTGTGATATGTGGCGAGGTTTTAAACTACCCCCCTCTTGCCAAACCACGTGTTTTTTTTACAAACTATATATAAATTTTCGGAAAATTATCTTTAAATACAGGTAACTGATTAAATGTTGAAAGGGTTGCCGGCAACGGTGAGTCAAGGCCACGTGCCGCTATTTGGTTTAGAAATCGTGCATTCAACGAAAAATAAATACACGTGACGTCTCATACCCCTCCTGGTGATATCCCCCCCCCCCTTTTCTAGCCTCACGTGATTAATGGACGTCCCCTAAATAAAATGTGACCTTTATCGTAAACCCCAAACAACTGCTTACTTGACTTACGGCGATAAAAACAACGTTCATAAAACGACATTGTAGCACAAATTAGCCTGGCCATATCTCAGGAGAATTAACGAGCAATAACTATAAATCTAAGCTGTTTCCTCGTAAAACGCTTTATCTATTCCGAATATCAAACAACACTTCGCAGAACTGCTAAAAGGCTACCGGCTGGCCCTGTTAATACATTTGATCATATTATATCCCTGACAACCTGACAACCATTAGGTATTATAATCTGAACAATGATGGACTGTCACATGTTTTATCAAAAAACCAAGAAAGTTATTTTTTATATACAACCAAGGTGTCAAGCAAGCGTGCGGCCCGCCTGATGGGAAGCTGTCACCGCAGCCTATAGACGCTAACAACACCAGAAGAATCACTAGCGCGTTGCCGACCCATAAAACATTAGATTTTAAGTCTTTGTGTCCAGTAATTTCACCAGCTACAGTGCCCTTCACGCCGGAACACTTACTTACACACTGCTGCTTGGCGGCAGAATATCTGACACTGTTTTATCTAGATAAGAAAAACCTAGAAAGCTGCATATGTCTGAGAAAAACATGATAAGAGAACTGTCAGATAGGATTCTTGTGTAAGGGACAGTCCAGTAGGTACAGTAGTCACAGCGATCTTTGTCTCTCTGAAGTTAGGTTTAGCGAACCATTGCGCAACTACAATCATGAGTTTTGAATACAAAAACACAAAAATGACTACTGCGCAGCGTCTTGCAGCTAACTTCAGACACACAAAGCTCCACTGTAGGTTCCACGCAGTGTCAGATATTCTCAAGCCGTAATTTGTACATAAATCGTACTGTGTTCCGATGTGAAGGGAAATGTAGCTGGTGAAATTACTCAAGAGACTTAATTCACGTGACGAGCGGCCGTGCAGTGCGAACGTCTTGCTTATCTCGCCTCTCGAAGAAAGATATCATATGGATAACCTAAAAAAATACAGTACTTTTTCCTCTTAAACATGAGGGGTTATCATGAACGTTTCACCACATTTAGGTATTAAAAAATCTATTTGAGGGGTTAGCAAAGAAACTTAAAAGAAAAAAAATGTGCGTGCGTGGAGTCCCTCCGCGCGGAAGAAGTGATACTTCATTCTCGCTCAGTCGATCGGCCGTTCGGTCGGTCCCTCACTCACTCACACACACACACACACACACACACACACACACACACACTCAACTCAACTCAACTCAACTCGCCCCAACTCGCCCCAACTCACCCCAACTCGCCCCAACTCACCCCAACTCACCCCAACTCGCCCCAACTCGCCCCAACTCGCCCCAACTCGCCCCAACTCACCCCAACTCACCCCAACTCACCCCAACTCGCCCCAACTCGCCCCAACTCGCCCCAACTCACCCCAACTCACCCCAACTCGCCCCAACTCGCCCCAACTCACCCCAACTCACCGACTCCACCCACTCCACCCATTCACCCACTCCACCCACTCACCCACTCACCCACTCACCCACTCACTCAGTGACGGCGTCACATGAGCGCTTTCATAACCTTAACAAATTTACGCCTATCGCCTATCGTTTAACACCTATCACTTAACGCCTATCACCTATCATTTAACGCTTAACGCGTTATTTGATAACATTTTTGGAAGTCGCATAAGAAGTTTCACTTCAAAAAATACAAACTACCTAAATATAATCCATGTTGTAAGTAATTAATACTGGCATACTCTCAATATCACAAACCATAATTTAACCCTTCTAACAGCGCAGGTGAAATTAATTTAATTTAAGTAAAACTAATTTGTGGTGCGGTGGCGCTAGTGTCTCACGACAATTACAATGGTGTGAAAACGGAAACGGTTCCGTCGGATAAGGAAAGGGGAAATGGACGATTCTGGTATAATTTATGAGTTTGTGTGTGGAATGTTACCTATTATGTTAATAAACTAGATATGCTATGTTAATTTGACCTCCTTCCATCTCCGCCCGTTGTGTGTCCGTAAGAGGTGACTAAGAGAAAACAAGAAGACAGGCAGTAGTGTTTTTCTATTGGACTACCTACCACCTACTGCGATCGGAGACGCCTGCCAAGCGTGGAGATTATGGACACACCTTCCTTCTAAGGGGGTGGCCCTTGGTCAGCAAAGGAAGTCTTTCGACTGCTGATGACGATGCTATGTTAATTTAAATTATTATAATTGGTACAATAGTTTCTAGTTAGAGATGAGATTTTTTTTAACCCCCAATAAGTAAGTAATATTAAGATTCAAAAGAAAGTTGCGAAATACTTAGCTGACCTAGAGTTGCCTGGAAGAAATATTTGTAGGGGATAAGTTTACCTAATAGTACATCATTGAATTTTGTTCTGGTGTGTCCTTTAATCTATCTATCTTCTATATCTATATCTATCTATACTTATAATAAAACTGTAACAGGTCCAATTCTGTACATTGAAGGTATTTTGAAAATTATGTTTGGAGGGCATTCTATAACCGATACTAAAGCCAAAAATGTATGTTTTTTTATTTTTGTCTGTCTGTCTGTCTGTATCTCGGCTGAGCATCACGTCGAAACTACTGGATAGATTGAAACGATACTTGGCATGGTTTGAGTTAATACTCCGAGGTAGGACATAGGATACTTTTTATCCCGACATTCGGCACGGTTCCCTTGGGAGAGGGGACTAAAGTCAAAATTGGTTGGTTACTTGGTTATACGCTTGCTCCGATTTTAACAATTTTTCATTATAATTATAATAAATATTTGTAAGGGAACACTCATAGACAGTTGTTAACAATGTTTGGAAATCGATCAGGTTAAGCAACGTTAGGTAAGGTCATTTAATAGATGGGTGACCGTTTAACGCCATTTGAACTAAACGTCTCCGTACTTCGGAGGGCAAGTACAAAATGGGTCCAAGTTTTTAACTGACTTTAAAAAAGGAGGTTTTGTATTCTATGCGTATGTATATTATTGAAAGTTTAGCTATCGTAAACACAGCGCGGGCGGAACTGCGTGGGTCAGCTAGTACTTAAATATACGCAATAAAGTATATTAGTATTGTATTTGTACCACTTTAGCACCCGACCCAAAAAGCGAGACGAGTTATAACAGCCTGACTGACGCCTGACCGGGGCCTGTACCATCATCTCTAATAGCAATATTATTTTCACCTTACCTTCCCGATAGAAAGTGACAGCGTATATTGACGTCTCTACCTTATGTCTACTAAGATGATAATAATACTGCTAATAGAGGTGCCCCTGATGTGCCCCAGTTTTATTTTACTTCAATACGGGTTAAAACAGACAATGTGGCGAGCAAAGACTTCTACTTCTACACATATTCATACATCCACATGCAAATGTGACACAAATACTAGATATAAAGACATCCATATACAGATGAGATACAGACATAGTCAGGGGCAAATTGAAATGTTCGCCGCGGTAGTGGGATAATCCTGAAAATATGAGGGGTCCCGATATCGTTGGAGGAGAGACAGTTCCGACAAATCGCCAGATTATGCTAAAATTAGAGATACGCATCCTGCGCTACGGATATAGAATTTAAATTGATGGTAGTCATAGCATTCATACTGCTATAGTAACTAGCTAACTAAGTATCTAAGTACTTATTTAAGTATGTAAATGGTCATCTATTCCCTCGGTTAGTAAAGAAAATAAGCGCGCTTATTGATGGCCATCGACATTTTCCATACAAAAGATTCTCTGTCACATTATACATATGTACACACACAATAAAAAATACATTCTACACGTATTAAAGTAAAGATAACAAATAACTAGGTTCCCGTTCATTGAGTACGGCGACGACTCCAAGGAGGACGGTGGTGGGGTTGCGACCCCCGTTCCCGTGGTATCTGGTTTCCGGAGGACTATAATACGCCCCCTGGCGGCGGGCTCAAAGGCAGGACACTGAGGGATTCCTAGCAGATCCCACTGGAGAGCCCTGGTCTCCCCACTAATGTGCAATGCGACAGCCGCGGGGGTTTTAGTAGGTATGAATCCCACATACCCCGGTTGATCCCACAAATCCCGGGAACCTATCGAAGGTTTCCCCCGCGAAAACAGAATAAAAAGGTTACCACCTTTTTAGGTTTCCTTGGGTTGTGAGCCCTTGACTTGAGTAAAGATCCGCTAGCAAGATTTTCTAGAAGACCGCAGTTGCTTTACACAACAGCCGAGCTCTAAAACAAAGGACTTAGGCTGCCTGTCCACCGGAGCGGAGCGAGGCAGCGGAGCGGAGAAACGGAGTATTTTGGTAATAAGATTTTGGAGCGGTCATTTTGTGCAATCTTATTGATTAATATTTCTCCGTTTCTCCGCTCCGCTGCCTCGCTCCGCTCCGGACAGGCAGCCTTTTTTTTTTTTTTTTTTTGTTTTTGACGCGGGGGAAATCTTCGAAAGATCCCCGGGAGCTGTGGGGCTCGACCGGGATATGTGGGATTCTTACCCACTAAAACCCCCGCGGCTGTCGCATCGGCACATGAGACAGAAGACCCCAGGGCTCTCCGGTAGGATCTGCACCAGGGGCCCCTCAGTGCCTTGCCTTTGAGCCCACCGCCGGGGGGCGCATTGTAGCCCCCCGGGAACCTGTCACGGTGCTCACGGGGACGGGGGTCGCAACCCCGCCGCCGTCCTCCCCGGAGTCGCGGCCGTACTCAATGGACGGCGGCGACTCCGAGGAGGCAGGCAGCCTTAAAGTAACTTCAATATAATTCAATAGATAGGTATGTATATGCTATCTAGTCAAAACACACCGCTGTGAAATATATTAAACCAACTTTCCAGTTCAAAATAACAATAATTTCCTTAAAATTTTGACTCAGATAAGGAAGCTCATCGCCAGCTGAAACAACAGCGTCATTCTGAACGTCGTTGTTATAATACCGTCTGAAATAACGACGCTTAACGATGATTTTTATGTGGCACAGTTGATATAAAACGTAATCACAACAATGAAATGCAATTGGGGGCAACTTGGTGATCATCAAATAATTTGAACTTGTTATGCTTGTTGACTCGAAGTATAATGATACAATGCGTAACAGAATATGTGCACAAACTCAGGCACATAACTAGGGCTCACAACTAAGGATGTAATTATGTTACAGTAAACCTTCTCATATTAATTTGATAAAATTCTATGAGCCTAAAATAAATCTACGTACCTACATTATCAAACCTTTTTAATAAATACTACATTTGATATGAGTTAGTTTCAGTTAGTCCGAACGAACGAAGCACCTATTTATAAAAATAGATAGCAAAACCATTGGACTGGAATATAATGCTTCTAGATTGCTATATAAGCTATTAAATACCCAATAAACCTCTCATTTTATCGCGGAATTCTTCCTATTTTATGCGTGTCATCAATCCATTTGTCATGTGAAACATACTATCTGGCGGTGAACAAATTTTAACGACCGTAAAAGTTATGGTTAGTGCTTTCTTCCCGTACCGTACCACATAAACCTCTCCGGATTGTCACATAAAACTCCTTCGACAGATTTTACGGGAGATACCATGGGGGAGGATGGCTCCGTAACCTAATTTCAGCGGCGAATGTGAGAACATTGTTGTGGCCAATGAAAATCTAGTTAGCTGGTCCCATATCGTTGGTTTCAATCTAATAGCCGACGCTCCCACTATTATAATGATTGAATATATTTTATCATAATGATCGGAATGAATAATCTCTACAGAAATTGTAATATCACATATTTGTTTTAAACTCCTGACCCAAGAATGAGGGGTATAAGAAATTGTGATATCTGTTTGCTTGTGGCATCGTAGGCTTCGTAGCCCCCAAAGAAGTGGACAGATTTGACCTGGAAGTTTCTTCGCTATGTTTGATGAAAATCTATGTTGCAGTTCATTTTGAATTAGTTTATTGCGTACAGGAGTTAGATACTATGCAACATTCGATAGAACTGCGGATCGCTATACCATTTGAATACCTAATAACGTTTTATTGGGATACTAGCTGACCCGCGCAGCTCCGCCTGCGCTTTTATTACATTTTGCTCCCCTTTTCTCCCTCCTCCCTAGATTTATTTCTCTCTCTTACAAAAAAAAATCTAATTATATGCTCTTTCTCTCCTCTCTCTTTCCCCCTCCCGCTTCGGTTTCCGTCACACTCCCCCTCTTCCTCTCCCTGTTGCCCCCTCTCTGAACCCTCACCCCCTCTCTCTTCTACGAACTTGCCCCTTCTCACTCCCCCCTTACTCCACCTAACTCCCCCGATCCCTCACCCCATCACCCCTCCTCGAATCCCCTCCCCTCTTTCTCCTCTCTTGCACCCTCCTCTCGTTCTATATATCCTCGTCAATCATGGTATCAGCGGCAATAAATATACTTTATGACCTATTCTCAGACCTCCCCGATATGCACACAAAATTTCATACATATCGGTTCACCCATCTATTTAATGACCTTGCCTTATGTTGCTTAACCTTAACCTACTGGGATAAAAAGTATCCTATGTCCGTTTCCTGGTTCTAAGCTACCTCCCCACCAATTTTCAGCCGAATCGGTTAGGCCGTTCTTGAGTTATAAATAGTGTATTTTGGTGTTAATCTGGTGGATTACTGATGGCTGTTTCACAAGACAAATAATTGATAATATAAATACTATGTGAAAGTGTTTTGTGTCTTGCCTGACGAGGTACTGCTTAACAGCAGAAGTTAAATGTGAGCCACGGGTGATTTTGGTTCGGTCATGCTCGCCATCGAAAAGTCTTTGCTTGTGGCGGCTTCGTGTGGCGGGTCACCCCCTTCCCTCTGATATGGTTGAGGGTCAGGGGAGTGATGGCTGCTGCTCGAGTCAACTCGTGCGTGGGTGCTGCTTGGGGGGACTGGTCCGACTACTATCCCTTTGGCCTTTTAATTTGTTGAAATTTTTGTCGTAATTTATTGTTTTCTTCTTTTCTCCCTTGCTTTATGTTTCGAACGGCAAGACACAATATCGCTAATGTCGATTCATTTGTAACAAAACAATGTTTAAAAAAAAAGTGAAAAAATGACAAGCCCGCTGAGTTTCTTGCCGGATCTTCTCAGTTGAGGCCGCGTTGTGATCCGGTGGTATTTGAAATAAAGATTTTTGAGTTTGAGTTTGTAACTAACACGACTTTCTTTTATATACATATATAGATTAAAGTTCTATAGTGATTGTATGTTCAATTGCACCGATAGATGGCGCTGTTCATAATGTAAATCACGCTAACATCGTAAATTACTGTCTAATGATATTCGATAATGAAAGTTCTAAGTGTTTCGCATCTTTTATTGTTGTGACTGTAATACAATACCTATACACAATAGTGTCAATAATATATATAATGTGTGTCTAGTGTCAATTTAGATGGGGAATTAATAGCTTTTAGTGAATCGTGTAAAAATTTAGGAATCTTAATTGATCGCTGCTTGAGTTGGGTTCCTCAAATCCAAATTACTAGCCAGAAGTTGTTTGCTGCTGCAGCCTCGTTAAAAAGACTCCGTAACTTTCTTCCCACTGCCACTAAAATTGTTCTAGCTCAATCCCTATTACTTCCAATTCTTGATTATGCTGACATCTGCTATTTAGATCTTACAGAGGACCAGCTTAATAAACTTGAGCGTCTTCAAAATTTTTGTATACGATTTATATTTGGTTTGCGCAAATATGATCATGTTTCTCAATTTCGTTCTAAGCTCAAGTGGCTTCCTATTCGTCTTCGTCGCAATACGCACATCCTGTCTCTTCTTTATAATATACTATTTAATTATTTTTCTCCGCGTTACCTAAAGGAACGTTTTGTTTTTCTCGGCAATGATTCCCACTGTTTGAGGTCATCAGAAAATCTCACTCTTATGTTCCCTTCTCATAATAGTTCGTTTTACGATAGGTCATTCACAGTAGAAGCTGTTCGTCTGTGGAATGCCTTACCGGTCACTGTTAGACATGCACCATCTCTGCCTATCTTTAAAGATCGTTTGAAAGCATTTTATTTGTCCCTATGAATTTTATATTGATATTAGCCGGCTGCATTTATTTATTTATTATTGTTGGTTATTTGTATTTGATTCTATCAAATATAATATTTATGTATTATACTAATATTTATATATATATATATTATTTTGCTGTTACGTATTTTATTGTTTATAGTTATGTATTTTTTTTTTTGTTTTTTTTTTCCTCTTTTCTAATTGGTTTGTATAAACAACCCCACCCCGCCTTGCAGTTCATAGTTCCTCTCCATCCAAAGGTTGCCTGGTAGAGATCACTTTTAATGATAAGGCCGCCCATTGTTTCATTCTATTTTACTGTTTTTTTTTTCTCTTGTATTTTTGTGTTTTTAATAATGGTGGAACAATAAAGTATTATCTATCTATCTATCTATACACTACCTAGACTTGGGGAGTTTCATTAAAAGTTCATGAAATCCCCTGAGCCCTAACCTTGAAGCGTTTTTTGGAAGCGCTGTTAATTGTGTGTAGTGTGAATTGTAGTTGTACATTTTATTGCGTTAGATCATTTCGAGTCATTTTAGGTCTTTTACCCATCGATGCTTTTACCTAAATAAAAATTTAGCAATTTCGTATTCTCAATTTCTACCTACCTGTACAAATGTAGCCTTGGTGGTGCAGCGGACCTAACCACTGGCTTTTAAATGAAATGAAATGGTATTTTTCCCTTGCCTATTTATTTCCTAATCTAGTTTGGACTCGCTCGGGATTTACAGATTTTAACTTTTCAAAGATATAATGTCATATTGCTATCAGCAAAGTACTTAGAACAATACAGAAATCTAATGAAAATGTCCTGGGTGTACCGGATCTGCTTACCCCTTACAAAAATTGACCCTTCGCCACTGCCATATCTTATGCAAACTAAATGTCTGCTCAGTCCCTATTATATATAGCGTAATAATACATACGTTAATGATTAACTGATCAGTCTATAATTACCCTATTCACATACAAAGGAAATTACGTGGTAATATGTGCAAGTAATGTTTCACTGCTTAGCCCCTATGAAACATAGCGTGATGTTTTATATACCAATTTATACCTTGACGTCTACACAACACATCAGTGAAAGTCCTATAAAAAACCATCCACGGGTTTTCAAATGATACCTGGACAAACAGAACGACAGACAGACAATAATTTCAAAAAAAAATTGTTTTGGCCTCTATGTCGATAGTATAGTATCCCCACATAGAAATTTTGGAAAAATATTCAATGTACAGAAAAAGTGCTCTTTGAGTTTTATTATAGTAGTAGCTGACCCACGCAGCTCCTCCCGCGCTGTGTTTACGTTAACTAAACTTTTAATAACAGACACTCGCATCGAATACATAACCTCCTTTTTTATAGTCGGTTAAAAACTGGGACCCACTTTTTACTTGCTCTCCGAAGCACGGACCCGTTTAGTTCAAATGGCGTTAAACGGTCACCCATCTATTTAATAACCTTACCTAACGTTGCTTAACCCGATCGATTACAAAACCTTGATAACAACTCTCTATGAGTGTTCCCTTACTAATATTTATTATAATTATGAAGAAAAATTGATAAAATCGGACCAAGCGTATAACCAAGTACCCATTTTGACTTTAATCCCCTCTCCCAAGGGAACCGTGCCGAATGTGGGGATAAAAAGTATCCTATGTCCTACCTCGGAGTATTAACTCAAATCATGCCAAGTTTCGTTTCAATCCATCCAGTAGTTTCGGCGTGATGCTCAGCCGAGATACAGACAGACAGACAGATAGACAGACAGACAGACAGACAAAAATAAAAAATAATTACATTTTTGGCTTTAGTATCGTTTACAGAATGCCCTCCAAACATAATTTTCAAAATATCTTCAATGTACAGAATTGGACCTGTTACAGTTTTATTATAAGTATTAATATAGATAGATAGAAGAAGATAGAAGCAAACTCAAAAAGAGCTGAATCATTATTTTCAAGCTCAAAAAGAACCACGTCATAATTTTCAACATAATATCAAAAACTTCCTTCTCCTTTGACATCGATATCCGATCTACAACCTTACTACACATAAATATCCAACGACACATAACTTCCTATATCACGTGTTCCTTCAAACGGGTCGACATCGAGGAAAGGGCAACAAATGGAAATAATATAGGAAACACTAATACCCGCGAAGACACATTTAGTGATCGCCGGGAGCTGCGCGTGCGCACCGCGCTGACTGACAGATCGGCTGACGACGCGACGCGCGACTCGCCGGTGAATATCGTAACTTATAAACACCCGATATATGAACCTAATACATTACAGTTTAACTTAAAATAATTAAGAAACAAACGATGATTGTCACTGTTTGTGTTTGTTCTGGTCCGTCGCTAATGTGGTTGCTGTCTTCAAGTCTAATGACTTGAAAACAGCAACCACATTAGCAACTCCAGTGAGTTCATCATACATTATTTATTTTTACCCGACCACACCATTTGTAGATTAATAATTCTTCTGAATGACTTGGTTCATAGGGTTTGATGGAACATACGCGTACTTTTTATTTTATGGTCCACCGTTTATGAAATAATTTTTGCCAACGACTAGTAAGTAGAATAGCCGTGAGAAAAAGACGCTAAAATGATCTAGTTACCTAGATTATGATCACATTATCGTCTACATAGTTTTACATCATCCATGTTTCTTCAGGAACAATATATCTGGTCGTAATAATAATAAATAATAATATTCTGGGACAACTCCACACACGGTCATCCGATCCCAAACCAGGCAGAGCCTGTACTATGGAAACCAGACAACAGATACTAATACTTAGATATACATTTTCTTTTGTAAATACATACATAAATAGATAAATAACACCCAGACACTTGGTGGGAATCGATCCCTCGACCCATCGAGTAGCAGCCAGGGTGTCTAACCACTAGACCAACGGACCTGTCAATATTTTTTTGTAATGTAATTTGCATGGAATTATTATAGGTTTAATCTCTCGAATAAAGAAAGAATCATCGAAATCAGTTGATATTTGTCACAGATAATGTAATAGAGAACATCAATTTTATGGTTTTTACCAGAAAAATTTCTCCACATCAATCATGGTTCTCCAGGAAGTTCTTATCCGGTTGTGATAAAATTTATGCAGATTCAGTAGTCAGTCATCAGTGGTTCCTTCTTTCGAATAAAAAAAAATCATTAAAATTGGAAAATATTTGCCAGAGTTATGACCATTTTTGGCCTTCAAAAGCTTTAAAAAAAACATCATCTTTTAGGCATTCCTACAGTTTTTTCTGAGTCGCCATTCTAGTTTTTTCAGGAACTACTTATTCGTAAGTAATTTTTTTTTTTGTGGGACTCAATCAAAGGAGCGGCCTATCCGTACAAGAAATAATTTTTCAAATCGGTTCATAATTGCCAGAGTTATGCGCGAACATACATAGAAAAAATATATATATACAGAACCTTTTTTTTTTAAGTCGATTAAAAAAGAAAAAAAAAACAGAATGATATTCAACGCCTTGTACGCACAGCAAGGAATCATATCCAATAATAACCCTGCCTAACATAGAATATTCCCAATATATTTGTTATAAGTAAGACTCGCGATATACGGAAGCTTTAGATAGTAAACCGCAACCAGTAATGAACATTGTTCTAACAAGAACTTTAGGCATGGTGTTATCGTCTTTATTGCTTAATAAAATAGAGACTGTAATAGTTTGCGACATTGATCAGTACAACATTGTTAGGGCATTAACAATTTAATGCATATGGAGAAACGAAGTTAGTTTGAAATTTTCCATATACATGAATACTTGGTGTTTAGTAACCGATCAGAATCATCAATAACCTGTAGCCAGGAACTAACTAACTAACTTTAAACTCAGGAAATCGTCCCTTAAACTTGAGTCTAAACTTAGGTTCCTCGTTAAACTGCTTTTCGTAATAAGACATTAGGTGTTTGTGTGTTGATATTATCTCGAACTCTGGGACTTTACCACAACACCTAATAAATTATTGTAAATACATACTTTTTTTCTTTTTTTTTGACGCGGGGGAAATCTTCGTAAGATCCCCGGGAGCTGTGGAGCTCGACCGGGGTTTGTGGGATTCTTACCCACTAAAACCCCCGCGGCTGTCGCATCGGCACATGAGAGGGGACCCTGGTCTCTCCGGTGGGATCTGCACCAGTGGCCTTTCAGTGCCTTGCCTTTGAGCCCGCCGCCGGGGGGCGCATTGTAGCCCCCGGGGAACCAGTTATGGTGCTCACGAAGACGGTGGTCGCAAGCCCGCCGTCGTCCTCCTCGGAGTCGCCGCCGTACTCAATGGCCGTTCTAAGGGCCCACACCCCGAACGTCCAGTGACTCCGATGGTGTAAATACATACTTATACACACAAAGACAAGGTGGGAATCAAACCCATGACCTATTGGGTAGCAGCCAGGGCACGGACCCTGGGGCTTTACTACCACAACTATGTAATTTGAGCCATCAACGGCCTAGTCAAAATCGCAAATGCATACACTAAACTTAGTGCTGATCAAGATCAGCAGAGCTCAAGAGCTTTCATCAAATGGGCACATTAATAATAATCTGTAACAAGATTGTTAAACGCTTGGTAAGTTCGATTATAGAATCGCATGAATCAAAGGCTTACGATGAGCATATACTCGTAAATTTGGCTCCGTGCAATAAATATTTGGATTCTGTATACAGACGTGTGGGATTGCGTGTGATATCGCTATACATTGCGTGGGATTGAAGGAGGATTCTCCTCACATCTATTATTCTCGCATGGATACAGTAAGAATGAATCCTTCACAATTTATTGCTGAAAGAATAACACGACAAATCTACAGTACAGGTCGTTAAAATGACATTAAATAAAATAATAAAATTGATTGCAGCACAATTTATAAAGACGATAGGACAAAGAATTGAGTCTTCTATTTGGACAAATCTAAATGATACAAAAGACGACGGGCGACCTACTTCCAAATATAAAAGTATTTTGATTTTATAGCCCATGCACAAAAGCTTTAGTGAATTACTACCATAAATCATATTGACTTCTGTATAAGGTTACCATAATAAACATCTCGGCCATAATTCCCCATAGAAAGTACTGAGAAGCCACGGTTCAAATAAAAAAGGAACTATAGAAACATCCGCTCACTAATAAGCCCAAAACCATTTTTGATTTGTTATTATAAAACAAACACGTATGCAAATAAGGAGTTACCACCCGCCGCGCGTTTGGCATCATGCAGGGCCTTCTTGCGACCAGCTTTCTTGAAAAATCTCTAATCAAAATTATACTTACAACTGTTGAGATAAAGTGTATAGTTGTTTGATCATGAAAGCGCACTGTTCAAGGTTAGCACATATAACAAGTCCAGAAATTTATATACACGATCTGACGGCATGCGGGCTGGGTGCATATATCAATTTCTTGTGGCAGATGATAAATTAACCAAGATATGGTATGCGCCACGCCGCGTCGACTCGCGCTAACCAATCATATCTGTTTTGAGTAATAACTTGTAAATCTTTAGTTCATTTATTCTTACGAGTATACTGATAAGCGGTTATTGTTTTATGATGTTTGTTATCTTACGTGTGAAATATTGGGATGAGGATTTTTTTCTTATACACTTCGCCTGATACGCCCATGGTCGGTTGCAATAACTGTCGCTCGTCACCAGAGACAATAGTTGTTAAGCCTGTTGAGCTCGAATATTTTTTTAGCTAGATTGCCATTTACATCACAATACAGCAAAGTTACTTTGGAGCAGCATGTCTGACACTGAATTGGTATCTAGAGGCTAGAGGGTTTGTTAGTTTATCATATTGCTAGAGACCAATATGGTGTCAGAGTTGGTCAAGCTGCCTTTTGGCATCTGACACACACACATAGTCAGCCTCTTTCATAAGGGATCGACCACCTAGAAAACTTTTCATCTAATTCACAGTACCAGTTTAATAATGTATTGTAAGTAGGTAATCAAGAAAATATGGTAATTTTACCTCACAGTTTTATGAATTTTCTACTTTTAAATCTGATTATAAAATCTGTAAAGTACATTAAAAGTTATTAATAGAACAGAAATAATTGGTAGAGTTAAATTTACTGTTGAATTTAATAGCTTTTACCTACTCTCTTGCAAATTAAACATTTCATTGAGACCATTAAGAATTCGGACCACGTAAAAATCTTAAGTCATTTCTTACCCATTTCGGAGCGTCGCGTTATTTTTCCCAATTAGCGAAGATGTCTATGATTTAGTGGATTTTCTTGCGAGCCGGATATTTTTGCGTCGCCTCTTCTAACGTGATAAATAACCCAACTTGGGAACTTCGCAGCGGGGCTCTGCCGGAACTGTCCAAACTGGGAGACTGATAAAAAACTGCTTATCAATTCAAATTCTGCTGTGCAACCAAAATCAATAATGGAAAGCGAAACCCTAAAAATTTAGGAAAATCTTCTTTAAATACAAAATAAAAAAGTTAATATAAAATTCTTGCCGCAAGCTCGCAGTTTATTGAAGGTTCTTCTCAGTGGCCTTAAAATTTTAAAATCGGTTATCCTTTTAAGTACAATAGCATTCTATTCTCAAAAACTCTGCCACTGCCAATAATATTCTATCAAAGGAAATATACACAGTGGCGATGTTCCGTGGTTTAAAATTATTTTACTTTCTTATACTTTAATCCACGAAATAGTAAAAATTGGTATTACTATGATTTTGACTAGATTACATTGTGATGTTTGTGTTGGGTCGGCATGCATCATGTCGGACGAAATATCCTAATGTAGACGATGGTCTTTTGACGGCGCGTACCAACGTCGCACCTATAAATCATACGACGGAATCAGGCGCCGCCGGACTGCAGGACCTACGTGCCGGAATCGAACTCACTGACGCCATTAATCCTGCGTTCTTAAAGATTTAAGATTAAATAAAAAAAAATAACAGCTCTACTGGGGTAAGCGTTTTATCACTAGCTGAAGTCCCAAAACTTGAGCTAATGAAAAATACTACAGAGAATATGTTTACTAGGTGTAACAAATCTTTACTAGGGGTGAGCATTTGAAAAATACTTCCAGGTGTATCGCAGATACTTTGCAGTCATTCTGCGTTCTCTCGTGCGTTGGAGACTCGACTCATTAAGTACACTGACCATGGGCAATCGAATTACTCAGCATCTAGCGAACTCGTCAGGTTACTAAATTATATGAAAACGTCTACATAATAAGAGCAAACGATATCTACTAGTTAGTAATATCCCAATAAAATATTATAGCTTTTCATGATCATTTTCACAGCAATAAGGGTTTTATGAAAGGTCGTTTAAAGGAGCCATGTTATGTGTGAATGACGCTGAAGTATGCCATACGTATGCTAAGTAAGCGAGGGTCAGATGGATTGGTGAGCGATGCTCAGAATTCGTACTAGGGTGTGTGTAAAATATATGTATAAAATATACCATATATTGAACAGTTTGGTTCCTCTTTGAACCCAAAATTATTCAAATTTAGTGATTTTTTTACCTTACTTTTAGCCTATAATACGAGTATATGTATATTATAGCCTAAACTACTTAATAGAAAGAAAGTTGACAGTAGATTGTCACTATTCTCATCCTGATCTTAAAAGACACAGGTTCGGTAATTCTGCCCGTTGTTAAGGACAAATTTTTTATCACTACAATTAGACCGACTTCAATGGACACCACACTAAAAATGATAAAATAATTAAAATATTACTGAAGTAAAGAAATATTTATTGAAACTAAATATTTACAGTTTATTTACAAATATGTATACTTAAACTAGGTAAAAAACTTCCTTCAAGTTGTCGCCGCACTGGGAGGGAAGGGTACCTAAAAGACTGGCGGCATTACCCCTTTGAAGCATAGTAAATTATAATGTTGTCTTTTACTTACGCGAATATTACACATTGAAATTAAACTGTCCAGGACCAGTCAGTCGGGTGGTCAGTCCTCCCGTGACCATGGGTGCTGCAAAGCATTCGAAACGTCGGGATAGTAAAATCAATAAATAAACCGCGATAAAATCCGTAAAAGTAGTTTAATTTCAATACATAGTAAATTATATTTGTGACTTACTAAATTTTCGGATTATTTTCGCATCCACAAGAACAAACCCGGAGGGTACGAATCATTGAGCTCATAATAGAAGCCTCCTATCTCCGGAAGTTGGGTCAGGACGCAAATTTGCTGACGTATTATAGGCAATATGTAAGATATAGTGCCACACTCAACTCAGCCGCTCATATTTCAACATCGCACGATATAGACCTCTTCTGGACCCATAGATCTCGTACCCTTTCGTATCCCGAGACCTTGAAGTAATTTATGATTTGACGTGGAAGGATTACTTTAGGGGCTTAGTGGGTTTGGTGGTATATCATTTGTGATTCTAGTTTACCAAGGTAAACTAAGTTTTCACAATCTATATAGATGAGGCAGTAATTTGAAAACAGAAGTTACAATTAATTATAAATTCAACATACATCGATACCCTGGCTTTAAAAAAATAACTAAAGATATCTCCATTTCCGCTTTCAAGAACCTCCGTACTTTTAAGTCCGCAATTAAGCTTCTAAAACTTCTGTGTGAACCTCACAGGATGGGATCCATAAAGGTGATTTATGAACCCACAGACCCCGTGTCTTCACTTACGGGGATAAATTCTGAAATTAGGAAAGGCGATCCTGTGGTTGAAAGATAATACCCTCACTTAGATTTATTGGGATCTGCTTGGGTTTGTCCATTCGGGCTTGCACTCGAATTAATTATTATGGAACCCTGAATTCTAATGCAAAAGACTAATTTTGTGGACTTTGTACTTGTAGCTGTAGATACATATTACTTGCTGCTTTCAATTTATATAGGGCCGCCCATCGTACTGTATTCTATTCTATTTTGTATCTATTTTCTAATACTCTGTAGATATCATCATGGAGGTACCTATTATTTATGCAAATACGTTTAAATAAATAAAATTTATTCGAAGTTTTGTTTTATTTAAGACTAGCTGACCCGCGCAGCTCCGCCCGCGCTTTAATTACATTTTGCTGCCCTTTTCTCCCTACTCCCTTGATTTATCTCTCTCCATCTCTCTCTCTTATAATAAAAATCTAATTCTATGCTATTTCTCTCCCCTCCCGCTTCGGTCCCCGTCACACTTCCCCTCTTCCTCTGCCCGTTGTCCTCTCTGAACCCTCTCCCTCCTCTCTCTTCTCCCAACTTGCTCCCCCCCCCTTGCTCAACCTAACTCCTCCGATCACTCACTCCATCACCCTCCCCTCTCCCTTTCTTGCACCCTCCTCTCGTTCTATATACTTCTACTACGTATCAGCGGCATAAAATATACTTTATAACCTATTCTCAGACCTACCCGCAAAATTTCATACATATCGGTTCACTCGACTCTCGTGCGCGTACCTGAGAGTTTCTCTGATTTTGTTCAGCAAGGCGTTGTGAACGTTCAGGTGAAGATTCTCCCATATGACGTATTCTTGCTGCCCGTGCTTGAGAACTATGTTTAGAAAGTTGAGACCTGGCTCTCTTAGGCATTTTCAAATGTTTAAGAAAATGCTAACAGCGTGTAATATTCTAGCGCTGAAAAGAACTGTTGTTTAGCCCTGAAAAGAACTGTTGTTTAGCCCTGAAAAGAATTGTTGTTTAGCCCTGAAAAGAACTGTTGGTTAGCCCTGAAAAGAACTGTTGGTTACCCCTGAAAAGAACTGTTGATTAGCTCTGAGAAGAAGTTTTGCGTAGGTGTAGTTTTAAGAAAGAAATCTAAAAAAAAAAAAACCTTACTCATAGATCTAAACTCCCCTCCCGCATGCGCACCCCCGCCTTGGTGACGCTCACTTCGCAACGGGCCGTGCAGCAGAAATCGTAATATTTTAATTTCGCCATAACTTCAAAACCAAATGTCCAATTTTAATCATTCAAAGGCCAAATATTGTCTACATAAACTGTAGTTAATGATGAAATAATTTATTTTGATAAGGATTAATAGATTCAAGATTTCAAACAAAATTCAAGATTTTTAAATAAAAAAATGGTTGTTGGGCCTCGACATAGATAGTGTGCCGCGGACTTTTTTGTAGATATTTATAAGATCTACAATTAATTAGAACATTTTATGGTTCTATCTTATATAGTTTAGGCAGCGTATGCAAAATAAGTAACTTTTCTGGTTGATTTTATACACCTTGTGTCCGAAAAAACCCAAATATCTTACGGAACCCTAATTTTTTTCAAAATAAAATTTAGCCTATGTTACTCTAGCTTTCGAATGGTGAAAGAATTTTTAAAAACGGTCCAGTAGTTTTTGAGCCTATTCATTACAACCAAACAAACAAAGCTTTCCTCTTTATAATATTAGTGTAGACTAATTCTACAAAAAAAAACTATGACTCCTGTAACAAAGGATAAACAATAATCAAAGAGTGTACCGAGAAAGCAATAAACCGTCATCATCGTCCATATTTTATATAATAAACAGTTTTATTTAGTATAACTACTAACGATTTTACATTATATACACCGCTCTTAGCCAAATTTTATCATGGTTTTCTTGTAAAATTATTTAGTTTTATATCGGGTCACTTTCAGTGGTTTAGAATAAAATGACGATCGAATTTAAAGTGGTGCTGGGCTGCTTTATATAATTTACGTGCAGGGGCCTTACCATGACGCCTTACCATAGCAGGGTAGTTTAACACGAAGATTTGAGTGACACGAAGATTTGGTAATATGTAGTCATAAACCAACCTGACACTATCACAATTTCACACCTTTAGTACGTTCCGTAGAAAACTTGCGAAGTGCGTACACGCAGTTTTCACATAAAACATAATGATATACATCATCCGGTTGTCTCAGTCATATCTAAGGAAGCTACCACATTACTACGCGAGTAAAATATGTATTTGTTTTTTGCCTGATACAAAGTGATAAGTCTGCCTTTGGAAATTTGCATTGTATTGACGCTCGTCACCTAAGACGTTTGTTATTAGTCTTTCTGCCTAGTAATTTATTCAGCTGCAGTAAAAATAAACTTCTTCTTTCCGCTGGCTATTGTCCCAATTTATTTGGGGCAGCGCTCCTCCTATTACTACTTTCTTTTTATATTCTTAAAGTATGTGCTCAAAGATATTGAATGTTTAGAAGGAAATTACTTACTTATATAGATTGTATATTTTGTAAATTCCAATGAATAAAAAGTTTTAGATAATAGTTTAAACAATATACTTAGATAATTCTTGTAGATTTTCCTCTAAATTATTAATTTTATGTTTTTTCCCCCAATCATCAGAGTACACCCCAGGCTGAGATTTACACAACAAAAGGTGAATTTGAATCTCCTCTAATGCAGACTGCTTGTCCTTTTGTTGAGAAATCGGTAAATAGATGCTAAATTATATTGCGAAGGCGCCGATAACTTGTATAGAAAACTACGGGTTTTGAATTTTAAATATCCAGGAATTCAAAAAAAGATCTGAAAATGAATAGGACGTGTCTCCCCTTCTCAATTAGAATAGTATTTTATGCCGTACAACTTAAGCTTTCAAGGTGATGTTTATTGAAACTAAATATTTACAGTTTATTTACAAACATGTACACTTAAACTGATGCCCAAGCCGCCTG
The DNA here is from genome assembly GCA_911728495.1 of Furcula furcula. Lineage (NCBI taxonomy): Eukaryota > Metazoa > Arthropoda > Insecta > Lepidoptera > Notodontidae > Furcula > Furcula furcula. The sequence continues at coordinate 8,575,019 of OU452244.1, read as the reverse complement.
CCAAGCGTGGGGATTATGGCAACCCCTCCCTAAGAGGAAGGCCTTCGTTCAGCAGTGGATGTCTATTGGCTGCTAATGATGAATGAAAACAACTTACAAAATTATTAGTTATTTTTCTAATTATTTTAAATTATGTTCTACAATTTATCTTTAGTAACTTCGACACTTTGTTTTCCTGAGCTATGATGCATGTCAGGGCAACCTGTAATTAAGTCTACAATGTTCAATGTATCCGACTGACTATGTATTGTATTTACTTTAAGCCGTTGTGTGACTTGTTGGTTGTTTAATAAATAAAAATAAAAAAAATGATGACACTTAAAGTAGGTAAAAAACTTCCTCAAAGTCTCTGGGAGGGAAGGGTACCTAAAAGACTGGCGGCATTAAAGGTTTGTATAGCCAAGCATACGTTGGCAGAAAAAGCTACCAGCCCGGCGCGGCGGTCTCCTGAGACTTCGATAAGTTTGGATGAAATTTCTTTCACCAAACCATGCGTCTCAGGAGACCAAGGCGGTGGCCTTGGTCTCCTGAGGCAAAGGTGATGTTTGAATAAAAAATCTTTTAAAAAAAAAATTGAACCGACTTCAATATCACTGAAAAGTATAAAATAATTTAAATATTATTGATGTTGGTGTTAGCGTACCTGCTGTGTATATTTGGCACCAACTTCAATAATATTTAAATTATTTTATACTTTTCAGTGATATTGAAGTCGGTTCAATTTTTTTTTTTTAAAGATTTTATTTTAACCTTTTTAGTGATATTTTCATATATAAAGATTGAACCATCGAAAACCGAAAAATTATCTAGGTAGGTTATGATCACATTATCGTCTACATAGTTTTACATAATTCATGTTTCTTCAGAAAATAATATCCGGTCGTAATGAAATTTGCATGGAAACATTATAGTAGTTTACTCTCTCGAATAAAAAAAGAATCATCGAAATCGGTTCATAATTGTCAGAGCAATGTAATGGAGAACATCAGTTTTATGGTTTTTACCAGATAAATTCCTCCACATCGTTCATGGTCCTCCAGGAAGTTCTTATCCGGTTGTAATAAAATTCATACAGATTCAATACAGTGGTTTCTTCTTTCGAATAAAAAAAGAATCATTGAAATTGGTAAATATTTGCCAGAGTTATGACCATTTTTGTCCGACCGAGCGAGTCCGAGCGACTAAAACGTCATCTATATAGGCTTTCTTGCAACTCTCAGTGCGCAGTCACCATTCTTGTTTTTTTAGGAACTACTTATTACTAAGCAATAATTTTTTTATGGGACCCAATCAATGGATTGAAGAATGGATGGAAGAAAGATTTTTTCAAATCGGTTAATAATTGCCAGAGTTATGCGCGAACATACATAAAAAAAAAAAATATATATACAGACGAATTGAGAACCTCCTCCTTTTTTGAAGTCGGTTAAAAATGGACATGCGGTCATTATGTTTAGAAAATATTATTTCATCATTGTACTTCTTTTCTTGGTAACGTAACTCGGTATAAGTAACTGATACACAAAAAACCAGCGCATACCTATATGCGCTGGTAGACTGTACCAACAGTCTTAGAAATCTACAACTAACTGTTTTCATTAATGAACAGACCTGTTTGTTAAATCGAATCTCAGAAACCGTACATAATCGTCAATCGACACATTTTAAAAATCATTTACTTCTGTCAATAAATGGTATTTATACTTTTAGAAAAAATACTTTCCGACAATTTATGAAAAAAAAAAACAATAACTTCACAATACAGTTTAGCATTACAACGGATTAAATCGCATATAGTTTTTTGTTACAATTTGACGCTGAATTGTGTATAATGCGCCCCGTGAAATCTCACGTCATCAAATTCGCCCCGACCCGCCATTGTGTCTATAATCTTTGGCGACAATGCCATTGTAAGACGCCATATGGCATGGCAACAAAGCGTCGGATTAAGTAAGTTTTGTACGACGATTGAATTTGACACGTTTCGCATTAGGGCGACTTGTAATACGAAATCCATTTGAAATTAATTGAATGCATTCGAATTCAAACGCCGAGTATTAAATGGAACTGGCAGTGACAATGACGGGTTAAAAATGTGTGTTGATGACAGAACGCTTATAAGCTTCATCTTGATATGTATAAAAATGGACGTGGACTTGCCTATATTTCACTTTTTAGCGAAAATCACAAAGCAATTATGATTATAGGTGGTAGTAGCCTCAACATTCCCATGTGTCGCATGATTGTTGCATGAGGATAATTGTACTCTTAGGAGTGCAAAAGATGAGGGTTGAATTGAAAGTGTAGTTTTCAAAAATATGTTACTATTAATCGCCTACATTGTTCTCTTAGAGGAGATACCACTGGAGATAGCATGATGCGCTAACCCCTCTGCCAAATTTTGTTCATATGGTCAGGTCATTCTTTATTTGTGTGCGTATCTTTTTTAATGTGTTGCGAGTTTATTATAGTGTGGGTACTTCGCCTCCCGCACCCCGCAAAAATGCCACGAAAAATTTGTTCGGCGAATCGACGCGATACTAGCTCCATTCTAATTACTCTGAGATTGTTCAAGACTAACCTAGAACGTTCTGGATAAATCTAGAATTATCGAGAATGATCTGAAATATTATGAAATGTTCTTATTATTTCAGGAATAATCTGAGAAGCTCCTTAATATATAAAAATGTTTTAAATAAATTGTAAATTATTTAAATCAGTCTATAGAATATTCCTGATTGTTTTAGAAATGTTTTAGAAAGCTCTAAAATGTATTAAAATGTTTTAAATGAATTGAAAACCCAGCGAAACGGATGTCTGCAGCTAGTAACTAAATAAACTATACACAGTTATGATAATGAATCGTGAAAAAAACATACTACGTCACAATGGTGGTATTAGTGATTGGTGGATTGGTAATGGTGGTGGTCTGGCATTAGGCGGAATAAGACTGTTAGTGGAAGAGACCATCCAGCCAGATAGGTCTAGGTACCACTGCACCGGAGAGGCAGATGTTCTGCCGCAAAACAGCAGATGTGTAAACATCACGTGTTCCAGTGTAAAAGGCCACTGTAGCTGAAAATTACTATCTTTGGGAGACATTACAGCTAATGCAACAGTCCGACGCAACTGTCTATGAGCCGGCGTGTCGTAACCTTTAGGCAAAAATCTTGTTCGTCTAGTTCCTACCTCGCATAAGAAAATATTGCTTGATGCACCAATAATAGTTGTGGCCCTAAATATTACTTGATATCCTAAATATTACTTCATGAACTAAATATTAACTGATGCCCCAAATATTACTTGCTGCCCTAAATATTAGTTAATTCCCCAAATATTACTTGCTGTCCTAAATATTAGTTAATTCCCCAAATATTACTTGCTGCCCTAAATATTACTTAATACCCCAAATATTACTGGATGCCCTACATATTAGTTAATTCCCCAAATATTACTTGCGGCCCTAAATATTAGTTAATTCCCCAAATATTACTTACTGCCTTAAATATTAGTTAATTCCCCAAATATTACTTGCTGCCCTAAATATTAGTTAATTCCCCAAATATTACTGGATTCCCTAAATATTACTCGATTGCCCTAAACATTACGTGATGCCCTTATTATTCTACGTTCACAGGCCCTGCCCCTCTTTTTACCAACATTGCGTCAAAGCTTTTCACATTCAAGAGTTTAATTCTTTCGAATCGTTGCGAATTTTATGTAGCAGAATCGCATCTCCCGCGGTGCTGCAATAAATAACTGAACAATTATAATACACTTGAGCACAATAGTCTGGTTAGAGGGGGTGGGTGTAATGCGTGGCGTGTACGGCCACCATTACATTAATAATCTATAATGGGTATAACAATTTGTGACAATGTGTCCGTTTGTACGTTTAAAGAAGGTTTTTACGGTCATATTTATATTTTTACAGTGATACTAAAGTAATGTTTTAAATATTCTATCAATGAGTTAAGTACTATCATTATAAAATCATGTTTACTTTCCACTATTTGTTTTTTCTTATATTTTTTTTTGTAATAATAATATACCTATACCAAGAGCCTATACTATAGTGAACCAGACAACTGATAAACACTTATATTTTTTTGTATAGCGATCGGGTGCCTAACCACTAGACCCCCGGGCCTAGGTAGGCACGCTTCCCTCCCAGTGCAGCGACCATTTAGAGGAAGTTTTTTTCTTAGTTTAAGTATATTTGTTAATAAACTGTCAATATGTTATGTACACCAATACGTGTAATTGTTAAATTCCATAAAATAATTATAATAGCGCTTTTTAAAGGAAGGCATCTCGGGAGCAAAAGCGAGTGTGCACATAAAAATCACTACAATATTACCGCCGGATGGGCGCGAATTACAAACAAAAGAGTACTATTGCCGATAAATTAAGTTAGCAGCGTGTTTTATTAAGTTAGACCGGAATTATGCGCCTCTTGTTGGTCGAAATAAATTCACATCGGCGTACTCCCGCCGCGCCGTATTGCCGCGTGTCAAGCCCGTGGTAAAGCTCTGTGCACATTGACAAAATACATGTACTTATCAAAAAGCCAGCGACAATTTTGTGTGTGTAAAAAAAAGACACAACAAACAGTTTCCGAATTCATATAAGATTTCAGAGATATAATTTATTACGTATTGAAACAAAATGAATTTGGCTTGTCTTTACCTTCTTTCTGTGTTTTGTCTTTTAAGCTTTTAGGCCTACTTACATAAAGGCTTATTCAACCAACAGTCTAGTAAAAATGGCTAGATTTTTTTACCATATTTACGTATCGTGGCAATAGTTTTTCTACTAAATTACTTTTATGAGCATGTCTCTTGCACCATTTACTATTTTATTACGCATTAGGGGTTGTTGTTCATCACCTTCATTGCCAGCACATATATCTAATTAAGTTTAAAAAAAACTGCGATAGACAATGACGACACGTCAGGCCTACACATGCACCTTATATTGATAACTGTAATGGCCAAAAAGAAACCGCTGGTGGTGGTAGAACAAAACTTCTGGTAATGCAACTTAGGAGAGTACACTGGCATTGTAAGCACAGGACTTTCCCGCCTGATAGTCAACAAAGTTGGAGAAGAATACAAGGAAAGAGACGATTTTTGTATGTCCCCATACAGAATAGTAAGATATTAACAGTACAGTCTTTAATGTAGTGCGAATCGCAAACTGTTGGTGTATGCGGCTTTATTTGATAACAATTCAACAGTAATTAATTTTGTCGCAAATTCAACAGAAACTGAAACACGCTAAACATAGGCCTCCGCCTTGGAACGCCACAATTAACGAAAATTGGCTATTTGCATCCACTAGTTACCTGCGACGCTCACAATGTCGTCTGCCCACCTAGTGGGAGGCCTACCTACGCTGCGTCTTCCGGTCGCCACTCGAGAACCTTTTTTTCCCATCGGTTATCGGTTCTTCAAGCGATGTAGTCAGCCCGTTGCCACTTCAACTTGTAGATTCTGAGAGCTATGTCGGTGACTTTAGTTCTTCGACGAATCTCCTCATTCCGGATTTTATAGCGCAAAAAAGTTTCAAGCTCTCTCCATAGCTCGTTGTGTGACTCTGAGCTTCTTTAAAAGGCCAGCAGTATGGGACCACGTCTCAAAACCACATTCTTGTGAATATATTCTACAGTTATCAGTTACACTGTCCAGTTACATTGAAACAGCTTGCTGCGGTGGTGTACTTACATGACAGGAACTCGACAATAGAGCTCGTTACATCGCTTTATTCCAGATTTACGATCGCCATCCTCCAGCGAGCGAACAATGCCGATTGTTATCTCCGGGAATACTTGAAATATCTAGCACATTTGCGAACACACGTGGGGGTGTGTAGCTTGACACTTTTCCTCAATTTACTACTTGTTTGTAGCAAATGGTTACGTACTACAGTGAAATGGTTAAACTCTCAAATATTGTAATTAATCTCCTCTTACGGATTATACCGCGATTTATTTTAATTTTCCCGACGTTTCGAATGCTTTGCAGCACCCATGGTCACGGGCGGACTCAATTAGAGAACTAGATTTAGAAAGGCCAAAAACATCAGGTTTGGTTTAACTTTTGGCATACGTGTCAGCATCAGCCGAATGACGTCCACAGCTGAAGAAAGTCCTCGCCCTTAAAAGGAAGGGATTACCATAATCCTCAGCAGTGCCGGATTAGCCATATAGCAGGAGTCAGCAAATGCTACGGGCCCCGCACGGCCACATTATGCCTCTAAACTTTAATACCTTTTTTTTTTTTTGACGCGGGGGAAATCTTCGAAAGATCCCCGGGAGCTGTGCGGCTCGACCGGGGTATGTGGGATTCTTACCCACTAGAACCCCCGCGGCTGTCGCATCGGCACATGAGAGGGGGAACCCCAGGGCTCTCCGGTGGGATCTGCACCAGGGGCCCCTCAGTGCCTTGCCTTTGAGCCCGCCGCCGGGGGGCGCATTGTAGCCCCCCGGGAACCTGTCACGGTGCTCACGGGGACGGGGGTCGCAACCCCGCCGCCGTCCTCCTCGGAGTCGCCGCCGTACTCAATGGACACTCAAGGGGCCCACACCCCGAGCGTCCAGCGACTCCGAAGGTAAACTTTAATACCTAATACAAGTCCAGAGGCCTTGCGGGAGGCCTCAATATATGATTTGCTACGGGCCCCGCGCTGGCTTAATCTCACTGGTCCTCAGGCTTAGCAGGCGTCTTGGGGATTGCTTTAGGTGATATTGTCACGTGATCAGTTTGGGTGACGTAGGTAATAGCTGAGTGGCCTGCCTGCTAGTTACTACGCTCATGGTAAGTACGCAGGTCACTTTTCGTGTTAAACCGCCTTGATATTAAAGTTCATAGTAAGGGAATACAGTACTGCGTTCTATCAGACGTATATCCGATGTTATCATCTCAGCGGCCCAACTGAAATGGGACTGGGCTGGTCACGTTTGCCGCATGCCAGAAAACAACTGGGCTAAAGTCACTACAGATTGGGCCCCTGGGGGATTTCGACGTCGAGGTAGACCAAAGAATCGATGGTGCGATGAGCTGCGAGAGTTTTGTAGGGATTGAAAAACCAATGCTATAAATAGGGGTGAATGGAAGAACGGAAGGGAGGCCTTTGCCCAGTAGTGGGACAGTGTAGGCTGATAAGATAAGTAAGGATATACAATTTTGTGACTGTGGTAAAAATACTACTTGGTTTTCCCTACGCCACGGAAGCTCTTTCATCATCTTTTTAGTGGCTTAAAAAAAGACGGGAAATAATTATAATATAGTGTAGTGTACTGGTAAATTGTGTAAAGTTGTGGGTAGACAAGTTTATCGTCTCAAGCGGGCACACTACGCAGGCACTGAGTGGGGATGTGAGAAAGACATAAAAGCCCCTCTAGTGTAGGAGGGGAGTTCAGTCGAGTGTTAACCACTGTGCGGGTCAGACGTGGTGTGTGCGTTAACGAGCCGATATAGTTTAGTGTTAACATTAACAAATACAGTGAACTCTACATGGCGACGAGGTGAAAACCGTGAGTAATTATATATTTTTGATAAATAAAAGTGCAATTTAAATTAAAAACAAATAAGTGGCGTGGACGAAATACTTTATTACGTGATAAGTTAATAAAATTAATCATAATAAACTATTTTTGAATAATTGAAAGTGACAAAATAAGTGTTTGATCATATAAGTACATACAATTAGTTTATTCACTTTTTGGAAAAATAATATTCAAGTGATGTGTGTGTGTGTGGAATTGAGTGGCAAAATAAGTATTTGATCATATAATTACATACAATTAAAATCTTTTCACTTTTTGGAAAAATAATATTCAAGTGATAAGTGAACATAATTAAACAAAAACAGAAAAAAAAAAACAGAAGTGTGACGTCAAACGATTATCTCAATTCTCAAGTAGCCTCTATCTTGACATGGTCTAAAGATTACCTTTTGTAAATTATATTTTTACATGTAAAAGTGAACATACCTACAAAAAAAAAAAAAAAAAAAATACGTGCAAAGGTGCGTACGTACAGTATGCGGGTTTAAACACAAAATCTTTTCTGTAAAATATCAGAACTTTAGTTGTCAGAACCTGGGCTTCTTTATAAAAATACCTTGATACCGAAAAGGAAGCCGAAATGACTTAAAAAAAAAAAGAGGAAATATTATATATAATAATATATTAACCACAGATCGTAGTGCCCTTTCCGCAGTTTAAAGAAGCGTTTTGATGCGCTTTCCCAGACAGATAGAATAGCTATTATAAGTATGTCCACAACGCCTCTAAAGTTCATAAAAATGGCACCTGTCCTGATACGCGCAGCTAAACCACAAATGTAAACGCTAAATAAAATTTATATATACTTGCATATTATATTAACAATGAATGTCCCTGGGGCTATTATATCCCAGATTAGATTTTCCCACAAAATTTGCTTAAGGTTGTGAGGTGAACCTCATAAAATATAATTGCATATATGAATGATTAATGGGTATAGATGAAACATAAATTCAATGATCACTCTCTAATTGTTATACGAGAAATACTACTTATAAGTAACTAGTCCCAATAGAAGAAATTATTCAGTTATAATGTGTAGGTGTAGAAGGTTAGCAAACCTTATCCTGATCTGTAATGTAAGGTTTGTTTTAAAGTACCTGAGTGCTATTGATTCTAGTATTTAATTTGCAGTACTTAACCTAAATGGTATTACTTACTTGTATAAAATTTTGCTAAGGACATTCAATAAATTATGTAGGGCGGTGTCAAATTTCTAATGGGTGTTTGAATACCGTGCATTCAATTGCGAATGAGGGTTTATATACCTTGCATTAAATCTCAAATGAGTTCAAAATACCGTACAATAAAGTGTATGGTGGAGGCCAATCGGGAGGTAGCAATATCAAGTATTATTGATCCTGATCTGATGGTTACCCTGGTAGGACAGAGATTGTTCAAGGACTGTAGTGTCGGTCGCGGCATGGGGCATTCATAAGTATACCAAGCGGAAACCTATGCCATAATTGCCAGCATTAAATAAATGCAAAGGAGAAATGTAAAAGGTAAAACCATTTGCATTCTCAGCGACAGTCAGGCAGTACTGAAGGCTCTGAATTCCTTCAGAGTTGCTTCTAAACTGGTCAAAGAACGTGTTACAGGGTTGAACAACTTGGGAAGACAACAATGTCTGCCTTATCTGGGTACCTGGACACGAAGGCGTCAAGGGCAAGGAGAAGGCAGATAGACTAGCGAAGGCCGGCTCTTAGACAACCGAACCATTTGTGGGGTTCCATATGGAATGTGTCACCAAGCATTATATGCACACGCTAGAAATGAACACATGAAGGAATGGAGGGCAGCGTCAGGCCTAAACCACTCCAAAACATTCTCTAGCACAAGGGGGGACTGAGGGTTTAAATTATTAAACCTAAACAGATCACAAATAAGGCACCTAGTAAGTGCACTCACAGGACATTTTGGTACCAACGAGCATCACACAGAATGAGGCTGAACTGGTAACCCCGCATTGAACATCGACGCAGCCTTCGGATCGGACAACAGCACAGCTTCGCCATCGCTCTCTTCTGCAACAACCAGCGAGTCACAAGCCAGCCAGTATCCCGGCGTCATCGGATGACCAACGCATTGCGGCTGCGGATGCAAGCCTGGTCGACCTTCGGCCACAACATGGCACAACACCCCTGCACTATGGCCGGTCCTTCTAAGAAGAGCGCATCCCTCTCACCGGTACGCCTAGCAGCCGTCAGCCATACCCACTGCACACCTCGACTCACTGAAGACGTAGCAGCATCAGCTTCGACTCACTGGAACTGCATCCACTGGTATTGGCATAGCGACTGGAACACAAGAACGAGCTAGCAAATGAAGACGTTCATCGACTTCCAGTCTTCGGGGAGAGTGATGTGGCGACTCGACATGACCGGATGGCGCCACATGTGGTACAGCGATGCGATGAAAAGCAAGCAGCATCACATACAACGCGATACATGACGACACCTCGGATTCCTGAATCTCGCAAGTGAAGTTTCTCAAACGTGGAGAATATATACAACATCCCGACATCAACTGTAGGGGGCCTCGGCCCTGACCGAGCATCACACCTCGCTCGGTCAGAGGATTCTCCCTTTGGTACGTCGTTGCATCGCTAAAATTTGAATGAACCTTCAGTTTCCTTGAACCTCTTTCGGAACTCGGGTGATACTTTAAGGGGAAAAGTTTGTGTGACTAGAAGTTCTAATAATCTGCTCTGTTAATTTTATATAAGTTTAATTTAATAATACTATGTTTTTCGAGTTATTTTCAGAACAATACTAAGTGTTTCGACAGCAAGACTCGCGGAGTAGTTGGGAGGTTTCTTCTCATCGAAGTTAACTGCAAGGGCGTGTTGGCTTAGGCATCTCGGTTCTGATCAGTAGGTAATCTTGATCCGGATGCGTTAGAGTTAGAACTGATTAGCTGTCGTAAGCAGATTTGAATTTGATCTCAACATTTAATGTTAATAGTCTAATTAGTTCCTAGTTTTGGCTTTATTTCACTAGAGTCCATCAACTCTGTCAAGACTGACCGAGCAAATAAAGCTATGTGAGTATATTCCTCTATGGATCCACACACGGGGAGGCAGTGTCTCGTAGGATGGACGTGCTAGCGATGTCATTGATACGGGTGGCTGACTGACAGCGAAATACGGTGGTCTTATTTGAACTTTTCGGTGGAGGATACAATTGTTATCAATATTACCTATTTAATCGACTGAGTCTATCATAATAATCGATAATTATCCGGGGAGCAGTGGTAGTGAATCTACTGTAAAGATCCAATGCGACCAACAGATATTACGAGTCTTGTTGTTGTTGCCGCTGTACTTTCTTATTACTCGGGAATATTCTCTGGTGATATTTCATGTAGTGCTGTGGGTTCGTATCACAGGGTCTTACTAGCTTGTGTTATCAAATCATATAATAGTTATGATCACCACTCTTGTGACTTTAGTTCCTAGGCCGTTGGAAAGTCAGAATAGGAAGCTGGTCGGCTAGGGTTGGCTGTGAGGGAAAGAATAAGATTGGTGTACGCGCGGGTGAACTATTTCCCGCGTCGATGGCTGGTCTTGTCCCCACAAGATTGGCCGGATTGGCCGGTGTGGCAGGAGGATATTATTTATTGCTTTAAACGCAAGCATCGGTGAGTCAACCATGAGTGCAGTTGACCACAGCCGGTACATTTAGAATGTCTGGCGAAATGCTTAAGAGTGCTTCTAACTTCCTTTGAAGAGCACGCCAACTTGCGGGCCAGTATATCCTTCCCCGAGTGACCCCGCACTCCTTCTCAATACAAGCCTTATCCTTGAGGTCCCCTGGGACCTGGTGTTTGGTAGAAACTCATTTCAGGGGCACTCCACTAAGCCACACTGGCAGGAGTAACGAAACGTGCTTTAGATACTCTGAGAATATATAATAAAATAGGTACTTACCTAGTTTAATAAAATGTAATAAATGCTTCTATGTAAAGAATTTAAAAAATATATTATTTCAGAAATGCTATTATGAAGTAGATAGTCTTAAATTTCTAACTAGGTAATTAAATTACGATGAATGTCTAGTTTTGACATTAATATTCTTATAATTATCAAAAAAATAAAAATAAAAGAAAGAGATGTATAAAGGACAGTTTATAATAAGATCAGTTAATGAACATTATTCATTTTATGATAGTTACATACTTGTTATTTTGAGAAACGATTATTAATTTACATTAAAATTAAAAATTAAATTTTCTTTAAAAAGGAAGGGATGTAGTGTACTGGTAAATTGTGTAAAGTTGTGGGTAGACAAGTTTATCGTCTCAAGCGGGCACACTACGCAGGCACTGAGTGGGGATGTGAGAAAGACATAAAAGCCCCTCTAGTGTAGGAGGGGAGTTCAGTCGAGTGTTAACCACTGTGCGGGTCAGACGTGGTGTGTGCGTTAACGAGCCGATATAGTTTAGTGTTAACATTAACAAATACAGTGAACTCTACATATAGTGAATGCAATTTTTCTCCAACATCCACCTCGTGTTGTTTAAAATTTAATCAATGTCGGTCTCGCCTTCCAATTTGAATACAAATGAGTGAGGATAACGAGTTTCGCGGGATTCAATTAATATGGCGACATTCGATATTGGGTAACGTACGGTGAAATACAAATGTAGAGGGTGCTGCTGTTTTTGTCTGGGTCAAAGATTCCCACCCTACTTCGTAGGCATGAAATTCCAAGTAATTTGATGTACACATATTGGGTACTCTGCATTAGAAACTATACAATACAATACAAATACACTTTATTGCACACCATAACAAAAATATATTTAAACTTAGATTACTACAGCTTAGTGTTACAATTTTAGGCGGTGTTATCGCTAAAGCGATCTCTTCCAGACAACCTGGGGCGAAAGAGACAACTATCGTATTTTTTATATACAAAAAGGTTTAGTTTACAAATGACATCACTTCAATAGTTATACAACTAATATTTTAGTTAAAAAGAGATAGATTAGGACCCTTTACAACCCGGGGGGCTACAATGCGCCCCCGGCGGCGGGCTCAAAGGCAAGGCACTGAGGGGCCCCTGGTGCAGATCCCACCGGAGAGCCCTGGGGTCTCCCCTCTCATGTGCCGATGCGACAGCTGCGGGGGTTTTAGTGGGTAAGAATCCCACATACCCCGGTCGAGCCCCACAGCTCCCGGGGATCTTTGGAAGATTTCCCCCGCGTCAAAAAATAATAATAAAAAGGCCCTTTACAAGATTATACTATTCTGGCAGCAGGAGAACCGAACAATCGACCCTAAATCGATATGGCAGCCACTTCTCACAAAGCACTGGTAGTAACATCAGCCAATCGTTGACTTAAGAACTCTTGACTGCAGTCACACCTCATGGACAATAAACGACAGTTAGCCATTTGCATCCATCAAATGCTCGCGACTTTTTCTATGTCATTATCAAAGAGCGATGGAGCGCAGTATATTGGGCATAAAATTGTCAGATCGGGTCTGGATCACCGTACTGCGAGCCAAAAGAGGTCTATTATATGTGGGCTACAAGGCTGCCAAGTTAAATTGCTAATTTTGCACAAATAAGTAATTTATTGTTTTTAAATTGATATTAGGCTTTATTATTATACCAATAATGATGTTATCCTAATTTTATTAAAAAAAGCGGCATTTCTTTTTTGGAAATTCATGAAAAAGCCGATGAAAAATTTTAACACTGAATGTTCAGAATCATGTACCGGATCCCTGGTATCTGTTTTCGGTAAGATGTCCCTTCATCATCATCATCATCACCAGCCGGAAGACGTCCACTGCTGAACATAGGCCTCCCCTAAGTTCCTCAAAGAAGCGTCGAAACGCTACTTTGAATCCGCGTCCCGTCACGCGAACAGTTTAATCCGCGCCGCCGCCGATTACGCCGCTAGTCCTTCTGACTCGCGCCGCAGACCACGGCACGTACTGCTCGACCCTCCTGACCCCATGACGGTCCTATTGGACCGGGATGCGCCGAACCCTCCCCGACAACCGTATGCTACACTAGCTATCAGACACCGGTCTCGCCGGCGAGGCCGAAGGGTCGTACGTATGCGACCTCTACGACGTGCATCACCCCACTGAGTTTCTTGCCGGTTCTTCTCAGTGGGGGCGCGTTGTGAACCGGTGGTAAACTCAGCCCTCTCTTAAGCGACAGCCCAAGCCGAGGCCGTGCCTCCCTGAGGTGCCCTTGAGCTCGTCGCTACTTTTGCCGTAAAGGCTAGAGCGCTTTAAGCGCTCGCCTCCTATTGTCCGGTGAAGCTGTAATGGCCATCTGCGGCCAACAGCGTCTATCATTCCCAAAAAAAAAAAAAAAATAGGGCTCCCCCTTAGAACGCCACAATGAACGACAATTGGCTATTTACATCCACCAGTTACCTTCGACGCGCACAATGTCGTCTGTCCACCTAGTGGGAGGCCTACCTACGCTGCGTCTTCCGGTTCGTGGTCGCCACTCGAGAACCTTTCTTCCCCAGCGGTTATCGGTTCGCCGAGCGATGTGGCCTGCCCATTGCCACTTCTACTTGCAGATTTTAAGAGCTATGTCGGTGACCTTGGTTCTTCGGCGAATCTCCTCATTCCGGATCCTGTCGCGCAAAGAAACTCCGAGCATAGCTCTCTCCATAGCTCGTTGTGTGACTCTGAGCTTATCAAGAAGGCCAACAGTTAGGGACCACGTCTCAGTACCATATGTCATCACTGGCAACAAACACTGGTTAAAAACCTTCGTCTTCACTTTAGATGTCCCTTACACCCCGTATTATATGTAGATAAGTAGTTGTATTACGTATAAGGAAAAATTGAAAAATGAATATCGTTTTCATTAACTATCCCTTAAACCCGCAAAACAAAAGTCATCAGAAATGAGAGCACGCGCCGGGGTCGTTGAACGCGGTAAGCACCTCCTCAATGGCCCACTAGAACGATGGGCAGGCAATTAGTTTAATCACTTTGCACGTCTGTTCCCGCTTAGATAAGTACAAATGTTGTTACATTCAAGCTGCTGGGAATGGTTTTTGAGAATGGTATTTTTATAAGCTAAGTACTTGCCCATGTTCCCGCTTGGTTTTACTTTGTATGGTTTGTGAAGAACCTGGTATAAGTATAAGAACTGTTCAAGCTGCCCTAAGGCCTCTGACGTAAGTTAACGACTGCTGATTTCAAAAACGTCCGTGCTTTGCAAACCAGAGGTCTCAGGTTCTAATGTTGCGAGGAGCAAAACAACTCTGCATAGTTGTTATGGCTAGGACAATACATACAACGCCACCACCACCTAATCCTTGCGTCTGAGGTTTTCAGTGCCGAAGAATAGACTTCAAGATAGACTGCACTTGTGCACTTCGATATCTTCCGCGTATATAGCTATTCTTCTAAAAAATTTGGCCGCTGTAGCGGTACTTATCAGTCAGGAAGACAGACATTAGGTGGCTTCAGTAACATACGTATTATTAAGCGCTCCGCCTATTTTTATTTTTTTGACCAAATCAATCTATACTTATAATAAAACTGTAACAGGTCCAATTCTGTACATTGAAGATATTTTGAAAATTATATTTGGAGGGCATTCTATAACCAATACTGAGGCCGAAAATATTTTTTTTTAAATTTTTGTCTGTCTGTCTGTCTGTCTGTATCACGGCTGCGCATCACGCCGAAACTACTGAATGGATTCAAATGAAACTTGGCATGATATGAGATCTTACTACGAGGTAGGACATAGGATACTTTTTATCCCGTAATCTAGCACGGTTCTTTTAGGAGAGGGGATTAAAGTCAAAATGGGTAGTTGGTTATACGCTTGGTTCGATTTTATCAATTTTTCTTTATAATATAATAAATATTAGTAAGGGAACACTCATAGAGAGCTGTTATCAAGGTTTTGTAATCGATCGGGTTAAGCAACGTTAGGTAAGGTCATTAAATAGATGGGTGACCGTTTAACGCCATTTGAACAAAACAGGTCCGTGCTTCGGAGAGCAAGTAAAAAGTGGGTCCTAGTTTTTAACCGACTATAAAAAAGGAGGTTATGTATTCGATGCGAATGTCTGTTATTAAAAGTTTATTGAAATTAAACTACTTTTACGGATTTTATCGCGTTTTATTTATTGATTTTACTATCCCGACGTTTCGAATGCTTTGCAGCACCCATGGTCACGGGAGGACTGAGATGATGAACGTCCTTATGTCACAATTATGCCGGTGTACCCTCAGGTCTTCTTAGTTATTATTGTTGGTTATAAGTAGTTTAATTTCAATGTGTAATATTCGCGTAAGTAAAAGACAACATTATTAAAAGTTTAGTTAACGTAAAAATAGCGCAGGCGTAGCTGCGTGGGTCAGCTAGTTCATAAATATAATTATTTGGTGTCACCGTGCCCGTGAAATTGTAAACATTAAAGTTCACTGAACAACATTAGTGTTACAAAACCAACAAAATCCCGAATCCCACACGATACATAAAAAACCGAAGTTAATACGTTCCATTATGTCGTAAAACCCACGTAATTCCGCCCACGATCAACCATTGTCCTAGCGTTGTAAGAAAACTATCGGCTCCGTCCTGTGTCTTATAAACTTCGTTCATACATAAGTAATTAGCTGGCTGAGTCTATATCCTATTATGTTTTTCGATGTTTAAGCGAATAAATCACATTGAAATGGAACTTTACGTTTGGAATCGCTGGACGTTTAGGAGGTTCTAGTATGGCGAGAGTCCGAGGAGAACTTGGTGGAGTTGCGATCTCTGGTCCCCGAGAGCACCGTGACGGTTCCCGAGCCCGAGGGACTGTAATGTGCCCCCCGGCGGAGGGCTCAAATGCCACCCAGCTTCCCCTTCTCTTGTGCCTATGCTTGGGTTGTGGTTAAAATCCCACATACTCAGGTTGACCCCCAAGATTTACTCCACGAGAACAAAAAAAGAAGGCACTGTAAGCTCTTTCTGCGTAAACCCGACTAACAATAATAATGAGTAGATCGATATGAATTTGAAATTAACGAATAAATATGATATTGCTTATCTCAGAACGTGTCTCAAATACAATTTCCTCAGTGCACCGTTACTAAACAATACAATTTATATTTTTCCCAAAAGCGTGGTTGGCGTGACGGCTCATTGTACATTCCCGTCACGCTGCGAGGTCTGCAAATATCGAGCGACCCAACAGCGTGATAGTCTCGTGTTATCAGTTCTAGTTTGAACGCCTTTCTAATCAGCACAAATGATTCTTCTCTACTGTTTCATACCATCCATGGTTGCATTAGTATCAATGCGTAAGTGACTTGTAAGTGATAATAATCAAGCACCAGCTTAAAAATAAGTCGAAATATGTTTAAACTAGTGAAGAGACAAACAAGATGTTCTCCAGATAGTAAGCGAAACGCCTTTTTTTTGGGAATGATAGACGCTGTTGGCCGCAGATGGCCATTACAGCTTCACCGGACAATAGGAGGCGAGCGCTTAAAGCGCTCTAACCTTAACGGCAGAAGTAGCGACGAGCTCAGGGGCACCTCAGGGAGGCACGGCCTCGGCTTGGGCTGTCGCTTAAGAGAGGGCTGAGTTTACCACCGGTTCACAACGCGCCCCCACTGAGAAGAACCGGCAAGAAACTCAGTGGGGTGATGCACGTCGTTGAGGTCGCATACGTACGACCCTTCGCCTCGCCGGCGAGACCGGTGTCTGATAGCTAGTGTAGTATACGGTTGTCGGGGAGGGTTCGGCGCATCCCGGTCCAATAGGACCGTCATGGGGTCAGGAGGGTCGAGCAGTACGTGCCGTGGTCTGCGGCGCGAGTCAGAAGGACTAGGGGCGTAATCGGCGGCGGCGCGGATTAAACTGTTCGCGTGACGGGACGCGGATTCAAAGTAGCGTTTCGACGATTCTTTGAGGAACTGACGAAGGGGATCTAACTTGAAATCGGAATGCAGATCTACATTCCGCATGTACCACGGGGCACCGACGGCACGTCGGAGGAAACGATTTTGAATAACCTGGAGGCTAAGCGAAACGCCTACCTATGGTAGTCCGCACAATCAATAATATTGACAATATTCTACAACCCACCCGAATCAACTGTGCACCTCACTGGAATGCGACGTCACAGCGCCAGGTGCACTGTTAAGTCGCACGGGTCGTAGAATATTGACAATATTATTGAAGGTGTGTGGCTAGCCTATGGACAGCTGCATTGCACTGTCGTTCGTCACCCACGACCATTGCCCAATAAGCTTGTGTACGGTAATTTCACTAGTTACAGTGTCCTTCACACCGAAACACAGGGCACCTCAGGGAGGTCGCATGCGTACAGTACGACCCTTCCGCTGGCGAGGCCGGTGTCTGCTTGAAAGTGTAGCATACGGTTGACTGGGAGGTTGGTGCAATGTCGTGGTCTAGGGATCGTCATTTGGTCTGGGGATCTTATCCTAGTCGGCCGCCGATCATGAATACCGATTAATGGATTGGGATACTGGGACGCGCTTTCACAGAGTAACTTTAGAACGCTTCTTTAAGGAATTTAACGTATGGGATCTAATGCTAGAGGCCTGTCAGGTCCGGTAGTGTCAGATATTATGCCTCTATTATAAATATTACTGTGATCTGATGTGAAGGACACTATATGCGTCGTTTACCATGAGGCAAACGAACTGCTTCTCTTGCCACTAAGTTGCTTAAATCACATTCTCAATCCCCTACCCTGATTCTAGCTTTGTTAGTTAATATGTATATACGAGAAATTATTATTTCACAAGTCTACAATTTCGAACAAAAACAAACAACTCGTTAATTTTAACCACACGCCAGAAACATTCCCTCACGTTACGAGAACCGCAAATCATCCCTTTTATAATTTTAAATAATCACATTTGCGCAAAATTAATAATTGAAACAATTTGTAAGCAAAAAGTTTGCGCAGCAGCCGCAGATTACGCCAAGTTTCTAATAACCGCTGAACATCTACTGTGTTACGTTTAAATCTATACAAAATTATAATATACTAACGTATTTTGTATGCTATAAAACAATACACGACCGTTGATGGTTTAGGGACCTTTACAATATAACTAATTGTGTTTGAACCAAAACAACATGATCAACAAGCAAAAAATTGTGTGCATGGAAATCTATATCTAACTAACGTTTATAAATTGACTAGCTAACCCACGGTTAATTAGTACTTAAGTTTATGTTAGTGTGTCATATGTAGGTTTAGGAAAGGTTCTCGAGTGGCGACCACGAACCGGAAGACGCAGCGTAGGCAGGCCTCCCACTAGGTGGAAAGACGACATTGTGCGCGTCACAGGTAACCGGTGGATGCAAATAGCCAATTGTCGTTCATTGTGGAGTTCTAAGGGGGAGGCCTATGTTCAGCAGTGGACGTCTTCCGGCTGATGATGATGTAGGTTTAGATCAGTAGGCAGTAGGTTCGCATATTTATATTTGTAGTACACCACCAGCTGCCCTTAAATTCTGATTGCGTTACTGCTGCAAAATGGTTGTCTGGAAGAAATTTCTTATAGCGATAAGACCGCCACTCGTACATTCTCTGTTTTAGTTCTAAGTTTATATTGTAAATATCTTCTTGGTGTACAATAAAAAGTATTCTATTCTACTTATAGATTGTTTTATAACATATTGTATACTAATATCTAACTTCATCCAACGCGTCTTACTTTTTAGACAATCTGCCTGTATTGTCCTCAGCAGTAATGAATAACTACAGAAACTTGTCGCTTCCCCCAGGATCTCCGGTTTCCAAAGCAAACGGTTCCCCACTGCACCAAAGGCTACAAACCTGTAACCTCATAAATAATATCTGTACAAAATTTTATGTTGGTTTTGAGGCAACTTTTCATCCCGTTAACCCGGTTAGGGGTATGTAGTAATCTTTAGAATAGGGATGAGGCCTGGGTAAAAAAAAAAATTCTAATTAATTAGTCCGTCAGTTAGATTATGAAAAAATATTGAACATGTATTTGACAAATCAATAGAAATTCGTAATGATAAAGAGCGCCAAAGTTCGGGAGTGGGGGCTCGTGACTTCATGTCAGTAAATAACAGTAATTTCTACAACAAAAAGAACCGCCTTCAAAATGTTATAAAAAACCTTAAACAATTTCTAAGAATTAGTGGTTTTTACATAGTTGGACTTGGACTACATCATCATCATCATCAGCCGGAAGACGTCCACTGCTGAACATAGGCCTCCCCCTTCGAACGCCACAATGAACGACAATTGGCTATTTGCATCCACCGGTTACCTGCGACGCGCACAATGTCTCTGTCCACAACATATTGTAAATACATATTACACCAAATATAGGTACACAGCAGGTACGCTACTTTTTAGTGTTATTGAAGTCGGTTCAATATTTTTTTAAATATTTATTGATAATGTAAATGACGGACTAAATAAATTGAGATATTATGTAATATCTCAATGATTAAATAGGTTTTATCAGGCATCTACAAAACGAAAATTGCCTTTTTTCTAGAAGATAAAAAAATGCAATCGTACGTACGATAAATAAACTCATCGAGCAGCAATCCCCCAAAAATATCAATATTGAATAAAGCCGACAAAATTAATAAGCAAAAAGTTTTTACCGCAACAGATTAGTTTTAACTCCCAATCCCATCCTGCGAAGGTCTAATTTTCGAGTAAATCTCACCCCCGTGCTTGCGTTAATTTCCCCTTAATTTTCTACTTTGAGTTTGCTTTGACGAAAGTAAGATAATTGAGCACCTAGGGTTGCCCTCAGAGTTCGTAGATTGTGTTAAAATTCACGCAAGTTCAAGCAAAATTCTATTAGAACTTGAAGACTACCTACTAAGTTGGTAAGTACCAAGAGGTGAGCACTAAGTATTAACATTAAGTATGTTGTTACAATTTTAGTAACAAGTCATTACTTGTTACTAAAAAAAAAGTCTAGTTAAGTTAGTTTCTAAAAAAGTCGACTATTCTGCTATTCAATATTCCGCCCCAAATATGAACATCATAAACACTTGGTATTTCTTGCAATCTGTAGCATTCTACAGATTTGCAATCTGTAGCATTCTACAGATTTTTTAGAAACTATAACTTGACTGGTATACCAACTCAAGGCGAGTGTTCGCACCATTTCCAACTAATATCCGAATGGGGTGATGCTAATCTTGTGAGATTCAATGCCACCAAAACTCAAGCGTGTCTATTCACCGCGAAAAGGAGTCCGTTCACCTTGGCTCCTACTTTTCAGAATGTATCCTTGGAATACACGGACCGCCTTCAGTTTTTGGGAGTTGAAATTTCCTCAAACCTCAACTTTGGGCGGTTCATTGAGTCCAAAGCCAAGGTAGCTGCAAGGAAGCTAGGTGTCCTTTCAAAGGTCCGCCGGTACTTCACACCGGGGCAACTTTTGATGCTATATAAAGCACAAGTCCGGTCGTGTGTCCGGCTGGTGCTGCTAAATGTCATCTTGCAGCTTTGGACTCAGTGGAGAGGCGTGCTAAGAGGCTTATTGGTGACGCAGAGTTAGTAGCGGCCAATTTACAAAGCCTTTAGCCATTTTGGAGAGTGTGCACAGGAATTGCATGACTTGATTCCACCATCTCCTTTTCATCATCGGTCGACGAGACGCACGGCACGTACACACCCTTATGTGGTGAAAGTGCCTTCAGTCCGGACTAAGCGGTTTGCTTCTTCATTTATAATAAGGACAGCTAAGGACTGGAACAGTTTGCCTGCGTCGGTTTTCCCGCCCGATTATAATGTGGGTGTCTTTAAGACTAGAGTGAATAGGCTTTTAATAAGCTAGTGTGTTTTGCCATCCTCGATTGCGTCGCCGCTTTCCATCAGGTGGGACTGCAGTCAAGCACTAGCTTATAAGTGTTAAAAAAAATGCACCCTTAGACGAAAATGGTGCGAACTATGATCTTTAGCACTGTAGTGATTTCAACCGTCTATGAGAGAGGCAGTTATCGAGCGCTTGCCTTGGAAAACAAGGTGCGCAGGTTCGAACCCCGGCTCGCACCTCTGATTTCTTTAATTATTGAACGGATCGTCTTTGTGCAATGGTTACTAACTTTCGGTAAAGTAAAAAATCGTTAGGAAATCTGCATGTCTGTAATAGCCTAACCAGCTTTCGAATGACGTGTGAAGTCCGCCAACCCACCCTTGGCCAGCGAGGTGGACTATGGCCTAAGCTCCTTCATCTTGAGGGGAGGCCCGTGCCCAACAGAGGGGCATAAACAAGAGCTGTTAAAAAAAGCCGGTCAAGTGAGAGTCGGACTCGCGCACCGAGGGTTCCATACCTTCTTTGGATCTACCAGTTATTTTACTATTCGTGTAACCCCCATTAAGAAAAAAATTAAAGAAAAAAATGTTTTTATCATTTGCGATGAGGTTGGGAAAGTAAGATCTAAAACTATTCCAAGTTTCAAATCGATAGCATCAGTGGTTCCTGAAATATATCTACATGTGACAGACAGACAGAGTCTCACCATAAGGGTTTCTTTTTTACCTTTTAGGTATGGAACTGTTATATATACGCACTGTATATAGAAGTGCTGGCCTCATCGGCCCTAATGCCTAGTCAGCATTTCTGAGCGTCAGTACTATAGCTCAGTCTTTGACAGTCAGTCAGTTCCATTCCATCTTTCGCGCGTGACACCTGCCCCAATTAACAGAGCCCATATATTAAATAAATTCTAATTAAATTAAATCTAATTAAATTAAATAAAGTGTTTAATAAAATAAATCTTTTTTTAAAAAGGCTTTCAGCCCAAGTCTTCTAACAAATTGGTGGCAGCGGTGGGATACCGACGGTGAAGGTATCCTTGGTACGTCTCCGTTTGGGCTCGTTTTAAACTAAATAATCAACCTGTGCCAGTGTATCAATCATCTGTGTCCGTGGGTGAAAAACGCGCTAAAATCGTCGCAGTATCCTGACAAATTTATCCAGAAGCCAAAGTCGTCGTCTCGTTCCTGTGTATCCTGTATGCCTGAGGGCATCAATCCGTCGTAGCCTGCATTCCGTCGAACCTGAAAAAGAAAATCGTATTAATAAAAGAATAGAATAATACTTACCGTGCTCGAAGATCACGGTCCTGCTGCTGCATCCTGTGTTGCTCCTGCGTATCCTGAAAATAAAGTCAAACATCGAGAGTGTCGTGTCCCGGGAAGGTGAAACATGTTCCAGTATATTTTCTGCGTGTTCCTGTAAGTTTTTAAACATTATTCCAGTGAAAGTGCAACTAAACATTAACCTTAATAAATCAAGTGTTTGTTTCCAGTGGAGAAGTTTTACAGCATTATTCATAAAATTGTGTTAATATTTTATTTCTATTGTAACTCTCTCATAGGTATTGCTGTCGTAAAATAATTCTTAGAAATTAATTCCGTGCCTTATCGCATTCGTGCTAGTTGAGACCTCGAAGCTGCACCGAACTTAGTGGCCGTCTATTACACCGAAGCGTATCGAATATTTTTATTATAAGTGAACCTTTAATTCGTAAAAATGTCTAAAGATTCACAACTTAAGCAAGAAAAGTCGGAAATTCAAATCGGAACTTTATTCAAATTCATAAAACCATTCGACGGCACACGCGAAAAACTAAATGCATTTTTGACAAATTGCGGTAACGCAATTGAATTAGCTTCCAGTGCTCAACAACCAGTCTTATTTAAATTCATTTTGTCCCAACTCGAAGGAAAAGCTGAGTCAGCGTGCTCCTTTAAGGAGTTCGAGTCCTGGGAGCAATTGAATAATTTCCTAAAAACCCAATTTGGTGAAAGGAAACATTATGCACATCTATTAACAGATTTACAGGAATGCCGACAACTTATGAATGAACCAGTAAGTCAATTCGCGTTACGTATAGAAACCTGTCTTGCAAAATTAATTACAGAAGTAACGCTGTCTAATAAGAAGAAGTCGGAATTACTTGGTCGTACAGCGGCTATGGAGGACTTAGCACTGCATACATTTTTACTTGGCCTTAAGCCCGACATCTCTAATTTAGTTCGGGGGAAGAATCCATCATGTCTTAATGACGCCATTAACCTGGCAGTGTCTGAGGAGAAAATTTTAAACTTATTTCAGAAACGTAATTCTTATACCTCAGTATCACCACGTCAAGCTCCACCCAGACCTAATTATTCCTTCAGGCCTCCTGTTCCTAACATAAATTACAGGCCTCCAGTCCCTAATGTAAATTATAGGCCTCAAGTTCAAAGTCCCTTTTGTCGATACTGTAAAATGCATGGTCATACCATCGAAACATGTAGGAAACGCGAATATAATAATAATAATAAATTCAGGGTTCCGCAGACATCTCAATTCCAACAACGCCCAAATCAAGAACAATTTAAATATAGACCAAGTCGTATCAACTGCGTTGTTAATGATAACCATTACTATGATCCTGAACCTCAACCATCTACCAGCGCAGAAGATACTCAAAAATATAACGACGACCAAAATTTAAACGAATAATGGGCTCACGGCGGTGTCGCGTGAGACCCATACAACCTCCGGCACTATCCTCATATCGCAAAGACACCTTTACTAATTCCAAGGACCACACGGGTAACCAGCCCCAAGCAAGCGTCCATCATTCTTTCAAATCCAAGGACCACACGGGTAACCAGCCCCAAGCAAGTGTCCCTAATTCCAAATCCAAGGACCACACGGGTAACCAGCCCCAAGCAAGTGTCCCTAATTCCAAATCCAAGGACCACACGGGTAACCAGCCCCAAGCAAGCGTCCATCATTCTTTCAATTCCAAGGACCACACGGGTAACCAGCCCCAAGCAAGTGTCCATCATTCTTCCAATTCCAAGGACCACACGGGTAACCAGCCCCAAGCAAGTGTCCATCATCATTATAAATCCAAGGACCACACGGGTAACCAGCCCCAAGCAAGAGTCCCTAATTCTAAATCCAAAGGCCCCATGGGTGACGAATCCCACAAGGGGACCCTCAATCAAATAAGGAATACACCGCAGGGTAACCAGCCCCACATGGGAATTCCGTGTTCCAACGCGACTGATATCGAAGTCTATGAAATAAACATAGATACATCCAAAAGATTATTACCACATGTTCTTTTAAGATCTCAAGTTTCTGATATTCCATTATCCCTATTAGTAGACACTGGGTCTGCAATATCCTTATTAAAACAATCTTGCATCCAAAAATGTCCAAAGCTCGTAAAAGAGTCCATTCGACTTAAAGGTATAGATCCTGGTGATGAACCAACCTTAACCGAAGGTCACCTCCAACTTGACCTAGAAATAAGTAAATCCACAACCGTAATGTATAAATTTCATGTGATAAAGGATATTACTCTCCCTTACGATGGGATTATTGGGTCAGACTTTTTAACCATCTTTGGTTGTAAAATTGATTACATCCATGATAACCTAAAAATAAGTAATATCGATGTTAAACTTTTCTTCTTTGACCCAACCTACCTAATTCCACCTCGTACCGAAACGGTTATCGAGTGTTCAATCCAGAATACTGATCTAAAAGAAGGGCTTGTCCTCGATCAACACATTAGTGATTCATTATTGATTGCCAATTGTTTAGTTAAAGTCAAAAATAACAAACGAGTAAATCTTACAGTCGTAAATACTTCTGAACAACCTGTAACTTTGAATTCTAACCTTCAACTTACATTATACCCAATTGACTATGAGTCTTGCCAGTCGTATGACGCTAATCAAACATGTTTAGAGAGGACCAACGAAGTCCTCAAACTCCTCCGAGTAGAACACCTCAATCCTGAGGAATGTGAATCCTTATACGACATGTGTTCCAAATATTCAGACATATTCCACTTACCTAATGACCTACTTTCCTCAACCGATACTATTGAACACAAAATTCGAACCTCTTCTGAACAACCTATTAATGTTAAGTCGTATCGATTTCCCGAAGTCCATAAACAAGAGGTGAATTCCCAGATTCAAAAAATGCTTGATCAACAAATTATACAGCCTTCCTTATCTCCTTGGTCTTCTCCGATATGGATTGTACCCAAGAAAATCGATGCTTCTGGCCAAAAGAAATGGCGTATTGTCATTGATTATCGAAAATTAAATGATATTACTATTGGCGAAACCTATCCTATTCCCAACATTGTTGAAATTCTTGATCAATTAGGCAATTCCAAGTATTTTTCGACTCTCGATTTGGCCTCAGGCTTTCATCAGATTAAAATGGCTCCGCAGGACGCCTGCAAAACAGCATTCAGTGTGCCCCAAGGCCATTTTGAATTTAACAGAATGCCCTTTGGGTTAAAAAATGCACCATCAACATTCCAACGCCTGATGAATAATGTTCTAACAGGCCTCCAAGGAGAAAGATGCTTCGTTTATTTGGACGATATTGTCACCTATTCTCATGACCTTCCTACCCATATCCAGAACCTGACTGCAGTTTTCGAAAGACTCCGTTCATTTAACCTTAAGCTACAACCTGATAAGTGCGAGTTTTTGCGAAAAGAAGTCGGTTACCTAGGTCACGTTATTACTGAAAACGGCTTAAAGCCTGATCCTAATAAAATTAAGTCCGTTCAAGAATTTCCAGTTCCAAAATGTCCTAAAGACATCAAATCCTTTTTAGGCCTTATATCTTATTATAGACGTTTCATTCCAGACTTTTCCAAATTATCTAAACCCCTTACGTCCCTTTTGAAAAAGGACGCCGCTTTCCTTTGGACAAATGAACAACAATTGGCCTTTGAAATGCTTAAAAATAAACTCGTAACTGCTCCAGTTCTTATCTACCCAGATTTTACTAAATCTTTTAATCTTACCTGTGACGCCTCTAACCATGCGATTTCTGCTATTCTGTCTCAAGGTCCAATTGGCAAAGACCACCCTGTGGCTTACGCGTCTAGAACATTAAACAAATGTGAAATCAACTATAGCACAACTGAAAAGGAACTGTTAGCTATAGTTTGGGGTTGTAAAACGTTTAGACCATACTTGTTTGGCCGCAAGTTTGTTATCGTAACCGATCATCGTCCTTTAAAATGGCTGTTCAATCATACTGATCCAAGTAGCAAACTGCAACGCTGGCGTCTTCAACTCCAAGAATATGAGTATGAAATTGTGTACCGAAAAGGCAAATTAAATTCAGCAGCTGATGCTCTTTCCCGCTATCCCGTCAATCCTGTAAATACTGATAATCCTGAAAACTTACCTGAGCTAATAGATCTTGGTCCACTAGATCTTAGTCCCTTTAATGCAGAAGTCAATGACTTTAGTCCTCTGAGTCTTCCAAGTCCTGGAAACTTACCTGAAAACTTACCTGGTGAGTTACCTGAAAACTTACCTGACGACTTACCTAGAAACTTACCTGGTCCGCATGCTCCTGCAGAACCTATACCTGAAAATGTTAATCCAATTCCTGAAATGGAACGTGAACCACAACCTTCTACTAGTAGACAGGTACCAACCATACAGTATCCAAATCCTGAAATAATCTCTCCTTCTCCAAACTTACCTGATCCCGCTGATACTTATACTAAATTCCTGAAAGTTCCTTCAACTATGAAATATAATACAGTGATTGTTGAGCATAATGATAATCTATTAAAAAGTCAAAATAAAACCCTAATAATACCTACATCTCTTGACCTTGATGAATCTATCCCTTATGTTCAAGACATCCTATCTAATATATCAGACTCCGAATCGTTTATAAATTCAGATAGAACTCTACTCTCTTATAAATTACTTACACATGGTAATAAAAATTATTACTTCTTATTCACTAAAGTGCATCACTTTGACAATTGTTCGTATAGTGATATTTTCGAATCTATAAAAAGTCTGAGAAATAAGTTAATATCTGAAACTGAACCTGTTGACAAAATAAGTATCACTGATTTTAAAAATCCTTTTGATAAACATATATATATTAAAATTTATAACATGCTTGCTCACCTGTTTCATAATACCGGTATAGAAATCAACATCTATCGAAATAATGTATATTACCCTAGTCCTTCTGAAGTCCAAAAAATTCTTCGTGAAAACCATGATATACCAGTTGCTGGGCATCTCGGTTCTAATAGGATGTTTAATAAAATCCGTGAACAATATTACTGGAAGAATATGCGTAGTGAAATAGAAAATTATGTAAAAAATTGTACTTCTTGCCAGACAAATAAAGCCCTTAGGAAAATTAATCGGGCACCGATGCAGATCACGACTACATCCACATCCGCTTTTGAAAGAATATCCCTCGATATAGTCGGTCCTCTCCCTGAATCTGGCACTGCCAAAATTAAGTATATACTTACCATTCAAGATGACCTTACCAAGTATTCGGTAGCCTATCCCATTCGCAGCACCACTGCTGAGGAAACCAGTGACTGCTTAATCCATTTCATATCTCTATTCGGCATCCCGAAGACTATCCTTACTGACCAAGGTACTAATTTCACAGCTGAAATGTTTAAAGAGACATGCAAATTTCTAAAAATCAAACAGCTTTGGTCATCTCCTTACCATCCCCAAACGCAAGGCGCCCTAGAGCGCAGCCACTCTACTTTAAAAGAGTATCTTAAATCATATATATCGGAAAATCAAGATAATTGGCCGCGATACGTATATACTGCTATGCTAGCCTATAACACATCAGTCCATTCCACGACGCACTATACCCCTTATGAGTTAGTTTTTGGTCATAAACCTATACTTCCCAATTCCATTTATGAATCTGCCTCAGACGCTACTTACCCTGACTACATTAGAATGTTGCAACATCGTCTGAAAGTAACAAGGGACAAAGCTATTGAATATATAAATAGATCCAAACAATCTTCCAAAGCCTACTATGATGTCCATACTCGCCCTATAAGCTATCGCGCCGGTGATTATGTTTACCTAAAAAACCATCTCCGCATGCGTAAGGCCCTATCGCCAATCTGGAAGGGCCCTTACAAAGTTATCAAAGTAAATGGTAGGAATAGCCTAACATTATTAATAAATAGGAGACACGTGAATCATCACTTCGATGAGGTAAAATTAGCTCGTCGGCATGATTCGTAGTTTATTTTTATATTATACATTTTAAATTCTAGCTATTAATTATATTAAATTCTATAATATACTATTTACATTATGCAAAAAATATATATAATATATTTTGTGTATAATTACATAAAAAATAAAACTAGTTATTTAGTTTAAGTAATAATTCTTAAGTATCAACTATGTTATTAATCTTTGCAGTTCCCTGTCATCTGCACAGGAAACCTTCATCGAAACATCGGTGAATACATCCGGCATATACTTTGATCCCGTCGGTTCACTTAAAGTTATTGACGGACACCTTAGTGTTATAATTCCCGTGGATATTTCATACATACAGCCACATATTAAAAATCTGAACGGTGTAATAGGCAGCTCTAAGTTCTTATGTAAACAAAGTGCTCTGTACTCCGATGCCGAATGTCTAAGCTTACACCAGCCGTTATCAATTAGGTACCACGACATAATTCGCGACTTTGACTCCGTATCACATTTAATAGAGTCTAGAGCCAAAAGGTCGGCCTGGATCGGTGGTGTCGGCACTCTATTCAAGCACTTATTTGGTACTATGGATGAGGATGATGCTGTTCAATACAGTAACGCTATTAAACTCGTGGAAAACGATCAAACTAAATTATCTAAATTAGTTAAACAAAATATCCTTGTAACTACTTCTACCCTTTCGTCTTTTAGAGACACTTTAAATAAAATAAGTGTAAATGAACAACAGTTAAATAGCGCTATTGATATCCTAACTGATACTCAGCAAAACCTAACTGTATTATATGATAAGTTATTATTAAAGTCAAAACTTAATGGAATTATTAATATATTAGAAAGTAGCCTGTTAACGTTATCCTTTAAGTTAGAAGATATAATAAATGGTATCATGTTTAGTAAAGCCAACATTTTATATCCTTCAATAATAACTCCGAAACAGTTGTTTACGGAACTTGTTGAAAACTATAGATTTTTAGCTGACTATCATCAATTTCCTGTAAGTCTATCTTTAGAAAATATTTATACATTAATGAATGTATCTGAAATTGCTACTTATTATAATGACAATAAAATAGTATTTGTCTTAAAGGTACCACTTGTGACCTCGCAAAATTATAATTTATATCATAATATTCCGTATCCAGTTGTTGTGGTTAACAATACTTACACCACAATAATTCCATCAACTAGATATATAGCTATCACTAGAGATAGGTCTAATTATTGTAAATTAGATAATTTAATTAATTGTAAAATAATATATAACTTGAACTATATTTGCGATAACATTGATATATATTCTAGTTCTACAACTCCGATCTGCGAATCGGAAATAATATCAAAAGCATTAAACTCTGTTCCCAATATTTGCAAAACTGAATTTCTCAGAGGTCATTTAAATATTTGGCAACCACTGTCTAATAACAGGTGGATATATGTCATAACAAACCCGTCTAAATTATCTATAGATTGTCATGAATCTACCAGTACAGAGGTAATTATATCAGGCACAGGTATATTAAATTTACCTATGCGTTGTATAGCCTTTTATAAAGATTCAAGGTTAATACCCAAATACTCAAAGATAATTAAACTACAGCCAATCCAAATTAACTTTAATTTAATAAATGACTCATGTTGTAATTCAGATATACTACAAAAACATAAACCACGTATCCCTATTTTAAACTTGACTAATATTAACCTTGACTCTATTACATCAAATCGATTTAGAGAAATAAATAATAACATTGTCAGTGACTTAGATAAAATTATTGAAAAGCCGCATATTGTTTTGTATGGCGAATATTACTCTTATACTACCATTGTAATTTCGATAATCATTATTTTGTCATTTTCTATACTTTTATATAAATTTGTAAAATCGGGCACTTGTCACCGTTTTTTAAATAAACGTAAAAATACATTTGAAGTTGAAAAAGCTGAAGAGCTCTCAGAAGTTGCTGATGAACCCTCTAGACCTAAACTCCGCACATCTTTTACATAAACTTAACCCTTCAGGGATAAGTTTACTCTTAACCCCGGGGGCTGTTATATATACGCACTGTATATAGAAGTGCTGGCCTCATCGGCCCTAATGCCTAGTCAGCATTTCTGAGCGTCAGTACTATAGCTCAGTCTTTGACAGTCAGTCAGTTCCATTCCATCTTTCGCGCGTGACACCTGCCCCAATTAACAGAGCCCATATATTAAATAAATTCTAATTAAATTAAATCTAATTAAATTAAATAAAGTGTTTAATAAAATAAATCTTTTTTTAAAAAGGCTTTCAGCCCAAGTCTTCTAACAGAACCCTAAAAATGTGAGAGCCTCTCGCTCCTCGTCAACGAAATCACCAAAAAGAGTCATTTCCAACATATTTTTGTAAAATGCGTGTACTGATTATACGCAACCCTCTGTCGAGTGCAGTGAATGAGGACGTAGACGTAGATTAATTACATTTGCTTTGTTTATATTATAAAAACGGTTCAATGGTTCCGCTGCCTTGTGTTGATTTTACATAACTGCGAAGAGGGTTGCAGGATAACATAAGAATTTACATTGTAGAAAAAAATCGTCGTTAGAAAATACCACCTCTTTGTAAACATGACAATTGCGAGAAAATGGATAATAAAACCATCTACCCAAACATATAAAGGCAACCAACTAAATATAAAAATGTAGGTAATAGCTACATGAGTTTCGTCGTCGTTATCCCAAAAAATGTATAACAGTATAAAAAATAATGTTGTCTGTCTTTTACTTTCGCGAATATTACACATTGAAATCAAACTACTTTTACGGATTTTATCGCGCAAAAGAACACCGATTCCTACCTAGGATGATTCGTGAGGCTATTGAAATCAAAAAACATCCTAATTTCAATAGAGAAGATGGTTGGGTGTTACCACCGGCTTGGGATCCTGTGATAAATATAATTAAATCCAATACCAATCAAAACACTGCACGGCCTCAAGATACTGTAAGCTCTTACTGCGTAGATCGGACCAAAAATAATAACTAAGAAGATCTGAGGGTACACCGGCATAATTGTGACATAAGGACGTTCAACATCAGTCCTCCCGTGACCATGGGTGCTACAAAGCATTCGAAACGTCGGGATAGTAAAATCTAAAATAAACCACGATATAATCCGTAAAAGTAGTTTGATTTCAATATGTAGGTAATAGCTACATGAGTTTCGCCGTCGTTATCCCAAAAAATTGTATTACAGTATAAAAATATTAGTCTATAAAATCTTTTTAAAAAAAAATTGAACCGACTTCAATATCACTGAAAAGTATAAAATAATTTAAATATTATTGAAGTTGGTGTTAGCTTACCGGCTGTGTATATTTGGCACCAACTTCAATAATATTTAAATTATTTTATACTTTTCAGTGATATTGAAGTCGGTTCAATTTTTTTTTAAAAAGATTTTATTTTAAACTTTTTAGTGATATTTTCATATATAAAGATTGAACTATCAAAAACCGTAAAATTATCTAGATAGGTTATGATCACATTATCGTCTACATAGTTTTACGTAATTCATGTTTCTTCAGAAAAAAAAATCCGGTCGTAATGAAATTTGCATGGAATCATCATAGCAGTTTACTCTCTCGAATAAAAAAGAATCATCGCAATCGGTTCATAATTGTCAGAGCAATGTAATGGCGAATATCAGTTTTATGGTTTTTACCAGATAAATTCCTCCACATCGTTCATGTTCCTCCAGGAAGTTCTTATCCGGTTGTAATAAAATTCATACATATTTAATACAGTGGTTTCTTCTTTCGAATAAAAAAAGAATCATTGAAATTGGTAAATATTTGCCAGAGTTATGACCATTTTTGTCCTTAAAAAGCGACATAAAGTCATCGATATAGGCTTACCTGCAGCTCTCAGTGCACAGTCACCACTCTTGTTTTTTCAGGAACTACTTATTACTACGCAATAATTTTTTTATGGGACCCAATCAATGGATTGAAGAATGGATGGAAGAAAGATTTTTTCAAATCGGTTCATAATTGACAGAGTTATGCGCGAACATACATAAAAAAAATATATATATACAGACGAATTGAGAACCTCCTCCTTTTTTGAAGTCAGTTAAAAATGACTATGATTTGACTAAACGAGACATATGAGGTTTTTTTGCAAGGACAACATATTATATACCACGCGCGACACGTCTGCTGGCCGTTTTTCTGGTTTAATTTTTATTTATTTAATGTATGTTACTTTAAGGTATAATATGACACTATGAAGCCTAATAAAAATAATTTTTACAAAAAAAAGAACCGCCTTCAAAATGCAACTAAAAAGTTGCATTTTGAAGGCCGTTCTTTTTTTTGTAAAAAATATTTTTATTTTATTCTTTTTAGTGGTTCCCTTGGTGTATTATTAGGTTAAGTTTTAACAACTTATATTTTATTCTGACAAACAGCCAGTTTATATTTATTTTAAAAACACCCACTACATAACACAACTATGGACCATCACTAAAATATAAGCTTAAGCAAAAATTTAAAAAAATGTGGATGTGACAATATCTTAATAAACTAACCAATTGCCATAAACCGAAGATATCTAGGTGTTATACTCGTAGTTCTCGAGAACTATGGACTGCAAGCTCGGTGGGTCTACATTTATTTGTGCCGAGAACCCGTGTCCACCTTCTTGCTCCATCGTCAGACCCTGATCACCATTTTTCTAGCAACTACTCATCGAGAGCTACCCAACGAGCCCAAACTCGGCAGATCTACGTTTATTGGTGCAGTGATCCCGTGACGACCTTCCTGCTCCATCATCAGACCCTGATCTCCATTTTTCTAGCAATTACTCGTCGAGACCTATCCAACGAGTCCAAATTCGGTAGGTCTACGTTTGTTGGTGCCGAGATACCGTGACGACCTTCCTGCTCCATTATCAGACCTTGATCACCATTGTTCTAGCAACTACTCGTCGAGAGCTACCCAATGAACCCAAACTCGGTGGGTCTATGTTTATTGGCGCCGAGATCCCGTGACGACCTTCTTGCTCCATCATCAGACGTTGATCACCATTTTTCTAGCAACTACTCATCGAGAGCTACTCAACGAGCCCAAACTCGGCGGATCTACGTTTATTGGTGCAGAGATCCCGTGACAACCGTCCTGCTCCACCATCAGACCCTGATCTCCATTTTTCTAACAACTACTCGTCGAGAACTATCCATCGAGTCCAAATTCGGTAGTTCTACGTTTAGTAGGCACGGCTAAGATAGGATGGATTGTTAATTTTATTACAGAGTTCCGGTGGCTATCTATGGCCTTCTTCATCAGATCCACTTCACCAAATGATACTTTCTGAATGAAAATGCTTGACTAGTTTCTAAAAATACCAAAAACGCTATATGTATGCCTATAATATTTAAGGAGTTCCCTCAGTTACTCATGGTTCCCATCATCAGAACCTGATTTTGAAAAAAATGGGACCAATCTGGAAGCATATCCTTTCAATTAAAAAAATAATTTTCCAAATCGGTTCGTAAACGACAGAGTTCTGAGGTAACAAACATAAAAAAAAAACATTCAACCGAAATGATAACCTCCTCCTTTTTTTGAAGTCGGTTAAAAATAAAGAAACTTATAAGTACAAACTAATTAAGAACATACTTTTTTCAGTTGATTAAAAAAAGTCCCTAATTTGTCAGCGCTGAGCGACCGATACCTCAACACAGGGGCCAATTCCTTGTGTTATTAAAAAGCTATTACGTATCCATCTAAGCCTGCACCAGCACTTACCATAGGGTGAAAAGAATACCAACTCAGTTGTACAAATCCTTTACCAATAAGTAATAAAATTCCCACAAGTATTCCTTTCACATATTGCCGTATTTGCGCCGTGAACCGAAAATGTCTCGTAAAAGGGCTGAGAAATATGATGTGCCGGCTTAGGAGTGTTTGAAAGATCCGAGAGGAATTGAGGAGACTTTGCTTGCAGAGGCTTTCATCTTGCATGACCTACATTCATTTTAACTGAGGAAAGGATGTAAGCACGCAAAATGTCTATGTCCATATACACCATGGATACACCATATTTATAAAATTAATCGTCATTACTGCACAGAACAAATAAATTAAAAGTAGAATTCGTATATGTAGTGCTTCTGTGCTATCAGGACCCTAAAATCACCCCGGTGATTTGATTCCGAGGTGATCAAAGTAGAATAACTTTTCCACTTTAATCACCCAGATGATCAAAGTGGAATAAATCGTTGTTTTGTGGTTTAATGGTTATCAAATACCTCAATATAACTAACGTCATTCTTCACT
The DNA here is from genome assembly GCA_911728495.1 of Furcula furcula. NCBI lineage: Eukaryota > Metazoa > Arthropoda > Insecta > Lepidoptera > Notodontidae > Furcula > Furcula furcula. The sequence goes on along the minus strand of OU452244.1, from coordinate 8,540,078 downwards.
ACAATATGCATCTGGTTGTTTGTGACTGCATAGTGTACAGTTAAAGTAGGGCCAATTTTAAAGATCACATTTGACACTTTGACTTTTAACAACGTAACCTTGTAACGGCGAGCATCATTTTTTTTTCGAACCTAGAACACCACAATTGCTTAACTTTTTTCAATTTCGATTACATATTTATTGTAATAACTAGCTGACCCACGCAGCTCCGCCCGCGCTGTGTTTACGTTAACTAAACTTTCAATAATATACATTCGCATAGAATACAAAACCTCCTTTTTTAAAGTCGGTTAAAAACTTGGACCCACTTTGTGCTTCCCCTCCGAAGCACGGAGACGTTTAGTTCAAATGGCGTTAAACGGTCACCCATCTATTTAATGACCTTACCTAACGTTGCTTAACCTGATCGATTTCCAAACATTGTTAACAACTGTCTATGAGTGGTCCCTTACAAATATTTATTATAATTACAATGAAAAATTGTTAAAATCGGAGCAAGCGTATAACCAAGTACACATTTTGACTTTAGTCCCCTCTCCCAAGGGAACCGTGCCGAATGTCGGGATAAAAAGTATCCTATGTCCTACCTCGGAATATTAACTCAAATCATGCCAAGTTTCGTTTCAATCCATCCAGTAGTTTCGGCGTGATGCTCAGCCGAGATACAGACAGACAGAAAAAGAAAATACATTTTTGGCTTTAGTATCGGTTATAGAATGCCCTCCAAACATAATTTTCAAAATATCTTCAATGTACAGAATTGGACCTGATTGGAATTATTATAGGTATAGATAGATGACAAAATAAACAGACAGAACAAAGAAACTGACAGATGTCAATTGTGATCTATTAAATTGACCCTAAATTAGTATTACAATATCTGTTGCGTAGTGTTATATTATTTTCTCGCATTACAAACCGGTGGTCGCTGGTTCAAATACCGCGGCAGCAACCATTTTGAGTTAGTTTTACCTTTTTGGCTACGACAATACAAGCTGATTACTTGATTGTCTGAAAAGTAAGATGATCCACGCGTCAGATGGGCATGTAAAACTTCGGCCCTGCGCCTGACCTGGCCCCGGTGTCCTGTTGATCTTAGTAAAGGAAGAATATGTATATGTAAGCTCTTGTACACTATTTATCTCCCGCGTAGATGGCTGATCTTGGGAAAGGTTGGATTATTCAATTATTAATATTATTTGTAAGTATATTGAAAATGGATTTAATGTTACCAACGGTCATATTTCGCGTAACATAAACCGCAAAAATTGGAAAATATATAAGTACACTCATATTAAAACAAATGGTTTTTGGTAGATTGAGTATAATAAAGTAGGGAAAGATGTCTAAATCTTGGCGAAGAATTTGCGACATGACATGTCCCGGTAAGCTAAAATGACCAAGAGTGCGCCGTCGATGTGAGACAGCACTCCACCCACTACAAAACTACGAAAAAAGTCACTTTCGGAGTTGGAACACCGCCCCAATCTGGGGAAAATTAAAAGTAACTACCTCTTGAAATTAATGTAGAATGAGTGTCGCTTTCGGATGATTAAAAATATGTTGATGGACTTGTAATAAAATGATATATATACTTACCTAAGTATAAAAATAGACGTAGGTAATTCAAATTAAGAAATAACTGTCAAATCAGTAAAGTAATCGGCATTTGCAGTATTGTTTTTAATTTTAATGAGCAGTCAAGGTGCTAGTTTTACTATCACCAGATATTCTTGAATAACCTGAACTACATAGTTAGAAATAAATTTACTGATTTAAAAATAAAAACTAGAAATTGTAAAATCAATTTAGTATTGATGTTGTGCTAGTCAGTCGGTTCGCGGCTAGCGTTTTGTTGGTGTTATCACCAACTTCATTAATAATTATAATTTTTTACAATGTTTAATCTTATGAAGTCCGTTTAATTTTATGAAGGTAGTTTAGTTTTTTATTGTGAATCATTGTTTTAGTATTGACTTATCTACAGTCGTTATTCAGATATTACTGGAACGTTTAAGATAATAAATATTTATATGTAAACAATGAATCATCGAAATCGGTCATATCTGTAAGGTAGTGTTATGAACATATTTATAGTGGACTATATTTATCGTCTTTATGCTATCTCTCTGACATAAATTCTTGTGGTTTTTTAAACTATCTAAAAATTTTGAATACTATCTAATTGCTGAACGTGCTCCGATAAAAGATTTTCAGAATGAAATTTTAAAAATACGTGTGTAGTTGACCACAATAAGATACAATTAACCTTTCATATCATTGATATACTATCTAATTATTATCGATGTTTCATATCAATCACTTTTCGTACCGAAACAATTGAACCGTCAGATAAAATGTCAATCAAATTGATTTCACGAAATTCCTGGATAATCGTAGCCATCATTTTGTCGTATTTCCGAGATGCAAGCTCGCCATGGGAATTCATTATGTAAAATAAAAGGGCTCCTCGCCCCGATGAAAGGAAAATGAAGCGTCACCTCTCCTTACCTTAGTAAACATAGACGCGAGCAACAAAAGCGGTTTTACGCAAGTTTGTATAGGGACAATATTGCAACGTAGGACTTCTTCCGCTTCATTGCGTAATGTAGTAGAAAACGTATAAAAGTTAATACATGATCACGATATCCTAGGACCTAGGACCAAGGAAGAGCCTGGACTATGGAGAAAGGTTTAAGGAGAAATAAACCGACTAACTTCGGCAACTTATGACCGAGGCTGCATAATGGTGGCTTTTTTTGCCTAACCTAAAGTGCATCGTATAGATACGATGCCTATATTAACGATTAATTTACATCTACAGGATGTGGTTTTGCATTTTCTCCATATTTGAGACCTAACAGTTAAGGATTATGTCAATTGATGAAAAATAAATTAATAATTCAGTGGTTAATAACTAAAATATAATTATTGATTCAGGATTAACGTTCAACCAGAATAAGAGCTCTCGAGCGCTCAGAATAGGTCCCAAGGTTGGCAACCGCGCTTGCTCTTGTTTACCTACTTTGCGCGAAGAGCGGTGCCAGACGGGGTTATTTTATAGTGACGGTTGCACACGGGATTTCTTTTCGTACCAAACATAAAAAATAATTCATAATTTTACGTCTATCATTTAATGATTGAATTATGTTCTTTAAAAGGTATATATCAACCTCCGTAAATATGGCAAGAATGCAGAACCACATCCCGTATAAAACAACGGGTAAGTAATGATTTACGAGAGACTGTAGTAAACAAACATACATCTTTAAAGCTAAATGCATCAGACTCCCTTGAGTCACGGATATTAAGTTCAACAATCAACGAATTATTTTCTGAAACACCTTTAACGCGAATATCTGCCATCGATAGCTAACAATTTTTCATCAGTCTCACAATTTTACAGATGAGCTAGTAAATTGATTAAAACTGAGCAATGATTGATTATCCACACCGCTCGCACCTGATATCAGCGATTGTACAACAAACAATTAATCATTTCCGACAGGTCACCCACCGTAGTACTACCGAGCTTGCATCATCATCATCGTCATTATCATCACCAGCCGGAAGACGTCCACTGCTGAACATAGGCCTCCCCCTTGGAACGCCACAATGAACGACAATTGGCGATTTGCATCCACCGGTTACCTGCGACGCGCACAATGTCGTCTGTCCACCTAGTGGGAGGCCTACCTACGCTGCGTCTTCCGGTTCGTGGTCGCCACTCGAGAACCTTTCTTCCCCAACGGTTATCGGTTCTTCGAGCGATGTGGCCTGCCCATTGCCACTTCAACTTGCAGATTCTGAGAGCTATGTCGGTGACGTTGGTTCTTCGGCGAATCTCCTCATTGCGGATTCTGTCGCGCAAAGAAACTCCGAGCATAGCTCTCTCCATAGCTCGTTGTGTGCCGAGCTTGCATACGCGTAAATAATTACATGATATTTATTTAAAATATCATTACTTTATAGATGAAGACTACTTCGTAGATCTAATGTGCGTATCTGTAAATCATGCCTGCCATTTGAGTTGTTATGAATTCTTTGTCATTCGATTCAACCTGGTGCGCGGAGAGAGCCTCCTTCATGAATCCTGGACAGTCATTCCTAGATCTGATTGACCTATCCTCATACGTTCTCGTGTTATTAGTAATATCGGAAATAAAAGTAGAATAATATTAATAACCTAGACTCTAGATCCGAAAGTGTATAAAAGGCAAAAGGAGACAAATCTCATAACATGGGAATTAAAATTAACTTTTGGATGTTTAAGGGCCTCCGCCGACACGATACTTTTTGCATCCGCGTTCGGCAACTCTGTTGCTTTTCGGAAGCTTGATACCGCAGCCGATCGCGAACCCCCGCACACTACTAGCAGATAGCGACCAGCGATTTCGACGCTTTCCAGTCGCTGGATGCAGCAACCGCGCGCTACACCACGCACACTACAGATGCTAGTCGCCGCGACTTTGGTAGTTCCGGGGTTCCCAACTTTAAGGATTTCTCCCTAAATAAATGGAGCATAATACATTGAACTATTTGTATTCTGATTACGTAACATTTATTAATGGGCAATGTTATTAATCTTAATACCGACTTGTAGTTAAGATCTTAGTGTAAAAAACTTGCTTCGAGGAAAATATATTGAGTTTGATTAATTTTGTTAAAATTTTATTCGTTGAAATATTATTTCGTACCGTGCAAAGCCGCTTGTAGTGTATGAAATTTAAAACAATCTAAATAAGTAGATACCTAGGTACTTATTAGATATAAAATAAGTCACTATCCGTGTTATACGTATAGTCGCTCCTGTTTGTTTGTTTCCTTAATCTAAACTAAACATTGAATTTTGACCCAATTTCTACAATCGTTTTGAGGGTTTCGGTACGTTTTAATATTATACGTAGGTATAATTATAATGTATAATTATAAGGTTTAAAACTCCGGCGAGGGAAGCTGATGTCAGTTAATATGTTATGTTAAGCACCGACTTCAATACATTTTCGTTATATTATAGTACTTTTTAGATCATAATAATATCGTTAAAGTCGGATTTTAATATACTAGAAATATTTTATTTAATCTTTTTATTGACTTTACCTATTATAACGCTCTGAATGCATGAAACTACCACGCAACTAGAACAACTATGCTAGACTTTACTAGGAACAAAACAGTGCATTATATACTAAAGTACCGAACTGATTTTGATGAAGCTATTACAACAAGAATTACCGCAATCGGATTTGTAGCTTCTGAGAAGTATGGGAATAAACATATATACATACACACACAGACACACATATATGTATGTATATATGTCGCAGCCGGGTCATTAGTATAGGCTGTCAATTAATACTAAATGTCCTGTTAATTCTAAAATGTAGGGTATGAGGTCAATAGTATCAAAGTCAAAGTCAAAATAACATTATTATGTATAGGTCCCACGGAGGCTTACACAAAAATAATTTTTACGCGGCCGCTACTGAGAAGATCTTTTTATTTTTATTTTTTATTTATTTAAGGACAACCAACAAGACTTACACTAATACATTGCATTTTTTACATTGGTGAACTTAAAACTAAGTGCAAGCTTAATTATAGGTCGCCACAGCATGCAAAAAACGCGTTAATCTTGGAAGACACTCAGCGGGCATGTCCTATTTTGTAATTTTTTTTTAAACAATTGTGTAAACAGTTTTACAAATTATGTATAGGTAGCCTTAAAATTCTAAGCTTACATGATTTGAGCAGTTCAAGCCCACGCAGTTTTATCCTCCAGGTAAATCGAGATTTTATAATAAGCCTTTTTTGACAATCGGCTTCAAAAAGTTTAAATTTCTTCATTGGAAGATCTCGGATATCCTGTGGCAGTTTGTTATAAAAGTGTATACTTTGGCTCGTAAACGATTTGCCTGTTTGGTGGAGAGGCGTAGCATGTACAACAAGATCGTGTTTGGGTTGTTATTTGACAAGTAAAGGTCAATGTCTTGTTGTGTCTTAAATGGAAGGTAGAAGTATCGTTTTCACAAATTGTAATGGGAAGGGAGACTAACAATAGCCGAAGGGGTTACTCGGATATACATATGCTTAGATGCCCATATATAGTCTAACATATGTCAATTATTATAATATGTATACGCGTCGAATACAGAACCTCCTTTTTTAAGACGGCTAAAAAAACAAAGTATAATTGGGGATTACTTGATTTCAAAATAAAGGAGGAGGTTATCAATTCGGTTGTATGTTTTTTTTTTAATGTTTGTTACCTCAGAACTTTGTCGTTTACGAACTGATTTGGAAAATTATTTTTTTAATTGAAAGGATATGCTTCCAGATTGGTCCCATTTTTTTCAAAAACAGGTTCTGATGATGGGAACCATGAGTAACTGAGGGAACTCCTTAAATATTATAGGCATACATATAGCGTTTTTGGTATTTTTAGAAACTAGTCAAGCATTTTCATTCAGAAAGTATCATTTGGTGAAGTGGATCTGATGAAGAAGGCCATAGACGGCCACCGGAACTTTGTAATAAAATTAACAATCCATCCTATTCTAGCCGTGCCTACTAAACGTAGAACTACCGAATTTGGACTCGATGGATAGTTCTCGACGAGTAGTTGCTAGAAAAATGGAGATCAGTGTTTGATGGTTGAGCAGGAAGGTTGTCACGGGATCTCTGCACCAATAAACATAGACCCACGAGTTTGGGTTCGTTGGGTAGCTCTCGACGACTAGTTGCTAGAACAATGGTGATCAAGGTCTGATAATGGAGCAGGAAGGTCGTCACGGTATCTCGGCACCAACAAACGTAGATCTACCGAATTTGGACTCGTTGGACAGGTCTCGACGAGTAGTTGCTAGAAAAATGGAGATCAGGGTATGATGATGGAGCAGGAAGGTCGTCACGGGATCACTGCACCAATAAACGTAGATCCGCCAAGTTTGGGCTCGTTGGGTAGCTCTCGATAAGTAGTTGCTAGAAAAATGGTGATCAGCGTCTGATGATGGAGCAAGAAGGTCGTCACGGGATCTCGGCACCAACAAACGTAGACCTACCGAATTTGGACTCGTTGGATAGGTCTCGACGAGTAGTTGCTAGAAAAATGGTGATCAGGGTCTGACAATGGAGCAAGAAGGTGGACACGGGTTCTCGGCACAAATAGCTTGCAGTCCATGGTTCTCGAGAACTATGAGTATAACACCTAGATATCTTCGGTTTATGGCAATTGGTTTGTTTTATTAAGATATTGTCACATCTGCATTTTTTAAAATTTTTGCTTAAGTTTATATTTTAGTGATGGTTCATGGTTATGTTATGTAGTGGGTGTTTTTAAAATAAATATTAAACTGGCTGTTTGTCAGAATAAAATATAAGTTTTTAAAAGTTAACCTAATAATACACCAAGGGAACCACTAAAAAGAATAAAATAAAAATATTTTTTTACAAAAAAAAGAACCGCCTTCAAAATGCAACTAAAAGAATTCTAAGAATTAGTGGTTTTTACATATACATAATACATTGTTGGACTTGGGCTACAACATATTATAAATACATATTACTATCGAAGTCGGTGCCTAACGTCTAGCAAATACTTACAAGGGCAGTAGGTACCTAACTGTTTTCCAGTTTGGCGCCGTCTTTGATAGTAATATGTATTTATAATATGTTGTAGCCCAAGTCCAACAAAGTATATGTAAAAACCACTAATTCTTAGAAATTATTTCAGGCCTTTTAGTTGCATTTTGAAGGCGGTTCTTTTTTTTGTAAAAAATATTTTTTAAGAGTAGTAGTCGGCCCGGTGCGGAACGAGACTCGTGCAATATGTGTTCAGTGTAATAATAAATATTGACGATGCTAAACGTTACCATGGACTCTTATAAAGCTGCACTGCTTCTTGCTTTACTAATAAAGTGAAAATATAAATCACGGTGAAGGCGGTACTGGCTACATCCAATTACCAGTTTTCAAAAACCTATGTGTTGAAGCAAACATTATCATTCAATCATTCATGTAGATTTGTGTTAAAAATCATGTAGAAGGTGAAATATATATTTTTGCAATACGTGCTTTCTTTGAAATTAAAAACCAAAGCAGCAATATTCCTTAAAAAGTGGTAACTTAAATCGACCCCGAAAATAATCTAGAATACCAGAAAAAGTTGGTAACCCCCCTAAGTCAAAACATGTCACACCAGCGGTACCGTGTGAATCCAATACACTGTAACTTCAGATACAGTGTTTTGAATTAACAACGTTCATTCGATTTCTTTTAACCTGTTTGATGTTATAGCATTCATAGTTTTTTTTACTTTGTATGAAAAATACTGAGATATTGCAATGCAAATTACACTGTTTTTACTAAAAACTACAGGCCTGAAATAGTAAAACACGGCAATTGATGATGCAGTGCATTGTCCAAATAATCTTCGCGGATTGCAAGATACAGTGTTTTGTCAAAACAAAGTAGAAGGGCTAGCGCGACGCGGCTGCGCCAATCAGATTGAGGCTGGGCTATCGATTTCAATTATTATTGGTCGATCTGGCCGAGAGCGACGGCGGCGCAGTGGCTGGAAAGTATGAGCTGATGAACTAATACGTACTGAAATTTAAAAATAAATATAGTATTATAAATACACTAAATATTAAAATAAATCTATCTGGAGAGGAAATGTTGTTTTTTAAATATGACTAAATTACAGCTACTACGCAAGGAATGTGGAAGCGAATTCCATAGCCGCACTGCTTGCATGGTAAAAAAAAAACATTATAGCTACTATAATAATGAGGAGGAACTTCAAAATGCAGAGATATACTGGAACGTCAAGGCTTGTCACAAGACACGAGCAAGGAATAACGCTCACAAAGAAAAAGAGGAGATTAAGGATTGTTAAGTATACAATTTAGAAAATAAAAAATGTACCAGTTCCGCCGCTGACGGATTGGCAGACATTCTAGTTGAGCCCGAAATTCCGACACGATCATATTTCCGCAGACCAAAGATGAAATGAATACACAAATTTTACAATTGCTCCAGTTTATTAAGAAGCTCCTCAGTTGCATCTAGAAACATACATCAGCATAATCGAAAAGAGCTAAAGATCAAGCAAAAAAGATTTTTGTCTGACGCAGAAGAAATTTTTGGAGACGCTTGTGAGACTGATAAGAGTAAAAGATCTTCTTACTTATACCTATCTCCAACATGAGATTCCCAAGAAATATTATAATCAAACAGAACTCTACGAATTTTAACTTTATTTGAGTATGCAATTGGTACGGAATCGAAAACTAAACTGGAGAGTGAGTTAATGTCAACCAGATTCATCACGTATCCGCCACCAAATATGATAGCCTGAGAATTAGTAGAGTTCACTAACAAGCCAATTGATTTTGCCCACTGACTTATGCTATCTAAATCTTTATTAAGCGTATATATCGCTTACCGAAGCTTATCAATATTGGCATGACGATAAAGCTAAGGATGATCATGCATAGAGGTGATAGTTAGAAAACCCTCGCCATAACATTCATGAAAACTGAAAAGAGGAGAGATTACGCCACCCAGTGGAACACCCGCCTCAAGCTCACACCACACAGATGATGTCTCCTCAAAGCGGACAGACTGGGAGCGCCCACGAAGATATGAATATGATCAAAGCAATTGATAGCTGAAAAAGCGACATAGAGAGAGGAAAGAATGCCTAGAAGTATGTCAAAATAAACAGAATTGAAGTCACTACCAAGATCCAATAATACCAGAATAATCAGTTGTTTGCTTTCTATAACCAAGCGTCAAACATCACTTATTTTTACTAAAACTAAGGACTAAAAGACAATTAGGTGTAAAATAGTCTGTCATTTGTTTGTAAACAATAAATACCTTCCAGGACTTCCAGAACAGAACAAGGAGTGTAGATATAGGACTAAAATTTGTAACAGAAAAATTTGGCTGTTTGGGAAAAGGAATGACAATGACAAGCGTTCTTCCCAAGACGGGAAAGAACAGGATTCAATTTAAAAGTTTAAGAAACGAGTGATTATTGGACAAGGATTGGTCAAGGTTACTTCAATGTTAGGTAACAACAATTTTAACTGAAGACCATGATGATATAATTCCCAACCCCCTCAGTAACCGAACTCAAAGAGAAAGTAGAAGATAAAGGCAAAGATAGCTAAGAGAGACAATTTAAAGTGGACAACTTAACATTATCAAGAGTAACAAGTGACTTCTAAAAATGTGCATTAATTGAAATCAAGATCTAAATATGGAGCATTCTCAATAGAAAATACCAAAATATATCAAGAACTGCCACGTCTGTGCAGTATTATGGTTCTCCAACTTATACCTACCAATACACTTTTAGGCCCTGTTTTCCCAAGTCAATACACTGTAACTATATGATACAGTGTATTGCCTTAACAATATCTTCCTTAGCTTCTGACAACTATTAGAGCAACACAAGTTATCGACGATAATTCATTATGTATACTCTAAATATATATAAAACTTAATAGGCTGGATAACTTATAAAATTATTTTTAAATTGGCAGCAAACACTAAAAACTGTCTAACGAAAATTTTGGAGTAATCTTGAAAAAACTAAAAAAATATATTTTGCTCTTTTTCTCAAAATCAGTTTTTCGTAGTTACAGTGTATTGGATTCACACGTTACAGCGCACAGTGGGCGTTAAAACAAGCTTCTCTTTCATAAGATTTTTGATAATGTATTTCTTGTGGTTTTTAAATTCAAACAACCGTATTCATAATCATAACGATATAAGATCATTGCGTTCGATTACCACAATACGTAGGTACTGAAAAGACTTTTTAAATAAAATAAATAAATAAATATTTCGCAAGCTTTAAGTGATTTTAAAGATGCACTAGGGGTTATGAAAATGGAGAAAATTTTATCCCGCAGTTCAATCAAGGTTTCATGAACTGGCCGTTTTTCATTTATGTAACTTACTTTGTTGCTTCGGAAGCGCAGGGAAACCGCTTGCTTTAGAAACTGAAGAGCTCCGGGCTCTTCTTTACACTTTGCTAAATGCGACGAAACGCGAAACGCGCGAAGTAAGTTATTTATTATTGGTTTGGACAATACAGGCCGATTGAAAATAAGATGAAAATGAAATGACGACGTGTAAAGGACGAAGTTTTCTTGCATGAAATTATTATACAGTATGCGTTGTTACTGATTGTTTAAAACCTATAAACCAACCCATAATCCATAATCAACCTATAATCTATACCTAAGTACTAACTGATGACGGGCCCGTTGGTCTAGTGGTTAGTAACCCTGTCTCCTACGCAACAGGTCGTGGGTTCGATTGCCACCAAGTGTCTGGGTGTTTATCTATATAAGTATGTACTTACAAAAAAAAAGTATATATGTATTAGTATCAGTTGTCTGGTTCCATAGTACAGGCTCTGCCTAGTTTGAATCAGATGACCGTGTGTGAATTGTCCCAGGATATTAACTAAATATGTGCAAGCGATGCTGCAGGATAAAGCTAGTACATAATATACAATACAATACAATACAAATACTCTTTATTGCACACAAAAGAAATATACATTTGAAATTAAAACAATTAAAAACAGTGAACAACAAGGCGGACTTATCGCTAAAGCGATCTCTTCCAGTCAACCTTGGGGTACAGGACAGAGCATTCTTATGGGCAGGTGCAGTTATATAAATAAATTAAGTGGATTAAAAAAATATATATATTTAAAAAAAAAAAAAAAAAAAATAAACTACATATTATAATATATTATGATAGACTAATACATATCTATTACCAAGAAAGTGAGAGAAAATCATTTTTTTTAAAGCTAATGTTCAAACTTAAGTGCATTTATTTGAATCATACTGTAAAAACTTCTACACTTGCCAACTCTGGACAAATTATAAAAGGAGGTCATTGGATGGTATTCGTGTACAATATAATAACATTTTCAGACACCTCATGGGTTTTAAATAGGTACTGTAGTGCCTCTAGCAAGTTTACGGAGGCGCGTCTGAACACGTTCAATGCCACTCAGAGAAGCTGAATTGCTTCATATATGGCCAGGGTTGGTCAGTGTAGAAACGGTATTATTAAAGAAATCGCGGATCGTTGGTCTATAACGAACATGTGTAGACGTTGGCGTGAAATAGCAATTTTTTTTACTGGAATGTCTGTTATTTTGTTTAGTTTGGTTATTATTTATTTATTCTGTTTGGTTTCTTCCTTTTTTTTGTCAATGTGTCTTTGTATTTTTTTTGTATGGATCAAGAGTCTGAAATAAATGTATATTATTATTAAATACATTGGTTTAATTAAAAGGCAGATGAAGTTCTCTTTTTATAAAAAAAAACTACGCATTTGTAGTTTTTTTTTCTGTCTAAATTGTTCTTATTGTGCTTGTTTATCGTAAAGATTATATAATTAAATAATACCTGAAAATTGTTTTGGGTGAAGTATATAATATCATTTTTTTTTATATTTCATTCAACTTCTTGATTATGTATTTGCATTTCAAAGTTCTTAAGCGATTTTACCATTATTCAGAAGGATTAGTCAAATCCTGGTGACTTAGATGCAAAGCGAACTTGTTTTTTTATAAAGTACCTACTGGGTTTATACATAAACACATCAAAAGTGTCTAGGGATCAAGCATTTTTGGGCAAAAAAATGGGCAGAAGAACAATGGCGTTTCGTGTGCTTTTCTGATGAGTCTCGTTTTGGTATGAGACCGGATACAAGACGTATACGACACTGGAGAACCCCTGGACGCCAACAGCGATTAAAATCCTGCCAGGAAGTCCATCCTTATAGTGGTGGAACCATCACGGTATGGGCGGGTATTTGGATCGGCGGAAGAACTGAGTTGATTTGGATCAGAGGCAACCTCAACGCTCAAATTTATGCTGAGACGATTGTATCAGACGTCATCGTTCCTCTACAAGTGCAAATCGGTCCCTTATTTCAGTTAATGCATGATAATGCACGACCGCACACCGCAAGAGTTGTAAGACAGACTCTCGCCGCAGCTAACATCAATGTCCTGCCCTGGCCTGCTCAGTCGCCAGACTTGAACCCGATTGAGCATGCATGGGATATGCTACAGAGAAGAGCTCTGCCGAATATGGAGGGTATCCAGTCGCAAGAAGACCTTTTTTTGTTGTTGCAACGAACATGGGCGGCCATTCCACAGCGTGATTTGGATGAACTCATTTTGAGTATGCCAAACCGATGTTCTTGTGTTGTTAGTGTTCGCGGTAGAAACACGGATTATTAATTGTTTAAGTTACCCAATAAAATTTTAAAGAAAACTGTTATTTCAGTCTTTTTTTCGAACTTTTGTGTTAGTGGTTCAAATGTCAAAAATCCCTTTATTAGGAAAATGGCAAATTTCTTTATTAATGCAAAGGTGACTTGGTTTATCGTTACTGTGACAAACGAAAACACTTTATTTGATGAATCCTTAAAGAAAATTTTAATTAATATCAATCAGGAGAAAAGTTATTGCAAAAATATATGTTGATCCCTAGACACTTTTGATGTGTGTACTTATATGTATATCAACATAATAACAACGACATCTATAATACCGCAATAGCAGCATGTGATATTTGTAAAAGGGTTAAGGTTGAAAGTCAGACGGTTTTGTTACCATAACCGTAACGTGACCAAAAAGATTCAGCTTTACAATTCAAACACAAAAAAAGGGGAAACAAATTATATTTTGATACATTTGGAATGTTGTTACAACATTTAATGTTGTTAAGTTAAAAATAAAACTCGTGATTACTAAGTAATTCGATGTTATGGTAATTTTAACAAATCCGTGTATTTGAACTACATAAAATATATTTCATTTTTCTAAAAAATTAAGCTAGTGAACCTTATTTTTGGCCCACTGTGCATCGATGACAGCAGTCGCTAAAACGCGGTGCAGCATTGATGCGGTTGCTAAAACGCGCGACTCCGATACAGCGACCGAGCGCAAGGAGTAGCTCAATGGTCGCTAATGAGTTGCTAAAACGCGATGCAGTCGCAAAGTTGCCAGTCGTTGCAGCTAGAAAACGCTAGTGGGCGGAGGCCCTAAGAACACCTTAACATGCCAAACTTGTTCTAAATACATAACATCAGTAAAAATAAATAATAAAGTAACAACTATGAAGTACGCAAGTTTACTACTATGGTAATAATATTTTCAAATAAGTCAAACTAGTTTTTCCGGTGTGTTAACATTTAGATTAGAATATAAATTCAAGCACGTAGTTAGTTATATGATTAGATCATAAGAGTGGTTTTAAAGTAATCATATTCGTTTAAAACATTACAGCTTACATTAACTACTCTAATTACGTAACGCTATCCACTATTTTATTTTATATCATAACAGTCATATAGTAAGAACAAAATATACTAGTCTATAATATGATGGCTGAGCTGAGACGTATGAGAGGTTTTGCTTAGGACTTACAGGTTTTATGCCAGAATTATTTATGAGTTTCCCAAGAATATGTGACATTTCGACGTTGTTGCCATGAAGTTATAGGGGTAGAAGACAACACTTTAATAAATAAATCACAGTTACTTATACTATGTTAGTAAACATTTTTTCATTTTTTACAAAAAATCTACAATTATCGAATTGCAGCTCTCACGTGCAACTCGACGAACCGACTTAGAATGGCTGAGTCCATTCTGTCCGCAAACACCTTCAGGATTGTGTTGGTACTCCCCCGCAGTCTGTGCACGACCGACGCAGTTTTCTTGCGCATGATCGCATAAAAGTCATCAACTTTCGCATCTGCAAACATGACTGACGCACTACAAAAACGAGAAAATCCAAATTTGCACTACAAAAACTTTAAATACATATTTGAAGCAATCTCTTTCTCTGTGGACCGAGCTGTCTTTCTAATAGATAGGCGGTATTATTTCTACGCGGCGGTATTATTTCCATTATCAATCTTTATTTTAATCGGGAAATAGAGTGATTTACCTTATATTTTGTCTGCTTGTGACCACGGCTGGTACAACCCGGCCGAAACGTCAAGCGAAAATATAAGGTAAATCGCACTAACTCCCGATTTAAATAAAATTTGGTATTATTCCATCCTGACACAAAAAGTTATTATCATCAACATCATCAGCCGAAAGACACAAACACCACTGCTGAACAAAGGCTGAGAAGGGAGGGGGTATCTTACGTCACCCATCAGGAGGAGATGAGTTGGTGCTATTTTTACCCAGTAAAAGTAAATAACAAGTTCTCAAGTAGGGGTCTATATTTATAAAAAATCTACAAATAGCTAAAATTATTTTCTGAAACGCAACAACGTTTCATTTGGTCTCTGAATCACATCAAGTAGCAACCACTAATGGACCTGCTGGTCTTGGTTTGCTCTGTAGCAAAATTTACACCCACGTGGTGCATTTACAAACCCAAAAAATAAATATTAAAACCAATTTGAAACTATGGAGACAGCACAGTCTATCTCTAGGTTACAAAACTTTCCCAACAGCTTTATTAGAAACCCATAGCTCAAATCTTAATTGCACAAACAACACAAATGATGATCCATTTAAAATGCGTTTTCACGTCATGTAAATGTATAGGATGGGAGCCATCAATCACGAGGGACGTCGACAGATTAAATATTCCACTTCCACCCTCGCTTGATATTCTTCCTCTAAATATCGAGTGAATTTTTAGCTGAACCGTGCTCGAACATTTTTCCGATTTTCTTTTTAATTGTGTATTATTCTTTCTACTTAGTTCGTTGAGTTAATTTTGCTGATGTTCAAATTACGAATTTTATGGAAAAAAATAGTTTTTCACTTTAAATACGCTTTCAAATTAAATACCAAGAAAATTTGATAGTAATACAGCGAGGACCCTGTTATTTGCATAGCGATTGGCTGACAGTAACTGGAAGAGGAGATCGGGCTCTGTGGCTCTTGGGAAGGCCAATATCCAGCAGTGGACTAATGTGGGCTGATTATGATGATAATGACAACAAGGACTACAAGGTGTTAGGCCCCTTCTGTTAGAGACCATCCAGGTAGGTACCACTGTACCGTTGTGTCAGATGTTTTGGGTTCTGATGTGAAGGGCACTGTAACTGGAGAGATTGCAGGTTCAGTACTTAATAACGCTCGCTCGCTCTTCTGTTATAAAAAAAAAAGAAATACATACTCTCAGAGTTCTTTCTATTTTTTTTACTAATCCAGGTAATTAAGGTAGGCCAAGAGGAGGCGACGACCCGGCGGTGCAGGCCCTGCGATGTCGCGAACACCGCGAGGGTGCCGGTGGGAGCCATATATGGTATCTAAGAAGAAATGGAAAAAGCAGCTCGATGTCGAATTAGTCTTCATTTCGACGTCGAGCATAAATCCGCATTCTCTATCACATTTCGGCTCGACGACGAACGACGAACGAGGCCGTGCCGTTCGCCGCCGTTATCTAAGGCGAGTTAAGGACTGCACAAAGTTTTTTTCGGTAAAAATCGGTTTTTATTTTAAACACGATTCTAATGGAAATGCCATCAATAATAAAATTTCTGGATGCAAAAGATGGTTCAATGAACATAATACTTTCAGTTTTAGGCACAGGAATGCACTATACATTGTTTTTTCTTGATACGAGTTTGTGTTTGGCAGTATGTGGTCGATACCTTTGCTTGATTTTAATTCGAAAAATCACGCAGAACATTACGATTGTCATTGTCAATGTCATGTCGCGTTCCAAGTGTCTATCTAGTCTAGGTACAGGGTCTCCAGATTGGGGTTTTTTCCCCATTTTGGGGAAAAATAAAAACTTCGGGGAACTTTTGGCGAAACGAAAACTATGGGGAACACATTTTTGCTTGGCGAAAGCTTGTGGAGAAACAAAAGTCTAATTCAGAAAGGTTAAATCATTTCATCAAACATATCATCGCGTAAAACAATAAAATACTCATGGCTAATGGTCAGAATGGCGGGGGAAGGTGTGTTTTTTGGTGGATAGAGATCTTATTTTAATAATCTCCGCTATAGATTCATCTCATAGTGGACTACCACTATACTAATAGATATGTGAATTTTGGTTCCTGTTGTCCCTCTGGAACAGTTTAATAATTCTTTGCCAAAGAGTAGCCTCTAACGTACCAGTTCCCATCTATCTCTATATGACAAAAATTCAGCCAAATACGTGAAAGCGTAACAAATAAACTAAGAAACTAACTCGTTTTTAGTTTTATAAAATTATTAGGTATAGCTAAGGAAGGATTAGATACGAAATGAATTTGGGGAAAATTGTACAAAAATGTATCTTTTTGGGGAAAAATAAAACCTAATTTGGGGAAATTTCACATGCAGGACCTGGAGACCCTGTCTAGGTAACTGTTTACTTTACATTAAATTTTTTGGGAAAACGAATATGGTATAGTCAATCGATAAAATTAGCAATAAGTTGACTTTTTTCTTAAAATGTGAAGTGAACAACGAGTTGAAACGTTAGAAAAGCATAAGGTTCTCGCGACTGGACTTGCTCGTACTCAAGGAAAAATGAATCCTGAATACTACTATGATTGCATCAAAACCTTAGTCACAGACTAAAAGTTAACAACGATGGGCTAAGGTCAGCTGAGTTTTGATAATTCTTTATCTTTTACTGTAGATATAATTTACCACTGAACTAAACTGATACAATTTATTTATTTTAGTACAGGGAAGATAAGAAGGATGTCCTTGTCAACTTCAATGAGATATATTCATATATTGATGGCGGTTGCAGTGGAGGAAATCCATTTGAGAGACAGCTGTGAAGGAACACAGGACGGCGACTATTGCATCATAGTGCCCCAGCTCAGAAATTTATAAATGGCTAGTTTGACTGAAAGCTATTGAAGAATTCAGTGTAGCGGTAGAACTGATGTATGCCTAAATTTTGGTGAGCATGGCTCAAAGTTTCGATCACACCAGCCTGGATTTCTTACAACATAGCAGGTTTTGCGGGCTCTGGAAGTCAATATAAGAAATAATCTTAGAATGACATCAACTGTAAAATACAAACTGTAATATGCCGTGTTTAGGTGCTATCAATATCACAATAAATGTATGAACACAGGTGTAATGATGAAAGAAAATGAATTATTGACTTTTATCTTCTAAAGAAAAACAGGGGTTTACATAGATAGTTCTAATCTAAGTATTTTTCTACTAACTGTGTAATATTTTTAATAAATTGTTTTATTGTAAATAATAATTGTTTGTTTGTTAATACTAATATAAGTAGTTTTTTGTATGTAGGTGTAATCTGTGGAATTAATGAATTCTACCATCCTAAACTTTGCCCTCTATAGGTAATATTTTTTCCTGCGGTTTCACCTGTTATATATATATTTTAATATTATTTTTGTAAACAAACAAATTTTACCAGTTTATGTAACTATTGTTTGTTTGTTTCCAAATAAGGTATGAAGTTCTTTTTTTGAAATATTTTATTTGTTGAAAAAACAATACATAATTAATATTAAATATTTTATTCAATTATTTTTTTCTTATATTTATATAAATACTACACATTAAAATGAAACCGGCTATCACCCACTCTCCTGTATTTTGTAGAAACTTCGTGAATTCCTTATTACAATATTAGCCTTGCATTTAAAACATGAATAACTTGTGTGAAAGGGCTGCGATATATAGGTAGTAATCCACATTTGTGGCCACTAGCATCTTGTAAGTTCCTCGTTCCATTAGCCTGAGATGATAGGGGTACTTATATAGAATCTGAAAACAGTAATTATTTTTATAACATAAATCAACTCAAACAAGTTATTTAGGTACTTTTGCATTTAATAAGTAAGTATTCACTGGCATTGTATTGTTTATTTATATTAGATAGGTTATGCACAATATTTTGAATAACATATCTAATACAAATAAACAATTGGGTCAGCTAGGTGAAGACACCGAGGTTTAACCCACGGCACGTCCCAGGGAAACATAGATAGGTACACAGTACAGCAGGTAAATATAGGAGTTAGAAAAATATAAATTAGTTACGAGACAAGTTAGTTACTTATATGAAAACGAATTGAGAGATTCAAATAGATACCCTTTTTCTTCTTTCCTTCAATTTATTAGTTAATGCACTAGTCATCTTCTATGTCGAGGTAGATAATTATGTTGAAATATTAGTATATCTTCAAAAAGCCTTTAATTGAATTATGTAATTCACGAACTTGACGACGCTTAAGGAAATCATCAGATTTTTTGGCTCTTAGTAAATCTACGATGCACAACACACGTACAGCTACTTTAACACTATTCTAAACACAAAAACAATAAATATCCACGTATAATAATACAATTCAAAAACTTTTAAAGCAGCGGTGGCAATTCGTTCACAAATTCGCCTACAAAAAGCTGCAAAATACAAGCTTTCTATTTTGACAAGTTATGTCGAGGCTATGGGCCAAGTCGAAGGCGAGACGATTGACAAATTTTGCTTAACGAATACAATTTTCACCTACGAACAATCAAATTATTCGACCGCAAGTAGTTCCACCAAAACGCCGTTAATTCTCGTGGCGCTAGTGCTGCGTAAGCAAAGTTAGTGAATGCGAAAACGTAATTCGCCGGTGCCGCGGCGTCGAACTTGAGGTTATTTTGCTTAGCGCATAACACTACAGTAGCACACATTCATGAGGCGTGTTTTGCAAGTTTTCTCTGTTCAACTTACTTTAGAAATAAAATATGTTAGTAGATCCAGTATTAAGCAACCGTTTTTATAAGTCATAGCGGTATTGGTAAATAGGCTGGGTTTTAATTGATAAGAGTTCTTGGGTACGCGGGTTCGAATCCCAGCCCGTATGAAATCTTTTTTTTTTATGCCTATAATACCTATGCATATACTATTGACGTCCGTGTGCTTCATATCGGATACTACATAGTTTTAGCTATTTCTATTATTTAAAATGCCCAAAGGC
The DNA here is from genome assembly GCA_911728495.1 of Furcula furcula. NCBI lineage: Eukaryota > Metazoa > Arthropoda > Insecta > Lepidoptera > Notodontidae > Furcula > Furcula furcula. The sequence goes on along the minus strand of OU452244.1, from coordinate 8,520,099 downwards.
TATTTAGAGTTTCAAAACTGTCCGCTGCAGGCGCTGGTATTGGGGGGCACGTTATGACGTGGGAGTTACCTATATATTTCTAAGTAATATACTCTTATCTATGGTGGGAGCGTCCACTTCTGTTGCGTTCGGCGCTAGGTAGACTCGATGAATATCTATAACAACCCGGCCTCCACCCCTATGGAGACCTTATGAAAAATTCCTCCCTGACAACAAACAATTCTTTAGAACACTATTTTTATCTGGCCTATTCCCAGTAGTTCTACATTTTGTTCTACATATATTGATTTACATAATGTCTTATTTACGCTAATACTACACATTTAAATAAAATTACTTTTACGGATTATATCGCTGGTGCTGCAAAGCAAGCCGTAAAAGTAGTTTTATTTCAATGTACTGATTTCCTTGTTCCAGCATGAAATACAAAACCTAGTTACTGCTTTTCGCGCTCATTTAAAAAAATAAGCATAAGATGTTTTTTATCTTTGTTCCAAATGAGAAATTCCTACGTGAGCCGGGAGATAGTAGATAATTGTCCTCGCTCCGCAGACTAATGTCGTACCACTGTCCTCGTGAATTAGGCGCCTGCAGAATATATTACTGAAGTATACCTTTAATTACATGGAGGATGAAATCCGACAACAAAAAAGTTGAATTAAAAAAATACGTTTCTTTATTCAAGCTGGTGTCGACATACAAGACGTCTGCCTGATGGTAAGCTACATACTCGCCTGTCTATGGCCGCGGGTGCGGTATCGGTAGGGAGTACATTTAATCAATTTAAAAAATGTAAAAAAGTTAATCAAACTTTGTGATTTCATATTAGATTATTGAGAAAAAATTTCTATTATTGATATTTAATTTATTTTCAATTGATAATTGAGAGAGAGAGAAATAATATTAATCCGTTTCGGTTATCTATTTGCTAATCGAAGGTCTTGGATTGGATTCACAGTTTGATCAGGTAAATTGCATACACATGCATAATACCGTGATTTTAGCTTCATAATAATTCCATATTGCCTTAGTTGTGGCCTCACAAATTAACCTCTTAGTTAAAATAAAAGAATTGTTCTGTGAATTATGTGTTGTATAATAAAATAAATAAAACCACAAAAGAAACTGACGAAATCTATGGATAATAGAGTCTTCGCGATCTCTATCAAAAGACTGCCGCATCTCTATATTATCGCCATCACCGCAATCAATATAATACTCTACTTTTATGACGATGTTTACCCTCATGAAAATCCATCCGTGGTTTTTAATTAAAGATCGCTAGTTGTGATTGCGTGCTTCATCCGCCAAACCGCTGGGGTGACTAAGATCTGGTCCCACGGGAACGTGAAAAATTTCCCTGGTTTTCCATTAGGATGAGGGCGGCCGCGGTGCTCTCCGAAATATTACTGCAGACAGATTCTTTAGATGAAACTTTCATTTTTTTTATACCAGCAACTCGCATTTATTTCGCAAGGGATTATTTTTTCTCATGTTAATTAGATTCAAAGTATTTATTTCAAAAAAATATCTATCTTACCCATTATAGTATAACCACATAGAACCTTAGATAGAAAAAGCCGCACGATTTAAGTTTTCACTGTTATAATTAAAACCATTATTGCTGCAGATATTGAGTTTATGCTTTTTTATTCTCTATCTTATATATTATGTTTCTTTTTCTGCTGTAAATTGAAAAACTAAGGTACTTACTGTAATAGGTAAAAAACATTTTACGCTATTGCTTTCCTTACAAATGATTAGTATATATCAGGTGTTTATTTCCATAAACACAACTCTATTATTTAAATTTACTCAAAATTGACGTAATGACGATTATCTTATTTTCTATTTAAGAAGTTTTTAACCAAAAAATAGAAGGAAGAACGTATTGGAGTCATACGATCAACTTTTTATTCTTAATTTCGTGTCGACATGAAAACCACGGGAATATTTAAAAACGACGCGCGGCGACTTAACGACTTTTAAATTTCAAGTGCTGCCCTCTACTCCCGATCAATAAAACGTTAAACTTTTGGCCCAGCTCCTAAACTCTGTTTTGTAGTAATACACACATTCCAATCGGCAATCCTGGTATCTGAGGGCTATCCGCGAGGATTAGGGGCTCCCGGGCCGTTATCTCCACACAATGAGTCCCATCAGTAATTACTACCCCTCACCGAGAGGACACATAACTAAAACTTCATTACTACCGCAAAAACACGGGGTGTGGTTTGGGTGAATTCCAAATAGATGCTATGAATGGACGAACTAACAATAATGCAGATTATGCTGTGAAAACAAAATATTTGCAGTAAGTATTATGACTAAATTAAATTACTGGCCAAAATGAATGCATGGATGGATGGGGGTTTATTACTAGTCAGGTTTTAATAGTTAACGAACAAAAGTACATTGTACTAGTTTTTGATAGCTACCGCTAGAGGCGCTGGTGTGAAATGTATGGAGAAAATCGTCAGTTTATATAATCGTTTTCGTTAACCATCAAAATTCGTACTAAGCCGCCGTCTTTTTTGAGTTACAGTAAAATATAATACCGGAGGTCATATTAGAGGATCTTGTAAACGACGCTCTTCTCATTATGGCTGGCATGCAGAAACCTATTAACAAAATCTATGGATCGAGCTCTGAGTATTTGGCGGCATGTAAAAGAAAAGCGAAGTTGAATAATACTTTCGATTTGAATAAAAAATATATCTACTAACTAGTGCATATTTGTTATATCAAACCTAACAAAAGTAAAATTAAAAGGCTAATAATCTCCAGTCTCTAAATACATAGCATACATTTATTAATTCTTATCAACATCTGCCCACATTAGTCCACTGCTGGACATAGGACCCAAGGCACACCACCACAGATATAGATATACATCTATATCTGTGCACACCACGGAGCCCGATCTACATAATTTAATGATATTTGAAATTTAATACAATAGAACTTGATTCAGTACTTTATTTTGGACGAAACGAAAACACTACATACCTATAAATGCATTGTTTGTTTCTGGTTATAAAGTAGGGCCAATTTAATTGATCAAACATTTGACACTTCATCAAAATTTAACAACGTAACCTTGTAACGGCGGGCATAAAATTTCTTTTTTTTTATCGAATTAAGATTACATATTTATTATTCTAAGTTTACTGTAATAATGACAAAAGAAACAGACAGACCAAAGAATCTGACAGATGTCAATGTGATGTATTAAATTGGCCATAGATAACATTATTCCTTACATATGCAAGGCATAGCACGGGCTCAAATACGATGAACGAGGCCATATTGCGTGCGGTCGGAGGCTTGCCCTAAATCCAATAAGCCAGGTATTACCCGGATTAAGTGTCTCAGGAGAGTTCTTCACACTTGATTGATTACGATGTCCTAAAAAGTTGTTTTTTTTAACATGCTGGTAGTAGCGAGTCCTTTACTTTCTTGTGGATGTTTTCAACGTCAATATTTTTAAATAATTAAGTATTAGTGGAAGATCGAGTAGGAATTAGGCTCCTTGTGCAAGAAACCGTCCAAGTAGGTATCGTACCACAGCAGTTTGATATTCTGCCGCCAAGCAGCAGTGCTTACTCACTAAACATTACTGTGTTCCGGTGTGAAGAGCACTGTACTTAGCTAGTGAAATTACCGGAGACAAAATACTTAATATCTAATGTCATAAGGGTCGGCAACGCGCTAGTGACCCTTCTGGTGTTGCTAGCGTCTATAAGCTGCGGTGACTGCTTACCATCAGGCGGGCCGCATGCTTGCTTGCCACATTGGTTGTATAAAAAAAGAATGAATTATTAAAGTCATTTCAGCGACTCGTTATCAAATATACATATTTCTTTGTCTTTTCTGTTCTCTAAGCCCCAAGAACATTTGTTACCGATTTGTTTACATTTTATTTTCTGGTATTTCGGATAGAGTATAAACATTCAATTTGATTCAAAAATGTTTTTGCGAATCACCTTTCTACCCATGGTGATACAAATTTATAATTACCACAGCTGTTTGTTCCCGCGTATTGTTACCGTATCCGACTTCCGGTTATTTATTACATGGGAATATCCGCACCATACAGCTCGTAACACAAACATAACGGTGTTTTAATGGGAGCCGGTGACCACAGCTGTAAATAAAGCCCTAATTAAGCGAAACAAAACCATGCCACCACTGCCCTGCACTTTTTTACCTTCATTAGCCTACCGTGCCATCATTTTGCGGGGAAAAAACCCTTATGACATACACCAGAGAACCCTTTACAGAAGCGAACACGTCAGATAATCTCGCAATGAAATAGAATATATTGCCGGTTAGAGCAATAAAAATACTCATTTTGTGATATAAGTACATTGCGATTGCTGAATAATAAAAAAAATAATTGCCCATTATAGGTGTGGTGAATGAGGAATTAGTTTTAACGAACAAAAAGAGTTCGCAGTCGGTAGGATTCGAACCTACGCTCCCAGAGGGAATCTGATTTCTAGTCAGACGCCTTAACCGCTCGGCCACGACTGCCACATGCGCTTTGTTGAAATTACGATATAGTAGCTTTTTAAGATACTAAAGGTACAGTTCACTACTCAACATCGATTACTGAAGGTACAGTTAGCAGATAGCAGATGGGAAAGTGAAGACCCACCAGCAGACAAGAATCGAGGTCTAGTACGGGTTTTGATAGTTTACGAGCTCGATCAAAGTGTCTTTTCTGTCGTACATTTTACTAGTTTTCAATAGTTACCGCTAGGGGCGCTGGTGTGAAATGTATGGAGAAAACACAGTTTTGATGAGTTCGGAAACTCGTAATTACTAGACAATATTAGACTTTAAGTTATATTATAATGCAGGATTCAACGACACGACATTTGCATTGCGTTGGCCACTGCTCCATAAGTTTACTACTTTTAGAGACGAATTTCCCAATAGGGCTATAATAGGCTAACTACAAGCCTATAGCGGCAAATTTTCTGCAGCCAGAAAAAGGAATTACCAACTTTGTCTGTCGCAACTGGTCTGAGTCCCTCACCCAAATAAAAAAAAATAAACGACTATATCCGTTCCCTACCTAAAAGCGATTTTTATAATAATGATCTTCAATTTCGATCTGCCAGAATTATTTTTCCAGTGCAGAAATATCAGCTAATCGAAAATAGCCATGCCATACATACCATTATATAAGAGAACGTAAGTAAATAAATAAATAATCACCTGTAATTTACATATACGTGTAGAGTTTCCATTTACCGCTACCATTAAAAATGATAAAATACATACTTACCGTATCTGTATTATTTATGTACAGTAATATTAGTGATTACTGATTATAGGTTATACTGTGTACAAATAACATAAGTACTTACATTATAAATAAACGTAGATAATATCATGTCAACTCACCTTTATCGCCCACTATAAATTTATAATGTGTATTATTTTGTAGTCCATAATTTCAAACTGGTTACCATGAGGCGCCGTGGCTTAGTTGGTTAAAGCGCCTGTCTAGTAAACAGGAGATCACGAGTTCGAATCTCGTCGGGGCCTATAGTGGATAATCTTTTTGTTTGCTTTGAACATTTATTTTCATGTTCTTAATATTTTTATCTATAAAAACTATGTATTACTTTTTAGTATAGAATCTCTTGTTACCTTTTTTTTTCTTGAAATTACTTACAAGACCGTTTTTTTTCGTTCAATATTTTCTATTTCACCGATGTGTGATATAAATATAGTAGTAGTGTGATATAAATAAGTAGACGTTTCGATTGAAATCCTTTATGGTAAGCGGCGATGCAGTCTAGGATGATAAAGCGCAATAGCTCATAAATACACAAGGACACTGTGGTCTGCGTGAATCAAAGAAATCACTAAGCTGGAAACTGAAGAGACGATACTATGCGGTTACCTACTTAACCGTCAACAGCAACTGAACAACTCCTTCGTACACATTATCTTCAAGACAAACCGCTAATTCGTCGCCGAGTTCGTCACTCAGTTTTTTAAAGATATAATGCCACCTGGGATTATATTTATAATTTAAAAAAAAAACTGTGCAAGAATAATAATAATAAGGCAAATAGGGCCCGCTATTACTTCATACATTTCAAATAAGTATTTTAAAAGGAATCTGTCTATGTTAATTAATGCACTTCAAGTAATGAGAAGTTACTCGGTTTAAAATATTCCGTTTTCAGGGGTATTCTAATTATAAGTCTAAGTTTTCTAATACCAAGGTGGCAAGCAAGCATGAGGCCCGCCTGATGGTAAGCAGTCACCGCAGCCTACAGACCCTAGCAATACCAGGAGAATCACGTAGGTATTATAAGTCTTGTGTCTGGTAATTTCACTGGCTACAGTCAGTGGCCTTCACACCGGAGTCCGGAACACAGCAATGTTGACACACTGCTGCTTGGCGGAAAAATGCCTGACACTACGGTGGTACCTACCTGCCCCCCTAGACAATGTAACATTCTACAAGCGCTGTCGCTAATAGAAAGTATAAAAATGTATGAGGATGACATAAGTCATCGAAAAATCACGTGACAAATTGTAGGGAATTGAGCGAGTTAGCGAATGAAGAAATAGATTCGCTATGAAGCGATTGCATCTTGTCTAGGCCCTCTGGACTATGAGATAAGTCTCTTGTTTTGATACTAGCTGACCAACACCGCCATCGATATAATAATAATAATATCTTGGGACAATCCACACACGGTCATCTGATCCCAAACTAGGCAGAGCCTGTACTATGGAAACCAGACAACTGATACTAATACTTAAATACATTTTTTTTTGTAAATACATACTTAAATAGATAAATAACACCCAGACACTTGGAGGGAATCGAACCCACGAACCATCGGTTAGCGGACAGGGTGTCTAACCTAGTGGTTACCTATTTGGTGGTGGACCAACGGGCCCGTCTATATAATTACTTACTAAGTACACCAAATCGATGAACGCTGCTCTTTTTCCGACACTTACAAAAAATGCCCTTATATTTCGACCAATTTAAACAAAACCCTGACAAATTATATATCTAAACCTCCCTCATAAATCACTCTATCTATTTGAGAAAACCGCATGAAAATCCGTTCAGTAGATACCTAGTTTTTTAGTTTATTGCGGACAGGCAGACGCAGCGGAGGACTTTGTTTTTTTATAATAACGTAAGTAGTTATATTGAAGCAAACGAGTAACTGGTGATTTCTCGGTACTGCGATAAACTTCCAGTTCTCATTATTTATTATAAGTAATAGTTATCAATTATACATCACCTGACACTGATATTTGCGTCATTTGTAGCCTACATTCCATAGTACTTTACATTATTCCAGAAGGTCCAAGTGATTATTCCTCTTCATTGTATAGTCGGCAACCGTAATGATAAGTAAGTAAATGTGTAATAATTATAACGTATCTTACTTAGGAGTGTATGGTGGTGTGGTACACGAACTGGCCGAATTAACGAGTTCAATTTTAGACTTACTTAGCTTTTACTTAAGAACTAGCAGAAATGTTCAGTCACTAATGTATTTAATCATAAAACTAGCTGTTATCCATGGGCTTTAGGTTACAGTTCTAGTTAAGGCGAGAGCACATTTGTTGTAAACTTGTAACTGATTACCTCTATGTTCAAAAGGAAAGCGTTAGTAGCCCGTAGCCTACATTGATAACGGTTTAGAATTTTCTGAGGGTACTACTAACATAATGTTTAAGTGGTATAGTTATAGTACGTAAGTAAGACTCGAAAAAAAATCAAAAAACGCTTTTATAAAAAGAAATCCGATGAGGGTTTTAGTTTTAACTGCCTAAGTACTGTATGATAGATAAACTGAGGTACTTACGCTAAAAATATTCATTGTAGTTTTTTTAAATATGCACTTGTTAGTATCAGACGATAAGACTGCATAGCAATTCATTAATTTGTACGTAAGTATTCATTAGGAAAAATAAACACACATAATTGATATTTATCACTCGTATATTCACATTTGTGTCCACTTACATATTTACACATGTACAATTATAGTTGCCCCAAATAACACAGGTCGGTACAAAACGGGGTCATACATAACTATCTATATAATAATAGGTGCACGGATAATTCTAGACAAACCTCGCTGTTGTTTACGTGAAACATAGTCATTGTCACATGAGCAGGTGCTGGCTAATGGGTACCTACCATTACGCTTATACAACATTTTTTTTTAGTAACTGTAACCTAAATCCGAAAAGTCCAACGATTTTTATGTCAAAAGATCAGAAAAAAAGTTATTTTTTCTTCGGGTCAGTTCCTACTATTACCTGTGTACGGAAGTGGGTCTATCGGTACCCGTACACAGCTATCCATATCGCGTCAAGGTAGGTCACTGACCGACCGAAGTAATATGGGATAACGAGCTCGAATAATTTTTGGGATAACTTTCACCATAAATTGAAAACCACTGTAACAGGTCATAGTTTTGATTCTAAACAAACTATCTTCCGCTTTAGGGTATACTCTAACTAAAGTTGTATAATTACCAAAGTGGTAAAGTACTAGAGAGATCGCACGGTAACCTAGCGAGCGGCTGAAAAAAAGGTATTATTTTATAGTCAGTCCGTTATTAGCAAAATACTGCAAAATACAAAATAATAGGGCTGAACAATTGACAACATTTCTATGCAAGTAATCGCGAGCATAGTTATCGTGCGCTCACTGTAATTTAACGTTTTATTTCGAGCCTACTTCATTACAGAATTTACAGAGACAACACACTAGCGATTTGCGAACGTCTTTCCAGCGAGGCGAACGCTTAACATTAACGCTGTATTTTCGGAGCGAGTTACACTGAAAAGCATATTTAGGCAGGCTACCTGCACACAAATAGTGGCGTTAAAGTACGTGGTATGTTTTCCAAGCCGGAACCAAAACGGCGTTAGACTATAAGTACTTACATAGTCCTTCGGTTATTAATTTGATTAATCGTGTCCTATTTGTATCGATTTCGATATTCATCTCCTGTTTTTCTTTATAAGATCAAATTCAGACCTATAAACGTATGAAAACAGGAGTTGATGACCAACAATTAACCGTATTGTTCCGAATTTGATATCGTAAAGAGAAACAGGGTATGGTAAATTGGGAATAGCGTAGTCGCTATTCCCAATTTACCATATTATTACCATATTATTTATTTGTGCTCTTACATACGAGAAGCGTTGTTCACACCAACCAAACCTTGCCCACATTAGTATGTGGGCAAGCTTCTCGTATATAAGAGCACAAGGATAATTCATCATCTATATAGCCATTAGGAGCTTAGCCTACCACCTGAAGTGTGCAAGTACTCTTATATTGAACTCGTAACGAAATGCCCGTTGAGATGACGTTGAACGATCGCCACGCTTTCTGGAAACACGCTCGGAAATCGCTAGTGTGTGTCCGACCATATTAGTCAATTATAAGCACAGATAGCGTTATAACTTTTATAAAATGGCTACATATCAATTACTAAATCACTTAATTATTTGACAAAAAGGAGCTTCCTTTTAAAAATGTTATAAGTATTTCCAGTTTTAACCAAAGTTTTAAATAATCAAATCCAGTTTTTAAACACATTACGTTCTCGAAACGCGCCAAATTTATAGCAGTAATTTATAACATTGACATATTAATTAAATACTTTATATATATATATTTAAAGTATTTAATTAATATGTCTATAATTAAATACTGCAAATAACAATTCTAGTATTAATTTTTACTTCTTTATTAATCGTCAGATCAAGATTTAATAATTGTTTTAGTGATTTTATCGTTACAAAAATCGTTTTAATCAGAGCCCTACCACCACCTCCATTAGCAGTATCACATCATACTTGACATGAGGTAGAGACGTTAATATACGTATACCCTATCCATTTTCCCAACAAATAAAAGGTAAACAACTTGAGGTTATGTTGTTGAAGTAGCGTGTTTGTTTTTTCATTGTATTTGCTAGAAATTTAATTGATTTGCATTACAATTTGTCTAAAGTTATTATTTTATAACCTGAGTTCTGCGAAATCAGAATATACCTATTTCGAAGCACAGTTTGAAAATTGTTGGTTTCTTTGTTTACTTACCTTTTATTTTTTGGGATAATGGATAGGGTATCGTTTATAGTTTTGACACTTACTGTCGAGAAAGTAAGGTGAAAATAATATTGCTATTAGAGGTGATGGTACAAGCCCAAGTTGTGCTTTAAATAATACAACGTAGCGCACAGATTTTAATATAAGATTGTATAGATTGTATAATAGTTTTGATAATCTAACGAGTTTCACGTAAACATTTGATCATTGCAATTAAGTTTAAAATGATAATTTTTACTCGTCTTTACTAACAGCAGTACAATAATGAATTTTATTAAAACCCCATGAAAATTAACTATTAGTAGCACTGTAAAACAGTAATTGTCATATACAGGGTGTTACAAAATACCCCGTAAAAAATATACCACAAAAAACTAAAAAAATATTATTGTTTTCACTGATGTGCAAACCCTATTTCAGTATTAATAAAGAGTAAAACTACGCAGAATGTACTACATTTCTACCTAATTCGCGGAACTACAAAAATTTTAAAAGACCTAACCTAACGAAACAACCTAAAAACTGGTGGAAATGTCCAAATGTTGGAAAAAGTTGTAGGATACAACTGTTTCGAGTTTTTTGCGATCGTTTAGAAGATTTGAAATTGACAACATAATTTTTTTTTCATCGTGACATTTTCTGAAGCCAGTACTTGAGTATAACGACATCCTTGTATTGAAGCACATCTATATAATATTATATGAATGAATAAAAGAAAAACTATTAAAGTATACAATTATTAGGTAAAATAGGTACGTAGACCTTTCTGTTAAATAATCTGGTTCCCTGACACGACAGCTTACTAGGGATGACAAAATTTTTGGCTTTGATAATTAATTATATTTTTACGGGGTATTTTGTAACACGTTGTATAGGTACAACATTTAGGTATATGACAATGTAATCTTGCATAACTAATCTTGCATTCGATTACAGATAACAAAAACGTATAAAAAGTAAAAATCATAATAAATTACTTATAATAAATGCAAGTTTAGCCATGGTTGTATTATAAATTTATTAAAAAAACAGATAATAAAAGGCATTTCTATGAATAGATACTATTCTGCTTGTAAATCATTAACATTTAATTATACAATATGAATACGAATCACAGGTGCACGTTATTGCTTATTCATACCGCGCGCGCGAACTGTGAATATTATCAATAATTGTGTCTCTATTCCAGTCTTAATCATTAGATAATACTCTAAACATACAAACGTCTTGATAAACTCTGAGGCACATTCAATATTACGTATTATAGTACAGTACAATCGCTATCAATTATAATATTATTTACAAAAATCTTCTACACTAATATGGCAGTATTGAGGTTGTCGAATAATTACAATTGGGTCAGTTCGCTAACGCAGAATTGTCTTGTTTTGAGATGCGTCGTTATGCAGGCATTTTGTGTTGTGTCGTGTCCGGAGTAGGTATACAAAGTGCATACGACATGATAGCATTAAATAAAACCACGTATGGCACATGACATTCCAAGGTCGACTTCCAAATATTGCTTCAATAAATATAGTAGTTTAACTATAAAACACTTTTTAAGTCTACTTTTTTGATACATGTGTAACATTTAAGCTACCCCGACCCTCGCTGCATGTTTTTGAGTAACAACGACCAAGAAATCCTGTGATGTTGCCGCTTTTACCGAAGCAATAAATAATCATTTAAAAAACTTGGAAAAAAACCATGAATAATTTTTGCCATTGTTTTATGTATAATTTGTGACAAATTTAATGCCACCGTCTAGTATTATTTCTTTTTAAATGTATAAATATACTTAATAACTTTGACAAAGTCTGCACTCGAACGAAATAGAGAATCACGACACGAAAGCAACACAAAACGACATTATTTGACTTCGATAATCAGCTTTGATCTTAACTCATCAACTTCTAAGTAAATTAAAACAGAATTTCTAAACTTGCTCTTATATCAAACATTATCTATACAAGCTAACGAGTATAGATCAAAACGCAATGTTGAGCTTTCGCAAAAAAATGTAACATTATAAGGTCAACGCACCCGCAACAATTTTTTTTTGCGTTAAAAAACTGACACAGAGGCAGATGTCACATATTTTACGTATGTTTTTCAATAATCTGTTTCGCATAACATGGTTAGGTAAAGATGTGTAGGTACGGCTATCGCTGATAAAGAATAGCCGAGTATGATTTAAGCATTAACATAAATTTAGCTTTTAAGATTTTTATTTAATTTGATTTAGTCATCTCCTAATCGTCCCTCTATCGATGGTATGTAAAAAAGATTATAGTTTTTAATTATTTAATTTAAGGTCAGGTTGCTTAATAATTTCTTAAATTCGAAAACAAAGATGTGTTTACATAGAGAAAGACACTGCCTTCCAACTGGTCAACTCAAATTCAAATAATTTATTTTAAATAGGCTTAACGCTCTAGCACTTTTGAACATTTTCATTATTATTTTAAAACGGCGACCCGAAACCGAATCCGTTTTAATTGTCATCAAATTAATTCAATTCAGTCCAAAATTGTTAATACCTATAGACAATAGCAACTGATTTGTAGGCAGTAAATTCCCTAATTTATATAATTACTTTCAATCGGGAAGTACACGTGGGAAGTGTGACTCTGAGCTTTTGGAGAAGCTCAGAGTCACACAACGAGCTATGGAGAGAGCTATGCTCGGAGTTTCGTTGCGCGACAGAATCCGGAATGAGCAGATTCGCCGAAGAACTAAGGTCACCGACATAGCTCTTAGAATATGCAAGTTGAAGTGGCAGGCCACATCGCTCGAAGAAGCGATAACCGTTGGGGAAGAAAGGTTCTCGAGTGGCGACCACGAACCGGAAGACGCAGCGTAGGCAGGCCTCCCACTAGGTGAACCGACGACATTGTTCGCGTCGGAGGCAACCGGTGGATGCAAATAGCAAATTGTCGTTCATTGTGGCGGTCTAAGGGGGCCTTAGTTCAGCAGTGGACGTCTTCCGGCTGGTGATGATGATGATGATGGGAAGTACACAGAAGTTAGAATACCGAAAGTTACAGAAATGATTTACTTACAGAATTCTTTTGGTGTTAATTATGCAGCAAATTTAACTCGATTGCCATGGACTTGCAGTGCATGAACTATGTTGAAACTTACCTACTGAATGAGATCATTCTAATTACTACATTTGGTACTTACTCTGAGCAATACACTGTACTCTTACGCAAGTAATAGAGCCAGTGAACTCTATTTTTTACGATACTTTTGCCGGCAATTTAAGCAATTTAGCGGCAATATCGTGTAACAAATGGTAAAGTTAGCCATTTTTTATTGTTAAAGAAATGAATGCTGTTGAACTGCATTTAACTTATTTATATTGTAATTTTGAAAAATACAAGCAATCCATTGTGTTTTTGGGTAAAAGTTCCTTAAACTTTTAAAAAAGGTTGTAAATATTATAGGTATTTTACACACAATAGTTCCGGAGGAAATTCTTTCAATTATAGTGAAAACTTTATCAAAATATATTGTGTAGGTTAGATTAACTAAGCGAAGAAACAGACAGGCAGACGCAATTTATGGTTTTATTTTAAAGATTTTAATAGATTTAAATCCAACTCTTAGAAACTTCTGCATGTTTTACGAGTATTTTAATGGAGGATTTTATATTTTTAATGTATGGAACTGAGTTCAACCTTTTGGACCTCTCCTTATCTAAATTACTGTTAATTGCCCAAAGTTATAGGCTCCACATTCATAATTTTATGCAGCATATTTATAGTCAATCACAGAGTTAATTAGAATCAAGAATAAATCTTACAAAACCTGATAAATATGTGACAACCGCGTTAACATTTAAATAATTTACAATTCAAATAAACACATTTAATAAAATCAGTCTCTTAAACAATTTCACTATACACTATCCACTTGGGTCGGTCGACACGCCCGCACGATAAGGCCTCTGTCCGTAGAATGTATCTCACTATAAACGCGTAGAATGTATTTCACTATAAACGTATAAATTAACACTTTATTGTCGTCTTTGGGCATGTATTTAAATAAAGGAATGATTTACACGAATCTCGTGAGCTGTGTGTGGAAGTCTCGCAGGAATATTTGTAGTTGAGGCAGCGTCGGCCGATCGTCGGGCGACATCGCCCAACAGTACGCCATCACGGCAAACCTTGGACAATAAGAGATGAAATGTCAGTTTTGTCTAAAAATACAGAACCTTTAACGGTACAAATCTGAGGTTATTTATGGCTGTGGAAGACGGTTAACCCATTATTAAATTTCGTTAGGCCATCAGTCGCTAATTATACAAATCGATCGATCTCTTTGCTACTCGTATATACTATATCACTATACTATTTAAAAGAAATCGTCGACAATTATTAAATTAAGATTTAATTAATTTATGAAGACACTGTTTTTTGTTTTTTTTTGCTACCGAAGGGCGGATGGCCAAGACTAACTAACAACGTTTGTAAGGTCATATGCAGTCGTCTACAAAACGATCCAAATAGTATACAGGCAGATGGATTTACGGTTTCGACACAGAAAGGGCATTTTAGGCGATTTCTGTATACGAAACAAAGTATTGATATACTCACAACTCGTCAGGGCAATTCGCCGGCTGCTGCAACCGATACCCGTCTCTCAGATACGCGGCCACCTCGAAGGGGTCGACCTCAGCATACGGCTGGTGTGCCAACGTAGTTAGCTCCCACAGCAGCACTCCCAAGGCCCAGACGTCGGCCGCGGGGCTAAACTGGCGTTTAGTTAACGCCTCTAAGGCGATCCACTTTATTGGTCTGTTTTCGTTGTCACCCAAGCAATGGTAGTCGGCGGGGAACAGGTCTCGTGATAGGGCGTTGTCGGCGATCATCACTCGAAGGTTTTCGTCCACTCTGTTAGAACATCGAATAAATTAGTACTACGTTTTGAACTTTAATGATATGTATTAAGTTTCAATAATGTATGACAGTTGGATGTGCTTTTGAAATTGAGGGTTTCTACTAAAACTTTACTTGGTACTAGATCCCTTGTGCAAGATACCGTCCCTGTAGGTACCAACGCAGTGCAAGGTATTCTTTCGAAAAGAAGAAATGCATAAACCTTGCTTTGCTGTGTTTCGTGTGAAGACACCGTTCTTAGTGAAATTACTGGGCTCAAGAAGCTTAAACAATGTCTTAGGTGACGAGTGATGACAGTGAAACTGTCCATGGGTAAACATTTATATGATCGAAGGGTTGTTTACGATCAAGCAACCAACCAACTTATCAAAAAGTAACTTACATGCAATTCCTAGCAGCGATGTCTTTATGCAAAACGTGTTGAGTATGAAGATATGCCAGGCCGTCCAGTGCGTGGAGAGCCATGCGGACCACATGTTGTGTAGTCAAAGGTGGTGGTGGCGGTCCTGCCAACGCACCGCCTAATGTAACCCCTCTACAGGCTAGAAGGAATTGCTTGAGATTCCTCCAGCCCACGCTCCAAGGATACAACAGGAATGGAGCTGTTTGATCTTCAATGCTCACTCCAAGAACTGACAGAACACGTTCGTGATGTAGCCCGTACAACATACATCCTTCTTGAAGCAGTAGTGACACCTGACAAAGAAGATTAACGTAAATTACTTACGGACTAAAGTAGATACTAAAAATCTTAATTTGAATGCTCATAAGTTTCAATACCTGCACTTGAGAAGCGTGTTCAGCAACGGTCTTAACGAGGACTTCTTGTTCTCTTCCGTTCTCATCAGCGTAAGTGCCTCTGTATACCCGGCCGAAAGTCCCTTCCATGGCGACGGACCGCAATCGGACGCGGCATCTCTGTATCGTCAACTCTGTTATCCTTTGTTGCAAATCTCTCGCTTTCTCTTCCGCAGCGGCGGCAGGCAATGACGTTGGGCGACGGTAGCTGGTGTAGCTGGCGGCGGACTTGCACGAGGAGTCGGGGAGGAACGCATGGGCGTCTTGTTCGTCGCTTCTAGCGCGTCGAAGCTTCCTCGCTCGTGCTCTGCAAGCCGCTGCAGTCACTGCAGCGATAAGAAGAGCTCCGCCAGCGCAACCGGCTCCCGCGTAGAATATATCCGCGGATGTTGCCGCATACGGCGCACTGTCAACTCTGACAGCAGGTCTAGCAGCCTCTTTAAGGCACACTTTCATCCGTCGAAAACGCAGAGTCGTCGATGAGGAACCGGTCGACACGTTCAAGGATATCGTGATGTTCACCTCAGCGGCGACGGTGTGAGTGCAAGGCAAGTCTACTCGCCATGTCTGCGGCTCCGTTGGTACGTAGCCTTCCGTGGAAATATTCAAAGTAGGTGGGTGCATAGCTTCTTTATTCTGTACCACTTCGACCTGCAGCGTGTACGGTAACTGCAACAAACATATTTTTTCGTGACTCAAAACGAGTTGTTGGTATTCGATTATCTACGTGGACATGAAATTCCTAACGGTACACACATATTACGATGTAACTGTATCAGTACGCATAATTGACGGACTGGAGCACGCGAGAGAACCCTACACGGCTCGTCTGTCAGTCTATAGCGATGCCAGATGGGATCAAATGTCGAATGTAACCCACCGTGAGAGCACGAACATTGCTCCTTTATTGGATGCATAACCTACCTTGGACAACGCTAGTATATTTGCATATGGAGATGACGTTCGTCCGATGTGTTTTATGTTTCCCTTATGCAGCCGACAAGATTGTATTGTAACACTGTGGTATGCCATGCAGATGTTGCAGCAAGCCTCGGGATATTTCGAAACTGGTTATTAAATATTATGATCATGAGGCGCTCATTATCTGACTAATCATCGCGCGGCGCTACATGAATTGTTAAACAAACATTCGCCGCGGGCCCTTTGGCCGGCTCATCAGCCATGCATTACGGAGGCACCGCGGTTGGGCCTCGTAAACCGCGTAGGTGCCACAGCGAAGCCCCTAATTAAATATTATCACTTGGCAGTCGGTGAGTACAGACAATGCTGGCGCGATTGTTCATCGGCGCTAGTTAACCGGTTCCCAAATATTTGCTTCGCCTAGTCAAAGGCGCCGCCCCGTGTAAATAAGGGAGTAGTAGAGAGGGAATGGCAGATCTGATAGTGGCGGCCGCACAAAGCTCGCCGAGATGTTGATAACAAGCCGAGGGTTCGGCGCACAATCGCAACCGAAGTATACTTAAAGTAGCGTTTGCTTTAATGGCCAGCCGAATGCAGCCGAGAACTCTGAAATATGGTAGTATATGCGCACCTAACGGCGCGGCGTATCGCATTCGACGAAACATCTCGTTATCCCAAACTCGTGACTTGCAAATAAGGTTCTAAGTAAGCATCTGATGTTTTATTGACAAGTTCACTGAACTCGTTTGCTTTGGATGCTACTTTTGCTGGATGAACATTCAATATGCAAAATGGTCGCTCTGGTCCCGATCAAAATGCAATGCGACTGAGTTCTTTCTGTCCGACCATGTTTCTTTTACTGACAGTTCTGGATAAATAAATGCACATAACATTTCGTTACAGACGCAGACCGCAGGATACAAAGTGAATAAATAAGGTCGTGATCAGCAGATCCTTATTTACATGAAAAGCGAACTAATTTGAATTAGAAGCAAAAGAGGAGAAATGCTTACAATATTCTTATGTATAAACCATCCATCAGAACTAGCAGCAGATGCCATCAAACAAATGATTTTACACAACTTATTTGAATCAGATAGGGGACGGGATTTCCATAAGAATAGCTTGTTTACGCTCGGGAGCAAATATGGTAAAGTCCGTCCGTATCCAGAAACTTGAAAAAACTCACACTCCAAGTTAATTACATCCGGAGTTACTGCGAACTACCGTTATAAGGTATTGTAAAAAGATTTTTAAAAAACTTGGTCTCTCGGAAAAACATCTAGCTAATTGCGAATGTAGAGTTGTTGACTTAGGACCGATAGTCGATGATCGGTTTAGTATTCGATTCATGGCAGCCATTACCATAATAATGCGATTGTTTCATTTAAATCGATTGTTCTTTTAGGCGCCAACCGTCTAGTTATTTCTATCAAACTGTTTTATTTTTAAACCTTTGAATATAATCAAAACTTTAAACATCAGATCTATAATTGAATTTGTTTTGGATATGTACCATTTATACTATTTCAATATTATGTTCCTTTAAATACTAGAAGCATTTAGTCAGATGAGTGTGCAAAGCAACAGGGCCCAAATTAAAAATCGTTTTTGTTCCTATTACAGTGTTTCCAATAATAAAAGCAATAAACAGGTTGATTAAAAATAGTTCTTAAATATATATTCAAGCTTTGAAATCCAATTTACATACTAAGCCAAAGCGGTTAACGAACTACTGTTGTAAAGTTGGAGGACATTGTAGTAACCTTAAATGCTAAGATGGGAGAGGACTACACTCACCGGTTTCCTGGTAAGACTCTGCCAGGTGAAATGCAGCTCTCCTATAGTGGCGGGCACTGGGACAACGAAGTTCAGAGCGTAGAAGTTGATCTGACCTTCGCGCACGTAGAACAGTTCTGCTGTCAAACCTGGCGACAATGGAAACTTAATATTAGATGTGTTTTTAAATATTCTATTTTGCATGTTTAGTACAAGACAGGATAAAAGAAGCAAACAAATTTTTTGGACTACGGACTAAACTCCGGTTACCGGAGAGTTACCGGAGTCCGGTAGTAGTATATACATAGTATGGTTATGGTACGGTTTAGGGGCACTACATAGAAAAGGAGAAACTGAAGAAATCACGGTAGAAAATAAATATGAAAGAGTCAGAATTTTCTAATAAACTTTCATCTGAATAAACAATTAGCTTTAAAAAAATTATGTTTTTATAATTGTTGATTACACTTTTACATGGGGAAAGCCGTTTTATTGTTAATCTCTATTGGTTCTGGATCCATAAAAACGGATATATCCAGCACAATTTTCCATTGATTTATTTACATCCTACAAAAATCACAAAGAGAAATATGAGGCCAAATTCAACTTCATAAAAATCTACCAGTTTCTAAACGAAACCCATTGAGAGAAGGCACAGAACAAATCAGTACGCATCAATATCGAATTCAAGCAAAAAGTTGTGTGCGCACGCGCACAATGCTGCGGCATGATCAAAGAGAAACTCACAAAGACGCCGCTATACGACGCCCGCGCCACCTGTCCACAAATCATGGGAACCTGATTTAGAGAAAAAAACGGTCTGTTCATGACCAAAAACCGACTACTGTTGTTTTTTTCTTCACAATCGCTTCACCGCTTTTATGTAGCGGCTTGTGCCAAATTTTCTGGGGTGCATAACAAATTCAAACTATATCGTGTTTCCTTTAAATTTAGTATAGTAGTAAGTCTCATGATTTCTAAATCCAGACCTTCAGCGACAATTTTTCACTACCAATGTGTCTTAAGTCTATTTGGACAGTATATTTTCTGGTACGGCTTTCTGGTAGTGCTGGATTGTTCCTCCGACATTATATTTGAAGCAGAAAAATACTAAAGCTTTTAGTCAAAGGATGGCGATTAAATAATTTCAGTAAATTTGGTTCCGTGTCACGTCCGAAGTTTGCTGATTGTTCAAAGCAGAAATTAGACTGTGAAACCTGCTGGCTTACTCTAATTTTGTTCAATACTACAAAACAAGTTTCCATTTCTCTGAACTCATTCAGTTCGTCTTACGCGTTTGTTTAGGGACACTATCGCAGTCAAACATCATTATTTCATGACTTTGTTCTATTTTTGGTGTCCAATTACTTGAGGACATTGCTGTCATGCTGGTACGTTTTAAATTATATTAAATGAAGCAAATGTCTAGTTTCTCTACTTGTCTTGTTTGATACGCTATAAAAGCTAGTCTGGTTGTTGGATCTACTTCAGTTAAAGTTTAAAAGTATAATGTTTCATGTACGTGTTTCAGTAGCTTGGTTACCTACTATATACTGGCTTTGCCTAGTTTGAAATGCCATGGCATTGTATAGATTGTGCCAGGTTATTATTATTGTTTGTTTTGTCGCACAAACTATGAAACCGGACATCCAAACCAGCCGTGTCACTTGAACGACCTTTAGACGGTGACATTAGCTAAATTTATTTGTTCATCTTAAAATGAAAATTCCGAAAGAGACGAATCTTAATTACAAAATCTGATCTAAAGCCGGGTACCAAGAAGCTTACAGTAAAGTTTTAATCACAAATTTCTATCACTACATTTCACAGGCGTTAATCTTAAACATGTTTTGATATTATGACCGGTTCTCAACAAATATGGAAACAGGACCCCATGAGGCTTGTGATCCCGGCCGTGATATTAAACCTATTACCATAAAGTAATAAAGTCCTAACTAAACACATCGGTAGATTACACAGGTAATGATAATGAACCGCTGGTAACCGTGAATGCGATTATATTAACAAATTTAACGCGTTTAATAGGTATTTGTTTATTTTTGGCGGGATAACTGCAATTAACCGTTAAGGTGTGACCATAAAGAATGATTTAATTTGCATAAACGCGAGGTGAAAACGGCCGTGCCGTGGCATCCAATCGCCGGTGCTTTAGAGCAGATTTTTTTGGAATATTTTACTGTTACAAGCTACTGATGCGCATAACTGAAGCTTCACTAGACAAGAGAGGCGGCAGTGCTTAGATAGCTCCCACCTCAAGGAACTTAAAGCGAGAAGCTTCAAATGTAATTCAGGAATACACTGCCTTGGCAGTCTGTCGCTTAGAAAGTACTGACTCTACACAGGCACAACGCGATCACTGAGAAGATCCGGCCAGTAAACACAAGACTGATGCTAGACTAGAGCGGCGAGTGCTTAGAATGCTGAAGCCTTAAGGGAAGAGAAACAACTGTCGCTTAGAGGACTGGCTTCACGACCGAGATCACAGACAATGCCATCACCGAGAAGATCCGGAAAGAAACTAATGGTAATGCAAGCTAATGGTAGGGCTGCTGGAACAGACAGACAGACGTCAAATAATGCCACTGGTGTAGTGCTTCTGAGTTGCGCATATGCTTTGTTTAATCTGTTTAGGATTTTTAGAATTTACAATGGCAACCAATACAAAATAGAATGCATGTACCTATTCTATTTTGGTTAAATGTTGTACTTATTTATGTCAATAAATATTTCATTTATTTATTTATGACGAGTCACAGTAATGGCAGCTGACGGGATCGTCGCATCGTTCGTTCCTTTTGTTGCCCTTCGATGCTCCTTTTTTCTATGTGGTTAATTAGCTAGTTTGCTACCATCCTCGGCTGTATCACAACTTAACATTAAGAGGTCGAGGCTCGGCTAGCTTATAGAGGTAAAAAAGGATGTTATTGTAACTGAAGGCGATTTGCTTTTATATTTAAAAAAATATAATATTAAATCGTCATGTTATCAATTTTACTCTTACTTTACTAATCCAATGATAAAAATAAATGCAACTTAACACATATTAAGTAATTCAACGTGTTACTAGAAACGTTAATTTGTCTGTGCTAGATACTAACTCAGGACATTCTAATGAATTCTGAATAGAATATAATAGAATAGAAATAAATTTATTTAACGACATAAAATAACAATTGGTAGGTACACATAAAACAAAAACAATCAGTCGTGACGACCTTTAATTAATTTGAACAGAACATTTCTATAACAAGCTGTGATATCCAACATAGTTAACGCAATACCCGCATACTATTATAAGACTGTTTCCAAGAAATCGAAGATTCAATCTGATTTACAATCCGAAAGCACGTACTTATGAAAATCATCTCCAAATTTAGGGGACGCAGTAAAAAATAAATACTCATGACGCAAAGCTGTTTTGTAACATTCCCACATAGGTAATAAGCAACGCGAGTGCTAGCTACCGTGTGCGGCGTCTTTGATGCTGCGGCGGAGCAAAAAGAACCACTTGATACGACAAACAACTACAGATAACCGCCTCTTGAGCGGCGCTATTTTTTTTCTGTTCTTTAAAACTAATTCCATGAGACGATAACGGCTTTTTTTAAGTGATCGCGGAAATTTAAAATTAGAATACAAAAAAATATCGTTTAAATTCTTTAAATTGCTCCTCACTATGGAAGCGTTCTATATTCGCGCCGCGCGCGGTATAAAGAGTTGATTACAGTCATACAAAACCTCCATTTGTGAAGAATAAAATAGAAATACGCACAATAGACTGTCTGATATTTCGTATAGAAATTTCCCCTTCGAAGCGTTGGATATAAAGATTTAGGGTACAACAGACGGTGGAATTATGCGGACGAGGCGTGCAAAAAATAAAACAAAGTGCAAAGGTGTCGGTGAAAATAAAGGTAGGCTTCTTAGTGTTGGGAAGATAACCCGTAAAGTTTTTTATCGATTAATGTATGAAACTTTTTTGTTCTAATATTTAACCGGCTTCTATTTTGATTAAAATGCCGCTGTGATTTAATAAACTGGAAAATTTAATATATGAAAGTTCCTAATAAAAATATAATTTAACAGCCACCGTAAATTACGTACCCAATCATTTACCGTTACTTCCTCATAAATAACTTATGCATAAATCTCTAAAATTGTTCACGAATTATTGAGGAGGTCACGCTTAGCTTTAATCCAAATTAGTCGATAAAAATATGAGTATGCCGATACACCACTAACGTCATTATGCTTTGAAAGCACATAACGCTTTCACGCTTTAGCGGGTAGATGTCATGACAAAGATCTTGAAGTTTTCGTTTTCTCACACAGTACGATTACGGGAAACTTTATAAGTATAGTTACCTAAACTATAACTAGGTATTTACTAAACCTCAACGCAAAAAGAAGTATTACCGCCTAGTAAACATGCACAGAAAATATGTAAGTAAAGCCTCCGTGGCGCGGCGGGTAACCCTTTGCTTTGCAAACTGTAGATCGCGTGTTCTAATCCCGCGAGGAGCAACAACTTTGTGTAGTTTAATCCTTACTGATTAGAACAATCCAGGCCGATCACTTTATTGTCTGGAAAATAAGATGTTCCATTCGTCGGATGGGCATGTCATCACGAGCAAAAATCGGTCCTGACCTCTAGATCCGTATTTTCGTACTGTATTATTTATAATGTGGTTACTTTGAAGAAGAAGAAGAAACGTTTATTTGTGACACGTAGAAACAAAACAGTGAGTAGGTACAGTTAAGAAGGTCGTGTCACAAAAAGGTCTTAACTCAGCATATTGCTGGTTGCGGACAACCAGCGCTGGTCTTCCGTTAAGGCCTTTTTTGGTGACATCACAACTAAAATACAAAATACACTAAAAAAACAGTAAAATTAATACAAAAATATGATTAATAATAAAAATAAAAACAAACTAAACAATAAACAAAAAAATTAAAAAATGTAAGAGAACAAAATAAAAAAAAAAGGAAAAAGTTATAATATTATTAAAATATTTATCTTGTTTTTGGTAAAAAATAACTTGACTTGGTCACAACAACCATACACCATAAGAACAGGAAACTTTGCAATTTGGTATTACTTTAGGTGACTTCACTTACTAGAACTGTACATCCTTATCACCAGCGGAAAGACGTCCATTGCTTAACAAAAGCCTGAAAAGCCTCCCCCTTAGTAGGGAAGAGTTGCCATATTCCCCACGCTTGGCTATCGCCAATCGCAGTATAGGTGGTAGGTAATTTAGCTAATCCAATAGAGACGCTCCTGTCAGTCTTCTTGTTTCTCCCTTAGTCGTCTCTTATGGACACCTAACGGGAGATGGGAGGGTTTTTTTTTTTTGGGAATGATAGACGCTGTTAGCCGCAGATGGCCATTGCAGCTTCACCGGACAATAGGAGGCGAGCGCTTGAAGCGCTCTAGCCTTTACGGCAGAAGTAGCGACGAGCACAAGGGCACCTCAGGGAGGCACGGCCTCGGCTTGAGCTGTCGCTTAAGAGAGGGCTGAGTTTACCACCGGTTCACAACGCGCCCCCACTGAGAAGAACCGGCAAGAAACTCAGTGGGGTGATGCACGTCGTTGCGGTCGCATACGTACGACCCTTCGGCCTCGCCGGCGAGACCGGTGTCTGATAGCTAGTGTAGCATACGGTTGTCGGGGAGGGGTCGGCGCATCCCGGTCCAATAGGACCGTCATGGGGTCAGGAGGGTCGAGCAGTACGTGCCGTGGTCTGCGGCGCGAGTCAGAAGGACTAGCGGCGTAATCGGCGGCGGCGCGGATTAAACTGTTCGCGTGACGGGACGCGGATACAAAGTAGCGTTTCGACGCTTCTTTGAGGAACTTACGAAGGGGATCTAATTTGAAATCGGAATGCAGATCTACGTTCCGCATGTACAACGGGGCACCGACGGCGCGACGGAGGAAACGATTCTGGATAACCTGGAGGCTATCGATATGGGTGCGGGCGGCGTGCGCGAAAACTACACTCGCGTAAGTCATGATAGGGCGAATGCAAGCTTTGTATAATGTCAACTTATTTCTAAGCGACATTTTACTCCGCTTGCAGAGAAGGGGATACAGGCGACCTAATACGAAAACCGCTCGATTGCGGACGGAGATGGGAGGGTACTATGTTACATAAACACACCACGGGTACCTACTGTACGCCTAGTAAATATTATATTCTCATTATTTTGGTCTGAGGAAATATAATGCATAGAGTTCCGTGATTGACCGACGCATATAAACTGTACAGGCACGGTACACAGCCGGAAAACCGCCAAATAAATAAAATTTTACAGCTTAACCACATCCCATAGGTAACAACAATGTGTGATAATAGTTAACATAAAAGTTACAATGTGACGAAAATGGTTATTGGACGTGTACCCAGTTCCAGTAGGAACGGGACAATTTTATGGTGCATGGTTTAAAGTTAATGGTGCAAAACGGTGAGTTTATCAGCAGATAGTGCTATGGATTTTATCAGTTGTTACTTGGTTGGAGGTAATGCCACTCTATTCAGTGCCGGATTATGCATGTAGTAGTCAGCAAATGCTACGGGCCCCGTGCCTTGGGGAGATGCCTAACCGAGGAATTTGCATGACTTACATTATACCTACCCCTAAACTTTAATACCTAATACAAATCAAGACTCTCACCATATGATATGCTACGGGCCCCGCGCTGCCTTAATCTGGCACAGACTCTACTACACCGTAACCATGATGCAGCGCAAACCGCATGCTTAACAAAGTGGCGGCCGTGACTTCGAATCCTACGGAGTTTATGTTGTTCTAGCTTAGGACAGTTCAAAGTAGTCACCAAATTGTCTGAAAAGCTTGTTCCATACATCGGATGGGCTTGTAAAGCGTCGGCTCTGGACTTGCCCTGATCTCTCCAACTACGAAGTGAAGTTTCTACGCAAAGATGAGACCTGCCCCCTATTACGTATCTCGTTTGATAAGTAAAGTGATGATGACTATAGCAAGTGGCCATCAAATAACTGTCAAATGATTCATTCGGTAATGCCTAACTTAAGTGACCAATAAGTTCGGTGGTCAAATGAAGCTTGATAGTCACTTGAGCCCTGCAGGTCTTTTCACAACATGGATGAAGGCCACCGCGGTGGGTTTAGAGGGTAAAAATTCAACATAACCCGGCCTGTGCCCCTACAGAGAGACCGTGTACCTTTTGAAGGTTTTCTAGCAGAAAGGAGGAAAGTGCAAGAGGACTTCCAGGTTGGTACCTACTACCGCAGTATCATCTATGCGATGGGCGCGCTCGAACTGAGGAACCAGACTTGCGATTAAAACTAATGGCTCAGGTAAAGAGCAGTACAGCAAGGCAGCAATCGATGGGCAGGCACTTATCGTCAGATGAAAGACCTGGGTCGAGGCGTAAATTAATTTAATTCTAACAATTGATAGTTCTACTGTATATTCTGTTAATCGATTCCTGCATCAGTTTACATTAACGAGAATCTATAACAGTTGTGGGTATGTGTGACATGAATGCCACAGATTATATAATGTCCTGTTAACAGTAAACAGCTATAAACGACTCGATTGATACACGCACCAGATATTCGATTAGCTCGTAAAATTACGCCTGTAATAACAATTTATCGATACTATGGCACATTAAAATTATGACCGTGTATCCTGATTATACGAAAATAGACATGGAAGATTTTTATGATCTTGAAATATATCATTATTAATAGTATAATTATGTATATTTTGTGTTAGTTTTTATTATTAAGATAACAAATTCTAATTTTACAGAAAACATTTTGTTCTACTCTCTACTGGAATGCCCTTTTAACCAGTTGTAATTTCTATTCGACAAACGATCAGTTGGTTAAGAAAAGTCAGACGAGGCCAGAGTTTATTGGTGGGTGTTTGATCTTACTACTGTCTTTCGATTGCTAATTGGCGAACGTCTTGCTTTTGCTTAGTTCTTCACTACGACGTAATACAAAATCACAAGCTAACCGCAAACATTCTGCCCGCTGCTGGTGCAATTACCAAACATTTGTCTCGATTAAAATTTACCACATAATACCATTCGACAACCGAATAATTTGGCACAAAGACGGTAATAAAAAAAAATGTATCTTGTTACCATTCCATAGCAATCGGACCGTTGATAATCTTGTAATAGCATTTGTTGAAAAAGTGTCCGACGCGAGTGTGGTGAGGTGTAAACTGAGGTTTCTGAAGTTACTACGCCGGAAGTGAAGCGGGTAATGTGATCCTCCAATCCATTGTTCGGTGTTGGCCATCTTCGCTTTGTGCTTAACGAGATTTGCCCTTCTTGCGATCAAAGCTGATCTGATGCACAAAAGATCAGTTAAATTAAAAACTGGAGGCGCGAAGATCTCGGAACTTGTATTGAGAACTGTTGACGAGGTTGAAAGCGCACGGACGTATAAAATAGGTGTACACTACATATTTATTTACTACAAACATTTTTATGTACGAGTAAGGTGTTTTGTAATTTTAGTTGCGTTATATGGTAAATAATCTTCGAATAATAAGGCCCAGTTACACTTGACACTGAATACTAAATCCGCTTTGCCAGTAAGATTTATAACTTTTTAACCGACTTCAAAAAAGGAGGAGGTTCTCAATTCGTCTGTATATATATATATATATATATTTTATGTATGTTCGCGCATAACTCTGTCAATTATGAACCGATTTGAAAAAATCTTTCTTCCATCCATTCTTCAATCCATTGATTGGGTCCCATAAAAAATTATTGCTTAGTAATAAGTAGTTCCTGAAAAAACAAGAATGGTGACTGCGCACTGAGAGCTGCAGGAAAGCCTATATCGATGACTTTTTGTCGCTTTTTAAGGACAAAAATGGTCATAACTCTGGCAAATATTTACCAATTTCAATGATTCTTTTTTTATTCGAAAGAAGAAACCACTATATTAAATCTGTATGAATTTTATTACAACCGGATAAGAACTTCCTGGAGGACCATGAACGATGTGAAGGAATTTATCTGGTAAAAACCATAAAACTGATGTTCTCCATTACATTGCTCTGACAATTATGAACCGATTGCGATGATTCTTTTTTTATTCGAGAGAATAAACTGCTATGATGATTCCATGCAAATTTCATTACGACCGGATATTTTTTTCTGAAGAAACATGAATTATGTAGAACTATGTAGACGATAATGTGATCATAACCTACCTACATAATTTTACGGTTTTCGATGGTTCAATCTTTATATATGAAAATATCACTAAAAATCTTAAAATAAAATCTTTTTAAAAAAAAATTGAACCGACTTCAATATCACTGAAAAATATAAAATAATTTAAATTTTATTGAAGTTGATGCCAAATATGCACAGCCGGTTAGCTAACACCAACTTCAATAATATTTAAATTATTTTATACTTTTCAGTGATATTGAAGTCGGTTCAATTTTTTTTTAAAAGATTTTTTATTAACCTAAGTTTGAAATACAAAAACAATATTTTTGGACTTCAGCCAATTAATCAGTAAGTCTGGGAACTGCTAGGACAGAAAAAAAACTATCCACAATCACACTTATTGCTCACTTCTTGGAATATTTGATGATCTTTTTTGCCGTTAAGTTTTATGAACGAAATGCGAAACTGATATTTTTCCAGTTAATAAACTCAAAGTTTAGTTCACCGCACACAAGAATTTAGTGCAAATAGGTAGGTAAGTACACTTTACAAGTTAATATTTAGCTTGACGGTCTTGGAATTTATTCACAAAGCTCATTGATTTCAGACATTCGTCCGAAATTATATTTTAAAATGTGGAAATAGTTGTAAAACCTCCAACGAAATCAAGGCGGAAGCGATTCAAGGAAAGCCTAGGGAAGGTGGCTAGGGGAAAAGCAGGCAACATCTAAGGGTGGATAATGTGTGCAATAATCGCTGCCATCTTTCAACGTCACACTGTTACATGTTCCATTTACTTCCTTCCCCTACCTCCTCTTTAATTTAATTTCACATAAATAACAACACGTACATTTAATTTAAGAAATAAAAGATTTTTCAAAACCCTGCGCACACGCCAAGTATTTGCATCGATCGAAACATACATTATTTCGGTTTTATTGCAATCTTACACAATTATCTTATCTAATTATCGCACACGAAATACTTAAGTACCTTAAAAAACAACGTGATATTTAATTTGTAATGAATTAATTTTAAATGAATACTGCCGATTAATTGAGGTGTAATCACCAATAAGCATAATATGCGTGCCGTCAGCCGTATCAAGTAAATTGGCCGTGGGTTTCCTTTTATCTTAAACGAGTTCCGACGGCTGGGATCAGCGTTGTCATCCAAAGCTGCATACATTCAACGGCACAGCTGGGAGCAGAGAAAGTAGCGAGCGATGTATAAATATCGAAACAATCGAACAGTCGAAACGTTCAAAAATATCCGGTGCGCATTGCCGTGTTGATTGATGAGTCTTTTTGCCCGCGTTCACCTCCAACGTAATCCCGGGGAATTAGTTTGACAGACGGATCTTTCCCCTGATTTTTTGCCACCAAAATCCCACATGTTTATTACGATTCCCACCTTAATTAAGTGTAACG
Source organism: Furcula furcula (assembly GCA_911728495.1). NCBI lineage: Eukaryota > Metazoa > Arthropoda > Insecta > Lepidoptera > Notodontidae > Furcula > Furcula furcula. The sequence continues at coordinate 8,490,915 of OU452244.1, read as the reverse complement.
GTACGGAAACGGTGTCTATCCAACTTTGTTTAATTAACTAGTGTGTTATTTACATATGCGGGTAGTGTTGTGTATTATAATGTCGACCATTATAGGCCTGTGTATGTTAACGATACAATAAATAAGTGCTTTAATAAAATAAACATTTGTACGTTTACAAATGGAGTAGTGTTGGGACGATGGATCTATGAGTGTTGCTCCGTCCGTAACTCCACCTGCCGTTGAATTACATATATCGCGAATACGTAAACATTCACGTAACGATAATAACTTGAATGTATTTTATAGATCGAGTAACATAAAAAACTACAAAGACAATCGCTAGACATGTTTATCAAGCGCGGAGTTGAGAGACTGCAAAGGAGAGGATTACAAAATAGTGAAAAGAGAATTTTGGACAGGCTGAGAATGGAGGAGGATCTGTCGGTAAACTGATGTACGTAATGAGGCGGAAAGCGTTTCTCAGCGTTCTAGGGCTAGATAAAGCTAGAAAGATAACGAGTCAGAACTGCTCGAAATCTCAGTCGCCAACAGGCGAGTGACAAAGAAACCGAAACCGATGCAATTCTCAAGTGAAGTCTAGTGTTACTGACAACTATTTGAAGTCGCTTCGCAGGTTCTAGGATTATATTATCATAATATATAAACCACTTAGTTAGCTGTCGCAAATCGGCCAGATGTTACTTGAAAAAATAACTATAAATAAGGTAGGCTCTACCAATAGAGCTTTCTCCATCGCATCGTTCGCGTCAATACGTTTAGCTTACAAAAGAATTCTGATAAACTCATTGTCAGGCGCACAAAGGAAGGTGGTATAGATAAAAGACTGCCACTCCACACCGGGCTCTGACCCTATATTTAGCGCAGTTGTCACACAAAATAATGTCACGTGCACCATAATTTAGAAAAATCTAATAATATTTTATACAATAAATATGCCATTAGCGCACGAAAAGTGAAGATACGAAATTCACCGAATTGTATGAACAAGCAGTACGTCCCGCGTCGGTAAAATGTAATGAACGTGACGTGTGCATTTGAATCGAATGCCGTCATGAAAATGCCGTCCTGTGTATTATTAGAGAAAATGCACCAAATACTGCACAAAAGTAAATAATATACCTCAACTTTATGTAACTTAATAAATATTTTAATTACATGGGTCATTTGGCGTGCATTAATAGGGATATGTGACATACCTAAGGTTTATAATATTGAAAAAACCCAAATTATTTAAGGACTTAAATAATTACAAGCATAATAGGTACTTAACAATAATCATAGCTTTTTTGCTTTTCGTAAATCAGCCCAATAATATTATAGCCACAAAAGGGTCACCCAAGAAACACTTTACGCATTTACACAACGCTTTGGAATTATTAATTTAATACTTAATTGTACACATAAAAAAACAATACATTAAAACAAAAGTACGGAGAATCTATGTACAAAGGCGAGCTTAACTCAATGATGAGTTCTCTTACAGCAAATCTTTGAGTGAAATTCGAATTATTCGTACATCGCTAGAAAGATTGGCCAGTCAGCATGATCTTTGTTCAAAGCACTATAGGCGATATTTATACACAATACGAGCAGGCTTCAAGCACTAGCCTATCATGAAAAACATTATGATACATTATTTTTTTGTATTCATTACCATTATTGACATAACTCTAATACTTCCCTACTACTTTACTGTCTAATACTTCCCCTATTCTTATTAAGATTACCCTAATCACTATACCCTGTGATATTCCAGTCTTACTGAACATTCCAAGTCGTGACCAAGTCGTTCGAGCGAAGTCGTGTCCGCCCGCGGACCGCAAAAACCAAACTAGATCTACACCGCAATCGCTTCAACAGACTTGCCTAATAGCCACGCTGAAAGACTTAAATTGCCTATCCATAAGGAGAACGTAACATGAAACTTGAACAAAAAAGTTACCCATTTCACTCGACGGCTCAAGGGCTTGCCGTGTGACAAACACCAGCACGTAAACTACAAAAAAAGGAGCACGAACTCCGTCGTGACGTGTTTGTAAATGTTGCAAGATTATAACAAGGCAACCAACCCTCCCGCATGAATTTGTGTCTTGTATCGTTTAAATTCCATTTACCAAGTCGGCCCACGTGCACGAGTAGACGACGACGAATTTCTCGGCCCTATCTACTACCAGATTACCACAATCCGAAGAGGTTATCGCACGGTAGCCCTCGCCGTAAATACCGATTACTTATCTGTCCAGATATGATTTATTTTCCAGTTATCGCGGCACGATAAGGAGGTGCGCTCAAATAATCGTGTCGGCCGGCTACCGGACTTTTCGTTTATTTGGGAAAATATATCGGACCGTCAGATGTGCAAACACGAAGCCATGTGCGACGGCCACCGCGTTCCTGAAAACTCCCATTAGTTTGTGCTAGACAATGCAAACAAGCACTGTGTGTGGAGTGGAGGTGTCCAATGACAAAACACACGAACACGCTTGTCAAACAGTGTTCACCAAATATTATCCAACCGCCACACTGTATTATGTCGTGGATTTGTACCAACACGGCGATGCACGGGACAGAAGCACCACGACGGCGACTGTTTGCTTTGGAACTTAGAAAGGTTATAACGCTCGGTGGGAGGAAAATATTACACACAATGAGCAAACATCGTTCTGACATTTTGACACCGTCTGCGCGTTATTTGAACACGGAATAAAATAAAACGCGAAACAATGCCTACGGGTAGTTTTAAAAATCGTCCGTTGGGCTTGAAGCGAGCCGTTTGTGGAGTGCACTCGGCGAGTGCTCTCATGAGCGTCGACTCCAGCCCGTGCTTAACCTGCCCTGTTTACACCCAACGAACGCCTGCGTACCGCGCGGAACGTAAGAGCCAGACGACGGAATTATATTTCAAGCTTTATTTCCATATTTGGAAAAGCTTTTTAAAATGTAATCGAACGCCTCGACGGTATAAAATCAGTTGAAAGGCAATCAAAAATAATCGTATGCACGACCTGATATTCAGAAAATAATTCAACCGGCTGCCGCCCGTCAGTCATAATGGGCATCATAAAATTTTAAACATCGCCTGTAAAGTAAACAATGGGCAAAAAGAGCAAAATCATAAACGTTGGGTGCGAGCGAGCCGCGCCCTCTCCGATGCCCTGCCCGCGCCGCTTGCAACTCTTATTTCTGCACGTTGTAAAAATAAAAAATCTAGAGTCAAAACCTATAACACGCAGCAGTGCCTGTGTATTTTTTTATAAAATCGAAAATTCATTCTATACAAATGTACATCACAGTTCACCGTTGCTTTAGATTCTAAGCGTGAACCAAAAAATACGAAGGTGCCAACCGTCGTTACCTCGTTTAGTCCTAATAAATTCGATAATAAGATCGACGCGTCACGTGTGTATCGAAGTTATTTAGCTATTTAATTACACGCTTTTCCACGGTTTCCGTCACGGCTTGTATCCGGGGTACGGAGGACACAATGCGAGACGGTCCGATGGCCCAGAGACGGTCAATTCGACGCGCCTCTGAACTAACTAGCCATAGTCCCATGCCCACCCGACCAGAACGTTGAGCAATCAAATCTAACTAAAAATGATCGGTTTAATATCACTCCACTTGCCCATTACCAGAGACCACTTGAATATTAACAGACCAGATAAGGTACGTGATGAATATTATCCCACCAAAGCCACACCGTAAGTAGCTAGTAAAATTCAAATGTGAGAATGTTTAAATATGCGTGTGATTCGAATCGAATAACAAACAAAACATATTCTATTAATTTCCCAGCCGTCGTCCCAGGATAACATCTGTTTTGAATATAAAATACAGCAACACGTACCGCTGTCCCTTGTTTAAAACCCAATAAATATGAGACCCACACAACTTAAACAAACAAAAAATCTATAGTAAAAAACGCCTACACGGAGATCTTAAATTTTGATCTAACGACCCTGAAGGATCCATTATTATTAATAACCGATGTCTAAATAAAACATACGACGGACATAAAAATATTGAATAAAAAAGGTAGATAAGTTTTTTCCCGATACAAGACATTTATTAACACGAAAGCGCAGTGGATCGAGATAAAACAAACATGGCGGGCAGCGCGCGCGCATATAAACATGAGTTTATCGTGGGAGGCTGTCACAACACGCGCCCATTGGACAGCGTTGCGCTGACGCATCGGTGAAAGCTCGAGGAGACACCCTTCGTACTGGCTACACGCGAGATGATATCGCACCTAAACATTTCAAGCCTACGCACTATGTACTTACCACGACGTCATTCCAACTTCGCCTTTACATTCCATTATCCCGATAATCAATAACAGTTAACACATATCGATAACCATCAACTTTCAAACGACATTCAGATATGAGAAAACGTTAACCAACCCTGATATATTGGATTAAGATTCGGAATATATTGAAGATAACCTAAACTAGATACTCGAAGATTGAAAAGATAAATAAGCCACTTTTCAAACTTATCATCGCTAGACTAGAACCAATTAACTTCGTAAATAAGGCATTCAAACTTAACAAGGTTCTAATACGGCGGAAAAAGCGGCGCGGTGCGTTTATCAACGAAACAAAACAACAAAGAAACGAGTCGTGATCCCCATCACAGATCCATCATCGAGCGCCGACTGCCGCGAGATGGATCGCCTGTATTATCCCAACAAGCACCTACGGATAACCGACCGGATTTCAATTGCCGACAATCTGTCCAAGTCACCTTCACTCCGAACGTACTTTCAATTTTGCCTGAAGGAAAACTAACAAGCATCATTTGTTACACGAAATATAGGATACTGCAGCACCGAGTTAATAAAACTAATACCGGTAGAGGTCTCTAGAAAAGCAATCGAGATATATAAAGGTGCTATTGCAGAGATTATAGAAATATTCATTGGAATAGTCAGAATTATCATACGCGTTAATATCTATTAAGTGATTGGAGAAGGCCTGAAAAGTCGTAGATTTTTTTATTTAAATGAACGTTACTAATTAAGAATTATGAACGAGTTAATTGATATTATGGGACTGGGAACGTCAAGGGGAATCCACCCATTGCGGGAGATGTAGCCATAATTTTATAATAACAGCATGCGGTATCTATAAATCAGAATTAAGGATGCTAAGCAGAGGAGATTCGGTTTTCGGCATCGTTTAAAGTGGAGTCGAAAAACAAACAGGACCTGATGACCACGCCTCTCAATTTCTACAATGCCTTCGAGCGTATCTGCATATTTAGCTTGTAGAAACGTGTCCATTACAATTAGATTAATTGTTTTAAAATATGCTACTGACTTAAAAATAGATAATTCTTGGCTGAAATATACCTTTGCTTTATTTTGTATTAAAGTTCTCGAGTCACGAGTTAGCGAGATTTAAAAAAAAATTGTCCTCGACTCACGCGTTCCAAACTACGATCAGTTAAACCGGTAGCGTTCGAAAAACAAACGCAGAGAAAATCGAGTTACAAGGTAAAATAAAAGTCAAATGGGCGGCAACCGTGCTTGCAAAATAAATAAAAAAATGTAACTCTACAGATTTAACCCCACAGAAATAAATAAAAACCCAACTCTCGAAGACAAAAGAATGAAACAAACTAAGTCGTTAATGAGGGAACATGTAGCGTTCGGGTAAATTATCTAATGCTCTGAATCTAAGCGAAACCTTTTAATAGAAACACGGCTCTAAAGACACGCATATTTAGATTTCACAAATCTTGAGTAGATTCGCGTTTACTACAGGCACATCTCTAATCTCAAAACATAGTTGCTATCCGTTTGTCAATCTGTTTATTTTCTTAGTTCTAAAGTACCTAATAAAAGACGCAACTTTTACAGGCTTTAAGAGAATTCCTTTTGGAAGGTTCAAAACCCTAAAAAGCCGGGCGGCGAAGTGACATGTTGTTAGTTAAAATATAAATCAATATTTCCCACGATTCGCCACATAACGAATCTCATGAGTAAAGAACATAAAACGGTAAAAGAGTAAACATTCCCGTATGGCATATTCTCGTAAAGATTTCCAAGCTGGAATTGAATTTACATTTGCAAGAGGTGTGCGAAGCTCTTTGCGCCCACACCTCGTTCTTATTAACTCGCTAACTTGCATTCCTCTTTATTGCTGGATATGTTCCCGACCCACAAGAGGCCAGCCAACAAGAATTTCGCGCAACAAATAAAAAGAATGCCATAATTATTTATACATGCTATTACAGCTGCGACGGTAAATCCTTATTGACTTTTATAGCAGATTATTCGTCATTTTTTATTATGCAGGTAAAAACGTGACTACATAATGGATTTGAGCATTTTCTCCGATCACGATTGCCGTGAGATGCAATCTGAACAGCAGTGGGACACTCGTACATGGTAATGTTGGAAGAGCGCTGGAGATCTAAGGATAAAGTCGAGTTACACAATTAACCTAGCAACCTTGCATACTATATCAGCGTTAACGTTCCTCAAATCTAGCGCATGGTTCAAAGATTGAGGAAAGATTAAGTAATTTTCATTACTCAGAAGACAGAAATTACTTTGTTGAAATTAAACTACTTTTACAGATTTTATCGCGGTTTATTTATTGATTTTACTATCCCGACGTTTCGGATGCTTTGCAGCACCCATGGTCACGGGAGGACTGAGATGTTGAACGTCCTTATGTCACAATTATGCCGGTGTACCCTCAGGTCTTCTTAGTTATTATTGTTGGTCCGATTTACGCAGTAAGAGCTTACAGTATCTTGAGGCCGTGCAGTGTTTTGATTGATATTGGACTTAATTATATTTATCACAGGATCCCAAGCCGATGGTAACACCCAACCATCTTCTCTATTGAAATTAGGATGTTTTTTGATTTCAATAGCCTCACGAATCATCCTAGGCAGGAATCGGTGTTCTTTTGCGAGGATTTGTGGTTTATCAAATCTAATATAATGGTGGGTGCGATCCTGAACGTGTTCACATACTGCAGACTTCGTACAGCGTCGGTGTTTCACATCAGCTATGTGTTCTTTAACGCGAGTTTTTATTGCACGCTTTGTTTGCCCAATGTAGGAGAGCCCACAGTCACAATCGAGTTTATAAACTCCTGCATCTTGTAGAGATATGTGGCACTTGACAGGTGGTAAAAACTGACTAATCTTCCTTGGTGGCTTAAAATAAGTTTTGATCGAAGCTCGCTTTAAGATGTAAATGATGTGTCTTGCCAATCTTGTCTGTAACCCCTCTAACATATGGTAGAACAGCAGGCTGACTACTTTACTTTGGCTTTTTTTTTTGGCTGATTACTTTGTTCGTAAAATTACTGCATAGCACATTTTGAACATAATTACATCTGATCACAAATTATGAACAAGTAAAAATGAAAAATTAAAATAACTTATTAGGTGTAAAAAATTTGGCCCATGTGGTACCCAAGATGCTGGCAGCATTTCCTGGCTGAATAGCTAAAGCCACTCTCTGAGCGAGGAATACCCGAAATGAACAAATTAGTCCTGAATTTAGAAGTCAAAATCAAATTAGACAAAGTTGATAAATGATAAGAAAAAATGATTTACGTAGTCTCTATAGATGGTTGTCGTTTAAAAATCCACACGCAGTCGTAACAAGTGAAGTTACGAGCGGTTAAATAAACCCGGTCTCCCATTACCACCATTAATAGTGCGATTGGGGCCCGGAACGAACTCGGCCAGAAATAAAATTTAACACGAACGCTAACGTAATTGTGTACAGCGACATTACGAATCAAGGAAATGAGTTATAGGAAACGTTAGTCCGTAACACAAGCATTCTTGGAAATACCAAGATTTCAAATTATTATTTTTACTGACAACTATTATGGAATGAATTCCCAATAGGAACTTTTGTGCAAAACTGAATGCTTCTAGATTTCCTTCAATGTGCTTGACCACAATCACTCGTGTTGGCAAGTTAAGGCAGTAATGTGGTCTACTCATAAGATTCATCGGTTTAAAATGTATGTTGTCTATCAGTCAGTGTTAATATGTAAATAAGTTATGCTTAACTTTGGCCTATACGGATGAATGCGCCCAATGTGAGTTAAATCTTCATGTAATAAATTGATGACCACCTTTAGCGAGCAATAACGACCGTTACAGTAACCAAATATTAGTTCACGCGTACCTCCGAATGGATTCAATCAATATTTGAACTATACGACTGCTTCCCAAGTGTATTTTCTTATTCAACAACTTCTACCGTTCAACGCACGAAAGGGTGTCACGATGTTTGCACAGCAGAGCCTTCAAAAGCCAAGAACTTTTATCTAAAAAGCAGAAGAAAATGTACTACTATTAGGGAACCAAATTAAGACAGTAAATATTAAGAAATAAGGAACTAAAAATTATGTTTCCAATAACAATTTTTTTTAATTATTTGTCGCGTGCAGAAATAGTATGCTTGTGTATACAAAACTACAGGTAAACAAAACCAGATCCCCGGGGATTGCGCAGCGATGTCAGATTTGTGGGTGTACATTATTAATTCAAAAGTGACTAAACGCTATCTAGGCGGCCGGGAGGCGATTATGGACCATAACAATAACCCTTATTCGGATACAGAATGTAAATTTTTGGGTATGCGGGTCCTCACAGCAGGCCGGCGCACCGCAGCAGGAGGCCCAAAACACCATGACTCGACCCATCTCTACGCCACGCTGAGAAACATACGAATTCACTTCGGAACATGTGGGGGAAACATTATCTAAATCAATCTATGTCATTCTTAAAAGTTACATCGCTAAACAAACACACCACCGCACGAAAGTCCAAATATTCGAATGATGGAACTTCCTTCGATGCAAAGATAACATTTTGGGAAAGGTACGCCAAATTCCCGCTGTGTTAGGACTAAGTTGGTGGTCGACCCTTCGTTAAGAGAGGAGTGCGATAGTTGAAGTATTTTGGCAGAGTAAGGAAATATTGACTTACTAATACAAAATCTGTGTCTCAAATTTCTTAGAATAGCGCATTGAATCAGCAATAAATATCGAAACATAAATCAACTACGGAGAGACATCGGAGATAAACGACGAATTTTATGATATGCGTATTCGTCATTTCTACGGCGACCTATAAAATGTTATTATTTAGAAGCTCATAACCTGGAAGATTTAGTGATCATAAAACAAGGTAAGTTGACCGCACCCTCGAAGACTGAGATTTCATTTATGCATTGTCGATCCTAGTCGAGGTTTAAGTGCCGGTGCACCGTTGACCAAGTCTTCATTTAATGGCATATGATGGATATGTTCGAGTGGCAGCCATATCCGGCGCAAGCACGGCGCAAGCAAACTTAACTCCGAATAGCCTTGTTTATTCAGGGGTGCACTGAACCATTAAAACGCAGTAGAGTCGTAACAACGTCGACCGCGTTAAATTCTTCAATACTATCATAATGCCTGGCTTTAATTGGTTTCTTACGAACTCATAAAAATTAAAAGTGGCTAACAGTTCAATATTTACGGCTCCGGTTTTAATCTTAGGCGTAAATATATTATTGTAACAATTACCACATTACCTTGAGATGTTTTAATAGCTCACTTTAAGTTATCGATAAAATTTTAACTGAAGCCTCAATTTTCTAATAACGTTGCGTATTTTGAAGTTATTGGGGGTCATAAACGTTGTGACAATGGGTCTTGTGGCAAATAAAAAATAGTATTGTCGCGACCCCATTGATTAATTTGTTGCGCCATTAGAATTCTCTTCACGGGGAACAAAAATGTCCCGATGGAGAGCATCGTAGCCGAATTTTGGGGCATTATTTATGGTGTGCCATTCTCTTCAAAGGACTGTATGATTTACAGCCGGCCGTACAAAAGGCACTGCCTCACTATGACGTGCTGGCCCGTGCATTGTGCGAGTATATTTATTCGTCCGATTGTGTGCGATGTTTGTTTATTTTTGGTCCTTCTCCGTAAATACCATATTGTGACAAAACTACGACACAATTGAGTCGGTCGGGCCATATTTCACGGTCCTTAATTATGACAATATGAATAAACAAAAATGTTTTGTCAACAAAATACATTTAGGTGAAATTTTGAAAGAAACTTCAGTGTCGAAGATATAATTCGTTCAAAGCATCATAATAGGAGGAAATACTAGTTATGGTAAATTAGATAGGCAAGCAGAATTAGTGCTACTGATCCGTGAAAGTACTTAAATTATCGAGTTGTTAACCAGAGAAAAAAATGGAGTTTCATAATGATAGTGGTACCATGTTTAGGATTGATTAACACCAATAGAAGCTAAGCAAGAATGTACATACAGACAGAAACTCGTAGGGGCAGGTATGCACTATTCTGACGCCACCGATGTTTGCGTTGGAGGAACTACCGAGGCATGTGTGTGGTCCTTACCTACCCACTGACTCACATGTAGGTATTATAAAATTTATAAACAACCTACACCAGAACATATCGAATTACGGTATGAGTTCCTTGCCAGCGCGTTATTGGTTTGTGTTGATCGTAAAACCCTTGATAACTTGATATATTAAGGGGCATTGTACTGTCATCTTAAAATTATTACGTGTGAAACTTCATCGTTTTAATGTTTCCTTGCAGAGCCCCCTAAGTGCGTTTAACCATTTAGATAATGTTCGAGAGACGCGAATGCTTTGCGAATAATATTCATAATATTACGAAGCTTTTAGTGGCGACCGTCGTCGTGTCTGCACAGATAATAACAGCTTTGATTTGTTTAATAATGTGCGAGAGTACAATAGTTTATTATATTTTCGTCTCAAGCGCGGTCGCGTGCTACCACAGCCGCCTATTCAATTACACCGCGCAAAATTGTCCGGGCATTATCCCTAATGGGACGTTTTTAACCCCGTACAAACATTGAGGAGATAGAAATTGCCCGACGCGTGCTATCACTACGGGTGTTCCTATATTGTTACCGGCCTTACTGTGGCACGCGGCGAAACGCTTTCTTCGTGGCCCATTAAAGCTATTATGACAGTGGGAATAGGGATCAGCGCCGGTAATACTAGACACCAAACAAACATTTCATTTTTAATGGCGAACAAAAACATCGAATGTTATTAGCTAATACGTTAACGAATGTCCATGCCAAGGCGGCGGCTATTTCTGTGCCCCCGGTTCATATGTATCATCTATCACGGTCAGCGAGCTGTCGGGTTTTAAACTGCGCTTAAACCGGGTTCAGGTCGTCAACGGTGGCAGCTGACGGACGCCTCGTGACGGCCCGTCGGAGCTCGTTGCGGACTCCGGGGTCGCACCTAATGTGCGACCTCTACTATCGATGTTACTGAATAATTTAATACGATGTTTACTTCTCCCGCACGTTTCGCTAAAGTTGGAGTACATCAGTACACAGTTATTAATGGAGATCTATTAACTGGGTATCTAATAGGCCCATTATGCAAGATACCGCAGTTTCAACTATGCTTGCAATGTTGTGTAGAGTATGTTTGTGTAGAGTAGTTCCAGTGGGACGAGTCCACTGCAATTGAAGAAATTACTGGATGCAAAATTTCATACTGATACCTAAAGTCTCAGGGTTACGATCGGCGTCGCCGTGCGTCGGTGTAACTGTCCTTACGATGGTCCTACACGTCTTATTAATAAGTTTCGTGAACAAAAAACGTTATTAACTTCTTTATCACATTCTTTAACAAGATTAGAAATATGTTTTGCAATACCGATCTAGAGAAGCATTCCTATGCTATCTTTGTGCTATGGCACAACGTCCTCAAACATCCCATGGGGCCGGTGCAGCACTGGCTATTCTCAGAAGTGATTGTGTTCGTCACACTGGAACGAAAATCACTCGGCCCATGTTGTAGTCTAAAATTAGTTAAAGTATTCGAAACGGGATCTGTTTAACGAATTAATTGCTATTAGCAGAGAATTACCGTCGCAATAAAAATAAAACGTGTGAAAGATTAAATAAAGTTAAAAAAGTAAACAAATATCTAAATTCTCTAGAACAAATTGTAACAAAAGCGCAGCGCGCAGAGAAAAAGCTCGGTGACATATGCGCGCGCGCAGGCGTCGGCCGTCGCGTCGCTGATCGATCGGAGCTTTTTGTTGCGCTGACGTCTCCATCCATTCCTCGGCAATTTGCCGCGAGACGACGCGAGCCACAAAACCCGTGTCGACGCGTGATTGAGAGCCCGGCCCTCGGTGTACGACCCAAAACCATTATTTTGAATATGTCCAACTATCGATCACAAGGAGAAAACTAATTTTAGAACGTTGATCTTCTCACATGATATGTAACTACGTACATTTACTCGACGCTTACTCGACGGCAGAATATCTCAATGTCAGTTGAACGTGAATAAACGAAGACCTAATCAAATGTACTAACTAACTAGTCGTGTATTTCCAATGATATAAACCATAGATATGTTATATCCCTACTAATGCACGACAAAAATTGTGACCCATGTAATTAAAATATTCCAGCTTCTTACTTTTAGTACTTTGTGCATTTTCTAAATACACGACGGAATTTAACTTGATTTTTAAAAGCACACGTCACGTTCGTTACATTTCACCGACGCGAGACTTATTGCTTACTGCTAGTCCACGCAATTAGGTGAATTTCGTGTCTTCACTTTACGTGCGCTAATTGCATATCTGTTGTATAAAATATCACTAATTACGATGTATAGCATATAATCGTATATTTAATCTTGCCAATATCCTGCCTAGATCACTTTTTGATTACGACAAAACGCTACACCTATTTGTGAAACGTTCGTTAGTAATAATGGCGTATCCACGAAAATTAAAAAGGGCATACATACCATTTCGTTACAATGACCGATTCACTAAATGGAATGAATCGGCCGCGTCTTGGCCGGCCGGCCTTTACGGTCGGTGTTTCGCGTTATTTATAAAAGATCTATTTATTCAGCTGTCGACTGACCTGGATACATAGCCAAGTTGTCACAATTTTGGCTTTGTTTGGTTTATATTCAAACATGCTCGGTTAGTAGTTTGGTCTGTTAATCTTAAAAAAATATTTACCTATTAGCTTGACTTACATTATCATTAGTTTTACTACTACCTAAATAATTGATTATTTATTTATTTATACAGTACTTACTGCTGCACTCAGAGTCCGTTAATGAGTCATTATCTCATCTCTTACTATACATAGATTTTGACGCGCCATCGTTTTTACAAGAAAACTACCCGTAAACGATACAAATTTCTAATTTGAAACCATACATAAAGATACCTCATATAACTATGTACTTACATAGTAAAAATTTCATATAGCATAAAAAAACACATTATCCTACATAGTCAATTCATGGTATTTCGATAACTATGGAATCTATTATGTCTTCCAAATTAGATAGTAATGTCTCTATTATGTTAGTAAGTTAAAAACTGTTTCAGTGTGGTTTTTTTTTGTATAACCAGTTTACCAGTATGTATGTTACATTGGATACATCTCAATAATAATGAAACTGTGTTTTAGCCGACTTTTAAAAAGGTGAAGTGTCTATATTCGTCGCAAATTTTTCAACCCCTTGTTTTCGAATTACGCCGCTCCCAAATGTATGTATTAAAAAGGTAGACAAATAAGGCACAGAGTCAGTTCCCTTGTAGTTACCTATACATAATACATATAACGATCACTCCGCAGACCACTATACTTGACTGATTGCCATCGACCAACAATGGCCGGTAACAAGCAAGCCCACGCCTCGTTGCCAAACGAAGAAACCGGCCTATGTTCCCTTTCAAACCTTTCTATTGAACTGAATTTATTGCTTGTACAAATGCTATTTATATTTTAGAAAGAGTTACCCACTAGCGACAACAGGTAAGGTGATCAATAGGAGCAAGATATCGCAGTTACTAAGTGTGTGACAACTTAGAGCATCTTTACGGATGTCAATGGCACAAATTACATCAACTAGTAGTTATTAAACTACGTAAAATAACAACAAAATAAATGATCACTTACAAAAGAAGTTATGACCGTGTGATAAATTTATCTAAATAATCTTTTATACTAATATTAGAACCAAATATTTCGCAATTAAATTATTTAAATGTGTTGTTTTTTCTTCAAAATTGGCTCAAAGAACATGGTTCCTAGCTTAGAAAAAAAAACTGTACTTACAGCCGTTCTTATCATGGGCACAGAATACATATGGGTAACTTTTTTCTTGTGTCTGTGGTTTTGAAATGTATTCTTGCCTATTATATCAACAACTTTTTTTTATATAAAACCCAATGATTTTGATACACTATAAACGAAGCATTATTTCGTGAACTTGCACATCGATAAGTTCCCATCCATTTTAACGCTCGCTGATGCACGTAGTCGTCAATTGCGATCGACCGCATAAAAACTTCACCCTATTATCACACTCTGATGGATTCTCCTCGCTAAATCGATCATCGCATCGTCGCAGCCGATTGCCTTGTAAAGAGTCTACCATCGATAAAATATTTTGTTATTTTTCATATCGCTATTGATAATATGTAAACGATTGCCATAGATAATGATAACCGCAATTAAATTACGCCAACTTTGAGTGCCTTTAATTTCCTATATTTAGTGCCATTGCTTTATTTAAGATCATCGTGGACTTCACCATTAGATAGAATTACGATCACAAGACTTAATAAATTAAGTAATGTTTTGGTATCTCTAATTACTGCTAAATTTAATTATTACACAAACCATAATAGTCAGCCGGCGCGATGAATTAACACAATACACCATAAGTTACGCGACGATAGTCGGAACATTTCATGTTTTAATCACGTTCCAATAAATTAATTAACTGTCGTTATATTTCAAACGCATTTGAATTTATGGTGTTAACACTATGTCAATTTAAATTTCAAACGAGGGCCGTAAAAGCGCAATGAATGACAGAATTAGATGCATTTATTAACCGTCAACAATTACTGATCATTAAAATTGTATGAGACGGTGACAGTGGTTTGCGAAGTTTAAAGGATCTAAGCGAAGCCGAAGCAATGCAGCTGATGTAGTAATGCATAGGTGAATTATTTTTGTATCTAGTCTGTGCAAATCAGGTAAGTACATAAGAATGACAGGTTCCCAGAAGTCGCATGCAAAAATGGAAACCTTCACATAATTCTTCATAAATTCTCATCTTAAGCACTTGATCGCGTTAGCATCATCATCATTATATTTAAATCAACCATTATATTAATCTTTAACATTTTCAATTCCATAGAATAATGATAACGCATTGTAGACGGCAGGTGCACCGTCCACCAAGAGATTACATTATATCACACCCCCACAGATTAAAAACTCTCCACCTATCCAGCAGTCCGTGAAATTAAATTTATTTAGGGCCCACTCCACATTCAGCGTGTCAACTGTATTTACACAGGGAATAGTTTCGAGAAGGACGAGAGCCCATATTTATATTGCCGTCGTTGGATGTTTATTGAAATATTTCATTGTTAATTCTCTTAACGACGTCTCGGTTTAGAGGGGCGCAATCAGAATAGCGCACTCTGAATGCAGCGTTAATAGTATTTATTAAAACAACAATATCTCTTCTTATTATTTTTTAACTGTGCGAGTACCTGAATGATGGAAGAAAAAGTGAAGCGGTCCGGATGTGAAGGATAAGCTGTGGGCCATGACGATTTACACGTAGATGGGAGTGTTGTGCGTGACGCTGATAATATTGGTATAGGTCGAGAAAAAGGGTCCCGTAGATAACAATGCAAGATAAGCCAGAAACGTGACGAAAGTAAACAAACTGTTCCTAAAAGATGAATTGCAAATGCCAGAAATAGTGGCATGGATGCACAGCGATGCAGTTACCGAGTGACGAGGTTACGGTGTCTAGACGAAACTCTACACTGACTTTAAGTATTGAGTTACGCAAGATATATTTTTCCTTTATTATGCACCCACCACGACTCTAGCCGTGAAATTGGAGCCGCTAACGGAAGGTCTTTTTACCGGGCGTTGATGCTGTAATTTTATAGTTAGGTACCTACCCTGATTTTTTTTCAATGCACGCACAACTAATTTGGTATACCCTTAAACAAAAAAATACTGGTACGATGAGACGCAGCCTAGTAGAAAGCGCTGTGGCCACAGAAAATATTACCAATATAAGTGTATTTTTAATGTTAACCGCAAAATTGATTTTATTGAGATTAAAGCTAAACTAGTATTAGATTACGTACATATTGCTAGTGACCCGTTGCGACTGGCCCATGTAAGTATCTAAACCCACATAGATGTTATGAAATTGAATTCTAAATAAACATGAAAATCATATAAAAATCCATTTTGTACTTTAGAAGTAGCGAAGCAACAGATTCCGTACAACATTTAGAAAAGAGGTCTAAGTTTAAATTATCTTAAAGCTGTGAACTGTATCGAGAAAATATTATAGCTTTGCGCCTACGCTCCTTGTCGTGGGCTGTTCGTGGAACAATGAATGTAGCCACCTTTCTTTATTAACCAGATATAAATATTGGTACAAATCTCAAGAGTGCAGCGATTTTTAATTTGGAAAAACTATTTTTTTTTTAATATACTACAAGCAAGCGTAGGGTCCGCCTGATGGTAAGCAGTCACCGCAGCCTAGACGCTAGCAACACCAGTAGAATCACTAGCGCGTTGCCATCCCTTAAGACATTAGACATTAAGTCTTTGTGTCCGGTAATTTCACCAGCTACAGTGCCCTTCACGCCGGAACACAGCAATGCTTACACACTGCTGCTTGGCGGCAGAATATCTGACACTGCGGTGGTACCTACCTGGACGTGTCCTTGCACAAGGAACCTACCACTTAGTAAATTGTGTGTTGTAACAGACATTTTCGAGCTTCTTCGTTTCAATGATTTTATTTAATTGACGTGTTCTTTTTTAATCATTTACTTGATTAACCCTTATAACAGGCAGTTAACATTTACTCCTAACCTATCCGTCCGTCCGTATGTGCGTATCCACCGCGGCTCCACCCAGCATATAACTCAAAAATCCGAAAGAAGTTTTCTTAATGTTGGTAATTGCATCCAAATCCATTATGCGACTGTGACTCAAATGACGCCAAACGATTAACAGACTAACTCGGCTTTTGTTTAACCTACTGATGTAGATAAGAGACAGAGATTTGTAGTTTGATTTTTAGCTCAATAATCTGTTCTTTAATATCGACAAGAGGGAATAAAATAAGCTAGTTCTGATCGGTAATTTAGGTACCAATTTACCACTAGATATTTAACCACCAAAACCAGTTCTTAGAAGTTCAAAATTGGATATTAACATGAAAACGCTTGTCTATCCACGTTCAGGCGTCTCATAGTTCAACAGAATACAGATGAACGATAAGGAGCAAACATAAACTAACTTGTCGTGTGATACCACCTTAACAAGGCGAAAGCTGGGCGCCCATACCATAACCAAGCAAAGCCTTATCATAATTATAATCCAACAAGTGCAGTAAGTACAGTTGTTAGTAGCGCTGGTCACAAATTATTATTAGAAGTATCTATTAAAGAAAAAAAAATTACGCACGTCTTTTGTTTTGCAATAAATATGAGAAAACAGTATCGATCTGTTCATCGTCATGATCAGGCTATAGACGTCCACTGCTAAACAAAGACCTCCCCTTAGAAAGGAGGGGTTGCCATAATCCCCAAGCTTGGCAGGCGTTTGGGAGATCGTATTATAGGTGGTAGGTAATCCAATAGAAGGCCCTGCTGCCTTTACGTCTTACGATACCCAACGGAAGGAGAATGGTAAGTTTTTACCTGGATCTATCAATCGGTCTATTACCTATAAACTAATTGTATGTAGGTAATAATAGGTCGATTGCGTCAATGAAAAATGTAATAACTTTTAATATAAATTTTCATAACCATTTTCTCGTAAAATGTAGGTAATAATAGGTCGATTGCATCAATGAAAAATGTAATAACTTTAAATATAAATTTACATAACCATTATAACCATTTTCTCGTAAAATTCAGGCAAATAAAAAAATTAAATTTCGCGATTATGTAACTTTCCAATCAAAACGAGGTAATAAAATTACGCTGTGCCGAGGCGGCCGGCGGCGTGTACTACGTATTTTGGGCGTCGAGTTTATTGGCTTTGCTCCATAGAAACTCCATAAATGTCATCTGCAATAAATTACACATTACCCGCTGAGCCGATCGGACATCCCGATACCCGCACAAGCTCGCGCGATGGAAATTTCAACAGATAACGCATAAAGATTCGTGATATGTTAATTTTTGTGTTATTCTTATTAGGTACTGTTGATGATAAATTATTTCTTTCATTATACTAGGGCCTTCATTCCCATGCCCACTTTAGATTATTTGTTCCTACTCGTTTTCATAGCTGCATTCTGAAGCTGAGTAGCTTTAAAACCGAAAAGGAAGCCACATTTTGGGAGGGAACAAGGGCCCAGTCCGTTTCAACATGCGGCTCTTTTCTTAGTCAAGATAACGATTTAAAATTTTCTACTTATTTATTACAGTTGTCCCGTTATTCCCTAAATGTTTATTATAATTCAAATTTTAAGCAAGAACAAAAGACAGATAGTTTGGTCGTTGACAAAGATGGATCGGACTCCATTGCCACGTAGTAGGCACAATAGACGAGGACAAAAAAGCCCACTTATTGTAAGGAGCGTCACATCACTAAGCCCATTACCTGCGCTGGCGCACGGGCCCTTTCAAACATGTCACTCCGGCTTAGCATCAAAGACTTAAGTGACTAGCACGCTGGTATTAGTTGTGACGGTCGTCTAATTAAAATCTTTGGGATTAAATTTCTATTTTTTTTCCCTTATAAGCTTATAGCTATCGGAGTCCAGCAGACTGTCCATCTGATATTATGTAGTGATGGAGACGTTAATTGACGCGTACATACCTCAGTACCTAACTTTATCATCACCTGATGATCGACTGCCAAACATAGGTCTACCTACCCATCTGTGATCTCCCCTTGGAACGCCACAATGAACGACAAATAATTTGACTAGCCTGTTGGTCTTTTTTTTTTTGGGAATGATAGACGCTGTTGGCCGCAGACGGCCATTACAGCTTCACCGGACAATAGGAGGCGAGCGCTTGTAGCACTCTAGCCTTAACGGCAGAACGAGAGAGGAGCGCAAGGGCACCTCAGGGAGACACAGCCTCGGCTTGGGCTGTCGCTTAAGAGAGGGCTGATTCTACCACCGGGAGCCTGTTGGTCTAGTGATGACACTCTAGACGCTACTCAATAGGTTGTGCGTTCGATTGCCACCAAGTGTCTGGGTGTTATTTATCTATTTAAGTATGTATTTACAAAAATAAAGTGTATTATGGTATTAGTATCAGTTGTCTGGTTTCCATAGTAAAGGCTCTGCAAAGTTTGGGATCAAATGACCGTGTGTGGATTGTGCCAGAATATTATTATTAGTTTCGTAATATTGAAAGACGTGCACCGCTGAACATAGGCCTCCTCCTGGAAATGCCACACAATGAACGACAATTTGCTGTTTGCATCTAACAGTTGCCTGCGACGTAGCTTAGTTGGGACATAGGCCTTGTGTGACTTAAGAGGTACCTATCGCTGTTTTGGCCGCAAAAGGGACGGACAATAACAACTACGATCGTCTAGCTAATCCAACTATTACCCTAATCGCCTTCGTGACGCAGTGAAAACCACCTAGTTTCAAATCAAAGGTCGCGGGTGTAAATACCGCGGACAGGACAGTAACAATTTTGTAGTTGTACCTCACTGGTTAGAAGAAAGCAGACTGATCCCTCTAATTGATATAGAAGTCGATCCATGCGTTGGATGGGCATGTA
The DNA here is from genome assembly GCA_911728495.1 of Furcula furcula. NCBI lineage: Eukaryota > Metazoa > Arthropoda > Insecta > Lepidoptera > Notodontidae > Furcula > Furcula furcula. Next base: position 8,471,050 of record OU452244.1, on the reverse strand, counting down.
AAATGTCGGTCCTGCACCTGATCTCTTCCCGGACGTGTCGGTCTTCTGTCCCATCGGAGTCTGTGCCCTTTAAATAGGTAACCGCTTGATCTATTTTACGGTTTGCTGATGACAGTGATAACAGCAGAGCTGTTTTATATACTTATTATCACTATAACTACTTATAAACAAAGTCCTCCGCCGCTTTTGTCTATCTATTCACGATAAACTCAAAAACTACTGAACGGATTTTTATGCGGTTTTCACCAATAGATAGTGTGATTCATGAGGAAGGTTTAGATATATAATTTGTCAAGGTTTTTTGTAAATTAGTTGAAATATAACGTCATTTGTTGGAAGTGTCATAAAAAGCGCGGGCGAAGCTGCGCGGGTCAGCTGATATCAACTGTATTGACCTGACCGGAATCCCGAGTGACGGTAAGTGGTGACGCATTCTAGGATGGTTTACCCGACTGTGTTAGAAAGAGGGTCATTATTTTTAAGGAACTCCGTGACGGAGACCCAGAACATTACTAACTGTCGCTCGTCAACAGAGATGTGAAATTTTCATAGGGTTCATAGGGCCCTATGATTTCAACTACAGTAGGTACCGTTCACACCGGAACATAGGAATGTTTACACATTGTTGCATGATGGTCGATATATGACACCGCGATGATACGAGAACCATGCATTGCACAAGGGACCTAATGTAGGGCCAATTTAATAGATCACATTTGACATTTGTCAGTTTCTTTGTTCTGTCCGTTTCTTTTGTCAATAATACAATAAATACGATAACATAATTGATAAAAAGTTAAGCAATTGTGCTTTTCTTCGAAAAAAAATCTAATATTTTATGCCCGCCGAAGGTGACGTTGATAAATTTTGATGAAGTGTCAAATGTGATCTATTAAATTGGCCCTACCTTAGTACCTAAATGCGATGGTTAAGAATATTTGTCTAAACCCAAGGACAAGGTCCTTCACCTTGTGTCGGAGAAATTGTCGTGCCGGCAGCAGGAGACGAATCCTTCAGCCGGTTATAAAGATCCGATGTTTCTCTCACCGATAGGAAAAACAAAACGTAAATCATTCTTTACCCCTTTTATTTATCGATAGTATGAAACCCTCTGTACGAGAGTTTGACACACTTGACCGGTTTTTGATTGTTGACAATGATCATATCGAATTATTATCACGTTAATGATGACTTGATAAGATAATATCGAAGAATTTAATCGATATAAACTGCCGAGTGCGAGTAAATAAATGCATGCAACTCACCTAATAACCTCCACACCTCGGCACTGCTGAGATACACATTGAGATGTGCCAAACACGCTGGCAATAACAATACGAACGCGAACCACTTCATAGTTCCAGTTACCAGCTCCAGGACAGTCTCAAAGGCTTAACACTAGCGGCGACACTGCAGCAGGTCCACCAGAACACATTAGTTTCACATTTTCATCCACCGTACCGACAAAACCAACGATGCTGAGATCTCAAATTCTCCCCGTTACAAGTTTACACACTCGTACAAAACGATCAAAACCACAAGGAAAACTAAAAATACAAACGTATTACTATATAAACGCGAGAAATTATTTAATTTTATTCATGAATAGGACTATCAGTCCCGATATCTTATCGAATTCTGTTTATAAACATTGATAATAGCAATGTAACTTTACTATATCAAGCGACACAACCTCCGCGCGCACCGGTTCCTGTCAAACTGGTTGTTTGTGTTGGCACGAGTCGTTCTATACGCACGCCGGCTGGCATTTCTATGTGTGCTTTGGGTACTTTTGTTACCTACGCACGCTCGAGCGCTCTACACGGCGCGGATACGATCTTGCTCAAAAGGGATGATGGCAGGGAGCGACTCGGGGCGGAATCACGATTATTCACGATGAGTTCATGAGTCGAGGAAGGAACTAAGGGAAGGAAGGAATTACCGACGAAACTATGCTACATTACAGCTGATAAACTGCTCGTTGTTAACAATAGATGTCGCTGTAATTACAACTCTTTGCCAGTGGGTGGTGAGCAGTGATTGCAAATTATTTATTTCAAAATAGGCCAAAAAAATTGACAGTTCAAGTTCATAGTTTAGTAAATCGGTCATTTTTTTTAAAAAGTGGGATCACTGGCTGGATCACAATAACAGTCCAAAAAAAAATGTGGTTTCTAAAGAGGTGTGGCGGTCGTGAGGGAGCTCGCCCAATGAAACCACCACATTTTTGTTTGATTCGTATATAATGCGTGTTCTGTTTACATTTACATTACAGTAAACATTTAGAGAGCCGGTATAATTATATTAAATAATTAACAAAGTTTAGCACAGTTTCACAGTATGATTGCTACAAGTATGTATTGTATTGATACCGTTAGCTTTGCGCGCGAAACTCGCCCTGACCTCTGCTTGACATCTGTCAAATGTTATGACAGTCAAGCGTCAAGTGCGAGTCGCGCGTTCAGTGGCAAATGCCACACCACCCCCCTACGGAGAAAGAAAACCCCACAGGAAAAAAAATATATTTACAAAACAAAATAATAAAGAAAAAAAAAATATTATAAAATAGTAATGCAGTAATGTACAAAAAAAAATATAAACATACAAAGAAACCACAACAGCTAGAGGTCGAGAGGCGTCTTAAATCTAACAGAACGCCCCGAACGAGTAGTGTATGCGGGTTTAGGGATGGGATCTGTGGTAGGAATGGGTGGGGTAGAAAAGTTGACAGGCATGGGAACTGCAGCTGGAAGAGCCGGAACCGGAATTCGAAGAGCCGGTGAAGTGGAGGCTTCGTCGTCCCCACTCATAAAAGCTGGTTTAACACGGTCTATACTGACCTGCACGGTCCTCTCACCGATCATGATGGTCATGGTCTTGTCTTTTCTAGACAAAACCTTATGGGGTCCCGTGTATGGAGGTTTTAGTGCCGGGCGAACGGTGTCGTCACGCAAGAAAACGTGACTGGACGTTTCCAGGTCCTTGTGGACGAAATGGCGCTTCTGCCCGTGCCGTGATGCTGGAGTAGGCTGCAATTTTGTCATAAAACGCCTCAACTGAGTGACGAGACTTGTCATGTCCGTATCCGAGTTGGAATTAGACGGAGAAATGAACTCGCCGGGCAGGCACAGGGGTTCCCCGTACACAAGCTCAGCTGGTGAAAGTTGTAAGTCCTCCTTAAGAGAGGCACGCATACCTAGGAGTACGACAGGTAAGGCTTTGCACCAGGTCTCTTGGTGACACATCAGGGCGGCTTTCAGCTGACGATGCATACGCTCAACCAAACCGTTCGCGCACGGATGGTAGCTTGTGGTACGAACGCGTTTAGCTGAGCAGAGTTCCATTAGAGCCTGAAAGAGTGCGGACTCAAATTGCCGGCCCTGATCTGTCGTGACTAGGAAAGGAACGCCAAATCGGGCGACCCAGCCACTGAAAAAAGTTTCAGCAACTTCCTCCGCCGTAATGCCGACCATCGGCCAAGCTTCGGGCCACCGAGAATGTCTGTCGACTGCTGTCAGACAGTAGTGGTAACCCTTGCTGTGAGGAAGTGGGCCGATGATGTCTATGTGCACGTGGCGGAAACGTTTGCTCGGTGTGGCAAAGGTTCCGAGAGGCGAGCTAGTGTGCCTGGTGACCTTGCTACGTTGGCAGGCTAGGCAAGCTCGAGCCCAGTTACGGCAATCCTTTTGGATATTGGGCCACACAAATCGCTCCGAGACTAGTTTTGCAGTGGTCCGTACGCTTGGGTGACTAAGATTGTGAATCTTATCGAACACCGCGCGACGGAATTTCGGAGTGACAAACGGCCGGGGTTTCCCGGTAGATGTATCACAATATAGTGTGATATCGGTCCCAGGGACAGGAATCTTGTCCAGTTTGAGGGACGAATGATCAGTCATTGAACGCAGTTCTTCACTGCCCGCCTGATCTTCGGCGAGCGCAACAAAGTTGTCCTCGAGAGAAATGGTCTCGATGCGGGACATAGTGTCGGCGACTACGTTGTCTTTCCCACTAATGTGTACTATGTCAGTAGTGAATTGGGAAATGAAAGAAAGCTGGTTGAGCTGCGCTGGAGGTAACTTTTCACGGCGCTGTGAGAAAGCGTAGACCAATGGTTTGTGGTCGGTGTAAATTCTCAGGTGCTGGGCCTCCAAAACGTGTCGGAAATGTTGGACAGCATCATATACAGCCAGTAACTCCCGGTAATAGGCCGGCCAGGTGGATTGGCGGGTGGTCAGCTTTTTGCTGAAAAATGCAAGCGGCTGCCAGTCATCTTCAACACGCTGTTGGAGGCAAGCTCCGACGTGGGTGGAAGAAGCGTCTGTGAAAAGTCCCAGAGCGGCAGCATTATTGGGGTGGGCCAAAATGGTAGCATTGGCTAAATGGTCCTTGCATTTTTGGAAGGCTGATTCCAAGTCCGGGGTCCAAGGTACTGGTTTAGCACCCTTGAGCTGCGTGCCAGCCAGCATATCTATAAGAGGAGCTTGAAGCTCCGCCGCGTTTGGTAGAAAACGGCGATAAAAATTTATCATGCCTAAGAACCTGCGAAGGCCTTCTACCGTTTTAGGCAATGGGTAAGATTTTAGGGCTTCGATGCGTTCTTGGGGTGGACTCGTGCCATGCCTACTGATTCGGTGGCCTAAGAAGGTCACCTCCTCAGCGCCAAAAACGCATTTTGAGGCATTCACCACTACGCCAAATTCTGATAGGCGTTGAAACAGGAGACGGAGGTGCTGGGCGTGCTCTTCAGCGGAGCGCGAGAACACTAGGATGTCATCGACGTAGGGAAAACAGAATTCCAGGCCTCGAACTACCTCATCCATAAACCTCTGAAAGGTTTGTCCTGCGTTACGCAAACCGAACGTCATATAAGGAAACTCAAATAATCCGAACGGCGTTATTATGGCGGTTTTGGCGATATCTGCTGAATTGACGGGAATCTGTTGATAGGCCTTAACCAAATCAACAGTTGAGAACACCGTAGCACCAGCCAATTCCTGACTAAAGTCCCCTATATGACGAACGGGGTAACGGTCAGGGATGGTGCGGGCGTTCAAGGCTCGGTAATCCCCACAGGGGCGCCAGCCATCTTGGCCCTTCCTTGCCATGTGTAATGGTGAGGACCAGGGGCTGTTGGAAGGTCGCGCCGTCCCACAAGTGACCATTTCCTGGAATTCCTTCTTAGCCGCCTGAAGTTTTTGTGCGGCGAGGCGTCGTGGGCGAAATGCAACCGGTGGGCCGTCTGTGGTGATGATATGGTGCACCGTTGAATGTTTGATAGTCCGGTGAATACCGGGAGGACGCGTGATGTCCGGGAACTCTGCCAAGATCTTGGTGTAAGGTGAATCTCCCGCGACGATAACCTTCACACTGGGCTGAGTGATTTGTGCGATGGTAGCACGCGTGGACAGGTTCGTAGTGCCATCAATCAATTTCCTGTTGCGGCAGTCGGGCAAAAGATGGTATTGGGCCAAAAAGTCCGAACCAATTATCGGTGTGCCCACGTCAGCGATGATGAAATTCCATCTGAAGACACGGCGCAATCCGAGATTTAATTGAAGAGGCATGGTGCCATAAGTTTTTATGGCGCTACCATTGGCCGCGCGGACGTCAAATCCAGTGGGGTTGCAACGACCCTTGAGGAGTTGGCGAGGATAGCAGCAAATATCCGAGCCAGTGTCGATTAGGTATCGAATATTGGACTCGGAGTCTGCAACGAATAAACGTCGGCCTGAATGGTCAGCGCAGTCAGATGCGGCCACTACTGACTGCTGTTGGCATTTCCCTGTTGGTCGCGCTGCCAGCTGCAAGGCGCGTTACACTTCTGCGCTTTTGACGCAAACTTTTTGTGGTACCAACAGAGGCGCGTCTGAGATGAAGATCTAGACCTGAAACGGGTACGCGAGGGGGACCGGGTGCTAGATCTGGCGCGTTGAGATGAGCGGTCCGCGGTGAGTGCATCAACCTTTTCTGCTAACTCGTGTAGGCAATTTCTGATACTGTCGAGTTCGTTCTGAGCAGGAGCCGACGCGGCGTGCACGGCCCTAGATGAGGAGGGCGAGGGGGTCTCGGCGATGGCATCAGCAATTTGGGCCAATTTTTCAAGAGGCAAGTCCATCTGAGCCGCTAGGATCCGTTGGGCCTCGTGCGGTAAACGACGCATCCATAGTTCACGCAGGATACCCTCATCACCAATGGTCGTCCCAGCCAGCGAGCGGAGGTGACGGAGAAATGCTGAAGGTTTCCGGTCTCCGAGAGTTTCCTCACTCAGTAGCTTCCTTACCCGCTGCTCTTTGGATGATGATAAACGCCGGATGAGCTCTTTCTTCAAGTACTCATATTTATCAGTCTTGGGCGGGTTGGTGATGACATCCTCCACCTCATCGGCTATTCGAGAGTCCAGAATAGATAGGATGTGGGCATATTTAGTGGAATCCACAGTGATTCCAGCGATGTCAAATTGGGCCTCTGCTTGTGAGAACCATAATTTAGGTTTATCTTCCCAAAAAGTGTTAAGTTTGACCGATACACCACTGACATTCGAGGGTCCTAGTTGTGGGGCTGAAAGAAGAGCTATTTGCCTCTGAAGTTCCTCAACCTGCTGTTGTGGTTCCCTTGCGTCAGACATTGTGATTATAGTAATGAAATATATCAGGCAAATTATTATGCAAAATGCAACACAAATACAAAAACAAATAAACACAACAAGAAAAGCTAAAAAAAACATTAAAAACAAACACACATCCCAAGAATAAAAAGCTCCACAACCTATATACAAAACAGTATGTAATAATTTAAGTTATGGAAAAAACACCTTGTATAATTTTTTTACCAAAAACAGCCTGTATAGACATTAGGATGACCTCTTATACCTATTATTTATATTAGGCACCTTACACCAAAATTATAAAACAGTAATTAATAGTAATTATAAGTAATACACAGTAGGTAAGTATATATACAATTTATATTAGTACCGCACTAAATTTATTGGGTGAAATTGTTCATGCACTGCACTCATTATCACCAGAGTTAAGATATGTAAAAGGTCTCTCACCGGTTGTACTTCTTAACAGTGAATACCTGGCGAGGGCAGGCAGTCCCGTGGCGCGTCCAAACACGCCATGCAGTGGTGCAGGGGCAGGGGGTCAGGGCTGGGTGTGATGCTGGGTTAGTGTCTAGCATGCACCATGCAACACCCTGACAAAGGCTCCATAAGCACCAGCAGGCCGAGCGGGCATCACCAGCAGGCATCGGGGTGAAGTTATTGATGCACACACACACACGCAGTAACTGGGGAAACTTCGTCCAAACGCGGCTTTAACGTTCTTTCGATTGTAAGTCGAGTGGTCACCATTTATGTGGCGGTCGTGAGGGAGCTCGCCCAATGAAACCACCACATTTTTGTTTGATTCGTATATAATGCGTGTTCTGTTTACATTTACATTACAGTAAACATTTAGAGAGCCGGTATAATTATATTAAATAATTAACAAAGTTTAGCACAGTTTCACAGTATGATTGCTACAAGTATGTATTGTATTGATACCGTTAGCTTTGCGCGCGAAACTCGCCCTGACCTCTGCTTGACATCTGTCAAATGTTATGACAGTCAAGCGTCAAGTGCGAGTCGCGCGTTCAGTGGCAAATGCCACAGAGGACTTAAAACTACGTACTAATATACAGTGGCTTCAAGAAACTCAGCGGCATAGAGAAAAGAGCGGGCTTGTCATTTTAGACTGGACGCTGAGGTTAGGCCTATCTATGCACGGAGTCACGGTCTTTTCAGACCAATAAACACATAGAAAAGAAATATTTGACCCACAGTGTATGTGTGGAGGGGGGGTTCTAGCCTTCTTTTCTTAATAGTTTCAGTAAATAAATGCCACTATTCACGTCTGGCCAGTTATCTTCACCATTATTTAGAAGATTTTCTTCGGAAGCATTGACTTAATCATTGTTCGGAAGGCTTGGCTTGGCTTGTGCAGCATAATAAGTAAATAAAATAATAATGTCCTCCTGGCCGATACGATCATAGCGGCCAATCAATAAAATCTTTTTAAAAAAAAATTGAACCGACTTCAATATCACTGAAAAGTATAAAATAATTTAAATATTATTGAAGTTGGTGTTAGCGTACCTGCTGTGTATATTTGGCACCAACTTCAATAATATTTAAATTATTTTATACTTTTCAGTGATATTGAAGTCGGTTCAATTTTTTTTTAAAAAGATTTTATTTTAAACTTTTTAGTGATATTTTCATATATAAAGATTGAACCATCGAAAACCGTAAAATTATCTAGATAGGTTATGATCACATTATCGTCTACATAGTTTTACATAATTCATGTTTCTTCAGAAAAAAATAGCCGGTCGTAATGAAATTTGCATGGAATCATCATAGCAGTTTACTCTCTCGAATAAAAAAAGAATCATCGCAATCGGTTCATAATTGTCAGAGCAATGTAATGGAGAACATCAGTTTTATGGTTTTTACCAGATAAATTCCTCCACATCGTTCATGGTTCTCCAGGAAGTTCTTATCCGGTTGTAATAAAATTCATACAGATTTAATACAGTGGTTTCTTCTTTCGAATAAAAAAAGAATAATTGAAATTGGTAAATATTTGCCAGAGTTATGACCATTTTTGTCCTTAAAAAGCGACATAAAGTCATCGATATAGGCTTTCCTGCAGCTCTCAGTGCGCAGTCACCATTCTTGTTTTTCAGGAACTACTTATTACTACGCAATAATTTTTTTATGGGACCCAATCAATGGATTGAAGAATGGATGGAAGAATGATTTTTTCAAATCGGTTCATAATTGACAGAGTTATGCGCGAACATACATAAAAAAAAAAAAATATATATATATACAGACGAATTGAGAACCTCCTCCTTTTTTTGAAGTCGGTTATAAATCATGGTCCACTACTGCTTGCGTAGCTACGCAAGCAGTAGTGGAGGCACAAGTGCCTACGCGTAGGCACAAGTGCACTCTCTCTTTCTTTACCTCTCACAATCCGATGGGAGGGAAGATCGGCACGACCCCGGGGAGAGGTCAGGCGCAGGCGCAGGACCGAATGTTTACATGTTCATCCGACGCATGGATCATTTTTATTTACAGACAATCAGGTGGTCGGCCTATATTGTCCTAGTCAGAAAGGAACTATTACACAAAATGATGTAAATTATAAAATAGTAGCGGCCCGTCTCGGCTTCGCACTGGTGGACATTTTTTCTAGTAATAAATATAGCCTATGTTACTCAGGGATAACCATCGATAATTGACCATTGTGGGTTCGATTCCCGCCAAGTGTCTGGGTGTTGTTTATCTATTTAAGTATGTATTTACAAAAAAAGTATTAGTATCAGTTGTCTGGTTTCCATAGTACAGGCTCTGCCTAGTTTGGGATCGGATGACCGTGTGTGGATTGTCCCAAGATATTATTATTATTATTATATAATATTAAACTAGATAAACATTCACGAACAGAATGACATCTAAAATGTGGTCGCGGAGGTTGCAAACTTATCTGTGCTGGTGGCGGAAACGTGAACTAACAATTTTATAATGATAATGACTTGTAGTTTGACTGTTTCATATAGACAGTAGCGACACTCCCATCCGCAATAATAAATTTGTCAGGATGTGGCTTGTAAAGAAATAGCGACACAAGGGCGCTATTTCTCGCTACCACTTTTTGAACCGTGACACCAAATCTAGTTTATATATTATATCGATGGGGATAACGTAGCATTCTACTGGTGAAAGAATTTTTGAAACAATTCAGATGTTTTTGAGTTTATTCGAAGGGTATAGTACGATACGTAGTCTCCCTCCACCATATATTTTACACCAGCGCCACTTTTTTTTTTTTTGACGCGGGGGAAATCTTCCAAAGATCCCCGGGAGCTGTGAGGCTCGACCGGGGTATGTGGGATTCTTACCCACTAAAACCTCCGCGGCTGTCGCTTCGGCAAATGAGAGGGACCCCAGGGCTCTCCGGTGGGATCTGCACCAGGGGCCCCTCAGTGCCTCGCCTTTGAGCCCGCCGCCGGGGGGCGCATTGTAGCCCCCGGGAACCTGACACGGTACTCACGGGAACGGGGGTCACAACCCCGCCGCCGTCCTCCTCGGAATCGCCGCCGTACTCAATGGACGTTCAAAGGGCCCACACCCCGAACGTCCAGCGACTCCGAAGGACACCAGCGCCCCTAGCGGTAACTGTCAAAAACTAGTAAAATGTGCGGGAAAAAACCTGAGGAAAACATTTGACATTTTGATCGAGCTCGTAAACTATCGGAACTCGTATACTACACGCCCAGGTTTCCAGGTCGTTCACGCTCCGTTTTATCTGTGCAAACCAACGTGTATTGCCAGCTTCAGTTTCACCGGACATGAGGCGAGCGCTGGTTTAGCACTCCAATAGCAATTCCAGTGGAGCGACGAGCTACCTCAGTCAGGGAAGCAAGGTGTAGGGGCAAAAGTGTCCACGTAAATTGTATTGTTATTGTAATGAGTCGACTAGTCTGCTGCTAATAAGTATTGTCATACACCGCACATACCACAAAGGATATTTTTTTAAGTAAATTCTATAAAATACGCAAATAAATAAGAAATAATTATAGATGGAAATAATAAAATCATTGCTAGAACCTCAAAAAGATCTCCACGGCGGGGAATCGAACCCCGGTCTCCCGCGTGACAGGCGGGGATACTTACCACTATACTACCGAGGATCTGCTTTACATTTCGAAATTAAGGTTTGCATGACTTATATGACTAATAATATTGTTTTACTTCCTCTTTACTATTATTATTGGGAATAGTAAGTATAATGTACTTACGCGATTAAATTACTGTTTTTTTTTACTAATATATTTCTTGTATAAACCTTCACATTTGATGATTTTAATCTTGTAGGATTGTTCCGAAATTTAATATTACGTCCCTAAATTTCCAAAAGAGTCCAAATTATAGTAAAAAACAAAGTAATTTTTTAGTAATTCGTAGTAACATAACATGTGAGGTAGGTAGGTTTTTACGCAAAATACTCGCTTTGACGTAGAGTTGCGGAAACCAGCCCGTTATACCAATACCAATAATTATATTGTGAGGTAACGTGGTATCTCCTCTAAGGGTAACATGGATGAATTTGTAACACGAATGAATTGATCCATGGTAGTAATAACTTCTACTACACACAAAGATATTATTATAAAATATATAGGTAGCCCACAGTTAAATATCTTTGACTAATAAAGAAAAAGTTTGAAGTGTTACCCGAAAAAGAGGCAGAAAAGCCGTGATGATCGCGAGCTTAAAATATTTTATAGCGCCATCTTGTGAAGCTAAATGTAAAGTTAATATGATTGGGTGGCAAATATAGTGATCTGTGTGTTGATTACGGTCTTGTACTGTGTAGTAAGTTTAACAATAAATACATAGATGGAAATGGTTAATGCGATGGTAATCCAAATTTTTCTGTTATTTTTTGTTCTTGAGGAAACCTCATAAAAATCCCCAGGTCTCTGTTAACCGGGTTATGTGTGATTCTTCATCATCATCACCAGCCGGAAGACGCTTTGGTTTACTATTGAACATAGGCTTCCCCTTTCGAACGCCACAATGAACGATAATTGGCTATTTGCATCTACCGGTTACCTGCGACGCGTACAATATCGTCTGTCCACCTAGTGGGAGGCCTATCGGGAGTTCTTCCAGTTCGTGGTCGCCTCTCGAAATCCTTTCTTCCCTGATGTGATGGGTGATTCTTACCGCCCTTAATCACCCGCGGTATGGGGATCTCGGGTTCTAAGGTGTTGTCTGCATCAGGTAACCCTCCGTGCCACGGGGGAACGTATTATCCCTCAGGAATCTGTCACGAAGACCGAAGGTCATGGAAGACCGATGCCATCCTCCTCGGAGTCACAGCCGTACTTGACAGACATCTAGGGTTTACACTCCAAACGTCAAGCGACTCCGAAATGATTATCCTAACCTTATCAGACATATGCAAATATATCATGACGAGCCTAGGGTCTGATCGCGGTTATAAGTATTGCACACAATGTAGTGAACGATCAAATGTTTTAAACAAATCATCCAGAAATTAAAACCAACGAGATAGAGACCCATTACTATTAATTATCGAAAATTTCGGGACTGTAGCACCACTTTGTTATTAAGAAGTAGCTGGTTTTAGGATTGTAGGTAGATGGAATTTCTCAAGAAGAAGTTAATAATAAATTACTTAGACCAAAATTCGTACATACAAGGTGGCCAGAACAGTGACGTCCAAAATTTTTTTTTAGGTGCCTCGTGTTGAGAGGTATCTGAATCACCCCTATGTATGTTCTACGATTTTTCGTAGTTTTCGAGTTACGATTTTATTTATGAATTTTTGCAAAATTGCGACCGGATCAGTTTGAAACATTTCTAAAAAAAAAGTAGGTTTCTTCGTTTTTTTTTCTAGCAGCTAAATCTCTATTAACTTTACATTTATGCATAAAATAAACAGCCTCATAACTTTAATTGAAGTTACTACAAAATTGACCTAAAGATGAGAATTTATGTTAAGTGGATACCCATTTAAATTTTCATCTTAAAATTAAAAATCTAAACTGATAGCGCATTCTCTGAAGCTATTTAGAAACTAAGAAATTATCACTTTAGATTTTTAATTTTCAGTTGAAAATTTTAATGATGGGTAACTCACTTAACATAAATTCTCAATTTTAGTTCAATTTTGTAGTAACTTACCATTTAAGTTATGAGGCTGTTTATTTTATGCATAAATGTACAGTTCATAGAGATTTAGCTGCAAGAAAAAAAATCGAAGAAACCTTCTAAATTTTTTTTAGAAATGTTTAAAACTGTTCCGGTCGCAATTATGCAAAAATTTATAAATAAAATCTACAACAAATAAACTCGAAAACTACGAAAAATCTACGAACATAAGTATGTAGGAGTGATTCAGATACCTCTCACACGAGACACCTAAAAAAATTTTTGGACGTCACTGTTCTGGCCACCCTGTATAATAGATGATGGCATCGGACATATTGTTAATATTTCTTCCATTTTACTGCTATTATTATAGTTATTGGCGTAAAAACCTTTGTTTTATGTAAGTACCTTCTAGGTACCGTACCGAAGGTGCGGAGAGCCGCACCTTCGGTGGGTGCGCTGCCATTGGTAGATCTACCATCAATACATAACAGTAGTAGGAGGTAGGTATTCCATGTAAAACCACACCGTAGTGGCACCACTTCTTCTTCTCTTCTTTACGTGTTTTTGACATAAATAATAATATATTGTAGAAAAAATATTGGTGATACTCTGCCTCAGTTTGGCTAGTCCTATGAGAGGAGAGATCACCACACGCTCTCACTGATAAAAACCAGCAAACAAACTCGGAGGATATGATTGTCCCAACTACGAAATAATAAATATTCCGTGGTTCCGACCGTCGATAAACCTGTCGTGTATATGATAATTTTAATTCTAAGGTGCGTGAATTTATATAAGAATGTAATTAAGAATAGAGAAAATATCTAAGTGTCTCCAGAGTCGTTCTAATGTGGGGAGAATCCGCTATCATTGATTTGATACCTACTTTAAATTTGAAATTGGGAACCTTACTCTGCTGTGTAGTAGTAAAAAGTGTTAAATAAACTATTTTAAAAAAAATAAAAACCGACTTCAAAGTAAATTATCTAAAAAGCATAAAATAATGAAAATATATTGAAGTCGGTGCTAGCACATCATGTTAACTAACACTAGCACCAGCTGACACCGACTTCAATATATTTTCATTATTTTATGCTTTTTAGATAATTTACTTTGAAGTCGGTTTTTATTTTTTTTAAAATAGTTTATTTAACACTTTTTAGTGACTTATTTTACCAAAATAGGTATCAGCACTATCACGCAACTCGAACGTCTACGTTAGAGTACTTACTGAAAACATAAAAAGTTTATATCTCTTAAACTACTGGACCGATTTTGATGAAACTTGTTTTCTACCCTAAGTTGAAAAATACTCTAACTATTGCAAAAAGAATTTTCGAAATCGGACTTGTAGTTTCTGAGAAATCCGTGGACAAACCTACATACATACATACATACACTCATAAAATTTGGTAAATTTGTTTAGAAGCCCACGTAGACTAACATATATTAATATTACGCATTTTTATCAATATTACATACATACGCGTCGAATAGAGAACCTTCTTTTTGAAGCCGGTTAAAAAATCTTGTGGCGCGAGCCCGACTAGCTATATAATTTCATCGAAATTACAGAGACAAACAAGGTCACACAGATTGTGCTCTCGTTACAGCTATGTAGTTTAATTACGATTAAATTATCCGGTAATTTTCATTTAATGTCTGCCAACTATAGTAAGAGTAATTAGTTTCATATCGAAATCGAAATTTTTAATTGTTGTAAGTTTTAATGTTTTAAAAATGTTAATGTATCCGATTATGTTGTAACAAAAGAAGTCAGAATGATTGATGTCCATGTCTTCTGATAAAACTTTTACCTACTTATGGTGCGCGTCCATTGGCCGGCGCCGGACGCACCGCACGCACGGCACGCAACGGATTTTAGTTTGCTTGCTAAAATGAATTTTCGATACAAGTTGTAGGAACTTGTATCGAAAATTCATTTTTATCTCGCCGCATCGCATCGCAGTTATTTGTGGGAGCCCTAAAGGTACGCGTCCATGATAACTACTTCGTGTTTATTCAGGTAAAAGAAAGGTCAATCCTCAATCTTCTACAGCCGATTGTCCAAGATGGGCTCGGCGAACATAATGTTAGTTTGTTAGAGTATACCATCCGTGTAGGTTTTTTTCCGCGTATCATAACCCTATCAATTGTAGAGAACATATTTCCAGATGCATGTAATCGAAATATATGGTTTCCCCAGGTTCCTCTTAATGATTACTTTGTCTTACGACATTATCGACACCAGTCTGATTTCTAAAGTATTATTTCTCACCTTTCAACGTATAACGAAACTCAACACCTCGCTTCGAATACAGGAACTTTCACACCCCATCGGTCGTAACTTGTGATCTGTTTACACGCCTGTTAGTAACAATGAGCTTCTCATTACGAGGCAGTGGCTATCGTGGGTGGTCCTCCGCTAACGGACCTCGTTAGAAGAGTATACTTTTTTTATATTATTGGTCTCACGTTTATAATTGGTTCGGTAGACTGTAGGGACGTACTTATACATTTGAAATCTGGGAATATTAGTTTTTGTAATTGGTAACTACTTATTAGTAGAGATACACTGTGATTCGACAACATCAAATGAATGTATATAACATTCATTAGTTTGAAACGTGTGGAGCGGTGACCGCCTTTAAATATGTATTTAGGTTCCTACATACATTTAGTATTACTATTTTTAACGTTTGCGACGTCGAAATCAAAAAGTAATTTAGCCAAGTTCTTTTAAATTGAGAAATCTTTAGATAATAGATTTCTTAGATTTAATAATTAAAAATATTATATGTACTTACTTACCTATTTGGTGGTTGGTTCAAATCCTATTAGCTTCATGGTTCAAATAAATGCTCGCCTCGCCTTGTCAAGACTAATTCAAAGAAGGTTCAAGTTCAACCAATGACGGTTAGTTTCGTTTAGGGCGAAGTAAAATATGATCAGAAGGTTTCCTGCTTGTGGGACCATAGAACCCAAGACATATAATTCATCTAAGCCCAAGCCATTTTTTTCCTCTAGATATGTTAAGTGTGCTACAGCACATCATGACTTTACACTAATATTCGAAAGAGGAAAGATTTGTATGTTTGTAACTTAGAGGAGATTGGTATCTCCTCTAAGTTACAAACATACAAATTTTATAGTGTGGTCACTATACTTACCCTATCCATTATCCCAAAAAATAAAAGGTAAACAAAGAAACTAACAATTTTCAAACTGTGCTTCGAAATATTCTGATTTCGCAGAACTCAGGTTATAAAATAATAACTTTAGACAAATTGTAATGCAACGCAATTAAATTTCTAGCAAATACAATGAAAAAATAAACACGCTACTTCAACAACATAACCTCAAGTTGTTTACCTTTTATTTTTTGGGAAAATGGATAGGGTATACGTATATTAACGTCTCTACCTCATGTCAAGTATGATGTGATGATGCTACTTCAACAACAGGAGGTTTAGGCTGCCTGTCCACCGGGGCGGAGCGAGGCAGCGGAGCGGAGAAACGGAGAAATATTAACCAATAAGATTGCACAAAAAGGAGGAGCGGAGATTTTGTGCAATCTTATTGGTTAATATTTCTCCGTTTCTCCGCTCCGCTGCCTCGCTCCGCTCCGGTGGACAGGCAGCCTTAAGGTTATAAAGTTGTTTACCTTTTATTTTTTGGGAAAATGGATAGGGTATAGTATATACCCCCTTCACAGTTGTGCGACATACCTACACGCTCCAGCGCCGTGCTATAAAGTGTATTAACATCTATGCTATGAACAGTCGCAGTGACGGCTGAAAGGACTATTTCTGTAGCCGTAGTAAATAAGTATAAATTAAAGAAACACCAAAAGCCCGACTGCGAGCAAACCTTTAATTAAATAATTAGGTAGGTACAATAAACCTACATAGAATTACGTACTTATTTGTTATAATATTGTAACACGTCTAAATTCAAAACTATGGTAGTATCAGCTTTCTCTTTGGTAAGACTTTCATCCATGGGTAAGACTTATGCAAATTCCTACCCGTGGGGTGGAAGCACCTACCCATTTCCTCTCGTTGGGTGTTGGTAAGACGCGACTAGAGTACGGGCGTGAGCATTACCCCAGCAAGAAAGATGGTCGTAGAGAAGATTGAGTTAAACGAATAATTAGAGCATAATCTGCTGTAAATGTGCGCGGAATAAAAAATTAGTGCATCATTTCGTTTTCGAGAAAAATCCGAAAAACGATTCTTGCTGGGGTAACGTTGTTCCTGCAAGAAAATTCTAAACCAATGATCGGAGAGAAACATAAACTTCAGGAAAGATAGCTTATATTTGTGCGTAATTGTGCGCTGAAAATGAAATTTGTGCGTCTTAAGATTTCAGAGTTATTACAATTCCTGCTGGGGTAACGTTTTGCAGAATCGTGTTTCTCGGAAACCAGTAATTGTGCACCTGTAGAATAAACGATTATCAGTAGCTCTTAATTTGTGCGTATTTGTGCATTAATTAGATTTTCAAAAATATTTACCGTTTTAGCGTAATAATGGATTTATGAAAACCAAAAAAAAGGTCCTAGCGCTTAAACGAACAAAAATTCATACACACTGAAAACGGTATTCGGTCCTTTTTAATACTCTTAACATCCACGAAAAGTCTCAAAACATATTATATACGCATTATTGAATAATATCACTTTGAATCAAAACTGATAATGTCTAGCTTTGACGTCAAAATACAAAAAACAAGACCAACCCTAGAGTTTTTGGTATAAACCAAGAATTAGAGCACTTAATGAAATACATATCCTGAAAATTTCAGCTTCAAATATTTCATAATAAAGGAGATACAAGCAAAAACTAGAACCCCTGTTAGATTACTGGTTATCCGACCAAATTGGAATGAACCCAAAAAAGCGAGGATTTCATACATACTCGTGACCTTCTTTAAATGACAGTATTATGTGAAGCTGTTGTCTGTACAGTTACGTTCATAATGTTTATCAACAATCGCGGTTATCTTAATAGTCCGTCAGGTGGTTATAGTTTGTCATTATTTTTACAATATATTGTTACAGTTCTGTTAATTACTATTTAATTACGATAACCACAGAATGCATTGCAAGTTTATAGGTGTAAATAGCAATGATTCGCATTGCAATAAAAAATCTATATTTCCAATACTTATAATAAAAACCGCTCTCCGAGAAAGTTCACTGACCTTTGTGTACGAACTATCGTGGACACGAACGGTGTACCAGTTTTCAAATAGAATCGTTTGAACGAACGTACGTGCTCCTACCCCGCCCGCATGTATTTCGCAGCGGCTCGTGCAAGCGATTATCGACCGACACCGTTCGTGACCGCGAGACTACATTGAGTCAAAATCAAAATTGCATTGCAAGATTCCATTACCATCATACATATAGCTCAAGCAAGTAAAAGCGTGTTAAAAATACATACAATTCAATTAAATTGACAACTTCCTACTTTTTAACCGACTTCAAAAAAGGAGGAGGTTCTCAATTCGAATTCGAATTGTACGGATAGGCCGCTCCATTAATTGGGTCCCATAAAAAATTATTGCTTACGAATAAGTAAGTAGTTCCTGAAAAAATGAGAATGGCGACTCTGTAAAAACTGTAGGAATGTTGGAGGTTGATGTTTTTATGGCTTTTTAAGGACAAAACTGGTCATAACACTGGCAAATATTGACCAATTTCAATGAATCTTTTTTTTTCGAAAGAAGGAACCTGTATATAATGAATCTGTATAAATTTGATCACCACCGATTAAGAACTTCCTGGAAAACCATGATTTATTTGGAGGAATTTATCTGGTAAATACCATAAAATTGGGGTAAGTAATATTTGATTTAATTACAAAATCTCTAATATTTACAACATATTATTATAACAAATCTATAATTTTATTTGATATAATGATCAGTTGATATAATGTTATGTATGTCGGGATTTTTTAAAATTTATACTTGTTAGTGATGAAACTGGGAAAGACATAAGCCTTGTCTTTCCCAGTTTCATCACAAAAAAATATGTCATGCTCGCTATCGAATCGCTCTGCTTGTGGCGGCTTCGTGTGGCGGGTCACCCCCTTCCCTCCAATATGGTTGACGGGAGTGATGGCTGCTTCTCGAGTCAACCCGTGCGCGCGTGCTGCTTAGGGGGACTGCTCCGACTACTATCCCTTTGGCCTTTCAGTTTGATTGTATTTTCTCGTATTTTTTTTCTTAGCGTAGCACTCGAGCTAAGCGAGCGCAACCTACTTACTTTTTAAACAGGGATCAGTGTTGCGAACTTTAAAATGGGATAAACTAGTTTTATGAACAAAATTGGTGGGTGAAAAAAAAAATATCTTATTTTATAGGCTAAACTAAGGAACTTAGAACACTATTTAACTCCCGCCCACTGAAGAATCTAATGACAAGGAAAAAGGTAACTAGATCGTCCATCCAGGTAGAAGGTCAAAGAATTTTGTAGCAAATCTTCGTTTTCCATTGCTCATATTGAATTTGCAATGCAGTTTTAATTTAATTTCTGGGTTTCCACTTCACAATTGACGGGCCCGTTGGTGTAGTGGTTAGAGACCCTGGCAACCAACCGAGGGGCGCGGGTTCGATTCTCACCAAGTGTCTGGGTGTCATAAGTATATCAGTATGTATTTACAAAAAAAGTATCATCATCATCACCAGCCGGAAGACGTCCACTGCTGAACATAGGCCTCCCCCTTCGAACGCTACAATGAACGACAATTGGCTATTTGCATCCACCGGTTACCTGCGACGCGCACAATGACAAAAAAATATACTTATAAGTATTAGTATCATCTGCCTGTTTACCATAGTAAAGGCTCTGCCTAGTTTGAGATCAGAAGATCGCTCGTCGATTGTCCCAAAATATTATTACTATTTTCATGTTTTTTGTGAATTAAATGGTGTGTGGTTGGTTGGCATCTACCGAGGTCAACTACTTAATTGAAGAAAAAATAACAGTTTACCTCGGCAGCCAAGGGAACTATTGTAAATGTATGGAAAGATAGTCTACTTACTAGTCTTGGTGAGTAACGACACCAAGGACCCGAGTACTCCAGCGAGTTGGTCAGGGCCCCCACCTTGGCGTGTCTTCGTCGGCCGAGTGAAATCCGAAGGGGACCCGCGGGACTCAGCTCTGGCTTACCTTAATTGGCCGTCCAGAGAGGAGTTGTTAGAGCTATATGCTCCAGGGGTGGAAGTGCTAAAAGTCATAACGCCGCGAGTAACTCCGTTGAAAGCGCAGCATACCTCTCAACACAGGGGTGTTGACCCACCCACACCGTTGTTGCCTTCCGCCGTCTTATGACGGCCGTATGGAGAGTCCATCTAGTGGGTGGCAAGTCACCACTTGTCAAAAAATAATGAGTAGGTTTTACAACAGCCCAGTGTTCAGTCAACCAAATATCCACTCAAAAACATATAGTAATCTTTCCACATACTAGGTTAGGCACTATACTTATAATAGGCGAGAGTAGTCTGCCAGAGTCAACTGCTGTTTATATCTTATTTCCAGCAGTTTATTCTGACAGGTGTCTTTCTTATTATTAATTTCACCCAACAGACCTCTACGTTTTGGATTCGTCCCCACGCAAGCCTTTAAAAAGTCCGGATGTGTAGAGAAAATAAAACAAAAGTAATAATAATAAATACACTTTATTCTACACCAAAAGTTACATGTAAATTGAACAATACGTTGAAGAAATTAATGTACAAAGGTGGCCTTATCGTTAAAAACCAATCTCTTCCAGGCAACCTACATTAAGTTTTAAAATAAAGTTTAATTGCGTAATAATATAACTGACATTGTATTGAACTCTTCACCTACATGAACTATAAGTAACTAGATACTATGCGTTACAACTAAGAATGTGGCAATATAATTAACTATTGCCACATTCTTAGTTGTAACGCATAGTATCTAGTTACTTATAGTTCATGTAGGTGGAAATATAATTACTAAAAATGATGTTTTAACAAAAATAGATAGCAAAATAAGACATTACATCAAATAATCAAACCGAGGCGAATTTTTCATTTTTTATTTACTCTGCTGCCGATACAAAAATCGTAAAAAACGAGTGAAGTTCCGCAGTAAGTATGGCGGACACATTCTTAGTTGAAACGCACAGTACATACTTTATAAAAAGAAAGGCACCAACTTTGGTTCTTGATTATATTTAAATTTATAATAAAAATAACTTCCGTTAACAGTTTTATACTTCAGTGTACCCAGGCAAAGCTGTTTGTGTGCAAAGTTAAGAAGGTCACGAGTATGTATGAAATCCTCGCTTTTTTGGGTTCATTCCAATTTGGTCGGATAACCAGTAATCTAACAGGGGTTCTAGTTTTTGCTTGTATCTTCTTTATTATGAAATATTTGAAGCTGAAATTTTCAGGATATGTATTTCATTAAGTGCTCTAATTCTTGGTTTATACCAAAAACTCTAGGGTTGGTCTTGTTTTTTGTATTTTGACGTCAAAGCTAGACATTATCAGTTTTGATTCAAAGTGATATTATTCAATAATGCGTACATAATATGTTTTGAAACTTTACGTGGATGTTAAGAGTATTAAAAAGGACCGAATACCGTTTTCAGTGTGTATGAATTTTTGTTCGTTTAAGCGCTAGGACCTTTTTTTTGGTTTTCATAAATCAATTATTACGCTAAAACGGTAAATATTTTTGAAAATCTAATTAATGCACAAATACGCACAAATTAAGAGCTACTGATAATCGTTTATTCTACAGGTGCACAATTACTGGTTTCCGAGAAACACGATTCTGCAAAACGTTACCCCAGCAGGAATTGTAATAACTCTGAAATCTTAAGACGCACAAATTTCATTTTCAGCGCACAATTACGCACAAATATAAGCTATCTTTCCTGAAGTTTATGTTTCTCTCCGATCATTGGTTTAGAATTTTCTTGCTGGAACAACGTTACCCCAGCAAGAATCGTTTTTCGGATTTTTCTCGAAAACGAAATGATGCACTAATTTTTTATTCCGCGCACATTTACAGCAGATTATGCTCTAATTATTCGTTTAACTCAATCTTCTCTACGACCATCTTTCTTGCTGGGGTAATGCACACAGTACGGGCAGCAGCGTCTTTTTAATGGATTATACTACCTATACTGCGATCCCCAAGACGCCTGCCAAGCGTGGTGATTATGGCAACCCCTCCCTTCTAAGGGGGGAGGCCTTGTTTAGCAGTGGACGTTTTTCGGCTGCTGATGATGCAAATCCCTTATTTTAACGATGCTATTCTACGACTAGGGGTCTAGGAGGTACGGGTTTTGAAAGTTATAACGAAATAGATCAACGGGACTACCGGGACCAAGTAATTGCTTTTAAAGTTAAAAACTATAGTAATAGATGTACTGTTTCGTTGCATTATTCAAATAAAACACAAATATTCCAAAATAGACATTTTAATACAAAATTTCATAAAACTTCGTTTTATTAAATACGTCTCATCCTTTGGTAGATCTGAGTTCAAACTGATAAAACCGAATAATCATCGACTGTAAAACATAAATAACTATAGAAATAATACAAAAAAGAATATAATATTCTAAATGAACAATACATTTCGCCGTGTTATAGTGAGTGAGTATAAAAAAATAATAATTCTAAAATAATTTTAATATAAAAATTACGCGATACATGAAAGCATAATTAATATTCAAACATTTATATAGTTACATACACAGACGTTTAACATTAGTAAGGCTACGTTATGGCACAGAGGAACTTGTTGGGAGCGGGGCGCGGGCGCTCAATTCTCTTTGGGTTTCTTTTCCTTCTTCCGCGGGGGCGGTACCGGCACCTCACCACTAGCGCCCTCCTTCTTCACTACCTTCTTTACGACCTTCTTTTTGGGCGCGGGCGCTTCAGCGGCGGCGGACGGCGCTTCCGATACCGAGGACTCTATAAGAGCGGCGGTGGTCGCCTTTCCTTTGGGTTTGACGCCGATCTGCTCGAGGGACACGGCACCTACTGGTGGCGTGGGGACCTCGGGTTCGTTGACGCCGAGGCGCTGCGGTTGCTGAAGAGGCGGAGGCGAGGAGGCGGCGGCGGACGAGGGCGAGGAGACGGAGGGCGTGCGCAGCTCGCTGGCGATGATGGACTGCGCGAGCGCCGCCGCGTCCTCCAGCTCGCTGTCGGGGGTGGGGAGCGGGTCGGCGGCGGCGGGGGGCGACAGCTTCAGCTTCCCCGCGGGCTTGCGACGCTCCTCGGCTACACAACCAATTTAGTCCCGCCTTTATACTCTCGAGCGATTACACTTGGCGTTAGTATGGCGGTCACATTAGAGAGCAAGCTCGGTTAGGGCCTGGAACAAAGTGGGGGAAAAACAGAGGTACATGGTTAAGTTGAAACGATGCAAGCGGACAGTTAAGTAGGTGTGTCAGTTTGGTGGAGTTTCGAAGCTGGGTCATTACAAGGAGTATTATTATATTCCATGAAAGGTGTTTCGGTAACGGGGATCGATTTATTACAATAAAGTTATGGTTATTAATATTATTATAAACAACAAATATTGACATGTACGATTGTATCGTGTGGATAATGATGACTAATGTGATAATACTGATAATGTATCGCTATGAAAAGGCGATGAATAATTTTCCTTGCAATGTATGAAATAAACATGTAAAGCAAAGAAAATAAATAAAACTGTTAGATTGCTACATTATCGAGCGATTATAATGGAACAATCTGTAAGGGTGCATCACGCGGTCATGCACAGTTGAATTGCTTAGCAAACGCAACTGGTAAACACTCTGCTATTTGTTTTTGGGCAGTTTGACTTTAAATCGAGAACAATTTAGGTACATGATGTACGTCATTTTCTCCAGAAATATGTAGCTTGACGAGTGTTTGACCACGATTCCTACTCTCTGCATCCACTTGGACGCAACCCAACATTCAGAAATTATTTTAAGACTATAATTGGATTTACTTAATAGTAATTAGATATGACTGTATTTATATCTAACACAGGCTTGATCACAGAACAAATAGGTATATGGACATGATAGTGAGAGGTTGTAAACAAAATGTTAATATTCAGGGGACTAGTAGTCGAGACGTAAATCACAACAATTTCCTCCACCGTGAACCCAAGTTGTGTTGAGTCCAAGTGTAATAATTGTTATTACCTGTTCTATCAAAGCCGCGTCTCTTGCGCTGCCTCCTCGGTAGCTGGGTGAAATAACAACGAATATTGAAATGCTCAGTAAATAAACATAAAAACCAAACATCACAAAACGGCACAAAAGAAAAAAAAACATGTGGTAACATCGAGTTCTACGGGATGATCGTCGTAGCTAGCGATATAATATCGCGGTCCGTAGAACGGATGCAGCTAACTATAAACATATTAGTAAAAGTCTGAAAACGGCAAAATGAACTCTGTGAGATCTGACAATGCAAAGCTGTTAGCCGTTTTCGGCATGTTGATCTTCGCGTGCATACTCACTTTTGGTCTCTGGTACCGCAGGAACTTCTTCTTTGGACGGAGTGTTGGCTAGAGGGGGGCTGTCTGTCGAAGTCTGGAGGGCTGGCTTCTCTGGCGTAGCCTTAGCCTTGGGAACGGCAGGGGCTGACGCTTTGACTGCAGGCGCGGGTGAGGCTGGGGCAGCCGTGGGAGATGCTGGAGCAACCACTGGTGTAGCTGGAACAGTCTTGGCAGAAACTGGAAGAGCCGCAGGAGAGGCTAGAACTGCCGCCGGGGTGACAGGGGCGTCCATACTTGGTTTCACGGCTTTAGGGGCTTCGACCTGTGCCTCTGGTGCTACTGTTTTCTCAGGTTCCGGCAAATTTTCTAACTCGGGCACAGGGGTAGCCGTTTTTATGGCGATAGGAGATTCAGTCTTCTTCTCTGGGGGCGCCGGGGCTACTTTAGCTGGCGCTAAGGTTGGTTCTTCCGCGGCAGGTGCTTCAACGGGAATCTCACTGGAGACCGTTTTCTCAGATGAAATAATTGCTGCTAGCGTAGGTACTTCTGCAGTTTTGACTGGTACCGAAGCAGCAGTCGGGGCTACGGATTTTACGGTCACCGGTGGCTCTACGGGAGTTTCTATGGCCGCTAGTGGCTCAACAGGTGCTGGTGCTTCAGTAACAGGAATTGGTTCAACTGGAGCGACTGCCTCTACTGTTGTAGGAACCTCAGCTGCGGCCGGCAATTCAGCCGGGGCGGGAACTACAGGCGTTACGGGAGTTGCAAAAGCAGCAACTTCTACGGGTTTAGTAGCCGGGGCGGTAGACTCAACGGGTACTGCTTCTTTGGCTACTTCAACTTGTTCAGTAATTGGCTCCTGTGCAACTACGCCGGACTGAACCTCTACTTGTTCCGGGGCCGGTGGAGGGGCCACTTCTTTAGGTGGAGACTGTTTTGGAGGCGAAGGTCGAGGCTTGCTCAAAGTTTGCGATATCTTTGCCCAAATGTTTTCGAAAGAGTCTGCTCCCATGTAGTCGATGTTACCGGCCTCCCATCCCTGACGGCGCGTTAATTCGTCTAGAGCCTCACGCTGGCCAGCCGCGCCTGGGAGCACTCGAGCTAGGTTGCCTGCAACACCGCTCTGAAACAGAAATTAATAGTTTCATTGTTCACTATTTCTAATGGTCTACATACAAAAGTTGTGCTTTTCTCTGAAACGTTAAATACTAAGTTATATACGTGCAGTTATCAAGGGAGAATAAAACATGCAAAACTAGTCTACAAACGAGGATACAGTAAAAGCTTGTCACTCACAAATAACGAGCGGCTTTAAAAAGGAACAAAGAAATAAAATTTTACCTGAGAGCCCAATATTTCTGAAGATAACTTACATGATCTTCGCAATCATCTGTAGAGAATTCTTTTTCTTCTGACGCGAATGTAAAACCGTTTTGCGTCGTAGGCGAATCTGGAGGCGATGGAGACGGAGTAGGTGGTATTTCATGAGTGCATATTTTTCGTCCGTAAGAATCAATCGTGACTCTATGCCTTAAATAGTAACCGTCATATGGATGCCTCGGGATTACATCATCAAAAGTTTCGCTCTCTGTCTCAGATACATCTTCATTCAAAATTCCGTTTGTTTTGTTGCCAACGTCAATGCGATTCAATTTACGACCGCGACGTTTCCGTTTCTTTTCTCTTGCCACGTGTACAGTGAGTTCATGTACTTCATCTTGTACTTGATTATGTTTATCGCGAGAATATACCTCTAATGTATTATGACTATGTTCTATGTTATGACTATGTTTATCGGGTATATGTTTGGGATCGATAGGAACATGAGAATCATACTTTTGGTGGGAGCTAGAATTATAATTAGTTTGTAAATGATTATAATCTTCATGATGTGTTTGGTGATCGTGTTTGAGATTATCGTTACAATGTTTTGGTTGATTATAGTTATGAATATGAGGTTGATTATGGTTATGATGTTGGAGTTGATTATGCTTATAAGGTTGAGGTTGAAAACTATCGTTACATGAACTCCGATCATCGTGATGTATATGATGATTTTGATGTTGTTCATGATGAGTCTGTTGATTTTGTGTATCCGGTTGTATGTTAGGTGGCCAATAATTTTCTGTATGCTGTCGTTGACTATCAACTTGTTCGTGGATGTGTCCACTATGATACTGGTCGTTGCTTTCATTGTAACTCTGGTATTCTTTGTTGGTTATTTGTTGTTGATGCACTTGCCATGTTTCTTTTGGTGACACATGTTGATTTGGTATTCGCTGCGATTGATATTCCCAAGCATATTTCCTAATATCTTCCTGTTCGTCCACTCTTCTTAATTCGGAATGTTTGCCAGGGTCATCATCTGTACAAGGTGGAATATTACCTCTATACATATCCCATGGATCATGAAACTGCGACATGTCTATCTCCAGCTCGCGTTTTTTTTCTTCGCATGCGATCTGTGCTTCAGGGCGATGCCAGGCGAATTCCGACTCAGGGTCCAGCGTAGGCTGATAGTGGTACTGTTGGCTGACATCGTGAGGGGGTAACGCTGGTGGGGCCTCCTGGGCTTCCTCCACCTCAACCTATCGGTTGAAGTGAAATTGCTCAGTGGAAATGCATGCAGACACACACTTGAACTAAGCTTTATGCACTAGCGGAACTCAATAAAAACAGTGCTGAAAGCTACGTTCAAGCGGCTATTAGTACAGTTTTAAAAATAAAAAGGCAGCATAACAAAATAAACATACGGAAAGAAGTAACAATTACTTTAATAAAAATAAGAATAAAAAGCGAAGAACATTTAATAAATAAAGAACATTATTTTTGAAATTGTTTTTAATTGGTATGTTTATTGAGTCTTGCGGTGAGTATTCCACCAAAATACCAACACCATCTACTCCTTCCCATCCTTATATGTTACCAAATCGTGCAAGAAGCTGCTGATTGCCAAAATTTTATAGAAGTTAGAGAATGTTAGTATTTTGGAGAACAGTTATTTAACACGAGTATAATGTTCAAACAAATAGTGCAATAAGATGCATTAGAGTGCACAAGCTGGGAGTGCAAGCCGTTGTTATTCAATCGCATATCACTATTTAGTCACACAGGGATCCGTACTAAGTCCTAACTTAATAAATATTTAACAAAAATCTATTACTTGCAACATCTTGTGCATACTGGGAATGAATTAAATAAAGGTAAACTAAATTCTATTGTTCTAAGTCTCACCTCTGCTGTAAGTTTAGAGTCCTTTCGTGAGTGCTTGGAAAACATGTTGTAGTGTTCAGATCAAAGGCAAATATGAGAATGGATCGGTTTACTAGACTCCACTAGGCCCCACGATATATTTGCGGTTGTGAGCCGCATGGAGAGGGATAGGTTACCTCAATCGACATACGATATGCTACCTAACACCTAACCTATTTGCAATAATGAAATAGCTACTTAATATTACTGCGGTTACTCTACTTACTCATTAATGGTCGTTGTAATTCAATATGCTGATATTGATATCGATTGGGCCACATTACTTTATGAATATATTCAAGAATACAATTTTTCTACGAGATTTGAAGAATCACTTCGTCGGTATCACTCCATCAATCGATGACGGTAAATTATACGAAAACCCTAATAAATTTTAAACCTATTTTTTTTCCATGTGGCGAATGAAATACACGCACTGTCTATAGTCGTGATTGATGTAGCTAGTCATCTAGCGTTACCTACTGGAAGCATAGGTTTGGTGATTACCCTCGCTGTTTTATTTTCTTCTAAACGTCTGTCTTCAGGAAATTAAAGGTGTTTAACGTTAACATTTCACGCGGGCTAGT
Source organism: Furcula furcula (assembly GCA_911728495.1). Taxonomy (NCBI): domain Eukaryota; kingdom Metazoa; phylum Arthropoda; class Insecta; order Lepidoptera; family Notodontidae; genus Furcula; species Furcula furcula. Next base: position 8,442,972 of record OU452244.1, on the reverse strand, counting down.
CCCGTTTTACTATAGTATTGTGTACCTACAACTCGCAAAACCTCGGAGGAGTCAGAAAACCTATTCAAAGACATATAATATACAATTAACTTAATCACGTATTACATGGCAACAGCAATATGACTTACCATTGATAATTCGAGTTGAGGGTGGACCTGGGAGACAAAGATGTCCCACCAGAGCTGAAGGAGGCCACGCAAATGCTCAGGCGCATCTACGACGCTGGACTCGAAGTTGAATTGTTGCAGCCACGGCTTGGCCGCACCGATAAAGTGGATGATTTTCAGATTCTGCCCGAAGCTAGAAATTTAAAGACATTCTATGTAAGAATCATAAAAATGTGTCACAAGAATATATTTGCATGTCACAAGAAAACTTTGCGAAATTTTTGCGTAGATTATGCATATAGTTTTGTTTTACAAATACAGCAATACTCACTGTTTTAAAGCAGGCAGATACGAATAGAACGCGGCAGATGTGACATTGTAGAGGAATGGAAGATGTTTGTTGATATCGCCATGTGCCCAGTCCGAGAAGAAAGAGTTGAGCAGCCCTTGGTCGCCACCTGCACACATTTGTTAATATGAAGAACCACAAACTGAAGTGAACAAGAAACTGACTTGAAAATTAAGTAAAAGATAATTTAGTAATTATTACTACATTTATATGAATAATTTTGAGCCGAGATGGTTTTGGTATCCGCTTTCATCCGACTCCAAAATAAATATCGTGTCAAAAAAATTGAGGGTCACCAGGTTTGGGAGTCACCATGCCCATGTCGCAATGTATAATATCTAGTTTCAACGGCTTTTTTGTAATTTGAATTGTTGATCGGACCGTACGAACTCTGGAATAACAAATAATCACTGAAGATGATACTTATTTTGTCAGAGTTATGAAATTTTTAAAGTGAACGATATCAATTTATCCACATCATTCATGTTTTGTTGTCAGTAACTGCTTTAAATAGTTATGGCTGATACTAAATGAAATTTATAAGAGATCATTTCATCATGAATAAAAAAATCTAACAAATTGGTCCATAAATCTTATTGATAAGATTTATGCGTAAAAATACGCGGTGGAACTGAAGGACGTTAGTTTTGATGTCAGTTACAAATAACAATTATTTGGTTTCCGAAAGTCTAAAGCACTTAATCTCTTACCATCGAAACTGCCGCGTTCCTGTGCAAAAGTGATAAGCTCTCTGAAGGTTTCCGCTGAAGGTGTAAACACAAATACACCAGAGTTGAAGCAGTCGGGCCAGCCGACGTCTGGAGCCGCAGACAACTGTTCTCGTTCGAACAACTCGTCGCAGTTCTGGACAACCTGATGATCAGAGATCGCTCGAATTATCATCGATAGTATAACTTCAACGTTGTATTCGTTTATATCCTACGTCGTAATTTTTTGACATTTCAATTCTTTAGAATTCTTCTTTTCAGTGCGATCATTTTAAACTCCTAATTATGGCCCTCCGATTGTAATCAAGATCATGACGTTACACTTGAATAAGTTAAGTAACATTTTTATATTTCAAGAACTCTTATCTGAACGTGGATAAAACTTCATTTGACATAATAACCTGCGATAAATAAAAACTCGGCGAGGCAATGGATCCTACCGCGACGCTATCACATTGTTTATTATTGGTTTGGTACGATGTGTGAAGAAATTGTGCATTTCTATTTGTCTGTCTGTACGTATTATGAAATAATATGATATCTATTAAATTGGCACGCAAATATGTAATATTGACAGTTCCACTTTCTCGATACGTTCCGACACTAAAGAATGAAAGTGATATTGGAGCTGGTCCAAAATTGTCGGGAACAAAATATTTGGGCCACGGTTAGGCGTCTCGTCATCTCATGTTACTGCTGCCACGTCTACATCCGGTAACATTGACTTTCTTATCGCATAAACAATTAACAGATCAAAATAGATTTCATGTGTTCAACACACGATCGTTAAAGTGAATATTAAAAACCATTCGCAATGCCGTTCTCAATGCATACTGTATTGAATCTACTGATAAGCAAATGCAACACATCATCATCTGGATTATTCAATTTATGGCATGATAAAACGCCGGTGATGATGATTTTCGAAATTATCCAAACACATTATAAATTCTGGACCGGAGGAAGATATTTCTTCCTCACTGATATGTGAATAAATTTTACAATATTATGTGACTTTATATTATATAAAACCGTAAGTATTTTTTTTAATTTAGCTGCGATTTCGGATTTAACGTACGTTTCTAAATATTCACAAGTATTCAGCTTTTAAATGTATCTAACTCTATTTGGGATGACTACAGACCTTAGAGTTGTACACTCTAAGCTACAGAAGGAGCGTTAACGTTAAAATTCATTTGAGACTCACGGCTATTTCTACACAGGAATTTGTCTGACTTATCGCTTGCCAAACATAGTTTTTATCTAAATTGCACTTTGGGTTACGAAAACACATATTTACAAAGAAATTGTTTGTTTACCGATCAATATCGAAACAAAATTTAAGATAAGGCATCACAGATGAAATCTATCTAATCTATGCAAAATAGAATGTTCATTAGCGCGGCTTCGTGTGGCGGCTTCGTGTGGCGGGTCACCCCCTTCCCTCTGATATGGTTGAGGGGAGTGATGGCTGCTGCTCGAGTCAACTCTTGCGCGGGTGCTGCTTGGGGGGACTGGTCCGACTACTATCCCTTTGGCCTTTTATTTTGTTGAAATTTTTGTCGTAATTTATTGTTTTCTTCTTTTCTCCCTTGCTTTATGTTTCGAACGGCAAGACACAATATCGCTAATGTCGATTCATTTGTAACAAAACAATGTTTAAAAAAAAAGTGAAAAAATGACAAGCCCGCTGAGTTTCTTGCCGGATCTTCTCAGTTGAAGCCGCGTTGTGATCCGGTGGTAGCTTTTAAAAAATGACCATTTAAAAGTGCTAGCGTTAAGCCTATTTGAAATAAAGATTTTTGAGTTTGAGAATTAGAAAGGGAATCCGTTAATAGTACCGTAACCCATATTTAAGTCCCTGTCCGCTAAAGCTCAATTCCACGTGGAAAATTACAAAAACTTACTTATATTTAGTACTAAATGGCATGCCAATAAATTACACACTAGATATCTTCTTGGATGACCTCTCACGCCTGTAATATATTGTTAACTAATTGATCTTATAAAGAAACCAGCCTCGTGAACGTTAATTAATTATGCGTCAGCGTGTATAAAATCCGGATCTGTTGCCAAAAACTCACCAAGATGTCGGCGTCAAGGAAGACGCACTTTTCGTACTGAGTGAGATTCCAGCAATGGATCTTTGTGAAGGTGATTCCCAGTTCTGGGCGTCTCAGCAGGGCGAGGTGCGCCGCGTCACCGGAGTCCAGCACGTCTACCGTCACTACCTCAGCGAAGACAGCACTGAGACGATCTCTGAGAATAGATAAGACCAACAACATGGAACATCTAGACTTATTTGTTTTCCTTTTCTTTATCATATTGAGACTTTCATAATGTAAGCAGAAAATCTGCCCCTGTATCATGTTACGTTGATTTTGCAAATGTTACTTAGATTTGTATAGGGATGTTAATACAACTTCTAAATGACATAGGTATTTTGTTTCTTACTCATTATTACGTCAGCAAATCTTATATCACATTCCAACTATACATCTAAAAGACCAGCGTCCAAGCACATTAAATATTTATTTATACATGCTCTATTCTGGTATCCCTACGTAATGTTGTTTTGCACGCTGGGAATAAAAGGCAAATCAGAATAATTCCTTTTCCCGTCCCATTACGAATTCAAGACATAATATCCGATATATTGTTGACAAAATATAACAAACAATGCTGAGGTTTGATTAGGTTAGGTAAACTTCTTCAAACATTGTTTTGATTCTTGTTTTGTAGCTAGATCTTAATAAATTTTCAACAGCTACATATTAAAAGCAAGATGGAAGGTTACTTAGTACTATTTTATAGGTTTATAGCAAATTTTTTTCATAAAGCAAAGACATTTTCCCCTCATCATAGATAAACATCACGTCGTAAGCAAAACTTATCATCAGAGGACCAAGGCATTTAAGTGGCTAAAATCACAAATTAAGAATTTTCATGTATCCAAGCAATGAATGCCTCTTTTCTAACAATAGAGGGGTTAACAATAATAATTCATAAACCATAATCCAGGGCCAGAACAAAATAAGAAGAATGTTAACCTTAATACCTATATATAATGGACACTCAATTTTGTATTAAATTTTTTAACTCTTTAGCCACTCACAATAAATTAAAATACAGCACACAAGAAGAGCTTAACTCTTACTTGGATTATCTGACAGCAAGCAAACTTCAGAGTGGTGAAAAAATACGTATAGAGTGAGATCAGAAGAAGTGAAATAAAAAATGAAAAAGTTCAATAGTTTTCTAAGAGATTTCATTGGCGCCATTAACGTACTGTAGACACTATTATTCCTAATATTAACTATCCTATATTGGGAGATATAATAATACTTAAGCATAATATTTGTTCTAGAGATCAAATTAGTCGTAGTTGCATAAGTTAATATGTATTTGTATTAACACCATTTATGAACCATTTTCCGCTAAAAATATTATTGGCTAATAATATTTATCGTCGAGACGTTGTTTGAGCAAAGAATAGTAAATCCATAATAAACTTCCTTATTGCTGTTAACATAACTACAGAAAAGGCCGTGGTGCCAATGAAAATAGATAATCACAGAATTCAACAAAATGTGTTGTAGTCATAAAATAACAATCAATCTTCATATATTTCAGATGTTCAGAATTAATATCTTGTATTTGCCCGAATAGAGTTGCAGTCATAACGAGAATTAAACTAAATTGAAACTATAATAAATTGTAGGTAATATCATTTTTGGAAACCGGTACCATGTCAGCTCTCGCAATCTGCATGTATCTTATTTTAGGTGGATACCTTAGTTTAGTCATCAATTACTTCATTACTCTCGCCTTATGGTAGTCAAACATGCATGATGATATAAAGCTAATGATCTGCTAAAATTTGACCCGATATTAAGTGGTGTACTGTCGCTGATATTAAAGCGCGCCAGCATATTAACACGACGAGAATAAGGACCGTGACAGAAGGGTCATTCTTGGCAGCTACAGTGAAGAACTTTCACTCAGCGACTCCTCACAGATCAGTGCCCACATTTACTGAAGTGATTAACCGTGATTCCTAGAGCTGGTAAGTGGTTATCCAGCTTTAGATGGAAGCGCACGAGTTTATAAACAACAAAAAGTCAAGGATCCAGTGACTGTGCCAGCTGCAAAAGGGACGAATTATTGTTCCTCCGTTACCAATTTTCATAGCCTGTCTACGAAATCACATCTATATCGTTAAAATAAAATTACTTTGTTGAATTAAGTATAAACAACGTGTATAATTACTGGATTTAAAGATTTAAAAAAACTATTTTTTTTCTAATAGGGATATTGACGTTGTTCTAGCAGGACAAGTGTGGAATATAAGTGGTTATAGAGAATTAGGACCTAGCATGCAACCTTGTCAGGAGACTGGGTAAAGCCGGAAAGCTTTTCAATTTTGAACGGGAGTTCCTAGGCGTACTACCTCTCTACCATTTTCTTTGCTATGAATAATGGTGGTACCTCATGGCCTCAGTGACGGACGGTGTGATGAGTACAACGGCTGGGTACGCGGAGCCAACCCGCCGCAGAGAATGCGCCAGCACCAAGGCTCCGAGCCCGTATGAATCGTTCGTAGCTAATGTCACCCATGCTCGATCTGCGGACAATATAAACCAGTGACCGTTAAAATATTATACTCAAATTTTTATTGTAAAAGTTTCTCCAAACTATCAGGGTTGTTGCGAACTACCTAATGACTGAAGTGTTTCCATAATATGTTATATCCTTTCATTGTTACTGTTTACACCATCAGTTTTTTTACTGGTAGCTCCCTGCACCTATCTATGTTGGTAGGTACTAACGCGGTGTCAGATACTCTGTTTGTCTTGTCACTAGGTTGAATACAATAATAAACTATTAAAAAAAAAAAAACGACTTCAAAATAAATATCTAAAAACTATTTAAAAAAAAAATAAAAACCGTCTTCAAAGTAAATTATCTAAAAAGCATAAAATAACGAAAATATATTGAAGTCGGTGTCAGCTGGTGCTAGTGTTAGTTAACATGATGTGCTAGCACCGACTTCAATATATTTTCGTTATTTTATGCTTTTTAGATAATTTACTTTGAAGACGGTTTTTATTTTTTTTTAAATAGTTTATTTAACAAGTTTTAGTGACTTTTATTTTACCTAGATAGGTATCAGAACTATCACGCAACTCGAACGTGTACGTTACAGTAACTTACTGAAAACATAAAAAGTGTATATCTCTTAAACTACTGGACTGATTTTGATGAAACTTGTACTTTACCCTAAGTTGAAAAATACTCTAACTATTGCAAAAAGAATTTTTGAAATCGGACTTGTAGTTTCTGAGAAATCCGCGGACAAACCTACATACATACATATATACATACATACATACATACATACACTCATAAAATTTGGTAAATTTGTTTAGAAGCCCACATAGATTAACCTATATTAATATTACGCATTTTTATTAATATTACATACATACGCGTCGAATAGAGAACCTTCTTTTTGAAGCCGGTAAAAAAAAAAAAAATAACGAAATTATATTGAAGTCGGTGCTAGCACATCATGCTAACTAACACTAGCACCAGCTGACACCGACTTCAATATATTTTCGTTATTTTATGCTTTTTAGATAATTTACTTTGAAGTCGGTTATAATTTTTTTTTTAATAGTTTATTTAACACTTTTTAGTGACTTTTATTTTACCAAGATAGGTATCAGCACTGCCACGCAACTCGAACGTCTACGTTACAGTAAGTTACTGAAAATATAAAAATGTTTATAGCTCTTAAACTACTGGACCAATTTTGATGAAACTTGTACTCTACCCTAAGTTGAAAAATACTCTAACTATTGCAAAAAGAATTTTCGAAATCGGACTTGTAGTTTCTGAGAAATCCGCGGACAAACCTACATACATACATACATACACTCATAAAATTTGGTAAACTTGTTTAGAAGCCCACATAGACTAACATATATTAATATTACGCATTTTTATTAATATTACATACATACGCGTCGAATAGAGAACCTTCTTTTTGAAGCCGGTTAATAACAAATTTACAAGCAATGAACCATCGATATATAAGTAACCATCAGATATTGACGCTTATTAGTAAACATCAACGCCAATATCGTTATGATTCGTGAAAGCCTAATCCTAATTGCTAAGCTGTCCTACGATTATTTATGTATGTTAAGCAAGTAAGTATATAAAACATGAAAATAAATGTCAAATATTATGTTGCAATGAAACTTATCTATAAAAGTGAATTATGTTTAATTCACATCATCCAGTGCCGTAAAATTTCTAATCTCACTACTGGTCGCCTTTGGTGCCAAACACGCAAATATCTAAAATAGCTGGAATCGCTACTATGGAGGATGACGTAGATCTATTTTTCAGTTTTCTGTCTGTTGTGTAGGATCAGCGTCGTCATAGTAATATATTGTGAGTAAGTGCGCAGTTTCCTCATAACGTGAAAGACGCAATGCATTTACGTAGGTATGTCACATTGTATATTATTGGCAAGTGTTGCATTTTATTAGCGCCGCATATGCGTCTGCGAACCATGATTTCGTCAGCTGTCAGTATCGACACATCTAGGTTCATCAACGTCCGAAATTAATAATTGATCTTGATCCATAATCCTAGATTTAGCTGTCAATTAAACTGTCATTCTCATAGAGAGGTCTTAAATAAGGGGATTTAAATGACAGCGAATTGATCTGAAATGTAGAAAATTTGGATCGTGATCAGTGGGGTCTATTATAGTGTATTTATTATTTAATATTTTTTAATAGTGCGTGCTCTTAATATTGTGCAACATTAAAAATAGATCGTAGTTCTCGTAAGCTAATTTTCTCGTAACGTCTTGAAGCATCTGCAAAAGATATCGTCATCCTTATCATATACCAATAATTTACGACTATAAGGTAGGTACAGAATCATCTCGGATTTTACGTAAATATTCATGTGAATAACTCGAAACATCTAGCGGCGTGGGCCACCACATATCCCACCATGTAATAGACAAGTGCCGCACGTTCAGTTCCGAAATAGCGCGACACAAATAAAATACAAAATAAAACGACTGTGTATCGTCAGATATTCGACGCCGAGCCCGTCTACGCCTATGTATTCTACAATTAAACACATAATAAGACTTCAAAGTTTTAACTCGTAGCTACCTAACAGTTGTAGGTAGTGTACATGCATGCCGATATTATTTCCTGAACTTTTTACGGAATCTTTAGGTACGAGAGTCTAAGGGGATATGTAAGATTCAATAGAAACCGGAAAATATGCACGTCCAGAAACATTAAAATCTTGTAATAGATTATTTTAGCTCCAGAAATGACGTCAATGATGAAGGTCAAGTTGGTGGCCAGAAGCTGCTCATTAGATGTTTTTCCAGCAGTAAAAGTGTATCAAGACCGTAAAATCGATTTATTTATTTCATCGCGACGCCACAGCGCGCCATTACAGTTACATCCCTGGTGTAGTGGCGATGATATATTATGTCATGCCCGAAATAGTGCAGATATGCATCGTGCTTGATACGAAAAGGCACCCCAACAAGGCACTTGAGAGCCGAGATGCAGGATCAGACGTGGTCGGGAGCAATGTCCCTGTGGTTTCTATTTAGGTGCGGCCGGTCCGGCGGGATGGAACCACGCGGGCAGTCGCCCGTTAAACGGAATAAAGGAATGCAATGATGACGCGTTCATCTTTTTACATTTACATACAAACTTAATACTATTAATTACTTTATACTGAAGTTAAATGGAAGCTGTTCTATGGCAGTCTATCGCCTTATGATTAGTGCTAAGTATACATTTGCTTTTAGGCTCTTGTAGTCTGCAAGTGGCTTGTGTGTGAGTCTAAGAATTTGTTAAATAATTAATTATGATTAATATTTTTCATGCAGTCTTGGTTAATTCTTCACAACAGTATTTGGTACAATAGTTATTTAACTTTCATGTCTAAGATTACAAAATAAAAATAATTTTCAAAGAAGAACTAGAGTCCGTTAAATTGTTTCACGATCATACCTGAGAAAACACGCTAAGCTTGTCACGTTTTACTTATATTTTCAGTGCCAATGTAGTGAGAACATGCGACTTATCGTCTAGACTACTTACTAGAGAAAGCAGGACTGGTTTTTCATTCACTGATATTCTAGGTTTAGTACGATGACAATAAATATGTATGAATACATATATTATGTCCAATAAAGATGAATGGAATGGACCCCGTTTGCTGCTTTCACATTAATAGGTACATCGCAGTGAATTTGGTAAGATACGTTAATTGGACGTTGATATTTAAATGTTCATGTGATCTGTCTTTTTGCAGTCCAGAAAAGCTATTTTTAGAGGACTTGAAGGTTGTATCCAATCTTCAAAGAAAAGTTATTGATCAAGAAATAAATTGCAGAACCGTGAACATGACGACAGCTGGTACTAAAGTATCTTGTTGATTTAGCTGGCGCCTGTTCAAGCACAGCCAGATCGGATGAACCTCTGCGGTTTGTGTTCTATATCAGATATCAAACCACAGCCATGACTACAATAGATCGATCACCGCTGTATAAGGTAACAAATGGTATGGAGGAATTTGACACTTGTCACCTTGTCCCGGTTAACTGATTTTTTTCCTCCTGAAAACAAAATTCAAAGGCCTGGATAGATCAATGTGTTAGTGCAAATTCAAAACAGCCCTAAAACACAATTCTTGGCCACAAAAAGAATTCGCTAATATGGGTTACTTGAACTAGGTGACATCTTCTCTAACATTATTTTTAATGCGTTAACTTCCGATCAAAATAATGTTTGACATCTCCTCGTCTAAAATTCCGCAGTGCCTGAAGGCGAAGGTTTTCAACCTGTGTGCATTGCCAGTGGTGATTTATGGCACTGAGACTTGGTCTATAGCTGCTGGTATTGCAAGAAACTCAGATTCACACAACGAGCTCTGTAGAGAACTATGCTAGGAGTTTCTTTGCTCGACAAAATTTGGAATGAGGAAATTCACCGAAGAACCGGAGTAACCGACATATTTTCATATGCATTTATTGCATTCCACAATGTTTTTAAACACAGCCCGAAAAACCGATAGCCAATGGGGAAGAAGAGTGGCGACCACAAACCGGAAGACGCAGCGTAGGTAGGCCTCCCACCAAGTGGAGCGACGACATTGTAATAGTCGCGGGCAACTGATGGATGCAAATGGCTAACTGTCGTTTATTGTGGCGTTCTAAGGATGAGGAGGCCTTTTTTCAGCTCTGGACGTCTTCCGGTTGAGGATGAAAGTGATTCAAATTTACGAAGACATTGCTTTAATATTATTCTAACTTAACATGGTAAACACATTTAAGTACAACCCTGGAAACTACAGTAACATCGAATATATTTTTACAATTTTACGAAATTTAAACAAAATTGTAATTATTGTATTAATTCAGAATGTGCAAAAAATATTATTGCATACAGTTTCCATAACAAAGTTGACAGACGTGAATTAATTAATGCTTTCACAGTAGATAACGCAATTGTGTTTACGATCTCCACTCAATAGGTACTATAAAAATTAAACTTAGGGTAGAATATCTTTTTACATTGTTTCCGTACTTGTAAGCCAGTCAATGTTTGATTTGAGGAGTCAATAAAGATAAATGGACAGAGTGACGACAAGAATAATTCAAGGTTGGCTTCCTTGGAATTCGTAAACATTACTCCAATATTTGGCGCATAGCAGCACCTTGTTGATGACATTTTGTAGATCCACATATGCATTACGTGATGAGCAAATATGAAGGTGTTATTGAATGATACCGTGCCGGTACCGGTGTCTGAACATAATGAAAATATTACATGTATGTATACATTGAAAATTGTTCACTGGTCCCAAAACATGAAGAACTCAAATTACAGTGAACACTACTATAGAAGGAATATTATTATCTTTCCCTATTGTAACTACTGAAAGTGTTTTAATTATACCATTTCCTTGTAGTGGAAAATGTACAACACGCAATACGATAAAAAGCTTGGTAACGCAAGAATATATTTGGCTTCAATTAAAAGAAATGGAATAAACGTATGTAATAAGAATAAATAGCACGTAGGCAGGTATCTGAACTACCTACTCTTTTCAATTAACATTACAATTTATGAAACTATTTTACAGCTCAATTAATCTAAATTCTCTACATTCATGAAAAAAAAACGCAATTAATCATGAAATTATAAGTAGGAAAAAAGACCGGCGTAATTAAGTTCAGGCTTACTTGACATTATGCGGCCGGGTGTAGTCTCGTGTGTGACAGTTCCAGTTGCCTATATATCACGAACTACACGCGCTCTTGGCGCAGCACTAGCAAATGCACGAAGCAAAGATCATGCACGAAGCGTGCGCGACCGGTGGCCCCGATCCCCTCACCGCGCAGCAACTCACACACATTCATAATACGCATATATAACTCACACAAACATAGCCAGTAGCGCATGCGGAAAAAATAACAGCAATGATTAAAAGCGATATTAAAAAGCAGTAATACATTTACAATACAGGGGAATAAATACAAAGAAAGTAAGATAAGGCAGTAAAAAATTGTGTTGTTTTTTCAAGCTAAGTTTTGTATTACAATATCTCTATAAGCTGGCAACTCATTCAATTAACAGAACAGCTGTGGGCTACGATCGATAGATGTCAGTGTGTGTCGCTTTATTTTCGATACCTAGAATAGTAACGGTATCCGTAAAAAATTACAGTAGGGAAGCGGTATATCGATATAGGAAAATTATATCGATAGTATTTATGCCTAATTACTCAATCCGGTTGAATACATCTGGTGATAAAGCATGTACATGGCTTACATACGTAAGCTCACACAAAACATATCCTACCTAGGCATATCTTATTATATCTCTTCTCTCGAGCTCCATATTCAATGGGATTGAATATGGAGCTCGATTCTCTGTCTCGGGCACGCTGCTCGGTTTCAGATCAGATAATACTATAATTTAAGGTTTTCACTTTTCAGATAATAAGGAACTTTTACTATAAAATAATGTGAGGAATAAATAAAGATTATCGATAATTTGGAGAAATCTGAAATGTGGAGATTCGCCGAAGAACTAATAAGGACACCGACATAGCTCTCAGAATCTGTAAGTTGAAGTGGCAATGGACAGGCCACATCGCTCGAAGAACCGATAACCGTTGGGTAAGAAATTTTACAGGATATACGTTTAAGTCTTATATGCTATGGTAGTGAGTTCCACAGACGTCCCGCTAGCACGGTAAAAGACTTTGTGTATGCATGAGAACTATATGCAGGAGTAAGAAGTAGTTCACAAGAAGAGCGGAGAGTGTGGACATTTGTAAGCCAATCAATTAATCTGGATGTTGTGATGAATAATCGCGTAATATTTGGATGTTAATTTCAATCATTCGTTAATAATACAGTAATAAACAGTAATAATAAAGTCTACACAATAGGTATTATCGATATTTAACTGCGATTAGCGTAGTGTATCGATTAAAACACTCGAGTTAACTCCCCTAGTTCACTGCCCGCCCGCCCATCGCCCTACCTACTCAAAGCCAGGGACGTTCCGGCCGCGGTCTTCTTTGATATTATTGTGCGCGATGTCGGGTCGTCGTCGGGTCGATGAACGAATTCGGCTAAAAATTACCGTCAACTATGCTATGCGAAACATTATCAATCACCTTTATAGATGGAATAGTGTTAAAAATTAAAAGACGAACGTTTATAATGTAAAATGTCGTAAACGGCAGGTTATCGCGTTGTGTTTGTTTTCGGTGTTTCGGTGGAAACCATGGCCACCTCCCCGACTAGTATAGAAACACAAATAGACAGCTTTCTAGAACAGTTCAAGAGAAGTGCTTCTAAAGCGATGGAAGAGAGGATGGAGTGGCCCGATGGTCCGTCCCCCGGAGCCGTGGTCAAGTCCCGCAGCAGTTGTTTCAATCTAGATTCAGCGGCTGGTGAGTCAGGTTTACTAATATACTCTACATTACCTAAGTGCTGAATTATTGTCCTAGACCTTATGCGATATTGTTAATACCGAAAGGCCTACAGTAATAAAGAAGCGGTTATTATAACTACTGCTAAACTATTACCTATACAAAATAATGAATACATACCACAGTGTGAATTTATAACCATAATTAATGATAAGTGCGAATATAGTTCCAATCAATGCACTCTAAATATAAATTAATAGACATTTTATTTAATTGAAGTAATTACATTAAATTAACGAATTATACCTTAATCCTTTCCTTTGTAATTTATTAAATTATTTAAATTATCCAGCAGTTTTCGGCGGCATTGTTGTACGATTTTCTCTTTCGTTTGACAGATAAATATTAGGGGTGTGTGTGGTTGTTGTCGAACAAAAACAAAAGTGCAGTACGTTTAAAAAAAACAATTTTAAATCCTAGCTCATTAAAATATAAACATAACTAAAATTATAATAATATAGAAGAATCGTTCATTTCATTTCCATTTCACATAGGTACATAACCGAGTACCTAAGTAAGTTACTACGCGAAATCATACGACCGCGTGTTACCAATTGATGAATAAAAATGTGCCCCACAGAGTACTTTGTATATACTAGAAAATGCGCCCTTTCCGTGGTATCTACAAAGTAAAAATAATAAAATAGCAATTTTGAATCCACCGTAAAATATTTATACTTTTTTATAGTCTTTAGTAAGATAGAAACCAGCATTAAACCACTGCCACTACTGCCAGTGCACATGGAAACAACGGAAATAGATACAAGGATGAACTAAGGAAATGAGTCTAATTGGACACCAAACCCACGACACGATCTCGCATATTGTGTATGTCTATATTAAGATTCTGATCAGAATGACTTCGTAGATTGTATTTATTGACATTTCCTATTTCTGCAAAACTAAGAAACCGCAAAACAGCTTTTTAACGTTTAATGTAAAGTGTGAATTTAAGATTTTGTAGATACCGAAACAATAATAAAAGATTTTTATTTATTAGTTACATATATACAAACCTGAATACCGGTAGCTGAGGTTATGAGACAGGTGATTGGACCCTTTTTGTTACACGTCGCTGCGGACCCTTCTTCCTATGCATTAAGTACCTACTTATATGATCGAACAACATTGCTTTTTTAGAATTGTATTTTAAGTTAATTTTCATTATGTCGCATTATATAAATACTTTACACACCCATCGTATTTTTCCATTAGTTAAAAAGAAAACATAATAGTGCGAATGTTAGCCGAATGTTATCGATTTAGATACTATGAATGTCGTAGGTACTTAATAAGATGTAGGTACTGATTTCTTATGTATACATTATTCTTAGTAATCGATGTGTTTTTATCATGTTATAAATATTACTTTTCGTGTTTATTACGTACTAACTTTCCAAAGAACTTCATCTGGATCCTAACGTATGTTTAATTATGATGACAGCTGTGTATTTGAATGAAAGTGAGAACAGATGACTGTAAACAACAAAGAGTATAATACGTAGTCTGAGACCGTAATGTTTTTGTTCTAAATACTAAATTACTGCGTTAGTGTTAATTGTGTATTTAGCTAGTTGAGTTCTTTTAACTCAAGCCATAAGCCAGTGCTTAGCTGCAGTTCCACCTGAAGGAAAGCGGCGACGCAAGCCTATTTACTCATTACTCTCTTACGCATTGAAGACACCCACATTATAATCGGGTGGGAAATACCCGACACAGGAAAACTGTTTCAGACCTTAGCTGTCCTTATGACATGAAGAAACAAATCGGACTATCGAATTAATCCGGACTGAAGGTACTTTAATTCACCACACAAGGGTGTGTACCCACCGTGCATATCGTCGTCCGATGATGGTGGTATCAAGTGATGGGATTCCTGCATGCACTCGTCAAAATGCACCTGTAGAACACCCAAAGGCTGGCAACTTTGTGTCTGAACTCTAGGCTTAAGCTAGGCTTTGTAAAATTGGTCTCCAGTAACCCAAGGTCCACAACTAACCTCTTAGCACGCCTCTACTGAGACCATAGCTGCTAGATGGCATTCTACAGCAACGGCCCATAAATGACTACCGTACTCCACACACGATCGGACTTGCGCTACTACTTATAGAAGCTATCCCGATGTAAAGTACCTACAGTCCAAACCTAACATCTAGTATTCTTTGCTTTGGACTTAATGAATGCTGGACATTTCCCAAGAACTGAAGGCGGTCGCTGTTCAAGGATGCATTCTTAAACGTAAGAGACTATAAATGTACGTACCTATGATCTATGATATGTCCGATCTGTCTGTCACACATTGTCTGTTCACACATCTCTTACTACCTAACCATTACGTATTCCAAAAGGTTAAATGAATAGGTGAATTATACATAAATAATTAGACATAGATTATTATGTATGTTATATTGCTATTGTACAGAAAAATTATTATTACAGAATAATTAAAGTTCTAAACTCAATAACTTTAAAAATCTGGACGAAGTTGTCGCGAGTCGCTAGTTTAGTAGAATAGGTATTAGTATTTTAATGTTATATTCGACAACTGACAGTTTCACCCTAGCAAGCAAGTTGTAAAAAAAATAGTCAATTGATCTTCTCAATATGATAGCCAGTTACAACTAATTAATAGTATTAGTACTTGTTTAAATTAGAAAACAACTAATATTGTACAGCACATCATGCATTGGAATGAAAAATAATCGTACATACGTTTGTAATGTACGTAATAAATACTATTTAAAGTTGCCGCGTTTTTATTACGACGACAGCGTCAATACGGAAACCTGACATCAGCGCCGTCTGGTGGATGCGCACTATACTAATTACGTGTTCTACGGCGTCCTCCGATTTTATTCACGGAAAGTGTATCGCCATATTGCTTCCGTGAATTCAGTTAAAAATTAGTGCATTTCTCTTCCATTATGACTGTAATATCAAAATGAAGTGAATTAAAACCAACCACAATCAACCAGAAACAGCAAGAATACTTTTTTATGCATCACAATCTCTGTTAGAGCGCAAAAAAGGTGAGTTTTATTCTTTCTTTGCTATGACTATATGGCCCAATATTCCACGGGAGTTCGATCCGCTATGCGATAATGAAACTTAAAAAATGCGATTAAGGTTAATAATTGCGCGGTTTTTGTTATGTTTATTTACATGAATTTGAAAAGTTATCGCGGTTTTTCTCGTATTGTGGCATTCTGGCTCGGGGTTGTCTTCTCTGGCAGCGATGATCGGGGCGGGTTTGTCGTGTCGCTCTGTACATACACGTATGTACGTACATGTGAATTGACGTGAACGGTCGGTTGTAGCGTGGAGCGGGCATTATGTCGTTCGAAAAGATGGAAGTGGTGAATCCTGCTGAGAAAGAAGCCAGTGAGGTGCTGCACTCGCTCCTCTCAGTGGAGCGGCGGAGTGTGGACAGTAAAGACACCATCATCGTGTCTATCAACTCGGATCAGAACGGCGGCGGAGAGTACGGAGAGAGCGCCCAGTGGCACACTCCTGTAATGGGGCAGCATTCTGTATTCGAGATTGGAGCACAAAGCATGCAACAACACAGCTACAATGGGCACCAGGAACAGGTATCTATCTTGTTACATACTTCCTGTTCACTTGTACTATACACATACTATCTAGAGAGTAATTTAGACAAAAGACTACTTATGTGTATTACTATTATGAGCCATGTTAGGTAAGTTACTATGACATGGTTCAAAACTCCATACACTATGCCTTACGACTTGACTTGGAGGTACTCTACACAAAACCCTTAGCCGAGGTTCATAGGAAGGAGTTTTGAACTTATCATTTCTTTGCTTAAACAGCTGCAACCCAAACTAATCTTCATTCTCAAAAAGAAATCTCAACTTGCTTGATCAATAGATTGAATGTTACTATGAACAACAAAACAACAAAATAATCATACAAATATTTTGTATTAGAGCTGTTATTTAGTTAATACAATGGTTATGCTCAAGGAAATATTATTGAGAACACTCTTCACACATTTCCAGGTGTTATGGCAAGGGCACACAATACAAGTTGAGAATGGAGCAGCTAACTTGCAAGCCATACCTACCTCATACAGCATAGAGTTTGAATCCCATGTGGAAGGAGAGACAGGTGAGATGGAAGTGGACACAAAACCTAAAGTTGAAAAGAAACCTGGGAATAAGAAAAAGAAAAAAGCTGATTCAGATAGTGATGAAGATGTACTGGATAATAAACTGGAGGATAACCCTGCACAGGTGAGAGATACTTACTTTACTAGGTGCTAGGTCCCTTGTGCAAGGGACCATCCGGGTAGGAACCACTGCAGTGTGATATATTCAACTGCCAAGCAGTAGTGTGTAACCATTATTGTTTTCTAGTATAAAAGGCTCTCTCGTTGGTGAAATTACTAGATACAGGACACTTAATATCTAATATCTTTGGGGTTGGCAAAGCAGTGGTGATTCTTCTGGTGTAGCTAGTGTATCTAGGCTGCAGTGACTGGTTACCATTGGGTGAGCCACATTCTTGATTGCCACTGTTGTGGTATATACCACTATATTAGAACCTGTATAAAAAAGGGGCAAGTTGTATGACACAAATTCAGATATTGGCAAGTGCAGGGGTTACTAGAGTATTACATAATATAGAGCTGAGCAGCTAATACATCTGCCAAATGAAACACTGTTTTAGCATGTTGATACTACTGAGTATTTATGTAACTGTAATAATGTGGACTGGCCAAGTATATTATCCCAGGAGAGTCCACACTATCTGATGCTCAACTAGGCAGAGCTGGCACCATGGGCAGCAAATTATGATCCAATTTATCATAATTTGAACTTTATCATTTAGTTTCTACAACTGATATTAGCCTATTAGCTGTGTTTGGAAATTATATAACCATCCTGGCTGCTAACCGTTGGGTTGGGTCGTGGATTCGATTCCCACCAAGTGTCTGGGTGTTATTTATCTATCTAAGTATGTATTTACAAAAAAAAAGTATATAAGTATTAGTATCAGTTGTCTGGTTTCCATAGTACAGGTTCTGCCTAGTTTGGGATCGGATGACCGTGTGTGGAATGTCCCAAGATATTATTATTATTAGATATTATTATTATATGTCACTCTCATGGAAATTTGTCTAAAATCACAGCAATTTGATTGGAAATACAAAGATTTTGGATCGGCCTAAGCAAACAGCTGACTAAAGCTAAAAATTGTGTTCCACTGATTTTGATTCTGTAATTCCAGGTGAAAGAACGACTGAGGCGGGGTTGCGACTGCAAAGACAACTGCTACCGTGGCCTGAACCCCGAGGCAGTATACCGGCACCGGCTGAACATCGCCGAGCTTACCAAGAGCGAGCACGACATGTACCTTATGGGTATCACCATGGCCAGTCTCGCCAACCCCGCTGAGACCTCTCGCCACAAGGTGCGTCGGAGGCTGCGCGCTTGCTACGTCTACCAAGGCAGAAAGGTTTGCTTAGAAGCTTTCTTATATCTAGAGAATGTTACCCACTACCAGTTGAAACGGATTAGGCAGCACGTTATGACGCACGGAGTCGCCCCACGGATACACGGCAACGTCGGCAAGAAGCCGTACAACACGTTCACTTTAGACATCTACAAGCACGCTACTAATTTCTTAAAGGAGTACCTGAAACAGCATGCAAGCTCCCCAAAAGACGTTCAACCTTCGAGCGAAGGTGGGAAAAAGGCGAGTAAAACGGTCATCATACAAGGGGATTCGAGGAAACATTTGTTCGAGGCGTACAAAGAGTACGGGGAGATATTGGAGCCTGGTGTGAAACTCATGGGCTATTCGACTTTCCGGGCGTTCATGAAAGACCAGTTCCCTCACGTGAAATTCGCGACCAAAAAGCAGGATATACCGAAGGATATGGTTCCGTTCCGCAGCGGCAAATGTATGTCGTACGACAAAAACAAAGATCCAATTAGGATACAACAGGAGAAGGAGAAGGCCGATGCGAAGAAAGCGGCTATGGAGGCTAAGAAGAAGGAGGAGCACGATCGCGAGCAACAGGCGCAGCAGCAAGCGCAGCAGCAACAGGTGCAGCAGCAACAGCAACAACAACAGCAGCAGCAACAGCAGCAACAACAACAAGTGCAACAGGTGCAAGTGCAGCAACATCAGCAGATGCAGAACCAGACGCACGTTGTGATCCACCAGCAGCAGCCACAGCAGCAAGCGCAGATGCAACAACAAATGCTGGTGCCGCAAGTGAGCCAGCACCAGCAGGTGCTCTCGCAGCAAGTGGGGGGCGTGCAGCAAGTGTCGCAGCAACATTGCGTACAAAATCTAGGTGTGTCTGAAGAAGGTGGGCAGCAGGTGGAAATGGCGCAGCAAGTCATACCTCTTACGGTGGTACAGCAACCGCAGCAAGCGTACATCGTGACCCCAGTCTCTCACTTCCAAACTCGCGTTCAGGGCGCCTGGTACAGACATTGACAATCGCCCGTAGCCGCCTCTGAGGACGTCTCGATCGCCGTGGATCAAACCGTGGCGCACGCTAACGTTTTCACGTAGCCTAAGATCTCGCGACGACTGACATGCACCCGTAGTACGAGTTTTTATACGAAAACGTCTATACATTGATTTCTCTTCATACACATCTCTCACAAATAGATGTGTGAAATTTTTGAGAGAAATGTTTTTGTATGAATGTTGTAATTGATCTCTTACTAAGGGCACTGATTCGCGGTACCTTTTGAATTTTTGGTTGATATGAAACGTCACACGTAACCTTGGCAATAAGTTAGCGAGGATATTTAGGTAACCTTACAGTATTGGTTGAAGAAACTAATTTAATGACGGCTATCTTTAAGTATAAAGTTAATCATATTTACACCGTTTGAATTAGTGATTAGCTATGTAGTTTAATTTAGAATTGTAATCTGATTTATTAACAGATACCTAAATTATTTTTATTATAAGTTTGGGTGTGATGTAGGAATGTTTTTAAATTACGGTTGATTTGATTGCAACAAGCTAATCTCATGCTGCACTCACAACCATCAATTAAATTTAAACAAACATATTACTTCCAACATTCGAAGCCAATTAGTACTTATACTCTGTTAGTGAGTGGAGATATCATTTATCTTGGACTCAAGAACGGAAAATAAGCATAAACTGTTCCAACTGTGAAACAATGTGATTTAAAAATGTCTTGATGAGAATTGATGCTAAATGACGTTTGTGAGTGCGGCATTTAACATCCGTTTTTATGATTACCAAAATTCCTTTAATAGAATCGCTTTGTGATGATCATCCTGTCTATGCCACCGTGAAATCTTGTGGTATTGGCCGAAACATCTTATTTTATAATATCTCTACAACTTGTTTCCTTCAGAAAGTAAACGTCATTTTCTATCTTTCTATTCAGCTTTAAACTTCCTAAAAACATGATTGAAATAAAACTTATTTTACGCAATATATCGCGTAAATTTAGTTTTATTTCAATGTGTAGTATTCGCGTTGATAAAATACAATATATAATTGAAAATGAGGCGCTCATAACCAAGTTGTAATCTCAGTTATGTAGCGTCCAACCGTTTATTTTCTTTTTGACAGCACCAATAGAACGTAACTGCATCATGTTACGCAAAAGTTCACTTTTAAAAGTTCACGCAGTTACGTTCTATTGGTGCTGTCAAAAAGAAAATAAACGGTTGGATCTATTATAAGCAACATTAGACAAGGTTAGTCCTTCTCGTCAGGGCTTCTTCTAGACAGCAGTCGTTAAGCCAAGTGAGAGGCCTAAGGGCAGCCTGAACAACTGTGACACCAGCAGGCCTAGTACGACTTGTAATCTTCACAGATCAGTGTGGAGTATTTTTCAACACAGAAACGTCAATTCTCCATACAAACATGTGAAATACTACGTCATACTCACACTTGTCTGTCAAGATTAGCATATCATGCTAAGCCTGCATGCAGTCTTAGCACAATTTGCCAAGACTTCGTAATCTTGACAGTTCCTAGCTAATACCGAAAATGACGTTTCTACGTCGATAACTACGTCATACTCCACACCGAACTGTCAAGATTACGAAGTTTTGGCAAATCATGCTAAGACTGCTGTAGCAGGCTTAGCATGATGTGCCAATCTTGACAGACAAGTGTAAGTATAACTTCACTATGACGTAGTATTTCACATGTTTGTATGGAGAATTGACGTTTCGGTGTTGAAAAATACTCCACACTGATCTGTGAAGATTACAAGTCGTGCTAAGCCTGCAGGTTGACCACTAGCCATACAACAACCAAAAAAATAAATAAAAAGTAATCTAATCAGTTTTAATTTTGCTTGTTGCAATCCACCTCAGAGGGGCGGATAAATAATTTCTGCGATGTTTTTACAATAGCAGTCGTCATCACAATATTATAAATTATTTTTAATTTATCAAAAAGCAGTGCCTTCATAATGTGGATTTCGAAATGAACTCGTGCGATTATAATTTCGGATTTAAATGTTCTAGAAATAAAGTTATAAATAGGGTTTTTAATAAATGGAAGTATGTAGTATTGCAGTGCTTATCTTTCTTGCTGCGTGTTTTATACAAGATATACGTGACCATTATTGCGTGTTTAACGGGTTGAGCCGCAACCCGCAGTGCGTAATCAAATGACAGTGCGGCTTGACTTGTTAATATTTATTTATATATTAGAACAAATGTCGATTTTATGAGTTTAGTAATTTGAATTTAATACATATCAATGCATTGGTAAACGTAATGACACAGCAAGTAAGATTATGTTACCATAGTTTTTTTTAAATCAATAGTGTGTCAGCATCACTTTAAAATTTGGAAAACCGATTTGAGCTGCGACGTGATATCTGTTCTATATTATAGTAAAGTAGCTAACCGCGTCTGTCAGTCTATTTATTCTGCTTAATCGATTTTGATACAATTTTCATAATCATTCAGGAAATTTCTGATGGAATGTTACATATGGACATATAATAAAATTGTGATCTTCCAAAACGCCACGGCGCCGTGTCATTGGGTCGCTGGTAAAATTATACATATAATCGTGTCGCAGCTTACGGCTTAACAGAGGAACTCTACTTACAAAATATACATAATTTATTTTATTTATTTATAATGCAAATACATACAAAAAATATCTATGTTTGATTGTTTTTTTGAATGCTTCGTTTCTGGTATTTATTAATTCTAAATAAATACTATTAAAGATCGACTAACGAAATGAAGAATGCTACATTGGGAATGTGATTTATTTTTACATCGCAACATTAGTTTTATGAACCTATGATATTGGCTTTTAAGTCTATTCACATATGACAGTGATCATTAAATATGTATTTTTCCTATGAATTATCAAAGAAACATAAGGATTTCAATGTAATTCATATTTAGTAAGGTTTTATTTGTAAGCACAGATAACAAAGTTAGGTAGTCGTTTTATTACCTAGTTTTTCTAGATAATAATTATAGTGACCAAACATTGCAATAAAAACATAGGTATTGATAACCAGGGGTTTTATAGACGAATGAAATTGTTTATTTTAATATTGCCGTGTAGTGTAAGGACATAATATTTTAGACTTATGGAGTCTGCCCGGTACTCCGGACCCTACTATGACTATGTTATGAACAGGGGTAGAAATTGTAGAGGCTCGAAAAATAAATGACTAATATCTACAGAGTACGAACATATGACTGTACCACTTGATCCATAAGGGGAAGGTTTGCATTTCTAGTTCAAATTAGGAAAAATATTTACGAGACATCAACAAAAGAGTTATATTTGATTGTATTACGATACCGAATAATAGTAATTGTGTTTTTTTTAACACACTGATAGTATTATTTGTACTAAGGCGGCACGCGTAGCCGGACGCCTACGCCACCTGCCATGCACTAGACATTTCGTGAATTTTGACAGGCTCGGCCATAGTACGGGCATGTCACCGATATGGATCTTTCAAGTGGGCGTAGTTTCATGGAAAAAAATGTTCTTTACCTGAAATGTTCTCAGCCCGTTCATAGTATGGTCCGGTGTAGTGGATACCTGCCGCACTAACAAATGTCAATTAGTGTTAATTATCACTAATCCAGTTCTTTAGTTAGGATTATTTTAATAATCGAAGTCGATAATTAATTCTAACGCTGTTTGTAAGTAGATATATCGATTATCTCGTACTCAATAACGGAACATAACATATAAACGGGTTCGAGTCGAAATAGATGCAAAAAAAATACTAAATGAGTCTTCACGCTAATTGACGTTTGTGAGTGCGACAGTTAATTGTTACCTCTAAGTTATTAGCAGCCGCGAATAATGAATCTCTCGCGTGTTATATCCAGTTGCCGGAGTAATAACGGTGGTTTATTTATTCTATACAGACATTAATGAATTGATACATTGAATAGTAAAATCTAGATCTTAGAACCATAAACTCTGAATTGCTTTGTTTTTTGTCAATTCGATTTAAACCCAATTTCTTTTAGCGTTAGTTCCATAGTGGTATATTATTATTTACTTATTTTCATCTATAAATGGTGACAATGAAAGGCACTTTTGACATCCTATCTAAATATATTGACGGCAGGTTGTTTAACTTTTATATCAAGGAGTACACAGCGATGTGGGTATATACATATGCAAATTTCTTGGCAGTACACCACTATTGTGATGGTTGGCACAATGATGAAAGTCGACAATTATTACCTCACTTTATTTAATTTACATTACAGTAGTGATACTAATACGTATTCCTTCTTTCATTGGGTTAAATTGCTTTCAAACAGCTATAGTTTTTATTGAAATATTATACTAGTGATTGCACCAAAATCCCAACTGATGGCTACCGGTATGGTAGTTGTGAATGTTAACAACAGCTTATTAGCAACTTATTGCAATTACTGCATTGTGGTAACAAGCAACAAATCAAGGTTCGCGGAGGCGAACAGCTAATTTTGATAGAGCACTGGCTATCTTAGGACAGGAACGGTGTTATTTGGCGGTCCTTTAACGGGTGTAGTATTTCCCAGTAGTCGACATGCGGATGATTTTTTTTTCATGAGGGTTTACCTTTAATTAATCGCTGGTATTATTATTCCTTCAATTGTAAAAATGTAGTCTAAAGTTTTAAGATTCGTTCATACTTTAGAGAGATTCGTTATTAGCATTAAATCCATTGAAATGACCAGGTTAGGCCTGGAGATGCTCAATACCTGTTTGCACCTTGTGTTTGTTTTAATTAATTGGCACATATTTATCCCATCGAATTATTTTATGATTCTCCGTTTTATTGAATAGCTTCCAATGTGGATTTTAATGCATCATGTTAATATTAGTTTCAAGCGGGAGGCACATTCGATAATCTCATTTTAATTTGAACTTAGAGATAGTGTAATATAATAACAGAAATCTAAATAATGTAATTCAGTTACACTATTTAGTTTTCTGTGAGTGTAAGTTATGTAACTGATAGAAGTGTGTAATCATAATCATTTTAACTATAGACAGTACAGAAATGTGCCTAGAAATTATGCTTATCCGTGTATTTTTATAGTGCAATAACATGTGAGATTCGGAGCAGATTTGTAACAGAGATTGCCGCGTTTACACGCATACTGTGAAGCAACAACTGTGAACTAAACTAGCCGAATATCATTGAAAACAAACCACGATCGTTACAATAACAATAATTGATTTGCTTCGAATCGTAGTGATTTGCTCTTAGAAAGATATTCGGCGTCTATGTTCCAAATTACCGTAGGAAGACATGATGTGATAGAAATTAAACTTTTTTACGCTACTGTTTGTTTCATTGCAATATTAGTTAATTGGGGCTCGGAATCGGGACATATTAGTAGGTCTCCCACGCCATCCTCCAATAGCCTGGACCGAGTTACAACCGGAGATTGTCTGTCGGGGGTGTGCGTTCGTCGCACTCGTTCTGCCTCGGCTCATTGGACTCCTGCAGTCGGCCACTTCGCGCGGCAATTTAATAAATTCTCGCAACGTTCGTTTGTAAACAAAAGTCATTGTTTCGGCCGTTTGACGACAGTTTGACGATCGCCACTTGCCTTAGCGGGCGCGCACGGTGTCATCTTGTGACCTTTGAGAAACTAGAAAATGAAGTTTTGGAAGTGTAGCTCAAAGAAAGAGCGGCGAGCAGCGGCCTTAGGTGAGTTGTGTCCGTACACGTTTTCTTCAGCGTGTTTACTTATCAGGATTATGAAACCATGGAAATTACAAAGATTCGTCAAACTATGCTATCTACCATGTTATTAAGCGACAACTTATTTTCCGGTAATGGATTTATCCAATGTCTAAAAAACCTAAGTTGCGTTGCGTGCAGAAAAAACAGTACTGCGTGCGGCTAATTTAAAGTGTTAACCATTTTATTGGTTTTTAACGAACTAGTGGCGTGATCAGTATTTTGTGTTGTTGCAATATAATACCTAGTTATACTTATAGCGTAATAAATCTACAAAAACTAAACTAAGTAAGTAGGTAAATAATAAAACAAGAATCGGTAATTTATGTTTGACCTTGATATTGGCTATTTCCCATTTAGATCCAGTCCTAATTTACACTACCTGCTCGTACGATAGAACTAGCTAGGTAATAGGTACCGAATATTAATAAAGACCGTTGTGGTCTTCAGTAGCGGTCCGCAGTCTGAGACATTGGTCTGAGATATTAGTACATGGCAAAATTGGGTAGCGGCTGGGGTGTCTAGGTACAAGACCAACGGAACCGTTAAATATGACAACCTCCAGCTAACGGGCGAGCTCTCCACAGCTGGGTTGTTTCTCCTTCGACCTAAATCTGTTCGGGACTAATGCTGCTTATAATGGACTGGGTATCCTGGGGGTCTAGTACGATTTCTGATAGAAAAGAAAAAAGAAAAAAGAAAATAGCTTACGATATATATGATAGCTTACGAGCTGTATCAAACTGTCAGTTTTCTCCATACATTTCACACCAGCAGCGCCCCTAGCGGTAACTATAAAAAACTAGTAAAAGGTACGGGAAAAAAACTCAGTTTAATCGTGCTCGTAAAATATCAGAACTCTTGCCTTGTTTCCCCCTAGTCGCTTATTGACCGCACCAGTTTGAAGTTGAATTCGAAATGTACTATAAAAATGATGTAGGTGCTCCCTGTTTATTTACAGTAGCGTAGGTGCTTAGGTCGCGTTTTATACGTTAATGGACAATGAAGTTAAGTTGACGTGCTTTCAGTGAAAATATTACAAGGGCATAGTATTCGAAAATTCTCGGACAACAGTGTAATTATTGGACAAGGGAACAGACCCAATATTCCGAGACAATCCCGGATTTCCGGTCCATCTGCTAATCCAAGCTTTAGCCTAAAGTGGAGTGACGAGTTCCAAGGGCTCCTCAAAGGCTCAGCTTCGGTTGTCGCTTAGAGAGGATTGACTATAACCGGATAACAGGCACCAACTGTGCATGTCGAAGCAGCTGACTAAACTGACCCCAGTCTAGATCTGGGTTAATGTGTGTATTAGGTACGATTCTAAAGTAAATAGTATCATGAGTCTATCGTAATAAGATGGCTTGGGCATTTAAATGAAGCTGTGGTTTCGTCGCGCGCTGCCTTTTTTCGCATGTGCCAGCCAGACCTTTTCGAATGCCTTCGCGTCATGGAAGAATAAGGCTTAGGTACTTATGTGTTTACCGCAATGAGAAATTTACGCTCGAGGTCTTACACCCGCGTCGATGACATCGAGCGTCCGCCCTTCGCCCCACTGACCACTCCAACAGCTGTAACAAAGAGATCCTGGCACGAACGCAAGAAACAATTTCTGCAAGGTTTACATAAATATTGTGTGGCTGTATGTCTAACAATATGCAGTAAGAATGCTAGTGACACTGGCACAAGTAATGCTAATTTTTATGTGCATTGGATGGACTCAGATTGTCGTGTAGGCAACAAGTAGGTACGTAACTGCGAGTCCGTTAGTTAGGTAGTTAACTACCAGCTGCACTCGGGAATATTTGCTTCAGCCAAATAGAAGAGCGGTGTATGTTGCTGCTTACTGGGCAGATCATGTTTAATATTATGTTGACCCAAAAAGAAGACTAATTAAACGTAAAACTATTACAATTATGGTCTCCTCTGTGATGAATAATGTCCTCCAGGCGAATACGGCGGATGATCACGTTTTCCCCAGACACAGGTGCACTCTTTTTTTCTTCACTCTCAAAATCCGACGGAGCGCCGACACAAGCGGGGAAAGATTAAGCGCAATTCCGACTGACCACATGCCCATCCACCCGATGCGACGCATGGATCACCTACTTTCAGATCCAGTGATTGGTCTGTTTTGTCCTCACGAATAAGAAACGAATACAAATTTGTTGCTCCTCGTGGGAATCCACTACTTCCGGATTGTGAAGCGATTGGCTTTCCTCGACTCCACGGAGGCACAAAATAATGAGAGTATTTACTTCATTATTTTGTGACGGAGCCTACAAATAAATTAGTATTATGTATGTTTTTTTTATTATTATTTAACCTAGTGATGAGAAGAGCAAGCCATTCGGCTGATGGTAAGTGGCGATACCTTGCCTATAGACAGGTACATTACATTGCGGCTCGGCTCCCGAGACATTAATAATAATAATATCTTGGGACAATACACACACGGTTATCCGATCCCAAACTAGGCAGAGCCTGTACTATGGAAACCATACAACTGACACGAATACTTATATACTTACATTTTTTTTGTAAATACATACTTAAATAGATAACACCCAGACACTTGGAGGGAATCGAACTTACGACCCATCGGGTAGCAGCCAGGGTGTCTAACCACTAGACCAACGGGCCCGTCACATAAGTTATTAAGTCTCCTGTGCACGGTAATTTCGCATATCATCATCAGCCGTAAGACTTCCACTGCAGAACAAAGCCCTCCTCCTTAGAAGGGAGGGGTTACCACAACCCCCACGCTTGGCAGGCGTCTTGGGGATCGCAGTATAAGTAATCCAATAACAAAACGCTGCTGCCCGCCTTCCTGTTAGCCCTTAGACACCCAACGGGTGGAGATGGGTGGGTGCTGTTCTTACCCGGACACCACGTATAAAAAAAATGCTAAGGTTAAAAAAAATCTCCACGCATGTGGAATAAACCAATGGTTTCGTCGCGCGCTGCCTACTTTCGCACTTTGGTAACTTTTTAGTATTTTTACCCGACTACGGAACGGAGGAAGGGTTATGATTTTAACAAGAATGTATGTATGTTCATCTGTTCCCGTATATCTTCTAATTTACTTAACATAATTTTACAAGTAGGGTGTCGTTAGAAGCGTCTTGATTGTCCGTTGGTTATAGGCTATATAATATCATATCACATCATTAGACTGCGATTTTATCCGTAGTCGGGTTTTAGTTTTTAAAACTTATTACTTGTAATGTAGTCGGTAGCACAATGCCAACTTTTTAAAACCACCATACATTAGATCGCACCATGCTTACTTTTTTGTTTTTGCCACAGTTACATCGCAATTCGCCAACTTATCATACAATACCTATACCGGTAGTAGCATAAAGCCAACTCGTTTATTGGAATTACCAACATGAAGTATGAATACGGTACGTAGAGATCGTCCTTTGTTTGGGACGAATAATTCATTTTGCGCAGTTTCAGTTGAGGTCTTTATTGGGTCCACCAAGGGCGGACAGATGTAAGATGAGAGGAATTTATTAATACCAGTTAGTGCTAAATGACTTTTTTATTCTTTAGGACGTCGTCGTACTTAACTACTTACTGTAACTTTTTTACTGTACGGTGGGATATGTTCATGTTTCAGTATGTCGTGAGCCCTACGACCCCCCTCCCCCCCTCTCGGACCAACACTGGCGTACGTAAACGTTCAGGCCCGGATCTTTGGTGCTGACGAGCAAACCATATTCTATCTGAGACGCTAGAGAGGGGCGCCACTATCAAGTTTCTAAAAAATCTTCATAAAAATCGTAGATCCGGGGCTGTAAACGTAAAACGTTACCATGTTACTGTGACTATCTTTCCATTATCAGAGGTTAAATTGGATTCTATTATTAGGCTTAATACTAATTACTATGTAACAAGACGTCAGTTCTTACAGAGAATTACACTCTCCGAAACTTTTAAAAACAATCTGTTTTGAACGGAAGGTAAAACTGAAACTCTGAAAGCGAACAACGTAAAAGGGGAATTACGGCACAAAGCCCCGAATTCAAAAGTTCTCTCATCAACTGTCTGTCAGCCGGTTTAAACGAAAAAGAAGTTTTTAACATCGATTGTAAAATATCGATGGCTTTCAACGAGTCGGCGCTCGTTTTGGGCACGTGCTAATCAGTCGTAAAAAAAGTCGATGCACGTATGTATATTGATATAGCGATGGTTATAAGGATATGTATAGCAGCTCTCGGAGGCTACCGATGTCCACATAGATTGGCTATGCGCCGGCTCC
Source organism: Furcula furcula (assembly GCA_911728495.1). Taxonomy (NCBI): domain Eukaryota; kingdom Metazoa; phylum Arthropoda; class Insecta; order Lepidoptera; family Notodontidae; genus Furcula; species Furcula furcula. The sequence goes on along the minus strand of OU452244.1, from coordinate 8,413,232 downwards.
AGGCTGATTGCTATGCGAGCCGCAATCCGGCAGCCACCGGCCTTTGTTTGCGTTCCACATTGTCCCATCGTTCCTTTCCGTCCCAACTTTTACTGAATACGAGGCATTGTTTTATTTTCATTAAATTTCATTACGGTTCATAACGGATGGACGCGGATATTTAGCAGCTGGTTTTCGCAGTTCTTTTTGTATACCTAAGTACAACCTTTTTTTTCTTTCGCGGGGGAAATCTCCCGGGGACCTTCAAAAGCTGGACGGCTGGCCCACGATATGTGGGATTTTTACCCACTAAAACCCCCGCGGCTGTCGCGTCTGTCTGTCTATTACATTGGAATAATATGATTTTAAGAAAAGTACTTAAGAAATATCAAACTAAACAATACGAAATACAAAAAAAAATATGTTAAGGGAGGGAATACGAAACGCGGGTCGAAAGGCGGGGTAACACAAAAAGTATCCCTTAACGCCCTGGCGTTATAAGCGACTGTTTGTGTTACCCCGCCTTTCGTCTTCCCCCACCTACCCTATGTAATAATAATAATATCTTGGGACAATCCACACACGGTGATCCGATCCCAAACTAGGCAGAGCCTGTACTATGGAAATCAGACAACTTATACTAATACTCATATACATTTTTTTTATAAAAACATACTTAAATAGATAATCAACAATCGGACACTTGGTGGGAATCGAACTCACGACTCCTCGGGTAGCGGCTAGGGTGTCAAGCCGCTATACCAACAGGCCTGTCAAGTAGTAGATAGGTCTACTTTACTTTAAGTCTACCTACTGTTTATTTGTTAGCTCACATAAAGTTTTCAGTCGTAACAAAATTATGTAGATAACGTCACTCTTGCAACTATTTCTTCTTTATCTCGCTAACTAGCTACTTTGTCTGGCCGTAACCACCCGTAACATCGTAAACTGTATGAGAAGCCAACGTTAAATGAGGGCAACGGCACAAGTAAAAGTTTGTTTTCTTTTATCCCATCAATTCCCGTCTCAGTGCAAGATCTTAACTGTTTGAAAACTGTCGGATTTACGTAAACAATCCCACAGAAGTTTGTGAGTTAATTATGTTTCGGAAGGAACGGTCCACACACACATAACACTATTGTAACATACAGAGACATACATACATTGTTTGTTGTTCAACATGCTTTACTTTGTTTTCAAGTTAATGTTCAAAAAGTTCATGTTTTTACAACATTTTGTTTTATAGCCAGAATCCCCGTCTCTAGGCATAGCAAGCGTCTTCTTTACCTACTGTCTCGACATCGTATCAACTCCACCCACCATGGAGTGTGGACTCCACCGCCACGCAGGCCATGCGGATTGACGGATCAGCCCATCGTACCAATAAAATTCTAGCGCATTAGCGAATGGTAAATCTTCTAGTTCTTCACAAAGTGTAAATCACAATAATATTGCCCGGTCTGGGGTGGGGTTCGTACCGGCGACGGCGTCTTATGGCGTGCCAAGCTACTCTTTAGCCTAGCCATTATTAACTAGGTGGTAGGTTCAGTGGCGGTCCGAGAGGGGGGGGGGGGGGTCGTAGGGGTTATGACCGCCCCCAAAATCCGTATTCGTACACGGCAAAATTGGTTAGCAATTAACCCTAACCTAGTCTAGGTACATCACCAACGGGACCGTCAAATGTGACCCCCCCCCAAAATCATTGGCTGCGACCGCGCCTGGGTAGGTTCCTTGTGTAAGAAACCGTCCAGGTAGTGTCAGATACCATTGCAGTGTCAGATATTCTGCCCCCAAACAGCAGTGTGTAAACATTGCTGTGTTCCGGTGTGAAGGGCACTGTAGCTGATGCAATTACCGTTCACATAAAATCTTTTTTTTAAAAAATTGAACCGACTTCAATATCATACTTAGTAATATTGAAGTCGGTTCAATTTTTTTTAAAAAGATTTTATTTTAAGCTTTTTAGTGATATTTTCATACATAAAGATTGAACCATCGAAGACGGTAAAATGATCTAGGTAGGTTATGATCACATTATCGTCTACGTACATAGTTTTACATATTTCACGTTTCTTCAAAAAAAGAATCATCGAAATCGGTTCATATTTGAGTAATGTAATGTAGAACATCAGTTTTATGGTTTTGACCAGATAAATTCCCCTACATCGTTCATGTTCCTCCAGGAAGTTCTTATCCGGTTGTGATAAAATTCATACGGATTCATTACAGTGGTTTTTTCTTTCGAATAAAAAAAGAATCATTGAAATTGGTAAATATTTGCCAGAGTTATGACCATTTTTGTCCTTAACAAGCTACATAAAGTCATCTTTTAGGCATTCCTGCGCAGTCATCATTCTTGTTTTTTCAGGAACTACTTACTTATTCGTAAGCAATAATTTTTTATGGGACCCAACTAACGGATTAAAGAATGGATGGAAGAAAGATTTTTTGAAATCGGTTCATAATTGCCAGAGTTATGCGCGACATACATAGAAAAAAAAATATATACAGACGAATTGAGAACCTCCTTCTTTTTTTGAAGTCGGTTAAAAAGACTAAATATCTAATGTCTTAAGGGTCGGCAACAGGCTAGTGATTCTTCTGGTATTTCTCGCGTATAGACTACGTAGACTGCTTACCATCAGGCGGGCCGCATGCTTGCTTGCCACCTTTGCCCTAGTATATAAAAAATATTCTAAAAATATTTAATTTCGGATCTGTACTAAGTAGGATATTTACGTTACCTACACAGTTAAATAATAAATAAATAATAATATCTTGGGACAATCCACACACGGTCATCTGATCCCAAACTAGGCAGAGCCTATATACATTTAGTTACACACAATTTTGGTTTTAGCTGTTGAGTGCACTGTAAATTCGCCTGTCTCTTCTCAACGTTTACTAAAGCCTGCCAAAAGAATTGTCTAAATAAATTTTGTGGAAGACTGTACCAAAATCTATTGTTTAGTTTAGAAGAAGTAATCAAATAAAACAGGCAGATACATGCAGATGGTGACTAAATAAACTTGTTTTTTAATGGGGAAACCTTCAAAAGGTCTCCGGGAGCAGTGGGGATCAACTGGGGTATGAGAGATTCATACCCACTAAAACCCCGGCGGCTGTCGCATCGGCACATGATAGAGTGCCCCAGGACTCTCCGGTGGGATCTGCACCAGGGGCCCCTCAGTGCCTTGCCTTTGAGCCCGCCGCCGGGGGGCGCATTTTAGCCTCCCGGTAACCAGTCACAGTGCTCACGGGGAAGGGGGTCGCATCCCCGCCGCCGTCCTCCTCGGAGTCGCCGCCGTACTCAATGTACGACCTAGGGGACTAAATAATCTAGAATAACGTTAGCTTCAGAAAACTCAATGTTTGAGTTAAGCACGCATTTGTAAATTCGTTTTCTGTACTTTTATTTTGTGTGATTTTATAGTGACCAATTCAATTGGCATTCGTATTGACATCAGTCTTCTATGAATGAAACATTAAAATTTTTAGTTACATACCTAAAACAATATCTAAGTACACTATGAATACAATGGCCTATATAACAATGACCGGTAGGTACTGACGCCAGCTAGCCTGGTTTACCACCTACAGCGAGTGGCGATGAGCTAGTTAAGAGTAATAGCCGAGTAAGTATGACTCAGTTAGCATATTGACATAATAAATTACCGTAATAATAATAATTTTATAATTAATTTAAACAAAACAAAAATAATGCATTTTTACTAAAGAACAACACAAACCCATCTTTAAATATAATAATCAAACGATAGAATAAGAAAATATTGCTAAATGCCTCGGTATATGGTTAGACAACAAGCTAACTTGGAAAACACATATTGAATTAATAAGTATGTAAAAAATTGGATTATTCTTACTCTCAAAAAAGTTAATATAGAGACACTATTAACTGCGTATCACGGATTGGTAGCATCAACACTAAGATATATCATTGGATACGGTCTTATTTTTTGGGGACACTCGACGGACAGAGACATCGCATTCAAAGCCCAATAAAGGTGTATAAGGTCAATGTGTGGTTTGAAAACACGAGACAGTTGTGTACCTATATTTAAATCATTAAAAATATTAACAATGCCATCACTTTATATTTTAGAAGTTGCAATTTTCGTAAAAACGAATCCTAACTTATTCAGAAAGTACCTGCACATCCATGCGTGGTGCTCCAACTCGCATCCAGTACTATAACATACCGCTTTGGTTAAAAAACGTGTTCTTGGTATGGCACCTCAAATCTTCTATACTTATAATAAAACTGTAACAGATCCAATTCTGTACATTGAAGATATTTTGAAAATTATATTTGGAGGGCATTCTATAACCGATACTGAGGCCGAAAATGTATTTTTTTTTATTTTTGTCTGTCTGTCTGTCTGTCTGTCTGTCTGTCTGTCTGTATCACGGCTGAGCATCACGCCGAAACTACTGAATGGATTCAAATGAAACTTGGCATGATTTGAGATCTTACTACGAGGTAGGACATAGGATACTTTTTATCCCGTAATCTAGCACGGTTCTTTTGGGAGAGGGGATTAAAGTCAAAACGGGTACTTGGTTATACGCTTGGTCCGATTTTATCAATTTTTCTTTATAATATAATAAATATTAGTAAGGGAACACTCATAGAGAGTTGTTATCAAGGTTTTGTAATCGATCGGGTTAAGCAACGTTAGGTAAGGTCAATAAATAGATGGGTGACCGTTTAACGCCATTTGAACTAAACGGGTCCGTGCTTCGGAGAGCAAGTAAAAAGTGGGTCCCAGTTTTTAACCGACTATAAAAAATGAGGTTATGTATTCGATGCGAATGTCTGTTATTCAAAGTTTAGTTAGCGTAAAAATTGCGCAGGCGGAGCTGCGTGGGTCAGCTAGTATTATATAAAAGAGTAGACAAAAACCCACTCATCACGAAATCTCAGAAACTACAAGTGCTAGGAGTCTCAAACTTTGCATGGGGGTTCCTTTTAAGACGTAGGTGCTCACTAAGAACCGATTTTGCGAAATTCAACCTCTAAGGGGGTCAAATAGGGGGGCAAAGTTTGTATGGGAGAACGCGATTCCTTGGTCCTATTGACTTGAAATTTTGCACAGACATTCGTTAAGAAAATTAATTGAATTAGTATTTCATATTTTTTATAATTTATCCCTTAACAGGGTAAAAAAAGGAGTATTATTACTCAACCGATGGCGGTACAAATATGATAAGATATTTCGAAACATTAAACAAAACGTCCTTGGCCAAGTGGTGACGGAAGCGTCCTCTAAGCACGGACTGTCCGGGTTCGCTACCCGTGAACGGTTTTTTTCATTTTGTGTTTTTAAACTTTGTTTTGGATTTTTTGTTTATATTAAGATTCGATGTTTTAAATATTTTACTCATATTAACTCCAGCACTTTTTATCTCTAATTTATTTTTTATATTTAATACCTTTTTTTAATTTAAAATCATGCATCCATGGTTAGCTTCTCTCTAATGTTATGATTTAGTTATTAGTGGAAACTTAATTTTTGTACAATTGGATACAAGGTAAAATATCACGCTATATGCATTAGGGACTGAGCAGACATACAAGAATAAATGATCAAGTAATTCGAATAATAGAGAGTAGCCGTGGTCTGGAGGTTACGGAAGCGTCTTCTAAGCACAGCAGGGTCCGGGTTCAAATCTCTCTTTGGGATTTTTTTTGTGTACTTTTAAACATTTTATTTTTGATCATTTTGTTTTTTTTTTTAATTTTTCACTGAAGGTTTATATATTAACTGAATTTATTTAGAAGTTTTATCTAAGTAAATAAATTAAATTAGCTTACGTTGACTAAACCTAAAGAGGTACATACTTAACAATCACGTACTAGAGAAGTTCATTCTATATATCATTATCATTCCATATAATATAAGGTAAATCTGGGATATAATATGCTTGCCCCACTGAGGGACACCAGGTGCAGATCCCACCCGAGAACCCAGGTTTCCCTCTCATGTGCCGATGTAACAGCCACGGGAGTTTTAGTGGGTAAGAATCCCAAATACCCAGGTCGACTTCCCCACGGGATCCCGGGGACATATTGGATGTTTCCCCCGCCACCCCTTAACTGTTACAACGGTGACAAATTCCCGGGGGGCTATAATGCGCCCCCGGCAGCGGCTTCAAAGGCCCTTGCCTTGCACTGAGGGGTACACGGTGCAGCCCCCCTCTTTTGTGTGGACAGTCGTGAGGGACACATACCGCAGTGGATCGCCCGCAGGATCCTGGGGGATTATTGGAGGTTTCCCCCGCGATCCCCGTATCTTTGAGCACGATGATAGTTTCCCGGGTGGTTATATTGTGCCCCCTGGTGGCGGGCTCAAAGGCAAGCCTCTGAGGGATCTTGGTGCAGATCCCACCGGATAGCCCAGGTCTCCTTCTTATGTACTGATTTAACGGCCGTTGGGGGTTTTGTGTATAAGAATCCAACATAACCCGGTTGACTGCCAACAGGGTCCCGGGGACCTATTGAAGGCTTCCCCCGTGACCCCTGTAACCGTGAGCACGGTGACAGGTTCCCGGGTGGCTTTATTGTGCCCCCGGGTGGCGGGGTCAAAGGCTAGCCACTGAGCGTATCATGGTCCAAGCGCATAGCCCAAGAAGGGGTTCTTATGTGCTGATTGCACGGCCGTTGGGGGTTTATACACTAAAGAATCCTACATACCTGGTTGACCACCAACAGGGCCCGTAAATCTCATTAAAGGCTTCCCCCATGGCCCCTGTAACCGTGAGCACCGTGACAGGTTCCCGGGGAACTATAATGTGCCTCTCCGGCGGCGGGTTCAAAGTCAAGGCACTGAGTGGTATCAGCTGGTGCAGATACCGACAGATAGCCCAGGTCCGCCCACTAATGTGCCCACGTGATAGCCGCGGGGGTTTTAGTGGGTAAGAATTCCCCGGTTGATCCCCGTTTATGAAACCGAACAAGGAAGCCCGTATTGCTTCCATAAATTGGTTTTAAAGAAATGGTGTCCTGTTCCTGTCCTTAACCCACCCAAATTGTGCACCGGTACACGTCTGCAGTTTCTAATAAAATTATAAATACAATTAATAAATCACAAGCTCAGAGATTCAACGTTGCAGGCTTAAACCTAAGCGTTGAGTACTTTGCCCATGGAGAGACAGCTATACGTACCTAGCGTTTCACGCGTCACTTCTAAACAAAATTTGTTCATATTGCGTTACGAAAAGTCAGCTACAAGCATTATTTATGAAGAATTTCTGTAATCAAAGGCAGTAACTAAATTATTCACTTCTTTTTCTTCTCAATTACACCCGTGCGAAGCCGGGGCGGGTCGCTAGTTTATAATAAAGTGCCCAATAGTATAAAAGAATAAGATTTATGTAATTTTAAGAAAAAATTAACGCAGTTACTAATTGACAAATGCTATTATAATGTACATGACTGATGAATTGATATGAGTAATAGAATTGTAAATGTAACTAATATATTATAATAAGTAGAAAAATTAAGCAATATATTTCGTATGCCGTGTGGCGGCAGTATATAGAGTAGGTACCTACCTACTTACGTAAAACTACCTGTAACACCTTCATGTATACCACCTATGTACCTACACGAAATAAATGAATCGATTGATTGATTGATTGAAACAAAGCAATAGGTACCTACTTAACTACTGCGTTAGCGTTTTTTTATAAAGTTTAAGTGCGTGTCGCTACTTGATACTTAAGTAATGTACAAATAATTACCTACAATCGAGCTTCTGTACACAAAAGTGTGAACAACCGTGAAGGTGTCTGCGCTCTCTACAAATAGACATGCTTTGACGGTCTCACTTGAACGCATTACGGAATATACAAACAAAATGACGGACAGTCGCATAAGCTGCTCGTTAACATTACCTAAACAAAGTCGACTGAATTGGGATCAGCACTATCACTCGGTGATCTAAATTACGCAGAATATTCATCTTTCCTAATGTCTATCGTCGTGTTAACTGCATTTTGCTAATGCAGTTTGGAACAATGGGACAGTGTATCAAGGTCCAAACTGAAATTACCAATAGGTATTACCATTATTAAAGACCAAACCGATCTTGCTCTTAATAACCGTTATGTCTTTGTAACTTTGTAACAAGCCAGATTTTATAAATAACTTATTGTAGAAGAAATTATAGTGACACGCATTAGTAAGTAAGTATATCGATGGTGACACGTTCCAATTTCTTTTTTCTACTATGTTGAAAGCTGCAATACCGATATCTTTTTAAAAACCCTATAGTGTCCTGACTGGTCCTCTTTATGATGCTGCTAAAATGTTTTATTTATTGTAGGTATCCATCAAGTCATTTCCCCTTTAAAAGACTTTATGCAGTAGGCAGTAGGCCTAATATGTGGTATAGGTTTCTTGGCCAAGAGGTCTTGGTTTAACCGTAGATATTCTGACGTAGGAAATCAAACATGTTTAAGTAACGTCTGCTGTGTTTCGGTGTAAATGGCCTATAGCTAGTGAAATTAACCGGCTCAAAAGCTCAGTGGTTATACTGTAAGAAGATTTAACCAACTCAAAAGCTGAATCCGCGGTGAGATATCAAATTCGTTGGTCAACGCGTTTGTTAAATGTCCTTACAGAACACCACTAAAGCGGCCCGTTCGCAGGCGGAATTATAGTCATTGTTGGATGCAGATGGCCACGACAGCTCCGCACGCTTGTCCACGGACAAGTGTGATACTCAGCATCAAGCAAACTGTATGGTTGAAACAATACTACTATCTATCGTCCAGATGATAAAAATTCCCAATCCCAGTAGAAACGACTGTTCACCGATATATCCCTCGATGTTCCAGCTAAGTTTCCTTTCGCGATATTTAGTAGAAGGGAGACAGCAAACGACTAATTAGGAGTCCTTTTACTTGTATTTCTCACTTATTTAGAATTGGCTTCGACCCAGAAACTCGGTACTTGTGACGTTACGTGGTGTAGGTAACGACTTTCGTTGTGTTGTGAATATTACGTTAAATATTCATATGAATAGTTAGGTAGAATACTACCAATAACTTAAAAGCACTAGAAATATTAAAGTTGTATATAGAAAATGTACGATTTTTAGTAGGTACCTAAAAGGCATTCCGGACCAAAGGCACCACTGGAGGACACCTCTGAGGGTGCCACGGGAACTTGGATTCAGACCTGAGCCACCCCCAGATGACCGAAAATGTGATGGTTCGGGCATGGGGCAGGTAGGAATACATTACGCAGGCAAAAGAAAAGTTGTTTTTTGACGCAAGGGAAACCTTCAAACGGTCCCCGGGAGCTGTGGGGCTCGACCGAGGTATGTGGGATTCTTACCCACTAAAACCTCCGTGGCTGTCGCATAGGCACATGAGGGAGCTCTCCGGTGGGATCTGCACCAGGGTCCCCTCAGTGCCTTGCCTTTGACCCGCCGCCGGGGGTCGCATTGTAGCCCCCGGGATCCTGACACGGTGCTCACAGGGTTGGGGGTCGCAACCCCGCCGCCGTCCTCCTCGGAGTCGCCGCCGTACTCAGTGGACGTTCTAGGGCCCACACCCCGAACGTCCAGCGACTCCGAAGGCACTTTGGCGCCTACGCATGAGGGAGAGCCGACCTCAAATAACAGGACAAGGCATAAAGAAAAAGAAGATAGTATAAGATATCATAATGACTTATGATATTATTTACGCTAATATTACACAATACACATATTTTACGAACTGTGGTTTCCGGATTAAACCGCGAAATAATCCGTAAAATTAGTTTCATTATAATAAGTTTCGTAGGTACTAAAAATTTCAGAAGATTTTCAATAAACAAATTCTTAGATCAGATCTATTTACCTACCTACCTACTTAATTAGGAGGTTTTACGTTATGTACGTACTACGTATGTAAGTGGTAATAATTAGTATATAACATGTATTTAAGGCGAGTTCTTATCGCTTTAGATTTAATTCAGTAAACCAATAAACATCTTTAGTCGTAACTAAAGGCTCTTTCATTGCAACGTGATCGTATTCCTAACGCTTAAATATAGTACATGTTATGTATAGCATGCATTCATTTGATGCAAATAAATATATTTTTCAATTATTTTCATTCTCTGGTTAATAAAAAATAAAATAATCTATATTAATAAAAGAGCAGGGTGTTTTCTAGGAATCACGATACAGCAAAAACCATATTACGTACAATCTTGAAATTTGGAACCAACATTATTCAAATAGTCTAGGTGAACAATAAGAACGGATTTTTCGAAATTCCATACCTAAGTGGGTCAAATGGGCTCCCAAAGTTTGTATGGAAAAAAAAATTTTTTTCTTCTCACGGACATGAAACTTAGTAAGTGTACTAAACAAAAGAAATAAAGAAACACGTGTATCACACTTTTTGAAAATCGACCCATATTGGGATTTTAGCATGGTTTTTGAGTATGCAATGCGGAAAAAAAATTTCATACTGCATTGCTGAAACTTTGCGAATACATTAATCAAATTGTAGCAATCCAAGTGCAAATAATCATTTTTTGAAAATCATCTCGTAAAGGGGTCCAATTGGGGTCCAAAAAATGTTTCTCGACCTACAGTCATAAAACTTAGTTTATATATTGCACACAAGAATCTAAGAAACTTATTTCCAGCATTTTCCAAAAAACTACCCCTAAGGTTTTTAAATGGGGTTTCAAAGTTTGCACAAAGAAAGATTTCCATTTCATCCTATGACGCAGCTAGAGTAACGAAACTCGGTAAATAAACTCAATACAACAATTGAAAATACTAATTTTGATCATTTTTGTAAAATCAACCCCTAAGTGGGTCAAATGGGCTCCCAAAGTTTGTATGGAAAAAAGAAAATTTTCATGAAACTTTGTCAGTGTACTAAACACGGACATGAAACTTTGTCAGTGTACTAAACAAAAGAAATAAAGAAACACGTGTATTACAACTTTTTGTAAATCGACCCTTAAAGGGGTTTTAACATGGTTTTTGAGTATACAACGTAAAAAAAAACATACTTACTGCATTGATGAAACTTTGCGAATATATTTATCAAATTATAGCAATCGATGTGTAAATAATCATGTGTTGAGAATCAACTCCGAAATGGGTCCAATTGGGGTCCAAAAAATGTTTTTCGACCTACAGTCATAAGACTTAGTTTATATATTGTACACAAGAATCTAAGAAACCTATTTCCTGCATTTTTTGAAAAACAACCCCTAAGGTATCAAGGGGTTGCAAAGTTTGCACAAAGAAGGATTTCCATTTCATGATATGATGCAGCTAGAGTAACGAAACTCAGTAAATAAACTCAACACAACAATTGAACAAACTTATTTTGAGCATTTTTGTAAAATCAACCCCTAAGTGGGTCAAATGGGCTCCCAAAGTTATTACGGATTTTTTGTTCATCACACGGATAAGAAATTTAGTCAATGTACTAAGCCAAAGAAATTAAGAAACACGTGTATCAAATATTTTTCAAATTCGACCCGTAAAGGGGTGTTAGCATGGTTTTTGAGTATGAAACGCGGAAAAAAATATCATGCTGCATTGATGAAACTTTGCGAATACATTTATCAAACTAAAGCAATGATTGTATAAATAATTATTTTTTGAAAATCAACTCTTAACGGGGTCCAATGGGGGTGCAAAAATGATTGTCGACCTACAGTCATAAGACTTAATTTATGTGTTGCACACAAGAATCTAAGAAACCTGTATCCGGCATTTTGCAAAAAACAACCCATATGATCATTTAATGGGGTTGTAAAGTTTACACGTAAAACGATTTCCATTTAATGCTATAATAGAGCTAGAGAAACGAAACTCGGCACAAAAACTCAATACAAAAATTGAATAAACTAATTTTCAGCATTTTTCGATAATCAACCTCTAAGTGGGTCAAATGGGATCTCAAAATTTGTATGGAAAACATTTTGTTTTCACCACACATACACGAAATGTCAACGTACTAAACATAAGAAATGAAAAAACACGTGTATCACAACTTTTTGAAAATCGACCCTTAAAGGGGTTTTAACATGGTTTTTGAGTATACAACGTAAAAAAAAAACATACTTACTGCATTGATGAAACTTTGCGAATATATTTCGACCTGCAGTCATGAGACTTAACTTATGTATTGCACACAAGAATCTAAGAAACCCATTTCCGGCATTAAGCGAAAAACAGGTCATATAATGGGGTTGGAAAGTTTACACGTAGAACGATTTCCATTGAATGTTATAATGCAGCTAGAGTAACGAAAATCGGTACATAGACTCAACAAAACAGTTTAACAAATTTATTTTCACCATTTTTCAAAAATCAACCCCTACGTGGGTCAAATGGGGTATCAAAAATACCATGAAAAAAAAAATTCATAGCACACGGACACGAAACTTTATCAGTGTACTGATAAAAAACACGTGTATCACATTATTTTTTTAAATCAACGCTTGAAGGGGTTTTAGCATGGTTTTTGAGTATCAAGCGCGAAAAGGAAATCATGCTGCATTGATGAAACTTTGTGAATAAATTGATTAAGTTAAAGCAATTTAATTATTTTGAAAATCAACCCCTAAAAGGGTCTAATTGGGTCCAAAAAATATTTTTTTGTCCTGCAGTCACAGGACTTATTTTATGCATTGCACATAATAATCTAAGAAACTTATTACAGGCATTCTTCAAAAAACAATCCCTAAAGTCATTTTATGAAGTTGCAAAGTTCGCATGAAGAAGGATTTTCATTTTAGCTATAATGTTGCTACAGTCACACAACTCATTAAATAAACTCAACATAACAACAAACAAATTTTCTGCATTTTTCGGAAATCAACCCCTAACTGGGTCAAATAGAGTATCAAAGTTTGCAAAAAAATATTTTTCACCACACGGACACAAAACTTAGTCATCAAAAGAAGTTGAGAAACACGTCTGACACATTTGATTTGAAAATCAACCCTTGATTGGGTTTTAGCACGGTTTTTGAGTATGAATTCGGAAAACCGATGACTGCGGATGCATTTATGAAATTAAAGAAATCCATAGAATAGAATAGAATACTCTTTATTTGCACACCAAAGAAAAACATACAGAAAAACTTACAAAAATAACTCCATGTGCAATTTTTTTTTTATTTGATTCCCAAAAGGGATTAATTGGGGTCCAAATCCTTTTGTTTTACCCTACGGTCACAAGACTTATTTTATGTATTGCACATAATAATCTAAGTAACCTGTTTCTTGCATTCATCGAAAAATAAAACCCCTAAGATCAATTAATGGTTTCAAAGTTTGCATGCAGAAGGATTTCCATTTAATTTATAATACAGCTACAGTCACGAAACTTGGTAAATAAACTCAACACAACAATATAACAAACTAATTTTCAGCATTTTTAACGGACTTCAAAAAAGGAGGAGGTTCTCAATTTGTCTGTACATTTTTTTTTTCTATGTATGATCACGCATGATTCTGGCAATTATGAACCGATTTCAAAAAATCTTTCTGGTACGGATAGGCCACTCCACTGATTGGGTCCCATAAAAATGCCTAAACTGTAGGAATGCCTAAAAGATGATATTTCTATCGCATTTTAAGGACGAAAGTTGTCAAACTCTGGCAAATACGAGTATTTACCAATTTCAATAATTCTTTTATATGCGAAAGAAGGAACCACTGTAATGAATATGTATAAATTTTATCACAACTAGATAAGAACTTCCTGGAGAACCATGATTGATGTGGAGGAATTTATCTGGTAAAAAAAGGAATATATACAGATGAATTGAGAACCTCCTCCTTCTTTGAAGTCGGTTAAAAAAACATGAAACTGATGTTCTCCGTTACATTACTCTGACAAATATGAACCGATTTCGATGATTCTTTTTTTATTCAAGGGAGTAAACTACTGTAATGATTTCATGCAAATTTCATTAGGACCGGATAAAGTGTTCCTGAAGAAAATATACACAGTAGGTACGTCAACATCAACTTCAATAACACTTAAATTATTTTATGCTTTTTAGTGTTGTTGAAGTTGGTTCATTTTTTTTGTTGTGTCGTGTGCAATGTTTTATTTGAAAAACAACCCGTGGGACAAATGAGGTACCAAAGTTTGTATGTAAGAAAATATTTTTTTCAGACACGAAACTTTGTCAGTGTAGGTACTCATCAAAAAATTGAGAAATACGTCTAACACATTTGTTTTGAAAATCACCCTTAACGGGGTTTTGGCACGGTTTTTGAGTATTGAGTATACGCGAAAACAAAATTCATGCTGCACTGATTACACTGCGGATACATTCGTCATATTGAAGCAATCCATGTTATTTTTTTAAATTAACCCCTAAAAGCGTTCAATTGAATTCCTTCCAAAATATTTTATTCCTACAGCCACATGACATATTTTATGTACCTACTGCATACAAGAATCCCTAAAGTTTGCGTGAAGAAAGATCTCCATTTAATGCTATAATGCAACTATGGTAACGAAACTCAGTGAATGAACTAAACAAAACTGTTGAATAAACTTATTTCCAGCATTTTTCGAAAATCAACCGCTAAGGGCATCTACCAATGGGGTTACCAAATGGTTTCCACTTAACTACCTCATATGTTTTTTAATGGAATTGCAAAATAAGTACAGTATCTTTTTAAACAAAGAAGTAAATATTTAAGAATGTTTTGATTAGATCAGAGTTAATAAAAGTGTGAAAATATCGAAATCGATCGTCCGAAGATCGGACCAACAATAATAACTAAGAAGACCTGAGGGTACATCGGCATAATTGTGACATAAGGACGTTCAACATCTCAGTTCTCCCTTGACTATGGGTGCTGCAAAACATTGTAAACTTCGGGATAGAAAAAGTTAAAATAAACCGTGATTGAATCCGTAAAAAGTAGTTTGATTTCAATGTGTAATATTCGCGTAAGTAAAAGACAATAAGCTTACTATTTATGAAGCTGGCTTCAAAATACAGAAACGGTAAATGTTGTCCTTGAAAACTTGGAATGCACGATATCAAAAAGATTATCAATGCCTAAAGGATTAATGGAAATCCACAAATACATGGACGATAGATTGGTAATTAACAATTTATTACGAACGTTTTAACTAACACGAATGCTACACATTGAAATCAAACTATGATTTCAATGTGTAGCATTCGCGTAAATAAAAGACAACATCAGTGTAAACAATATTTTAAAAAACCTCGATCCATAATTCTAAACACGTTTGAGTAACAAAGTAAACGCGGGCGAAGCCGCGGGCTACTGCTAGTAATTAATATTTGTAATACTTACTAAAATTGTTACATTGCTCTTGCTTTAATCATTTCCCATAATGTTTACATTCAAAAGTTCGAGAGGATTCTTTGTATGTTTTTAACACGCTTTTATTAGCTTGACCTGTATGTATGTATGTATGTATGATGGTAACGGAATCTTGCGATGCAATTTTGACCCACTTCTACACGTCCAAAACATTTGAAATTTTGCACATGTATCAAGGACCGGTGACAATACAATAATATGGTATCATCGAGCTGATCTGATGCTGGGGCTCGAAGGTGGATAAGAGAACCCTTGGATGGCTACTAGTAAACTAATCGAGTTTGGGTTCATTTGATTTGTTTTAAAGAGTTCTTTTCACTTTGACTATTAATGAGGACCTGAAGGTGGAACTGGAGAAGGTGGGTGACGGAACCCTGGATGGGTTACTAGTAAACACATCGAGTTTGGGCTCATTTGATCTGTTTTAAAGAGTTCTTTTCACTTTCACCATTAATGAGGACCTGATGATGGAACAGGAAGGTGGGTAACGGAACCCTGGAATGGCTACTAGTAAACACATCGAGTTTGGGTTCATTTGATTTGTTTTAAAAAGTTCTTTTCACATTAAACATTATTCAGGACCTGATGATGGAACAGGAAGGTGGGTGACGGAACCCTGGATTGGCTACTAGTAAACACATCGAGTGTGGGCTCATTTGATTTGTATTAAAGAGTTCTATTCACTTTGCGCAATAATCATAACCTGATGATGGAACAGGAAGGTGGGTGACGGAACCCTGGAACGGCTACTAGTAAACTCGTTGAGTTAAACTCAATCAGATACCTACGCGTAATACCAAGTTTAGTAAAAATATGATTTGCCACAACCTGCCTACATTAACCATTATTCAGGACCTGATGATGGAACAGGAAGGTGGGTGACGGAACCCTGGAACGGCTACTAGTAAACTCGTTGAGTTAAACTCAATCAGATACCTACGCGTAATACCAAGTTTAGTAAAAATATGATTTGCCACAACCTGCCTACGATTCAAGCTACGAACATATCAATACTTGGGCTAATTTTAACTGTAGTTTAGGCGAATATTTCTAAGACTAAAAAGTATAAAATAAATTACTAGTTTAAAAAACTAAAAATACACGCTTTTAGAAGGACTACTGCACTAAAAAACAATAAATAAATTATCAAAACCGTTCTTTCTTTCTTTCTACCCCGAGCTTGTAATTTATGGATTATATTTATGTGTAAAAGCGTGGGGCGCCTTTTCTGAATAACAGTTTAACATTTCTGTCAAATTTAAAGAACGCAAAGTATTTGTATTCACATGACAATCATTTGTAATCATTTACAGAGAAAACGCCCCACGCCTTTACACATAAATATAATTCATAAATTACAAGCTCGGGGTAGAAAGAAAGAAAGAACGGTTTTGATAATTTATTTATTGTTTTTTAGTGCAGTAGTCCTTCTAAAAGCGTGTATTTTTAGTTTTTTAAACTAGTAATTTTTTATAGAGCCATTTTGCGATGCTTACGAAAACCTCGTTTTTCACTCATTTCCAAGGCTGTACGTGCACGAACTTGAGTCTACTAATATACATAAAACAAGTTGTGTATTGAATTCGAATTATTTCATATTATATGGACATAAAGAAAACTGAGAGGTTGTTTTTATTTTCGATTATTAATACCATACTCACATGAACTGTTAAATTGATTACTCTCTAAATTGTACCGAAAGTAGTGCCTGATGTAATATTTTACTATTAGGTATAGGTGGTAGGATACTTGTGCAAGAGACAGTCCAGGTAGGAATCACTGCAGAGTCAGATATTCTGCCGCCAAGCAGTACCTATTGTGTAACCATTGCTGTGTTCTGATGTGAAGCTGGTAAAATTATAAATATTACCGAACTCAAGAGTTTCAATAACTAATGTCCTAACGGCAGTTGTGTAATGCAGCCAAGGGCGGATCCACGATGGGCATGCCCACAACCCTAAAATACTTGTGACGTCACATTTTCACGGACTATTGCGATCGATAGGCCGATAATAATTTATTACAAAGTAAATTAAAAATATTATACCCAATGCTAGTGTAACCCACAGCTTTGCCCATGTAAAACTATACACTGTACATCTTGGTCATGGCGTCATCAAACATCTCCTTTGTATGAATGCACTATACATCGATCATGAGCTAGTTTATACGCAGACTCGCACTTGGATGATGTTCGGGTGGCTGTGACCACAACCTTTTCTGAAAGCTAGATCCGCGCGTAAATGCAGCTGTCACCACCGCTTACCACCAGGCAAGCGTTCGCTTGTCGCGTCACTAGAATAAAATGATGTCCAATAATGTATTGACGGAGAATATTTAGAGTATTGGAATATGGAATCATTGCATTGCTATTTCAAATTGTGAAAGCCACCCCATTCACCTTTGAGTATTAAAATGCCATTCACACACTTCCTGGTTGAATTATGCTTCCAGTGTTCTCTTTGTATTGTATTTATTTGTTCATTCATGGATGCACGCGGATCGTTTTAAACTCGCGTTTAGCCGTTCGGAAAAATATTTTTTCATCAACTTTTTACTGTTGAATAGATACCAAACTGGCTGATTGTAAATTATTTCATCTGGTGCAAAAGGCCTTTTGTAATTTACTTTTTCTAAATTTATACTCTTATTTTGCGATTGCCTGGTGGAGAATTAAAATGGAAATGAAGTAATCGTGGGCGTACAATCGATTCATTTCGACAATTCATTGCTAATGCTAATAAAAAGACAAGAAAAAGGCCTTTCGACGAACTTACTGAAGTAACTTACTGTACTTAGATACTTACCATGTAAAAATGTTGATTACCTACTTACTATAGTAAAATGTACATAGTTGCATTTATTTTCAATCATTAGATTTATGTTTGTATTCAAACACAAGTTTCCGAACGAATATTTATTGGGATTGATTGGCCACAAGTTGGTCGTTGAACTTGACCATGTTTAGACTTCCAAGCATATTTAATTTCCATGCTACAAACGAATGTTTTGAGTTATTTCTTTTGTCCCAGAATCTCTGACATATCCTTTGTTCCATCATACTATTTATAAGCTTATAAAAACGCAGACAACAAAAGCACTTCTTCAGCCCTGAATATGATTAGTGCAATGAATATCAAGGGTGCCACAAGGCCACAGTGGTACAGTCTCATATACCGAGTAGTTGTGACGTTTATCAATCTCTAATCAGTGTGTACATTTCGTCACAAGCAGATTACACCACATCTCACGCGTCGCATTCATCACAGATGTAGGCCGGCGCGGCGGGAGCCAGCCATCCCGTTGCGGAAGGACGGCAGCGCGCGCTCAGTCAGTACACGTTTCGTTGTCACCGGCGAATATCCGAGCGTTCTACTCGATCCGTCGCGGGTCACGCGGCGCGAACGTTTTAATTATTTCAAATTTCGAACATTTCGAAATTTCCATCGTCCGTTCTGAAATTAGAATCGTTTCGTGGCACATGTGACCGTCAATCTAGTGATATGAAAATCAGGTTCGAAGTGCCGAACAAGTTGGAAATCACGTTCGGGAGAGGTACCTATCTGTCCATCTACATAGTTTTTTTTTAATTTAAGATTTTTTGTGGCAAACAGTGGCGGTCCGAGAGGGGGGGTCGTAGGGGTCATGACCCCCCCCCCAAAATCCATATTCGTACACGGCAAAATTGGGTAGCGGTTAACCCTAACCTAGTCTAGGTACAAGACCAACGGGACCGTCAAATATGACCCCCCCCAAAATCGTTGGCTGCGACCGCACCTGGTGGCAAATGATCCTATTGATGTAAGACATGCACGTAAAATTGGAGCGGTGATCAGATACTTTCATGTCATGTAATGTTTAATTAATTGTGCGTTCATGCGATATGTTAATTACACTCTACGTACGAGTTTTTTGTACGTTAAACAACTACACTTTGTTTTTAAATATTCGGTACCTACGCTTACACCCTGACTATAATGAGGGTCGTGTAAAGATCTTTTCGTTCAACTAAAAGGCTTTTGTGGTTGTTTGTAATAATATTACCGTCTAAAAATAACGTAACAAGGGTCATTGGTGAAGCCAAGTTTCTGCGAAATATGCGAGCCCCTTTTTAATCTCAACATTAAAGGTGTGTAACCAGCAAATTGTTTAATGGAATTTATGTAAGTCTTTGTAAGCCGCAGCAGGTCGTTAGTTTGCGGTGTAATGCGGGCTTCTCTACACGAACATAGATTCACAACTCGGTATCATATAGGTATAAGGCTTCATCACAATATTTGCACAATGAAATCTCCAGTCCCTGTTGTTGTTTACCAAATATAAATAGGAATATACAGTTAACCTGTTTGTAGTCTGTTATATTTCGTGATTTGGTTGGAGGATCTTGTAACCAAGTCAATTTGATTACAGTTTCAAAATTTGATTCGGAAACGACAAAAATACTATTAGAAACTATAGTGATTTGAAATCAAACTACGTTTACGGATTGTATCGCTGTTTGTTATAGATTTTTACTATCTCGACGTTTCGAAGGCTTTGCAGCACCCATGGTCATGATTTTGTAAGCATATTTAACAAACTCTTAAGCTGAATCAGCGGTGAGATATCAAAATAGTGAACGAATTAAGTAAATATCTCAGCGCAGATTCATCTTTCAAGTTTGCTAAATCTTCTTAGAGAATAACCACTCTAAACCTCCTTGAGTTTTCTTTGATCAACATCTCTATACCTTTTCTTCTTATCAAAAATATGTAGACTGAAGTAATCGATTATTTATCATCATCCCTTAATATACCTATTCTTGAGACATTCATCAATTAGGTCACGACAAAGACATCTAACTTATACCTATTTAATCTCTTTGGGTCACGAATATCAGTTTGCCTCGTAAAGACAAACGACGAAGAATACAATCTTCTCAAACTCTGGATCCACTTAGATAACTTATGCTAATTGAAGAGACGTGAAGCCGAAGGCCCATGAAGGGTGCCTCAGCTTCTGTTCACTGTTCAACTCGTCTTTAGAAGTTCTTTTGAAGTTTTGGAAGTAACTTAACGTCTGGCAAACATTTCTGCCGTTACCAACATTATGTAGTACAAGTACAGAGTGTACTATGAATGAATGTATGTACTTAGCTTGTAATACTTCGATAAGTAGATAGTTTGAGGCAAAGCCCGTTCAAAAGACCGATGGACGACATTGAAAACACCAGATGCCCTAACAAGATATATTAATTTCTTTTACAAATTCTATGTAACTAAGTATAGAAAACCACATATTCTAAATCTGTAGTGTCAGTATGTACCTACTGTTCTTAGTTAGCAGGTCCAAGGTATTACTAAAATCTATTTAGATTTCAGTAATACCTAAGACCTGTTACTTATTTAAGTAACTTGATACTGACTGCCTTACCACCGTCTACTAATGTGTAGCATTCGCGTAAATAAAAGACAACATCAGTGTAAACAATATTTTAAAAAACCTCGATCCATAATTCTAAACACGTTTGAGTAACAAAGTAAACGCGGGCGAAGCCGCGGGCTACTGCTAGTAATTAATATTTGTAATACTTACTAAAATTGTTACATTGCTCTTGCTTTAATCATTTCCCATAATGTTTACATTCAAAAGTTCGAGAGGATTCTTTGTATGTTTTTAACACGCTTTTATTAGCTTGACCTGTATGTATGTATGTATGTATGATGGTAACGGAATCTTGCGATGCAATTTTGACCCACTTCTACACGTCCAAAACATTTGAAATTTTGCACATGTATCAAGGACCGGTGACAATACAATAATATGGTATCATCGAGCTGATCTGATGCTGGGGCTCGAAGGTGGATAAGAGAACCCTTGGATGGCTACTAGTAAACTAATCGAGTTTGGGTTCATTTGATTTGTTTTAAAGAGTTCTTTTCACTTTGACTATTAATGAGGACCTGAAGGTGGAACTGGAGAAGGTGGGTGACGGAACCCTGGATGGGTTACTAGTAAACACATCAAGTTTGGGCTCATTTGATCTGTTTTAAAGAGTTCTTTTCACTTTCACCATTAATGAGGACCTGATGATGGAACAGGAAGGTGGGTAACGGAACCCTGGAATGGCTACTAGTAAACACATCGAGTTTGGGTTCATTTGATTTGTTTTAAAAAGTTCTTTTCACATTAAACATTATTCAGGACCTGATGATGGAACAGGAAGGTGGGTGACGGAACCCTGGATTGGCTACTAGTAAACACATCGAGTGTGGGCTCATTTGATTTGTATTAAAGAGTTCTATTCACTTTGCGCAATAATCATAACCTGATGATGGAACAGGAAGGTGGGTGACGGAACCCTGGAACGGCTACTAGTAAACTCGTTGAGTTAAACTCAATCAGATACCTACGCGTAATACCAAGTTTAGTAAAAATATGATTTGCCACAACCTGCCTACATTAACCATTATTCAGGACCTGATGATGGAACAGGAAGGTGGGTGACGGAACCCTGGAACGGCTACTAGTAAACTCGTTGAGTTAAACTCAATCAGATACCTACGCGTAATACCAAGTTTAGTAAAAATATGATTTGCCACAACCTGCCTACGATTCAAGCTACGAACATATCAATACTTGGGCTAATTTTAACTGTAGTTTAGGCGAATATTTCTAAGACTAAAAAGTATAAAATAAATTACTAGTTTAAAAAACTAAAAATACACGCTTTTAGAAGGACTACTGCACTAAAAAACAATAAATAAATTATCAAAACCGTTCTTTCTTTCTTTCTACCCCGAGCTTGTAATTTATGGATTATATTTATGTGTAAAAGCGTGGGGCGCCTTTTCTGAATAACAGTTTAACATTTCTGTCAAATTTAAAGAACGCAAAGTATTTGTATTCACATGACAATCATTTGTAATCATTTACAGAGAAAACGCCCCACGCCTTTACACATAAATATAATTCATAAATTACAAGCTCGGGGTAGAAAGAAAGAAAGAACGGTTTTGATAATTTATTTATTGTTTTTTAGTGCAGTAGTCCTTCTAAAAGCGTGTATTTTTAGTTTTTTAAACTAGTAATTTTTTATAGAGCCATTTTGCGATGCTTACGAAAACCTCGTTTTTCACTCATTTCCAAGGCTGTACGTGCACGAACTTGAGTCTACTAATATACATAAAACAAGTTGTGTATTGAATTCGAATTATTTCATATTATATGGACATAAAGAAAACTGAGAGGTTGTTTTTATTTTCGATTATTAATACCATACTCACATGAACTGTTAAATTGATTACTCTCTAAATTGTACCGAAAGTAGTGCCTGATGTAATATTTTACTATTAGGTATAGGTGGTAGGATACTTGTGCAAGAGACAGTCCAGGTAGGAATCACTGCAGAGTCAGATATTCTGCCGCCAAGCAGTACCTATTGTGTAACCATTGCTGTGTTCTGATGTGAAGCTGGTAAAATTATAAATATTACCGAACTCAAGAGTTTCAATAACTAATGTCCTAACGGCAGTTGTGTAATGCAGCCAAGGGCGGATCCACGATGGGCATGCCCACAACCCTAAAATACTTGTGACGTCACATTTTCACGGACTATTGCGATCGATAGGCCGATAATAATTTATTACAAAGTAAATTAAAAATATTATACCCAATGCTAGTGTAACCCACAGCTTTGCCCATGTAAAACTATACACTGTACATCTTGGTCATGGCGTCATCAAACATCTCCTTTGTATGAATGCACTATACATCGATCATGAGCTAGTTTATACGCAGACTCGCACTTGGATGATGTTCGGGTGGCTGTGACCACAACCTTTTCTGAAAGCTAGATCCGCGCGTAAATGCAGCTGTCACCACCGCTTACCACCAGGCAAGCGTTCGCTTGTCGCGTCACTAGAATAAAATGATGTCCAATAATGTATTGACGGAGAATATTTAGAGTATTGGAATATGGAATCATTGCATTGCTATTTCAAATTGTGAAAGCCACCCCATTCACCTTTGAGTATTAAAATGCCATTCACACACTTCCTGGTTGAATTATGCTTCCAGTGTTCTCTTTGTATTGTATTTATTTGTTCATTCATGGATGCACGCGGATCGTTTTAAACTCGCGTTTAGCCGTTCGGAAAAATATTTTTTCATCAACTTTTTACTGTTGAATAGATACCAAACTGGCTGATTGTAAATTATTTCATCTGGTGCAAAAGGCCTTTTGTAATTTACTTTTTCTAAATTTATACTCTTATTTTGCGATTGCCTGGTGGAGAATTAAAATGGAAATGAAGTAATCGTGGGCGTACAATCGATTCATTTCGACAATTCATTGCTAATGCTAATAAAAAGACAAGAAAAAGGCCTTTCGACGAACTTACTGAAGTAACTTACTGTACTTAGATACTTACCATGTAAAAATGTTGATTACCTACTTACTATAGTAAAATGTACATAGTTGCATTTATTTTCAATCATTAGATTTATGTTTGTATTCAAACACAAGTTTCCGAACGAATATTTATTGGGATTGATTGGCCACAAGTTGGTCGTTGAACTTGACCATGTTTAGACTTCCAAGCATATTTAATTTCCATGCTACAAACGAATGTTTTGAGTTATTTCTTTTGTCCCAGAATCTCTGACATATCCTTTGTTCCATCATACTATTTATAAGCTTATAAAAACGCAGACAACAAAAGCACTTCTTCAGCCCTGAATATGATTAGTGCAATGAATATCAAGGGTGCCACAAGGCCACAGTGGTACAGTCTCATATACCGAGTAGTTGTGACGTTTATCAATCTCTAATCAGTGTGTACATTTCGTCACAAGCAGATTACACCACATCTCACGCGTCGCATTCATCACAGATGTAGGCCGGCGCGGCGGGAGCCAGCCATCCCGTTGCGGAAGGACGGCAGCGCGCGCTCAGTCAGTACACGTTTCGTTGTCACCGGCGAATATCCGAGCGTTCTACTCGATCCGTCGCGGGTCACGCGGCGCGAACGTTTTAATTATTTCAAATTTCGAACATTTCGAAATTTCCATCGTCCGTTCTGAAATTAGAATCGTTTCGTGGCACATGTGACCGTCAATCTAGTGATATGAAAATCAGGTTCGAAGTGCCGAACAAGTTGGAAATCACGTTCGGGAGAGGTACCTATCTGTCCATCTACATAGTTTTTTTTTAATTTAAGATTTTTTGTGGCAAACAGTGGCGGTCCGAGAGGGGGGGTCGTAGGGGTCATGACCCCCCCCCAAAATCCATATTCGTACACGGCAAAATTGGGTAGCGGTTAACCCTAACCTAGTCTAGGTACAAGACCAACGGGACCGTCAAATATGACCCCCCCCAAAATCGTTGGCTGCGACCGCACCTGGTGGCAAATGATCCTATTGATGTAAGACATGCACGTAAAATTGGAGCGGTGATCAGATACTTTCATGTCATGTAATGTTTAATTAATTGTGCGTTCATGCGATATGTTAATTACACTCTACGTACGAGTTTTTTGTACGTTAAACAACTACACTTTGTTTTTAAATATTCGGTACCTACGCTTACACCCTGACTATAATGAGGGTCGTGTAAAGATCTTTTCGTTCAACTAAAAGGCTTTTGTGGTTGTTTGTAATAATATTACCGTCTAAAAATAACGTAACAAGGGTCATTGGTGAAGCCAAGTTTCTGCGAAATATGCGAGCCCCTTTTTAATCTCAACATTAAAGGTGTGTAACCAGCAAATTGTTTAATGGAATTTATGTAAGTCTTTGTAAGCCGCAGCAGGTCGTTAGTTTGCGGTGTAATGCGGGCTTCTCTACACGAACATAGATTCACAACTCGGTATCATATAGGTATAAGGCTTCATCACAATATTTGCACAATGAAATCTCCAGTCCCTGTTGTTGTTTACCAAATATAAATAGGAATATACAGTTAACCTGTTTGTAGTCTGTTATATTTCGTGATTTGGTTGGAGGATCTTGTAACCAAGTCAATTTGATTACAGTTTCAAAATTTGATTCGGAAACGACAAAAATACTATTAGAAACTATAGTGATTTGAAATCAAACTACGTTTACGGATTGTATCGCTGTTTGTTATAGATTTTTACTATCTCGACGTTTCGAAGGCTTTGCAGCACCCATGGTCATGATTTTGTAAGCATATTTAACAAACTCTTAAGCTGAATCAGCGGTGAGATATCAAAATAGTGAACGAATTAAGTAAATATCTCAGCGCAGATTCATCTTTCAAGTTTGCTAAATCTTCTTAGAGAATAACCACTCTAAACCTCCTTGAGTTTTCTTTGATCAACATCTCTATACCTTTTCTTCTTATCAAAAATATGTAGACTGAAGTAATCGATTATTTATCATCATCCCTTAATATACCTATTCTTGAGACATTCATCAATTAGGTCACGACAAAGACATCTAACTTATACCTATTTAATCTCTTTGGGTCACGAATATCAGTTTGCCTTGACAAACGACGAAGAATACAATCTTCTCAAACTCTGGATCCACTTAGATAACTTATGCTAATTGAAGAGACGTGAAGCCGAAGGCCCATGAAGGGTGCCTCAGCTTCTGTTCACTGTTCAACTCGTCTTTAGAAGTTCTTTTGAAGTTTTGGAAGTAACTTAACGTCTGGCAAACATTTCTGCCGTTACCAACATTATGTAGTACAAGTACAGAGTGTACTATGAATGAATGTATGTACTTAGCTTGTAATACTTCGATAAGTAGATAGTTTGAGGCAAAGCCCGTTCAAAAGACCGATGGACGACATTGAAAACACCAGATGCCCTAACAAGATATATTAATTTCTTTTACAAATTCTATGTAACTAAGTATAGAAAACCACATATTCTAAATCTGTAGTGTCAGTATGTACCTACTGTTCTTAGTTAGCAGGTCCAAGGTATTACTAAAATCTATTTAGATTTCAGTAATACCTAAGACCTGTTACTTATTTAAGTAACTTGATACTGACTGCCTTACCACCGTCTACTAATTACTGACTGTAACGAATATTGACTTGGCCACACTGTTCCTTTACGACTCAATAACGTCTTAAGCGTCAAACTTCTAACATCCCTTTTTGCTTCGGGAATTAAAAATTAATAACAATCTTAAAATATTTTGGTTAAGAAAGGCTAGTAATAGCTTGTTCCAAAAACTTAGAAAGCTTAAGTAAATTCAGGTCACTAACATCTATCATCTATATTAACAACGACGCCTAATGAGCCACCATTATTCAAAAAGGTTTCACTTGTAAAGGCACTTACTATCACACTATGTTCCTACTTTACCTTCACGGCCCCTTATCTTGCCAGAACAACGTGTTCTATAGGAACTTATCAACACTTAACTCCATACACATTTCGTCCTTTATGGTTCTAGTGCCATGCTCATACCATGCTGACTCAGTTGATAGTGGAAATGTTCAAGTCTCCATGATTTTAGTTTAAAACGTCTGGCTTAATTCTGATTACAAAACAGTTCAGTTTTATACTAAATTATTTCAAGGTAAAAAAAAACCGAATTTAATAACCTCAACACAATAAGAAATAAGAAGATAAACATAAGGTATGGTTTAATTACAGCAAAAACCAAAATATGGGACTCCGCTTATGTGTTTATTATTATGATGAAATTTAAACGCGTTTACTTTGAAACATATGAATACAAAAAAAATTTGGTCGAAGAAACTAACAAAATATTTGTGCCTAAAACATTAATTATAGTGACTCAAGATTACGAACTGCTTCTCACCTACCAATAATCTTTCATCGCATGTTCAAAGCTCAGGGGCCCTACTACTACCTGTTCAGTGCAACACTAAACATATAAATTAAGTAGAAATATTATGTATCGATTTAAGTATATCGATTAAGTTAATTTTCTAAGATGGGAACACTAATTTTAAATTTTTTATTTTTCTGTTATGGCAATAGCCTTTTTTCCTTCCTTCCTTTTTTATATATTTGCTAGCGGTGGGTTGTATTTTCTGTTAACTTAACGTAATACAGTGATTAAAAGCCAATATCATCAATATACACGCATTTTTATTATACATGCGTGCGGTGGTCCATTGAGAAAAAGAACAAGAACAGCTCCTGTGCGTCAACTTGCTCCGTGTGCACGTGGGTGCGCCGGCGGCGGCTCGCTATACCGAGACGCAATACGCCATTTTGTGCGGCCCGCAACTTAATTCCTTTGTCTGAACCAGAACGGAATAACAAGTGTTGACAAATTACAATGGCAGAAGCCAAAGACTTAAAAAAGTTAAAGCTGCTTCGTTCGCAGTACAAAGCCACAATAACAAGAATTGAAACCTTTGTAAAGGCTCCCAATCTCCTGCAAGCGACAACTATGGATATCCTGGAGGCCAGGAAAGACAAACTCATAACGACCCTGAGGGGTTACGAGGCGGTGCAGTTGGATATACTGAGCATGGACGAAGGTGACGACGAACAGGTTGGTCCAATCGAAGAGAAATATTACTCAGTCTTAGCCAAAATCAATGCGACGCTTAAGCAGTTAAGTAATAAGTCTGTATCAGAATCTCAAAATGTGTCAACATGTAAACTTCCTAATATAGATATCGAAACGTTCAACGGTAAAGATTATACAAAGTTCAGACCGTTTTACGATTTATTTATTGCAATTATAGATAGGAATACGTCATTGTCTGATGTCCAAAAGTTATTTTATTTAAGGAAATATTTAGCAGATGATGCTTTGGCAGTAATTGTCAACTTGCCATTAGTGAATAAGTCTTATAAGGAAGCAATAGATTTATTAAATAAACGCTTTGATAATAAGGCTCGATTGATTGCAAATCATATCAATATTTTATTAGATCTACCGGTAATGCAGAAGGGCACAGCAGCCTCTATAAGGTCATTTGTGTCGGAGGTGCAGCAACAATTGCACTCACTGCAAAATTTTGAGCAACCCATCGATAAATGGGACATGCTACTTATATCTATTCTTACCAGAAAACTAGATCAAATAACAAACAGGGCATATCAATTAGACAGGGACTCCGACAAAATGCCTACCATGTCAGAGTTTCTTCAATTTCTTGAAAAGCGTGCAATAGCTCTCGAAGACAGCTTGCCCCCGAGAGGTACTTGCTATGAAAGTACAAATAGGTATAAGTCAATACCAAGTAGAGTGTCCAATGTTGCCACACAGGCTAAGAAATTGTGTAAATTTTGTAAAAAACATGACCATGCTCTTTTCAGCTGTCCGGAATTCAAAACGGCAGCGCTAGTGGACCGCCAATCATTTGTGCGGGACCATGATTTGTGTTCAAAATGTTTAAGGTTACACGGTAGTGGTAAGTGTAAATTTGTATTTAAATGCAAACTATGCCGCCAGGATCACAACACACTATTACACCAGGAGGAGGTTAAGCCGCAGGAACCTACTGTGTCTTTGCTATCAAAGTCTGTTTCCAATAGTATCTTGCTTCCTACTGTTAAGGTAAATGTATTAAATGATCGTAATGAAAAAATAACAGTTCGTGGTCTCCTTGATACTGGCAGCCAGGCATCGTTTGTATTAAGTAGTCTTGTAGAAAAACTACAGTTGAATGCTATAATTCAACAAAGCAATATTGTAGGCATTGGTAATAAATCTACAAAGGTTCATCAATGTGTTAACCTAAGTGTGCTTTCATGCCACCATAATATTAAATTTAATTTAAATTGTTATGTTGTTGATTCTATAACAACATTGTTACCCCAACATAATATAGATACAACTGGATGGAAATTACCAAACAATGTAATCCTGTCTGACGATGACTTTAACCATTCAGGACAAATTTCAATATTACTTGGTGCGGATATCTATTTTCAAGTGTTGCTTGATGGTTGTATAAAGCTTCAAAATGGACCCGTGCTACAGAATACTCTGTTTGGTTATGTAATTGGTGGTAACATAACTGAAAATGTTTACAATAATGTAAGTACTGTACCTTGTGAATTAGCAACAAATTTTGCTATCCTTGATCATAATAAATTAGAAAATGTAATGGAAAACTTTTGGTTGTCAGAAAAGGTGCCAGAGCCTGCAAGCCCCAAGTCTAGTGAGTTCGAAAAGGCTGAAGAAATATTTCAGAGCTCTATGAGTCTAGATAATTGTCGCTTTCATGTAGACCTGCCTCTCACTGCTTCTATAAAGGACTTGCAACTCGGGGACTCATTTTCAGTTGCCTATCAAAGATTTTTAATGTTAGAAAAGAAATTTAAAAATGATCCTTTATTATTTAAGCAATATAAGTTGTTCATAGACGAATATGTAAAGCTGGGACATGCTAAGGTGGTAGACATATCAAAATATGATGTTAAAAATGATCCTGTTTACTTTCTAGCGCATCATGCAGTTGTTAATGAGACAAGTAAGACAACTCGGGTACGTGTAGTGTTTGATGGAGGAATGAAATCATTGAGCAAGGTAGCCCTCAACGACGTCATGCTGAACGGACCTATGGTACAGAGTGAGCTTTTTGATATTCTTGTTTTATTCAGAACTTACCTTTTTACACTTATTTGTGACATACAAAAAATGTTTCGTCAAGTGTGTATCAATAGCCACCATACCAGTCTGCAAAACATATTATGGCGTGATGATCCCAAGAAGCCCATTACCTGTTTGGAGCTTCAGACAGTTACCTATGGTCTCAAGCCATCTGCGTTCTTGGCCACTCGATGTCTTTTAGAGTTAGCTGATCGTTATAAAAGTGAATTTCCACTGGCTGCTAAGGCAATGAGAAGCAATACTTACGTAGATGATGTCCTAGCTGGTGCTGACAATCTAGAGCAGTTATATACGTTAAAGACACAATTAACAAAACTACTTAGTTTAGGTAGTTTTTATTTACATAAGTGGTGCTCAAATTATAATGAAGTTTTAAGTGATATTCCCCATAGGGAAAAACATTTTGAAAATATTGATTTGAGTGGTAATAATTTAGTAAAAACGTTAGGTTTACAGTATGATATAAATATAGATACATTCACGTTTTCATGCCCTGATATTAAAACAGAGGATAAATTAAATACAAAAAGAAAAATTTTAAGTTTCATAGGAAAATTCTTTGATCCTCTTGGCTTAATTGGTCCAATAATTGTCATAGCTAAGATGTTTATGCAAGAATTATGGTCTTTGCAAATAGGATGGGACGCTATAGTACCCGAAGAAAAGCTTCAATATTGGAATAATTTTCTAGAAAAAATAATATTAATGGATAAAATTACGATAAAAAGGTGTGTCAATACTAGCGACATTATATCAGTGCAACTAGTAGGCTATTCTGATGCCTCTATAAAAGCTCTGGGCTGCTGTCTCTACTTGAGGATTATTAAGGCTGATACTACAGTGCAATCACACTTACTTTGTTCAAAGTCACGTGTTGCTCCTTTGAGTAGGAAATTAACTATACCTCAACTTGAGCTAAATAGTGCTCTACTACTAGCCCAACTGGTAAATAGAATATCAAGAGTCTTGAAAAATAGGTTTTCTCACTTAGAGGTGTTCTTGTATAGTGACTCACAAATAGTGCTTGCATGGATAAATGCTGGCTCTATCAAATTCAATACTTATGCAAATAATAGAGTCAAACAGATTGTAGAGTTGACAGAAAATGCCCAGTGGGGGTTTGTTAAGACGGATAGTAACCCTGCAGACTTGTTGTCGAGGGGGATTTTGCCGCATAAATTGCAGCAACATGCTCTATGGTGGCATGGACCAAATGAGTTATTAGACAAAAATTACACACATAGTAAGTTTGATAATAAGTCTGATTTACACACACATGCAGAATTAAGTGAGCAGGACTTGACATACAATTGTTCATTGAATGTAGAGCCATCCTTTACATCCACTTTATTCCAAAAATATTCAAATATTAATAAATTACAAAGAGTGATAGGGTTTATTTATAGATTTTATAATAACTGTCTGAAAAAAGAAAATAAAACAACAGACAGTTACTTAACTCCCCAAGAGCTTCAGCACTCTATGTTAGTTATTGTACGCTGTACACAGAAAGATTACTTCTCAAAAGAGATAAGTTTGCTTACTGCAGGTAAAAATATACATTCAGCTATAGGTAACCTGCATCCTTTTCTGGATCACATAAACGTTATGCGTGTAGGAGGTAGGCTACAAAGCGCAAAAGACTTGCCTTTTGATAAAAAACATCCAGCTATACTTCCAAAGAACTGTCACATTACAAGCCTTATAGTAGAGCGAGAGCATTTAAGGCTCTTACATGCAGGACCTAGATTAGTACTAAGTTCTTTGTCACAAAGGTACTCTTTAGTGAGTGGTATTCGAGAGGTCAAGAAGGTAGTGCGAAAATGCATCAAATGCTTTCGCATGAAAGCTGATGCTGCTAAGCAGTTAATGGGTTCTCTACCACAGGAAAGGATCACTGCGTCAAGACCGTTTCAGTATGTCGGCGTTGACTTTTGTGGACCCTTTGAGATCAAAGCTGCTCGTATAAGAAAACCTTTAATCAAAAAAGGCTATATAGCATTGTTCGTTTGTTTCTCTACCAAAGCTATACACTTAGAAGTGGTCTCAGACCTAACAACTGAGACCTTCTTAGCATGTCTCAAGCGCTTCATTTCCAGGCGAGGTATGCCCACTAATATATATTGTGACAACGCGAAGACGTTCAAGGGTGCGTCAAATATTATGAAAGATTTGTACAACTTGCAATCATCAAAATTTCATAGAGATGCTGTGAACAATTATTGTTCTGAAAATTATATTAAATTTAAATTTATTCCAAGTTACGCTCCAGAGTTCGGAGGATTGTGGGAATCTGGGGTAAAAAGTGTTAAAAGTCACCTCAAAAAGGTAGTAGGTAATTTATGTTTAACGTTTGAACAACTTTATTCAGTTATTGTAGAGATCGAAGGAATTTTAAATTCCAGGCCTCTGTTATCAGCAAACTCTACTGATTGTCAATATTTAACTCCAGGTCACTTTCTAATTGGCACAGCTATTAAATCCTATCCCGAAATTGATTTAACAGATGTTAGTGTTAATAAATTAAAATTTTGGAATCTCTGTACCAAACTTAAACAAGACTTTTGGAAGTCATGGTCAAATGACTATTTAACTCAACTTCAAAGTCGTCCCAAATGGAAACACCCGCAACCTAATATTATAGAAGGTGACTTAGTGATAGTAAAAAACTTAAATACCTCTCCTTTAGATTGGCCTATGGCTCGCATTGTGAAGACTTACCCAGGAAGTGATGGCAGAGTCAGGGTAGCTGATATAAAAATGAAAAACAAAGTTTATCGAAGGTCAATCAATCGTTTGTGTCCTCTACCTTTGACCTAACATCATCATCCCGGGCCCCAATTATGTTCAGTGCAACACTAAACATATAAATTAAGTAGAAATATTATGTATCGATTTAAGTATATCGATTAAGTTAATTTTCTAAGATGGGAACACTAATTTTAAATTTTTTATTTTTCTGTTATGGCAATAGCCTTTTTTCCTTCCTTCCTTTTTTATATATTTGCTAGCGGTGGGTTGTATTTTCTGTTAACTTAACGTAATACAGTGATTAAAAGCCAATATCATCAATATACACGCATTTTTATTATACACTACCTCTATTAGCAGTATTATTATCATTATCTCACTTGACATGAGGTAGAGACGTCAATATACGTAGTTTATAGCTCTGTCACTTTCTATCGAGAAAGTAAGGTGAAAATAATATTGCTCAGGTATCTTCACATCTTCTCACGAAAACTGACAACCTACATCCATTACAATAAGTTTGTTACGTAAACAAACTTGTACAATACCCAGCAGTTGTCACCAATTGTCAGACACAGACCGGACACGACGGACGACGTTATCTTACCATTGTGAAGTCCAGATGTGACCCTGACTTACTAACTTGCTTACGACTGGACGCTCGCTATTGATCAATTGGATGGAAGACTAAACTATCGAACTTGTGTATATTTCTTTAGCTACATCTTTTAGCTATTGGGCATGTGTGATATCATTCATTTACACTATTATAATAAAACTGTAACAGGTCCAATTCTGTACATTGAAGATATTTTGAAAATTATGTTTGGAGGGCATTCTGTAACCGATACTAAAGCCAAAAATGTAATTTTTTTTATTTTTGTCTGTCTGTCTGTCTGTATCTCGGCTGAGCATCACGCCGAAACTACTGGATGGATTGAAACGAAACTTGGCATGATTTGATTTAATACTCCGAGGTAGGACATAGGATACTTTTTATCCCCACATTCGGCACGGTTCCCTTGGGAGAGGGGATTAAAGTCAAAATGGGTACTTGGTTATACGCTTGGTCCGATTTTATCAATTTTTCTTCATAATTATAATAAATATTAGTAAGGGAACACTCATAGAGAGTTGTTATCAAGGTTTTGTAATCGATCGGGTTAAGCAACGTTAGGTAAGGTCATTAAATAGATGGGTGACCGTTTAACGCCATTTGAACTAAACGGGTCCGTGCTTCGGAGAGCAAGTAAAAAGTGGGTCCCAGTTTTTAACCGACTATAAAAAAGGAGGTTATGTATTCGATGCGAGTGTCTGTTATTAAAAGTTTAGTTAACGTAAACACAGCGCGGGCGGAGCTGCGTGGGTCAGCTATGATTAAAATTATTATGTATACTTACATAAACCTAAAACCAAGCAATTAGCAAACCAAACGCTTGGTTTTGGGTTCATGTAATTATAGTTTCACACACAAGATCCTTATTAAACACACCTTGATAATTAACGTAACTAACGTTTCTTTTTTCTCATTATTTTAGTTTTAAGGTGAATTTAGCTCTTTAGTTTATTGTATCTCGCTTTATGTTTCACTCAGCGTACTTCTACAAATGCTGCTTTAGTATAGTGCATTACAAATAAACTTAGTAATATAATATCAATAATTTATATATTGTTAGTACTTACATATAATATTTGTTTGACAAGCTTCCCCTCGCTGAGTTTCTTGCCGGTTCTTCTCAGCGGGGGCGCGTTGTGAACCGGTGGTAAACTCACTTTCTCTAAGCGGCAGCCCAAGCCGAGGCCGTGCCTCCCTGAGGTGCCCTTGAGCTAGTCGCTACCTTTCTGGCTGGAGCGCTTAAAGCGCTCGCCCTCTTGTCCGGTGAAGCTGTAATGGCCATCTGCGGCCAACAGTACTACTCCTACACAAAAAAAAAATGTTTGACAAGTTGAAATAGATTATATAAACTACTTCAAGTAGCATTGTTATCTAACACAACTTACGTAACCCACAAAGACAAACATGTGAAAATTCTATTACGAACGAAGTTGCTCTCCTTTGTTTTTTAGTAACGTCATCATGTGTAGTTGTAAATTAACTATTTTCTAAGCAACTTAGTGGTAATATAGGTACGACTTTCACTTTAAGGTAAGAATCACGCCTGCTCGTAGACAGCTGACTTCGATGCCACTCCCACATTAGGTACACATTAGGTATTAAGCCTATTGAACGCGGTAATTTTAACAGTTTCACATAGGAACACAGCAGTGTTTACACCATGCTACCTTGCACAAGGGTGTGTTTTCCATAAAACTCAACACTGGTGATGTATACGTAGTAGGTGCGCATACGACAAGGTCGATATCCAACAATGGATGCGCGGGCGCCACTGTCACTGTACCAACACATATGGTACAACCAAGGCCATAATTAACATCGTAATATGAATTTTTCATATCACTTAGAGTACTTAATTAAATTATGTAAACAAGTGGAATAATTCTCCCTATTAATCTATCAATGCT
Organism: Furcula furcula; assembly: GCA_911728495.1. Lineage (NCBI taxonomy): Eukaryota > Metazoa > Arthropoda > Insecta > Lepidoptera > Notodontidae > Furcula > Furcula furcula. The sequence continues at coordinate 8,378,044 of OU452244.1, read as the reverse complement.
CGTCGAATAACGGTGTGATTTCATATCTGGTAACAGTAGGTATACTATATATATATATATATATAGACGAATTAAGAACCTCCTCCTTTTTTGAAGTCGGTTAAAAATGGTTGTAGGTTAATTAAAAGTATGTAGTCATAAGGTGTGAACCTAAATTAAGTTTTCAGTATTTAACGATCGTATCTAAATTCGGTTTTCTATTATTGTAAATGTAAAAGCTAACCCGCACTTGGCCAGCGTTGTGCCCTTCATCTGAGGGGAGGCCCGTGCCCAACAGTGGGACAAAAGCAAGGGCTGGTATTATTACCTACTATAAAAGCTAACAATATAGAAGCAGCAGACAAAATGGAACTCGGCTTCACCAAAAAAACGAACGAATATTGGAATATTGCCTGCTCGATAAATATTCATACGCTTGAAACATTTCTGTCAGCTTCTGCATAAACGGAATGATTCAATACAAATAAATTATCTATGAATGAACACAAGTTCAGCTGTTCTTGTCGAAGCATTGAATATTTATTCAATGAATGATTCTCACTTTTGTTCATTGTTACAGTAAGTACTGCGCCAATTGTTTCTCTCTGGTGACACACCGCTACCATTATAATCTTTTGTTTCTCATGAGGCAGCAATGTGTGTGTTTTTCTACTACGTATTTGTATTATAAGATTTTGTTTATGCATTACACGAATCTTATTCTAATTAACAATTGAAGACTCTCTTAGCATTTGGGTCAATAAAACAAGAATTTGCATGGAAAGTTGAAAGTTCACTGGTACTTAAAAACACTATAAAAAGAAAAATTCTTATTTTTAACATTTCAATGCTGTTTCTATGCTTAGCAATCAATATCATATACAAAAAAATATTTGCAATGCTTGGTAAAGTTAATCAGACAAGACAAGCAAAAAATACGCCCACTACTTCATTCATTTTTATTTTATTAACAGTCGGTACCGTTTGTCGGGCGTTAAATATATTTTTCTGGTTGGCAGAAAGTCCAGTTCACCAGGTACAGATCTTGGTTCCAGTCTGTTTGTCGGCATTCCGTAGCACGGCGGCCTCGTTCGGCTAGCCATCGAAACTAAAACGTTCGGAAATCTGCCATATTTCAACTGCAGTGTTTAATATCTTGACTATTTCTACACCGTAACCTGATTTTACTGGATTTACAAAAACACAAGTTGCCTAGATCTCTAGTAATTTATCCTTAGCCAGCGGTTCTTTTCGATCAGCACATGGCGTTCATGGCGTTATAAAAATATTTTGGAAATATCTTGTGTATACTTGGTCTCAAGATCAAAGCAACTGAAGTGTGAATTTGTTAGTATTTTTTTCACTGAAAGGTATTATTGAAGTCTTTTATCATCTTAAGATTTATTTTAGACTCGTCATACATGATACGATTACTAAACCCTTGATAACAGCTGATCCAGCAGTACCCACAAGCAGTGAGACTTATGAGTGCGCAGATAGGTAGGCAATCGAAATCTCCGATATCATCCCAGTGCGATCCATCTCGCCCGTCTCATATCTCACTGATAATCCTAGGATTGACGATAACGTTTTCCATTTGGTAGTACCAACGTCAGTGTTTCGGTTCAACGGTTTGACATTACGTGCGTTCTGTGTACCTTAATACCTTGCGATAAAGCCAATTCACCCGATTAGATCGCATGTGACGAATAAAGGTCAAAGGGTGCGCTATGTCGGAACGCGACAACACCAGTGTCAGTGTGGTTGGTGGCGGTGCGTGTTGCCGCATGCGGAGACGGATGCAGTGCTTTGGATTCCAAGGTAATTCCAACAATTAATACAGAATAAGCACGCGAGACGAGCACACGACACGGCTCACGGCGCGGGCGCGGTAACATCTGGCCGCGAATGATATTTTTCGATAAAAATAAGCAGTGAATTTGTATTTAAAATACAATGATTGGTGATGCGTAAAATTGATTTCTCCAGTTTTTAGTATCGATAATTCTATAGACATTTATTATTGACGAGACGTCTCGTCTAGATTTTCTGGCAGAAGACGGGACGCGCTCGGAACGGGGCGCACGCGCGTACGGATGTGTCCCATCGTGATTCGTGTGTTCCAGATGAAACTGAGTTTCTTTTTCATCAAAGCTGAGAGAATAGGCAAGTGATTGTGTTTTTTAACCGACTTCAAAAAGGAGGAGGTTCTCAATTCGTCTGTATATATTTTTTTTTTTTTTTTTTTTTTATGTATGTTCGCGCATAACTCTGTCAATTATGAACCGATTTGAAAAAATCTTTCTTCCATCCATTCTTCAATCCATTGATTGGGTCCCATAAAAAAATTATTGCGTAGTAATAAGTAGTTCCTGAAAAACAAGAATGGTGACTGCGCACTGAGAGCTGCAGGAAACCCTATATAGATGACGTTTTAGTCGCTCGGACTCGCTCGGTTGGACAAAAATAGTCATAACTCTGGCAAATATTTACCAATTTCAATGATTCTTTTTTTAATCGAAAGAAGAAACCACTTTATTAAATCTGTATGAATTTTATTACAACCGGATAAGAACTTCCTGGAGGAATATGAACGATGTGGAGGAATTTATCTGGTAAAAACCATAAAACTGATGTTCTCCATTACATTGCTCTGACAATTATGAACCGATTGCGATGATTCTTTTTTTATTCGAGAGAGTAAACTACTATGATGATTCCATGCAAATTTCATTACGACCGGATAAATAGGTTCTGAGTTTCTGAAGAAACATGAATTATGTAAAACTATGTAGACGATAATGTGATCATAACCTATCTAGATAATTTTACGGTTTTCGATGGTTCAATCTTTATATATGAAAATATCACTAAAAAGTTTAAAATAAAATCTTTTTAAAAAAAAATTGAACCGACTTCAATATCACTGAAAAGTATAAAATAATTTAAATATTATTGAAGTTGGTGCCAAATATACACAGCCGGTAAGCTAACACCAACTTCAATAATATTTAAATTATTTTATACTTTTCAGTGATATTGAAGTCGGTTCAATTTTTTTTTAAAAAGATTTTATACTGCTAGTTTTTATTCAGTTATTATAATGTTGTCGCGAGTAGTCTCGTGACGCATAATGTTTTGTAGTTAGATTAGTTATAGTGTTAACATTCTCAAGTCACGCTCGAAAGGGAGTTATTCTGTTACCTGACATATACCTACCATGTAGTGTGTTATTATCACAAATACCAATTACTAATAGTATTTCCATTTACCTGCCATTTGACGTGAGAATTTATGTCTCGGTCTTTCAAACTGTAAGATTCGTTCTCGATAGTAAATGATTATAAATTGAATTTTATTTTTTGTGTTTTCAGCAGTATTGGATTATCTAGATTTGTGCTCTGTGCCATTACCGGCATTATATTCATTTCTGGGATTACCAGTTTTAGTTCACACAATACACTTTGCGAAACTTGTTAGTGCTGATTTTTTTACCTAAAAGCAAAAGTTATTCACGTGTGACGTCACGTTTAATTAAATCAGCTTCAACCTAATTGATATCATTAACATACAAACATAGAGGAATAAATAATTATTTAACATTAAAACGTAAATGTTAATGTTAATTAGATAACGGCAGGCCGATAGTGCATTTTGTTTATATCACTCTCTCTATACATCATTATGTACCTATGCTGCGCATAAACTGGACGGCCAGACATTCAAATAATTACGTCGATTTTTAAGGAGCATATTATAATAACGGAACGCGCGACTGGACCCTACCAGTCTTTAAATATTGCTTATCTCATGACTAAATTCAATTTAAAAAATGTTTTGTATTGTCATTTTCCACAATATGACTGTTGTTATTCCTATCTGAGTAACCAACCAGATCTAGGAAATTGGCTTGATCAAACTGTGACCTCAATGTAGACCAGAACCTTAGATTACATATACTCCTATTTGACCTATTTGTACCTATATATACGAATCTCGTCTACCGAAAGAGAGCGCAGCATGCATCTATCAAAACATCCTGCTTTAGATTTAAACACCAAATATTTATTTTTTCCAATTTAAGACGATTTGGTTCAGCTTTACCTGAACAGATCTATTTAAACGTAACCGGTATTTCATGCTATTTCTTATTCGAAAGATACTTCGATTGAGAAGTTATTATATTATCTCGTATTTTAATTAAAACAGTACATTACGACAAAGGGAATGTTAAAATGTTTATTGTTTTGTGAAGTAGTGTATAAACTGAATCTGGACTAATTTGGCAAAACAGTGCATTCTTGAAAATTAAACATTAATTTACTGGTTTGTTTTGGAACTTCATATAAAACACATGGAAGTTGAGTAAAATACACACCGCTGGCTAGTAAAAGTTATATGGAGCCTAAAAAAGTAAAAGGCATTGATCGATACATCCACATATCAAGTATTCCCCGAATTCAGGTTTGAAATGTTGACCAGTTTTTGTTATTAACTCCAAATGGGCGTTCTCTAAAGGTTATCAAAGGATGATGAAACCGTAACCCAAAAAAAAATAGCAAGTGCCCAAAATGTATAATTAATTGACAAGGCCACCTGCTATTTAAGGTTTAATTATTTTGATTTGATTTTGACAAACAACCAGTGAGCCAGAAAAGGTTTTTTGTTGGGTAAAATACTTATTCTTAAATTTTTTGGGCTTAAAAGGACACCATGATGTAACATCGTTGATATATCTAGGCAGACAGGACCAAAGGGGGTCCTGCGTACTTTTCGTACATGTAGGGCTCAACATTAATTGAAGGACACTGTGTCAGCAAGGGTGACTGCTCATTCACCGTAGGAGTCTACCATTTGAGGGCTTGCTACGGGCTTCTGTAAAGCTTAAAGGTTTAATTACAGCCCCAGTCAGGCAACATCAATATTCTGACGCTACACTAACTGTGAAACTTTGGGAACTGTTTGACACGTCAGTTACGGTGTAAAAGCCTTGCACAATTGATGCAATAGGGCCAAGGTCCAAGGTGCGTTCCGGCGACTACCGGGTTCAATTATAGCCGATAATAATATGGAATAGAATAGGTTCTCTTTGTGAATATAGGCTCACATTAATAACGTATCTTGTTCGAGCATCTGTCCATTGGAGGAACATTACACTCGGCTCTCATGTAATATTATATCGTCTCGCGCCGCCCGCTCGTCGAGGGTAGATGGATAGTTCAATGTCTGCAACGGCCGTTGCCCAGATGATATTGTGGTCAAAATAGCTTTAGATAATGTTCTATTTTGGAAATTATGTATGTCTGTTTATAGGCTTTTGTTTTTTTTTAAATGTGTAGTATCTAAGTGTTTATTATAGATTTCGATTGTTTCACTTCGATTTTAACTATATTTGCTGCTTGGGGGGACTGGTCCGACTACTATCCCTTTGGCCTTTTAGTTTGTTGTAATTCCGTCGTAGTTATATTTTTTATTTTTCTCTTGTCATCTTTTATCTTTCGAACGGCAGGACACACTATCGCTGATGCTGATCCAATTGCAACAAGACAAACACTGATTTAAAAAAAGTGAAATAATAAATGACAAGCTCGCTGAGTTTATTGTCGGATCTTCTCAGTCTCAGTGGCCGCGTTGTGATGGCTTTTAAAAAAAATACCATTCAAAAGTAGCCTATCTATATCTATACTTATAATAAAACTGTAACAGGTCCAATTCTGTACATTGAAGATATTTTGAAAATTATATTTGGAGGGCATTCTATAAGCGATACTGAGGCCGAAAATTTTTCTTTTTAATTTTTGTCTGTCTGTCTGTCTGTATCACGGCTTCGCATCACGCCGAAACTACTAAATGGATTCAAATGAGACTTGGCATGATTTGAGATCTTACTACGAGGTAGGACATAGATAGATAGATAGATAGACAATTCTTTATTGCGCACAAACAAACAGATACAAAAAGAATAAGACACAAATTAATAAAAAATGCAACAATGGGCGGCCTTATCGCTAAAAGCGATCTCTTCCAGGCAACCTTTGGATGGAGAGGAAAATAAAGAAGTTACAAAGAGCAGAGGGTGCGCGCACTCGACATGAATAGGTAACATTAACACAAAGACACATAAAAACACATATGTTGTAAACTATAATATATATTCATATGAGTATAATATATAAACATACATCAAATAATACTATTATAAACATACATAAATCAGTACGTATTAATATAACAAGAAAATTACACAAATACCGATTAACTTATTCCGCCAAATAAAACTTCTTCACTAGATCTTTGAAAATTGGCAGTGACGAAGCACGCCTTATAGAAACGGGCAAGGAATTCCACAGGCGAACCGCCTGCACCGTGAAGGATTTGTCATAGAAGGAACTGCTATGTAAGGGCATCGTAAGACAAAGGTTTTCCGAGGACCTAAGACTATAGGTGCTAGAATTCGACAAATAATCGAAACGTTCCCTAAGATAAGAGGGGGTGGAGGGGTTAAACAATATATTATAGAGAAGAGATAAAATGTGAAGATTTCGTCGGAGACGAATGGGTAACCATTTGAGTTTTGCACGGAATTGGGAAATATGGTCAAATTTACGCAAGCCAAATATAAACCTAATGGACAAATTTTGCAATCGCTCTAGCTTATTCAATTGATCCTCTGTCACGTCCAGATAACAAACGTCAGCATAATCTAGTATAGGGAGAAGAAGTGATTGTGCAAGCGCAACTTTAGTGGCAGTGGGTAGAAAATTACGAAGCCTTTTTAAAGAGGCTGCCGAAGCAAACATTCTGCGACTAATGGCATCCAACTGTGGGCCCCAATTAAAACACCGGTCCATTATAACACCAAGATTCTTGACGGAATCACTATAAGGAATAGCAATACCGCCAAAATTAATTTGCGGAAGTGTCTGGTAATTCACCTTAGAGATCATCCGAGAGCTACCTATAATAATGACTTGTGTTTTAACTGGGTTAACTTTTAGTCCATAAGATTTGCTCCAATTAGCAATACGACACAGATCAAGATTTACAGCTTCTATAGCTATATCCAAATTAGTAAGTGAGGCCTGGGAATAAATTTGAAGATCGTCTGCATATATGTGGTAGGAAGAAGTAAGATGCTGAGATATGGTGTTTATGAAAATTGCAAATAATAAGGGAGATAAAACGCCGCCTTGTGGAACGCCAGCAGAAGTGTTACACCAGGTAGAGAAAGACTCTTCCAGACGAACACGCTGCCGACGACCATGCAGATAACTGCGAAACCAATCTATTACTGATGGAGATATGTTAATTGAGCGAAGTAAAGCAAGTAGTATATCAAAATTTACGGTATTAAAAGCATTGCTAAAATCTAGCAATGTTAGCACAGTTAACTGACCGTTCTCCATACCAAACCGTATATCATCTGAAATTTTAACTAGCGCAGTAACCGTGCTGTGCCCAGGGCGGAAGCCAGATTGGAAAGGATTTAAGAGGTTATATTTAGAGAGATAGAGACTAAGCTGCCTGTGGACAAGACGCTCTAACACTTTAGATAAAAAGGGAAGGATGGAAATAGGACGATATTCTGAATAGGACTTAGGGTTTGGTATTTTAGGTAAAGGTATTATTTGAGCATCTCTCCAGACTGCAGGGAACACACCACTTAAGATAGAATTGTTAAGAATGGTACAAAGGACAGGAAGAATGAAATCAAGGATGGGCACCAACATGTTTCGACTTAAAGTATCACAACCGATGGCGTTTGAAGTTATTGATAGAACGGCTCTCTTAACATCACTTTCAGTAAATCGATCAAACACAAAAAGGGGATGGCCGGGTGTAGGTAATGCAGAAAGTTGATTTAAAGTATTAAGTTTATCCGAGTTATCGATATCGGATGCGGACGAAAAATGTATGTTGAGAGAATCGAGATTTATATTTTTTGAAATGGAATCTTGTCGTGATTTACCAATACCCAAAGACCGTAGGAACTTCCAGACTTTAGCTGGGTCCTCGTCCTTAACAGAATCATGAACATGACGGCGCAATGCATTCCTACACACAGTATTGCAGCGATTTCGTGCCAAGACATATTTTTCTTTATTAATGTCAGTAGGACGCATCTTATATCTAGATTTAGCTATAGCTTTCTTATGCATAAAAGATTTAACTCTATCTGTAAGCCATGGTGATGGAAGATGTTTGATTTTAATTTCACGAAGAGGTGCATGAACGTCATATAAATCAATAATAATTGAATTAAACAGAGAAATCTGTTCATCCACAGTTTGTGCATTTGAAACAGGAGACCAGTCAATCTTCCTGACATCATCAAGAAACGCGTCACGATCCATACCACTAAAGTTGCGCTGTAGAATAATTTTAGGCTTTAACTTAGGAGGACGAACTTTATAGGACAGGTATATGAGATCATGGTATGAAAAAGCGTCAGCAGGACACTGGCCGTATTTAGCAACATGTTGAGAGGAGGATATAATCATCAAATCCAGAAGTGAAGGAGTGGAATTTGGAAAATGATGAGTAGCGCTAAGAGGAAGAATTTGCATGTTGCTAGATGTTACGATTGATTCCAAAGTGGATGAACGAGAATCTTTTTTGAGAAGGCAAGTATTGAAATCGCCCATAATGATGACATAGGATACTTTTTATCCCGTAATCTAGCACGGTTCTTTTAGGAGAGGGGATTAAAGTCAAAATGGGTAGTTGGTTATACGCTTGGTGCGATTTTATCATTTTTAACCGGCTTCAAAAAGAAGGTTCTCTATTCGACGCGTATGTATGTAATATTAATAAAAATGCGTAATATTAATATATGTTAGTCTATGTGGGCTTCTAAACAAATTTACCAAATTTTATCAGTGTATGTATGTATGTATGGACAAACCTACATACATACGTATGTAGGTTTGTCCACGGATTTCTCAGAAACTACAAGTCCGATTTCAAAAATTATTTTTGCAATAGTTAGAGTATTTTTCAAATTAGGGTAGAGTATAAGTTTCATCAAAATCGGTCCAGTAGTTTAAGAGATATAAACTTTTTATGTTTTCAGTAAGTTACTGTGACGTAGACGTTCGAGTTGCGTGATAGTACTGATACCTGTCTTGGTAAAATAAAAGTCACTAAAAAGTGTTAAATAAACTATTTTTGAAAAAATAAAAACCGACTTCAAAGTAAATTATCTAAAAAGCATAAAATAACGAAAATATATTGAAGTCGGTGTCAGCACGTGCTAGTCTTAGTTTAAAATGATGTGCTAGCACCGACTTTAATATATTTTCGTTATTTTATGCTTTTTAGATAATTTACTTTAAAGTCGGTTTTTATTTTTTCAAAAATAGTTTTTTCTTTATAATATAATAAATATTAGTAAGGGAACACTCATAGAGAGTTGTTATCAAGGTTTTGTAATCGATCGGGTTAAGCGACGTTAGGTAAGTTCATTAAATAGATGGGTGACCGTTTAACGCCATTTGAACTAAACGGGTCCGTGCTTCGGAGAGCAAGTAAAAAGTGGGTCCCAGTTTTTAACCGACTATAAAAAAAGAGGTTATGTTTTCGATGCGAATGTCTGTTATTAAAAGTTTAGTTAACGTAAAAATAGCACAGGCGGAGCTGCGTGGGTCAGCTAGTTTGAAATAAATATCTTTGAATTTAAAATTACAGTCGAGTTTCAAAAAATACTATTTTTAACCATCAACTAAGTACTTCACTTAGATAATCAAAAAGTCTTATGATCGAAGCAAGAGTATAGCTTCTAACACACGATATTATTTCCAATTCTTGAAAACAGAAAATTACCCCTATTCCTACACTTAGCGCATTTCTAATGTCAGAAGTACATAAAGCGATCAACCGAACAAGATTAGGTCGCTCGTCCCATAGCAATGAGTCCTTATGCCGTCCATCGCCTGGACGAGAGTCCTCCAAATCACAATGCCGTCCTTTGATGCCCGCTGACGATGCTAGTTGAAATCTAACCTGCTTTATAGTAGGTATGTACTTAGATAATACGATCCGACCGTCCTATGCAAATATTTTTTCATTATTTTTACGTAATTTTTTTTTTATGATTGCGGTGACAGCTCAGTGGGCGCTTGCCTTGATAACAAGTTGCGCAGGCTGATTTCTTGTATCATGTGCGAATCGTCTTTGTGCGATTGTTACTATCTTGGGTGAAGGAAAACATCGTGAGGAAATCTGAGAAAGCCCTAACTAGCTTTCGAACGACGTGTGATGTCCGCCAAACCGCACTTGGCCAGCGTGGTGGCCTATGGCCTAAGTCCCTTCATCTTGAGGGGAGGCCCGTGCCCAACAGTGGGACATAAACAAGGGCTGGTATTGTTATTGTTGTTGTCACCACAATCTCACTTGATTGTAAGTGGCTAGTAACGAGACAAACAAGAAGTTCGCCTGATGGTAAGCGACACACATATCTATAGACAGCTGCACTGCACTCCCGCCCGTTACCCTAAATATTAGTAAGTTTCTGGAGCCTAGTAATTTCATCAGCACACCGGAACACAGCAATGTTTACACGCTGTTGCTTCGCGCCGGAATACCTGACGCTGCGATAATACCGAGACGGTCTTGTACCCGGAACCTTTTCAGCTGTCGGGGGGTAAACTTCAAAATAAGTACCCAGTCTCCGTAGGCGGGTTATGTGGGTTTTCATCATCATCATCATCATCACCAGCCGGAAGACGTCCACTGCTGAACATAGGCCTCCCCCTTAGACCGCCACAATGAACGACAATTTGCTATTTGCATCCACCGGTTGCCTGCGACGCGAACAATGTCGTCGGTCCACCTAGTGGGAGGCCTGCCTACGCTGCGTCTTCCGGTTCGTGGTCGCCACTCGAGAACCTTTCTTCCCCAACGGTTATCGGTTCTTCGAGCGATGTGGCCTGCCCACTGCCACTTCAACTTGCATATTCTACGAGCTATGTCGGTGGCCTTGGTTCTTCGGCGAATCTCCTCATTCCGGATTCTGTCGCGCAAAGAAACTCCGAGCATAGCTCTCTCCATAGCTCGTTGTGTGACTCTGAGCTTCTCCAAAAGGCCAGCTGTTAAAGACCACGTCTCAGTACCATAAGTCATCACTGGCAACACACACTGGTTGAAAACCTTTGTCTTCAGGCACTGCGGAATTTCTGATGAGAAGATGTCACGTAGTTTCCCGAACGCTACCCATCCGAGTTGGATTCTTCGGGCGACCTCTTTGTCGAAGTTGGACCGACCTAACTGGATTGTTTGTCCTAGGTATACGTAGTGGTCAACAACTTTGATTGTATCGTTCCCAACAACCGTTCGTGGGTTTTATAACCCACTAAATATCCCCGGTGGACTTCGTCGACGCTGAGACTCCGGACACTCCGAACCTGGCCAGAGTTTCTTCAACGCCAGACGCTAGCTTGAGCACCACCCGGAAGGGATTTCATCATCAATAGCCGAAAGACGTCCACTACTGAACAAAGGACTTCACCTTAGAAGGGAGGGGTTGCCATAATCCCCACGCTTGGCAGGCGGCTTGGGGATCGCAGTATAGGTGGTAGATAATCCTATAGAGAGACGCTGCTGCCCATCTTCTTCTTTTTCCTTAGTCGTCTCTTACGTACACCCAACGGGAGGAGATGGAACGGTGCTATTCTTACCCGGACACCCTACGGGTAGAGATCATCGATCGATCGAGATCGGAGAAGAGATCTAATCACATATTCAAAACTAGCTGACCCACGCAGCTCCACCCGCGCTGTGTTTACGTTTACTAAACTTTCAATAATATACATTCGCATAGAATACAAAACCTCCTTTTTTAAAGTAGGTTAAAAACTTGGACCCACTTTGTACTTACCCTCCAAAGCACGGAAACGTTTAGTTCAAATGGCGTTAAACGGTCACCCATCTATTTAATGACCTTAGCTAACGTTGCTTAACCTGATCGATTTCCAAACATTGTTAAGAACTGTCTATGAGTTTCCCTTACAAATATTTATTATAATTATAAAGAAAAAATGATAAAATCGGACCAAGCGTAATAACCAAGTACCCATTTTGACTTTAATCCTCTCTCCCAAAAGAACCGTGCTAGATTACGGGATAAAAAGTATCCTATGTCCTACCTCGTAGTAAGATCTCAAATCATGCCAAGTTTCGATTCAATCCATCCAGTAGTTTCGGCGTGATACTCAGCCGAGATACAGACAGACAGACAAAAATTAAAAAAAATACATTTTCGGCCTCGGTATCGGTTATAGAATGCCCTCCAAATATAATTTTCAAAATATCTTCAATGTACAGAATTGGACCTGTTACAGATTTATTATAAGTATAGATTAAAGAATTATCAAAATTCTTCATTTGCAACAGACGTTTTCTTTCAGTCTTTACACTGTGTTCGGACAATGATCCAAGATATGACTGTATGATAGGAAGTAATTGAAATATGTTTTAGAGATGCTATCTTAAGAACAAAGGGTATAAAATGTAATTTGCGACCGTGGGAACTCGCTAAGATACCTACGTATGTGTTCATAGTTAAAAATATTCTGTTAAGCAAAAAAAAGTACTAGCAATATTTTGGTGCCAATATAACGAATGAAAAATATCTTCGCAATCGAGTTAGAAATACGTACTAGTATCTACACATACTACTACAACTACAGGATGATTTGACATCTTACAGAAGAATAGAAAAGTAAAAAATGTTCATAGAATGAGTTTGATTATGGTACGTCACCAATATTTATCTATCATCTGCTGGACGTCACACAATGTGAAGCACAATGTCCGCTAAGCAATCACAATCCACATACCCGATTTGTAAGGGTGATAAAAGGCACAAGAGAGCAATCAGTGAGCTGCGTTGGCGGTGAAGTGTGTCTCTGAGACTGCTCAGAGACACACTGTAGGTACTGCCAGAAAAAACAGCAGAGAATACTTCAGTATATACTGAAGTGTCCTGTCCTGTTTTTTCTTTACACGCGGTAATGGAAATGGTGGTCATACATTATGATCTTCTAAAGTTGATGGTCCAAGGCAAACTTGACGACCCTTATATTATTTCGCCATAATCCGAGGAAGATCTAGCCATATCTATCGTTTAAAAAAAAATTACGTTTCCCTAGTCAGCTTGCTCCAATTTGTTTAGAGACTGGGTTTGATTGATCCCTAGCTCATGTAATTCAAATTATTATTATTATTATAATATACAACATATACAATACAAGAGATGAGTTTATAAGTACCTATATTAAATTTTCGCGTATAGCGGAAACAAATGCAGTTCTACTGATGGCCATAATGGCAGGTGTGTCCGTAGAGAATTCCGCAATACATCGTTTTCCTATAGTCCGTATTACCATAGTATTAAACATATACGATAAGGAAGATAGCAGCGGCTTTTTACTTGAACTTGCTACACTTACGTGTACTACAGTATAATACCTTACGTACTTTCGAGGTCAAGAACGGTGTACCACCTTTAGGACGATAACCGCTTGCACGAGCCGGCCCAAAATACATGCGGGCGTGGTAAGCGCACGGAACGTGTCGTACAAACGACTTTGATTGAATACTGGTACAGCGTTCGTGTCCGCGATAGTACGAGTAGCTGAAGGATCTTGTTCTTTCATGATCTGTTCTTTCAAGTGTCAGGTAGTGAGACTTATAGAAGAGTAGTAAATTAAATTATTTTTATTCAGCAAAACATCTTACTGTGCTGTGTATTAATCTTCGTATTGGAAAACCATGACAAACCAATTGTTTCGTTAATTGGTGAAACGACGTTAAACAGAATCCTTAAACATGATTTAATTTCATATTGTCTTGATGAAAACACAGTTCCATTGTTTTGAAGTATTATGGGAGTATTTGTTACTTCAATGGGATTTGTAAATTCATAAACAGCTTGTGTCGTCTCATTATTTGAAACGACTTCCAAACAGACTGAATTATTTGTCGCTTAGTCACAATAAGTCTTTTATTTTTGTCATCACTCATTCTATCATATAATAAGGCTGGTGGGCTGGTGGTAAGTTCAATACAAATTCACTGCAAGCGTAATTTCCAATAACTTTATTTTTATTATGCATTTTCCTGGGTTATATGAATGTTAGTGGGGTTCCCACTAACATTCATAAAAATGCCTTGGATTATCTATGTACAAATTATCCGTTGCCGGCTTTGTATCAATTATCTTGACCTTTGCGCGCGCGACTGCACGGTCAACGAACTGAGTTTGAATAATGACTACTGGCAGACTTATGCCTTGACTGTTGTATTTAAGAAAAATACTATAAGTACATTACTATTCATTGCCTTTGAATGCTGCTTTACTTTTTGCAGACATGTCTCGTGAAGTTTCATGTAAACATTAACATTCTGTAGCAGTCTACTGTTAGACTCTTCTATGTCTTCTACACATAGTACATAAGTACTGAGCTCGATACTCGGTTTTTGGCATTCATTTCCTGCAAACAAAGTTCTTTATAATAAGTTCTTATCTACTAACTCAGGCTTCGGAATTTCTTATATAAGAGATGATAAACATAGTACTGATACTTGTCTGACTAAGTCAAGTTGCGATGTCATTTAATGACAATCTGGGCCTTCATTAGCTTGATTAGCAAGCTTCATAGCTTCATTAGCAAGAAGCTTATAGGTTCATTAGCAAGAAGCTTATAGGTAAAACTGGAGACCACACTTTGTTCATTAGTCTAGAAAAATCAAAGCGTAACTTATAACTCTGTGGGTATTATACTGAGTAACTATGAATATTGATGTTTGTATGTAGATTCATTAGAAATCAACATCGCGGTCGCTACAATGGAGATTAGTCACGCAGCCGAAATTATCTATTTCACTTTCCCAATGATAACTATATAGGTAAGTAAGTATTATTAAAGAAAGAAAAAAATAGGCAGTTCTAAGGAATCTTGCGTGTGTTTGGCTAACCACATTGTTTAACGAAACATACTAGGTATAGTTAGGTAATAAAACATTAATTTTTGAAGGTGAACAATAGAGCCACAAACTGAATTTTTCTTCCATCATTCAGACTAAAGAATTGTTTGGGAGGAATATTCAAATAAATTCACATATTTACCATAAAAAGTTCCAAAATATTTGGCATTAGAAGCACCTATGGAGGTAAAACCAAATAATATAATGCCTGTCCTGTTCTAGCAACAAATTCGGTATATTGATATGGTTTAAATAGTTCAGTTGTGCAATAAGCGTGTTACCACGAAAATGAAGACATCTAGCAGAAATTGGACCGTTTAACGATACAGGGATAAGTAAGAAGTATCGTGTCGAGTTCTTTTTGCAAATAGTAAAATAATCATCAGAAGTTACGTGCACGATTAAAACTCTTGTAATTTTTGTGTGCCACAATATTACTCCTAATATCACCAGTGTGATTTCTGTAAGCTAAGCCATCATCATCATCAGCCGAAAGACGTCAACGTAGAAGGGAGGGGGTTGCCATAATCCTCACGCTTGGCAGGCGTATTGGGGATCACCATACTCGTATATGTAGGTGATAGGTAATCCATTAGCAAGAGGCTGCTGCCCGTCTTCTTGTTCTCCTTTAGTTGCCTTTTACGACAGCTAACAGGAGGAAATGAGCTAATAATTTACTAACTTAATTAAGTCTACAAACATCCTTGCTGAAAGCACGGAATTTCTACCGGCAGATTTTAAT
The DNA here is from genome assembly GCA_911728495.1 of Furcula furcula. Taxonomy (NCBI): domain Eukaryota; kingdom Metazoa; phylum Arthropoda; class Insecta; order Lepidoptera; family Notodontidae; genus Furcula; species Furcula furcula. The sequence goes on along the minus strand of OU452244.1, from coordinate 8,362,338 downwards.
ATATATACTTTACACTTGTATGTATATACTTTACACTTATATATATATACTTTACATTTGTATGTATAGATTTTACACTTGTCTGTATAGACTTTCGCGTTCCATTATCAAACTTTATTTTAATCGGGAACTAACGCGATTTACCTTATATTTTGGCTTGACGTTTCGGCCGGATTCCACCAGCCCAGTCTTCAGGTTCAGGTTCAGTCTGCTTGTTACGGCTGGTGCAACCCGGCCCAAACGTCAAGTCAAAATATAAGGTAAATCGCGTTAATTCCCGATAAAAATAAAGTTAGATTTTAATTTATATTGGTTTCCAATATAACCCTACACACTTCCTAGATTTAAAAATGAATCTTCCTCAGTTTTAGATTTCAAGTTTCAGTTATCATTATCCTTTCTTACTAGTGGACTTTACTAGTGGACCTTCTGAAACTGTATTTTGCGTAGGTGGCATTAATTACATTGCACTAAACCCGGCATGCTAGTTATGAGAACAATGTGGTCTGAGCTCAATGTGGTTAACGTTTCAGTAACTGGACGTGTGATACTCGACCTTCGAGCTGAACAAGGTACTTATACCATAATGACTAGGTCTAGGCAATCGCTAGGTGCTGCATAATCGTACATTGTGACATTGTTTAAGTCCGTAAAAGATAAAGTTATATAAGCTACGTCGCCATCCGGCATTTCTTCAACATTGCACAATTTTCCTATATCATATTTTTTCACATAAATTTTACATTTTGTTTAAATCATGAACGTCAGAAGTTACATAGCTAATTTCTTTTCAGGGACATCTGTGAAACGCAGGCATTACCATTATAAGTTCTCCTGTAATATAAATAAAGCACACGTTCTTTAGCTTTTGGTTACGCCGTCCTATATAATTAATGGCAAGGCAGCACGCGAACACGCTTTTTGTAACAAATATGTATAATACAGATTGCTTCGACGTCAACTTTAACCAAGGACAAATTGGTGTAATTTATTTAATTTGACCGTAGTCTGTTGACCGGAGTATGGCTAATCAAAGTTAAGTTGTTCCCAAATGTAAAATAATAATAGGACTTCATGTTTTAGGTATTAAATAAAATACTATTCATCATCATCAGCAGCTGAAACGTCCACTGCTGAACAAAGGCCTCCCCCTTTAGAAGGGAGGGGTTGCCATAGTCCCCACGCTTGGCAGGCGACTTGGAGATCGCAGTATAGGTGGCAGGTAATCCTATAAAAAGACGCTGCTGCCCGTCTTCTTGTTTTCCCTTAGTCGCTTTTTACGGACACCCAACGGGAGAAGATGGGTGAGTGCTATTCTTACCCGGATACTCCACGGGGGTTAAAATACTATTATATTATTGTTATTGGTATTTACTATGTGGTAGGTACCGTTCATGTAGGTACAACCGCAGTGTCAGATATTCTGCCGCCAAGCAGCAGCGTGTAAACATTGCTTTGTTCCGGCGTGAAGGGCACTGTAGCTGGTGAAATTACCGAACACAAAGTCTGAATATCTAATGCCTTAAACGGTCGGCAACGGCTAGTGATTCTTCTGGTGTTGCTAGCGTCTATTCTATAGGCTGCGGTGGCTGCTTACCATCAGGCATGCTGCACGCTTGCTTCCCACCTTGTAAGTAAAAAAAATTTGGCTTAAAGAAAAAGCCGACTATTTAGTATGATATTTTGTTTGATATTCTAAGTATCTACATTATAATAAAGGATCATATCCCAGTATCCCTGTTTTCCACAGTTAATTCTGGCCTCATTTTATGGCATTTAATAAAATTTTTATAAAAAAAAAATAAACCGACTTCAATACACCACACTAAAAAGTGAAAAATAACTTCAATATTATTGAAGTTGGTGCTGGTCAGTTGATTCTGGTGTTGGGGTAAGTATCGTGTTTATTTTAGCACCAACTTCAAGAATATTGAAGTTATTTTTCACTTTTTAGTGTGGTGTATTGAAGTCGGTTTATTTTTTTTTTATAAAAATTTTATTTTATTCTTTTTAGTCATATTCTCTTGAAAAATCTTTATTCAACTATATACCGATTTGGATATAAAGCTTTAATACCAACAGGTATAAATTTATTTTAATTAAAATCTCCCAACCCAACCACAGATCTAAAATTCGGTGGGTCCTACATTTCATGGAACAGAGTTCCTGTTAACATCATACTGTTTGCTCCCATCACCAGACTCTGAACATCATTTTTCTAGCAGATACTCGTCGAGACCTACACAACGAGCCCAAACTCAGTGGGTCTACGTTTATTGGTGCAGAAATCCTGTGACCACCTTCCTGCTCCATCATCAGACCCTGGTGAAGCTTACAATTTTCTTAGTACCAGTTTTTTAGTATCAACGGATTTACATATGTTCTAAATTTCAGATCTTTCGGAGTAATAGAAGTAATTAAAAATGTCCATTGTATACGAAATATCCCTATCTCGACTTGGAAAAGAGCTTTTGGAGCTGATGGTTTTCAAAGCTAAACCGATTTTCAAGTAACATCGCTAAGAACCATCTCCAATAAACCAGCATACGCCAATCTGTCCACTCGTTTGAGCGCTGCGATGCCACAGACAGTTATCAGACAGACAGACACGACCCCCCCCCCCCCCCCCCCAAACTAATAACACCTCGTTTTTGGTCGGGGGTCAAAAAGAAACCATCGAATTCGGTACGATGATCTGGATGGCGTATGACCATTTTCTAGACGAAGACATCATCTATTTTATGGTTTCTCCCAGTTATATCTCCTTCCCATCACTCATGTTCTTCGAAAAAGTTCTTATCCGGTCTTGATGAAATTCATACCGAACCATCCTTATGGTTCATGCTTTCGAATAAAAAAAGAATCACTGAAATTGGTAAATATTTGTATGAGTTATAACCATTATTGATTAGAACATCATCTATTTTTAGGCGTTTTACCAGATAATTCTAACATTCCATTCATGTTTTCTCAGGAACTACTGGTTCATAAGGAATAAAAATTTTATGGGACCAACTTGATGGAATGTCCATTAGGTACAAAAAAGAATCATCCAAATCGGTACATATTTGGCGGAATTATGAGTGAACATACATTAAAAAAAAAAAAAAAAAAACATACACGATGAATTGAGAACCTCCTCCTTTTTTGAAGTCGGTTAAAAAGACGAGCTTAACTCAATGTCAAGCTCTTTGAAAACTCAAGATTGAGTTAAGCTCGCCTTTTAGATCGGGACTATTATAATGTGTAGAGATAAAGAAATTAATTACAATATTAAATTAAGCATCTCTACCGAATATATGTATACACATAACTATGTCGTTTATACTCATCATAACATACAAATTCAAATATATTTATTAACGCTAGCACTTTTGAACGGTCAGTTTTTTTAAAAGCTGCCACAGGATCATAACGCGGCCTCAACTGAGAAGATCCGGTAAGAAACTCAACGGGCTTGTCATTTATTTACTTTTTTTTCAGTTTCTGCCTTGTTACTATTTGATCATCATCAGCGACAGTGTGTCAATAATTATATTATATATTGATAAAACAAGAGAAAGAAAAAAAAAAGAAAAAATACGACGAAAATGAAAACGCCAAAGGGATAGTAGTCGGAACAGTCTCCCCAAGCAGCACCCGCGCACGAGTTGACTCGAGCAGCAGCCATCACTCCCTTCAACCATATTGGAGGGAGGGGGGTGACCCGCCACACGAAGCTGCCACATACATATTATGTATATCCGTTACGAACCACATAAGACAGACAGGCAGCTAAAAAGTTCGCCTGGGATTACGAGAAACTAGGTCTCATTTCATCGGTAAACGTCCATCTATATTATACTATCTATACTTTTTTTTATTTAGCTGCCTGCCACTTTTGTAACACAAAGAAGTCTAGGTGATCAATCAATGTGGGAGTGGTGTACTTAATATTTTTTGTACCCAATATAGGTGATTGATTCCAATGGTACGGCCGTTGTGAATTGTCATTCTATTCATAGAGTAAATTCTATCTACATAATACATCGCGGACGGTATATTAGTATAGTATATATACGGGTAATTTTTTTTAGTGCGTATATTTTTACCTCGTAATCAGTTTCGTTAAAAGATCATATTTAAACAATAAAGAAAGTTCTTATTTTTTTACGTTTTACGTTTATTTAATTAACCTCCACAAAATTACGGAAAATGTATTCACCATGTGCACTGCAGTAATAGGGGTCCATGGTCACGGGTGCAAGAGGCGAACGCCGTGACCATGATTATTGCGCTGGTTGTGGATACTTTCGTGTGAAGTTATTTTTAACCTGCTTCAAAAAGAAGTATGTATGTAATATTAATAAAAATGCGTAATATTCATATATGTTAGTCTATTTGGGCTTCTAAACAAATTTGCCAAATTTTACGAGTGTATGTATGTATGTAGGTTTGTCCGCGGATTTCTCAGAAACTACAATTCGAAAACTCTTTTTGCAATAGATATACTTAGTATTTTTCAACTTAGGGAAGCGTAAAAGTTTTATCAAAATCGGTCCAGTAGTTTAAGAGATATAGACTTTTTATGTTTTCAGTAAGTTACTGTAACGTAGACATTCGAGTCGCGTGATAGTGCTGATACCTATTTTGCTATAATAAAAGTCACTAAAAAGTGTTAAATAAACTATTATAAAAAAAAACCGACTTTAAAGTAAATTATCTAAAAAGCATAAAATAACGAAAATATATTGAAGTCGGTGTCAGCTCGTGCTAGTCTTAGTTAACACTAGCCGACCCACGCAGCTCCGCCCGCGCTGTGTTTGCGTTAACTAAACTTTCAATAATATACATTCGCATAGAATACAACCTTGCCTAACCTGATCGATTTCCAAACATTGTTAACAACTGTCTATGAGTATTCCCTTACAAATATTTATTATAATTATAATGAAAAATTGTTAAAATCGGAGCAAGCGTATAACCAAGTACACATTTTGACTTTAGTCCCCTCTCCCAAGGGAACCGTGCCGAATGTCGGGATAAAAAGTATCCTATGTCCTACCTCGGAGTATTAACTCAAATCATGCCAAGTTTCGTTTCAATCCATCCAGTAGTTTCGGCGTGATGCTCAGCCGAGGTACAGACAGACAGACAGACAGACACACAAGCCAAAAATACATTTTTGGCTTTAGTATCGGTTATAGAATGCCCTCCAAACATAATTTTCAAAATATCTTCAATGTACAGAATTGGACCTGTTACAGTTTAATTATAAGTATAGATGATGTGCTAGCACCGATATATTTTCGTTATTTTATTCTTTTTAGATAATTTACTTTGAAGTCGGTATTTTTTTTTTTTAAATAATTTATTAAATTAAGTAGGCCGTGAAAAGATATTTGCATTATTTTAGCCGTTTTTATTTTGTTATTTTTATATGTGTTAAGTGTAGGGCAAATAAGTGCTTTTCTTCTTCTTCTTCTTCTTCTTCATACATACATACACTCATAAAATTTGGTAAATTTGTTTAGAAGCCCACATAGACTAACATATATTAATATTGCGCATTTTTTACATACATACGCGTCGAATAGAGAACCTTCTTTTTGAAGCCGGTTAATAAAATGAACGGTACAAGAAGCTTAAACATCAAACGTGTTTATCTATAAACATTAACAGTAACTTTCATAGTTTCTTTATCTTTAGTATGAGATCACACCGCCTCATACTGTAAAATATAACACTTTATACAAATTTATTCTTCTTAAGATTAACCACCACGAGTAGGTATTAAGGTTGAATAACGAAACAATCTCTACGCGGGTACCACATTATACGTGAAGATTTTGAGGTTGGGAATATTTTGTAGAGAGTGAATCTAGACAAGATATACTTCGATTTATTTCCTCTACGCTCCTTTCCATTCTTTTGCCCACTATCTTAGTAGCGTCCTACTACGCTATCTTGATATCGGTATTCGCATTCCTACTTCTCCCACAAGGTTCCTCATCCAAATGCACAGCAGTTTGATCCAAAATCTTTTTTTTTGGTATGATAGTTACTGTAAGCCGCAGATGGCCATGACCGCTTCACCAGACAAGAGGAGGCAAGCGCTTATAGCACTCCAGCCTGAACTTAATAACAAGTATTTATTCTTGTTGTAGGGTTCGTCACACTTGGTGTCAGAGTTTTCAAGCTGCCCTTAGGCCTCTGACTTAGCTTAAAGACTGCAGTCTAGATGACAATAGCCGGAACCGACTTTTAACGTGCCCTCCGAAGCACGGAGACGCTCAGTTCAAATGCCACTAAACGGTCACCCATCTAAGGACCCGCCTTACTTGGTTGCTTACCCAACTGATCGTTTACCGAACAGTGGTTATAGCTGGCTATGAGCGTCTATAACAAGTATTAGCACCTATACTCCATTCCAAATAAACTTGAAAACGGTCACAACTATAGTATGCAGTCGTAAAACACGCCCTCCATATTTTTGACACAGCAACGCGGCAACAGAAACTGCTTGGAAATACAAAGTTGCTTCTGCTGTCACGCCAAGTTGTCAATGTAGTCGTTATGTAGTTATTCAGGCGCAAACGAATTTGTAATCGTTTACAGGTTTACTCTAATTGTAAACCCAAAATAAAATAATAGACACCGCTATCATCAAACGTTTCATTGCTTGTTAATGACTGTATCACTGAGCAAAAAACTAGTTTCATCAGGGTGCAATAACCTCCAAAATGCTAATACCAGTACTTTTAGTAGCACTTTCGATCGTGAACTGTAAAACGTTCATGCTTCAGTTTCCCTCCATACGTGATGCTTATTTTTTGTTAATTGATTCTAATAGCGATGCGGCTAGTATGTTTTTAATAATTAGTGGACATCCTAGTGTCATTAGGCCTCTAATTTGGCTTAACAACTGCTCTCTAGGTGACAACAAACGGGACCGCCTGATTACGTGCCCTTCAAAGTACGGATATGCTCAGTGGCATTTGAACAACTTAACGGTCACCCATCTACGGAGTGACTTTTATTTGTGGGAAACCTTTATTAGGTCTTCGGGACTTGTGGGGGTCAATAGAGGCTGTGGGGTGGCTGAGATTCTTACCCACCAAAATCACCGCGCACGTCGCATCGGCACATGGGCTCTCCTGTGTTGGGATCTGCACCAGGAACCCTTCAGAGCCTTGCCTTTGAGCCTGCCGCTGGGGGGCGTATTATAGACCCTCGGGAACCTGACACAGCGCTCACAGGGTCGGGGATCGCAACTCCACCAGCGTCCTTCTCGGAGTCCCTGACTTATGGCGTCTAAGACCCATGCCCCAAACTTCCAGCGACTAAGAAGATCTATAGACTGACCTTGTTTAACGTTGTTTATCCATCTGATCGATCACCGAACAGTGATTACAGCTGGCTATGAGCATCGTAACCGGCTACGGCTGGATGCGTATGGGAACAAATTAAAAGTACATTCAGACATGATTCAGACCCATAGTCCGATTGTATACTGTTTCAATAAAGTTCACAGTTACAAATACTAAAATCTTCCTTCGTCCACAGAAGCTGAATGCGATGGCTGCGGTGGTGATGGTGACGAGGGTCGCAACGTCAGCGAGCTGTTGCTGCCCCAGTACGCGCTGGCGACCGGTGGCCTGGCGAAAGACCACCGACCTCTCATCACCTTCCCCGACAACAATAATTTCCACTTCATCAACCCTTGCGAGTACCGACGGCTACTACTCTACCTCACTTCTGTGCCCTCGTAAGTTTTTATACAGAAATCTGTTTCAATAACGAATGGTTCGTTTTACATGTCTACATAAACACCACTAAACGGTTAATTCTGTTGTATTAAAAATATTGGTCAGTTAGATACTAGTCCTTTTGCGGAAGGAACTATCCAGGTAGGTACCACGACAGCCTTCGGAGTCGCTGGACGTTTGGAGTGTGGGCTCTAAAAGATTCCGAGGAGGACGGTGGCGGGGTCTTGACCACCGTGTCTGGTACCCGGAGGGATATAATGCGCAACCTGGCGGCGGGCTCAAAGGCAAGGCACTCAGAGGTTCCTCGTGCAGATCCCACTGGAGAGCCCAGATAGCCCTTTCATATCCCGATGCGACAGTTGCGGGTGTTTTAGTGAGTAGGAATCTCATATACCCCGATTGAGCCCCACAGGTGCTAAGGACACACTGAAGGTGTCCCCAGTATGAAAAAAATGCTGTGCTACGGTGAGAAAGGCACTTGAGCTGGTGAAATAACCAGGCTCAAGCTAATAACCTAATGTCTCGGGTAAGACGCGGCAGTGCAATGCAGCCGTCTATAGGCATTATTTTCATCAGTCACTTATCATCAGGCGTACCTCTAGCTTGTCCCGTCTCACTAGGATAAATAAAAAACAATAAGCAAGATATAAAACTGATATTCCAGGGAGCGTCCAGCGACAATCTATTATTTCGCCATTTGGGGAATCTCCGCGCACCCCAATTGTTATAGAAATGTAATTTGACAGTCTTCCCATCTCGGTCGTTCGCGACAAAAATTGAGCAAGAGTCAATTTGTGAAAATAACTTGTTTAGAACTTCAGATTTTTTTTACAAGTATGGACATGGGCTGATAACAAATGTTGTGGGTCTGATAACAGGTGTCAAATGCCTATTCGCATCGGTAGTAAACGGATACGTTTTTTTAAGGATAGTAGCAGTAAGCTACCACTGAGAATTTGGCCATTTTGTCACACATTTTGTCGAATGTGAGTTACACGACATTGGATTGGACATGGGCTTAATTCGGACAAGATTACATACGTTTGTGGAAATCGTGTGAATCATATAAAACTACTCATAATTGGCAGACTCCAAGTGAAAATTTTTGAGCCTTGATTATTTTAATGATAGACTGGATCTCTAAAGGCCGGTCCCAATACTCTACCGCCGATAGCAATCTCAGTTAAAAAGTAACAATATAAATAAATAAATAATAATATCTTGGGACAATCCACACACGGTCATCCGATCCCAAACTAGGCAGAGCCTGTAATATGGAAACCAGGCAACTGATACTTACACTTATATATTTTTTTTTGTAAATACATACTTAAATAGATAAATAACACCCAGACACTTGGTGGGAATCGAACCCACAACCCATCGGTTAGCGGACAGGGTGTCTAACCACTAGACCAACGGGCCCGTCAATACACACACGTACGTACGTACGTGTCGTATATGACACTTGACATTAATTTTCTTATCTCTAGTAAGCTTTAAGGTCTCGAAGCTAGACCAATAAGGACAGATATTTCTATCTTTGTTTATTGAAACGGAAATAATATGTCATAAAGCTATCGATGGTAACTATTTTAACTGATAGTAAGAGATAGGATATTGGGACTAGCAGTAAACCTTCGATCGCTGTTTGTGTTGTTAGTATATTTAGAAAGATTTATTTTGATTTTTTCAGTATATTAGAAGCAGACATGGGCTTCCATATAATAATAGATCGTAGAAAAGATCGATGGAACTCCGTCAAAACAGTATTATTAAGGATCTCAGTAAGTATTCACATGCTTATAAATATTTCCATATTCTTATTTTACAAAATGTATCTAAAAGTTATTGTGCATAATGAAAGTTTAATAAAAGAAAAAAATATAATTCCATATTAAAGTCACCCCCGTGGGGTGTTCGGGTAAGAATACCATCCCCCCATCTCTTCCAGTTGGGTGTCCTAAGAGGCGACTAAGCGAGAACAGGAAGACGGGCAGCAGCGTCTTTCTTTTGGATTTATCTTCCAACCGTACTGCGATCCCCAAGCCGCCTGCCAAGCGTGGGGATTATGGCAACCCCTCCCTTCTAAGGGGAGGCCTTTGTTCAGCAGTGGGCCTCTATCGGCTGCTACTTTTGAAAATGAAAATGTATAAAAAATATATAAGTAGAATTTTCTTCTACTTTCCAGGAATTCTTCCCGGGCATAATCCACGCTGTCTACGTTCTACGGCCAGCTAGTTTTCTTCAGAAGGCACTGTCGGAAGTCAGCAGCAAACTGTTCAAGGAAGAGTTTAGGTTCAGGGTGCTAGTTTGTTCCTCGGTCGATGAGTTGTACGACCACTTCGACCGGTCACAGTTGACGCCAGACCTTGGCGGGGAGTTGCAGTATTCACACGCCGAATGGATACAGCAACGGATAGTAAGTATACAACTAGATATTATTTAGTTTAAGTTTTTTATTTTTATTCCGTTTTGGTAAGCCAAACGCCTGCCTATAGACAGCTGCACTGTACTATCACTCGACTCTCGTACCACAAAACATTGGTTATTGAGTCTCTAGATACCGGTAATTTTACCAGCTATAGTGCCCTTCACACCGAAGCAATAGACACGCATTAATTTACTTATACCCGCTGCTGGCGGTAGAATATCTGACGCTGTAGTGGTATTTCCTGGATGGTCCCTTGCACACCGATTACCTCTTAGTAAAGTAAGTAAAGTCTCAAACGTAAATGCATACTTGCCTACCTACAGTTCAGGTACATCAACTACTCGTAGAATGCATACAGCATGATAAACTCCTGCTACTACACTCGGAGACGACTTCTTTCTAATTGTGTTGGGATCTTTACAGTCCAATGTTTACAGTACACATAGAAGAATTGCTTGATTACCATATAGTTAAGAAATATAACTTGAAATACTTCCTTATAGATTTATATGCTACCATTTTTAGCCATAATAGCCACAGTTAGAAATATATTCAAATTACCGAACCAGTTTGTTAACGCCACCTAGTTTAAAATTTAACATTTACCTGAATCGCGCTATCAAAGTTTTTTTGGAAATATTCATAGGGGACTCGCACAGAACTTTACTTGTATTGTTCAATGATGTAGCTCCTTGCGCACTGAATTCTGTGTGGAAGTATGGGATGTTTCGTATCGCGCTGATCGCCTTTATGAAACACTGAGAACAATAATTATACGATCTAGTAAATTGATTACTATACTGTCTATGTTACTATTACTGTCTATTGTCTTATTATTGTTTACTGTTATTATTATTGTCTTTGAAGTCTGAGTCTTTGAGATCTGTGCAGTCTTCTACTACGAACAGGACCACCAAATATCAACCTGTTGCTTATCGTAAGAGATGCATTTAGGTTTAAAACGCACATTAGATAATTATTTATTTTATATTACTACCTAATTACAAACATTGTGGAATGCAATAAATACATATGAATATGAATATGAATATTGTAAAGGGTTAATTGAACCAGTAAGTAGGTTCATTATCAATTATTTAACTAATTATCTGATAAGATTAAGATGATGATCTACTGATCATCATCTTAATTTCACCCTTATCGCCCTGTAAATCTTTTTATAAACGAGGCTTAGCCTTGGCGTCGATACGGTTTAATAAACGGCTAAAGGTTTTAGCCAGTTAGTATTCCCTACTTATCAGTAGTTGCGTTACAGTTTTAAACAGATCGCTTCCGAAGTCCTAAACGCCATAACATAGAATTAATATAAGTATATTTTGTGTTTTATTTCAGGCATTGGAGAAATTTTCCACGTTGATGAAAGAGATCTCAAGTAAATTAGACGAGTTTATGCATGAGATTGTAGACTGCGATATGGGCAACGACCCAACACAAACCAAAGAATTATTAGACTGTCAAGAAACTAGGTAAGGACATAATCGTAGCATACTTAACTCGATTACTACCAAATTTTTGTGTCGACTGCCCCAGAAGGAGGGTTATGTTTTGTTCGAGAGTATGTATGTAAGTAAGTATATATGTATGTCTATGTGGCACGGCCTACAGCCAAAACGGGTTGATATATTTTGACTTATAATATGTCTTTAGGTTCGTCTCAATTGTGGGAGTGACATCAACTATAGGTATATTTATTCAAAAAGTCAATATGGCGGCCGTTAGTTGCCATTTAGATTTTTTTTTTACTTACTTAAACATCAAGGTATCAAATGAAAAGTCTTATTGTTGACCTTCATGGTCTTAGGGCTAGCGCGCACGGGTTACTTTTGTCGCTGTGAAATTAAAGTTTTTGTCATTGTCACATCACGTAAGTTTCCAAAGTGGGGTGCGCTCACGAAGGGTGACAGTGACAAAACGTTATTGAAATCGTATCATCATTTGACGATATGGCTTTCGAAGAGACGGTCGTTTCGTGGTCGGACCCCAAAAATTGCTAAATATTATTCTACTTATCTCTTCCCATGATTTAATTTTCAAATGAATATCTGAATGCTCTTCAATGTTTTATTTATTTATTTTATTTATAATTTATGTACACACAATAACATTAAATGAAAACGGAAATATAGGAAAGAGTAGTAGGTACAAAGGTACAGCTTATTTCTAAAGAAATTTCTTTCAGCTGGAGAAAAATGTTTGCTGGAGAAAATTTGAGGAAAGAAGTAGGACGTATCGTAGAGTGCTTTTCTCTTTTCCACTTCTTCTATAATGATGTCATTATCAATATCGTATTCTCGGATGTTCACGTTTTGTGTAGATGATGACGCCATTTTACGTGCATTAAAGTCGAGAATCGAATACATATCCATGGACTTGATAAGAGTGACGAAACAGTCACGGCGACAAATGTCACCCGTGCGCGCTTAGCCTTAGGGCTCCCGCACATAACTGCGAATTCGCATCGCATCGCAAATATCTGCGAGAAACAAATGCACTATCAATACAAAAATTCATTTGTTTCTCGCAGATATTTGCGATGCCATGCGAATTCGCAGTTATGTGTGGGAGCCCTTAACGAGATAAGTTGAAATATATATATACAGGGTGTAAGGGACTACATACCGAAAACTTTTATATAAGATTTCTCATATTGTCCGTTACAACAAAACAGAAACCATTTACATGGAAAATGACATTGTTAATTTTTGAGCATGTAATGAATACGTGCGGAATAATATTTATTTTTCAAATTACATTGCTAATTTCAATCAAGCCGCCTGCCACACGTGGAGATTATGGCAACCCCTCCCTTCTAAGGGAGAGCCTTAGTTCAACAGTGGACTTTTCGGCTGCTGCTGATTGCTAATTTTGCACAAATAAGTAATTTGTTTTTAAATTGAAATTAGGCTTTATTATTATACATTGGTAACATCATCATTGGATGATGTTACCCAAATTTTATTAACAAAAGCGGCAATTTTTATTAGAAATTCATGAAAAAGCCGATGAAAAATTTCAACACTAGAATGTTCAGAATCATGTACCGGATTCTTGGCATCGGTTTTCGGTACGATAACCCTTACACCCCGTATAAATGTGTATGTATATGTATTATGTATGTTTTGTTTGTTCGCCGTCAGGCATTTTATACTTTTATAATGTGTACTTTTTAATAAGTGGTAAATGCTATTACTGTCAGGGTCAATTCTTTAAGGTTAGTTTTGACACCAATAACTAATTCTCTTTAACACCAATATCAATTTTTACAGGTATAAAGCTTTAAAAAGTGAGTTAGCGTCGGCGACGAGTCAGGGCGAGGAGTTGTTGGCGCAAGTGCGCAAACCAAATCTTACGTATAATATCATCAGCCACGTCGCCGCTGTTGAAAGGTAAACAAATCTGGGACCCTACCACCACCTCTATTAGCAGTATTATCATCTTACTTCACTTACTTGACATGAGGTAAAGACGCCAATATAAGTAGTTTATAGCTCTGTCCCTTTCTATCGAGAAAGTAAGATGACAATAATATTCCTATTAGAGGTGATGGTACAGGCCCTGTTCACTCTACTATACAGAGTGTTTAAAAACGAATCCGAGCTTGTATTTCTAGTAAAAATTAGAAAATGATATAGGTATTAGGTATTCAAAAAATGAGTTACATACGTGTATTTGTATTAATACACAGAATACCCTCACGGATCGGACACGTGTTTCCTAACACTTTGTGTACATGCGAGTACATACCTACCATGTATGACTTACCATGTATAACAAAATACAGTAGGTCTATTTAATCACCAAATGCAAGGCGTTCTAGGTACTATTATATTGGAGTCTATTTATGAATGGTTTTAGGACTCATAGCTATGAAAAAAAATATTCAGTGAATCGCGCGGCGAGGGTGAAACCAGTATATTAAGTATCATCTATGGTGAAACATTTATATTATAGCCTTTGCAGTGCCTCTGATGAGGTGCTGCGGCGCATGCCTTTGACACCTACTGCTCTATCTTATAATTATAACGAGGAGAGGTTGTCAAACGCCGTTAGTTTTTAGGTTGACCTTTTGAAATCAATTATTTATTTTAATCAAAAATGTATGTAGGTAATACTTATTATTATTGATTTCTGTAGTGTACACAGCGGGCTGATTCAACCTGTTTAAGCTTGCAGTTGCTTTAATCGGCACCCTGTATATGAATGTATAGCAGTTAAGACTCATTTACAGTATGCCATTTTCTTGTACATACAAGATCAATAATTGAAAGCAATGAATGAAGCTCAATATTTGACCTTCAAGAATTGTAAGTAACTGTTTACACGCGGGTACTAGTTAAAAAAAATTAATGTAATTATTTAATGCAAATCTTGCCCAGTAGAGCAAGAATGTGACATGTTGTTCAGACGATGCAAGGCATTTATTGCTTCAATATTATTGTATGGAACAGGCAAAAAAACTTGCTTCGTGTAAATGGGCCATTAGTGTCGTAATTTAACGAAATGATGTAAAATAGTTAGATTTATCATCCCCTATTACGTATTTATTTTTTGTCCCTGTGATTGGATAGAATTACCACGGACCTCTCTCTTCATTGATAATCATACATGTATCTTGTTCCTACAGGCTACTGGTGCAACTGGAAGAGACTGAAAAACAATTTGACAATTTCTGGCAAAAGCATTCCACGAAGTTAAACCACTGGCTGAAATTTAGAACGTTTTTATTGAATTTTAAACAAATGCAGGTAACTTTTACTTAATCTAACACGGTTATACAGTTATTCTTATACTAACAATTGCCTCCTTATGTAAAAACTTCAATTTAGGGCGATATCACACTAGCGATTTATGAGCGTGCGTCCAGCGGGATGGTCGCTCGTCTTCACCGCGTCAATCAGCGCAACGCGGCGCATGTATGGTACCAAGACACTACGATTGCTCGATTGTAGTCAGGATCTCGATGCACACTCGCTCGATAGCTAACCCTTACCCAGCCAAAACGCTTACAAATCGCTAGTGTGATATGGCCCTTAAGATTTTACTGGCCTAAATTCGAAATGCGAGTGTTTGTTTCTGCTTCGAAAGTCGAATATAGGAGTCTTCGGCGAGCATACCCTCTTAGGTTCGTCGGGATCCTTTGCAGGTCTAAAAACAAAATCTGTAGATCTATTCCGTACCAGATCGGATATATCCATACATTTCTCCTGATTGAGTTCCATCCCATCGAAGTTTCTTATATCCTTCCTTTTATGCGCGTCAAGCTGGAAAGTCAACTTCTGAATTTTTCTAGACTTTTCTTCTAACTTAGCTTTCAGATCCTCGGCCTGTTTACTTTTCTTGCTACACTCCGATTGCAAACTACTTACTTTTCGTTTACAAGTATCCAACTCGGCTTTTAGTTTTTGAAGATTTAGTGTATTGATTTCTTCCATGCACTGTAGTTTCTCTCTCGCGTGTTTTGCGACACTCTCTTGGTATAATGTCTCTTGTTCTACTTGGTACGCCCAGAATGACATCGCTCTCATCGCTATATCCATAATTGTGTCCGGTCTCATGCCAGCTAAAACTATTGACTTAAAAGTCTCATTAGGCCGTAAATCCGCTTGTATCACATCGAATTTATCACGTAATTCCGACCCGCAAGCGGGACAAGTGAGTGCATTTTCAGCGGTTCTTTTGAACTCTCGTTTACCATGCTCGACGCAAAATGCGTGTGAACATGTCGTCACCCATGCTTGATGTGATAATGATTTTCTACATTTACGAAAATTACATACGATTTCCATTAGGTTGTTAATTCTTATTACAATTCTTTAAAAATATAAACAAAGTTTGAGGTTATGTGTCAAAATAATATTTTTTTTTATTGCATCAAATGACCTTCCTGTTTTTATTCCGCCAAAATTAGTGGCCAGCTACTATTTGTGATTTTTTGTTATAAAACCTTCAGAACTTGGCATCAACTTCTGTAGATATTTACAACGAATGTACAAATAAAAATATAAATACACTACAATAGGTTCTTTTACAGATTTAGAATGATTTTAATTTTTTAGGCAACTTTAGACAATCATCTAAAGACAGCGTGCGATATGACAGAGGTGGGCGAGACAGCATTAAGGGTGGATAGTCTTCTACAGGAGACGAATGATTTCGAAAAACTTTGCAGCTGTGATCTTGAAACTGCAGGGTCAGTTATAGATGACGGTAAGATTTATTTGCTACTAAAATATACAGGACAGTAATGTATAATCATTTGCTTTGCGTCCATAAAACATAAATTTAGCTTTACTTTTTAAAATGGCAATAAACCAGCCAGTAGTTTTGGTGTTTCTTACAAGTTTCTTCGGCAAGGCAAAGTCATAAAAAAAAATTCTTCACTTTTCATTTTGTTCCTTACAATTTACAATTAATATTAACTTCATTTTCTAGGAGAGAAACTGATGGAGGACCCGCTTAGTTCTGTAGATCATATAGAGTCGAAGTGCGAGGAACTGCGACGAACGAGTGCCTTGCTCAAAGACAAGATACAAAAACGAAATGTACTTTTGACCAAAGCGAGAGAACTCATGGACAGAATAGATAAGGTAAATTCATTTTAAACCTTAATTTCTCTGGCGAGAGTAAAAATGTTGAGAGGTGTCGAATGTCTAGCAGATGTAGAGTCACGCATTAATACCACCCGAGAATACCACTTATACTATGTAGTACCTCGCTACACCAAAGTTTCACAAAAAGAACACTACAATCACATCGTGAAGTTACTTTTTCAATGACAATTATTTTCCTTAAACTATATTATAAAAAAGTAATGATTTCTGATATTTACGCGAATACTACACATTGAAATGAAACTAATTTTAATCCGTAAAATTAGTTTCATATCAATTTAAAAAAAAGTATTAAACGTTGCCTGGAAGAGATAGCTCTTAGCGATAAGGCCGCCCATTGTTGTATGTTTTATTAATTCGTACCTTTTCTTTTAGTATTTGTTTTTTGTGCAAAATAATGAATTATCTATCTAAGAGGTAGGTACAGCCATCGGCACGTAACTTGGCAAGATTCGTTTTATGCGCAGAAGTCATTTTTTAGGTCTCTTTGGTTATCAAGCGGGGCGCGGGGAACAAGGTAACATCGTTCCGGGCGCGCTATTGGTTAACAGGTCGAGCCTCGCTCCCCGCAACTCGCCTAACGTCCCGTTCGCTCCCGAGTAAACTTGCGTGCACTAAAATGGTTCAGTTTGTTTTTGTTAAGTATTTGTTACAAGTTTTTGAAAATCTTATTTTGTCACTCTAAGTAGATCCCGACTTTTCATCCTGCAACCCGCCGGCCGTCAAGCATTAAATCAGTAATTACTTTATCACAATATTTTATTTTAAAATACATTTCTTAAGTATAAGTTTAACTATAAAAAAAAATCATTTATTACACCTCATTATATTTCAATCATTCTTATGTTTCTCTTCTTTTATGACATGACTAAAAATATGGCAATAAAATTGCAATATATTATATTGACCATGTTTTGTTGCAACTAAGTGCACCTGCGCGAACTACGCCAAAACCTTGCCAACTTACGTGCCGGGGATTATACTAATATATATTATTGATAGTATATTATTGATACGTGCCACACATATATTGCACAGCATAAATCTATTTAATCTGTCAGGCGAACAAATGGTGCGCGACTGGAGTGGAGATCCTAGCCGGAGAAGGTGGACTGATAGCTGTGGACAAGCTGCTAGAAGATGCCCAAAGCTTCGGTCTGACCGCGCCAGAGCCGTTCCGAGACATGCTGATGCAGTCCGCCACACAAGAGACCAGGGCGCTCGTCACTCAGGTAGATATTATAGACGAAGGGATCAAGCGTATAATAACTAGCAAAGAAAATTTTACTGAATGTTTTTGAGAGGTAGAGCCCAGCAAAAAACCCAGCCCAGGTGGCTACTCCTACTACCGGCTTACAAAAATCCTTAGTCAAATGATATAACGTTTGATTGGTGTTTTGTGTGCGGAGGGAGTCCAAGGACTATTCCTCTAAGGACTATACACATGAGCTTATTAATAACAGCGCAATTGGGGCGCTGGCGGCAAAAAAACACGAAACGGAGTCTCTCTGGTAGCACATGCTTAATAATATTGTCAATAAAGTACATATTGTTAATAATATAATATTGTGTGTGTGTGTATTTTCAATACAAAAATATTATTGTCAATATTGTATTGACAATATTATTGATCGTTATGTATTATTTATTGCGTACGCAATACAAGTACCTACTGGGGCAAAGAGACACCCCGTTTCGTGCTTTTTGATAATATGCACTCCGTCTATTCTTATCATTTTAGTCGGAGAGTACAGATTATAATGTTCTTGTCATAAGTCGTATTGGTAACATCATAGTACATACTTACTTACCTACTGTAATCCATTACCCAACACTTCCGAAATATTCTGTTGGCTACACGTTTTCAAAATGCAAAAGTACCTAGTACTCCCTTGCTGATGATACGGCTTAAGAACAGTTGAGGGCTGAGTATATGCGTTCTGTCAGGTGGCGCAAAGGGTGGAGGACGTGTGGCTGATAATGTCTGTGAAGCGAGCGTCACTGCAGCGAGCGGCGGCCAGGCCCGCGCGGCCCGTGCAGTCCGTGCCGCCGAACAGTGCCGCGCCAGCCGCGCCCGCGCTGTTACAGGTCAGTACAAACCTTTATAGTAAGCACCCACTTTTCTAGGAACGTTTACAGGTTCTGCGCGATATAATATTATGTACAGTGAGAGACATTTCCGGTTAATCAGCTTTCGAGGATAATCGCTGGCACGTAACGTCGCGTCGCATCGTGTGAAAACAGGTCAAGCGTTCGTGACCGCGACCGTACCTCTAGATGATATTATAACATAAAGTGGTTGTGTTTATAGGGACTGCTTTCTGGTCACCTTAGTTGAAGTAAACCGTTTAGCTTTAGCAGCTTTTTTGGTTGATTATTTTGGGAAGAGGTCTCATGATCGTTGACATGATAGTTATAAATACTTGTGCAAATTAGACTAATACATCAATACAGAAATACAGATGTCAAATTAAACAGTTATCATATTGATAACTGATTAATCTGCTCATTAGTCCTCAATACTCTGTATTGTTTTTCTTTGTTATTATTATATTTAGTTCTTTTATACTCTTGTACAATTTAAGTTGCTCATTATACAGCAAAAATCTTAACTCTACATTAATAAGTTGGATTGGTTGGATAGGATTAAAAACTAATTTAAAACCTTATTTATGTGTGTAACCTTAGTTATGATCGAAGACCAATAAATTAACCATTTTTATTACTCTCTTGGTTATTCAATTAGTTATGATCGAAGACCAATAAATTAACCATTTTTCTCCCTTGGTTATTCTACTTGTCATTATCAGGTACGTAAGCGAATAGTAACGCCGTTAGCAGAATCATTGCTATAGGTACGACGGGTACGACCAAGAAGCTTCTTGGGTACGACCAATATCATTGGGTATGACCCTTGGTACGACCGATGCAGCCATAAGGGATCGTCCATTAATCACGTGATGTTTTTTAGCAACTTTTTAACCCCTCCCCCCCCCCCTCCTTGTTATATGTGGTGAGGTTTTAAACTAAAAGCCAAAATCACGTGATTTTTTTGTACAAATTATAGTGAAATTTTCGGAATATTATTTTTAAATACAGGTACTTAACTGATTAAATGTGGAAGCGGAAGGCAACCTTTTGATGTTGAGGGGATGTTCCCGGCAACGGTGAGTCAAGGGCCACGTGCCGCTGTTTGGTTTAGCAATCCTGTATTCAACGACAAATAAATACACGTGATGTCTTCGAGCCTCACGTGATTAATGGACGCCCCCTAAACTAAAATCTAATTAATATGTAACTGTCAGATAAATGACTCTGTTCTCTTTTATCTGTCAATTACCTTTAATCCTTAGATTTAAGCAGTCCTTCTTTGAATTACCTATGCTGTAAGCTGTAACCGTTCTGGTATATAGAAGAAAAGTTAACATGAAAGACAACCCGCTTACTTGAATAGTAATTAAATAAACGTAATTTGTAACATATTCATGTACGTATTAAGCATTATATAATAAACGTCAGTATATAACTGACAGGTGAAAGAGAATAATCCTGTCTTCCGAAATTGGATTGAAGAGTCATGACGTAACTGTTCTAGTACCTATCAAACAACCATGTGCAATGTTAACATGAAACACACCTGTATGACCACTTTCTTGCGCTCACGCATATATACAAACGTCTAACTAAGGGAAGGGAGAAAAGCAATTACCTTACTAATTACTTTGTGTGTGTTTATTATGTAAGAATTGACACGATTGGGTCACTAATCATGCATAAATACATATTTAATTAACAATTATATCTTGATCCATATTTGGACATACTTTGTATTGTAGCTAGAATCAACCAGTGGTTTTCAATTTGCTTGTCCAACAAGTATGGTGGTTATACCTACAAGTAATAAACCACTTTTCGTTATTACCTTTTTAGTATTGATTTATGTACTCTTTACTTTTTTTACTTACGCATATAATTTATAATGTTCACATACTTAATGAGCTTAATACGTAATTAAAATAAAATAGACTCATTGTATACCCGAAACATAAATCTTGTTAGTGATTAGGAGTTACGCAATAATTGTCAAACAGTGGCTGTCTAACTGCGGTACCTACAAACGTCAATTAAAGTTAATGATGATTAAGTAATTCACTTTTTGAAATCGGATTATTTCGACACTCGAAAAGCCCATTAACACTTAATACGCTGATAGTGAGTAGATTTAACAATAATCGAAATTAATCATAAACTTCCCCGACAGTCGAAATAAATAGATTTTAAAAAGTTAATTGGGGTTTGTGAGTGCGGCAGTAAATCAATTACTTACAGCGATATTATAAATAATATCAGTAAATTATTGTAATAAACTACCTGGCCGCGCAGCTCCGCCCGCGCTATTTATGTCACCAAACGGTATGAAATATACCTAGCGGTATATATATACCTAGCTAGACTAGTGGTTGGTCCCATGTAAGGAGGGATCCGGATGGGTACCACCGCCGTCTCAGATATTCAACCGCCAAGCAGCAGTGTATAAAGTTACAGTGTAAAGTGCATTTTAGCCAAATATATGTATATTATAGTTTCTAGCTGATGAACTTTCCGGGCTCAAGAAATTAATGTGTTAGGTGACGGGGGGCAGTAAATTGCAGTAGGTACACTTTAGGAAGGTGTGGCACTTACCACCAGGCGAACGTCTTGCTTGTCTCGTTACTTAATTGAATAAAAAACACTACACACTTTTTTAATCTACCATAGCGGCAAGCAAGCGTGCGGCCCGCCTGATGGTAAGCAGTCACCGCAGCCTAATAGACGCTAGCAACACCAGAAGTTAGATATTAAGTCTTTGTGTCCGGTAATTTCACCAGCTACAGTGCCCTTCACACAGGAACACCGCAATGTTTAATTGTTTACACATTGCGCACTAGGTAGGTATCTACTTAAAGCAAGTTGACTTTACTGTTATTTCCTACAAGTTATGAACTTCTAAGTTCTATAGAAACTCTACTTAGCCACTGACATTAGCGCTTTCAGTAATAACTATGAAGTGGTAATCTCGTTATCGCTAATGAAGATATGAGAGTCGTGCAACTATTGCAAAAACCGGTGTGAGTAAACGCGTAGAAAGTACTCAAGCGGGGCGGGGAGTTCGCGCACTGCGCCCGCGCATGTCAAAGCTCAGCTTTCATACTAGGTAATAGCTGAGACGCCACCATACATTATGCTTTCTACCGCTGACAGTTTGCCCTTTGAATTAATTCTGAACGCTGTTATCGAGCGAATCTTTGTGACGTAAAAACTGAGTTTGCGTACATAGGACTATTATCGATTATACTTGTGTAGGTATACGTGGCAGCTTGTTCCGCAAAGGGATCGGTGAATTTAAATGTTACACCCACATTAATTTATAGCTATTTTTGATCCCATGGAGTAGTGGGCCAATAGGTCTAACGGCATTTACCAAGCACAGTTCTAAACTGTAACTGTGCTTCGGGGTCTACTGAAAACTCTCAGGCCTTCGGATTGACTTAGATAGTATATCGATGGATTACTGGAAAATACAATCACAGCAACACTTCATCATTCATCATTTCATAATTAGCAGCCAAAAGATGTCCACTGCTGAATATAGCCCCCCCCCCCCCCCCCCTTTGAAGGGAGGGTTTGCCATAATCCCCACGCTTGGCAGGCAGCTTGGGGATCGCAGTATAGGTGGTAGGTAATCCAATAGAAAGACGCTGCTGCCCGTCTTCCTGTTCTCGCTTAGTCGCCTTTTACGACACCCAACGAGAGGAGATGGGGGATGCAATTCTAACCCGGCACCCTACAGCAACACTTACAACTACCGAAATATCTCAAGACTTATTTGTGTCAATTTGAATTCAAAAACATAATAAATGGATTTTGACTGATGAAGTATTTAGTATGAAAAGTTTGCCGAAGATTAGAGTGCCGATGAAATAAAATAGTCCAAAGATGCCCACCAAGCGTGGGGGTTATGGCAAACATCCCCTTTTAAGAAGGGAGGCATTTGTTTAGTAGTGGACGTCTTCTACTTAATGATGAAATAGAATATGTTCCTATAGGATTTTCTCCACAAACAAGGAAGAAAATTGAAAAGAGTTAAGAATGCGGCAGTTACGTACGTTGCGTAAACGGTGTTTAATCGCATTTGACAAGTGAAAACAGTAGTTTTAATTAATCGACTACATTTATTTAATTTTACATACATTTCCTTGTAAACATGTCAGTAACAACTTGGCAGGGCTTCACTCGTCATACATAACATTGAGGAAGGAATTGTAATTGATGAATTTGTACCTACAAATACAAGAGACCTCGTGCGTGTCCGCTGTAGGTACATTTGGCTTGTAAGACCTGTATAGGTTTCAGGATAAAATACTTGGCAAAACAATGGCTTGCAATAGTATTGATCGGTATATGCCTACAAACAATAGTCTTATATGCAAGGCCTACCTTAATATGAATGATTACGAGCCTCCCAAAGACATTTAACTACTAAGGACTAGCCCGGCCCTAGCGTCACGTGCCCCGCCCGTGGCTATGAGTGCTGTTTTCATTTCAATGTGTAATATTCGCGTAAATATCAGAAATAATTATGTACTACGTAACAAATAACATTTTTAAAGAGAATATGCCTAATTTCTATGACAAAATGACTGAATGAGACTGCAGTTTATTTCCATAATGTACCTACGGGTCCGGGGGTCGCAACCCTGCAGCCATCCAAACAAGAAACCAAATAATATCTTCAAATCCTAAGTGTGAATCAAACAATTAACAATGTATTTTGTTTTGAAAGCACGCGTTGTCCACCATTGTTTTAGTGGCGCCAACTGGTGGCATACATTTTTCGGACCATCCTATTGCTTCAAATAAAAATGAATATATTATAACCATCATAGTAAAGCCTATGAATAAATATAATCATATCAAATAAATTTTATTTGAATTGTGGTATTTAATTACTAATGAGGGTTTCTTTTTCTATTTGTGGTGAAAGGTTCTGCGTTTCATATTCTGTTACATTACACGTATGAATACCTAATATGTCTAAATGATAATTTAGACTGCAAACTTAAACTGCAAAGATCTATAAATATTCCAAATATAGTTGTTTCAAAAATATTCCAAAAAAAGTATAAATTTGTATGTACTTTATATTCAAAATAAAATCATATCAGCTTTCGGTACGTATGCAATCTCTTCCGACTTGTCTTAAATGTCTGTCAACATTCCAAAAAGGGAAAATCCACAACCAGTTATACTAGTAAAAGGATTGCGTGCCTACGCAAACATGTCTGTTACGAAGTTTGATTTTCTCGAGGAAAATAAAACTTTTAACCTTACGCTTTGTAGGGTCCTGATTGTTATAAATATCTGTTTTACGCTGTACGAAATATTCTTAAAATAAACTTAAACTTTCCGTAATGAAATCTCTAAATTGTAGGGAATACCGCTTCAAAATCTATTTTGTAATTTTAAAAGAAGGCAGAGACCAGGGACCGTGAGTTTGTTTTAAATTATTTACAAGTAATACATTTCCACGTGTCATTGGAGACATTAGTTAAAAAAAAGATCTTAACGGAAGACCGGCGCTGTCCGCAACCAGCAAATTGGTGACACGTCCTAAATCTCTAATGTTCTTACTGTTTTGGTTATTCGTGTCGTCTCACAAATAAAAATGTATTCTTTTTTATTTCTAGTTGTTAGGTTTAGAGCCTGGTAATTTCATCAGCTACAATGCCCTTCACATCGTAACATTAGCAATGTTTACACACTGCTGCTTGGCGGCAAATTACTATTCTCTGATACGTAGCGATCACTTAGTTAACTTAAAGATGTACATATTACGTGACGGCTCTACCTGTGTGTGATTGTTGCAAGATATTATGTCTTAAGTAAAAAAAAACTATTTTAATACCTACCTCTCCTAAACTATTTTTTTGTTTATTTATCATTTAAATCTTCTTTCTAATACTTTTCAGATTTGTGTCTCCGTAACCCTGTATATATTTTTTTGGATTAATGTATCTCAAAATAAACATGACTTCCGTGGCGTATCTGAATATTTGATCCGACCTAATAATCCCCGTGCGTTATCTAAACGTTAAATCCATCGATATACTATGTTAAACCTGTTGACCGCGCCGCACCGGAACTCTAATTGATCTAAATTTACGCAAACCTGAGTCTTATATCCGAGACCGGATATCAATATAGGTTAGGGTGACGTACGTACAATATATTTGTTTATACAAGAAGATAAAAAAGGGGTCCCGTACTATCTAAAGCCACAGTTAGAAACAAAATTTAAAGTTAAGGCTGTCGTGCGTGACGCCTTGACACGATGCACGCAGTTATCAAACTTTTTTGATTAGATTTTAATGTGTCAAGTCACGATAGCTTATAAATCCGAGCATTTTCCTTTTTCTTCTAGAAGTCTCCTGCAATGTTGTTCTTAATATACAATCATCTATACAACTCTCGGTAACACTCTTTAGGGGTCGTCCAGTAATCACGTGATGTTTTTTTAGCAATTTTTTAGTCCCTCCCCCCCTCCTGGTGATATGTGGTGAGGTTTTAAACTAACCCCTCCCCCCCTAACCAAAATCACGTGTATTTTTTTGTACAAAATTTTATTATAGTTTATATTGAAATTTTCGGAATATTATCTTTAAATACAGGTACTTAACTGATTAAATGTTGAAGGGGAAGTCGTTGCCGGCAACGGTGAGTCAAGGCCACGTGCCGCTGTTTGGTTTAGAAATCGTGCATTCAACGAAAAATAAATACACGTGATGTCTCATTATACCCCTCCCCCCTCCTGGTGATATTTCGTGATTTTTTCGGAACCCCTCCCCCCCCCCCCATTCGAGCCTCACGTGATTAATGGACGACCCCTTATGAGTGCACTGTAATGGACATTTTTTGCCGTCCGATTTAGCAAAATCCGAAGTGTGTTCTAGCGGTTTGGGTTATGGGTCTAAAAAGTACGCTACCTAAAAGTAACGCCCCTGGCATGCGCCATCTTGACCAGTCCCTAGCTGGGACGCTGATTACACTTTATCTATGGTAATTGGGATGGTTATACTTGTACCTATGTTTGATAATAATCTATTTAGCCATTATATAATAATGTATAATAGATTTAGTGAATTAATATTCACTCACTCTATTATACCTACTTATATAGTGTTTGGCACAATGTATTTTTTCTCTACAAAAACGATGAAATTACAACTAATAAGAGTTTTAAAATAGTTGGTAAAGTTAGTTATTTGAATTTATATTATTTAGTGCACTGTAATTGACAATTTTTGCCGTCCGATTTAGCGAAATCGACAATGTTTCCCTCTTCGTTCAGTATAGTGGTCGATTGATCGCAGAAAATATAAAAGGCATTTTTTTTACAGTGTTTTCTATGTTGTCTGCTTTAAAAATGCTTAATATATAAACAATGCATAAACTTTCGTTAACGTTTGATCAAACGGAAGTTCTCTACATTACATTGTTTACGTTTAGAAACGGTATCGCCAAACCTCTATTTATTACCCTGCACCATGATATCCCATGTTTAATGGAGTGCCATCGACTAAAATGTCTTTGGACTGATATTTATGGTAGTGGGTAAGTGAAAGTAATAATGGTCACATCGACCATGAGGTTCTGTCGCAATATCCTGGACGACACCATGTTAGGATTACGATATAGGTAGTATGTACGCGATAATTATTTGTTTGTTGGTTGGTTATGGCCAACTTGTTTTTTTTCTGGGTCTCTGACTTAACGACTGCTCTCAAGACAACAACAATCGGCACCAACTTTTTACGTACCCTCCGAATCACGGAGACTTTTTCAAATGCCACTAAACGGTTACCCATCTAAGCCCCGCTCCTTCTTCTTATTATTCTTTTCTATTGTTGATGCCTATTAATTGGGCCCGGTAACCACCGGAACGCACTTTGACCCAGCTGGTTTCATTGTGCATAGCCCTTACTCTGTTGCTGAGTTATCGAAGAGTTCCTTATGCTGTACATAATCATCTGGTGTAGGATAGGGTACACCCAGATGACTCAATCTACCTCCTGCAAGAGCTTAGCTGTCACACAGTATGTGTAACATGGACTCTTTTTCATTTTCACAGAATCTGCAAGTATCTACTGTACTTGGCCTCATTCTGTGTAGGTGGTCGTTGGTGCCGAAATGACCCGTAAACACGTGCACCCTTTAGGTGCCTGATTTCTGATCTGTTTAGGTTTAATAATTTAAGCCCACAGTCCACGCTTGAGCTGGCGAAAGTTTTGGAGTAATTTATGCCAATCGCTTCTCTCCATTCTTTAATTTTTTCCTTCCTAGATTTCGCGTATAATGGTTGGTAGTATGTTCCATTCGGAATCCCTATAAATGGTTCAGAGCTAACTAGATGACTTTGTGAGCCGGCTCTCGCTAGTTTATCGGCCTTCTCATTCACCTCGACACCTTCATGTCCAGGTACCCAAAAAAGGCTGCCTCTTCGTCTTAATAGTTCATTGAAATTATATTTGAAAGAAGTTCTTCTACATTAATAGTTAATTTGTAACCATAGAAAACATAAAAACCGCTGTGATTATTTGCGTTGCGTAACCAAACTCGCATACTATACTGAGGCACACTTTTCTATAAATATGTAACAGTTTATAAACCTCTTGTATGCAATTAATAAATAATATCGTTATTAAAGTGTCAGGTCAGTGATGTAAGAAGCGATTTATATATATGAAATATATATATGTTATGTGAAATGATTTACCTCATATGAATATTCAATCGACACGTTTTGGGTTCAAATATGTGATTGGTGGCAAGGAATTTTTTATTGCATAGTATTAACGTAGTATCTTGTTTTTGTAACCTAGTGACCTAAGGATACGAATAGTATAAAAATCCTTCTCCTCGTCATCTTCTCAGTCTCCTTACAGTAATACTTAGCGATGAGTTATTGCATTCATTTTAAATACTTTCAACTCTTGCCCGTGGGAAGACCGGATAAGTATAGCACTTACTCATGTCCTCCCGTTGGGTGTAGTAAGAGACGACTAAGGGAAAACAAGAAAACGGGAAGCAGCGTCTTTCTATTGGATTAACTACCTACCACCTATACTGCGATCCCAAGACACCTGCCAAGCGTGGGGATTATGCTAACCACTTCTTTCTAAGAAGGCCTTTGTCTTAGATTCTAAGAAGGCATTTGTCTTAGATCATATAAACTACTAGCTGACCCGTGCAGCTCCGCCCGCGCTTTTATTACGTTTTGCTCCCCTTTTACTCCCTCCCCCCTAGATTTATCTCTCTCCATATGTCTCTCTCTTATAAAAAAAATCTAATTATATGCTCTTTTTCTCCTCTCTCTTTCCCCCTCCCGCTTCGGTTTCCGTCACGCTCCCCCTCTTCCTACCCTGTTATCCCCTCTCTGAACCCTCTCCCCCTCTCTCTTCTACGAACTTGCTCCTTCTCACTCCCCCCTTACTCCACCTAACTCCCCCGATCCCTTACCCCATCACCCCCTCCTCGAATCCCCTCTCCCTCTTTCTCCTCTCTTGCACCCTCCTCTCGTTCTATATATCCTCGTCAATCATGGTATCAGCGGCATTAAATATACTTTATGACCTATTCTCAGACCTCCCCGATATGCACACAAAATTTCATACATATCGGTTCACCCATCTATTTAATGACCTTTCCTTATATTGCTTAACCTTAACCTAATGGCATGAAATATACTTTACGGCCTATTCTCAGACCTACCCGATATACACACAAAATTTCATACAAATCGGTTCACCCATCTATTTAATGACCTTGCCTTATGTAGCTTAACCTTAAACTAGCGGTATGAAATATACTGTAGGACCTATGCTCAGACCTACCCGATATGCACACTTTCATACAAATCGGTTCACCCATCTATTTAATGACCGTACCTAACGTTGCTTAACCTTAACCTACCGGGATAAAAAGTATCCTATGTCCGTTTCCTGGTTCTAAGCTACCTCCCAATTTTCAGCTGAATCGGTTAGGCCGTTCTTGAGTTATAAATAGTGTAACTAACACGACTTTCTTTGATATAATAGATTAAAGTTCTATAGTGATTGTATGTTCAATTTCACCGATAGATGGCGCTGTTCATAATGTAAATCACGCTAGCATCGTAAATTACTGTCTAATGATATTCGATAATGAAAGTTCTAAACTTTTCGCATCTTTTATTGTTGCGACTTTACAGTCGGATAGGTATTGTATTACTACAATACCTATCTATACACTACCTGGACTTGGGGAGTTTCATTAAAATTTTATGAAATCACAAAAAAATGAATGAATTTTATGAAATCACAGAAATCTAATGAAAATGTCCTGGGTGTACCGGACCGGCTTACCCCTTACAAAAATTGTCCCTTCGCCAATGCTATATCTTATGCAAACTAAATGTCTGCTCAGTCCCTATTGTATATAGCGTAATAATACATATCTTAATGATTAACTGATCAGTCTATAATTACCCTATTCACATACAAAGGAAATTACGTGGCAATATGTGCAAGTAATGTTGCACTGCTTAGCCCCTATGAAACATAGCGTGATGTTTTATATACCAACTTATACCTTGACTTCTACACAACACATCAGTGAAAGACCTATCAAAATCCATCCACAGAACGACAGACAGACAGACAGACAGACAGACAGACAGACAATAATTCCAAAAAAAATTGTTTTGGCCTCTATGTCGATAGTATAGTATCCCCACATAGAAATTTTGGAAAAATATTCAATGTACAGAAAAAGTGCTTTTTGAGTTTTATTATAGTACTAGCGACCCGCCCCGGCTTCGCACGGGTGTAATTGAGAAAGAAAAGAAGTGAATAATTTAAAGTTACTGCCTTTGATTATAGAATTTCTTCATATATAATGTTTGTAGCTGACTTTTCGTAACGCAATATGAACAAATTTTGTTTAGAAGTGACGCGTGAAAGGGCTACGTATAGCTGTCTGTCCATGGGAAAAGTACTCGACGCTTAGGTTTAAGCCTGCAACGTTGAATCTCTGGGCTTGTGATTTGTTAATTGTATTTATAATTTTATTAGAAACTGCAGACGTGTACCGGTGCACAATTTGGGTGGATTAAGGACAGGAACAGGACACCATTTATTTAAAACCAATTTATGGAAGCAATACGGGCTTCCTTGTTCGGTTTCATCGTTAAGACGTAAACGGGGGTCAACCGAGGAATTCTTACCCACTAAAACCCCCGCGGCTATCACGTCGGCACATTAGAGGGCGGACCTGGGCTATCTGTCGGGATCTGCACCAGCTGATACCACTCAGTGCCTTGACTTTGAACCCGCCGCCCGAGAGGCACATTATAGTTCCCCGGGAACCTGTCACGGTGCTCACGGTTACAGGAGTCACGGGGGAAGCCTTTAATGGGATTTACGGGACCCTGTTGGTGGTCAACCGGGTATGTAGGATTCTTTTACACTAAACCCCCGACGGCCGTGCAATCAGCACATAAGAACCCCTTCTTGGGCTATCCGGTGGGATCTGCACCATGATACCCTCTGTGGCTTGCCTGTGACCCCGCCACCGGGGGGCACAATAAAGCCACCCGGGAACCTGTTACCGTGCTCACGGTTACAGGGGTCACGGGGGAAGCCTTCAACGTAAGCTAATTAAATTTATTTACTTAGATAAAACTTCTAAATAAATTCAGTTAATATAAAAACCTTCAGTGAAAAATTAAAAAAATAATAAAATTATCAAAAATAAAAAGTTTAAAAGTACACAAAAAAAATCCTAAAGAGATTTGAACCCGGACCCTGCTGCTTTTAGAAGACGCTTCCGTAACCTCCAGACCACGGCTACTCTCATTATATTATTCGAATTACTTGATCATATTCTTGTTATATGTCTGCTCAGTCCCTAATGCATATAGTGTGATATTTTACCTTATGTATTAAAGTTATCCGTGTACACTACCTAATGTGAGAATAGTTGTACCGCCATCGGTTGAGTAATAATACTGCTTTTTAACCCTGTTAAGGGATAAATTAAAAAAAAATCCCCTCAGTGGCTTACCTTTGAAGCCGCCACCAGGGGAGCACGAAAAAAAATAAGACACCTGTCATCGTGCTCAGTTGGGGAGTTATGTAAGTTATGGGGATCACGGGGGAGACCTCCAATAGGCTCCCAGGATCCTGCGGGCGGTCGAGCGCGGTATGTGGGATTCTTACCCTGTAAAACCCCCACTGGTGTCCGCACAAAATCGGGGGGGGCTGCACCGGGTACCCCTCAGTGCAAGGCAAGGGCCTTTGAAGCCGCTGCCGGGGGCGCATTAAAGCCCCCCGGGAATCTGTCACCATTGTCACAGTTAAAGGGGTGGCGGGGGGCACGTTTAATATGTCCCCGGGATCCTGTGGGGGATTCTTACCCACTAAAACTCCCGTGGCTGTCACATCAGCACATGAGAGGGGTTTTCCGATGGGATCTGCATCAGCTGTCCCTCAGTGCATTGTCTTTGAGTCCGCCGCCGGGGGCGGGGTATATTATATCCCGGATATTTACCTTATAATATAAAATATGGAATTAATGAAATTCTCTAGTAGGTACTTGATTGTTAACTATATATCTCTTTAGGCTTAGTGAACGTAAGCTATGTAAGTTTATTTACTTAGATAAAACTTAAAACCTTCAATGAAAAATTATCTAACCGATGGTGAAAACCGGTGCTATCGGATATAGACAGACTCGGATAGCGACTTTGTTTCACACTATGTAAAGATACTTTGACGTTGATAGGGGACAACACCAGCCAACCTGTAGAAAAAACCCTGACAGACAGACAATAAGTAATTCCAATAAAGTTTTGGCTTTTATATCATACGTACAATACATGCATATTGTATTCCTACCGAAACAGATATTTTGGAAATATTATATTTTCATTATTTTATTTTTATTTCATTATATTTGGGAAACAAACAAATGATACCACTTATTATTAATACCTATAAGATCCAATAGTACTAATATAAATTAAGTTTCCACTAATAAATCATAACATTAGAGAGAAGCTAACCACGTATATGCATGATTTTAAATTTAAAAAAAGTATTAAAAATATATTAGAGATAAAGTGTGCTGGAGTTAATATGAGTTAAATATTTAAAACATCGAATCTTAATATAAATAAAAAAATCAAAAACAAAGTTTAAAAATACAAAATGAAAATCCGTACACGGGTAGCGAACCCGGACAATCCGTGCTTAGAGGACGCTTCCGTAACCACTTGGCCAAGGAGCTTTTGTTTAATGTTTCGAAATATCTTATCTTATTTGTACCGCCATCGGTTGAGTAATAATACTCCTTTTTTTACCCTGTTAAGGGATAAATTAAAAAAAAACATGAAATACAAATTCAATTAATTTTCTTAACGAATGTCTGTGCAAAATTTCAAGTCAATAGGACCAAGGAATCGCGTCCTCCCATACAAACTTTGCCCCCCTGTTTGACCCCCTTAGAGGTTGAATTTCGCAAAATCCCGTCTTAGTGAGCACCTACGTCTTAAAAGGAACCCCCATGCAAAGTTTGAGACTCCTAGCACTTGTAGTTTCTGAGATTTCGTGATGAGTGGGTTTTTGTCTACTCTTTTATATAATAAGATAGATAGTCTAAGGCCTTGGTTCAACAGTGGCCGTCTTTTGGCTGATGATGATGACTCAACTCTCAGAATTTGATGTGACGGAAGACCGGCTAGACTGAGAAATAAACACATATAGGACTTGCAAGCTCAACTGATACATGTATCATTTTTTTAGAAATCATTTGATCAGTATGTATTGTCCTAACCAGTAACGAACGAGTATACGAAGTTGTTGCTCTCTACAGGAATCGAACCCGCCACCTACAGATTATAAATCAGTGGCTTCTAGCTAGAAGCAAACATTTATTCATGGGTCCGGGCTATTATTATGGTATTTTAGTCCCCGTGGTACAGCTTACCACGGGGACTAAAATACCATAATAATAGCCCGGACCCATGAATAAATGTTTAGTTGATGAATGAATGGAACTATTCTGTAGGTTATTGAATCTAACTCGCCCTTGGCCGCTTCAACAATCCTTTTAAATAGGCTTGTTTAGGCCGTGGCATTTAGGTATGGAAGAAAAAGAAGAATAAAACAAAGAATGGAAAATTAAAACTAATACAAGGTTACAACATTTCTTACTTGTGTTTATTTCACAAAATGTGTATGAAAATTAACGTTACATTCACGACAAACCTTAGCGGGTTTATTTATACGAAAATCGTGTTTGCTATTATTGGGTTCTATAATGGTTCTGTGTAGTTAAATAAATGTTTTAAATCTATACTTATAATAAAACTGTAACAGGTCCAATTCTGTACATTGAAGATATTTTGAAAATTATATTTGGAGGGCATTCTATATCCGATACTGAGGCCATAAATGTATTTCTTTTAATTTTTGTCTGTCTGTCTGTCTGTATCACGGCCGCGCATCACGCCGAAACTACTGAATGGATTCAAATGAAACTTGGCATGATTTGAGATCTTACTACGAGGTAGGACATAGGATACTTTTTATCCCGTAATCTAGCACGGTTCTTTTGGGAGAGGGGATTAAAGTCAAAATGAATACTTGGTTATACGCTTGGTCCGATTTTATCAATTTTTCTTCATAATTATAATAAATATTAGTAAGGGAACACTCATAGAGAGTTGTTATCAAGGTTTTGTAATCGATCGGGTTAAGCAACGTTAGGTAAGGTCATTAAATATATGGGTGACCGTTTAACACCATTTGAACTAAATGGGTCCTTGCTTTGGAGAGCAAGTAAAAAGTGGGTCCCAGTTTTTAACTGGCTATAAAAAAGGAGTTTATGTATTCGATGCGAATGTCTGTTATTAAAAGTTTAGTTAACGTAAAAAAATAGCGCATGCGGAGCTGCGTGGGTCAGCTAGTTCATGATAAATGCACCTAATGCCCCTAGGGAGCGACAGTACAGTAGGGTTATAATAGATTCGAGAGTTATGAGGAAGACGATACGCTGTTAACGGATTAGCAGAACCGGAAAATGTAGCGTAGGACGCCTTGTGACTAGGTGGAGCTTAGAGGAGATACCACTGGAGAGAGCATGATGCGCTAACCCCCTCTGCCAAATTTTTGTTCATATGGTCAGGTCATTCTTTATTTGTGTGCGTGTATTTTTGAATGTGTTGCGAGTTTACTATAGTGTGGGTATGCGTGAAAGTGTATCTGCGTGTGTTTACTTCGCCTCCCGCACCCCGTAAAAGTGCCACGAAAAATTTGTTCGGGGAATCAACGCGATACTAACTCCTTTGGTACTTTCTCTGAGAGGTGGAGTGACGATATACGCAAAGCAGTTGGTAATGACTGGATGAGGAGAGCCGAAGACCGGGCTCAATGGCGTGTATTGGAGGCTTATGTCCAGCAGTGGACTATTGTAGGCTGATAATGGTGATGAAGTGCGAAAAGTGATTCCTCTGGTATTGCGATTTACCAGTTATAACTGCAGTACCCCACACCAACCGGTAACATTCCGGTCCAGTCAGCGTCTTTTAGATTTCTTAATGTTCAGGAATCACAATCAATTTATACAAATAAAACTTCTCACGCTCTTAATGACGAATTGTAGACGTGTGACGTGTTTGGTGTGCTCCAAGTTTAATGCTTGCAACATTGTTGACATTTTAACTACATGTCTTAACATTGCGCAACGGATATTTCACGCCTAAATGGAATACATATACGAGACGTATTTGACCATCGGTGTTTATCGTGGGCTAAATGGTAGATGGAATCTAATGAATACCTATATTAAATGGTGTCTAATAATAATATTGTCGATACGGCGACCTCGATAGAATTGATGTAATTATTATAATCGTACCGCTTGTGCTGTACAAATACTAGTCAATATATCATTCACTAGTCGATATTGATGGTACGATAAAGCCTTTTTATGGTCGTTATAATAACAAAAGCAATAAAGACTGTGGGAGTCAAAGAAGTAACTATTACTGTAACTCTTATTTCTGGAAATAGCTAAGTATGATGAAGATCCTGTAGATATTAATACCTAGTCTTCATTAATAATCATTTATTCTATCTCTTTCTCTCTCGTTAGTTAACTTCGGCTTATCTCCTAACATTTAAAGGCAGCGCTGGCTGCCAGTAATTGGACAAATCATCATCACCATCAGCAGCCGAAACACGTCAATTACGGGTTTGGGGGCGCCGAACACAGAAAGTTCAATAAAAATGTCTTTTCAATTAATAAAAAGGTATAATCAATTTCTGCAATATGCGAGTAGTTCTTAACTTTAAATATAATTTTAGTATGTATAAATTTAGATAGGTATGTCTTAAAAGCTAAACGTCTGTTCCCACCGATGTTAGGTAAGGGAAAGCGATCTCATGAAGCCGTGACGTCATGAGCTGGGTGTCCGATGCGCGGCAAATGTCCCACGGTCTAGGGATATGCTGACGAGGCATGCTGGCTCGTAACACGTCCATAAACAAAACAAAACAACAAAAACAACAAAACACAAAACAACAACAAAACAAAACAACTGAACAAAATGCTTGGCAGGCGTCTCGGGGATGCAGTACAGGTAGGTAACTAGGTAATCCAATAGAAAGACGCTGCTGCCCGTCTTATTGTTTTCCCTTAGTCGCCTCTTACGGACACACAACGGGAGGAGATGGAACGGTGCTATTCTTAAAAAGTTTCAATTGGACATATACTTACATGTAACAAAATTAGGTTGACCCTTAACTACTAAGATTAGATGCTAAAACATACAATGGTATT
Source organism: Furcula furcula (assembly GCA_911728495.1). NCBI lineage: Eukaryota > Metazoa > Arthropoda > Insecta > Lepidoptera > Notodontidae > Furcula > Furcula furcula. Next base: position 8,326,606 of record OU452244.1, on the reverse strand, counting down.
TTTATAGTGAAAAGCTGGGTACACTCCTGTTTATCAACCATGACCTAAAAAACAGTGCGAAGCACCGACAGTCTTATATTTAAAGTTCCCTTTCAAGTTTCAAGGTACATTAGACTCTACCATAACTCAAAATCTATTTCACCTATAGAATATAGAATTACAAAACATATTACATTGGACCATGAACTTCACAGAAGAATTTCTTACATTTAACTCGATAAGGAATCGACGTTCAAAAATCAATGTTTTTAGGACCAACTCCCCGACTCGATCAACGAAAAAACATTAGCATCGATTATAGATAGATTAGTGGCTTAGGGTGACATAGGTTTGTCATCATTATCATACACTCGAATGGTAGTGAATGAATATTAATATAGACCGTTCTACTCTATCAATCATAGATAGTGTAGAGGCAATGAATTAACATACACGTAGGCGAATTCAAGTAAAAGCTGTTACAAAATATCTTGAGAACGTACTACGTAAGCACCTCTAACAATGCCGGTTCCACTTCCCGCTCCAAAGAATGTTCACATCAAGGCGAGTTGGTAACAGGACCTGATCTGCAGGCTGCGATAATCGATTCGCACTACATTCATACTGTATAAGTTACTTTGAATACGGACTGCGGCGAAGGGGTAACAATACCATAATATTTTAAGTGCTGGCGCAATACAAAACGGATTGTCCAGTTTTGCGTCGAACATTATTTTAATCCATTTTAATCGGGAATTTGCGTGATCTATCTTAAGGTGGCCATTGACGATTCGTCCATCAATCCAAATGGAGTGGACGTCTTCCAAAATTGTTCCGTGAATGTGAAAAACGTTTGCCAATTTATTGGACGTCGTCTAGCTTTGGATTTCCAAACGGATTGAAATCCATGCATCCAATCCAAATGGACGTCATCCGCGGCCGACTGTCAATGTGAAAAACGTGCGCCACGCCATTTGGAAGACGTCCGAATTGTCTGTGAATGGGCAAAATCGCGTCCATTTTTTTGGAATTTTCGTCTCAGTTTATGCTCTGGCGTTGACGGCGGCACATGTGCTGGATTATAAGAGCTCTGTGGCTGAGTCTATGAAACGTATAAATAAAATCCCCGGATTGCATTAAGGTTGCTGGAGAAATGTCTTTACAAATAAGTAGTGTCTCTGTACTATTATTTCCTATGATAATAATATTCTAGGACAATCTACATATGGCCATCCGATCCCAAACCAAGCAAAGCCTGTACTATGGAAACCAGACAACTGATACTAATACACTACTTGTTTTTAAAATAAATATTTCAATAGATAAAACACCCAGACACTTGATGGGAATCGAACCCACGAGCTGTTGGATAGAGGCCAGGGTGTCTAACCACTAGACCAACAGGCCCGTCCTTTATTGCGTCTTTCCTTGTATGCTAATTGTGTGTACAACAATTTTGAAATGTTGACAAAAAATATTACGTTTGCGCGTGACTTTGTATTAGGACTCAGTTGAAAAATACAAATCGCATCCATGTTTATGGCAAGTGACATATCCTGATTATCATGCTGTTCATCGTGCATTTATTTTATCCCTGTGGAGAAATGTAGCTATGAATGCTTTGTTGGATTGTTTAAAAGAAAGGGTCCTGACGCTAACTTAAATGCGATTAAAAAAAGATCCTTTAATCAATGTTCTCCTTTAACGTTTTTCCTATAGCGTGCAACATTCGAAGTGACGGTGCGTATGTCCAAATGGACGTACAGTCAAAGTGCGTATAATATTGTGCGTATTTCATTTGGAAGCATTCCAAACAGACGTATTGGCAGTGGCTACCTTTATATTTTGAATTCACGTTTCGGCCGGGTTACACCAGCCGTGATCACAACCAGACAACTGTCTGCGCAAAATCCCGATTAAAAATAATGTTCGATAATGAAACGCAAAAGTTTGAAAGTATATATTATGTGTGCATGTTTTTACATTACCGAACTTTACCGAAAATATGTGTGTTGCCAGTGATGACATATGGTACTGAGACGTGGTCCCTAACTGTTGGCCTTTTGGATAAGCTCAGAGTCACACAACGAGCTATGGAGAGAGCTATGCTCGGAGTTTCTTTGCACGACAGAATCCGAAATGTGGAGATTCGCTGAAGAACCAAGGTCACCGACATAGCTCTCAGAATCTGCAAGTTGAAGTGGCAATGGGCTCGCCGAACCGATAACCGCTGGGGAATAAAGGTTCTCGAGTGGCGACCACGAACCGGAAGACGCAGCGTAGGTAGGCCTCCCACTAGGTGGACAGACGACATTGTGCGCGTCGCAGGTAACCGGTGGATGCAAATAGCCAATTGTCGTTCATTGTGGCGTTCGAAGGGGGAGGCCTATGTTCAGCAGTGGACGTCTTCCGGCTGGTGATGATGATGATGACCGAAAATATTGTTCAATAAAATTCCGGGAATTGGTGAGGAACTGTATTTTGTGTCACTGTGTGAACTTGTTATCATATCGGTAGTCGGTTGCCCTTAAGATTCTGTTTTACCTTCTATATAATCCTGTAGATATAAGTAGGTCCCTAAACACGTAATACATTGTTTATGTACATAATCGTATCAAGGTCTTACGATTTCCTTGGATTTTTATCCAACTCAGCCCAGCTGTTGCAGGTTGAATGCCCTCTGATTATAAAAGCCACTTGTAACTTTATTGTGTAAAGAAATAGGGTCCATTTTTACAAGCTGCCACCTTATATGGCTTTCCTGCCATAGAAATTACATTCCCGATTCTAAAGGAGTCCACATAATTGGATTTGAGATTCCTTTGACGTGGAACTAACGACTCATGGGTACGTGCTGTAACTTAGTACCTCAGCTGGCCGGGTTACTTAGTAAATGGTAACATTCCATTCTCAAGGTGAGCAAAGCCTGGCACACTGTTTAGTACATTTGCAATGTAGACAAATATATTATGTCATTCCCGATAATAGACTGTAATTCTCTCAATAGAACGATTTGTTCAGACAAGTGGTAAGTATAAAAAAAGATTTATTGGTGGTCAGTTTTGTTCCTGGTGTAGGTACTCATTGTTTTTCTGGCTTTGGCATATTTGCCACGTATTTAAGTCAAGTTTTTGCGTACTCGCATTCATCCTTTTAATTGTCTTAAATATTACATGAACAAAAGCCGTCTACTTTACATGAAAAAAAGCTTTAACTGCTTCTATACTTTACATAAAATAATCCTTTGTGTTCTCTGCGATCACTACAACGAACATTGTATCCTCTAACACCGATTTCATAATTACTGATCCTATTTCAAATACTGTTCCAGAATAGGTAAAACTGTGGGACCTATATACCTTTAAAACAATGTATTTTACTACTCATATTGAGCTTTTCATTTCAGATCTTTTTGTTGGGTACAATACGTGGAACATATTGTATAATTCATGTATTTCTTTCATCCGCACTAGATGTAGCAGGTTTACTGCCACTAGTATTGTCATCGTTTTTGTTTCATCTCTATTGCTTTGTTACGGTGAACTATTCCTAGCAAATAGCGCACATGAGCTTGAATCTAACGTGAGAAAATATCAGTTCCCTTCCCGATTGTATTTAGAACAATCACCCATTATTCATCAGTTTCTAAGGTGTCAATTAAAATATGAAAAATAAAAACTATTCATTGGTAGATTTCTTTTATCGATGGTATATTTCGATTAAGACTTTTGTAACCAAACTGCAATAGTAAACCTTATTTTTTTACATTTGTTACATTATATTTTTTATAGCTTTGCCGGAGTTTTAATTCTCCATGCTTCTATTTTTTTGGAAATAATGCACAGCTTAATAGTCTTAAAGTTTGATCCGGTGAGGTATTTTTCCAATAGTTAGAGGCATTAATAATCTCGGCAGCATGTCCAAATTCTTGTTCTTTTCCACAATCTCGTATTACCAAGTTTGTCAATTAAATTATTCGAGGCATCACCAAAATGGCCATGTATGATTGCGTGTAGTTTAAATGCCGTTCGCCCACTTAGGACCTTATATAGCTCGCGTCGGGGCTTTGGCCAGTAAAAAGGACAGCTTCGGGAGCCTCTGGCTCTAATATTTAAATTTTCAAACGGGCTTATGATCATCTCAATGTTTTGACCAAAGGTCGTTTAAGATATCATTATTCCACAGTTCCTACGTACCTATGGGCTCGTGGTTTCTGTGGATTAGGATTTGATCTCGGTGAAAACGGAAAATATCCGTTACGCATAATCATTAGCTAGTCAGCAAACCACGTTCTCCTTCGTTCCGCCCACACCAGCTATTCACAACTGTTGTCTGTCCGAAGTATATATGCAGTTCCAGATCGTATTAAAACCTGTACAGGATCGTCGGTTCCATCTTTAATAAAATATTTACACTAGTCAGACATTTATCTACTTAGGAATAGACCGTCTATAGCGAGCATTTTCATCACAATACTTATTACCAGTGGTAATAAATCATTAGAAACGTGCGTAGACTCTAAGCCAACAAAAAATATTTTCGAAGAAAATATGCCTAATTTCGTGTTGCGATATTGCAAACCTCACTATGATAAAATGACTGAATGAGACTACAGTTCATTTTTATACTTATTTTAAGAATATAAATTGAATATAATTTGAAGAATATAATAAAAGTGGTAGTTATGGAAAGTGTTGACAGTTATGTGTATAAAGAAAATCTCAAAAGCCTCTCTTTAACCATATAGTATAGATAAATTACATAAATTCTGTATGACACGAGATATACGCTGTTATAGTACGAAAGTAATCTTACAATAGCATTGCTGTGGGGCAAGTGCGGTTAGTAAATCATATTGATATAACTATTTAATAAATTCCAGGGAACGATAGCACCAATACAATATTCACAGTAAAGTACAAAATTAAGCCTCTGTAAGAAATATACTTACGTATATACGTCACTACAATCTTGTAATTGGTATTACACGTCCTAATGTGTTGAGAAAGAGTTAATAATACATTTTGTAATTAATAAATATGTGTAAATATCCGTATCTTTATTACACAGCTGATTTCTATCACATACGTGAGATACATGGGAGAAATTTAAAAGGGGCCTAGAATTTAAATTTTATTTCTCCGTCAAGTGATAAATATACGATTTCTAGTAATAAAATAATTTGATTGTAAGGTGGAGTCATGCTCTTTCCAATTTGTTCATATCATGTAATTTAAATGAGAGGTCGTTGATTATATGTTTTTACGATGTGATCGACTGCCAAGTGACCACTAACACCTAACACTTGCGAATTCTCGTACAAATTATACTCGTAGTGAGATTCCAGTTTATCAACTTTTTTATCGACAAATAATCGACAATGTAGTAGTGTGTGTGTGGGTACAAGTTCAGACGATTCCAATTATAATTAATTTAACATTGGAACAAAAACAATGTCTCTCTCAAATGTCTGCATTAAAACAAAAGTTTCAGACAAGTCGGATCACTTTCAACAACGAGTTCAATCGTGAAAAGGTGAAAGATGACAAACCTTAATAAGGTTCAAATTTCGACTAAATTGAAGTATCTGAACATGCTTTTACATGTAATTTATCTATTAAATCCTGCCCTCATTAATCCCTCCATACTAGATTTACCAAGCACATTGTTGAGGAACGTTGTCCATAAAGTTGAGTGATTTTATGTTAGTGGATTATGCTTACTACGCTTGACTTAAAGTGGTACTTCGAGCCGGACAACTTGTCATATTTTATTACCTAGTTTTGTATAGTTTCTTCAGGTAATCTTTGTGTGTTTAACTTAGAAATATGTGTAATAATCTTTTTAAAGATGTCGATCGTAGCTCGACAACTTAAAAGATTATTCCACATACTTCTAGTGGCGTCCGCAAAATTCTAAATGCCCCTGTGAAAAAGGCGTGACACACCATATCTGTATAATCAACACGTGTCAATCAATTGATACACAATTTAGAAGTTCAATGCCGGAGACGGTAACAACATAAACGATGACTTGTGAAATTCGAACAAAAAGAATTGAATTTTGCTTGTGCGCCGTCATCTTTTCGTTGGTACAACAAAAGATCGCGGCTCTGTGTGAGTGCTAGTAACCTACAATTTATTGCTTTTTAATTTCTTAAATATAATTTGTATGTTTTACACAGCACTGTAGTCGGCGGCCTTCCATTATTGTGGTACGTTACACCTGTGATTCCCTGCCTCAGTGAAAGTCTTGTGCTGCTATCGATACTCGGCTGTAAAGCTTACCGTGTTTAATGACATGCCCAGATTCTTGGACACTGGATCGATCCATCTCCTGGGGCTTCTCCCCTCGATTTTTAACTTTTTTTTCAGTGTCACTGGCAATTTCTCTGAATTGGTGAGCCAGAGAAGGCAGCCTTCGGGGTATGTGGTCTGAAGATAGAACTGTAGAATTCCCTTTGTGTATACCGTAGAGAGTTGAACTTGCGTTATAGCGGCATTTTTTCAATATGACCGCTTCGTCGAAACCTCGTTGAGTCGTAAAATACTTCGCCAAAATGCTACATGAAAGGAATAAATATGGAGATATCAACAATCTCGCCGGTGTACTGTATGCGCTAGCGCAACCGGTATAGGGCCTTTTGATTACACCGCACACAACCAGTGCCAGCTAATTAACGAAGCTTTCGTTGCCGCCTTCCGTCTTGTGATGTGAATCTGTGAAATCAAATGAAAGTTCGCCATTTACTTTCGAATAAATCGCAATGCGTTTGTGATCCAGTTTTGTGTCAAAAAATACGGATCACGTACCAATGCTGACCTGGAAAACGCGCACATGCACGGAATTTACAGAATAATGAATATACACACCAAGTTTATTCGTATGTCTCCAAGAACCTTCATACTATCCCGTGGGTAAGGCAATTATGCATAATTATTAGATATTTTTGGGCAACTTAATGAAATTTATTTTCATGTTATTATTAGGCAATCGTCAAGTATTAAATTTGTCTGTATTATTAGGGCTGCTTGTTTCCAAATTTCTTCGTATCGCCTCCTAGCCGTGTTTTCCACTTACTCTATACTGTTCACTAGTATATTCCGTGTTGTTTTTAAAATAACGTAATACTCTTTTAAGGAAACTAACTGTTTCAACATAATTCTTGCATAAATTAAAATGAAACACTAATAATAGTAAATGACAATCTAAACATTGCTTAAATAGGCTATACTATTGTGAAAACACAAGTAATTAAATAAATGTTTCACTTCCTCGTTACTCAATGATCCAATTTAACTAACAACTTATTCTTTAGCAAAAGATAGGTACTAATTTCTGAATAGAATTGTAAGTTCAATCGGTAAGAGTCCTCGTATACAATCATACGCATTATCTATTAATTTGGTGTGCTCGTGTTTTCTAGTCATTTGTGATTCTATGAACAATTTTAAATTATTTATCAAGTTCCCTACTTAACTAACCGCTATTTGTAAAGCCATGGTTACTAGGTCATATTACAGTACCTATTGGTCTTCCAAAGCCGCCCTCTTGTATTGCAGAGTTGACATGGTCACTAACTTCTCAATCAAAATGAATGGTGCCTTGTTTCCTAATTCAGGTTCGGTTAATTGACTATCAAATACTAAATTACCTAAGAGTTATTGTATTACTTCATTCGTATTGTCGGTGGGAAATTTGAATACAATGCGTGAGACCGACAGTTACCTCGTCTTACAGTGCTCTAATTAATCATGACGTAAATTTAACTTGTGCTAGATTGGAACTAATTAAGATGATTGAGTCTGTTCAAATCGAATGCTCGAGTAGTAATGTAATAAGTCTGTAAAAATACTGCTTCATGTAAGAGATTGGTCGTGCAAGTGGTTGGAGAAATTGTCAGGAATTTGAGCTCAGGCTCAAGAGACTTATAATGTCTCTGGTGTATGTCTATGGGCAGTTATTTCGCTTCCATTAGTTTGACAACCGTATTCGTGACTCCATAAAAAATGTTGATTAACGAAAGTGATGATTTTGAAATCATATGCATAACTCCATGTCCGGTAATTTTTTATACCTGACCTGTCACTGTGTTTACAGAAACCATACTTGAAAATATAGCCAGTAAAATAGGGATGTAATTCCCATGCCTCATGTTCCTAGTACGAAGATTTCTTGGTAATCCTTACTACAAACAAACGTAGCCTGTGATAAAAATACCGCAGACATGGCTATTATGAAACATTGACTAAGAATGCATGTTTATCGAATATTTGTCAACATAGCGTCATGGTTGCGTTGAATGAGCATTATTTACTAGATGTGCGCATGCGACGGCTCCGGCCATTCAGTACCACCGGTGATCTGACGATGGCCACAGAACAATCGATACGCGGTCCTGATTGTGTAACCTGTGCCATGTGTAACCTTCAAATGTGTAACGCGTTTGCATTGTGATGTAACCTATGTTTTGTTTTTTACAAAACATATTTGAACAATGCCCTTGGTAGGCCTCTTAACAACTCTCATAAGTCTAGTGAACTGCGAGAATAATTTATGTTTTTACGGCTTTGACCTTAGGCAACTCTACCTTATTGTTTTTAAAATAGTTTATGTATACTTAACTTACGGTAACGTGGTTACACATTATGCTTATTAAATCATATTTTTGGCCTTTTCGCCAAGAGAAAGAAATAATATAATTTGATCTTCGCGTTGATAGAGGACTTCCTTGCCGGAGGTGAATGCAAGGCGCGGTCTGCGGGTTGGCGGGCTGCGGGCACAGCAGTCTGCCCGATGAGCCGTGGCGCGGCGGACTTGCCGCCGAGCGTAACCTTCGCACCGTTCATGTTACCCTAGTACTCCTCGCCGCTAACATTATACTAGTAAACTCGGAATATTAGTGAAAAAATATTACAGTGTTGATAACTGTGCTCTTGTGACATTGCAGTGTCAGTGACTTCTAATTGTTAGTGAAGTGATGAATTGGGACGACTAAACGAATTATATCGTACGGTGATGTTGACTTAGACGAAGGAATTGATGTTTCGAAACGATCAGTAATTAGTGCATCGGGAACCAGGGTCATCCTGATGAAGCGGTCGACGTGGGTGGACGTGGAAACGGGCGGCCGCCTCGGCTGCAACGGCGAGATCTTCTGGAGCGAATGCGCCGAATGTGACTGCGTTTATTGCAACCCAAACTACGTTTGCGTCTGTAGTGACAAGGTATAATAATAATTTGATATATTGAGTTGTGTTTTCATATCATATTGCCCATTGTCGGCGAATGCCTCCGATTGTAAATAAAGCAAACGACGTTGCTCATCGCAAATGTAATAATTCGTATTCCCAGTAGTAAACAATGGTCTGTAAACAAACATTTAGACGGGTTATTTCGCTTCTATACAGTATACACTATTGCCGCAACGGAAGAGAGGCAGTCTGTCGCAGATAAAACTCCGTGTTCAAACATCGTTATCTTTTTTGAAATGGTTAAATATTTGTTGACTTCAAGGCTCGTCGACCTTTTAAGATCGCGCCCGATCGTGAGAAATCACGAAGATTGTGATATGAAATTGCAATATTCTTTTGAAATGTTTACCGTTTGCAGACTAACCATTTGACATACAAAACGTGCATTTCTATAAATTGTTATGAGTATGTTCGCACTCTGATAGATAACCCACTTTCGTTCGCACATCACATCAAGAAATAATAGGTGTGACGAGGTGAACGACTATTGAGGTAAATCACGTCTAACGCGAGAATGAAGGGCTTAGAAACCAACGTATAATGGTCCACAACCAAGCTGATGATATTATGAGCTTCTAAAATGATAAGAGGAACGAACCCTCTCTCAAAATTGTAAAGCACACCGGATTCCGTATTTTGTAGAGCCGTTTGATTAAAAAGCAGCGTTTTACCATCCATCCATCCATCACCGCTTAGAATCAGGTGAGATTATCAAACACCATCTGCATTAAACAACAACACCTTTAGATAAAAAAAAACGTTTAAATAATATGGTCTGAAAAATGCTCTTGTATGATACTCTATGGTATTCGATGTGACGTAATGAACGAGTTGGTTTTAAAGAGAGAGTGCGTACATAAAAAAAAAGTTCATGCTCTGGTAGCCGGTAGTTGAAAGGTTAATGAAGCAAATGATGTAGTAGATGGGGCCAGAACTAGGCGATACATATCCAAGAAATAAATACTCTCAAATGAATAAATTAGTTGTTCTAAAGAGAAGTCTGGAATCTCTTGATCTGGGCGGATATGTATATATTGAACAGTGGGAAAAGGGAAAAAGTGTCCAATAGAGTATCTTAAAGCATATTGACTCACAATGTACGAGTATTTGAGCTATCGTTCGAGATTTATTCCCCGCGATATCTCGCTCTTGTATACTACATAACCTGTACATATTTTCCGGATGAAACTAGTCATAACATAATATTCTAATATTTAATTCTAAATCAAACACACTTAACTTTAGAAAAATTGGTTCCGCCGACAGGTATTGTAATTAGAGCTACATACAACATTTTGCATTATTAAAGAAAATGTTCATACTCCGCTGAATATCAAATTTTACGTCAATTCTAAAATATTCTACCTTCTACCTTGAAATGAATGTCATATTTCTTCATAAAAATTGCGCAGCAGATTGTTAACCAACTCTTTTATGCTAACGGCAAAGCATTCTGATATCAGCCTATATCAACAACTCATTACAAAAATATATAATAGCCCGCGGTATGCTTGGATAAAGTAGCATCACACCATGATCTGCTCTACTCGCTAAAACAACGGATTTATCGCGATTTAGTTGTGCACATTGCCTATAGGTATATCGAAGTGTTGAAGTGTTTGTACAGCAACGCCACCATGTCGATCCGACTACAGGACGAGTACTAAACCAATCCGATTGCAGAAAGGCGTGAGACAGGGGGACGTCATTTCTCCGAAACTGTTTACGAACGCATTGTAGGACGTTTTCAATTTGCTCTTGGACTGGCACGGCTTCGGCATCAACATCAATGGCGAATACATCACTCACCTTCGTTTTGCCGATGATATAGTCATTATGGCAGAGTCGCTGGAGGACCTCAATACGATGCTCAGCGACGTCAGTATCGTTTCCCAACAGGTGGGTCTTAAAATGAACATGGACAAGACTAACTGTCGAACCTACAAACGTCAATTATAGTTAATTGTGATTAAGTCATATTTTGTAAATGGATTATTTCGACTTTAGAACCCAAATAATACTTAATAGTGATTAAATATATCAATATTCTCGTAACTAGTAGGTACTAAAAGATAATCATAAGAGACTCGGAGATTCGAAATAAATAGATTACAAAAAATGACTTAATTGCGATTAAAGTTAATTGATGTCTGTGAGTGCGGCAGTAAGATCATGTCTAATGTCCCTGTACCACCCGTACCGGTAGTCGTTGGGAACGATACACTCGATGTTGTTGACCATTAGTCATTAGTCATTTATTAATTAAACAAGAAACTTGTATCTGAATAGAACACAAAATAATATACACAATAAAAATACATTAAAATTTCACAAGTAGGTACTTCGACCTGTAAATTAAACAATATTATGGTCAACGCCTTAAAATTTAAAATAATTATATTGGAATAATTAATTGAAGATAAATTAGCATAGATTGATAGAATTAGATAGATTGATAGAATTTTGAAGATAATTAAATAAATCAGAATTAACAAAAATACAATAAAATTTAAAAACCCAATAAGTATGTCAATAAATTATCCGAATAAAATTACAATAATACATAACATTAACTCAATAATATTACAATTTTGAATTTGAATTCATTAGATCTACAGTTCGTCCACAGCATATAGACACTTGTTCAATAGGAAGTTCTTTAGTTTTATTTTGAAAGCGCTACTGTATACAGCTCTTTTTATATCTAGAGGCAACCTGTTGAATAATTTTACAGACTGGTATCGTGGACTATGTTTTGTTATTCACCAAGTCCAATCTTCGGGTGCCTTCCCTTAGAAGAACGACAGGTTCTTCTACTGTCTCATATTCATGTATGTGTTTCGCCATATTACTTAAAAGTACCAGTACTAAAAGACTTGGTACTGTAAGTATGCCTAAATCTATAAAATGTTGTCGGCAACTTTCCCTTTGTGAAATGCGGACCATAGTACGAATTGCACGTTTTTGTAGTACGAAAGCTCTTTTACTATTATATTCATAGCTATTTCCCCAAAAAAGTATGCTATATCTAATTTTTGACTCTACGAGTGCAAAAAATACGATTTTTAGCTGTTCTATGTTGATTTCACTTCTCAGGGCTCTCAGAGCGTAACATGCTGATGATATCGATGCATCAATTGCTTTTAATTCGGGTTTCCAGTTTAATAGTTGGTCAATATACAGGGTGGAATTTTGTAATGCCACCTGAAGGGGAAGTACTCTTAATACTGTAGATAGAAAATTTTACTCAAAGAAAACATTCCTTTATTTTTTAAAAGAAAGAAAACTGCATTCGAAGATTTTTTAAAATTCGCTTGCCGCACCCGGTAATCGAACCAACTAAAATCTCTAAAAGTTGCACCCTGTACTTTTATTGCATCGATAGTTAGGGTCAATTATAAGGATGAAATCTCTCTAACAAACTTCATAAATTAAATAAAAGGAAAACAATGAAATCTTAAATTATTTACAAAAAATGGTAACCTAATTAATTGCTCGAAATGGGCTCCATCTTCTTGGTTACACAAATTTATTCTTCTAACGAATTCATTTCTAGTAGCCTTTAATAACGTGTTGTGGTGAATGTTATAAATCGTATTCTGAACTTCAACTCTCAACTCGTTTACATTCTCATAAGATTTAATGTAAAGGAGACAGATACAGTTTCATACATTGTCGGGCTATACAATTTCATGCATCGAAAAAGATGAAAATGGTGTCAAACTATAGATAACATAATACCAGACAACTTCTAAAAATTCTGAAGAATTGGACAATCTGAGAACAGAGTTATAAGCCACTAAGCAAAAGTGAGGTTATGATATGAAAAGCATATAGTTTATCACCTGATTTTTATGTGCTGTGGATATTTTTATGTATTTCATTGTATACAATAATAGGATACTTCAGATATTGGCTATAAAGGGATTTTTACTCAACTGCGCCAGAAGGAAGGTTATGTTTTTCTAGCGTACATACGCAATGTTTATTTCTTTGGAACTACCTACTAAGCTTAGCGGTTTAACTTATACTAAGTCGTAAGATTGCTCTTAGTTATGCAAGGGATATGGCTGTATAATAATAATGTCCTGGGACAACATATACATAATTCACATGGTCATCTGATTACTAACTAGACAGACCCTGTACAATGGCAACCAGACAAGTGATACAATACATGATGTGCACAAATAAATGCTTATTTTTTTTTACCACCAAGGTGGCAAGCAAGCGTCCCGCCTGATGGTAAGCAGTCACCGCAGCCTATAGACGCTAGCAACACCAGAAGAATCGCTAGCAACACCAGAAGAATCGCTAGCGCGTTGCAGACCCTTAAGACATTAGATATTAAGTCTTTGTGTCCTGTAATTTCACCAGCTACAGTGCCCTTCACGCCGGAACACAAAAATGCTTACACACTGCTGCTTGGCGGCAGAATATCTGACACTGCGGTGGTACCTACCTGGACGGTTCCTTGCACAAGGAACCTACCACCAAGTAAAAAAAGTAAGTGAGTAGGTATATAGATAAATAACACCCAGACCAGTGGGAAGCGAACCCACGACCTATTGGGCCTGAGTGACCAACCACTGGACCAACAAGTCCTCTCATACAGTAAAAAAATCTAATAAGGGTCTAAATAGACTTCTTTCTTCACCCTGTTGCCACCCAATGCTGAGTGAAAGCCTCCTCCAATGCATGCCACCCTTCTCGGTCTTGAGCTTTCCTCATCCAGCTTCGTCCGGCTACCATAACTAGGTCATCAGACCATCTGGCTAGTGGTCTGCCGACGCTTCTGTGACCCGTGCGCGGTATCCGCTCCAGTACCTTTCTTGCCCATCTCTCGTCCTGTCTACGGCATATGTGGCCCGCCCACTTCCACTCCCTCTTAGCCACGGTTTAAATAGACTACTTCAAATAAATACATACATACGTTAAGTTTAAATCTATTTTGTTTGCAGTCGGGGTTTTTGTGCTTTTAGGTAAATAGTTTTTATTTTTACTGGTTTTAAGTAAAAGACACTATGATATATAACTTTTTTATTCATCTTTTTCTTAATTATTGAATTAATGATTAATATATCACCTAAAACCTGATACCTGGCTAAACTAAGGTACCATATTATAGTCATATGGCCGCAGCAGCTTACAGTGCTCCTTACTCGGGACGAAGTTTTTGGATTAGAGACCATATGTACAGCATATACGATTTGCTGCTACTATCTGCAACAAAAATACATAGTGAGTGAAGTATTTTACAGTAAAAATGAGCAGCTACCGTTTAAAAATAGTATAGTACCAGTAATATGTAGTACACATAAAAACTGATCTAACTTAGAGATGCAATATATAGGCCAAATAAGCGGGTAGTTCTTTGGTAGGTCTTTGGTTTGGTTTGGTTTCAGGTAATATTATGACGGAGGTGAGTATACTTACAGGTTGTGGTGCAAGCCATTGACGAATCACTGAAAGTACTCTTTCATCATCTAATCTAAGGCATGTCGGCCTAATGTAGCGACTAGTATTATATATTTTTCTATTTTTATATCAATTTACACATCGATCCTTAACAACAATTCGGTCGTTAAGCCAGCCAGTTAACAAATCCAATTTAGTTGGCTATGCGAGCTTCGTCGTCGCGTGTCCGGTATAAATACTAGATCAAGTTAAGGAAGATCAGCAGACCGTAGTTATAAAGTCGAGGAATAACAAATCAATAAAACACAAACGCACAAAACGATACGACATGGACGAGTGATTTCACAGATTAATAGAGTTGCCATCTGTCACGTATTGTAACAAAGGTAAAAAACGGTCTGGTTTCAACAGACTAAAAATACGCAATAAATCGAATTAATTAATCGATATGTAAATATTTATTTCTCTACGTATAAATATATATTTTTCTTGATTATATTTCATAGATTTTATGTTGTATAATTATTTTCATTGATTTCGATAGATTAATTCACTTTTATTTTATAATAATGCTAACTGCATTATTCAAAATGGAGATTTTATACTTTTGCTTGAACACATCCACGATAATCGATAATCGATTCTATTGTATTTGTTACCTAAACCTTTTCCTATTTTCTTTCCCAAGATTGATTAGGAGGCTGATATTTGTGCACATTGTTACATAACAATATAACCATTTTTTTAAACCATAACCCATCTTATTCGGCGTTAGCCCAGAAATATCAGCCTCCTTTGATTTTTTACATATCCCCACAAAAAAAAATCTAAAGGGGTGAGATCTGGTGATCTCGCAGGCCATCTGATTGTGCCGTTTGTACCAATCCAGGTATTAAAATGGTTATTAATGTAGGCAGTAGTGATTCTGCTGTTATGGGCTGGAGCACCATCTTGCTGTAGAATTATTTGGTTTCGCTCTTCCTCGGGGAAACCATTTAACTCATTTCTTAATAAATCCAGTATTTCTAAATACTTGACAGTGTTTAAGTGACCTTCGTACATATGGACTAACACAACCATATTTCTCATAATTCCGCACCAAACGTTGAAAGAAAATCTTACTTGACTGTAAGTTTCGTGAACACGAAGAGGATTCACTCAAGACCAATAGTGGTTATTGCGGCGATTGTACATGCCGTTATTGCTGAAGTTGGTTTCGTCAGACCATACAATGTTACTCAAAAAATTAGGGTTACGGTAAATTTCTCTTAGCATGTCTTGACAAAATTGTAGTCGTCTCTCACAATCCCCAGGATGCAATTTTTGTACCAATCGACTATCGCGATAACATTTCGAAGTATGTAAAACATTTAGATCAAAATCGAAGTTGTTCTGCTGAAGAGTTTGCCGTCGCTTTTTGAAACTACCCGTATTCTTTAAATTTTCTACCATTCTTTTCAGTACAAACCGAGTTGGTGCCTGTTGATCTCGATATCTCTCTCCATACCACTGCAGAGCACGATTCACTCCTTTGTTATTTAAAAAATAAGCTTCCGTTAAATCAAATTGTTCTTGATAAGCCATTTTTACCGTGACACAAATATGAAATGATTTGTAAAAACAATCAAATATGAATAACAGATGAAAATCAAATGGATTTGAAAAGTAACATTCCATATTTAAACTACGACACACAGGGAGTTATGTCGCATCTAAGAAAGGAGTCTGCATTACAAACACGTGCAAATTGCAATCGTCTTATCTAAATAGTAATACGTCATTTTAATGGATAAATGACGTCAATGATAATTATTAATTAATAACATAAGTAAACAGATGGATCTTTGAGTAAAAGTGCTTTAACTTGATCCATTGAATTAATAATTTAAGATTTCATTGTTTTCCTTTTATTTAATTTATGAAGTTTGTTAGAGAGATTTCATCCTTATAATTGGCCTTAACGATCGATGCAATAAAAGTACAGGGTGCAACTTTTAGAGATTTTAGTCGGTTCGATTACCGGGTGCGGCAAGCGAATTTTTAAAAATCCTCGAATGCAGTTTTCTTTCTTTTAAAAAATAAAGGAATGTTTTCTTTGAGTAAAATTTTCTATCTACAGTATTAAGAGTACTTTCCCTTCAGATGGCATTACAAAATTCCACCATGTATATACCCAAAAAATTTACATGGTCAACGAGTTTAATTTCTACTTCATTTAAGGCAACATTTAAATTATCTTTGTTACGGGCTGTAGTTTTAAATAAAATTGTTTGTGTCTTTTTACTATTAATAGATAATTTATTTGCCGTGAACCATACATGGAGTGCTTTTAACGTAGCATTTACGCTTTCTGTCAACTGTACCATGTCATTAGCTGCCACTATGGCATTTGTGTCATCTGCAAAAATTATTAATTCAATGTCCGGTAAAATTAGTCAAATCATTAATAAATAATAAAAATAAAATAGGTCCTAAGATAGATCCCTGAGGGACACCCGTTGATATGTGTACAATTTTGGATTTATACCTTTTCTTATAATTATTTTCAGTTTTTTCAATTTCCACGTACATTCGCCTGTTTTTTAGGTAGGAAGAGAACAATCGCAAAGCATTTCCTCTTATTCCGTAATGCCTCATTTTAGTTAGAAGTAATTCATGGTCAATTGTGTCAAATGCAGAGCTTAAATATAAGAAAATTCCCGCAACTCTCATTTTATTATTTATTTTGTTTATCACATCATCCAATAACGTATATATGGCGTCTGATGTGCCAACACCCTTTTGATAGCCAAATTGTCTTTTATTTAAGACTTTATTTACTCGCCGGTCGGTCCAACTTCGACAAAGAGGTCGCCCGAAGAATCCAACTTGGATGGGCAGCGTTCGGGAAACTACGTGACATCTTCTTATCTGAAATTCCGCAGTGCCTGAAGACAAAGGTTTTTAACCAGTGTGTGTTGCCAGTGATAACATATGGTACTGAGACGTCGTCTAGAACAGCTGGCCTTTTAGAGAAGCTCGGAGTCACACAACGAGCTATGGAGAGAGCTATGCTCGGAGTTTCTTTGCTCGACAGAATCCGCAATTCGGAGATTCGCCGAAGAACCAACGTCACCGACATAATTTTCAGAATCTGCAAGTTGAAGTGGCAATGGGCAGGCCACATCGCTCGAAGAACCGACAACCGTTGGGGAAGAAAGGTTCTCGAGTGGCGACCACGAAGCGGAACGCAGCGTAGGTAGGCCTCCCACTAAGTGGACAGACGACATTGTGCGCGTCGCAGGTAACCGGTGGATGCAAATAGAAGTAGAAGAAGAAGAAGAAAAGCATTTATTTGCCAAACACTTACGTAACACATATAAAAATAACAAAATAATAACGGATCTTCAATATTGTGTGTGGACAAAAAGGGCTCTGCCTCAGAATATTGCTGCCAAATCGTCAAGTGTCGTTCATTGTGGCGTTCCAAGGCCTATGTTCAGCAGTGGACGTCTTCCGGCTGGTGATGATGATGATGATGAGTTGTGAAAGGGACCGCACGGTGTTAGATCTTGCAACTGCTGTAGATCTTGTGCTCATTTTCTAAGAGTTTAAAAGTGCATCTTATTGATAGCGCAAATCTGAGTGTGAGGGACGTTATAAAGAACCATTTATGAATATCTAAAAAATATCACCCACCACTTACACAGTCGTACATCAGTGATGCTTGAGACATCAGTCTTACAACAAGCGGTCTAGAACTCATAGTTCAATTTGAATGCGTTCCAGATCGTTAGTATTTCATTCCATACTGTCAGTCAATATAGATCACTCGCAATGGAATCTAGACGAAATCTTTCCTTGTTAGAACATGTCCGCCCAGAGTATAGAAATGACAGGACATGTCTCTGATAACCTGGTCGTTGACAGTTGTATTATACCACTTACCACTTACGGAAGTGGCCAGAGTAGCCTATTGTCTAGTAAAAAGAAAAGTGATTACCGACGAAATATATTTGGGGATATGAAGTCATTAACATTGCCAAATGGAAGCTAATGACAAAAGGTTATCTAGGCCCACGTCGGCTTTAATAAGTGGCTTACCGTACAGAATAAGAAAAGTAGCAAGTTTCTGAAATATATATTAAGTATGTGAAGTCTTTTATGGTGCTTAATGGAAGCCTTGACAAAAAGCTGTATAGCCCCATGTCGGCTTTATGTGTCCTTATGTATAAAAGCTTCACAATACATGAGGAAAGCGAAACACATTGGGGGTCCTTTCTTACCCGCCACCCCGGGCTTTGTTTAAAGGCGCACGTGAGATGAGTTGCCCGTATGACGCCTGGGAAAAGCTTTTATGATATTGTTTATTGATTGAACGATAGCGTTACTGCTGGGAACTTGTTCACTTTGATCTTTCTCGTGCTTTTGGTGTTGTTGGCAAAATGGTTTATCGTTTAAAGTAAGACACATAAAATGTCATGATATTCCTTAAGATGTACAACATGTTGTCCTTTTGACACTAAAATGTTTGCTTAGTCTCTAAATAAAATCATTGTATTCTTCACATACAATAGCTTCATATTTAATACCAATTCGTGTATGTCGATAAATTGTCCTATTTAGATGTAAGTACCTATACAGTTAAATAAAAAATATAAAGCTTCAGAGCTAGCATGCGAACATCATACTGAATAACGTACATATTTTTCTGTCATCATATCATCTAACATATGTTACATACTCCCAGGTATATATAACATGATTTGTTCTAACTAGCGGTCCCATTGTTTCTTAGCACCTTTTTGTGACTACATACAGTTATTTGAATTCGTTATTAATTATTAAATTAAAAGCAGAACCCGCAGCAATTTAAGTGGTAGAACAAACACTATTCGATAAAGAAGCTACGTCTAATAGGTTATTAATCTTTCTAAATTAACCCTCCATAACATTGAATTTTCAGCTAGAATGATCAAGTTCATTAACACTCGTAATAAACCCGAGAATGTCTATTGCGACAGCGTCTATTAATTTCTCGAAACATGACGTATGATCTCCTTTCACTGCCAGATAATGTACAATTACGTATATATGATTATTTAATCTTACCGCGCCTACCTCTTTGAAAGTTAATGCCTTAAAAATGTTGCTACTTGAAGAACAGGACAAGAATGTATAGGACACGAAATAATTAAACAATCAAAATATCGCTATTTACTATGTCAATGTTAGAACAGGCGTACCAAATAATGATACAATGTCAATATACATTATGTATACACTGACCTAGAAATATTTAAACTTAATTAGAATCCTCGAAGTTAGTAAGAGTTGTAAAGTAAACGTTATAGCTTAGAAGTGTCAGCAAACATGACATAAAAGTCTTTCGACTTCAAAAAATACATAGGTCACATTTAATAACCAATTTTATTCCAATTTTACATTGCTTCCAAGGGGTGACTAATTCCGCCACTCATTTCCACCACTGTGCCTCCTGTCAGGCTGGATCTACAGGGGTCACCAGTGATGACACCGAGGTTGACCCTCGGCGAGTACCGGGGAAACGCTGTTCTCTTGGAACCCGCAACAAATCTAATTAGAATGGTAGGAGTTGGAAATACGTAAATTCCAAACTCTCCTTGGCAAAGCGAGAGGAGAGACGAGCAATAAATTACTATAAGGTCGATATGTCGATCAGGAAAAGTCTTTAGATTTCCAAGGGTTGAGCGGAAAGCGCCTTCTCGATTGGTAAATATTCGTCTGCAGTACCTTGGACATCAGCCCTTTGAATCTTCAATCTTCCCGTAACGACTTCTTCGTCGTATTCACGTCGCCTCGCTAAGAATAAGTATGTTTCCAAACTTTATTCCGATGACCGGTGATCTCGTGCCGGCAAACTCCGTCAAACGGTACAGGCTAGCCGTTTTCCGATTTCTAATCGACATATTACCATATTTTGGCCTTTCACGTTTTGTATATTGAATAACTCACGCGATTCCGTATTGCTGAGACGACTCTACCTGCGGCTGATGTACGAGTCGACGACTGTACAATTTTATTGAATATCATATATTTTAATGAGTAATGAAAGTTTTTAGCTGTAAACACATTAATGATTATTATCCCAATGTTGTCGAAACTTAGTTATTCGAATATAAGTGAATCGTTCATACAGTGAGTGAATATTTGAGTATAATTTCATAGTGACTCATAACTTGGTGGGCATAACTTGTGTTACATCTAAAATAATAAGCGGGCAATGTGCAACTAACAATGTTGTTGAGCCAAGGTTTACTAATTTGGACTCGTAATGAAACGTGTGAAATGGCTAATATAAGCTGATCCAGTGGCTCTCTCTAAGCGACAGCTCAAGTAGAGGCCGTGGCTTCCTAAGTTACCCTTGAGCTTGTTGCTCCCCTGCCTTTCAGGCTGGAGTGTTATAGGCGATTGCCTCTCTTCTCCGATGAAGCTGCTATGGCCTTTCTTCTTCTGCACAAAGTTTTCGAGCACTCCTATAGTGCAGTATCTACAGTGCATTATCATTAGAGATATTGGCCCTTACCAAGGTAAACGCTAAATTAATTAGGCACACGAAGGTTTGATTAGAAAAGTAAATACGATGAGTGAGGGATGAACTTATAAATTGCAATGTACTTTTAAACTACTTACATAAAAAAAACACAAATTATTTGTTTGTCACAAATCCTGTTTCTTCTCATCAGCTTCGTTACTTTTGCTGCCATTGCAAAGTTTTCTCTTATACTTGTTGAGCAAGTGTAAGCGCACACTTTTGGTCTCCTACACTTTGTCCATGACTACATCACCAATAACCATCCAGGGCATCGCAGTCAAGCAGTTTATACAGGTTGATTAACTACATATATTGATAACCTCTTAGAGGCCGAAGAACATATTCATTGTCGGATAATCAAACGCTAAATTTTTTTGTTTACCCCTTTTTTGCGGCCGCGTAGAATGATTGCCACTAGGAGCAGACATTTTGTTACTTTGTAATTTTTAAAGTTCAATATAAGTGGTAAAAGGTGGTGGAAAAATCCTAAATCTAGCATAGATTTAGGATTTTTCACTACAAACCCATACACACACCCACACACAAACTTTGTCAAAGTATCCTAAAGGAACTATCTCTTGGTAACTTCATAGAATTTTTAGATTACCCACCCCTATATTGAATAAAAATGCGGCGATAATGAATAGGTATAAATAGAACATAATTGGATTGGTAACAGGAATATGAATATTATAACGAATTAAATTCACTAGTTTTCCTTTACTGGACAATGGTTACAGTCGTGTTTGCTGAACCAAATAACTTTTTGTCGTATGGTCGGTGACCAACCAGTTTAAAACATTTAAATAAAATTAGTGAAATGTGATAATTATGATAAATTCTAGACTTTAAAGAATCAGTGAATCTAATGTGTATCAACTAACTGTGCTAAAATATAAATTAATTAAATCAATTTGCGTAATGAGGATATTAATAGGTAAATAATTTAACAGGTAACATTTGATGTTAGGTTTTTATTCTAGATTGTTCTTATAGGTCTATAGTGTTGGTATTCAATTCTATTCTATTCAATGTACTTTTAATACTATTACTTTAATTATTCCCTGTGGAGTGTCCGGGTAAAAATAGCACCCTCCTTCTTCCGTTGGATGTCCTTAAGAGATGACTAAGGGATAGCAAGAAGACGGGCAGCAGCGTCTTTCTATTGGATTACTTATCTATACTGCGATTCCACTTGTAGTATATGCATTCACAAACTATAACCTCAAAAAGTATAGGTACTTGTTAGTAAGCAAGGCAGTTATTCTGACCTCTTACACACCTATATTTAATTAAAATATCCTGTACTTATATGCCTATTTTACAAATCGTCGTACGTACATGATACAACAAAACCCTGACAATCATTGATGTACGCGTTGAAGCGACCTTCATCGGTATTTCACAGAAAACAGCGAACATTTGTTTGGTCGAGTAGTTAGAACGCAAGGTGCTAACTGTATGTGTATTTGAGAACATCCATTAGCACGTAGCTTAGCAGATAACGCGCTCACTACCGGTGTTCGGATCATTTCAGACTTTTAAAAAAAGGTCGACTTTTTTGAAGTGAAACTTCTTATGCGACTTCCAACAAGGTTGGGTTAAACGTTAAACGCTACCATGGAGGGGCTATGAAAGCGCTCACGTGACCCAGTCATTCAGTATTCAGTCATTTCGTCATTCCGTCATTCAGTGTCATTCAGTGTCGTTCAGTGTTATTCAGTGTCGATCAGTGTCGTTCAGCGTCGGTCAGTGTCGTTCTGAGTCGTTCAGTGTCGTTTAGCGTCGTTCAGTGTCGTTCAGTCGCGGATAGGGGGAATAGAAAGAGACAGAGCGAGAGTGAAGTTTCACTTCTCCACGCACGCACATATTTTTTCTGTTCATTTTTAGGGTTCTATACCTAAAAGTTAAAAAAGGAACCCTTATGGTTAGGGTTGCCACCTTTTTTGTGCAGATAAAGTACATTAGTTATTATAGGTAAGAAAAAAAAGTACATAGTAGCAAAATAAAGTACAATTTATTTTCCTTTACTATTATGTTTAGAACCTTATTTTTTATTGCTTCTTGCAGTTAGTATCAAATTAGTATCTCTACTAAACAATTACACAGCATCTTTACAGTCTAAATTTAAATTAAGGTAAATAAGTAATTCATTTTTTTATCGTATTCAGAGACCCGTTGTTTCTTTCGTCTCGTTTACTTTACTATAGGATAAATCTATATAACTTTAAATACTATTCATAATCCCAAAGAAATCAAATCATGCGAAATAAAGTACTTTCGTGTACTTTAATGTTCTTATAAAGTATAGAGTACAATTACCTGAAATAACGTACAATACTTTATTATAAAGTACGGGTGGCAACCCTACTTATGGTGAGACTTCGTCTGTCTATCTGTTTGTCTGTATATATATGTAAATATATATATTTCAGGTACCACTGACGCTATCGATTTGACACTTGGAATAGTTTTAAATCTTACTTACCCGACCTCATCGCAAATAAAAAAAAATATATTTTTCCTTTTAGTTTTTGTTAATGCCAGACGAAATGGCTCATCAAAATTTCAAAGTAAGACTATTATATGGTGTGGGGTGTCATATGAAAGGGCTTCATTTGTGCATCGCAAAACTGATTTTTATTTTGGTGCATGTCACGTAGTTTTTGGCTGATAAGCAATCAAAAAAATTATCGGTCCCTTCGTTCGTTCGTTCCTTATCTCCGAAGTTTGTGCAGAGAAAAAAATTAAATAAATATGGATAATACATGTCTATCTATATTTTACAGGAAAAATAACATGATCTTTCTAAGTAGTACAGTTTTTAAGTAATCCTAAGAAAACCTCGACAAACAAACTTAGTGTTGCGGTTTGTTTATTTTTTGCTATCTGAGGTGTTAGACGAATAGTAAAATAACTTTAATAGGTTCAAAGAAGGCACCTTCCTCCCAGGCCAGAAGGAACCCTCGGTGAGCGAGTCCGACTCGCACTTAACCGGTTTGTTTTTAAAGCTAGGACGAATATGGCACAGACTTCGCTAATGGAAGTACGATGAGAGTTGTGTAACGTCTACCACTAGGAAAAAATCCGAGTTGGCTTTTACTCGCAGCATCAGCAGTCAGCCATTTTGCGGCATTATACATAGATACTGCACTGAGTTTGAAGAGTCGTTACTCACGCTTGCAGAATCAAAATCAAGCGTTGAAGCCATTGCTTCCATGCTGGGTATCATGTTTATGTGACTTGCTGCATTTGGGCATGGTATCGAAATTTCTTGTTTCTGCTACTAAATCGCTGACTGCTAAAAGTATCGTATGTGCGACGCGATATGTCACTAATGTGATACTTTCTACAACATGGGGTACCTACGTAGGTACGGGAATTGTTCCTTCAAATGTGTCCAATCTATAGTCACTGCTGTTAACTGATTTGACACGGATCGATTGCAACGAGTCTTCAAATTGGATGCAACCGCTGCTGATGCTAAAACTGTCGTGTGTGATATGACTACAAAAGTTTATAGCCACTTAATTTGATAAAGCTTTTGTCCATAAAGTAAAATATAATTTACATAAATTATGTTTCCGCTGCTATGAATGATAACATTGAACGCCTTGACATTATTTGCTTACACAATTTACGCAGCTAGACGCGTTTTATGGTCGATTAGTGTCTAACAAATATTGATAAACAATAAACGCTTTGTATAGCATTATTACAAACCGGAGCACTATTTCATAAAATAGCGTGATCAAAGCGTGTACTAAAATAATTGAGGCAATAATTTACGTGCATGATATTGGCTAGTAAAAATTTAACAGTATGTGGTTTGATCTATTCCTTGAATGCACCGGTATAACTTAATACCTTTGGCACCGATTTATTATATCAGTTTATTGCAGCTTAATGTCAGATTAGCTTATAAGGGTTCTATTTCTGTGCGTTTTGTTTTTGTTTACGTGTAGTCGGTCGTTGCCCTCGGGAGCACTTTGCGAGATGACAAGCTCCGGTTGTGGTTCAACTTGTTTCAACTAGGCTGCTAGGGACGTGTCTATGGTTAAAAGTTCTTTGTTAGCAGCGTCTTGTCTTGAGGCGCGTCCGCAATTTTAATGAGCTTCTCTTGTTTTATATTCTTGCCCGTTTGATGTTGTATATTTTATAGGTCGATTGTGAAGATGATTTAGGTTACTTCTTTCAGGTTTCTGTCGTTATCAGTTTGGAAAAATTGCGCTCAAAATATGTTCTTAAAGTTGTACATACACGTCAAGAAAAAGCATCTCACTGATGGTGTCTTCAAATGATTCTACATATTATACATTGTATAGTTGCTATGTAAAGGAACTATTATAAAATAGATAAATCCCCTATTGTCTTAGACCCGTATGTCCCATACGTTATCGGATACAGTTCAACAACAAATAACAGGCAACTAATTTTATTAGAAAAGTAGATAGAAAGCGTTGGGATTCTTCAATAGTACTTTTCTCTGGCATTCGAAACCCAGTACGATCAGCAACTAGACAAGACCGAGGCAGTTTAACGGTTGTAATAAAGACTTTCTTCTAAGTAGTTGTTAAACAGTATATTTACTGCTTGATTTGATCTCCGATACGTGTGTAGTATCATGTCTAGACGTAATTCCGAAACAAAATCGTTTCCTGGACTTATAATGGACGAACACGAACAACGCTCGTTTAAGCGGTTTAATTGCAAACTTTGATTTCTTACCAGTAACGGAATACATTGGGCCGAGTGAAAGTAAACTTATTCGACTTCTTGCCGCCGAATTGAACATATAATCATTAATATCGTATATATCACTAGAGTTCGAGGTCGTATTCTCACATTGGAACTACTTTTGGTCGACAAAGTATAGCGCATTTCACGCCTTGGGCTTCTCACAAAAATACATGGCAAATTATTCGCTGCCATATTTTTGAATAAGCGGTGCAATTTATGTCTTAAATTCGTTCAGTCGTTAAAATCATCCCAAATATGTCCATACTTGCAAAATTATTTACCGTTGCAGCTTTAATGAGATCGTACAAGACAGACAACTTTCATGTGTTTGTTATTAACCAAGTTACCAACCAAACCAAGTAAGTATACAAGACAGATATCTATTTTGCAATGTGTTTACACTGCTGTTTGCCGTGTAACATGTTCTGCGTTAATCTTTGAAAAACAATTCTATTGTTTAAAGTAACGGGAGTGTTTTACTGGTGCACCGCATCTTGCTGACATTGTCTACGCAAGTTCCTTTACACGTTTAATGTCTAACTAGGGTTGTCAGATGGCTGGGAAACCCGGAATTGTGTCTTAATTTTGCGTCTAGTCTCAAGTTGGTGTTTACATAGGCGGTGTATGTTGTTCAAAATTACCAGGATGCTGTTCATCTTCTTTGTAAAAAAAACCATTCAGGAATGTGACAAAGCATTGGATAGAAAGAACAAATGATAGATAAAGTAGAAGATCCAAAGGTGCTATTTGAAAAAGCCCTATCTTTTATCAAAGAGAAACTATCAGATGATGGAAGAAAAGGAAAATGAAGTATGGATGTGTCCGGAGCTAAGAAATAACGTCGTTCTGTATATTGTAAATACCTTTTATTAGTCCAAATGGTAATTTAAATAAAGTTAGCATTAGCATTAAATTCCTTACATTATATTGTCACGGAATTTCTGAATATTCAAAAAGTCATACAGCTTTATTATCAAGTAACACACGACTGTACCTATAAACTAACATACTATAAAAACCCATTTATGAAATATTCGTACACAGGATGCCATTTTTGTACCATCGAGTGTAATTTAGGAATTCATGTACATATTCATTTTATCGAGGTACCTACTTACCCCTTGAGAGTAACAAACACTGTTTATGTAAATCTGGCACATTATAAACCTTAAATAGCTCCTGGAATCGAAACCAATTTAGAAGAAACGTCTAGACAACGTTAAGCATTTTATTATTTATTCTATATTAGTTTATTATAGTTAACTATCTTTATCTGTATGATGAGCAGCTGATATGGAAAGCCTTTTTGTAGCCCAAAAAAAAAGCTTGTACCTGGTAACCCTAGGTCTAGCGGATACTGTTGTTCTGAATTCCGGACCTGCCCTATGCTATGCCTCATTGTTTTCATTTAAAGTTAATGATTGAAAGCGACTAGATAAATGGCTTGCACATGTCCGCGGCTCATTTTCAATAGAAAGTGACGGCGTGGGAAGCTTTCCACTAGAAAAATACCCGGAAATGTTTCAAGTGTGTCATTAAGTTTTATCTAACCATGCATGTACAAGACACGTTTGTTTAATTATGTCCTTTTAAATAAACCGTTTAATGATTATGTACATAATTACGATGTATGATTTGAGACATGTTTGCACAATGATGTCCTGTTAAAAAAAACCGTTTGATGATTATGTCTTTCAAAGACAACTCTAAATATTACATTTCGATTAGCAACCTTGAACTTGTTGTGTAATATAGAGGATATTAATTACACTGCTCTGCTGGTATTGATTTGGCTTAAATAGAAACGGATTAAAAGTTATATAAGTTAGACTTACTAACGATGAAGTTTTCATATCAGCAGACCTCCAGAAGCTTTAAACCAATTTAAAAGATTTGATTGAAAAAAGTGCAATGGCTGTTCTTACTTTAAAAGGAAAAGAGGGAGACAAGCCAAGAGATGATGTCATAATTAAAGTAGGAGGTAAAAATTAGACAAGAACAGCTAACAACGGATTAGAGTCTAAGTCAAGAAGCATTTGGAAGGGGGACCTATACGTGCCATGCAACACGTTGATCGCTGAAGCAGGAAAACCGATCGTCTTAGTAAACCATCGATATAATGTACTAAACCAATAATTCGGTCATGTTCAACTTTATTATCCCCAAAAGGGCTATATATTATATAGGATATTATTAAAATTTTGATTATTGATTTTGAGCAGCCTTGTGCTGTTTACTTCTTACAACACTATTGTCTTCGTAATAAATTATAATATATCTTTATAATATTCTATGAAATTTAGATCGCAGCCGCACCCATTGCTATCAAAATACCATCACGGCTTGATAAACGCTCGTTTCGAGGGAACCTTCGTAATTTTAATTGAAACTACTCATTATACATCAGTGAAAGTGTACTGATGTCACGTTCGTGGTCGGGGTTCAATCATATCGCGTTCCTTCATTAATTTCTTTGTGTTACATAAGTGCACTTCCGTAGACCCAACACTATTAGTTAAATATTATTAATCATAGCCTTGGGTCATCATACGAACAAAGATATTATCATATTTCATGTTGCTTAAGACTATTAAAAAATATTAATTTGAATTCGTTTTACGCAAATAAGAATTATCTTTAATTACGCATTATCTTTTCCTATCTCACTAAACTAACATATGTCGAAACTGAACAATACTTAAAAACTATTTTATAACCTTACTCTTTCCGTTCCCGCCCCCACCTAAATATGTTATTAGTAAGTAAGTATAATAAATGGTTAAGTAAACTGTATTACTCGAATAAAAATTGTGCACTGTATTGAATCAGCTGTTATACCGAATTCTGATCCCCACGATACAGGCTACGCCTAGTGTGGGGATTTATGGTAATCGTGTTTCTGTTTTGTTTGTACTTGTCTTGGTAAAATAAAATTTATTCTATTCTATTCTTATTCTATTCTATTATTCTTAATTTAAAGGGTCTTCCGGTTATAATCGCTTGCTTTGGCTTCTTTTTAGTCTGAGTCTTATCCAAGTCACATAAGTTATAATTATTTGTCTTTTGTCTATCAAGGTCATTCATTTCATATTTATAATGTGGTAGTATCAAACAGATTCAATTACTTAAATGAAATATTAAATGTACTTGTACCATAGCAGCTGGCCTTTTAGTGAAGTTGAGGGTCACACAACGAGCTATGCGACAGGATCCGTAATATGGAGATTCGCCGAATAACCAAGGTCATCGACATAGCTCTCAGAATCTGCAAGTTACATTGCTCGAAGAACCGATAACCGACGGGGAAGAAAGGTTCTCGAGTGGCGACCACGAACCGGAAGACGGAGCGTAGGTAGGCCTCCCACTAGGTGGACTGACGACATTGTGCGCGTCGCAAGCAACCGGTGAATGCAAGTAGCCAATTGTTCATTGTGGCGTTCGAAGCGGGAGGCCTATGTTCAGCAGTGGACGTCTTCCGGCTGGTGATGATGATGATGAATATTAAATGTCTTAGTTGGGTAAGCATCGTTAGGCAAGGTCAGTCCTTAGTTGGGTGAGTTGAGTGGCATTTGCACTTAACGTCTCCGTGCATCGGAGGGCACGTTAAAAGTCTATACCGGCTGTTGTCATCTAGATAGCAGTCGTTAAGCTAAGTCAGAGGCCTTGAAGACTATGACACCAGGTTGGCCCCTAACCATATGACAAAAAAAAACATATTTGGGTACTCAGTCATGTCACTGTTTAATAATATTATACCGTAAGTGGAATATATGTATTTCCTACTCCTCCTATCTACCTTTTTAATTTTTTAAATTTGTTGCGGGTTCCAAGACAATTTAGCGTTTCCCTGGGACTGGCCGAGGGTCAAACCTCGGTGTCTTCAGTGGTCACCACTGTAGATGCTGGCTTACAGGAGTAACAGTGGTGGGAATGAGTGATGGGATTAGTCCCATAAACAAATATTATACTGTAGTGTTTGGCAAACGCTCCATTGAACCATCACGTAGGTACGGTTCGGTCACCTAGAGAGAGTATTAAGAATTCGGTCGATAGCTTTTCTATTTATTTAATTCTGAAGGTCGTCTCAACGCTGCCGTGAATGCTAAAGTTTCGAGTTTCTACATCTGTGTTCCACTTAATCGCTCGTTTCCGCGAGACCGGTTGTTTTGGTCGTCCATGATCGAGAGTAACAAAAATACATGATGCGAAACGGTACGTGTGCCGGGGCGACGACGACGCACTGGTCATCCGGGTCAATGAAATTCGTTTTCGTTTGGTTATGGCGTTATGTTTTGGACAAAACATATAATTTAATATAATGAATATTATTTTAATTTGTAGGTATAACTTGGGATATGTTTCTACCCAATAGGTTGCGAGTTCGATTCCCACCTTGTGCCTGGGTGTTACTTAGCTACATAAATATGTATATACAAAAGAAACTTGTTGGCCACCTACGTAAAATGCCGTACGCATCATGCTTAATTAATGTACGACCAAAAAGTCAAAAGTCAAAATATCTTTATTATGCCCCACGGAGGCACTTACACAAAAATCATTTTTACAAACTACCACGGATCGTAACGCGGCCGCTACTGAGAAGATCCGGCAAGAAACTCAGCGGGCTTGTCTTTTTTGTCATTTTTTTTAAAACAGTTTTACAAATTATACATAAGTCAGCCTTAAACTTCTAAGCTTGCATGAGTTGAGCAGTTCAGGCCTACGCAGCTTTATCCTCCAGGTAATCCGAGGTTTTATAATAAGCCTTTTTTGACAATCGGCTTTTTATCAAAGGTTTAAATTTCTTTATTGGAAGATCTCGGATATCCTGTGGCAGTTTGTTATAAAAGCGTATACTTTGGCCCATAAACGATTTGCCTGTTCTGTGGAGACGCGTGGCATGTACAACAAGATCGTGTTTGTTCCGAGTATATTAATATTATGTGTATCACTCAATGATATGTATCACTATACTTTTTAAAAGAACTGATATTTTTTTTAGCATAAACTAAATTTTCAAATATGTATTGTGAGACAACCGTTAGAATATCTATCTCTTTGAACCAATTTAAAAGATCATATTTGACATCTGTCAGTTTCTTTGTACTGTCTGTTTCTTTTGTTATTATTACAATAAATACGTAAGTAATCGTAATTGAAAAAAGTTAATCAATTGTGCAGTTCCAAATTCTAAAAAAAAAAAAAATGTTATGCCCGCCGTTGATCTATTAAATTGACCCAACTTTAATTAGAGTAATTTCTCACATCAAAGTTGCGATTCATCTATAAATAAGCGCCCGTTTCCAAATTAAAATAAACACCTCTCGCACTTAAAGAATTATGAAAGTTTGAGGTAACAGAGCTTGATTCATAATTTCCTACTTAATGAAACATATCGCGAGCAATGTCAAGACCACTATTTTCTCTACTAAAATATGCAGACATATAATAAAACTCTACATTATAATAACGTTCGCATAGATAAAAAAAATTAAGAAATCGATCAAGGCTCATTAATGAAGATTACTTACTTACGTAATTTTCAATTTGATATCTACTTATTTAATTATGCCAAGAGACAGATGTCAATATAGAAATGAGATCATCATCAGCCGGAAGAGTTCCATTGTTGGACAAAAACCTCCTAAGGGGGTTTGTCATAATTGCCATGCTTGGCAAACGTCTTGGGGATCGCAGTATAGGTGAAAGGTTGTTCAACAGCAAGACACTGCTGCCCGTCTCCTTGTTTTCCTTAGTCTCCTCTAACGACACCTAACGGAAGGGTACGATTCTTACTCGGACACACCACGGGATGAAATTAAAACAACTATAAAAAGACAATTCTTGTAACTCACACAGAAGAAAAGGTAATGAAGACTCTACCAGCCAGCGTTCTGTTTTCTGTGACTACTCTGCAGGGAATTTCACATAATTATGTATTAGTCTATTTCTATTATCAAAGCCAACTTAATCACTCTCTATTACCGGAAAAATACACTTCGACCCCATTACGAACAGTTCGCGTACCAAATTGATTACTTTATCTCTAACTAAACTATTGTCAGTTATTTGTTTATAATTATTAATGGCCACGTAATAACGGACAGTGTCAGTTCTATATTCTAATTATGAAAAATCAGTTCGATATGGACAGTTTAAAAATGGAATTTTTACAATAAACTCCACAGATTGGTAGATTTAAAAAAAAAATGTGAAGATGACGTCACCTAATAGTGATGAAGTAGTGAACAATGTGTCGCTTAGTGATGTGGAGAATGTCAAAGCTGGAAAAACGGAGACGGAGGTCGAAACTAGGGGAGGGTTGAGAACCCATCAGCCTAGAGTGGCCAGTTTCCACGTCGGCTGGGTGCAAGTCGCCGAGGAGTTATCATGGAAACTGAAATCAGTGAGTGATGTGTGTGTACTAACTAATAATTTATCGTAACTATCGTATCATATCGTCCCTAACAATATGTGGTAGGTCCCTGGTACAAGAGACCGGATGGTCTGATGGTACCTGGATAGGTACGTATATACTATCACAGTATCACAGTATTAGCAGACGATACGCAGCTGTGTGCTAACATTTCTGACGTTGTTGACGGGTCTGTTAGTCTAGTAGTTAGATACACTCGACGCTACCCAGTAGGTCGTGTGTTTGATTCCTACCAAGCGTCCTACCTGGGTGTTATTTATCTAGATGAAAAAAAGTAGTATAAACATATATATCAGCAGCCGAAAAGTCTACTACTGAACAAAGGCCTCCCCCTTAGTTAGATGGGAGGTGGTTGCCATAATCCCCACGCTTGGCAGGCGGCTTGGGGATCGCAGTGTAGGTGGTCGGTAATCCAATAAAAAGACGCTGCTGCCCGTCTTCTTGTTGTCCCTTAGTCGCCTTTTACGGAAGCCCAACGGGAGGAGACGGGTGGGTGCTATTCTTACCCGGACACCCCACGGGGTACCACATATCTATACTTATAATAAAACTGTAACAGGTCCAATTCTGTACCTTGAAGATAATTTGAAAATTATGTTTGGAGGGCATTCTATAACCGATACTAAAGCCAAAAATGTAATTATTTTATTTTTGTCTGTCTGTTTGTCTGTCTGAATCTCGACTGAGCATCACGCCGAAACTACTGGATGGATTGAAACGAAAATTGGCATGATTTGAGTTAATACTCCGAGGTAGGACATAGGATACTTTTTATCCCGACATTCGGCACGGTTCCCTTGGGAGAGGGGACTAAAGTCAAAATGTGTACTTGGTTATACGCTTGCTCCGATTTTAACAATTTTTCATTTAATTATAATAAATATTTGTAAGTAAACACTCATAGACAGTTGTTAACAATGTTTGGAAATCGATCAGGTTAAGCAACGTTAGGTAAGGTCATTAAATAGATGGGTGACCGTTTAATGCCTAAACGTCTCCGTGCTTCGGAGGGCAAGTACAAAGTGGGTCCAAGTTTTTAACCGACTTTAAAAAAGGAGGTTTTGTGTTCTATGCGAATGTATATTATTGAAAGTTTAGTTAACGTAAACACAGCGCGGGCGGAGCTGCGTGGGTCAGCTAGTATGTATATATATATTTATTTGTATCCCAGGATAGGTAGGTACGAATACCATCACAGTATCAGCAGCCGATAAGCAGCAGTGTGTAAGCATTGCTGAGTTCTAGGGTGAACTGCAGTGTAGCCAGTGAAATTACTGGACTCAGGAGACTCAATGCCTAATGCTTAGATGAATGCTTAATGTTACAAATAATGAGTGCCAACGCAACGCAACTCTTCGTGTGCAAGCGTGACGAGCAACCAAATGGTTAACATCCTGCTAGCAAAAACATGGTTATAGTATTGCATTAGGTAACGGTAGTCATAAGGGTGACTGCTATGGAATCTAAAGATGCGATGGTGTTCAATTTCCAGATTAGTATTATAGAGTTTGAGATTCTTAGAAGCTTACCCCTTCCTTTGTATCCGCTTTAAATAGTGATGACTGGTAAATAGTAATAGGCTTCCTGGCTTGTTCGTTTATTTTTGTGGAGACGGCGCGGTAGTTCTAAAGGGAGGATGCTTTCCTCTGACCAAGTGAGGTGTGATGCGAAGCTGGGGGCTTCGGCCTGGCCGACAGTTACTGTTGGGATGTTGTACAAATACTCCATACAAGTATGTAGAAACTTCGCTTGCGCGATTTAGGATCGCAGGTGGTGCCATCTGTCATCTTGTATGTGGTACTCTCTTCATCGCAATACCACATGTGGCGACTTGTTTCTACAGCGCCAACTGATTAGTTATGAGTCGCCACAAGTCAATACGAACACAGCAGCCAATCTTTCAGAAGATCAGATTAGGATCACCATTTAGATTAGGACATACTATAATGCATGAGGGATTGCGTCGACACCCTCTCTTAAGCATACCCTCTCTTTCTTTACTATCACAATCCGGTAGGACGAAAGACCGACACAACCAGTGAGAGGTTAGACGCAGGACCGACTTTTTTACATGCCCATCCGTTCATCTTACTTTTCAATCAGGTGATTGGCCTATCCAGTAAGATAACTACACAAAGTGGTTGCTACCCGCATGATTTGAGCCCAAGTCCTTGGTAAAGCAAGAGGTGCTCCGCTACAAAATACTTAACAAAGCTGATAAACAAACAATCATGCAGTGGTGGTCCAAGAGGGGGGGGTCGTAGGGCTTATGACCCCCCCAAATCTCAAACTCATTCACGTCAAATTGACAAACTTAACTTCTAGCTTAAAACGTCTAAACAATTTTATCCAAAATAGGTTACGCACTTGAAACACTCAGACGCAAGGTGGGAATCGAACCCACGACCTATTGGCTAGCGGCCAAGGCCTAGTGCCTTGGTGCCTTGATGCCAACGGGCCCGTCAACTATGACAACCCCGAAAAAATGCAATCATGGTTGAAGTCAAATTACCCGTTTAGGGAAAAACTTGGTGTCATCAGATTGGTGTGGTGGCATCATTTTCCTGCGCATTAATTGCCATGCTGTTGGTTCGTGGTTTTACTTAACGTATAGGTACGATACACAGCTACCTACGTGATTGTCCCGATACTTTGTCATTAACTAAAACCGGCAAAATGTATTTTTTGTCTCCAGCTTTGCCATAGAGATTGTCTTTCCTACTCTTCCGGTTTTTTATATACTACCCAACTGTCCCAGAAAGATAATTTTTTTATTTTTCGTATGTATGTCTTTAATGATTTCTGATATTTACGCAAATATACACATAGAAATAAAACTATTTTTACGGATTATATCGCGGTTTATTTTTGATTTTAATTACCGAATTTCGAATACTTTACATCATTCATGGTCACGGGCGGACTGAGGTGGTAGCTGTCCATACGTCATAGTTGTCTCAAGGTACCCTCAGGACTTCTAATTATTATTGTTAGTCTGATCTACTCCGAAAGAATTTACACTATCTTGAGGTCTTGCAGTGGAATGCTTGTCTTTGGAAACCGCGATATAATCCGTAAAAATAGTTTTATTTCAATATGTATGTCTATTTGAAAATCAGGGTCTGTAGTCTGTAGCAAAAACAATATAAATAACTTGATTATTACCTTGATGTTTTGACAATGAAAATAATTAGAACGTTGCCTACGATCATTATGTGGGTTATTCAGAAGTCCAAACCAAAAACTTCCTGTTTCCTAGTTTTGCTTTGTACGCGTACTGTTTACACAATATAATTGGATTAACTAGTTAATTATCCACATACTTACATGTTTACACTTCTTAATTTAATAATTACATAAGGCCAGACACTCACTGACTTAAGAGTATAGAGATTAATTAAAGGCCATAGATAGAGAAGCCTTTTGGTGGTCACACAAGACGCGTCCTTTTGTGACTGACATGGATATGTGTTTTTGTTTTTTTGTATTTCTTGTTGTTGTTTGTTACTTTTTTGTGTGTGTTGTTATTATTTTCGAACTTGTGTTGTACTAATTACCTATCTATGTCAGTCAAATAAAATTATCTTTCTTTCTTTCTTTCTTTTGGAATTTTCTCATACAAAACCTGCCATCAATCTTTACAACTGCCACCTATATTAAATTCTTCAGTGAATAGACAAAACATATATGAAAATAAACTGTAGTCTCTTTCAGATATTTTACTATAGTGAGATTTGTAATATCGCAACACGTAACATGCGTAATATTTTCTTCAAAAATATCGCATGTCTGTTTAGAGCGTAGGCACGTTTTACTGACTTATTACACGTGTAACAAGTTTCTGATGAAAATTTTGCTCGCTAAGGTCGATCTATTCCTAAGTACTTAGTTAACTAACTTTACTCACGGCCAAAAAAATAATTAAGCCCTGACGCAAAGAGGGGGCGTTATAAGTTTGACGTCGATTTCTGTCTATCGGTCTGTGGCCTCCAAAAGAATTGTTGGACGCTGGAAACCAGGAAAGCGATATTGGGTTTGTCTGGTCTGTCCCCGTTTGTATCAGTCAGCCCATCCGGTCAGCGCACCTATACATTTTTATGTGGAAGTTATACATTTTGTTTACTATGACACGACCCTGTGATTACCTACCACTACCCCTATTTAGTAAGAGACGAAAATCTGAGCCATTGTCCAGTTTACACAAAGACGAATTCTTAGTCTATTTGAATAAGGTTTAAAATTACTTTCCTGCTTAGAACAGTAAAGGCGGCATGCATGCCACGCCGCCGTCATGCTCACCGGCCGGTGAGCACCTAGCTTTATTCAATGAATACGTTGTGTTATGTTCGCCTCAAAAGTGATATATCAGTACTGTCGGAAACACGCCTATTAACCTCATCCTTGACAGCTGACGCGGTATTTGCATAGTTTTATAATATGATTACTCAAGCGAATGCAGTTTTCTCTTCAGAGATTAATGACGATTGTACTATTAAATACCTTTTAACCTTTGTTACGTCATAATGTTTTGGCTTGGTGAGGCGATAAATCATAGAGGCGGTAATTCGTTATAAACACTTTTCGACCATCTTATATTATTATTATTATCGTTTTATATTTGATAGCTCGGGCTATTACATCCGGATTTTTAAAAGGCTTGCGACGGGACGAATCCAACACGTAGAGGCCTGTTGGAAGAAATTAATGATATGGAACACACCTGCCGAAATCAACTGCTGGAAATTAACACTGTGTATACCTCTAATTTTCTTATTTTTCAGAGGCTTTAAGAAGCTTTGATAAATAATAAATACTTAACCGCTGCGTTAGCGTTTTTCCATATATTTAATTCATATTATACAGTGTCATTTATCTACCTACGCTAAAATTAAGTTTGTTTTTTCGAAACTGTACCTAATACATTAATGTCAAAGTCTTGAGGTTCTGATTTATTATAACCCATAGTGGGTTATTGCAAATTAGTGAGATGCCTGCTGGATGGATAGCGACGTTGATTCTAGGTTTCTTCCCCCGAAGGTCTTAACGAACGATATTTGCACTGCCTGCACCGACATTTGTATGTAATAGTGGATGAGCATAATGCTATATTATATGAATTTCTATCTGAAGAAAGAAGAAGAAGAAGAAAAATCATTTATTGGTATACACCATGGAAATACAAAAACGAACAAGCAATAGGTAAAATATACTTAAAATGTAACATAATACTTCCACGGGACATGCCAAATGGCCAACAGCTCAGCTTATGTTAGGTGCTATTACACCTAACGCTGATTTTCAGCTGCAGCCCGGGAGTAACGGAAGCTTATAGATGATAGTATATTACAAAAATTAATTAATACCTACCTATGGACAGTAAAAATATATGTATAGGTTTAAAAGTAAGTACACCTGTGGGCAGAATTACCGCACAACTAAAGACTACAGCTAAATATATAAATTAATATACAGAAGGAAAAAAAAAAAAAACTAAACAGGTTATAAATACTGCAGGCATGCAACAGAAGGCAGATACAGTCCAAGACCAACCAAACTTACAACAGCACAAGCTGAAGATAATGATATAAAGCTATTAACCATCTAATAAGAGCTATTAAACATCTATGTAATAAGAAACTGTTAGCTGCGAACACTACGAAATATTAGGATTATAGAATAGCAAAGTTACCTCGTATATTTTCATATTCTTTTTGATGAGATAGTAAGAAAATTTTAACTTGTTTTTTAAAGGTTACAATATTATTACAGTCCTTAATTGGGGGAGGAATGTTGTTCCAACACTTTGTTGCCGCGTAACGGAAACTACCCTTGAATGCCTGCGTTCTATGTGGTATATAAGAAAGTGGCGGAGCACAACGTCTGCCTTTCCCAATTTTATGTCTAGATGTCCAATTCAGTTTGTTGTACAGATACAAAGGAGCACGTGTTTTAATTATCCCAAACATCAGACTAGCTAAGTGTAACTTGCGTCGAGCCTGCATTTTCAATAAATTGCGTTTCTTAAAAAATGGCGTTACGTGTGATCTTGGCGGTATATCAAAACAAAAACGCGCGCAGGCATTTTGAAGCCTTTGTATTTGACGTTCGCTTCCAGATAAGAGTCTTGGCCCATATACAGTATCTGCGTAATTGAGCTTGGATAACACAATCGATTCCACTAGCAAAATTCGCAAATCTTCGCTAATAAATTGCCGCATTTTATAGAGAACCTTCAGCCTGTAAAATCCATTGCGAATAGCATCTGATATATGCTTTTCAAAACGAAGATTTGAATCCATAGTAAGACCCAGATTACGGGCCTCGTACACACGTTCAATGGGTTGCCCTTTCACCATGACGTCGAACACAGAAGAGTTCATTGCGCTCAATTGGTGCTTTGCGCCAAAAACCATTAACTTAGTTTTAACAGGGTTGAGTACAAGAGAGTTGTTATCAGACCAGTGCACTATTCTATGAAGATCTTCGTTCAGAAGCCTTACAGCTTGTTCATAATCTTGGGGCTTAAAAGATATATATATTTGGATGTCATCCGCATAAATGTGATATTTGCAGTTGCGTATAGTTGTAACTATATCAGCACAATAAAGAATAAATAATAATGGTCCTAAGATTGATCCTTGAGGGACTCCCCTAGTGACGGAACGCAAGCTAGATGTTGATGTGGAACCATCCGCGCGACGTAACTCGACCATTTGCGCACGGTTTCTCAAATAGCTATCAAACCATTTTAATGAAGCTGTGTCAAAACCGTAAAATGCCATCTTAGATAGGAGTAGGGGTATATTGATAGAATCAAAAGCTCGCGAAAAATCAAGGAGCACCAGAAGCGTACACATGCCGTTATCCTGGGCTGATAAAATATTGTCTGTTACATCCAATAATGCTGTTGATGTACTACGAGATTTACGAAATCCAGATTGGGCATCAGGTAAAATGTTACTAGTTTCTAAAAACTCCGTTAATTGTAAGCACACTACTTTTTCTAGGACTTTAGACATCAACGGAAGTATGCTGATTGGTCGTAGGTCTTTGATTTCGAGCGGGGTATTTATTTTTGGAATAGGTCGAATTAGGGCTATCTTCCATATGTCTGGGAACGATGATGTAAGGATTGAGGTATTTACAATATGGGTCAGAACGTCTAGTGACGCTGGAAGTGTATTTAAAAACATATTAAGACTTATACCGTCACAACCTTCAGCATTTGACTTAAGGCTGCCGATGAGCTTTGCAACAACAGCTTGCGGCACAGGCTTTAAAACAAATTTGTTTCCTCCAAATCTTCTAAACTCGAAATAGGTAAGAGTAGAAATACTAACTTCAGCAACTCCTGGCACATTTAAAAAGTGATCACAGAGTAAGTCGGGATTGTTAAAGTGAGGTGGCAAATGTGCGTTATTTTTTGGAGGTACTAGAGTAGACTTTAAGTTTTTCCAAAGAGCTGTAGGCTCTTTGATTTTACTATTAATATTTGATTTGAAATACGCTTCTTTTTCCAAAAATAATGATTTGATTACTAGAGCCTTTAAATCTTTATAGTATTGCTTCTTGCTCTCACTTTTAGTATTAATATACTGTAAATGTGCTTGATTCCTTAGATGCATCATTAACTTGATATTACTTGTGATCCAAGGATATTTGTGTTCTCTAAAGATACATGTTTTCTTTGGCGCATGGTTATTAAATAGATCAGTTATTGCTGTATTAAGTTGGGAAACTATATTATTTACATCATATAACGCATCTCCAGGCAGCTACTGCAAATTTCTCTGGGAATGCGGTTTTTTATTTGAACACTTTGAGCTTTAAGCGTTAATGGGCTTAGATGTATTTATGTTCGATGATGGTCAGACGTATACTATAAATTTGATATCTTGTGTCTTGTATGGTTTTAAGAATACCAAACGTATTAGTAACACGTATAATGTAATATAGATTGTGATCTAACTTTCCCGCTGGCTAGGCAGCTCTCAGCCGCACGCTACGTCAACCTTATCATTAAATAATATCAAGTTGTCATTCCCAAGAAACGCTAGTTTAAAAAATGTCTGTAGAGAAATTCATTCTCAGTAAAACGAGGCTCGAGTTCCATGTAACCGATTACAGTAACGGTCGCTGTAACGGGAGAGTGTTCCAGTTACAAGGTGATGTATGTTGCGCAACCGTTCATGGGATATTACTGTGTCAAATTACCAATAATCGTCGTCTTTAAATTTTATATTCCGGGCTCTACCCACTAGAACGCAGAACAGTATCAACTATGACTGTAATAGAAACTTATCAGGCGAAAAAATATTCTTTGTATTGAAAAGTATGCCCTCTAGAACTTTCCGTCACCGACCAGCACCTAACTAAGTGAGTTCTGCTCTGTGGTGCCCAGTAGGGGAAAAGTTATTACTGACCAATAGCCTAATTACTCGGAACTTTCGGGTATCATTATAAGTTTGTAATGTAACTCTTTTGATCATTTGAATTATAATATTTAATATTAATTGAATTAGGAAAAAAATAATATATTAAGTTAAAATTGAGGGAAATTGAGACAGGAAGTGGAATTTATATTTTTCTACCTCCTCCTACTTATATATATTTTCTAATTAAAGTGGCGGGTTCCAAGACAATTTAGCGTCTCCCCGGTAGTCTCCGGGGGCCAAAAGTCGGTGTCTTCACTGGTGACCACTGTAGATCCTGGCTCACAGGAGTCACAGTGGTGGGATTAGGATAGCAACAGATGTAATAATTTAAAATTGGTTCTCAAAGTAATCCCACCGCAAATTACTGAAATTGCAAAACTCCCGGAAGACACAAAAATCTTTAAGAATAATCTTAAACGAAACAATTACATAACTGTCTGGCTGTTGCACTTCATTTTAATTATTACTATAATTGCTAACAAATTGCCACCAATTACTATTTCAACTTAGTCGTATAGCAGCCAACGATAATTGTTACGGAAGTGAAAGAAATAAAATAATAAAACGTATTTTGCATAACGTTGTTAATTCTAAAATTAGGGGCAAGAGTGGCAAGATATCAAATACATAAAGACTTATAACTCAATCAAA
The DNA here is from genome assembly GCA_911728495.1 of Furcula furcula. Classification (NCBI taxonomy): domain Eukaryota; kingdom Metazoa; phylum Arthropoda; class Insecta; order Lepidoptera; family Notodontidae; genus Furcula; species Furcula furcula. Next base: position 8,285,140 of record OU452244.1, on the reverse strand, counting down.
CTGTATTTTACACTATTCGATATAATCATTAGTTATGCACATACATACACATACGTAACAAACAGCTGCAGCTGAAGACTGTGCTCAGAATATAATTGCTTTTCAAATAAATCTCAGTATATACGGAATCTATTATTATCTATTTATTATTATTATAAATATCATATTTTACTGGATATTTATCAAAATCTTCGTGATAATAAACAGGCGTTTCCGTGTTTTAAACTATCATGGAGCTAGCCATGTTTGAATTTAAACCACTCAGACATTTTCTTTTGTCTGTGATAAACAGAACATCCGCACGTTGTGCCCACTTCCATGAAATAACGAAGAGAAAAGAATTAAGAAATCAAACGTCAGAAGGCCAATCATATCCACACATGTACACACCTTAATACTAAAGCTGATACTTAGCGGCCATCTCCGTACACTATACTTAATTTCACAGCTCATACACAAATCCTTTTCGTGAAAGCATTTCATGCGATATTCCCACAATAAGTGCGTCGTCGCCTTGCACATATGAATCACAGAGAGCACTGCGCGCGCGCAGCCCGCCGCGCCTCTATCGATCGCGTAATATGGTCAATCAGTTCAAGTGCATTCACCGCCGGGGTCATGGATTAATGAAGTCGACATATTTTCATTTGCGCCAAATGGCTTTACGATTTAATTATAAACTGCCAGCGAGACTGGGGTCATGTCAGACTGCTCATTCACATTCTGTGACGAATGATAAAATATTTGTATTTATTTTTAGCAATGGTAATGCACAAATTATCAGCTTATAAAGGTGTGATTTATTAACTGTACACATTGTACCAGACCCGTGTTACCCGTGGAGTGTTCGGATAAGAATAGCACCCCCCCCCCCCCATCTCCTCCCTTTGGGTGTACGTACGAGGCGACTAAGGAAAAACAAGAAGGCGGGCAGCAGCGTCTTTCTATTGGATTATCTACCACCTATACTGCGACCCCTCCATTTAAGGGGGAAGCCTTTTCTTTCCGTATTTCGGCTGCTGATGATGATGATACATTGTATAGTAGGTATGTACCTACATAAGTCACTTACAATAAATATTGAAATGACGAGCTTGTATGAGACGATCCATCAACGAATATTCATCATCATCATCATCATCATCACCAGCCGGAAGACGTCCACTGCTGAACAAAGGCCTCCCCCTTAGACCGCCACAATGAACGACAATTTGCTATTTGCATCCACCGGTTTCCTGCGACGCGAACAATGTCGTCCGTCCACCTAGTGGGAGGCCTACCTACGCTGCGTCTTCCGGTTCGTGGTCGCCACTCGAGAACCTTTCTTCCCCAACGGTTATCGGTACGGTTAACGAATATTACGGAGACATAATAGACACTTAAAGAAACTTATTAGGTACCTAATAGTTGTTTATGTCTTGTTAGAGACAATGACAAAGCGCTTTGCTTCATCATTCATCATACGTACAGCAAAGGACTGGATAATTTTCCCTGCTACTGTCTTCTGTCACATTATGATGTGCGTCTTCAAAGACTAGAGTGAATAAGTTAGGTTTACTTTACTATCCTGGACTGCATCACTGCTTTCAATCAGATTTCATGTTATATTCTTCTGCTTCTTCTTTTAGTGTTGTCTCCTATCCGAAGTTAGCAATCAATTCGATCTCTACATTACGGTATAGTTGCGGAGTTGTTTTGTGAAATCATTTGTGGATGTTTTTTAAACATGATATTCTCCTTCAGCTGGGCCATCTTCTACCTTCTATTTTATCCTGAATTATTATATTACAACTATAAGGTTATACTTGGGATTCCGTATTCTTTTGTTTTTCAACATGACGCAGCTACTTTCCAATCATTTCCAATTCAGTGGTGTTTCTCACGTGATCTCTAAACGTTAGTGGTGACATACTCTTTGGTGATCACTCCATGATATACTACTGTATACCCCCAAGTCGCACAGCTTATATGAGTTAAAATAAAGTTCACGTAGACCACCTAAAACCAGTAGATAATCCACATAACTAAGATAACGTTACTTACGTACTTAGGTAGGTAGGTACTTACGTGTAGTAGTAGTAACGGAAGATAAGGAGCTCCTGACGATGGGATGTATTTTCTAGATAGAACAACAGGTTCCAGACAAACTAAAAATGATAAAATTTAAATCTCAACTGCAAGAAGACATACCGCTATTTATCAGTGGCGTACACTGAAAGCAGGCAAAAATATCTGCGAGTTGTTTATGCTTTATGCTATTTATTCGTGTTCCAGCATAAATATCCTTAAATTAACCAATATTACCAACATATTTTATCCAATTACATAAAAAAAAAAATTTTTGTTAATTCATGTCCAAACTAAGATTTTTTAAAATTAAGACTGTTTATAGAAATCCTAGGGTAGGCAAAGTATTTTTGTCAGTATGGAGCCGCTGAATATACTTATTAATGTTTTCGAATGCAAATTAATATGTCTATAGTATTTGCTTTCTTATGGATATTTGAAATAGTATAATAACATACTTAAAATAGGTGAAACAAGCCGAATACATTTTTTTGCCTACTCTCTGTGCACGCCACTGCTATTTATGGGTCAGCTGATAACTTAATATCTATACGAGGAAATTGATCGAAATATTTAGAGCGTATAAATGTAATAAGTTCAACTGCACGCTAATATAAATTGATATGAAATCAAAACCACAAATGACTAGTGAGTAATGTTGAATTTTACTCTCTACGGTTTTATCGTTAGCTTTCCAATGCAACCGAAATAACCGACCCAAAAGCTTTCGTCTCATTTCTTTCGCAACGCCTGAAGCTTCAAAATTATTCTGGTTTGCGCAAACGTGATGTTGTTTAACGAAGACGAAGCTAATTTGTGGTTGGCATAAAAGGCATGATGTTAAATGTTGCAAGGCACTGGTCAAACTAGTGAATGGCTGTATTCAAATTGCCGAAATTAATATTTGATCCGATATAAAATCTACAGATTTGGCTGTCATTTTAGACGTTTATCCTTTGGTTTATTCCAAATTGAATAAATATGACCCAGGTCAAAATATTATACATGTACTTAACGCCCAGACGTTTATAATCTTCATAATTTTATCCCTTCTGTCTATGTATTTTATTGCTAAACAGATAAATTCAGACAAGTAAATTCAAATATTGTTGATTGATTGGATTAGATCAAATATTGTCATAGCCCGTAAATATTATGAGTATCAAATACTACTAACTTAAATTAAATAAGAAATAATTAAATGGTGAGGATTGGTGGTCGTGCAAAATTGGTACTTATAGATATTTTTGGTACCTTTATGGGGATGAATGAATTATAGAAAATTAGTTAATTTATGTACCAAAAAGCCTTGAAAAAATTCTAAATCTACAACCAAAAATACCTAAAATTTTACGTTGAAGAAACTGATAATTATAATGTATAGTTTGCTTTCAACTTTCACATACTTAGGACATTCTTAATTATTCCTCCAATTATGTAACTTCATTTTAATCATCATAATTATTATCTGACAAACACATGCTGACCTTGATCTTGCGACAGAACTAAAATCACGTCCGTCCTCTGCCGTCTGTCTAAACAAATATTCCCACACTGAAGGAGCACGTGCTCAAACTGATGTCCGACCCGAACACAAAACAAAGGAAATACACAGATGTTTCGAGGAAACGTGATAAAAAATAACACAATGAACCTTCTAGCATCAGATCAATAGCGTGGTACAAAAGTCCTTACAGAACGGCAGGTGGTCGTCCACAAACACATTGATGATGGCACACAGACACACACACATATAGGTGAAGATCATACAGAACTCCGATGCCTAGCACATAACTGCACACCGCCCTTTATTACTGGTGAGCCGTACACTGACGGAATGTTGCTCTACCTACTTAATTTCCAATTATCTTTATTATGCATAGAATTTTAAATAGAACTTACGGTGACTTACATAGTATCTACTTTTTTACAACTATTTACCATTGGATAGTAAAGCGCTATCCACAGAGAAGAACCTGCAACAAACTTATCTTTATATTAGACTAGCGACTAGTGCAAAGTAAGGATAAAAAATGGTTATTGTGGGTTATCCCTAAGAGATAAACATATACCATTGCGGACTTTTTTGTAGACCTTGCTAAGGTGTACAATACTGTAGTACATTATTTTGATCTATCTCGTAGGGTTCAGCCAGCGTTTGCAATGTAAGCTCAAAAAAAAATGTGTTTTTACGACATCACATTAGAAACCTTTAAGATTATCAGTGTTTCTCTGCTATATTATGCATGTATTTTAGATTTAAACCTTCCTCTTGATTTACTCTATCTATTAAGAAAAACCGCATCAAAATCCGTTGCGTAGTTTTAAAGATCTAAGCATACATAGGGACAGACAGACAGCGTGAAGCGACTTTGTTTTATACTATGTAGTGATAGTGATACACACATCAAAAGTGTCTAGGGATCAACATATATTTTTGCAATAACTTTTCTCCTGATTGATATTAATTAAAATTTTCTTTAAGGATTCATCAAATAAAGTGTTTTCGTTTGTCACAGTAACGATAAACCAAGTCACCTTTGCATTAATAAAGAAATTTGCCATTTTCCTAATAAAGGGATTTTTGACATTTGAACCACTAACACAAAAGTTCGAAAAAAAGACTGAAATAACAGTTTTCTTTAAAATTTTATTGGGTAACTTAAACAATTAATAATCCGTGTTTCTACCGCGAACACTAACAACATTTATAGCGTGATTTGGATGAACTCATTTTGAGTTCATCCAAATCACGCTGTGGAATGGCCGCCCATGTTCGTTGCAACAACAAAAAAAGGTCTTCTTGCGACTGGATACCCTCCATATTCGGCAGAGCTCTTCTCTGTAGCATATCCCATGCATGCTCAATCGGGTTCAAGTCTGGCGACTGAGCAGGCCAGGGCAGGACATTGATGTTAGCTGCGGCGAGAGTCTGTCTTACAACTCTTGCGGTGTGCGGTCGTGCATTATCATGCATTAACTGAAATAAGGGACCGATTTGCACTTGTAGAGGAACGATGACGTCTGATACAATCGTCTCAGCATAAATTTGAGCGTTGAGGTTGCCTCTGATCCAAATCAACTCAGTTCTTCCGCCGATCCAAATACCCGCCCATACCATGATGGTTCCACCACTATAAGGATGGACTTCCTGGCAGGATTTTAATCGCTGTTGGCGTCCAGGGGTTCTCCAGTGTCGTATACGTCTTGTATCCGGTCTCATACCAAAACGAGACTCATCAGAAAAGCACACGAAACGCCATTGTTCTTCTGCCCAATTTCTGTGTTCAAGAGCCCATTGATATCGAATCCTACGATTGTGCATTGCTATAGGTGGTACCCGTAGCGGTCTTCGGGAATGAAGGTTCACTTCATGCAAGCGGTTTCTGACTGTTTGGTCGCTAATTAAGTTCCCTGAAGAGTGATGAAGCCTCACGGCTAACATCATGGCAGTTATTGTTGGAGCTCTTCGAGTTAAGATTTGAATATATCGGTCTTGTCTCCGTGTGGTGCAGCGATACCGTCCTCCATGGCGCTCAGCCACGGTACCAGTGCTTCGGTAACGTGTCCAAAGTCGACTGATAACACTCTGACTTGTATTCAGAGCTAAAGCCACAGTACGTTGCCGGGAACCAGCTTCTATCATTCCCACGGCTCTGAGCATTTCTTCCCTGCTTAAATGACGTCGCCGCTCCATAATAACGTTGGTTTTAATCAGTAGTAGGGAAACAGTAGCACTAATAATGTCTTCAATGCGTTGTATGTTTTTATAGGGAAAATATTGACAGCTGATTTTCATCTTTTACTCGAATTTGATTCACAGTTCCTGATTCAAATTATGAAATGCACCAAAAAGGATCCATATAAATTTATAAAATCATAAATTTATTACAAAGCCACATCTCAATCTCAAGAAATCCGCTTAAAAATGCTTGATCCCTAGACACTTTTGATGTGTGTATGTTACTTGAAAAGCCATAACGACCGGTGTTGCGGTGATAAATTTTATACTTACCTAGAAAGTATGGTGTTAAAAGTGGCACGATGGTTTTATATGGTCAACTATTAGTAACATTGAAGACTAATTAAAAGTTTTTAAAACACCTACTAGAAAATAAATAAGTTTATACTATGTGTTAAGTGGCATTTCTAAGAACTTGCTAAGTTATTTATGTGCAACTATAACCATAAGTCTCATATATGAATATAATAAAATACCTCTTAACAGTTTCAGAGGATGACGATTAGTGTGCACGAGGTAACGTAGTCCACCATTATGTAAAGTGATCTCAAACTTTTTGGCTTACATTTTACACAACACCAGTCGGAGACTTGATGTGCCTAATACTAGAAAGGTATGCCTGGATATAATAGACAAGAAGTTAACAACTTAACAGTGGTAGCTTTAAAAAAATATTGACCATTCAAAAGTGCTAGGCCTATTTGAAATATATAATTTCATTTAATATACCGTTAATTGGATGATTGGTGGTGGTTTTAAATATCTCACCTTAAACCTTTACTTAATTACCTATCATAATAACACGTGTTATTTAAAACGCCCAAAAAAATGCAACGGTATTACTATTTCTGTGAAGCAATAAATACTAACGTTAATAAAATAAATCAGGAACGCATACCACCAGCAACCGAGCGCATTAGCACATATACTTTATTTACTTGATGGCATTAGTGGACGGCCGGTCCCCACCGCATCCCTTTTATCGTCGAGTAAAGTAGAGCACGCTGCGTGCCAGTTGCACGCCACAAAAGTTGAGGCAACTACTTTTTTTTACGGTCCCAACGTATTCCCGCGGCGGGGCCCCATCCCATTGCCCTCAGTTCCTTATTCTTACACGCCTCAGACACCATGTGCTCTGGCTCGTCTTGCTACAAACTGATCAAACTTGAAATTATATTTAAAAATACTTTGGACAAGTTAATAACCGTGATACCGCGTGAACAGCGTGTTTGTACTCTGTGATAACGGCTTGATCGTTGAAATGGATACGTTAAATTGTATGCTCAAAACTGGATATAAAATTGTTAAGGATTTCTCTGAGCACCATAAGCCTGTAAGTTATGTTTATTGTTTAATGTGGATACAAAAAACTATTTCAATTTGAGTCAACCTTTACGTTCTATTTTTTAACAGTTTTGTTTATAAGTTTTAAATTAATAAATAGGTACGTTTTTATTATAAGGGCACTTCATTTATAAGTAGAATTCATTAGCAAAGCGTGACCGCGGCATGAACCTATGGTAATGTGACATATGCAACTTTCTTGCCAATGACTTCTTTAAGCGAGAACCCTTGAATAAAGGACTCTGTGCTGTACTTAACCTGATTTTTTAATAGAAATGTCAACTCTGTCACACACTATCAACATCAACAAAAGAACAAAAATGATAAAAAGCAAACATATTATAGTATTTTTTAAAATTACAATAATTATTAATCTAAACGTGAAGTGAAAACAAAAATAATTATTTTAAGTTAGTTAGTAGTTGTTAGTCGCCGTGTCTCCTCTGTTTTATATAGAAGGATAACGGTCTACATTGTGTTTACATTAAAAATTTGATTTGCCTATTTATTAGCACTTAGGTAAGTATCTGTAATTACTTAGCTACTCAGTGTTAAGTATTCGATTTTTAGTAGTAGCCAAGTCATAATATAACGTCGCTCCCGCTGTTTGCACGTGTAGATCTCTTGAACTACGCAACGGATTCTAATGCTTTTTCGTTTTCTGCAATAGATAAAGTGATTCAAGAGGAATGTTTCGATATATGATTTGTCAACGTTTTGTGTAAATTGGTTGTAATATAACGATAATTGTAAGTGTGTCGGAAAAAGCTCAGGCGAAGCTCTGCGCGGGTCAGCTAGTTTGATTGATAAAACGTGAAAAGAGCCGATCTATACCTTACTAATATAATGTCCTCCTGGCCGAGACGACCACAGCGGCCAATCTTTTACAAGATCAGCCATCTACGCAGGAGATAATTAGTGCACAAGTGCTTGCTTGCGTAGACACTAGTACTCCCTTTCTTCCTTTACCTTTCACAATCCCATGAGACGGAAGACTGACACGACCGGGGAGAGGTCAGGCGCAGGAACGACTTTCTACATGCCCATCTGACGCATGGATCATCTTACTTAATAGACAACCAGGTGATCAGTAGCCAGTAAGGGACAACTACACACACTTTTTGCTCCCCACGGGATTCGAACCAGCGAACTCCGGTTTGCAAAGCATGGGGTTTCCCAATACGTCACGGAGGCTATCTTAACTACTTACTCACTAACTACGGTACGGTATATTGGATATCATGTTTGGTATATATGTGGTATTAGGTGTGTACGTGTGTGTAGTTACTTACATGTAATCGTAGTAAATTTTCCTTGTTAAAATGTATAAAATTATGAGATTTATAAACCGTATTATAATAAATACCGGTTAAAGTTCTTCTTAACAGCTATATAATAAATTCGCACATTCGAAATCATAGCCTAGGTATTCTAAAATATATTATTTTTATTAATGACAGTGTTTAAAATGATGAATCGATGCTTCATCACTACATATTTATATTTAAATAATTTTGTGACGATTAAGGAAATTATTTGTCAAAATGGACAATGAATTACGTAAATAAATTTTAGTCATAAAACCTACTAATATCAATCATTTAGTAACTAAATGCATTACAATTGGGACGTTCGCCTAATTATGGTAGACGACAAGTCTGCCTGAAACACAGGCCCGGTAATTTCGCAAACTATAGTGCCCATATATATTGGAATACAGCAACGTTTCTTTACAGATTTCATCAATAAAATCTGAGTTTAATATTATTGCCAACAGATGGAGACATCTGGAGGGTCGGAGAGCTCCGGTGGGGAGGACGCGGAGGCGCGGCGATCGCGGCGGGGCCATGTCCTCGCCGAATTGCTTCAGACAGAGAGGGTCTACGTGCAGGAACTAGGCTCTATACTAACTGTAAGTATCCACTAAATCACATAGACATACATCGGACGATACACGTCTTAAGCGACTGCCCAAGCCGAGGCCGTGCTTCCCTGAGGTGCCCTTGAGCTCGTCGCTCCAACCCAGAATGGCAATAGGTTAACAGACTATTAGGACGCTAACGCATTTGCAGTCTATCTGGCGAATAATAGGTGTTGGATTTTACATTACATACACTTCCCTTCGTTGAAAAGGCAAAGTGTATATCTCTTGGCTATTGGTCAAATCATATCAGATGGGATAGAAGAATCATTGCTACATAACATTAAGTATAATATAGTTATAGTATATGTATAACTTTAAATAACATTACTGCCTTTCCGAAAATTTTGTTTAGGTACTGATATGAAAATGAAGAGTAATATTTCACGCAAAGGAAGATGATAAAGCTCGTTTAACTAAAACGGATGTTCGCTCTTTTTGCTGCATGACGTCACGTGCCAAAATGTCTATATATAAAAACAAGACCGTTAACCCGCTGTATTATTCATATATAGTGTCAGAATTAGAATACACAAAGCGAAAGTTAACGCGCCTTTCTCTGGTACCAGGACCGCGTAACTACACCGCAATATCCCTGCTCAGTACGGTAATGCAGTCTAAAAAATATCACGATGCGATACTTAAAGTGCGTACCACCGTGTCTTTCTAAACATGCGAAATATAAACACGTGTCACACTTTCCAACTCATTCAGTTGCCATATATGGAAGTCTGCGGTAGCAAAACAATAATATCATTCATAATAATACTCGTAATGTCCTACCTAACCGATGCGATCACAGTGGCTAAACTTTTATAAGATTAGCCATCAACGTGGGAGATACTATAGTGCTAGACCAGCACTTTGTTCCTTTACTCTTACAATCTGATGGGACGGGAGACAGGCACGACCGGGAAGAGAGATAAGGCGCAGGACTGAATTGTGATGACTACATGCCCATCTGACTAATGGATCAAGATGAACCATTTTCAGACAAGCAAGCCAGCTTGAATTGTTCTGACCAGTATAGGATCAACTACCTACACAAAGTTTCCGTAGTGCTCAAACCTGTGACCTCCGACTGCAAAGCGAACGGCTTTGCGTTGTACCATGGAGTCTTTACAATAATAATAAATTACACCGCAACTTTAAAGGGCGAAGTGAACAATAATTGGACCAAGAACATTATGTAGAACAAATCGTATTCACGGTCGATTAGTTCCATAAAAGACAAGCTATGGTATCGCTGCGCTCTGAAAAACAACTGTGCCGATACCATGTATGATGTGCGTGTTCTACATTCTGAAGCTGTCCCACTGGGTTGGCTCTGACAAGTTGCCTCAGTGCATCTAGATCTACAAGTAAGTAGTGCAATGGATGCATCGCACGCGATCAACGCTGCCAAGCTGTAGAGCGGAACGCAATGCATTGTACTCATTCGCTAGCTGCGTGTCGCTACAGACTCAGTCGCTTTTTACACTTCGCCACTCTCTATCTATACCATGAAATATGGAAAATACAACCTTCATAAATATTCCACAAATCACAACGTCGGAACTTCCTATTCGTGGTATTACAGAAAAAACGATCAACCCTCCACACGGAAGAAGAAGCGACTAACGAGAGCCGCGTCCGAATCCACCTTGTTCAGTGATTATGTAAACCAAATATCTCTGTTTGAAACAGGGAACTTCCGCAAACAAAAGTGCAAGAAGTCGGTGAGTGATGTGGGGAAAAATAGTCGTGTTAAATATATCCCTCGTAATATTAAACCGGTGTGTATAGAACCGTTCACTGGGAACTTTTTCTATGGCAATCCACTACTGGGTTATGAGTTCTCACAGAAAACTGACGAGAAAATATCGTACTTGCCGGATTCTGACATTGTGACTGTTTCGGAAGATACTGCTCCGGAGTCGCTGACTACAGCACCTACTGTCGTTGATATGCCAGAGTTAGTAGAAAACCCTATCTATGGATGTGTTGATGCAGTGGTTCATGAAACAAACCCAGATTATACTTATAACTCAGCTGCCTCAAATTCACAATTCAGGTCAACTAGCTGCTCAGAGTTAAAATATCCAACGGACAGTGTTAAAGACATTGATGAGTTTCTTCACAATATATTAAAGGACTACAAACGAATAATGAAAGAATGGAATCACACGATCAAGGACCACTGTTCTCTAGATTCTCAGTGCAAGCACAGCAAAAGAGATTGGACAAGCTGTTCGGAAAGCAATTGTGGTAGTTGCAACCAAAGTGCAAACTTAACAACGTCCTGTCGAAAACGGAACCATTGCCTCAAATCCTCAAACAGTAATCAATACAATTACGCATATTCAGAAAACTACAGAAGAAATAACAACATAGGAAATCAAAGAACAACACGAAGCTTTAAGCGAAATAACACATACAGTAATTGGGCATCGTCATTGCTAAATTTAAAGAAGAAATCTAAATATACGAACATAAATCATAGTTGGACTAAATCAGAATGTGACTGTCTAAAAGCAATTTACGATGAATACGATAAACGTCTACAGGATTGGTGCGATACTATAAGCCACTGTACTTCTCTTCTTAACTCGGTACACATCAGATACGGATTATTTCACGCAATTGATAGTAAAATTAACTTTGACATTTTATTTTCAGGGTTACAAAGAAGAAATAGAAAAACCAGAAAATCAACACCTACTGCCGGCAGCATTAGTTGGTCAAGCGGATGTATTATTCGGCAACCTGCACGAACTCTTCACATTCCACCAGGATGTGTTCCTAAAAGACCTGGAGCGATCGATTTCGGCAACAGAATTAATTGCGTTATGTTTTGTCGAGAAGGTATGTAATTTGATTTCCTTAAGCTTAAATTGCAGCTAACCATACATTTTAAAGAATGAGTGTGAGAATTTCAAGGCTAGATCTCCCTATCCTATATTTCAAAGCTCTCAGAATCTGCAAGTTGAAGTAGCAATGGGCAGCCCACATCTCTCCAAGAACCGATAACCGATGGGAAAGAAAGGTTCTTGAGTGGCGATCACGAACCGGAAGACGCTTCGTAGATCCCGCTAGGTGGACAGACGATATTGTGCGCGTCGTAGGTAACCGGTGGATGCAAATAGCCAACTGGCGTCCATTATATAGGCATATGTTCAGCAGTGGACGTCACTAGCCGGAGCTAGTAATGATGATGATAATGATGTCCCTGTCAACAAATAGACTACCAAACGCACAACGAGTATCCAGTCTTGTGTTGTGGAGATTCCTTAGTCTGGACGTTTTTCAATTACTTATAGTATTTGAGTGTAGTCGGACTGAAAAATGGAGGAAAAACATGAACGTCAAACCACGAAATTATGCTCATCAGGGTTCCCCGGATTACATATTATTATATTGGTAGTGGGTACTTTTAAAACTTATATAGGTACAAAAAAAATATTTTAAAATTAAAAGTATGTAAATACATACTTTTTACATCATTAGTTGAGTTTATGCAGGTAGGTACTTCCTAATTAGAACGCATTCATTACCCGCATTATTCTTGTACCATTCCTATCATATGACGCATGTTACGAAATATAGACCTTCACTGATTTTATCAGTTTCCTGACTTACCAAATATAAGACTCTTTCAAGGCGCACTGCAATATTATGTCCGCTTCCCTCAGTGGTCATTGTTGGTTATTTTATCCGTCCGTCCACTACTTCATCTTCAATATTTCCTACCCTACTGAAGTCAATAGGCAGATCATTACATTCGTAGCAATATAAAACAATTGTAAGTATATCTGGAATGTATACTTTTCTAACTTGTCCTAAATACTTTTCTAATGAAATGTATTGTGGGTTCCAAGACAATTTAGTGTTTCCCCAGGACTCGCCGAGGGTCAAACCTCGGTGTCTTCACTGGTGACCACTGTAGATCCTGGCTGACAGGAGTCATAGTGGTGGGGTTAGTCCTATTAAAATTATATAAAACAATGTAGCTAATATGAGCTAATAGGGCAAATAATGCATTTGAAGTGTGTGCAACTGTAATAGGTTTACAATAAATAACAGATTTATTTAATTTGAACATAAATTAAGTGTTTTAGAGTTGCTTTTCGTTCATCAACAGAGGGATACGTTCTTCAGGCTATACAGTTACTACTGCCAGAACATACCGAGGTCGGAGCGGCTACGAGAGACGCTGGTGGACACACACCTGTTCTTGCAGGCTTGCCAGCTCCGATTGGGGCACAAGCTACCATTAGGCGCTTATCTGCTCAAGCCAGTGCAGAGGATCACCAAATACCAACTTCTGCTTAAGGTAACAAACGAAAAATTTTCACTGAATAAAATTACAAAAGAACATTTTTGAAAATTAAAAAAAATATATATTAGTGCTTAGACCTCTATTTTTTCAGCGGACAACGTAGATAGATAGATAGATAGATAATTCTTTATTGTTCCACCATCATTAAAAAACACAAAAATACAAGAAAAAAAAAAACAGTAAAATAGAATGAAACAATGGGCGGCCTTATCACTAAAAGTGATCTCTACCAGGCAACCTTTGGATGGAGAGGAACTATGAACTGCAAGGCGGGGTTGTTTATACAAACCAATTATAAAAGATAAAAAAAAAATACATAACTATAAACAATAAAATACGTAACAGCAAAATAATATATATATATAAATATTAGTATAATACATAAATATTATATTTGATAGAAACAAATATAAATAACCAACAATAATAAATAAATAAATGCAGCCGGCTAATATCAATATAAAATTCATAGGGACAGATAAAATGCTTTCAAACGATCTTTAAAGATAGGCAGAGATGATGCATGTCTAACAGTGACCGGTAAGGCATTCCACAGACGAACAGCTTCTACTGTGAATGACTTATCGTAAAACGAACTATTATGAGAAGGGAACATAAGAGTGAGATTTTCTGATGACCTCAAACAGTGGGAATCATTGCCGAGAAAAACAAAACGTTCCTTTAGGTAACGCGGAGAAAAAGAATTAAATAGTATATTATAAAGAAGAGACAGGATGTGCGTATTCCGACGAAGACGAATAGGAAGCCACTTGAGCTTAGAACGAAATTGAGAAACATGATCATATTTGCGCAAACCAAATATAAATCGTATACAAAAATTTTGAAGACGCTCAAGTTTATTAAGCTGGTCCTCTGTAAGATCTAAATAGCAGATGTCAGCATAATCAAGAATTGGAAGTAATAGGGATTGAGCTAGAACAATCTTAGTGGCAGTGGGAAGAAAGTTACGGAGTCTTTTTAACGAGGCTGCAGCAGCAAACAACTTCTGGCTAGTAACTTGGAGTTGAGGAACCCAACTCAAGGTGCGATCAATTAAGATTCCTAAATTTTTACACGATTCACTAAAAGGTAATAATTCCCCATCTAAATTGACACTAGGAATCGTTCTCCAGTTTACCCTTGAAATCAATCGCGAACTACCCACTATCATCGCCTTAGATTTGGCAGGATTAACTTTTAAGCCAAATTTTTTGCTCCACTCGGTTATAAGGAAAAGATCATTATTAACTACCCTAATACACTCTGGTAGTTCATCCAATGAAGCACTAGAATAAATTTGTAGATCGTCTGCATATAGGTGGTACGAAGAAGATAGATTTTGCGAGACAGAGTTTATAAAAATTGCGAAAAGAATTGGAGAAAGGACACCACCTTGAGGGAACGTATCGGGTTTTTCAACGACATAGCAGTATTGTTTAGTATTTACTGGGTGGTTAGGCCTCTTAAGTCAGGACCGTCCAGAACTCCCAAATAGGTTACATATAATTCTGCCACCAATAAGATGTGTGATCGTTGTTCCAATATTTAAAGCACCGTAGCTGTTGACATTACCGGGGCCAAAGGCAACTTATAATAATACGTAATAATATCTTGTTGGTTCTAGGATTTATTAAGGTACGGTGAATGCGGCTCGATGACGACGGGCCTCCAGCAAGCGTTGGACTGCATGCTCGTGGTGCTCAAGTGCGTCAACGACTCCATGCATCAGATTGCCATCACTGGAGTACCTGTAAGTACTTCTAAACGAACGATAGTAAAAACTGGAAAATTTTCCTTCGTAGCTTTGGAAATAAAGTTACTCTTGCAACAGAATCTTAGATTTAACTGTCATCTGAAATGTTATTTTCATAGTTAAAACGTCTTTTATTAAACTAAACTATTTAAATAGTAGGTATATCGATGGTTAGAGGCGACTACGGGGAAAGAAGACGAGAAGCAGCGTTTTTCTGTTGGATTACTGATACCTACTGCGATCTCCAAGACACCTGCCTGGGATTATGGCAACCCTTCCCCATTAAGGGGGAGGGCAGTGGAAGTGGTTAGGGTTTCGGCTGTAGACGATAATAATTATCAAAACTTGTTAATCATTCAATGTTATGCGTTTACTTTCTTCAACATTATCCTTCCCCCAGCTGGATCTGAATCAGCAAGGCGAGCTACTAATGCAGGGATCCTTCCTGGTCGCGTCGGAGACGAAAAGAGACCTTCGGCTTAGGATACGGCCGAGACGAAGGCATATATTCCTCTATGAGAAGGCCATGCTGTTCTGCAAACCTGGCACGAAGAATAGTCACAACAAAGCCACTTATCACTTCAAACATGATCTGCAGGTTAGGCGATTGTTTATTTTATATAGTTACTGCAGGGGCGTAACTACCGACATATCAGCCGTATCAATTGTACGGGGCCCCGGGTTATAGATGTCCCGAACGTGTTTAAGTACAAAAATTCGTAATATGTTATCCACAGTCTCACTTACTTCCTAATATGGGCCCCCAACAAATTTTTATACAGGGCCAGACTAGGTAAGTACGCCACTGAGTTACTGTAACTAAAGGACCATGCCCATTTGTGCCCCAGAAATGCCCAGATAGAGTATATTACAAGATTGCTCTAATAAATAAAAACTAGAATTATGTTGTTAATTTTAAATCATATGAAGCACTGGATAAAAAATAAAAATTAATAAGACGTTCTGTTGACATTGCAGTACCAGTGTATCTAACCAAATTGTTTTCACATACATATTGACACTATACAATGGAGACAGACTAGATAATTAGTGATCAAACGAACTTACCTGTACGTGAAGTTCGATCATAATTATACGAAGAGCCTCGTCCGAAAAGATTAATATAATTCACAACGTAGTAACGCACAGTGACTACCACTATTTAGCACTATTTTTAGAGAAATTTTATCCTTATAGTTATTTTTTATTTCTAAGGTAGAAATATTTTTTCTTATGACAACACTAACACTCCCCACCTAAACGATTCTGCATCCGCCTCTCCACCTGTATTCATCCTCATTCAGTTTAGAGTCCTTGATCAATTTTAATATCTGATATTTCCTGAACGATACAGGGTTTCCGGGATGGGCGGGTTACACCTAATCTTTTCGGACGAGGCTCTTCGTATAATTATGATCGAACTTCACGTACAGGTAAGTTCGTTTGATCACTAATTATACTAGAGCCCCGTCCTCAAGATTAATATAATTCACAACGTAGATGTTGAGAGAAAGTGAGGGAAATATCAAGCAACATAAAAAATATATTTAATTTTATGTGTATTTAACAAAGAATAAATTAAAGATTCTAATGTTAACTTATGACAATCAATCTAATCAAGAGAGCATATTGCCAAAGCCAGTGCAAGTATAGATAGTTGGGAAATATTATTTTCCTAACGTATGGAGATTACCGCTCCACCCTTTGATGTATCGTAGGACATCAATACTGATACCTGACTTACAAGGCGTAGAGGCGGAAGCGTGACGTATGTTATGGTAAAAATAGAGACATCTTTACTTAGTAGGTAACACTAGACCAACTCTTCATTATATTTCACAAACACTATTATAATGTTCTCAATTGTTCAGTTTTCTGAATATGTGAAAACCAGATTAAATAGCATATTTGGGGTCTGTCATTGCGGAATGAAAGCAACCATTTGGTTGCTCTAATCCTACTGAGAAAGTTTTAATAAGTAATGCAATTTTACCTATAATTTTATCGTTTACTATATTTTACTACAGATTTTAGACAACGTTTTGCAATCTGTGTTATCACAAAAGCAAACAAAATATTGCATTTTTTGGAAATCTGTTACAGAAAGAGATATGAAAAAACAAAAGTTTCTAGATGTGCGTAGCGTTATAACGTGTAAAGACGCTTTTAATTTTTGGCCTTAGTGAATCTGATTCTATCAACGTCTGATGTTGGTCCAACAAAAAGAAATAACGCAGATGTGTCAGTGGTATTATAAATATATGTTAAAAATTCTATGATAATAATTGGATGATTCAAAAATATTAAAACTATTCTGGACACAATAGGTAACCGTTTAAGGCAAACTGTTTCAACGTGTTATGTGAGAGTAATGCCAGCATAATCTCTATTATTTAGCGAAAAGCGGGACTCCAGTAATGAAGTTTAAATAATCCCCGATAACCAGAGTAATCTGTTGGGGTTGCTGGTTGGAGGTATTGTAATATCATTAGCATTTAATGATATTACTTCAGAGACCAGTTACTTCACTTATAATGAAAAACCAGGCCTATGCTGGCCAATTTGGTATGACCAAAATGTCTTCAGCTTTATGGCTACTTGAGAGAATATACAACAAACGCATCGATGCGTATGCGTCAGGTTCTCTATGTCAGGCAACATACACGAAGTTTTTTTTTTTTTTTTAAACTTGGGCTGCCTTGAGATCAATACGAGGAACTTGAAACCTATCTCTATTTGGTATGCTACATTAGAGAGTGATCATTCGGTATCTAAGTATGATAATCTGGATTCTTTATCAGTCAGTATATTGACTTATTTTATATATACTACACTACAAATATTTTACGGAGCCCACACTACCATATGTGTTTTGACACTTTGATAATAGGAGAGTATCGTATCTCTCCACACACGGTTTATATAACTCAAAGCAGTAGTATATACTTATCCGTAACAATATTTGATAGTACGAAAAACTGAAAGAATATACTGCTAAAAGTGTCATAACTTATGTGAATTGAGGATTCTCTATTAAACCAATGACTTAGTGGTTCTCCCATTACATGTGGCACCCTATCCCATCGTTGAGGTTTCAAACAATATATCTAGCACCTACTTTACGGACGGACGGTGTCTTACTTTACGGACTTACGGAGTACATAATGCTGTTTAACTACCAGTGTATATCTATAAATATTGACTGAGGTAGCAATATATACTTATTATAATTATTGTTATTCCTAAATAATGAAGGAAATTTATACCGTTCGAATTATTTCGCATAAAGCTGAAACTAGTAAACATATTAAATAGGTTAGCAGTTTCCTTACTTTACAGTGTTTGAACTTTGAAAATGATTCTATTTTACTATAGATTTTTAAACGAAGTGTTATTTTTCTGTGGGAAAACCTAATTGCCATATTTGAGTACTAATTATGTAGCTGAAATATTTGCAAGATTTAGAGGGTACTCTGACATTTATTTTCATATTATGAGGTTTTCTTTGATTCTCATATTTTGCACGCTTGCTTATTAAGTATAACTACATAAAACAAATATGTAAGTATATATGACATAAAACGACATGAGCATAGTCGCTTAATAACTGGCTTCATTAGCTTGGTAAAAATGTACAGCCCTGTACAAAAAACCAAAGGGTAAATTCAACAACTTTTTCGTCTATCATAAAACGTAAGGTCTTCTAGAGCTAGGGTGGTTGGGAACAAAGAAATTTTTACCCTGTTAATAGGATTACCATACAACTATCTTTATATATTAGTTTAATTGCTGTTAAAATGCAGCCTTTATGTTCCGTGTAAACCACATGGTACCATTAGGTTTGGGACACACAAAAACACATGAATACAAATTAATCGCGGGTAGATGCACATTCGGATAAAGCTCCAATCGATAGTAATGTTCTTTTTCTGTTTTGCCAGAACAGATAACAACCACGTATTCAAGAAATGATAGTCTGATCGTTAATCATCATTGACCCATTGCACATAAAAATTAGCAATACTACCAGCATAACGCAGCTCGTTTAACGGTGATGAGTCTGCTTAGAAGGATGATTATAGCTGCGAGGGGGGGTTCCTCGCTTTGGTACTGCTGGTGTTACAGGCGAATTGATTCCTTGCAGGCACATCAGCTGCCTGCGGCTGTGGTACCCGTTTTTGCAGTCTGTATCTGGATCCGTAAGATCTTGTCCGGACAGATATTTATAAATCCTACTTATTGATAAATATCGGAGCGCGAAATTGCGTTTGGGTATAGTTTCTGCTTGCTGAATATCACAATACTACGGTATGCATCCTGATTCCTTATATAGTTAATTTGACAGAATATTGCGTATTAAGAATTTAATCGGTTACTGTAGCCTAAATCTCAGGACATATATATATTTTTAACATTTACTTAACAAACAAACCGGTTGTTGCCATGTGATGAAATCATGTGGGCAACATCAGTTTATCTCCAGGCCATTTGTAAGACAGCATTTGGACCAGCTTCCAGAATTTCTAATATTTCTGATATATATATATAAGTGTAAAAGAATATAGTATTATATATAAAGTATATACGGAAGTGTATAAGTAAGCCTTACAATTGATTACCCAAATAAATATAACCTTTACTAAAGGAAGGCTAATGATTGCGGCGATATAGTCCCGCAGACTATTCTGGTGCAAACAGCTATAGCAGACAATGCGGCGGAATAGTCCTACAGACTACCCTGATGCATTTCAAGAGACAATGTGGTGGAATAGTCCCACACACTAACCTGATGCATTTCAAGAGACAATGCGGTGGAATAGTCCTACAGACACGGACGGGCCCCATGGTCTAGCGGCCAGACACCCCGGCCGCTAACCGATGGGTATATTTTTTTTCATTTATTTATTAAATAATTCATAAACACAATTATGACCTTGGCGCTCATAAACCACCATGGGTTTGTCCGAGCGTCGGACATTCCTCATTCGAGTAATATAGATATGAACTAATTATTTATAACAAATTAAAACACATCATGCACAATAATACAATATTGACGGTAGTTTTGTAAGTAATGCCAACGCACAACCGCGTTCGGTTGCGCGGCGGCAGCGTTCGCATTGTACTTGCAATTTATTCCATCAATACACAGCTTGACCCCTATGGGTCGTGGGTTCGATCCCCACAAAGTGTCCGGGCGCTATTTATCTATTTAAGTACATATGTATTTACAAAAAAATAAATAAATATGTATATAAGTATTAGTATCAGTTGTCTGGCTCCAACAGCACAGGCCCTGCCCAGCCCGGGATCGGATGACCGTGTGCGGATTGTCCCAAGATATTATTACTATTCAAGACCATCCAGATTCATTTCGACAGATAATGCGGCGGAATAGTCCCACAGACTACCCTGATGCACTTCAACAGATAATGCGGCGGAATAGTCCCACAGACTACCCTGATGCATTTCAACAGATAATGCGGCGGAATAGTCCCACAGACTACCCTGATGCATTTCAACAGATAATGCGGCGGAATAGTCCCACAGACTACCCTGATGCATTTCAACCGATAATGCGGCGGAATAGTCCCACAGACTACCCTGATGCATTTCGACAGACAATGCGGCGGAATAGTCCCACAGACTACCCTGATGCATTTCATCAGACAATGCGGCGGAAAAAGTCCCACAGACTATCCTATGATACATTTCAACAGATAATGCGGCGGAATAGTCCCACAGACTACCCTGATGCATTTCCATAGGCAATGCGGCGAGACAGTCCTACTGACTACTCTGATGCATAACATATAACACTACAGAAAAGGAAATCATTGTAGCAAATATAAGAATAATAAAACTTACATCGTGGACATCTTGAGATCAATGGATGGACGTAGCGAGGTGAATCTCGATGCCTGGCTCGAGGATGAAGAACTAATTGAAAACTGGTAAAGTTTTCCACAAACGTTCACTTCACTTGTTTTTATAAATTTAATTTTTGTTACATTACTTGCTATAAACTCTTAATTTAGTTCACTACCGTGGGTATAGTGCGAAGTGGCCGAGCACTGAATTGCGAATGAGGATGAATACAGGTGGAGAGGCGGATGCAGAATCGTTTAGGTGGGGAGTGTTAGTGTTGTCATAAGAAAAAATATTTCTACCTTAGAAATAAAAAATAACTATAAGGATAAAATTTCTCTAAAAATAGTGCTAAATAGTGGTAGTCACTGTGCGTTACTACGTTGTGAATTATATTAATCTTGAGGACGGGGCTCTAGTATAATTCCAAATAACTGACATGTTTATCTGATAACATACAGATAAGTATATAAAATAATACTGATCTGGTTTAGCTTATGTGATGATCATAAAGTTCCTAGTGAAAAACTAATAGCAATGCTGTCTGTAAACGATAAAATGTATAAAAAACCAGTAGGAAGTTATCATGTTTAATGTCCAATATCTTTTGAACCGGTGCTTTAAATGACATTAAATCTAGATATCATATAAATACTGTTAAATAGTTATCATATGACATAGAGCTGCAATTTGGGCATTGCATGGCATTTCTGACTTTCAGCTCCATGGGCATGGTCCTTTCCGTGTTGACAGTAAGGCCTCTGCCTCGAATTTTGCGGGCAGCGGGGCGGCGGCGGCGGCGGCGCGGGCAGGCACCGGCCGCGCCGCTTTTTTCGAGAACCGGTCCATTTGATTTTACGCATAAGATCATGCCGCTCCCGCGCCGCCGCCGCGCTGCCCGCAAGTTTCGAGGCAGAGGCCTAAGTCGTGTAGTCGCTGCTTCTCTTAGCATATTTAAAATTTTAAACCTAAAAGATCATATCCATAAATAATATCCATTACTGAACTGTAATAAATTCGTTAAACCATCATGATGAAAACCGTGTTAAATATTCTGTAGTTTGGAGGAAGTAGGCGAACGAATAGAGTGATAGTCGTTGGTAGCTCCTTTTTGATAACATTTAAGGCCGCAGCAAAAACGCTACTTTTGCAACGGCGATTTAGCGACTGCGTCGTTGCTGCATCGCGTTTTGGTGACTCCTTGTGAGTCGCGCATTTTAGCCTCAATGTTTCATCGGTTTTTATTTTTTATCGTCATCCCTATAAAATAGCTTGAGCTTAGTTGATTTCGGTTTTGGATTTGGATTTAGTAGTACTAATGTGATTTTTACTTTTGTGAATTATTAATAATAAATCATTACGTTAAGATGAATACTAAGGGGCTGGTTGTACAGGGGGGCCCGTTTATTTCGTCATTCGAGTAAGTTCTCTTGTGTGATAGATCTAGGTGACTTGTGTCCTCGGCAGATGTGCCAGATCGGTCTAACGGAGTCAGTGAAGGGCGACGCGCGCAAGTTCGAGGTGTGGCGGCAGGGGCGCGCCGAGGTGCACACGCTGACGGCGCCGAGCGCGGAGGTGAAGCGCGCCTGGGTGGAGCGCATCAAGCGCGTGCTGCTCGACCAGCTCAAGGAGCTCAAGGGCGAGCGCGTGCGGCAGTACTCCGCGCAGCACAGGTGAACACCGTGCACACACGACACACGCACATAAACACACTACACACACACACGCACACACACACACATCCACGCACACGCAACTGACGCGCGGGATTATAGGAAAATATTATTCATCAGTGGCGAAGAGTCCATACAAGCTGATTCCTACCGACTTCCCTTTGAATTTTCGCATTCTACGATAATTTAATATAGAAGCGTAATGTTGTGTTTTGTTTATTAAATATTAAGCATATCTAACATTAAAAAACGAATGAGTTTTTTTTAAATGCCCACCTATTTTATAGGAAATAATGAATTCTGTTAATAATTCAAGTTGAATTTTACTTGTCGTGCATACAATTAGAATTAGAGCAGTTGGTTTAATCTCAGGTTTCCGGGTAAGAAATCAGGGAAAACAAGCAGACGGGCAGCAGCGTCTTTCTATTGGATTACCTACCACCAATACTGAGATCCTCCAAGACACCTGCCAAGCGTGGGGATTATGACAGACAACCCCTCCCTTTCAAAGGGGAGGCGTTTGTTCAGCAGTGGACGTTTTTTGGCTGCAGCTGATGATGATGTGCGTACTGGGCTGGCCCTACTCCGGCTTACCTTTGATAAAAATTGACCCTTCGCCACTGTTATTCATTCATTATTAATTTGTACACCAAATATAGTGAAATATGTCCTTAATATTGTTGTAATCCATTCGTTCAACAATAGAAAGAGACAGGGTTATTGGAAACCGGTGCTTAGATACGAGAAAAATAGATAGCCTATCACCCTCCGCAGTACCTCGCGTGCCGATGACATGTTTTAGTCCTCTGAGTTTTAGTCCAATTTTATTGTTTGACATTTCGCTCTGGTGTTGCTAGCGTTTTAATATTTTGCTACCCAGTGCTTAGGGTATTGAAAAGCAATGTTGTGTTGATTCCACTTCCCAAACAGTAAATTGAAAAAACCTAATAACTTTAAAGAAACCGAATACAAGTGCGATTTTAGGAATATTATAGTACTTAGGTACCTACAAGTTTTAAGTTAGTCTATTTGTTTCCTTATTCCCCTTTGGTCACATAAAACCCGGGTTTTAAATCACTGTGCATAATAACTAGTCAATACATTACTATACAGCCGTGTCTAATTCGATATTTGAATTGTCAGAACGTTAATCCAAGCGAGTTCGTGGGACCTTGGTGGAGCAGCGGTAGTTTCACGCGGGGGGGCCCCGGCCGCCCCTCCCCCGAGGACCGCCTCGTGTGACGCGCACGACGAGCCTTGCTGGTCCACCGACCCCTCCGATGACGACGACGACGAGACGGACCATCCGCCGGTATGTATACACCACTATAATTACTGTATACACACACTATATCTAGGATACGCGAAGAGCTTGATGAAGACGTTTTGGACATATTGCGTAATTTTTTTTGTGGCATCATTCATTGGTAACATGGATAGGGTTGCCAGATGATAGGACTTTTCCTGACATGTCGGGAATTTTGGCACACTATGGTGGAAACGGGAAAATGCTGTTATTGTAAAAAAGAAAAACGCACGACACGTTAGTTCGCGTTTAAAAACTAAAACGTAACGCATAACGCGTGTCGAGAAACATTTTAAAATTAGAAGACGTTTTCGAGCTAATTTTGGTAAATGTTTTGTAAAGTTAGGAACATTGGCAGGTGTCGCAAATGAACGCTACATACATAAACTATTTAAAAAAAAACCGACTTCAAAGTAAATTATCTAAAAAGCATAAAATAACGAAAATATTATTGAAGTTGGTGTTAGCGTACCTGCTGTGTATATTCTGCACCAACTTCAATAATATTTTCGTTATTTTATGCTTTTTAGATAATTTACTTTGAAGTTGGTTTTTTTTTAAATAGTTTATTTAACACTTTTTAGTGACTTATTTTACCAAGATAGGTATCAGCACTATCACGCAACTCGAACGTCTACATTACAGTAACTTACTGAAAACATAAAAAGTTTATATCTCTTAAACTACTGGACCGATTTTGATGAAATTTGTACTCTACCCTAAGTTGAAAGATACTCTAACTATTGCAAAAATAATTTTTCGAAATCGGACTTGTAGTTTCTGAGAAATCCGTGGACAAACCTACATACATACATACACTCGTGAAATTTGGTAAATTCGTTTAGAAGCCCACATAGACTAACATATATGAATATTACGCATTTTTATTAATATTACATACATACGCGTCGAATACAGAACCTCCTTTTTTGAAGTCGGTTAAAAAGAACAATCGCGCGCTTATATTTTGAATACACAATATTTTTATAGAGCAGGCAATATGTCGAAAACGCCGTCACAGAATAGCTCTCAGAATGGTTTCGTCGCGCGCTGCCTACTTTCGCACTTTCGTAACTTTTTAGTATTTTAATGTAATCGGTAGCACAATGCCAACTTTTTAAAACCACCCTATGTTAGATCGTACTTTGCCTACTTTCGCATATGGACAACTTTTTTCCTAACACAATATTCTTATCGCAGCATGCCTACTTTTAATATCGGCAGTACATTAAATATGTATGTTGCCTACAAATTGTACAGTCACCACAAAATTTGTTATATTGTGTATCTGTGGCTGTTTAGTAAACTTTGGAAAAACAGCTTTAGCACTTGTATAAACCTTTTACTAACATATAAATAGATGGGCCAAAGTTATTACGCAATGGATACCGAAGGATGGACGTTATCGCCGGGGAAGGCCTAAGAAACGTTGACGTGATGAGATGCATTCACGAAGGATTGATCTGTGGCCCACGACAAGGACATAGTTGGCCATAGGGCGAGATCTTGGCTCAGTGGTCGGACAACATACGTTAAAAAAGAATAAGAAACATACTTATAAAATATATACTAATTTGTTTTTTTTTTGTTAAAATGGAACGTATTTTACGTAATCTATTTAAAGTTTAAATATTTTGGATTACCTACTTGAGTATAAAAAATCCGTAATTTGTACATGTCTGCCCATAAAATCGGAAATAATTTTATCAACGCTTCCGTTGGTGAATGAAATGTCACGATGTATCTATCTATTAATTTTTCGAGTTATTAAATTAGAAGCAAACATTTTACAACTTCCGATACTACTTAAAGCAACCAACTCAAAATTAAGTTTGTCACAATAATGTTAAATAATATTATAAACCAATACAATAAAAAACATGAGAAAAATAGAATCTATTTGTATCATATATACATGGAGTAACCATAGTGGCATGTTTTTCAAAATAAATATTTTTAACGTAACTGTACTAAAGTAGGCAATACGCGATCGATAGATTTGAATTTCTAAAATGTTGGCAAATTGCGATGTAACTCTGGCAAAAATAAAAAAGTAGGCATGATGCGATCTAATGTATAGTGGTTTTAAAAAGTTGGCATTGTGCTACCGATTACATTAAAATACTAAAAAGTTACCAAAGTGCGAAAGTAGGCAGCGCGCGACGAAACCCTCAGAATATTGATTGACTAAGTTACGAAGTACAGAAGGAATTAAAGTTACACTGATGCTCTTTATAATGTGCCTATTAAATTAAGTCCAGACTCGCCAGCTTAGTCAATCAATATTACAAATTATATGAGGAGAAAGAATGATGGAACCGTCTAATAGTGATAGATACTTAAATTGTGCCGTTAAATTAAATGGCATTTAGATGTACACACTAAGAAAATCTCTCTTTCAGAAAATTGTGTAATGTGACTGTGTTGGGTACTTGTATATGTTTATATTAACTGGTATAAATACTTGTACTGTCAATTAATGTTACACATTCTTCAGTGAAACGTCCTAATTGTCTCGCCCTCAACTTGTACTAACAGGTTATTAGATAACGCTTACTTTCGGGGTAACTGACTAAAATATGGGTATCAAAAATTAATGCCAACTAATTTTGGGTTTGCAGTGTTGAATGAAGTGAAACCCACTTTTTATGTAAGTGTAAAGTGTATTTTTAAAGGAATGCGGGCTGATTAGTCACGGGTAGCGCATGACAACGCTCGCAACTCCATGCACACGATGCTTCCCGATAACATTACTTTTTTCCAAATTGTGGATAAGGGATACAAGAATTGGTCAAACCGTGCTAGATATCGGGAAACGCCAGAGAATTTGCAGTATATCCGCTTACTTAGATCTAGAGAATAATTATGTAAATGCTACAAATTCTCTACAGAAATGTTTCTTCGTAACGTCCTACCCCCAGTCCGTTACTATACACTAAGCATTATTAATTTAGCGAGCCACCAATCATCGCTTTTAGTTTCTTTTAATGATGACTTAACGTCATTAGCACCGAAATTATGTGAATTGAATTCTGCACTGTTCACGTGGCACCTCACTGAAAATAAATTCTGAAACGAGGTGCGATTTATTGGGCCTTTTTATCGACGCCATCTTGTTGATCGGTGTGTTCACAAAATGGCCGCCATGCTCTATGTTGTATTGTTCAACAGGTGACGGAGGCCGTGGGTCTCAACGGTACCATACACAGAATGGTACAGTTCTTTTCTGTAGCGGGCTCCGCACAAGCCACGTCCACGTTTTATGTGTCACAGTACTGAATATAATAAATGTTTGAGCATACAGCCAGTAGAGGCTTTGTACATAATGAAAAGAGACTGAGTTTATATCCAAAGCTTAAATTATCTAACCAAAGAGAACGTGGATATATCAGTTTTTCGCTGAACATTAACTATCGTGTAAGTCATTGTTTTGTTTCTTATGTCACTCATTGTCAGTGTGCTTATTGTTTTTTTTTGTTATTTAAAATGCGCTTGCTTCGAATAAATGTTATTATCTATCATCATTGTTGATGAATATTATTATTTTTTATGTATATGTTTATTACATTACAAACAATAGTAATAACATTGCATTATATTATATTCTTCCATAAACTATATCACATAAGTTTAATCAATTTCATTACACTTCAGGGACTCTAATATATGAAACAATTACGTAAATGCCAATAGCTTAAAAGCAAGCCAATATCTAGCTGTAAAGGCTATTTATCTTACGTATATTTATCAGAGAAATACTATACTCTAAATAGGTTACGCGACAGACCAAGGCTACGAAGATAAATACTGTATTATCCACACGGCAGTGCACAGCATCACAGCTTGCATCACAGAACACCGCTTTGGACGTGCAAAGTTAGCTTAATAAGTTGTTGTTTTATCCTGTGTGTGTGTTACGATCACGTTACGATGCCTCCTGATAGGATTTCTTCTCATTTTGTTTAAAAAGAAACTATGAGCGTTTAAAGAAATGACACGTATTTAGTAGCTGTCAATTACAGCGTATGCCGAAAACCTCATCAGTAAGTTTGTTAGTCTATTGAAGGCTTTTTAAATAAATCTTCCAGCCAGCGTTGCCAGGTCTCCTGATTTATCAAGAGATCTCCTGATTTTGAGATGTATCTCCTGATCTACTGATTTTAGTGCTGAATCTCCTGATTTTTAGTGTCTACTGATTTTTATAAAAACCTCCTGAATTTTCCAAATGAATAACAAAACGAACTCTCTAGTTTGTTCACAGAGCTGTAAAACGTAATCAAAAACATCTCTGAAATTTAACCTTTCCTCGTTTTCATCTATGTCGTCATTTTTGAAACCTACGTTATGTTTAGTATTTCATAAGACATTTTGTTTGTCAGTTGATCAAAGGTTCATCAGCATCACAGCCGTTATCCTCTTAAAGAAATTACTTACAAAATTATTATTTAAAAACGAATGTAAGTACGTTTTTCTTGGCCTTTTAAATTATAACCAGCTTTTAATTTCGAAAACTGCATTCAAATCAGTCTATTCGTTTGGGAGCTGCGACGCCATAGACAGTCGGCCATAGGCATATGTCATGATGATAACGAATGACTTAAAACATCGTTTTTACATCAATGGAGAAAGCAGAATTTCCTTTCTTAGACCTTGGGAAACCAATCCGTGAAAATGTCAATTTAAAAGTTATTTACTTATGTCATATTGCTTAGTCATTTAGTATCGAACTGAACGCCACGGTATTCTGATATTTGTTTAAACGCTCATAAGAACACTACCGCAGAATTGGCTTATTTCTTTGCACAAGTGTAAACTGGACTTTGGACACTTTGGGCGTAAATCGAACAAAATGTTAATACTACATGTTCTCTAGATACGTGAATGTTAAGTGTTGCTATACTCGGAAACTATAATATCTGTCTTAAGTATCTTTAAAATACACAATATTTAATATCTACTATATCAAAAGTTACAATTATATGTTTAATGATTCTTAATTATGTCCTTCTTATGGTGTATGTGTGAATGGGCATTTTATTGTTATTATCTAACAAATATTGCGACTAATAAATTATTGGGTGTTATACAATCGCTTCAGACTAACATGCATGCTCCGATCAAACCAAATTAGATGGATGTGGAAAAAGGGTACCTATTGCGTTGCATGTAGACGTTGCAAGTTCAAAAAGTCGTATGCGATCGAGGAAACAACTATTCTATCTGATTTATACTGTAACCATCGATATAATATATAAACTAGATTTGGTGTCACGGTTCAAAATGTGGTAGCGAGAAATAGCGCCCTTGTGTCGCTATTTCTTTACAAGCCACATCCTGACAAATGTATTTTTGCCGATAGGAGTGTCGCTATTGTCTATATGAAACTGTCAAACTACAAGTCATTATCATTATAAAATCGTTAGTTCACGTTTCCGCCACCAGCACAGATAAGTTTGCAACCTCCGCGACCACATTTTAGATGTCATTTTGTTCGTGAATGTTTATCTAGTCTAATATTATATCGATGACTGTAACTCTTAGTTTATTGTTAACAATAATGATACAGGCTGAAATTATTATTATGCACAAGGCTAATAGAAAAACAGTCAAAATTGTGACATAGGTCCTTACGACTTTTCGTTTACGACACTGTGTGTTTACGAGAACAGAGCCAAAATGTTGCCAGTTTTAGAATTTCAACTACCACTCATTTATCTTCAGAAAAGAAAAATATACATTACCCATTTTCCAACTTAACTTTTTATATAAAAAAAAAAAAATACTTAAGTACGTTTAATTTATTTGTGTCTTATCTATCTTCTGACAAATTTGGCGATGCTCTTCTCTCTTTAAGGTCAGCCAAGGATGAAGGAATGCATGCATCAATCGATGTACCTACAAGGTGGATGGTGTATTTTGTGTATTTTCGGACGCTACAAATTCATTACAATGCTATAATCACAATTCAATGCTACCAACATAATAACCATACTTACTATGATAAATATTTAACATGCAATAAATAACTTACTTACATAAGTACCTAGCTAAGTAGCTAAGTACTTACATGAAATCGAAAAATATAGCTTTTACTTACCTATCACTTTTCACAAACTCAAATGTACCTACTTGATTTTAGTAACACTGAGTAGATAATAAATACGTTCAGTCCTGCTAAGAATCTATAAGTCAACATTTTAATATTTTAGCTATGTAACATTTGTTAAGTAACATAGCTAAACTATTAAAATTTGTATAAGTACTTAAGTAGTTTCGTTTCTGTACATCGGGTACTAATTCATATATAACTTTGTCTAGCCGTATGTTTTATTTAGTAATATTTCCATTAATATATTTTAAATTCGTAGGTACTCTATCTTTATTCCCTCCATTAAGGTAATAATTTAATATAAAAATTCCATCTTAAGAATTTTTCAGAATCATTTATCCTGAGTTTTCCACTTCATATCAAGTAATCATTCATTATTTCTTTTTTTTTAATACTCTTACTGATTTTAAATATTATATTACCATCTCGAATCTCAGTTCTACTTTTTTGGCAAAATCATGCAGCCCCAATTCGAAATATCTATATTACCTACTATCTTACGACTGTCTTAGTCTTACTTTGGGCATAATTATGCAACCTCAATTCTAATAATAATAATAGTTTTTTTTCCAAAGGCCTGCACGTATTTATCTCTATACGATACAATAAAATATTTCCATTGGAATACGGAAGCTATTTGCAGCATAGCAATCAGGTTTACGAACGGTGGGTTATGTCCAGGCCGTGGGGTGCGGGTTGATAGCGCTGTCCGACTACACGGCTGTGGGGCCGAGTGAGGTGTCACTACGGGAAGGCCAGCACGCCGAGCTTCTGAAGGTCGGCTGTGCTGGGTGGTGGTACGTGCGGCTTGCAGGTACTTTTTTACATTTCAACTAACTTATAGAAGGAAGAGGTGATGAATACGTCTGATTTTTTTTATCCTAACCTACTATCTGGGTTTCCTGTAATTTATTGTTCACGTGTAAGTTTAATAAACACCCCTGGCCATGGTCAGTTGCCATCACCTGAGACATTCTTAGCTACAGTGCTCTTCAAGTCAGAAGAGCACAGCAATGTTATACACTGATGCTTGACTGTGGAATATCTGATACTGCAATGGCGACTATTCTGGACTGTCTCTTGCACAAGAGACCTACTGAACTACTATGGTGTATCCTGTGGAGTTTTCTCCACAGGATACACCATTATACTAGTTGACTGCATAAATCAGGATCGTGAGCCACCGCGTGAATCGTGCTACATGATTAGAATATGGTACTGCGTATGTAAATACATGGAAAAGAGGATGTCATGCCAACAGTTCCCTATTTGGATTGCCCATCCTTAGAATACCTACTGGTGGATTATCTTGTAGATGGATGTAACTTAAGATAGTCGTTTCTGTGATAAAGTTACCTCCACAGCTGGACACAATAAGCCGTCAGGTCTAAAAATTGTGCAAAAACTAATTTACTTTCGAGCAAATCTTATGTTGTTGGTTTACGACCAACTCAATGGATATATTTTTGGTGATAAACATTTTCGTATTTCGCTGTCAGCGGGTCAAGGCGAAGGCTGGGCACCGGCAGCGTATCTCGACCAGCGCAGGACTTCGCGCTCCTCAAGCCGGTCGCATGACCGACTGCACGACCACTGAGCTACATTGCTGGGTACAACCTAAAACCGTGCAGTATCGCTGCTCACGGATCGGTAATGGACATTAAACAAGGGAATACAGTCGATCCCGCGTGCGCGTGCATATCTCGCTAACGGACGTGTATATACTTATTAAACAATTAAGACCTATGTATCAAAACCCATTCGTCACAAAGCAACATAGCAAAGTGCCTCGAATACTTCGCCATAATCACGTTGTTTGATAACGGCGAAGTTGTTTTTAAAGCGACACCAGTAGCTCCTCCGAACCCCACTCGTTAATGTTTCAATGTATGTAAATGTTGTTCTAAAAAGCTTTATTGTATAAATTAGTGTTAGCCATTAACGTGTTGTCGTTACGATTATCCAAAGCTATATTACATAAATGTATAGTGGCGTAGAACGTTGTTGCACCCTGTCCAAGATACCTTGATCAGAATGGCTGTTTTCAGAGCAACAGGCTTTGTCTTTAGAAAATTAACCTTATGATGAAAATAAATAAATTCCATTTTGGACACAACGGTGGACAATACTTGTGATAAGACGATCGAGACAGACAGCTCTTCCGCTCCTCACTCCTCCCCTCCGAGACATTTGTTTAAAATATCATTGGTACTCCCTCTGCGGTGATACCTACCTATACCCTCCATTAACAGCGAACATCTGTCATTCTGATCAACCTATGTTGGACGGGTTTCTTATAGCTGTGACGGGTATCCGATCATTTCTGTACATAAAATACGTTTTAATTATAGTTATTTATTTCGATGTCAAACGAACTTTCCGTGTGTGTGTTCATTCGTCTCAATCTCCCATGACAAGCCATGTGATTAACTATCTCTTTTCCGCCTTTGGTGGGGTATATGTCAGGGATGTTGCGGACGCGGAAGCGGTGTTTTTTTTTAATTTAAACAAATAGTTGCAGACGCGGATGTATATAGTTTGGTATTGTATATTGTTGTAAAGTTTTGTTTTTACAGTAAATGAAAGTAAAATTGGGAATATTGATAATCTTTAATAATCAAACATGTCAGCTCTTGCATCATAATAATGTGGCGTGCGGCGTGCTATGCGCTATCAAAATAAAATTTCTAACTAAAGTAATGTCTGTAGCGACTCAAACGACATTAGCATCTTTAAAAGCGCTCAGTCAATTATTACGAAATTGGAAGCGTATGTCCAGGCGGAAATTTATAATGACAACGGAAACGTGCGTTCGGTAATAATCACCATGACTGGGAAAGTACCTCCTTTTAGAGGATCAGATCCAAGTAATGTCGACCTTCGAGTGTTTTTAAATTCTTAAAACTAAATCAGGAATTAACTTGCTGGTAGCCATGGGACAAAACTTTGTCCCTTTTGCTGCCAGTACAGCGATACATCTAACAAAGAGGAAGGACCTCTAGTGTTGTGCGGATTCATCGCAGTCACTCACTAAGTATATTACTTAAATTGAGTCATAGACTTACTAAAAAATATCTATACTTACTTAGATACGACGGGCCCGTTGGTCTAGTTGGCAGACACCCTGCCTGCTAACCGATGGGTCGTGGGTTCGATTCCCGCCAAGTGTCTGGGTGTTGTTTATCTATTTAAGTATGTATTTACAAAAAAAAAAAAAGTATATAAGTATTAGTATCAGTTGTCTGGTTTCCATAGTACAGGCTCTGCCTAGTTTGGGATCGGATAACCGTGTGTGGATTGTCCCAAGATATTATTATTATTATTATTATTTATTAGATATTATTTAGTAAGCCTATGTAGGTATTGAGTAAAAAAGCTTCCGCGATTGTAGATGCGGATAAATATATCTGCAACAACCCTGGTATGTAAGTATATCATTCTGTATTTTTCTTTACTTTGTGGTGAAACACTACTTTGTAGACAGACATCCTTCTCTTTAGTGCTAGAAGAACGTGTTTAGTCGACTTGGGTCGTGCTGATTAAATCATTCAATTCATATCACTTCATATCTGAAAATTTCATATCCGTGATTCAAATTAAAAATATAAATACAACGTTATGTATAAATAACTTACTTATTTTAAGTATTATCATAATATAATGTTTCATATTGTGTCGTTACTAGTCGATGTTTTGTTTATTATTATTGGTATATTTGTAACGATCTTGCGTTTCGTTGCTACCTTTTCTCTTGATTCTGCTTTAATTCGCCACAGTACCTAACTGTCTTGTCGTTATTGTTGTAAATTGTATTATTATGAAAACCATTCTTTTGTATAAAATTACGTTTATAATCTTTACAAAATGATCACAATTACAATCAATTGGTCTATTTATTTTGTGTTTTATTTTATTTCCTTTTTTTACATACAATCCGTAATTTTTATTTCAGCCATCAAATAATTCATTCATTCAGGTCATTACTTCATGACTCCACTAAAAAGTGCAAAGTAATAATATAAAGGGCTGTGAAATATTCAGTGATGATTTTATAGGAATTTTAATTAATCCTTTACTCCTATTTGATAAATAAATACTTACCTAGTATCTACTTACCTAATACCTATCTATACCTAAGGAAATAAATGATGTTACCAGTTTAGTTTAGTCTCGATTATACTATAAAATAAATGATGTTGTATCAATATCCTTACCTACCTAAATAATAAACATTTGTTACTAAATAATAAGCATTTATCGACAGTTTAAATATCTAGTTGGATATTTAATATTGCCGAAAACAGAGGATCTAATCTGCCGAAAATATAATAAAAGGTGTAAAAATATACTCAACGCCAAAAAAGAGGGAATAGAAAACTTCGTATAAAAATATTAAAATATATACTTATTAAAATATTACATATTTAAATATTATTTACGTTTGTTGTCCGTGGTACCACC
Source organism: Furcula furcula (assembly GCA_911728495.1). Taxonomy (NCBI): domain Eukaryota; kingdom Metazoa; phylum Arthropoda; class Insecta; order Lepidoptera; family Notodontidae; genus Furcula; species Furcula furcula. The sequence goes on along the minus strand of OU452244.1, from coordinate 8,250,578 downwards.
AGTATTACGTACCACCAGCTTTTTGACCACCAGTGGTGCCACGGACATTTTTTTTGTCCGTGTTACCACTCGGGTACTACTTACCGACAACTCCGTGCCGTGGTACCACTAGACATTAATTTGATTTAAATAATATTTCATTAATTTTGTTCATTTTGCAATAGTTTACTTGGTATCTTGGTTAGACTGTTTGCGTTGCAAAAAAAAACCCTTTCTGCCCGACTGGCTTCTGTGATTGAACAGTTTGGAAATAAATTTTATGTAAATATCCCAAGTAGTTATACCGACTGAATGTGGTAGCTCCAGACAGAATTCTTATGGTATAAAGTGTGACGAAATTTTGTACCGAGTTATCTAAAGTACGATCGCCGAGCAGGAAGAATTTGTTACGTTGACCTGTCATTACCTGTCTCTCTCGCTCCTGGGTGGGATGTGTTGTTGCGTCACGCTTGCACAGATGCAGCCGCGCGGTCATTGCATCTGTGCGAACGTGACGCAATGTATTTTGCCCGGGAGCGACAGAGACAGATAATAGCAGATTAACATACTAAATTCTTCCTGCTCGCCGGCGATCGTACTTTAGTCGTTTAATTACTCTTTAACACTGCAGTGAATATTTCCCGTTTCACATACGAAATGCGACAAAAAATTAGTGGTAAAGTCAGACTTCTCTGAGCCACCGCTCGCCCATGCACAGTGGCATGGTCGTGCCTTTTGAGGCAGACCGCAACGACGTCCCCTACCATTGGTATCCGTCCCCTACTAGCTGTGCCTATTGAAGTCGCTAATGTATTTAGAACGATACTCCAGGCTATTTCGAATCAAACGCAGAAGACTATACGCGATGATACGGCATCCTGACGGGGCTGATGGTCTAGTGGTTAGACATACTGGCCGCTACTAAATAAGTCGAGGGTTCGATTCCCACTGTGCGTCTGGGTGTTGTTATGTATCTTTGGGTGTTGTTGAAAATGCTACTGTATGTAACCTATACCTAGTAATATTTTTCAATATAATTGTAATAATCTCTACTCATACTAACGGTATCGTAATCGCATTTGTGATATTTTCTTTTTGTGATGATAAGAATATACCTGTCATTCCAAATCTTTGTTGGTAATAACAAAAATGTACACCCGTAAGTAGGTATATTATATAATAAGTATAATTTGATACCAAAACATAAACCTATGAGAAGACCTATGCCATGCTATGTGGGTATTATTATGCTCGAAGAAAGCTTCGAGCTTAATAATACCCACGCACGTGGTGTTACACGCCCAACACAATACAGTAAAAATAAAAGCTTTAACTGATACGAACTGTTTTTCATTGTCATTCATTTGTTTCAAATAAAGTCCAAATCATTTAGATGGGGCGAAGGAAGTTGAATCCATGAACCTCTACAATGATGTTATTAACAAAGCAAAATCAAGCGCGACAGTACTCTACGAATTGTAATTAACCTAATCAGTTATTACGTAAGTGATAAAATATATTGGCTCGCGTGATTAAGAGATATTTAACATAAACATTATCAGACCTGATAAACCAGGTTTATCGTCTTAATAAGCAATCAAACAAATCAGACCGTGATCCCAGTTCAATGTATTCACATAAGAAAAATAGTTTATAAAATAGATTCACAGTAGCAAAGATAACAGTTATAACAAAAACTGCAATATGGGCCTTAGATTTGTACAAAACATTTACACTTAGGCTAATGTGGCATTTAATGCGGAGATGACGCCTTCTGTCTGCTAAAGATCCTACTCTTGAAAATGTTGTCAATCCTGCTGAAGACATCCTCTGCAGATTTGGCAGCATCCACTCTCCAATGTAGACCTTTCCTCATGTAATAGTCTACCAGAGGCACGGTTTGTGAATGATATGTAGCGAGGCGCTTCTTCAGAGCATCAACATTGTCGTCCGACCGTCTTATTAAGGGTTCTCCGGTCACATCATCGGTCATAGGCTTCTGGGGTGGGTGGAACTCTTCATGATAGCTTCGGCCACTGGATGGGTGAATCAGCCTCCCCGTGATCCTGCGCACCAGGTAGCTGTCCTGGATTCCAAATTCGATAACAGCATCGAGTTCTGTTTTCCGTTTGGCCAATAAGTCATCCAACTGTAATGATTAAGAAACATAAATTACTTGCAAATTCATTACCTATTGTACAATTAAACAGATAATACATATCAGTAATGATTTAATAGAATTAGGTACTTTATGTTACATTCCTTATCGTGAAGTTTCAAATGACTTATGTAACTAAGTTTGGACTATTATGATAACCCAATATAATGATACCTTTTCTGCTTGAGGAACAGTTCTTGGGAACCCATCAAGTAAAAAACCATTTTTGCAGTCCGGTTGGTCGAGATTCTTGTCAATCATATCTACCACCATCTCATCAGATACCAATTTGCCTTCATCCATGACCTTCTTAAGTTTATGGCCCAACTCTGATCCGGACGCTACTTCTGCACGGAGCATATCACCAGTTGATAAATGGCATACACAGTACTTTTCCTTGAGACGAGGGGCCTGAAATACAAAACACATGTTTTCTTCAAATTAGATTGCCTGTACAAAACAGGAGATGTGACAGTGAAATAATATATAAACATAATTTATTGCTGGAATCGGATTAAATTTGCATATTAACAATAAAACCTTGACATAAATGAGATGATTATAGATATTATTTTGCTTAATGTGTGATATGTTTGGACTTAAAGGTCAAAGATCGCGTAAAACACTAATTGTACCTGAGTTCCTTTGCCGGATCCCGGCGGGCCCAGAAGCACGGCCCTGATGCCGATAGGATCTTCACTCGACTTCGTCATCAGAACAGGACACGCTGGAGCCATGGCGCTGATATTTCAGTGAAGAGGATTGATTTAGGAATATAATTTACACTATAAACAAAAGATACAATTATTTGAATGAAACTTTGCATGTAGATCACTGAGTCGAATTCAAGTGTTACGTACACGTAGAGGACTCAACCGCAATTATCATTCACTATAGTAAATAATTATATACTAACCAAATTTAAATCTTAATAATTAAAATAAAAACCACTGGCCCAATGCCCGATTTTAACGAACCGGAACCGACTATCGTGTGTGTGATGACGTGTGACGTTCCTTGATAAATGTCAGTTAGTTGTTGTCAGTCAGTGTCACTTCACTTTAGAGCGCGTTCCACTTGTGGCCCACAACGATCAAAACGCTCCTTTTGTAGTTCCACATAGCGACCGCGGTCGTTGTGGTCGCGGCGAATACGTCACTCATGACGTCATGACTTAGGGAGTGTCCTAACTAAAAGCGAATACGCGATCATCGCGCGAATGAATCTCAAACATATGGACGTCGAACGAGTGTCCTAACTGGCGGTCGCGCGATGCAGTCGCGCGAACAAAATATATTATGATTGAGATTTCATTCGCCAATATGTTTGAGATTTCATTCGCGCGAACTGAGTTCACGCGAACGAAATCTCAAACATACTGGCGTCGAACAAGTGTCCTAACTGAATTCGCGCGATGATTGCGTCGCGTCGAGAGAGTGGAGAGTGGGGTGAGGGTTACCAGAGCTTCCCCAGGTTCCCGGGAAACTAAAATGTGAACCCCTGAATTTATAAATTGGGTTTGTTGCATTTATTTATTATATTTCAATAATTATATGTTATTAATGTAAAATTCATTTAACGCAATTCTATTTAGATTTTTAGCATTGTTTTTATTTTTTCTAAATATTTTTCTTACCTTATCAGAACATTACAATATAATTAATTTAAATCATATTTCAATTTTCTTTGTGTATTTACTATGTGTGACAATTTATCATGGCAAATTTTGTACATACCTAGAATAGGCGTGCATATCAGATACCTATGGACTTTACTTTATTTTTTAGTGAGTGATTGATGTGTTCGCTGTTGGTGTGTCAAATAAAATAAATAAATTTATTAACCCCGGTGGCGGACGCAAAGAATCCCACATACCTTGGTTGACCCCCCAGATCCCAGGGACCTATTGAAGGTTTCCCCCGGAGGTTAGGGATGTTGGCCCTAGAAGTCCATTGAGTACGGCGGCGACTCCGAGGAGGACGATGGCGGGGCTGCTACCCCCGTCCCCGTGAGCACCGTGATGGTGGACTACAAAGGGGCCGTGAGTTATAGGCCGACCGTTTAACTCGCGATTCGCCTGCGTGGTAAGAAGGGAGCGGGGGCGGGTAACGCTACACACGGAGTCAATAATCCAAAGATTTATCTCGAGATAGACATTGTTGGTAAAGAATAAAATAATAAGTATCTTTTTTTTAAGTATTTATTTTTAAGTTATACCAATATTTTATAATAGCTTCATAGGTACAAAATCATAAAACAATAATTAAATCCGTTTAAGAAATATTTAACCACAGATAAAAAAATTATAGGACTATTCGTCACTAATATTCATATCGATTCATGATCTTGTTTTCTGGCTTTAAAAAAGGAATATTCATTGTATGCTATTTGTTTAGCTTGCTTGTTAATTTTGTTCGCAAAACTGGAAGAGCGATTCATCTTGAGATTTATCTTGGCAGTCGTATACCTTGTGCGTTTATCTTCAAGCGTCCGTAACAAAAACACCAACCGCGCGCAGCGAGCACAGCCAGCGCACTGCCGCATTTGACGTAAGCTCTCTGCTCCGCGCACCCCTTTCACCCATCCGCTAACATCCTTCCTCGCTCCCTTCTACCCCCTCAGGCGATTCGCGAGTTAAACGGTCGGCCTATAGACTATTGTTGATTATTAGAATATTAATACATGTTTTTTTTTATTTCATAGGTGACTAATGTATTTTAAGTATATTCAGAATACCCCCTAAAAATACGCTTCAAAGTATCATATAAGATAACCCCCCCGAGTATTTGTTTTCTTCCTTAAATCTAGGGGAAAAACTCCCAAGTTGGTAGCCCTGGCCACGCGGCCAATCGCGTCGTTCGTTCGCGCGACGATCGTGTCGCGTTCTATTAGGACACTATTTTTTTCGTTCGCGCGAACTTGCGATGCTCGCGCCGTTCGTTCGCGCGATGATCGCGTATTCGCTTTTAGTTAGGACACTCCCTTACGCTCACGCGCAGCTCACGACGACCCATCTAACAAGGTGGGTCGTAGTGAGCGTTCCACTTGAGTTTACGATCGATGTAACGCTCACAAGCAAGTGGAACAGGGAAAACTGCGATCGTGAGCGTGATCGTTGTGGGCCCCAAGTGGAATGCATTCTTATTGACTTTGATTGATTCCACCATCATAGTATATCGATGGATTCCACCTTAGAGGAAGAATCTCTAGAGAGATGGATACCTTCTTGCTTTCGCACAAGAAAAGAATGCATTAGATATGTTCCATGTGATAGAAAGAAACAGAGCATATGATTTTTTGTCCTTCAGCGTGTGTTCAGCATCTGTAGCGAAGTTGAAGAAAACCGCACCAATGGTGCGGTTTACTTTTGAAGTTTTTTCGGTCACGATCTAGCTTTGGTGTTTTGCAGATTGCAGAAATATTGTAGAAAGTACTTAATAGTCGCTTTTAAATGAATAGGTATCCATAACGTGTGTTTCGTGTACGAATGCTGATTTTCTGCGGCAGAGAGTTCCCTTCGTGGTTATGTTAGCGTGAAACGGACTATAACTATGACAACTATCGTCTATTTCCAGCTCAGAGAAAGTACCAAAGGAGTTAGTATCGCGTCGATTCCCCGAACAAATTTTTCGTGGCACTTTTGCGGGGTGCGGGAGGCGAAGTAAACACACACAGATACACTTTCACGCATACCCACACTATAGTAAACTCGCAACACATTCAAAAATACACGCACACAAATAAAGAATGACCTGACCATATGACCAAAAATTTGGCAGAGGGGGTTAGCGCATCATGCTCTCTCCAGTGGTATCTCCTCTAAGGCCGGAATCAACTACCGGTAATGGAATATAAACAGTAGTTAACTACGGCAGGTATAAGAACTATTGCAAAATGTATATGGATAGTTTTCTAGGTTTCCTTGAGTGGACGTTTGGTGGACTAAAGACTGGGCTATTGACCTTTTCTAGAAGGCCGGAGTCACATAAGCCATAATTCATTAATAAACATTATGTAATAAACGTTCACACTTAGTGTTTGTGCAACAGAATTGTCGAAATTGCTAAAGAGTTTTTCAAGAAAAAATACTTGCTAAACTCTCAAAAATCCTTATAAGTTGGCTCCTCCTGGTCTCCTCTAAGATTTCCAGGATTGTCAGATATCTAATTTTGTTGTGAGTTGTGATACTTGAATTTATGGGGAAAAGAAAATTTTCAAATAATTGCAACACTTTGCTTTACTCTATGGTTTAATCATTAAAATAGACTCGGCCAATTCTAACCTCTTCTTTTGTTGCCTTGGCGGTTAATTTACTAAATAAAATATTGTATTTAAATGTATATGTTTAATTGAAACCAAAGGAGATATTTTATTTCCATCCATTGCCCGCATATATCAATCATGAGTGCTAATGGTATAAGGTAAATATAAGAAATAATATATTTTTCTGTTTTTCGGTGGGTCATTCTTTTCCTTAAATTGTATATATTTACAGTTATTGGAAGCGAATATGGCGTTGGACCACATCAGGTAGCCTAACGAAAGAGGAATTGACCTGTGTACTGTCTAGCAAGGAGGTTGTGGATGGTTTGAAACAAGGACTTGCAAGTTACAAGCCTCATAGGACTGAAACTTTTTCTCAATTGCAATCCAAGCACGCGGACCATACAAAGCTGCTCAGCGTTGTGCAGACGCTCCAGAACTACATCGTAAGTACTGAGAAGTAGTTTTACTTAGCAGTGTTCTGTTGGCCTTGTTTTATATGCAGGCTACTTGTTACATTAATCAGGGTCTCTGCTACGCTCGGCATTTTTATAGTTCTGAACCTTTAATTATTACCAGGTGGTAGGTTCTTTGAGCAAGAGACCATCTAGATAGGTAGGTGCAGTGTTAGATATTCTGCTGCTAAACACCAATGTTACAAATATTGCATTGCTCCAGTGTAAGGGCATTATATGTAGCTAGTTCACAGAGCTACAAACAACAGTGCACTGGGCAAAAATGCTACTTATGATGAGTCTTAGTACCAAATTGACCAAATAAGTGTTTTAGTGCCTATAGATAGTGTAGATTTTTTTTAAGATTACTTATATACAGAGTGGTAAAAAACCCTTGTCCAATCTTGGAGGGTATTATTTGTGTATCTATGTATGTAACTCATTTGTTGAATATCTCCTATTTTTTCCCTAATTTGTCTGTACAGACAAGACAGGAGTTTTTTAATACTGTATATTTTATTTAACATAAGAATTATATGGCTATAAATTAATGAAGCTTATTTATTACTAGCTGTACCCGCGGCTTTGCATGCAGCCAGTAGGTAGGTAATTTTCGCGTTATACTCATGAAATCAAACTCGACATATCACAATCCATCTCCATTCAACTTGATCAGATTCGGTCCGACTCGATCCGACCCTTTTATTTTTCGCGGAGAAACCTTCAAAAGGTCCTCGGGGCCTGTGGGGGTCAACCAGGGTATGTGGGGTTCTTACCCACTAAAGCCCACGCCGCTGTTGCATCGGCACATGAGTCCCCACTCCAAAGCTCTCCGGTGGGATCTGCACCAGTGGGACCTTGCTCACGTGGGGGGTCACAACCCCGCTGCTGTCCTCCTCGGAGTCGCCACCATACTGGATGGTGGCATCCTAAGTAAGGGCCACACCCCGAATGGCCAGCGACTCCGAAGGAACTCAATCGATCCAACCCCGTCTGACCACCCGATCCGACTCGATCGATTTACACAAATTATATCAAAATCATCTTATATATTTTGCGCGTTACCCTTAGTGATGCCCGTCCTGCAGTAACCCTTAAATTTTTCGGTATAAAAAGTACCTACCTTAAATTCTAGCTCATTATCTTAGGCGGTCAGCGGGGCACCACTGACTTTGCAAACCAGAGGTCACGGGTTCCAATCCCGCATGGAGCAACAACTTTGTGTAATTGTTTCTTACTGGTTAGGACAATGACGGACCTTTTTAGTAAGTATCTACTAATAGTACTGAGGGTGGGGCCCTCAGTACTATTAGTAGATACTTACTAAAACACTCCAAACTTTCTGAATGAGCTTTAGTCTTATAGATTGAAGAATGTTATTTTAAGTGGTCAATAACTTATATTTTTTTATTAGGTATCGAAATCATTGGCTATCTTTTGTATTTCAAGATTAATGATTTCGATATCTATTACATCAACGTATTTTACAGAGGTTTAGTTTGAGATTTCATGCAACCATTATATTTTTTAACACTATGACGCCATCAATAAAATGAAACCACCACAAAAGCAAAAAAAAAACTAAATAATATCTAAATTATTTAGAAATAACAATTTTAAAAATATAATTAATAAAAAAAAATATGTTAAAATATAACCCTGGGATGCCAACCCGAGACCTACAGCGTCCGTAAACACTTACTCAATATGGCGAAATACCTTATGCAAACTAAATGTCTGCTCAGTCCCTATTGTATATAGCGTAATAATACATATCTTATCAATGAACTGGTCAATTTTTAATTAACCTATTCACATACAATGGAATATTCAATTCAATAAATTCAATAATATGCTCAAATAATGTTTCACTGCTTAGTGAAACATTACACATACATCACAACACGTGATGTTTTATATACCAATTTATACCTTGACTTCTACACAACACATCAGTGAAAGTCCTATCAAAATCCATCCACGGGTTTTCAAATGATACCTGGAAGAACAGAACGACAGACAGACAGACAATAATTAAAAAAAAAATGTTTTGGCCTCTATGTCGATAGTATATAATATTCAATGTACAGAAAAAGTGCTCTTTGAGTTTTATTATGAAGCTTATTTATTATAACAAGGAATCGTCCCATGATTGATTTCTTATAATTTCTCATAGAAACATTAATCAAATTAATACTTCCAGGATGTGGATTGCTTTCAAATATGGGAGTTGATAAAAAATTACATGTGTGACATATCATATGGCACTCCGGCCAACGCACTGAAGAATGTTGCCTTTGTTGACGTCCGCCCCACATTCCTGCTACCGAACATCTGGACATTTTACTACTCCGAGAGACTGTTCCTATTGAAGCTGCTGCAATATATAATTCACTTTAAAAATGACACAGATCACAAATATCATGAACAGTTTGAAAAGGTTATCAAAGACATTGGTATAACAAACTTGAAAACATCACTGCTGGCTCAGTTTGACAAATTGCTAAACGTTGCACCTCCACCTAGGAAAATACAGAGCGACTTTGCAAAAGAGAACATAAGGCAAGAGTGGGCAGAGTGTAACTTAAGAGAACAGCTAGCGATTCTTCAGATTCTGCTCCTCATTACTGAAGAGGACTCATTTTCGGAGTCAGAGTTCAATAAACTGTTCTTGTTATTCAAAAAACATGGTTTCGGTAAAAGTCAAGGGTACAGTGAGTTCCTTGAAGAACGGCATAGAGAGCAGTGTATGAGAATAGTGTATATGGAGGTGTGCATCTTTATGGTGATTGTAGATAGTCAGAAAATGTAAGTGATACAAGTTAGGGCCTATTCACACCGCGTTTTTTAAACACGCCATCGACGCGCGTTTGTATGCTACCTAGCCTTTTATCGTTACAAGCGAAAACAAACTGATATGTGGAAGGGAAAACGCCATGTGCATTGGCCCTTATTGAATTGAATTGGCCCATTATAGAAGTTACTACTTTGCGAACCCAAGATTTCACTAGGTGGTAAGTCCCTTATGCAAGGTACCATCCAGGTAGGTCCCTTGTGCAAGGTACCATCCAGGTAGGTCCCTTATGCAAGGTACCATCCAGGTACGTCCCTTATGCAAGGTACCATCCAGGTAGGTCCCTTATGCAAGGTACCATCCAGGTAGGTCCCTTATGCAAGGTACCATCCAGGTAGGTCCCTTATGCAAGGTACCATCCAGGTAGGTCCCTTATGCAAGGTACCATCCAGGCAGGTCCCTTATGCAAGGTACCACCCAGGTAGGTCTCTTATGCAAGGTACTGTTGCATCTCGACATATCAAGATGACACCACATGTAGTATAATGATGTGATGAAGCAAGTAGTACCACATACAACACGACAGATGGCGCCACCACCGAATCCTGAATCTCGCAAGCAAAGTTTCAATGTTCGCTACCAATATATACAGCATCCCGACAACAACTGTCGTGGTCTTCGGCCTTCCGAGCTCACACCTCGCTCGGTTGGAGGATCTTTCCTTTCATATTACATTGCTTTGCTAAGATACCAGGCAGGTACTACTGCAGTGTTAGACATTCTGCCATGAAGCAGCAGTAAGTAAACATCGCTGTATTCTGGTGTGAAGGGAGGGCATTGTAGCTGGTGAAATTACCAGACACAAAAGACTTAATAACTATGTCTTTGGTGCCAAGTAGCATTGAAATGCAGCTATGTATAGGAAGGCGTGTCGCTTTCCATCAGGCGAGCATCTCCTCACTTGGTTGTATAAAAAAAAAGTGCCTATGATTTAATAATATTCTGGGACAATCCACACACGGTCATCCGATCCCGAACTAGACAGAGCCTGTATTACGGAAACCAGATAACTAATAATATTCTGGGACAATCCACACACGGTCACCGGATCCCAAACTAGGCAGAGCCTGTACTATAGAATCCACATCTGATACTAACAGTTATATACTTTTTTTTTTGTGAAACGGGCCAGGGTGTCTAACCACTAGACCAACAGGCCGGTTTAAATTTTAAACTGCATTTCCATTATTTCCATCCATCAAAGCAATATACTATCATTTTAGCAAAAATGTGTCATCATGGATAGATAGCACCAAGGACACGGTTGAGAGTGAGCTCACTAAGCTTCAGATGAGCGACGAGCACAGTGTTCTTCTCATATCCTGGATGATGCTGACTCTTCAAGTAAGTATCCAAAAACTGACCACATACTGTTAAGCAGTGGCGTTCAGTCCATACAGGCAAAAAGTCTTCGCCTACCCTACGACTTCACTGAGTGACTATAATGTAGTAAATATTCTAAACAGATTACCTTTGGCCTACTACAGAATAAAGGTAAATGCACGCCACTGCTTTTAAGAACATACAAAATAATATACAATGTGGGCAGGTAGGTGATAGATTCTGAATTGAATTCAATTCCTCTAATTTTCGTAAAATGGTCACACATTTTAGATACCCAACTTATTACCCAATTACTAGGTGGTAGGTTCCTTGTGCAAGGAACCGTCCAGGTAGGTACCACCGCAGTGTCAGATATTCTGCCGCCAAGCAGCAGTGTGTAAGCATTGCTGTGTCCCGGCGTGAAGGGCACTGTAGCTGGTGAAATTACCGGACACAAAGACTTAATATCTAATGTCTTAAGGGTCGGCAACGCGCTAGTGATTCTTCTGGTGTTGCTAGCGTCTATAGGCTGCGGTGTTGGCTTACTATCAGGCGGGCCGCATGCTTGCTTGCCACCTTTGAAGTATAAAAAAAAAATACCCAACTTAATAGCAGACTCATATTTGTTTTTAATGCTGCCATACGAGAATTAAATAAACCGTAACTTATTGATATTATGATTCACCGAAAGTGGCTTTTTTAGACCCGCAGCACTTGTGTTACCATTGTTGAACATTGTACTTGTCTGTCCCAAAGTTAGTAAAAAATATCAGCTGGAAAAATTGACCATTTTCCACGAGGCGAGCGAGCGGTCCTTGGTCACTAACATGTCTAAAAAATTATTAGTTACTAAGTATAGAATTTTCGATTTTTCCATTGTATGGACTTATTTAGTGAATTCTGTGGAGATATATGAAGTAGTTGATTAATTTTATTTCAGAGCAACAAACACTCAAAGTTATTTGAGAGCCAATACCAACATTACGGAGCCACTGCATTACGAATGCAAGTCTTTGAATTCATGAAGAAAATGCTCAACAGTTCTGTATTTTCTGTAAGTTCAAATTACGCATTAAATTAATTCAATATGACATGTCCTGTTCTTCAAACTTCCACAATTCTAATTGACGCTATATGCTGGATCACGAGAATTAAATCGTCAAAATCGCATTTGCAAAATAGAGACAGTGTGCTCTCGTTAAATTAGTCTGAAAGCTATTCACACTTCTGCTGTTACACTAAGTTATTTCACGGCTTCGCACAGGACAAGTCAAAATGCTCCCAAATCGCTCATCGGAGAGTTTTCTCCCTTCTCAACGAGCTATGCGACAAGTTCGATGGGGACGGAACACTTGGCCACGAACCGGCCATTATGCAGCTATGCGCCCACTTGTTATCCGCGCCGGAGATCGCCTGCGAGTTCTGGCAACTGCACCAGAAAGACCAGAACTTCGGCGTGGTGTCGCTCTGGAATACCGCCTTGGAGTACTTCCCATTTAACTTTAACGCTTTGTCGATGTTGGCGGCGGGATTGGCTGAGGGCGGGAAGTGTAGTGTTAGGAATGTGAGTATTGTTGAATTCTTGTCTTTGATTTTTTTTATAGTGATAATTTCTGTTCTATACCCTCCCTCTTGGTACTTTGCTGCATATATTTGTAGGGGGCGCGTTGTGAACCTGTGGTAAATTCACTCTCTCTCTCTCTAAGCGGCAATCTCAGTCAAGGTCGAGCCTCCATGACGTGACCTTGAGCTAGTCGCTACCCCCACCGTTCTGGTTGGAGTGCTTTAAGCGATCCTCACCTTCTTGCCATCTGCGGCCAGTACTCTTCATTAAAAAAAGTAATTAATGAGACAAACAAGCTTGCATAGTAAGTTAAATTATGATAAAAAAATGAATGTGATCCAGATTGACACTTTTGTCTTTGATCAAAATTAGTGTGTTCATTCCAAAAATCCGTAATGAACACGTCACATTGAGTGCTTCCTACAATTTCTTGACTGTAGATGTCCTGTCACGACAATAGAAGATAAGATATCCTACAGTCTGACTGTTGTGTTACAGAAAGCAAGCATATTATATTGTTATATTAAAACACATACAAAACCTATTTACAGCTCATAGCAGAACTAAAAAACCTGCCAGTATACACAGAAGTATACAATCCCAATGCGGTCCCTGTGATGTCGTTTCAAAATGATGACGCGATCATCGGCCGAGAGTACTACCCGCTCGGTGACCCATCGTATCGCATCGAAGTTGGCTCCAAAGCCACTATAATGGAGAGAAAGAACACAACCATGATTCACTATCGAACACCATACTCATATTGGACAGTCTTCAACAGTGAAGTCGAGAAAGCATTAGATCGGAAGCAACATCATCAGACCAACATCAATTTGACGTTACAAAGGGTCTATGAAGGGACCAAAGTGTTGAAAGGTATTCTCAAAACTTTGGTGAAGGATAAAGAGATACCGAAGAGTCTGGTTGGACCGAGTGAGGGTGTATTCGATGTGTTGATTCGGTTCATGAGGGCAGATGCTCCTCCGTTGCCGCTGTTGGTTGAGTGCCTCGAAGTCTGTTGCGCATTAGTACCGGTTTTTTCTAAAGAAATTCATTTGAGGTATGTAATTTTTATCATTTCTTAGGTAATGTCAAACCTGATGGAGGTACAGTCCTTCCTTAATTCTTGTTATTCAGGAAAAACTTGTCAATTTTTTTTTGTATCATCTATCATGACGAAAACTTTGAGCAGATGTGGTGAAGGCTTAATTGGCAATTTAGTTGATTATGAGAGTGCTTAGAACTGCCTTGCCTAGAGCAACTTGAAGAGGTTCCACCCCAGCCTGTTATTATCTGATTTCTACTTCACTGTGATTTCTAGTTGGTGTCTGTGTATGAACCATTTCTGTACCTATTAATCAAAATATTTACTGTTTTGAAACATAAATGTCCCTTATTTACGAGATATTCCTCGTCTCAGCTTAGTCTAAATCAATGTCCCTACTGTTAGGAAGTGAATTTATATACTAACATGTACTTTTAGAGACTATGAACAGGATAGCTTATTGTTTTTAATATATGGACGGCAGAATGTGTTTCACTGTTCCAGAAAATAATGAATTTAAGGAAACTTAACCAAAATCTAATATCACTTCTATAACTTTCAGATTAATAAACACAGGTCTTCTTCCTCGTATAATAAACCAGAAGTTAACTCACATAGAATACGCGAACGGCGCGTCATTCGACTCGGGCGCAGTCGGCTCATACCTAGTCACTATTGAGCAGCCGAGCGGTACTTACGACTTTCTAGGAGCTTATATAGACATGATGTGTGCTTTCCATGAGGTATGTCAACAAATTATTCACTTTCCATACTTATATCTTGCAAAAAAGACATTTCAAAAGAATGCTTTATTTAAAACCTAAATGTAGGTTCTGGTAAAAAAAAAAATTGCTTAGTTAGATGGACTAAAGCGAATTTACTGGCCTAGTATTTGAGTGCACCAAGGAAAAGTTTCTATGAGTTCAGGATATAATTAGTTTAGAAAAATATAGAAAAGTTTGTATTTTTTTTCCCTACACAGGTATCAAACGACGACCGTATCACGAAAGAGATCATACTTCCTGGTTTAATATTCACATTACGTGAGGTGTTTCCCAACGTGTACGGGTGGCGTTACAGCAACATGGGCGTGCGTCGCAACACGTTACAGCGCTGCGCTCGCTTCCTCACGCTCGTGTTGCAGGACACCAAGCCCGCAACAGACAGTGTAGCGTTGTTGAAGCGCACCTGTGTCTACAGTTTGTTTTATACAGAAAATGCTCTTGAACTGTTAAGGATTATTTCGATTGGTATGAGTTTATATTATTTTCTTGACTTTAGACAGCAATATAGGATACAATAAATGGTTTATGTTGTACAGATTACATGTACTAATATATCTAATCCCACTTCTGATGTGTCATTTTTTTTTAATTATTTCCCTCATTGCGATGGTTGGTGATTGAACAAAGTTTGCGATAGAGTAAGCTTAGTGGACTAATTGGATTACCCTCAGCAATAAAAGTGATATTTTCAATTAATCTAAATTAAAATAATTTATTTAACTGCATTACGAATTAGATTTGTAAGTCAAATACATTCAGTATTATTATTTTAGGAAATGAACAGCTAGAAAAAATAATACAAAACGAAACTAATTGGATATCAGGAACTGGCTCCCAATATATATCGACTATACAGCGATGCGTGGCGATTTTGATATTCGCATTTCGACTCAAGACTCTGGTTACTGAGGCGACCGAAATGACCCCTCTGGAGCACCTTATATTTGCTCAGAACAAACAGAAGGATTCGTTGAAAGTAGTGCCCAGAGTAACAAGTTATATCAATCATGCGCTGAATAAGGGCTTGCCGGTATTATGCTGCAGACTATTGAAGAGGCTTGCTGATGTAAGTATAGGTATCATACTACAGGTTCAATAGAAAATATTGTCCCTTAAAACTTCATAAGGACACTGGCTTAGAGTGTTTAGTGTAAATGTATATACAATGTCTATGTTTTAGGGTTTCCAAATGTCTCTGTTTGCATCATTAGACATGACAGCTTATCAAGTCCGTGTTATGTTCCTCGACCGTTTGCGAGATGTCTACGAAACGACAGAGTTAAAAATTGCTATTTTAGAATTTGTAGCAACCTGCGTGGGCACACAGCCGGGCCTTACTGAAGCATTCTTCATGATGAACCACGAGAATGCAAAAGCAGAAGCAAAAACCGACAGCGAAAAAGCAGTTGCTGATAAAAAATCCGGTAACGATGAAAGTTTGGAAGGCATTTTGGGATATATGGCTGAATATCTAGGAACTGTTAAATCTGTAAGTACCTTAAACTTATGGAGTACCTCAAGGGACGGTCTTGGTTCCCATATTAAAAGAGATGTTCCAAAATGTATGGAGCCTGGGCTAGGAATTTGTACACTATATTCTAAAATAGGGAAACACACATAGAACAGTTTTTAACTATCCATTTACTTTAATTTGGCTTTATTTGCTTGTAAAACTTAATAATTTTCACTTGGAATTGCAACACATAACAAAAAACTGGCATGGCGGAAAAGTGTCATTGTCATGTGTCATTTTTATTATCAACGGCGTTAAAAGTAGTTTTACTACAGTACTCTTTGTATTTTTGTTTCTGTTTTCTCATATATCATTTTAATAATTAAAATATCAATGATAATCAATTCACTACATATAATTCACGCACACAACCAACTGTGACAAGTGTGACAGCAGCAGTAGCTATTGACATTTGGCTGGCTGACAGTTTAATTCGACATCAGTGAGACGCCATCTTAGTACGCCATGTTGAATATAGATATAAAATAAATGATAATTATAATTAAAATCACAACATTAACCCTTCGGGCCCGGCCGCGCCCGGCCGCTATTCGCGCGCGTACGTTTTGTGATGACGTAACTGTTTATGTTATTCGGTGGCCCGCCGTGGTTTCAAATTACGAAAGTTATATAAACACAACCACTTAACCGATTTGCGTTCTGTAAACAGAGTTCTACTGAGACAGGTATTAACTATCCAGTATATGCTTTTTTAGAGTTATAAATATCGATTTTTTAAAGGGAAAGTCTAAAATAGGTGATTTTTTGGCAAAGCTGATTTTAGCTATTTTTGAATTCGATTTTGAGGGTAGAATATTGACTCAGGCACTAAGAAAGATCCATTCTTTGCATCCAAACTCCTTTTATACAAGTTTTAAACAAAACACTACCAAAAAAATCGAAATGAACTCAATTTTTTTTAAAAATGACGTCACTGCGCGATATGACGTCATGGTATGCAAAATTTTCGATAGTTAGATTGGATTTTATGACTTTATCTTTGAGTTATTATCGTTATGATGTAATTACGATGTATTTACAACAATAACATTACAAATAATAACGGAATTATACCAAAAGTAAACAAACAAACAAAAAAATCACCTATGGTGTTTTTTTCGTTTTTTCAGTTCGAAAATATACAATATTTTGACAAAATACACACTAACTACCCTCTACACAGCTTTATTATTACGTTAAAACAAAAAAATAAAACATTTCACCTGAAATAAAAGAATACTTACGATTTAAAACTAACATTCCGTGACCACAACTTTTAGTCCGTCCGCGACCGAGACCAGCCGACTTTCGTAACTGAATTTATGAATTAAAATGTCAAAAGAACTAATGAATAACGGGTCTATTTTAAAGATGATACTATGATGTAACCATAAAGCATAGGGTTCCCATACAAAAATTTAATTTCTACCATAAAAAAAAAGGTGAATTCCGTCAACGGCGGATGATACAAATACGTATCAACCCGGGCCTGAGGGAGTCATTGCGGTGCGTTATGTTATGATACAAATACGTATCACCCAAATCCCAGGGTGGTGTCGGGTTTCTCGTCCGTAAGTCCCTTATTAACAACGTGGTAAAGGTCGATAGTGTGTCGAGTAGGGTAGCGTACCTTATACTCCGAATAACCAGTCGGTATTCGTTGAAGGTTATACAGGTTTACGCGCCGACCTCGGCACACCCTGACGATGAAGTAGAGGCTATGTATGAGGAGATAGCAGAAGCCATACATACCTCCAAAACACACTTCACCGTTGTTATGGGGGACTTCAACGCGAAGGTGGGCACACGGAATGGCGATGAGTTGAGAGTGGGGTCATATGGGTACGGGCAGCGGAATCAAAGGGGCCAGCGGCTGGTCGACTTCATGGAGAAGGAGGGACTCTTTGCGATGAACTCCTTCTTCAAGAAGCGACCATCCAGGAAGTGGACGTGGATAAGCCCCGATGGTTTAACCAAAAATGAGATAGACTTCATCATGACGACCAAGAAGCATATATTCGATGATGTCTCCGTGATCGGCAGGGTGAAAACCGGGAGTGATCACCGTATTGTTAGAGGCACATTGAATATCAATGTTAAGCTCGAAAGGTCTCGTCTGATGAAGTCCACGCTCCGTCCAGGATCCGCCCAAATCCAGAACCCCGAAGACTTTCAACTCGAACTGCATAATCGCTTCCAGTGCCTCGCCGAATGCGAAACTGCGGACGAGATAAACAATGGGTTGGTGCAAACTGTCCACGCAGTGGGGTCCAAGTTCTATAAGACCCCACGCCGTACAAAACCTCAAAAGCTCTCCAATACAACCATTAAGCTAATGGAAAACCGGACTGAGATGAGACTGCAATCTTCAGCTGATATGTCGGAATATGCCGAACTCAATAGACGAATCTCGAAATCCATGCGACACGACTTGCGTTCCTATAATACAGCATGTATTAAGGACGCAATTGAGCGGAACCAAGGCTCTAAAGTGTTCGCAAAGAATTCGTCTATTGGGCGCAGCCAAATGACCAGGCTGAAGATCGACAACGGCAGTGTCATCTCATCGAAACCGGAGATATTGAGAGAGCTCGAGAGGTTTTACGGACAGTTATACACCTCAACACAGGAACCCATTGCCAGAACAGCTCAGGACACCCGAGCCAAACTAACCCAACACTACACTGAGGACATCCCAGACATCAGCCTGTACGAGATTAGAATGGCTCTCAAACAGCTTAAGAACAACAAGGCGCCGGGTGAAGACGGAATCACAACAGAACTTCTGAGAGCGGGTGGAAAACCGGTACTTTTAGTCCTCCAGAAGTTATTTAATTCCGTCTTACTCGAGGGTACTACGCCAGAAGCATGGCACGGGAGTGTGGTGGTTCTTTTCTTCAAAAAAGGTGATAACACCTTGTTGAAGAACTATAGACCCATCTCACTCCTGAGCCATGTATACAAGCTGTTTTCGAGAGTCATTACGAACCGTCTCGAACGCAGGTTTGATGACTTCCAGCCTCCCGAACAAGCCGGGTTCCGAAAAGGCTTTAGCACCGTAGACCACATACATACGCTCCGCCAGATTATACAGAAGACCGAGGAGTATAATCGGCCATTATGTCTAGCGTTTGTGGACTACGAAAAAGCCTTCGATTCAATCGAGACCTGGGCGGTATTGCAGTCCCTCCAGCGGTGCCATATTGACTATAGGTACATCGAAGTGTTGAAGTGTTTGTACAGCAGCGCCACCATGTCGATCCGACTACAGGACGAGAGCACGAAACCAATCCCATTGCAGCGAGGTGTGAGACAGGGAGACGTTATTTCTCCGAAACTGTTCACAAACGCATTGGAGGACGTTTTCAAGCTCTTGGACTGGTACGGATTTGGCATCAACATCAATGGCGAATACATCACTCACCTTCGTTTTGCCGATGATATAGTCATTATGGCAGAGTCGCTGGAGGACCTCAATACGATGCTCAGCGACCTCAGTAGCGTTTCCCAACAGGTGGGTCTTAAAATGAACATGGACAAGACGAAGATCATGTCTAATGTCCATGTTGCACCCGTACCGGTAGTTGTTGGGAACGATACAGTCGAAGTTGTTGACCACTACGTATACCTAGGACAAACTATCCAGTTAGGTCGGTCCAACTTCGACAAAGAGGTCGCCAGAAGAATCCAACTCGGATGGGCAGCGTTCGGGAAACTACGTGACATCTTCTCATCAGAAATTCCGCAGTGCCTGAAGACAAAGGTTTTTAACCAGTGTGTGTTGCCAGTGATGACATATGGTACTGAGACGTGGTCTTTAACAGCTGGCCTTTTGGAGAAGCTCAGAGTCACACAACGAGCTATGGAGAGAGCTATGCTCGGAGTTTCTTTGCGCGACAGAATCCGGAATGAGGAGATTCGCCGAAGAACCAAGGTCACCGACATAGCTCGTAGAATATGCAAGTTGAAGTGGCAGTGGGCAGGCCACATCGCTCGAAGAACCGATAACCGTTGGGGAAGAAAGGTTCTCGAGTGGCGACCACGAACCGGAAGACGCAGCGTAGGCAGGCCTCCCACTAGGTGGACCGACGACATTGTTCGCGTCGCAGGCAACCGGTGGATGCAAATAGCAAATTGTCGTTCATTGTGGCGGTCTAAGGGGGAGGCCTTTGTTCAGCAGTGGACGTCTTCCGGCTGGTGATGAGACGTATCACCCGGCCCTGAAGGGTTAATAGTAATTTAAACGAAATTTTTATATTTTTCCCGAATTCTATGCATTTTTCTCAATTTTTTGACCTGGTGTACATATTCCTAGCCCATTTTGCAACAACTCCTTTCTTTATATCATTTATATTTTTTTGTTTTTCAGGACTCAAAATCGCTCCATAGTCCACTGCTTGCGTCTATTATGGCGCTATTTCATGCCCTATGGAAGAATAACATGCAGATTTTAGTGAAGAAATTACGCGAAAATCCTAAATTCTGGGAGCACATGACTAGCCCACTTTTCCATGAAATCCAGCCTGAACTAAGGACATACTCGCAAATATTCAATGTTCTCGGAATAGAGTTGTTTGTATCTAGAGAAAAACTCGAACCAAATCTGAAAGATATGCTCGAATTACTTTTCGATACCAACAAAAAACATTTAGATAAATGGATCGAATTCATATTCTCGTTCAATGGGAGATTTGTCAGCGAAGAAACCGTTGACAAAGTTCCCGTCTGGTTGGGACTGTTGACTTCATGGAAAGACTTTCTCACAATATTCTGCAAATGTCTTCCCATAAGCTTGAACATAGCGCACAAAACTAAAATGGTCGCTCCTTGTGTAGCCGCATTATTGAATGAGCTTGACGAGTTGAAAGATGGAAGGCTAGTCGTCATACTAGCTGAGCTATACGTCATTATGCTATCAAATTGGAAAGACGATTGCTTCGATAACAGAAAAGCTAGTGCTAAACAAATTGACAGTTTGCTGACTAATACGGCAATCGTTTATGAATGTCTACACCCTCGAGCTATACGCGCTATACTTTCGATATGCACGGTGGCTATAAGCAGCTTAGA
This sequence comes from Furcula furcula, assembly GCA_911728495.1. Taxonomy (NCBI): domain Eukaryota; kingdom Metazoa; phylum Arthropoda; class Insecta; order Lepidoptera; family Notodontidae; genus Furcula; species Furcula furcula. The sequence goes on along the minus strand of OU452244.1, from coordinate 8,229,569 downwards.
TTACGAAATAAAAGCGAACAGTGTTACTGCACAAAACCTAATTAGATCGGTCACGAATATCAACAGTTTAGAACTTGAAAAGCTGTTAGACGACATCAAAGATGATCCAAAACCTGAGCCTAAAGTCAACGGCCACACAGTGAACGAAGAAATTCCGCCCGTAGTATTATCATTGGCGATGTTAGAACAATGCTTAGATCTGTACGACGACATGTTCTCGGGACTGTCACAGTGGTTCCAATCGAGCAGGTTCATAAACAAAGTGCTATGTTGTCTGCAATCATGTTTGCAAAATAGACGTCACTACCATACTTCACTAGCGGCTTTGAGATGTCTGACCGCATATTCTCGAGGGCCATTCTCTAAAGACTTGCTCATGAGTGATGTCGACCAGTTCCTTTGGCTGCAGCTATTGCCACCAAAATTCGAAGGTGGACCGTTGACCTGGAAACCGCAGGAGTGGTGGCGAGTGTACGCCTATAGTTTGGACTTCATTTCCATGATGGTTATGAAGCATGGTCAGTTCTTCGCGAGTGACGCCATAACGTTTGTGGGGGTACATTTGGAGCACTTGATCGAAGCCGTGTTGTTGCCGCGTCAAGCTTTCGATATCGATGCATTGAATGTATGCGCGTCGACTTTGAACCTTATTGTGCAGTTGGTGAAGTTTGAAGCTAGATGGCGTATTCAGAACATCAATTCGTTGATTGGAATTATGGTAAGTACTCTAATACGGCTTTTTTCCTTTACATTCACTTATTTTTTTTATATTCACTTATTTTTTTGCTACAGAAGAGAATCCTTACATAGCAGTGAGATTAATGGGTTGAAATATAGGTGGGGTCTTTAGAAATGATTGAATTCAAACATTAATTACATACCGATTTATCGAGTTTTAAAGGTCAATTTAAGAAGCTTTTAATCCGCCTCGTTATAGACAAGCGGTTTATATATTGGAACATACTGAGTGTTCTTTGGCAAAGAAGGAGAAAGAATTAGCTCATTTTGTTAAACTGGGCGATATTGGTAGTTACATAGCTTAAAGTATTAAAGATTTTATAAGCAACGGGTATTTAGGTTCAAGGTTTCTCAACTTTTTTGTGTTCAGTTTAAAAATATATCAAGAGGGGGGCTCTAGATATATTTTATGCTACCGTTATTATTTACTAAATTACCACAGTGATATTTATTATTTTAATAAATAATTTACCCGCCCGCACCCCTCTAATATATATAGGTATAGGTATAGGTAAAACGGGCTGGTTTCCGCAACTCCACGTCAAAGCGCGTATTTTGCGTGCGGGTGGGAATGAACTTATTCGATCCACCCCAACTCCTCGAGAAAGGCCAGCAGGCGCCTAATGCCGCTGACGATCTCTCGGAGAGTACTCGGGTTTCCGAAGTACTTAGCCCTGTATGCTGCGACCTCAGGGCAACTAAGAAGCACGTGGGCCGCTGTCTCCTCCTCCTCCATGCACGCTCTGCACAGAGGACTGTCCGTGACATCTTTGACAAAAAGGTGTTTATTAAATGAACCATGTCCAGTTATGGCCGCCGTGACTACGCGCAATTGTTGTTTGGATAGTCGGAGCAGCTGTTTGGTGATGCTGCCATCGAGGGCTGGAAGCGCCTGTCTGGCTTGCCTGCACTCGCCATGGTTCGTCCAAAATTCGTTATGTTTGTCCCTAGTGCGCTGTCTTACCAGGGTGCGTAGGTGTCCGAAGGGGATTGGCACTATAGGTTCAGGTCCTACTGCGGCCATAGATGATCCTCTTCTAGCGAGCTCATCCGCTGCATCATTGCCACGGGAGCCACTGTGTCCCTTAATCCATTGAATGGTTATGTTGTTGAAATTGCCTACCTGATTCAGTTTTTGGTGACATTCGTACAACAGCCCGGAGTTAACGGTATGTCCGTCTAGGGCTTGTAAAACTGACCTGCTATCGGAGAGTATACGGATGTGAAAATCTTTTACTTCCCGATTGGAGATAGTTGATGCAGCCATGTAGATACCCATGCACTCAGCCTGGAACACTGTGTTATGGGTTCCCAGAGGTATAGAGATATGTATGTCGAGATCTTCCGAGAAAATCCCGGCACCAGTTCCCGCGTTAGTCTTCGATCCATCTGTGAAGATCCTCAGCTCTTGGGCGTTCAAACCTTCGCACTGGTTGTCCTCATGCAGTTGGATCTTATACTTCTTGTCAAAGATGAATTGTTTTGGTACGCGGTCATTAATTGCCCGCATGATAGGGATGTCACCGGTAAGTTCATCCAGTATTACCGTATGTGGGGTATTATTGTTTTTCCAGAGGCCCAGTGTCTTCAGGCGTAGCGCCGTCACCGCTGCTTCCTGTTGTATAAATAAGTGCAGCGGTGCAAGATTCAGCATGGCTTCCAATGCAGCTGTTGGTGTGGTCCTCATACAACCTGTAATTGCCATACAGGCAAGTCTTTGGAAGCGTTGTAATTTGTTCGATGCTGTGTCCAATTTGGTTCTCGGCCACCAGACTACAGCGCCGTATGTCATCATCGGGCGGATCACCGCGTTGTACAGCCACAGGATTATTTTGGGTGTTAAACCCCACTTTTTCCCAATCATTCTCCTGCACTGCCACAGGGTGATACTGGCCTTATTTATTTTACTATCTATGTGGTTGCTCCATCTTAGTTTGCTGTCTAGGATGACACCAAGGTACTTGACTTCGGTAGACAGCTGGAGTTCTGTATTGAACAGCTTTGGGAGCCGATATGTGCCCAGTGTCCGTTTTTGAGTGAACATGACCAGTTCAGTTTTTTCAGGGTTGACTGATAAGTCAAATTCCCTGCACCAGCGTTCCACTATTCGTAGCGCTTGTTGTGAATGGTCGCAGACGATGCTGGTTACCTTCCCAGATGTCAGTATGACTAGGTCATCAGCGTAGCCTATTGTATAGTAATGGTTGGCGTTGAGTTTGGTAATGAGGTCATTTATCACCAGGTTCCAGAGGAGTGGGGATAAAACACCTCCCTGAGGACAGCCTCTGGCTATCATGGCTGATTGCTCCTCACCTTCAAGTCTAACCACACGTTTGCTTAGCATGTTCGTGATCCAGCCTATGAGAACTGGTTCCACTGCATGTCTTTCGAGAGCAGCATTTATGCTAGTAAAGCTGGTTTTGTCGAAAGCTCCTTCGATGTCTATAAATGTGCCCAGGCAGATTCCTTTCTGCTGAATAGCCTCCTCTATTCGGCTTACTACTAGGTGTAGTGCAGATTCGGTCGATTTGCCAGAGCTGTATGCATGTTGATTGTCATGTAGTGGTGTTTGCTTTAACGCACCCTCCCTCAGCTCTCTCTCGCAGAGTCTCTCTAAGGTCTTCAACAAGAACGAGGTTAGGCTGATTGGGCGATAGGATTTTGCGTTTGTATAATCACTCTTTCCCGGTTTGGGGATGAATATAACTTTCACTTCCCTCCACTCCTTTGGCACATATCTATTTGCCAGGCACGCTCTAAGGATGGCTGCAAGCACCTCAACGACAGCTGCTTGCCCCCATTGCATTAATGCAGGGAATATACCGTCCGGCCCGGGCGCCTTAAAGGGGTGGAAGCTACAGATAGCCCATTGGAGCTTCTCCGTTGTAATCATCCTATGTGCATAATGCCAATCATCTTCTGATGGTGTAGAATGTTCATCCTGCCAGTTTATTACATGTGAGAAGGCGCATCCTGGGAAGTGAGTTTCTATTAGGATACGTCTTGTTTCTTCTGGCGATGTAGTGAGTGTGTTATCAGGTTTTCGGAGAGAACCAGGTTCAGATGCCTTCTCTTTAGCTAGTATTTTCCTTACCCTGTTTGCTTGTGGACAGGATTCAATATTACCACAGAATTTTCGCCATCCCGTGGTGCTTCTGAATCTGATGCATTTTTTGTAGCTAGATTTTAATATATATTCTAATATATATTACAAAGATCTTGCAAGAATGTATTTTTAAAAGGCAGGCACACACTAAATAAAACTCAGATTTAATCCGGTCTTGAAAGTAGTTATTTTTTCATATTTGAAGTTTATGGCTTAGTTACAAAGACGTCGTGAAGTTGTCGGTAGTGTGTATATTCGGTGTTGTGGCACAGCGCAGCATCAGCGCGTGCGTGTACCAGTGCGTGACGATCATGCTGCGATCGCGTCGAACTGATGCCACGCCGCTGCCGCACGATGACTTGCATGCGCCGCAATCGCCCGCTGCGCTTCACAGGTGACGTCATGTCATTAATCTTTTTTAGCAAACTACAACAACTGCACTTTACTAAGTAGTAGGTTCCCTATGCAAGGAACCGTCCAGGTAGGTACCACCGCAAGCAGCAGTGTGTAAACATTGTTGTTGGCAACATTAATCATATTTTCTACTTTTAGGTAGAACTAAAATTGTGTGTGTAGCAACACTACCTTTGTACAGCCCTTCCGGCTTCATTACTTATACTATTAGCACGTATCCTATTGTGTGTAACTCTTATAGTAATTAAATGGAATAATTATCTCAATCACTGTGTTTTGTACTTCGCCACCGGCCCAGCATTCCCATACAACTCAACCAATAGACAGTCCACTGCAACCAATTCAATCCAGGAGCAAATGAAGGGAGATAACAATTGTTGTGTTCCGATGTGAAGATGCTGTAGCTGGTGAAATTACTGGCCACAAGAGACTTAATAACTAACATATTTAGGCTCGGAAACATGCTAGTGATTCTTCTGTTGTTGCTAGCGTACATAGGCTGCGGTGAATGCTTACCCTCAGGCGGACCTCATGCTTGTTTCCCACCTCGGTAGTAAGAAAAAAACTTCATTCATTTCACCATTCCAACAGTTTCACGACACAAAATGTTCAGACATCAAAACGAAATGCCGTTCAAACCGTAATAGGTAATACTGAACTTATTTTAAAAGTAAAAACGTTTCGCTTTGGTGATTGGTTTAGACTAGACTGACATACTATGCATCTGCAATATTTCAGGCAATATCTTAGGCTTTGTGTATTTAAAGAAGGTGCTCCTGAAAAACATTAATACGCCAGTTTCTTTCCGTCACAAATTCTGACATTTAACATCAATCTTTAAAAGTACACAAAATGTATAATTCAACCGGGCATTGTTGATCGAAAGAGTAATAAATAATATTCCGTGCCAATTGGCGTACTAGCTTCGTTCCGATTTTTGCCGCATAAAGAGATTTTATTATTCTCAATTTCAATTTATTTATTTACGAAAAATACAGTACAATTTCACTACAATATATGCAATTGTTAATAATTAATATTGATAAGCAATCAAAAGAAATTATAGTGAGTGGTTGAGCACATACACCCAAAGTAAGATTGAACTTGTGTTTTGGGTATAAGTATTCTTCCAAAGTTTTATAAACTGGTCACATTGCAGTATATCGACAAACCATATATGAACAAATTAATGTTGACACTTTAAAGTAGGTAATCTAATATTTAAGCATACAAGAATGAATTTGTGTCTATGCGTAGTACTATTATGATCTGAGGTGTGTGTGGGTCATTGTGTATTGAGTGTGTGTAGATATGTGTGTGAGTGTGTGTGTGTGTGTGTTTGATGAATGGACGTTTTTTGGTTCATCGTTCATTCTATTTGGAGTTTAGCATTGTCCTTAACTTTCATCAAGATTTTTGGCGATCCCATTTCCTCAGCTAATAATATAAATCACACAGAACATTGGAGATCCTGCACATGGCGACACTCTGCCTGCTGTCATTCAGCCCCGATCTACTATCATTGCTAGCCGACCCCGGGTTAGACCTGGAGCGTTGGCAGCCACTAGTGGAGCTGCACTTCGGCGCGCCTAAGATATCCTATGAACCATTCCCACAGTTGACCTTTGGCACGCTAGTGTCGGCTATTTGTTTGCTGACCAGATCGTTGAACCACGTAAGTATTTTTTTCTACACATGATAATGTATAGTAGTTTTTATTAACTAGGATATAGGAATCAATACAGAATTCAAAAGCGATGTGAGGTATCAATTTTTGTTTTATCAAATTGTAAAATTGTTATATGTATTCAATAATAGGAAATTCTTCTTTTCGAATTAGGAAGTCCTTTATATGGATGAGTTTGTGATAATTTAATTAAAATTGGATTGGATTGAAATTTGTTCACATGGGAATGGTTTAGATTTATAACTATACATATGCCGCCTGCTGCGTGATCTGTTGTAAAGCATTCAATCAAATTTAAGAGAAGTAAGGTACATCGGAAGCACTCTCCTTAAGTATAAGTAGTCTGACTTTCTTAATACTTCAATCTTATATAAAACCGCAATCAAATAACACCGCCTTTGAGTGGCTCTATGTTTCTGTGTTCTCAAAAACATATTTTTAAAGCCTCTAAGGTTTACCAATTCGTACAATATTTTTAAAACAGTCAAATACCCTATTCTCAAAATAGGTATAAAGCTGCCAGTGTTAATTTATGTTGATTAAGTTGATGTCAACTATTAGCTATTTAATAATAAGAAAGAAAAATACAATTACCCTGGGGGTATTGTCACGACCGACAGACACCGCATTGTGTGTTTGTGCGCAGGCGTACCACACGGAAGAAGGTAGCGCAGGTGGCGGGCGGTCGCCGCGCAGCCGTCGCCGCGCCTGCTCGTGCGGTAGTCCCGCCGAGCCGCGGCGCGTCAACCGCAGCGAGTCCCTCACCAGCATCTCCTCCGCCACCAGCCTTCCAGCTCTCGACGAGCGCCTCGTGGCCGGAGCACTGCACGCCGCCGCCACGCTCCTAGCCGAACAGGTTTCTACTAATTTCATTTGCCTTTCTGACAGCCTTTCTTTTTGTTTTCGCGGGTAATCCTACTACGGGTTTTACTACGTGGTAGGTTCCTTGTGCAAGGAACCGTCCAGGTAGGTACCACCGCAGTGTCAGATATTCTGCCGCCAAGCAGCAGTGTGTAAGCATTGCTGTGTTCCGGCGTGAAGGGCACTGTAGCTGGTGAAATTACCAGACCCAAAGACTTAATATCTAATGTCTTAAGGGTCGGCAACCGTGCGCTAGTTTGCCACCTTGGTAGTATAAAAAAAAACCTTTGTTAGGTGTGGGGGTCAACCGGGGTATGTGGGATTCTTACCCTCTAAAACCCCCGCAGCTGTCGCATCGGCACATGAGTGGTGGGCCTGGGCTCTCCGGTGGGATCTGCACCAGGAACCTCTCAGTACCTTGCCGTTGAGCCCGCCGCCGTGGGGCGCATTATAGGCCCCCGGGAACTAGACATGGTGCTCACGCGAACGGGGGTCGCAACCCCGCCGCCGTACTCAATGGACGTCCTAGGGTCCACACCCCGAACGTCCAGCGACTCCGAAAAATACATACAATCCTATGCTAAGATTAAAACTCTCCTAGATCTATACTTGTACGTATTATTGCGGACACGAACGCTGTACCAGTTTTCAATCAAAGTCGTTTGAACGACGTTACGCGCGCTTACCCCACCCACATGTATTTTGGGCCGGATCGTGCAAGCGATTATCGTCCTAAAGTTGGTACTCCGTTCGTGACCGTAAGAGTACATACCATGTTAGGTTTTCGCAAAATGGAGGTAATTATTTGATTAAAAGGTCATCTGTCAAACTCACACCAGCATCTCTTCCGCTACTAGCCTATCTGCGCGAGACGAGTGCCTTTAAACGCAGATATGCGTGTCCATCGCTGATTTAATTAAAAATGTAGATACCAGTTATGGACCAGAAACTCAGCGGTCAACTTCTTTCAAAAAGTTAATCATAAAATCCAAGCAAAACAATTTAACACTCAGGAAATAGAACTGACAAAAGAAAATCTAGAATGGCTCGATGAGCTGGTACCTACTTATCAGCATCGCTAAGACTGAAAACCTGCTCCCCATCCTGGCCCAACCATTAATGATTTACTTTAATATTTTTAATTACATAGATACTATTTTATATGAAATCTCATTTTACAGGCGCTGCTCGCAGTGCGTGACCCCAGCGTACCGGCCCGTCACAAACAATTGATACGCCGTGAATTGAGTTCTGAACTCACGCCTTTCCACGACTTTGTGCGGAAACGCATACTATGCGCTGCGCACGCGCACCCTCACCTCGTTCGTAACAAACTAGGCGCGTGGCCGCTGGCGGCCGATGAGGAGGAGACCAAACGTATTGAAGAAGCTAGGAAAGAAAGAAACCTAAACACTGATGCCGAGGATGGGAGATCATTGCCCCCGCCGCCACCCCCAAAACGCGCATCAACCGATTCCATGCGCGAGTACATTCTACGAAAACATTATTTAGATAAATGCGCACAGACTCCTACCAAGGAGCCACCTTTACCTGTCTCCCATTCGACCCCAACATCAGACAAAAAGAAGGACACCTCTAGAAGCTCCAAGCGGGTCTCATGGGCGGATACCACGAGGGACAGCGATGAGGACCTAGATAGCTCACTTCAAGAAATGGAACCGGTTTACTCAAATCTTACCGATGTTCAAATCAATAACGACGAAGATTACTTCCATTTTATGTCGGTTGTATTTCTTTATATTTGTCAAACTGAGTTATAACTACCTACATTTTAAGTTGAATAAATGTTTTTTTTTTCTGCTAAATCACGTTTATTTCAATCGTAGATAAAAGAATAAACCATTGTGCATTTTGATTAGATTCCTATCCAAAGATCTTCTTTCACAAAAATATGGCTTCCATCAATTATTGATGATTTCGCCAGTGTCACCTACGAAATTAAAAATTTAAATGTCGCGCCTTGTCTGTACTCTGAAGTGATACGGCAATATTAGTTGCCTGTGTACAATGCCATATCCAGTGGCTGGAGCGCTTAAAGCGCTCGCCCTCCTATCCGGTGAAGCGGTCATGGTTATCTGCGGCTAACAGTAGTACATACTTACACTACAATACCGTTGGGTGTCTGTTACAATACTCTGGGTATCTGTAAGGGGGAAAACAAGAAGACTGGCAGCAGCATCCGTCTATAGATTACCTATCAATCACCTATACTGCGATCCCCAAAACGCCTGCCAATCGTGGGGATTGGGCAACCCATCCCTTCTAACGGGGAGGCCTTTGATCAGCTGTGGACATCTTTCGGCTGATATACTAGATCTATAATAATATACTATATTGGATAAGAAAGACGCTACTTCCCGTCAGTGGCGTAGCTTGCCTTAGACGGGCCCTATATCAAAATCAGATTGTGGATAACATCGTACGAATTTATGTTTATACACGTTCGGGGCCTCTGTGACCCGGGGGCTCCGTATCATTGATACGGCGGTAGCTACGCCCCTGCTTCCCGTCTTCTTTGCCTCTTAAGACACCCGACGCAACGGGAGGAAATGGGTGGGTGCCTTTGAGTATTAACTCAAAGGTGGGTGCTATTCTTATTCGGACACCCCACGGGGAAGTCACGCAGAGTACGGTACATGCTCATAGATCTGTGCCCATTTGCAGGGTAGAATTTAATCATCTTGGTAGAAAACACACTGCTGCTTCTCTCCGTCACACAGATGAACATCGCTACCGGAGTCGGAGAACTTGAATACGTGTTATATCAAGTTTTGCTATACCTGCAGTTAGTCAAGCAATCAATATTACATTATAATTATAACATCACTATTAATCGTACAAATGGCAATACGATACATCCAGAACGAGAAAAAAAGGCAAACGGTCGTCTAGTCTCGAAGTTTCCCCCTGAGCACAGAATACATACCCTGCGACTCTATACAGGGACATGACAGGGACTAATAATATTATCACACAACAGAGGCAGAAGGCCTTGTGTGAAGTAGAAAAAGAAATACAAGTAACAAGACAAGACGGGGAAGAAATAAGGCGCAGGGACGACTTTTAACATGCCCCATCTAACGCATGAATCATCTTAATTTTCAGACATTCGGGCGGGTGATGTGAAACTACTCCACAAAGCAGTTGCTCTCCACAGGATTTCAACCCGCGACTTATTGTTTGCAAAGAAAGCTACTCTTACGAGACTAGGTATTACTTAGCGATGAGATATGTCATACCCATACATTTGTTTTCTATTCTCTAGCATTCCGTAGAATATAATGTAGAATGACAACTTGGCTAAGGAGGCTGATTCTAGTAAGTATAAATATTTTATCGATTTCTAGTGAGGTCACTGAGGTAACCCGGTTTCCCAACCTTTTTGCGTCAAGACCCCCAAATCCCCAGCCCACTTGATTATTTTGTTTCTCGTGCCCCCTTTCATTAGATTTGAACTTAGTTTGATTTAATTGGAAATCGGCTTAGAGGAGATTTGAATTATTGCCATGGTTAAAATATAAAAGCCTTTTATTTTACCGATAACCGTTGGGGAAGAAAGGTTCTCGAGTGGCGACCACGAACCGGAAGACGCAGCGCGCGTCGGCAGGCCTCCCACTAGGTGGTCAGACGCAGTGTTGCCAGATCGGCCCCTGGGGGGCCGATTCTCGGCCTTTTCGAAACTATGTCGGCCTTTGACTGCCATCGGCCCTTCATCGGCCTTTAAGCCTCCGACAGCCAATCCATCGAAATCATTGATTCGGTTTCTGAGGTTCGGTTGACCAATTCCTATTGTAAAAGCATAGTAAGTACTTTAGTATAAAAAGAAATAGACATAAGTCATACGTTCAAAACAAAATTAAAGATGAAGGATGGGCTCTTGTAAAACAGAAAAACGAAAATTTTGGAAAAGAATATATATTTTACATTGCTTTTTTCCGATTTCTAGTACCGTTTCTGATGGTGAGGGCTCCCCCCTTCCCTCCCAAAAACAAGGGAGGACCCCCTTGGTATTTACGCATATTAATAATTTTAATTCATAAAATTAGGAAAATTTCCTCAAAGTAAAAACTTAAAAATCTCGAAAATGGGGGAGCTCTGCAACTTTTCCTTTTAGAGGGGGTGGGGAGGGGTAGTACACCTCCCCCCGCCTCCCCTAAACCCCTTCCCACCCCTCAATTCGACGGACGTCAAATGGAAAGTCGTACTTCGGCCTTTACTGCCTAAAATCGGCCCCTGCCAGCACTGCTTTCGGCCCTTTCTTAAATTGTCTGCTGGCAACACTGGTCAGACGACATTGTGCGCGTCGCAGGTAACCGGTGGATGCAGATGGCCAATTGTCATTCATTGTGGCGTTCTAAGGGGGAGGCCTATGTTTAGCAGTGGACGTAATCCGGCTGATGATGATGATGATTTTATTTTATCATTAATATACAAAATATAAATAGTATTAAAAATATTTAGTAATTCAAAAGTTACTCACCGTCACCATAAGTATAAAATTAGCAGAATTGTGGCCCAGGTTATCGTTATGTTAATAATTATATTAGAATAGATTCTGCTCATAGCTCCGATGAACTAGATTTGGAACTCCTCAGAAAAAAAATATTCACGAATTAATGATTTGGTAGAAATATTTTTTTATGTTCTGAACGTGTTCTGAATTTCTGAGTACTGGCAACATTATTATTAACATGGCCGCATGTTGAACAAAACGATTTTCTTTACTGTTCGCCAAAATAAACTGGTACAGGTGTAATTCGTGAGCGGATTCATGTCGATTGCATAGCTAACAAATAGATTTGCTCTCGATATCAATTCAACGGTAAGGAATTTGTCGTGAGACGCCAAACACGGCGCTTCGAGTCGGCGGTGTTTTGGTGGGTGATATTTATAGTTTGTTTGTGTCACGGCGGCAGTGGTACGCGAAGATGATGCATCACCCGAACATGCATCATCAGGCGATGTCGGGGCACCCGCCGCAGCACATGGGCGGCCACCAGGGTATGCCCGGCCACCATCAGATGCCCCCGCATCAGATGCACCGGGAGAACAGGCACGTTACATTGACTAGGTAGAGTAACGTTCAGCTTATTCATCCGTTTTGTTTGCTTTTTATCGCTTCTCACTAGATCTCTTATGTTCCTAAGTCTGTACGACGTGAAAGTTACATTGATTTGAAAAAAAAGTTAAGTCACCATCAAAACAAAAGCGTTTAGCGCACTTGATAAATAGGTCATGTCATGTCACTTGTTGAATTAAATTGTCTTGTTTTACACCATAGTTTATAACTATGGCAGGTCTATAGCTGTTTAGAAATTTCATTATTTAATAGAATTTCTAAATAGTTAATGTACCAATAGGGATTTATTTGAAGAATGTACCTTTAATCTTTATTTCCTTATTTACTGTTACTCAGTGCTGTTTTTTGCAGTAAATCTATCATCAACAAAGATTCATTTCATACTCAATAAATCACATTCAGAAATCCTATTGACTAAATCAAAAATCAAATTTATCTATTAAATTAAAGCAATAAATAAATAATAATATCCTGGAACAATCCACATAGTCTTCTGATCCCAAACTGGGCTCAGCCTTTACTGTAGAATCCGGACAAATGATACAAACGCTACTTACTTTTTTTGAAATACATATTTATATAGATTTATAATACCCAGACACTTAGTGGGAATCATATCCACATCCTATTGGGTTGTGGTCAAGGAGTCTAACTACTAGACCATGAAATTTTTTTCATATTTACTATAAGATAGCTAGATTTATTTCAGTAGTAACATGGTATCAGGAGAGAATTGTTTTTCATAAAAGTATGTAATTGCATACAAAAAAAATATCTGTGGTACACAATGATGGTTGCCCTGACACCAGCCTTATTCACTCATCATTCCTGCTTCCTCACTACTTTGCAGAAACTAAATCCAACTTCCATGAAACAACAAAGATTAAAGTCAAACATTGAAATAGCCATCACAGCATGCTGTAGATATGCCCAAAAACCAATGTGTATGAGATATAGGATAAAAACAATGAAGTACCTATATAAAAAGTAAACATACTTAAAATGCAGGCTTGATGGCTGACTGGTGCAACTATACATTAACTGTTCAATTTTTGATCTTGTAAAGAAAAACAGGTTATACATAGATAGTAAATTCATATTTTAATTTGTAACAATAATAATTTTATTAGAAGAACAAAGTTTTTTTTTTAGTTTTTATTATTTATCTTATGTACAACTCTTATATATAAAAACTTTTGTATTAATTCATACACTATCACTGTAGTAATAAGAACTAATTTTGAATAACTCAATTACACTATAACACATTCTTACATATTCTGACCATAGAGTGACACCCATATTCATATGCAAATATTGTATAATTTGTTGATATGTTGAGGGTCTTGCGGTTCTTTGTCAAGCAAACTGGTCCAGTGTGGAGCCCACAAAGGAACATATGACGATGACTCTATTCATTCGCGAGACACCGCCATGTATACACAGTGGTGTCTTTCACTTTATTCAAACCAATATAGCAGGCCTATTGATGTGCGAACAGATGAAATAACAGTACGCCAGTTGCATTGTAGGTACCCCGTCTACTTTCACTTAGTACTGCTAGTAAACTTGTGAAGTTGTAATTTATTTTAATTATGAGTAAAGCTCCTGCCATAAAAATGTGTAAAAGTTAATATTTAATACTAACTGTGTGTGTTTTTTGTAATATTTTGTGATAATATACAAGGTAATGTTTGTCTTTAACATCCATGTATTACACATACATATTAATCAACATAATATTTCTGCTTCAGCTTACATTCTAGTTTATTTTACTGTAATTAACACAGCTGTAAAGGGCACCCTGGTTTTGTATACACTTGTCAAGATCACAAGACAGACACACTAAGTTAAGACCAACTAGTTAAGACATGTTGTCCTAACTGTACCAGATGATATATCAATGTTAACTTATTATTGCACATGCAATAGAAAGATGTAACATGTGCCACAGCGTTTTATTGTACGTGCAATTTTTTTAAACTCTACTTTGTGACGATACAACGATGTTCACCTAATGGCTAGGGCTGTGCCTGCCAATTGTTGACAGCTGACAGCATTGCACTGTCTCTCGTGTCGTAGATGCAGTGCAATGCAGCAGAATGTTTCGAATGACTGTCAATCGAGACAGTCTTGAGCCCGGTAATTTCACCAGCTACAGTGCCCTTCACACTGGAACACCACAATCCTTAATCTGCATCTATCACCTAGTATCATGAGCAGCCGAAACACGTCCAATAGCAACTGCTACTGGACAAAAGGCCTCTCTCTTAGAAGGGAGGGGTCTCCATAATTCCCAAGCTTGCAGGCGTCTTGGGGATCGCAGTATAGGTGGTAGGTAATCCAATAGAAAGACGCTGCTACCCGTCTTCTTGATTTCCCTTAGTTGCCTATTATGGACACCAAATGAGAGGAGATGGGAGGATGCTATTCTTATCCGGACACCCCACGGCGAAATACCTAGTAGGCAACATAAACTGCGCGTAAACTAATTGCATCATTCACGGTCCTGCATCCCGGCCACGGCGAAGGACCGTGAACAATCAACACGTGGCTGCGTACATAGTGTACGCAATGAATCTTAGTTAGACGTGCTCGGGGCGGTCACAGGGTGCCGCTGGGTCCGTCAGGTGCAGGGGGCGCTCTGGGTGCCATGGCAGTACACCACCCGCCCACACAGCGGCCCCCGCATCCCATCAGGGCTATGCCGCATCATCCGCAAGCGCAACACCACCCCGTGCCTCCGGTTAGTACTTTTTATGTTTGTTTTCGTGGGGGAAATTCTCAATACATACCCGCGAGTCTGTAGTCAATCGGGGTATGTGGGATTCTTGCCGCACTAGAACCCCACGGTTGTGGCATCGGCACATAAAAGGGAAAAGTGGTCCTTAGTTTGCTGGTGGGATCGGCTCTGCCATGAGAAGCAATATAGTCCTCTGGAATACTGACTGTCACGGTTCTCATGGGGACAGGACTAACAACCCCGCCGCCGCCGCGCCGTCCACTTTCAAGTCCGTGAGTCAGTACTCATCTCCACACCATATTCCATTTGCAAAATGCACCAATCACAATCACGACGTCACGCTAAATGCAAGATTATACAGGTACAGGTCAGTCGCGCCAGCATGACTTGGCGCAGTAATCAGCTTGCAGGACTGTGAACAGTGCACTTTAGTAGTGTGGTGTTAACCATAGGGTCGACGCCCTGTCGACCCTAATACGTTCACATCAGTAAAAATGAAGCATAGACTCCTCGAACGGCGGAGTACCGTAAATTAATGTTTGCACGGACCTTACATCCTCTTAAGTTTTAATGTCTAAGAAGAAAGTAAACTTCAGATAGATTTGTTAACGATTTCTTATTTATAAGTTAAAACCAACAATACTTACTTGCGCACAAATCGAGAGTAAAGTACGTATGTCTTTTGTTGTATAGTACTTACCTTTTTATCTTTATTAGGCCTCGCTCTTAGTTCTTACTCGCAATAATTTGTACAACTACTATCGGATCGTAACACAGCCTCCACTGAGTAAACCAAACAGAGTAGACCAGCTGGCGTGTTTCTAATTTCTCTGCTTTTTTCTGTTAAACATCTGTTTAAATAATGAATGTTTTAAATGTATCTGCGAGGCCAAAAAACGGCACACTGTGTATTTAGAAGCCAATAAACAAGGCGCATTGTGTCCGTGGAAGCCAATATATATGGGGCACTGTATGCGGGGGGCAATAGGCACGTTGCACGGTGCACGTGGACGGCACTAACCGCGGCGGTGTGTGGCGGCAGCAGCAGATGAAGCCGATGCGGCGCGGCTACGGCGCTTACGGCGTAAGCGGGGCGGGTGTGCTGCCGCCCTACGCGCCGCCTCCGCAGCTCGCGCCTCAGCCCCCGCTTCACCACCCGCCCGCAGGTCAGTCGGCACCTCAGTATAAATGTCCTCGTGACGTGATGTGAAAGATTGTCTCTTTCACATTGGATCGCGTTGGAGATATGTATTATAGTTAAAAATGCTTGCGCAAACACGAGTGTACTCTCTCTTCTTTTGCTCTCACAATGCGATGGGACGGAATAGCGACACGAACAGCGAGAAATCAGGTGCAGGACCAAATTTTAACATACCCATCCGACGCATGGATCATCTTACTTTTCAGACAATCACATGATAGGCCTGGTAACCGTTAGGATGGTAACGTCTTTACAATACTAGGAGAAGGACCTACAGGCTGTGGGCCACAGCCACACAGTAAAATATGTTACACAGGGATGAATTGGGAATGCGACAAATGTTTGTCACCTAATCACCAGCGTAGAAATAGGATTGGACAATGCCACTATAAGGTGGCGATATATGGCTGTAATTTTCTCAAAGTTGGATGACCTTGCTTCTTTGGCAACTTGTTGCACAGAATCAAATGAATTTGTTCATTAACAACCAGTAACGAAACCTAGTCATCAAAACGGCCGATAGGTTCATTTTGCTACAATATGCAGCAGTTAGTTTTCTATCCAATAACCGATAACCAATGGGGAAAATAGATTCTCGAGTGGCGACTACGAATTTGAAGACACAGTGTAGGCAGGCATCCAACTAGGTGGTCTGACGACATTGTGAAAGTCGCGGGCAACCGATGTGTGTGTCGTTAATTGTGGCGTTCTAAGGTGGAAGGCTATGCTCAGCAGTGGACGTCTTCCGGCTAATGATGATGATGAGTTTTCCATCATTATCACCAACCCGCACAATAGTTACGTTCCCCTAACAGTGGTATCGACGCCGTCGACGACAGCGCCAACAAACAGCACGGCCGCCGCGTCAGAGCCCGCGGCTCCTGACACGACCCCGAGCGTGAGCGCCAATAACAAGGTCGGAGCGGGAGCGGACGCGGAAGCGGAGGCGGGCAGCTCCGACGGGGAGGACGCGGCGGCGGGCGACAGCGAGGCGGCTCGCCCGGCCGCCGCCACGCAGGCCAACAGTAAAGAGAAGACTCCTATGTGCCTGGTCAACGAGTTGGCCAGGTACAATAAGGTCGGATATTATATTAATAACTAACTGAATCGCGCAGCTATTAATTAATAAATTAATTATTGATTTTGGACAAAATACTGAAAATTATGATTGTAACTTAATCCTAGTTTATTTGTAACTTAGTTAACAATTTCAGATAGTTTTCCAAAGACAGTCAAATACCCTATTGTACTAGTAGCCGTTGTTGTTTTTTTTTGGTATGTACAACTGATCTGAAATAATGAACTATCAAATGCAGAAAAAAACTCATTTCTTTCCTTAACTCACTAGAACTGCTCCGCTTCGGCCGTCTACAGAACCGGAGTTTCGGAACTGGTTCCGATCGAGGCTTTTTATTTCCTTGTATGGAACTGGTTCCGATCGAGGCTTTTTATTTACTTGTATGGAACTGGTTCCGATCGAGGCTTTTTATTTACTTTTACGTAACCAGTGGACCCAGTTCACCCAAAAATGGATATTTTTTATTAAAAAGCAAAATTTTAAACTTAATTAATAGGATTTGTAGAGGGGGATGGTGGTTAATGGTGAAACTAGGGGTTTGGTTTGAGTACACGTATATTATCCAATAGTCTAATATTAAAATGGTTTATGGTATGGTGAATGGTAGGTAACGCGCTCGCGGCGGTTGATTGTGTACTGAAAATTATATAAAATTAGAATGCGATGCGCGGTGACAAATTGCTGACGGCTCAATATGTTGCAATGCATGTACGTACACCGTACATATTCCCGAACAAGAGAGATGAAGATGCGAATGAGAAATGGTTTAAAATGGTGATGGTGTCATGGTACAAGGTGATTTACAATAGTGGATGATTAACAAGATGATTAAACATTGGTTGAAATTTAATGTCTCTATGGTTCCATAGGCATAGCTAAAGTTTCTGTAAATTTGTTAACACGCGAAGGCGACGTAGCCTTATCAACACGCACATTGAATTTAGCAGTATTGTCGTCCATTCTAACACAAAACACTTTTGGCACTTTTGATTGGCTCTCTGTTGCACTTTCACTTTGGAGTTGACTATCGTCTTGGACGGTGACCCTACGATCAGAAGCGCGGGGCGACCACTGTCGCACACGGCGGCAGACCCACACCACACCCACGGCGGCTGCAGCTCCCCACAGCACGTAGATGGCGGTGTAGTGGTGTATATCGTGGTAAGAAATTCCTTCTGAAATGCCTTCTTGTGACTTCAAATTTTGGATCTGGTCACCTATCTCCTTAAACTCAGCATTGAAATTGCTGGTGTTCATCTTAAATGTCTCTAATGGTAGAGATATATTTATTACGCGGTTAATGGGTGGTATAAGTGGTATCATGGTGTCTGGTTGAGTATTTAGTTTCGAGCTAAATAATTTATGCGCTGTTATAGTGAAAGTGTCACCTTTAATGAGGCAATCATCTTTCAGCGTAATAATACCGGCTCCAGTGAGTCTCAGTGCTGTCATTAGTTGTCCACATATCATTCTCACTGAGCACTGGCCACAGCAAGAGTACAAAAATGTATTTACTGTACTAAGCTGGGTCCATCTCTGTTCGCACGAAACAACATTGGTTTTACCCGCCTTTGTGGTTAGATCCTTGGCACACAGAGACTGGTCCGTCTCGTACTGGTACATAGGGCCGTGCAAAGAACATAAACTGCTGGTAGTATCTAAATGGCTACACATTTGAAGATCATTATCGGTCAAAGTCCAATATAAATCCTTTTTCAAGTTGATTGCTATATGTGTAGTGGTTGGCACTAGGGTGACCATCCTATGGTCCATTTTTCGAGGAATTGGTATTAAATTGTAGAGGTCATATATATCTCGACTTACTAATGGTATTTTAATTTCAACTAGAAGATAATCATTGGTAACTCTTGCCTTAACCTTAAGTAAATGGTAAATTTTGTACAAATTCTCTTGTATATTATCTACGGGCAACGACAAGTCCTTATCTAAATGTCCAGATATCATATTCAATTCTTGTTGAAGTTGTTCTGGCCTTAGCAGATGGATGTTGAAGTTTCCGTAGTATATATTGGTGATAGTATCTAATAGAGTATCTTGTATGTATCTCAAGCTGGTCAGTATATTATTAGCGACTATAGACGACATTGCAAAGTTGTTGATTGTTTCAACATCTTGAAGTGCTATACTCGCTGCGTTAGAAGCCCTTTCCAATGCCATAAGGTGCTGGTTAAATATCTTATGTTGACTGTCCATATTTCCTTCCACTCTTTTTAATAGATTATATTCCGCTTCTACTATACTGGTTTGGTTTTTCCACAAATTCGACAAGTGCTTTTGGTTAGTTTTAATTAACTCTATATCCTTTCGGTATTGTTCTGCGAAATCTTCGTCCAATATCCCGAATAAACTTCGAGCGACATACCCTACTCCATTAATGAGTCCACGACGCTTGCGATGCGGTGTGAACTGCTGACCCATCAACATTTTATTATAATACGCGCTCTCGTTGTATCCATGCTGTAACTGTAATAAGATAATATCGCATTGTTCTTTCACCTTGGCATGTGAACATATGTTTTCTAGGTATTTATAATATTTACTAAACAAAGTGTTTCCTTGCCAGTATGGTTTTAAGTCGTAATATACTACTAATCTCCATTCATCCCTTACAGGGTATATGGTTGATATTTGGTCAAAATAAATGGTCTGGTTGTCTGGTAAATTGGAAATGGTATATGTACCTTGTACTGGTGTAAATATAAGCATAAATAACATTAACGCTAGCGTAATCAAATTACATGAGCGTTTAATTATACTGGTTGGTTGACGTCTTTTTGGTTTATTGTTACAGTTGACTGTTTTGTCCGATATACTACTGTTTACTGGTAGAACAGATAGCTTAACGATCGGTCTCTTTATGATGTTGTTCTTTGTTTTCAAGGTCACAACTCTGACGAAGCCATCTTGTCCAGGGTGGAGCTCGATGACCCTGCCCAGTGACCACTTTCCTGGTGGTAAATTATCGTCCTGAATAATAACGATGTCATCTATTTTTATGTTTTCTTTTGGTTCCCGCCACTTGGACCGCGCTGATAACTGTGTTAAATACTCCGACTTCCATCTATTCCAAATGTCGCGAAATATTTTTTGAGTTAGTTGCCATCTGGTTCGCAAGTCGTATTCTGTTTCAATAATGGTGAGAAGGGGTCCACTTGCTAGAAAGTGTGACGGTGTGAGGTAGTTTAGATCATCGGGATCTTCAGTCAATGGACACAGTGGCCTAGAGTTAAGGCATGCCTCCAGTTGGGATAGAATCGTGGTAAATTCTTCGAAAGTGAGCCTCTGCTCTCCAATGACGCGCTTTAAATGGTACTTGAGGCTCTTTACAGCGGCCTCCCATAAACCACCGGCTGTAGGCCATGAGGGGGCGTTGAAGTGCCACTGTATACCCATTTCGGTAACTTCCGTCATAAATTGGTCATCAAACACCTTCTTCAAATCTTCAAGCTCTTGGTTTAGGATACGGCTAGCGCCAACGAAATTGGTACCGTTGTCGCTGTATATGTGTCGTGGAGTACCTCTTCTTGCGGCCATTCTCCGTAGAGCCGCCAGGAAACTGGATGTACTAAGGTCCGATACTAATTCTAGATGTACAGCCTTGGTAGCCATACATACAAAAACTGCTACGTAGCCCTTAGTGGTTTTTACGCCACGACCCTTATTGGCCTTTATCATAATACTTCCGGTAAAATCTACTCCGGTGTGCTGGAATGGTCTACTGTAGTTGCTCCTAGCTTCCGGTAAATCTCCCATTATCTGTTTTAACTGGTTTGGTTGGTTTTTTCTGCACTTTACGCAAGACCGTAGGCGTTTTTTGGTTGCTTGGTTTCCACCTACGATCCAAAAGCTTTTCCTAAGAAACGCTGACGTAAGACGTGGTCCACCGTGAAACGTTAATTTGTGTGCGTGGTCTATTATTAAATCTGTAAGCCTACCACTATGCGGGATAATAAAGGGATGCTTCATGTTTTGGTCTATGTGAGCATTTTCAATTCTTCCACCAACACGTAAAATTAGATTTTCATCCAAATAGGGATTAAGATTTAAAATTTTGCTCTTCTTTTCTATTGATTTTCCTTCGCATAATTTGGTAATTTCATCCGAAAATTCGTGGTGTTGGCAATCTCTAATAATAATCAGTTTCGCTCTATTCAGTTCGGACAGGCTTAGATATGGTTTTTGGTTCTTATTTCTTGATAAAAATCGCAAAATCCACGCCAGTATTCTAATTACTCGCGTAAAAGAGCCGTGTTTTTTAATCAGCTGTTGTATGATGGTGTCATCGCCCGATCGTGTTACAGCGTTCGAGTGTTTAATCCTTTTAGTTTCTAAGTCGGTATGGTAATTATTTTGGTTATTATCTGAGTCTCCTTTATACGTTGGTAACCACTGTGGTCCGTTCCACCACAGGGAAAGCGGTTTGAGTTTTTCAACGGTCACGCCTCGACTGGCACTGTCAGCTGGGTTCTCTTCTGACTTTACGTACCTCCAGCAAGACGCTGGCATGGTTTCTTTAATCTGCCTGGTTCTATTGGAGACAAACGGCTTCCAACGGCCTGGTTCTCCATGTATCCACCCCAAAACGACCATAGAATCGATCCAGCCGTATATCTTAATTTGGTAATCAGATAGGCATGTGGTAATCTTAGACATTAGCTTAGACAGCAAATGTGCGCCGCAGAGCTCGAGCCTTGGTAAGGTGATATTCTTGCTGGTAGGTGCAAGTCGCGCTTTGGCTATTAATAGAGCTACTGAGGACTGGTTTCCCTGGTTCTGGTTGATTTTACAGTATACTACACATGCGTATGCCTTGGTGGAGGCATCACAAAACCCGTGCAGTTCAATGGTCTCCTTTTCCCTGGTACGAATCCATCTTGGTATTTGGATCTGATCAATTTGCTGTATATCTTCCTTAATCTTCCTCCACTCCATACAAATATTATCGGGTAATTTGTCATCCCAAAGAAGATTCAATTGCCATACAGATTGGAATAATAATTTTAATTTCGTGGTTACCGGCGTTAACCAGCCTAATGGATCGTATATCTTTGAGATATCCGATAGCAAAGTACGTTTGGTAGTATTGGTCATTGTTTGGTCAATTTTAGATTTAAAAGTGAAATAATCTTCTTGTGGATTCCATTGTAGGCCTAATGTCTTGGTGGATTCCCTCTGTCGGAAGTCTAGGTGTTCCTGGTTGGTGCTAGACTCTGGTAACAATTCTGGTGCGTTGGATTTCCATTTTCTCAAATTGAATCCCCCCGATTTGAGAAGTTGGATTAAATCTGACTTGAGACTTATAGCGTAATCTAAGCTATGGGCACCATCCAACAAATCATCCATGTAAAATGAGTCCTTCAGGACATCCGGTGCATGCGTGTTGGTATAATTGGCATATTCATCTGCAGCAAGTTGCTTTAAGGTCATCATGGCGAGGAATGGTGCTGCCTTGGTGCCGTAAGTAACAGTGGTAAGTTGGTATTCTTGGAGTGGTAGGTTCGCGTTGTCCCGCCAGACTATTTTTTGCAGCTGTTGGTCTTCTCTATTTATCCAAATTTGTCGGAACATTTTCTCTATGTCAGCACTAAAGGCATAGCGATATTGTCTCCATTTTAAAATTAAGGATAACAAATCCTGTTGCAAATTTGGACCGGCTTCCATCAGATCATTGATACTTAACCCACTGGACGTTTTTGCTGATCCATTATATACGACCCTAAGAGCCGTACTGGTTGAGTCGGTTTTCTGGATACAATGGTGAGGCAAATAACATTCTCGTGTCGTGTTACCGACGGCTGGTATCATGTGGCCTAAGGCGATGTATTCGTTTATAAATACTTTATAGTCATGCGCGATTTGTTGGTTTTTAGACAATTTACGTTCTAACTGCCGAAATTGTGCGATAGCCATTGGTTTTGAGGCACCTAAGTTGTCCTCGAAATTTGGTTTCAATGGTAATCTGACGTCATAGCGTCCGTCTTCATGTCTCTTAGTGGTAGATTTGTAAAACTGGATACATTGGTCTTCCCCGCTTGGTATAGATGAATTTTCTGGTACATCTTCTACTTCCCAAAATCGTTGTATGTCATCTAGTTCATGTATGACGACGTTGCAGTGGTATTTTTGTGTGACGTTTCCGCATAGAATCCAGCCTAGTTGCGTTTGTTGAGCTACTGGCTGCGATGGATCCGTCTTGATTATGCCGCCTAGTATGATAGCAGAGTAAACGTCGGCCCCGAGGAGAATATCTAAATTTCGGCTTTCATTGAAATTTAAGTCAGCTAGCTCAATATTGGACAAATAGGGCCAGTTTGGTTTGGCAAAAGATTGGTTTGGTAATCTATTTATAAGGTTGTTCATTATATAAACATCCGTGGTGTAGGTAAAATCGTTATATAAAGACGATAGAGTAATGGTTATTACGCCTTTACAATTATTTTCTTTGGCGCCGACCCCGAATATGACACCCTTGCATCGTCGCCTGGGCAGTCCCAACTGCTGCGCTGCATTTTCAGTAATTAAAGAAGTTTGGGAACCCTGGTCGATCAGTGCTCGCATCTGATACGAACTGCCATCGCTTCCTTCGACTCTTAAAACTGCAGTTGCCAGCAGGATTTCGGCCACGTTTTCTTGCGACACGTGGCAATTTCGCTGAGCTTTTGTAGAATAATTATAGGTAGCGGCGGATAATGGTTTCACAATAGCGTCATGTAGCAGCGAATTATGCTTTTCATTGCAATGGCGACATGTTTTGCTTGACATGCATTCTTTGCCTTGGTGATTGACAAAGCAATTACTGCATAAATTATATTTCGCGATTGTTTTAAGTTTTGTATCCGGTTTCGAATCGCGAAATGTGTTGCAATAAAATAAAGGATGGTTTTCATGACATACTGGACAATTATGTGACGTTACGTTTAGTGCCTTAAATGGTGATAATAATGGTTTTTTGTAACTCTTTTGGTAATGGTTATTAGGCGAATTATATGAAGATAACTTTTTCAAATTACTTTCGTGGTTACTTGGTAGCTTGGTTGCGCTCTGTTTTCTTCTAGATGCCTCTAGCGATATAAATTTGGTTTCTAGATAGCGAAGAAAGTCTCGAAGTGTCGGTAGCTCCCTCGGATCTGCTAGTGACTCTACGTAGTCCGTGTGGGTCTCCGCGTCGAGTTTTTTCGATAATAGGTGGACTAATAATGGATCCCAAGAAAGTGTGTTCGCTCCTAATTTTTGAACTGCATGTAAACACTCCTTGGTGGTGTCGTGTAATCGTTTGATGTACGCTGCCGACTGCGATTGCATAACAGGCAAATCCAGAAGTATGTCGATATGCGAAGTAAATATTAAATTGGTGTTATTGTATCGGTGGTTGAGAATCTCCCACGATATCTGGTAATTTTCTGAACTGATAGGAAGATGTTGTATCAGTTTTTCTGCTTCGCCTCGTAGCTTACTCTTTAGAAATTGTAATTTTTGGGCACTAGACAGCGAATTATTGTTATGTATAGCTTCTTGAAAGAGATCTTTAAACGAAGTCCACTGTTGGTAACTTCCTGAAAAGTGTGGTATATCCATTTGAGGTGTAATCTTCTCCCTGTGTGAGACAGACCACATTTTGGTATTTATGGTTCTCTTTATGGTGTTATAGGTTGTTTCGTACTCACTGAACATTTTTTCGTACGATTCATGATCGCCGTCAAGTTCGCTATCGATTTCCCAATGCAAACTGTCGATTACTGACCAGCGAGACTGAATGGTTTTGAGAGCGTCTTCGAACTCCCATTTTTCAGACAAGATACTTAAATCAATGCTCTCCACAGTACGAGAGAATGCTTTGAAATTACTTTGTTGCTTTCGCAGCAATTCATTCAGCTTATTTCCTATCCCTTCTTGAAACTTTAACGTACTCGGCACGCTAACGACTGGTGCTGGGTCTTGTAACGTAGCTGGTTTGAGTACTGGTGTCGATGGTTTGGTCTCTGGTTTATAATTCAAAATTATTTGCCTAGCCTGACTATAGAAGTCCCTAGTATTCTCATAGTCGTTGTCTTCAAAGTAAGAATAATTTTGGTTACCAAATGCGCATAGCTGGACGTGGTTAGAATGGAATTCCTTCCAGTAGGAATCCAGTGTCTCCAGCCTGCGTTTTATATAGTCTGGTGTCTTGCGGTCACGGCCATCCTTCTTAAAATTTTGTAGAAGCTGATCCATGCCCGTCATGATTTGTCGTTGAGTTTGCAATAAACCCTCCATAGTGGTTTGGTTAATGGTAATTATTGGTAAATAAAAGACCTTACTTGAGATGCTGGTTACGTACGCTGCTGCAAGTCACACGGACTTACGGCTCTGGTAATGGTGTTGGTTGCCTCTGATAGTAGACTGGTATATCCACTGCGCTGCTTTTGTTCAGGAACCACTTCTCTAATGTTACAGGTTACACAACACTAAATTCTTTTTGCACGATAATAGTCCCGAATAACCGTTAAATAACACTCGCGAATGGTCCGTTTACGATCGAAGGACCATATGTACGGTGTACGTACATGCATTGCAACATATTGAGCCGTCAGCAATTTGTCACCGCGCATCGCATTCTAATTTTATATAATTTTCAGTACACAATCAACCGCCGCGAGCGCGTTACCTACCATTCACCATACCATAAACCATTTTAATATTAGACTATTGGATAATATACGTGTACTCAAACCAAACCCCTAGTTTCACCATTAACCACCATTCCCCCTCTACAGGATTCATTTGTTTCTTTTCACCTTTTTTTAATGTGGTACTAGGTAATTGCTAATTGGAAGTAACCCTATATAGGTATACTAACTGACACGCGCAGCTTCGCCCGAATTTTTTTACCTGCACTACAATTTTTAGTTTCTTTTTTTTTATATATTCTTCTCCCCCCTCTTCTCTCTCTCTATTCCTGTCCCCATCTATGCTCGTAACTTTGATAAAGACTTCCGTTGTTTTTGATGATGCGTGCAAATAGTGTAATAATTTTTTCCATACAAACTTGACTAACCTCTAGCGCAACCGCGCGCGGGATATCTTTCTTTATTTTGTTCGGAAAATATTTACAGTGAGCTTCGATGCAATCGACTCGTAAAGTTTCGAATACGATGACACCCTATTTAACCCACTTAAGGATTAAATTTCCAAAAATCACGTCACTCATGGAATCCTCCTTTATATTTAAATATAAGATATAGATTAGAAGATTTGATTTCCTGGTTAATAACTTGGTAAGACCAAATGTTAAAACAGAAATAAATGTTCATGTTTACTTTATAGTTGTATGATTATTTCTAATATACAATGGGGTTAAGTACCTACCTAGTTATTGGTTAAATCCGTTTTATAGTTTTTGCGCGAAACAAGCTTAAACATCCATCTATCCAAACTTTAACGTTTATTATATTAGTAGGAGTAGGATTATACCTTCTGTTATAGACCTGTCTGTGTCTCTACTTCAGTTATGATCACGGCTGGTGGAATACGATAATTACTTGATCGGAACCAGTTCCATACAAGTAAATAAAAAGCCTCGATCGGAACCAGTTCCATACAAGGAAATAAAAAGCCTCGATCGGAACCAGTTCCGAAACTCCGGTTCCGTAGACGGCCGAAGCGAACTGCTCATATCTAAAAAATGCCACTTTAAGAAATGGTCACAGACCTTAACGCTTAAGAAATGGTAGAATGATAATGTTATATTTCAGATTAAGCATCAATACCGCCTCACATCAGAGACGGGCCCGGCTCACAAGAAAGTATTCACAGTAACACTCCGATTGGGTGATACTGAAGAATATACAGCCGAGGTGAGTATTTAATGTATGTATATTCTACGCCATTGGTTTATTGGCGATAATAAGCTGTATTGCTAAGGTATAACACTCATGCCGATATTAATAAATTGATTTTATAATATCGTCGGAAACCGCTTGCTTTACAAACTGGAGGTCGCGGATTCGAATCCCGCGGGAAGCAACAACTTTGTCTAGTTGTTACTTACTGGCTAGGACAATGCAGGCCGATCATCCGATTGTCTGTAAAGTAAGATGTTCCAAGCGTCGGATGGGCATGTAAAAAGTCTGTCCTGCGCCTGAACTCTCCCCGGTCGTGTCAGGTTTCTGTCCGGATTGTAAGACATAAAGGAAGAGTGAGTGCACTTGTGTCTACGCAAGCATTTGTGCACGATAATATCGATAACGATTTTGTAAAAGATTGGCTGATGATGTAGTCATATCGGCTAGGTGTACATTATTATTACTATTATAGCGTGACAATATGAACGGTTTCCAGCTAGGATCATTGAGTTTAATCGATTACTTTAGTGATTACCATAACTTGTTTTAGCATTATTATTATCTGGGCATTAATTAAAAAGTTCAAAATGGCGAATACTTTATTTTTTTCTCATGTATTGGTTCTTGGATATTTAAGTATCTTTAAAGCTAGCTAGAAGGTAAAGGCTTTGACTGACTAAAAAGTTCAAAATGGTGGGTGTATGAATACTGTTCTGAAACCACGCAATCTGCCGATATTAATTTAAAGTCAAGATTAATAAGAGAGATAAGGGACAGCATCCGCTCAAAATTAGAGAAGCCCGACTGGGGAGTTACTTTCACCGTATGAACCACCAAAGTTTTTACTTGAGAGTGATATGGTGATATGGTGTTCCTGCGGTGATTAAGGCTACCAGTGTTCTTTAAAGAGTTATGGAGGTGGCTGAGGGGCTTCTGTTCGTACTTTTTGCTGCAGGTATAGGTACAAGGGTATCTGACACGGGGATATTTCTTTTGTTGTAAACAAGCAAGCCACTTACTTCAATATGGCGGTCAGTTTTCTTAATTTTGACCAGTAACCAGAAAGTTAAAAAATGTCAGCCACTACTTTGAAACTTAATTATTTCATAAGCAACAATGGATTTCACCTTCCACCTACTAAAAGTAGTAGTAATCATCTGCCCTATTACAATGGAGTATATAGTGTGCGGTGGTCGTGCGCAGGGCTCGTCCATAAAGCGCGCGCAGCACGCGGCGGCGAGCGCGGCGCTGGCGGCCACCGGCTTCCCCCCGCCGCCGCCCCGCGCGCCCCCCGCGCACTCCGCCGCGCACGCGCACCACCGACACGCCGGTCAGTACGCGGCGATGCCTGTCTAGGTTGCGACCACGTATCGGAACACGCAGCGTATCATGATCTTTAACAGCCGATGAACGTCCACTGTTGAATATAGGTCTCCCCCTTACTGGGTGGGGGGGGGGGGGGTGGCGGCGGTGGTTGCCATAATCCCCACTCTTGGCTGGGGATCGCAGTATAGGTGCTACAAAAACCAATAGAAAGACGCTGCTGCTCGTCTTCTTGTTTTCCCTTAGTCGCTTCTTACGGATACCCAACGGGAAGAGATGGGGGGGTGCTATTCTTACCCGGACACCACACGGAGTAACACGCAGCGTATGGAGAATTAGGTGGACCGAAGACGTGTGGGAGTCGCAGGAAACCGGTGGATGTGAATAACCAAAAGTTCATTGTGGCGTTCCAAAGGCCTATGTTATTGTGGACGTCTTCCGGCTTATGACGACGATCTAGCGAACACACGTAGCTGCTTGATGGTAGAAGTTTTTAATAATGCGGTGATAACGCGCTTCTTTAGAGTCGTGCCGCCGTCCCCGCGGCATGTATTATTATACCCCAGACCCAGTGGCGGTCCTGTTTGACCACGACTGTGCTCCAGATCTCGCGAAGCTGAGGGGTCGCATGCTATTTCAACGACGAGCATCACCCCACTGAGTTTCTTGTTGGGTCTTCTCAAACGGGATACTTTGTGATCCGGTGGTAACATCAGTCCTCCCTTCCCACTGAGTTTCTCACCGGATGTTCTTAGTGAAACCGCGTTGTGACAGTTCAAGCTGAGGCCGTATTTCATGCAGTTGTCTCCAAACTCGTCACGCTAGAGTACTGTAAGCGGTCGCTTCCTGCTATCATTGTCACTGCAAAGCCGTACAGCAATGATTGCGGCCAGCATAAAGAAGTACGAATGCATGTCGGACAGGCGCGGTGATGCCAACGGTGGAGTTAAACGCGTTGGCCATGAAGCTGTGCCAGCCGGCGATATACACGTCGATCCCGCCGGTGGCCGGGCCGCCGCGCATGGTCCGCGGGCGCGGGCACGTGGTGCTCGCGGCCTTCCCCTCGCCGGCGCTCATATACCGCGTGCGCGTGGCGGTGGGGGGGCGCGCCTGGCTCGGGGAGGGGGGCACCCCGCAGGCCGCCAGGCACGACGCGGCGGCGCGGGCGCTTCACGACCTGCGCCCCCAGCCGGAACAACGCGACGCAGTGCCCGCTAACAACGATAGCGATACCGGTGAGTACCACCACAAAATACTGAGAGTATAGAAGGCAAGCTCATGTATGTACCTCGCTTTTCATACCTACGCTAGGCGGTCGCGCTAGGTTTATCACATCGATATAATATTTAAACTAGATTTGGTGTCACGGTACAAAAAGTGGTAGCGAGAAATAGCGCCCTTGTGTCGCTATTTCTTTACAAGCCATAGCCTGACAAAATTATTTTTGCCGATAGGAGTGTCGCTACTGTCTATATGTAACTGTCAAACTACACGTCATTATCATAACAAAATCGTTAGTTCACGTTTTCGCCACCAGCACAGATAAGTTTGCAACCTTCGCGACCACATTTTAAATGTCATTTTGTTCGTGAATGTTTATCTAGTTTGTATATTATATCGATGGTTTATCAACTCTGGCTTATGTGAAAAAGCTATCGTGATAGTGGCACTCGTATATAGTTTTTTGATTGATTGTTGAGAATAAAACAGGAAGAACGGAAGACAAGTGTTTGAAGCAGACGGCATTCGCGCTCGCACTAAACCAAGATTAACCGAGATATCGTGTCCGTGAGCGCTGTCTATGTGTGCGTTGCTCGAGCGCCCGTTGTATGAGGCTTGCCTTTTGTACTCATACAGCCTTACTTATAAACGATGGTTAAATTTTATGCAACACATAATAGCTATTTAAAAATATTTTTTACTTATAAACGATGTTTATCCTTAATACGTTGCTTAACAGCTTGCTAAAGTAGCTGTCAAATTAAACAGCGGCCGACCCTTGTTTAGAAGCTTATTAGCACGTTATTTAACAATATGGCGGTTCTCTATCAGCTGATTCAGTCAGTTGCACTTGCATTGTAATTTGTATCGATCGATGCATAGAGTTTATATATAAAGAATAGAGTACGCGTTTGTCTATGATCCCCTTAAACAAAGTGTAGGCAGATTTTACTCTGACAGGGAAAGTGAATTGAACTATTGAAAGTTACATTCTATAAGAGTTATATTGATATGTAAGTGATAAGTAGTGATGGGTTTGATCTGTCACAATCGCAAATCAGCGCTGGAACGGAAACGAACACGGACGAAACAACGAAACGGAAGATCACCGCTGGTTGCGTGTACGATCAGCATTTTTGCTGAGTTGGAACCATTTTGTGACGCACATTTTTGTTAAAGTATGTAACTACCTACCTGTCTATTTTTATTTATTTATTTTTTTGTTCTATTTTTTGATTGTTAATTGTGTGTCACAAATAAATTATTCTTTCTTTCAAATGTCGATAAATACAGCTGATGGTATAATACATATTGTCGTGTACCTGATATTTATGTATTTTGATGTTCTTACCGGTGCCTACGGTTCTTACTTGAAAATAATCATTCTATAGTACTGATTTGTGTTCTATGCATCCAAATTTGAATTTGACAACCTAGCTTCCTATTTGACAAATTGAATTACAAAATGTTGCCATTTTACCAAGTTTTAGGTCAGACGGAATATTTCTAGCTGACAACACGTGGCGGTATTGACAGAGTAAAATATGTTTTGCCTTATTAACTGTTCATTAGTTATGTCGCTCTTATGCAACGTTTATAAGTAGAAAATATAAAACTGCTTAATAAGGAGTTATGTAGTAAGTAGTTATTTGGTTGCTAAGACGGTGATTAGTAGATTTTTATAAGTAAGGCTGTTAGTATTTTGTAGTACCACACAGTACACATAACCTATCTATCTAATAACCTTTGCAGCGAAACCACAGTTTAAATAAATGACCTTTGTACAGAAACCTCAGAATAAATGAATGCACTGGAACTACAGTTTAAATAAATGATCTTTGAACCAGAACCACATTCAAACATGTCTAGCATATTTGGTAATAAATTCTATTCGTGGCAGTTTCTTAAGCTAACATGTTTGAACAGGTGAAGCAGGCGCGGACTTGTTGAACTCTGAGGTCAAATCCCCAGTTTCCTTGGTACATGAGCTGGCGCTGAAGCGCAATTTATCCGTGCAATTTACCGTCAAGTCAGAACGCGGCCCGCCGCATATGAGGGTACGTACTACTTTATAATTATGCGCTACACTTCTTTATAATTGTATTGCAACTTTTCACAGTCATTATGTGAAAAGTTTAACTTAGAATTTGATAGAAATCTCATTCAATTTTCTAATCTCAAGCTTTGAATCTTATAGCAAAATTTTGCACAAAGGAGATGTTCCATTTTGGGCCACCTCTATGTACACTACATGGAAAAATAGGAAAAACATAGGAGAGTTTCTTAAAAATACTTGTAAATTAATTTGAAGCAGAGTACAATTGTACATAAATGATTACTTATGGAGTTATTTAGTATGTCCACCCTGTGTTTAGGGCAGCCATGACAGTTGCGTTTGACATTAGTTTACTACTTGACAGTTTATGCTATAGGTATGACGTTTCGTAATAGATTGTTTATGCGAGTACATATTATTTTTAGGTGTTTTTAGTGATTATTTAAGTTTACGAACATTAATTGATTGCTTCTTTATTGGTCCGGGGCGTTACTGTATTGATTATCGGCTGTGATTTGGATTGGAATCCGTCGTATGAGTGCTATTTCACAACAAGTTCAATTGCAAGTATGTTCACTCAGTCAGTTGTTGTCAAAACTACATTTATGTTACGTATTTCCGGTTCATCATATTATTTTGTGGTGTTGCTACAGTAGTATTTTATCATTTTTGTGTTGCTCTCCTTGACCAAGATATCTTAAATGTACAAGAAAACGAAGCAATATTAAAAAAAGAGAACTTTACAAAATAGTTACTATATTGCATAGTTATATATTAATATAGTGTACATGGTGCTGGCCCAGGCTCCATACATTTCTGGAACAACTCCTTTGGGTAAAAATTGATTGATTTTTATTTGATAGTATGTTTTTTCGACATTTAATTTATATGCAAATTAATAAACTTATTATTGTGCGTACCTCTAAATTAATTTGTCCATGTTTGTACTTATCCTTTTTTACTCTAGCGGTGGAATTTTTCAAGGTTAACGGCCGACCCGTTGTTTCTTTTATTTTTTTGATTCTATGTGGGATTCTTACCCACTAAAACCCCCGTGGTTGTTGCATCGACACATAAGGGAAGCGGATTTAGGCACTCCGGTGAAATCTGCACCAAGAACCCCTCAGTGCTTTTCCTTTGAGCCCGCCGCAGGCAGGCGCATTGTAGTCTCCTAGGAATCAGTCACGGTGCTTTCCGGGACGCTGTCACATCCTCGCTGCCGTCGTAGCCATACTCGATGGGCGCATAGGGCCCACATTCCAGATTGTATTTATCCTTAGGATATTTCTATGTAACCTCAGTGCACGAAAATCCGTCAATTTTCATCTTTTAAAGAAAAAAACAGTGTGTACTTATAAGGTGTTCGGTATTATGCGGGGGTGTAGGTGTTCGTGACGACGTGCACCGTGGGCGAGATGGAGGCGGAGGGCGAGGGCAACGGCAAGAAGGTGTCGAAGCGTCGCGCCGCCGAGCGCATGCTGGACGAGATGCGGCGCCGGTGGCCCCCCGCGCTGCTGCGGGCGCGACCCCCCGCGGACAAGCGCCGCCATCCGCCCGCCAAGAAGAAACCCAGGAACCTTATCAAGGTAAGGTGCCACCACTAGTAGTGCTAGTAGTGTATTCTATTTTTCTTTTATTATCGGTGAGGAAACATTCAAAAGGTGCCCGGTCTCCGTAAGGGCGGAGGTTTTGTAGGATTTTATCCACTAATACTGGAGAGTCAGGGCACTTCGTTTGAACCTTGCCAGAGTGAACATACTGTACCTAGTGTTTTCTTGTTTGACCTGAAATCCACCTAATAGCAGGAATTACCGCGCTGGTAAGAACTTGAAAAAAGTTTAATATGTACATCATCAGCATCTAAAATGTTATTAATATGTATCCTTTGATATCAATTTTCAAAACAATTTGGCCTGTAACTAAAAAGTTCACAACAGTGCCCTTGGGATCAGGCACCAGGTCCGGGCCACAAACCTACAGAATCAGTTGTTAGGAGAGATTGTGGTTCTTCAAATTTCAGCTTTCCAAATTTTTGTTACTAAAAGGTTCAAAATGGCGGATACATATATTTTTACAACAATTTGAGTTTCATGAAAACCACGGGGTAATAATTAGCAAATATAAAATGGCGGCAACTTTTCTGAATTCTGCTAGCGAACTAACTACGCGACATTGGCCCATTGACAGAAAAGTTACAAAATGGTGGTCAGTTTTCTTAATGATACGCAAGAGAATACGCAGGATTTTAGGTTGACTCTGAAAGAAATCACAATTCATATCGTAAAATATCAAAATGGCAATCAATTTTCTTTGTTCGTAGAATACGCAGGATGTCAAAAAAGGGTGTCAGGTTGTGCATTATAAAAGAACTCACAATCCATTAGATAACTAAAAAGTTAAAGACGACTAATTAAGAACCTCCTTCTTTTTTGAAGTCGGTTAAAAATGGCTGATTACTGACGCAATAACAAAAAGATTTCAATAGTGCTGTATAGTGACAAAAAACTAATAAGACATAAATCACCGTCATAAGATGAACCAGTTAGCTCGGTTGCCATGTCAGCCATCGGGCCCGAAGTGAATGGTCGCGTGTGATCGCAGGAGGGTGGCGGCGGGGTAGCGGCCGCGGGCGGCGCGGACAACCCTATATCGCGGCTCGCCGTGGCGCGGCACGCACTGCGCGCCCGCTCGCCGCAATACCGCGTGGTGGAGGAGCGCGGGGCCGCGCGCCGCCGCGAGTTCCTGGTGCAGTGCGACGCGCCGCCGCACCACGCCACCGGCCTCGGACCCAACAAGAAGACCGCCAAGCGCCGCGCCGCGCACAGTACGTACACACACACACGCTCGCCGCAATACCGCGTGGTGGAGGAGCGCGGGGCCGCGCGCCGCCGCGAGTTCCTGGTGCAGTGCGACGCGCCGCCGCACCACGCCACCGGCCTCGGACCCAACAAGAAGACCGCCAAGCGCCGCGCCGCGCACAGTACGTACACACACACACACACACACGCTCGCCGCAATACCGCGTGGTGGAGGAGCGCGGGGCCGCGCGCCGCCGCGAGTTCCTGGTGCAGTGCGACGCGCCGCCGCACCACGCCACCGGCCTCGGACCCAACAAGAAGACCGCCAAGCGCCGCGCCGCGCACAGTACGTACACACACACACACACACACACACACGCTCGCCGCAATACCGCGTGGTGGAGGAGCGCGGGGCCGCGCGCCGCCGCGAGTTCCTGGTGCAGTGCGACGCGCCGCCGCACCACGCCACCGGCCTCGGACCCAACAAGAAGACCGCCAAGCGCCGCGCCGCGCACAGTACGTACACACACACACACACACACACACACGCTCGCCGCAATACCGCGTGGTGGAGGAGCGCGGGGCCGCGCGCCGCCGCGAGTTCCTGGTGCAGTGCGACGCGCCGCCGCACCACGCCACCGGCCTCGGACCCAACAAGAAGACCGCCAAGCGCCGCGCCGCGCACAGTACGTACACACACACACACACACACACACGCTCGCCGCAATACCGCGTGGTGGAGGAGCGCGGGGCCGCGCGCCGCCGCGAGTTCCTGGTGCAGTGCGACGCGCCGCCGCACCACGCCACCGGCCTCGGACCCAACAAGAAGACCGCCAAGCGCCGCGCCGCGCACAGTACGTACACACACACACACACACACACACGCTCGCCGCAATACCGCGTGGTGGAGGAGCGCGGGGCCGCGCGCCGCCGCGAGTTCCTGGTGCAGTGCGACGCGCCGCCGCACCACGCCACCGGCCTCGGACCCAACAAGAAGACCGCCAAGCGCCGCGCCGCGCACAGTACGTACACACACACACACACACACACACGCTCGCCGCAATACCGCGTGGTGGAGGAGCGCGGGGCCGCGCGCCGCCGCGAGTTCCTGGTGCAGTGCGACGCGCCGCCGCACCACGCCACCGGCCTCGGACCCAACAAGAAGACCGCCAAGCGCCGCGCCGCGCACAGTACGTACACACACACACACACACACACACGCTCGCCGCAATACCGCGTGGTGGAGGAGCGCGGGGCCGCGCGCCGCCGCGAGTTCCTGGTGCAGTGCGACGCGCCGCCGCACCACGCCACCGGCCTCGGACCCAACAAGAAGACCGCCAAGCGCCGCGCCGCGCACAGTACGTACACACACACACACACACACGCTCGCCGCAATACCGCGTGGTGGAGGAGCGCGGGGCCGCGCGCCGCCGCGAGTTCCTGGTGCAGTGCGACGCGCCGCCGCACCACGCCACCGGCCTCGGACCCAACAAGAAGACCGCCAAGCGCCGCGCCGCGCACAGTACGTACACACACACACACACACACACACGCTCGCCGCAATACCGCGTGGTGGAGGAGCGCGGGGCCGCGCGCCGCCGCGAGTTCCTGGTGCAGTGCGACGCGCCGCCGCACCACGCCACCGGCCTCGGACCCAACAAGAAGACCGCCAAGCGCCGCGCCGCGCACAGTACGTACACACACACACACACACACACACGCTCGCCGCAATACCGCGTGGTGGAGGAGCGCGGGGCCGCGCGCCGCCGCGAGTTCCTGGTGCAGTGCGACGCGCCGCCGCACCACGCCACCGGCCTCGGACCCAACAAGAAGACCGCCAAGCGCCGCGCCGCGCACAGTACGTACACACACACACACACACACGCTCGCCGCAATACCGCGTGGTGGAGGAGCGCGGGGCCGCGCGCCGCCGCGAGTTCCTGGTGCAGTGCGACGCGCCGCCGCACCACGCCACCGGCCTCGGACCCAACAAGAAGACCGCCAAGCGCCGCGCCGCGCACAGTACGTACACACACACACACACGCTCGCCGCAATACCGCGTGGTGGAGGAGCGCGGGGCCGCGCGCCGCCGCGAGTTCCTGGTGCAGTGCGACGCGCCGCCGCACCACGCCACCGGCCTCGGACCCAACAAGAAGACCGCCAAGCGCCGCGCCGCGCACAGTACGTACACACACACACACACACACACACACGCTCGCCGCGGTACCGCGTGCTTTGCAGGACGTCGCTATTTCTTTTTCTCAATCTCTTTCCGACCTCAATATACTGTCGCAGTCACGCTGCACAACTTTTGAATCAAAATCGATTGAACGACGTTACATGCGTTTACCCCGCTCGCACATATTTTGTGCTGATTATCGTCCTAAAGGTCACTGTGACAGCGAGATTATATGGCTGTTTATAAACATTTTTGGTAGACAGCCTCAACTAATAGTTCAACATTCCAATGCAACGAGTTCCAAGACATTTTAGCATTTTCCTGGAATTCGTCTGGGAATCACGGTTTCTTTAATGTAGAGCCGACGAATAACGAATGCGGTGGGATCACAAGAAAAATAGGTTGCCCAAAGAGAAAGTACAATATGTAAGCGTCTTCAGTCAAAATGCCTATACAATTAATTTTTTTAACAGATGTCTTACTCGCAATGGAGATGAGCACTAAGACGCCGGACTCAGCTGCACCTCCGGTTACTGTCAGCGCTGAAAACACCACCCCCACTGTTGACACGACCAAAAATAATAACACCACCGATAGAAAACCAAAGGTGAGTCGGAGATTTAGAGTTTAGTTTATATCATATACAAGTAAAATATATTGAAATAAAACTTAACGGTATTTTGTTGCTCCTATGTTTGAATTTTCAGTTACTCGAGTGATATCAGCCATGAACAAAATTTTAAAAATAATTGTAATAAAAAAATAAGTAAACAAATAGTTCAAAATGGCGGTCATTTAATAAATAATAATAATAATAATATCCTGGGACAATTCACGGTCATCTGATCCCAAACTAGGCAGAGCCTGTACTATGGAAACCAGACAACTGATACTAATACTTATATACTTTTTTTTTCCTAAAATCTGACAAATTCATACTCTTACTGCTGAACCTACAAACGTTAATGATGATTAATTCATTATTTGATATCGGATTATTTGGACACTCGAAGCTCATTAATACTTAATACGCTGATAGTGAGTGAGTAATCTAGTCAACTATCCAATTACTAACTAACTAACTATTATTATTACTATTTTAATTGAAATAGTATTAATAATAGTTAGTAGTTCGTGTTCAATAATCGAAATTGATCTTAACGACTCCGACAGTCGAAATTAATAGATTTTAAAAAGTGACTTAATTAGAATTAATCTTAATTGTTTGTGAGTGCGGCAGTTAGGACAAATAGACTTTTTAGAGTACCAGTAATAAGTTTTAAAAACTAAAACCCGACTACGGATAAAATCGCAGTTTAATAATGTGATATTATATAGCCAGCGGACAATAAAGACGCTTCTAACGACACCCTACTTGTCAAATTATGTTAAATAGATTAAAAGATATGCTGGAACAGATGAACATATATACATACATTCTTGTTAAAATCATAACCCTCCCTCCGTTCCGTAGTCGGGTAAAAATAACTAAATGTATTAAAAGAAAAGTCGCCTACCTACATAGTTCAAAATGGCGGTCATTTTCCTAAATTCTGACAAATTCATACTCTTATGAGAAATAGACTTTTTGGAATAAAATAACTAAATGTATTAAAAGAAAAGTCGCCTACCTACATAGTTCAAAATGGCGGTCATTTTCCTAAATTCTGACAAATTCATACTCTTATGAGAAATAGACTTTTTGGAATAAAATAACTAAATGTATTAAAATAAAAAGTCGCCTACCTACATAGTTCAAAATGGCGGCCGCTGTTATACAGCATTTCTACTTTGTGATTAAGACTACGCAATAAAGACGTAAATAAATAAATAGCCAACTGTCGTTCATTGTGGCGTTCGAAGGGGGAGGCCTATGTTCAGCAGTGGACGTGTTCCGTCTGGTGATGATGATGAAATAAGAAAATACTTTGTAGTTGAGTGTACCTAGTGCTGAGATTGTACTTTAGTATCATGTGGCCATGACGTTTCACAAAATTTTGCGTTTCGATTCTGTATCGATATTATCCTCATTTCGATACGTTTGTTAATTTCATAATTGGAATATCACGAACCATCTCAATCTCGTTCTGCACCAGGAACTCCTCACTGTCTTGCGTTTGAGCCCATGAACCTTTCACGGTACTCGGATTCGCCGCTGTACTCGTTCGTCGACCAAGGCCCACACCCCGAACGTCCAGCGACTACGAATACATTTTCTAAACTAGGGGAATTTTTGTCCACTTTTTCCTAATAATTTTACCTGCTTCCGACTATTACGAATATTAAAAAAAATATCCGAATAGGCATGATGACTGTAACACAATACCAATAAATCTGTGGTTTTAAATATTAGAACAGATTGCACTGATTCCAAAAGTGCATCTCATTTTCATAATAATATAGAGATTTTCGTGATATTTAAGCAAATAAATTACTCAAATACAGCTAATCGCTATTTTGTAATAAACGCTGCTCAGAGTGAATGACGTCAATCCTGTGTAAATAAACAACTGTCAAACTGTCATCTCAACTTTTTCTTTCATATAAATAAATAAATAAACAGATGTTTATTTACACCGCCGTAGTGACGTCACAACATGGCGCCATGCACCGGCCGTCGTTTTGGAACGAAATTCAAACTCTATTTTAAAAATTGAAAATTTGCTATTAATTGTAAATTTAATACAAAAATATGATTATTTTCGGCAATAGTAGACCTGTAAGTACATAATAGAGTATTTTTTCAAAATTAGTCATCATGCCTATTAGGTTCAGTCGTTCTCAAGTTTACGAAAAACAGTATTTCTTTGTATAGCTATAGCTTAGTAATCTAAACTGTGATGAAAATGTTGTGGTCCAGGAGGCGGAGGTTGCGGGTGTTACGGGGGGAGCGGGAGGCGAGGTGCGGCAGCCCGTGCCCGGCGTACTGCTCATGGACTACCAGCAGCGGGCCGCGCAGCCTCACACGCACACGCATAATGGTACACACACAGGCACGCATACTACACCTTACACACCACACTTTACATACTGCACCATACACACTACACCGTATAGACTGCACTATACACACTGCACCATACACACTCTACCACACTGTGTGTATGGGGAAGGGTTTGTGTGGACCACACACACACACACCCATATACTCTAAACCATATACAGTACACTACACTACACCATACTCACTACTGTCCACACATTACACAACAGTATGCTATTCCTATGAACATAGTTTGGACATTGATGTTTTTATATGGAACAGGTGGAACAGGTGTGAGCGAGACGAGTGCGACGGGCGGCTCGGGCGGGAACACTCCCGGCGGCGCGAAGGACCAGCTCATGTACCTGTCGCAACTGCTCGGCTTCACCGTGCAATTCTCAGACTTCCCCAAGGTAATATTCATGTTTCCTTCATCATTTCATTTAAAATTAGAACATCTTATTTTTTTAATTGTAAATAAAGAACTCTGCCGCATTCCCCTTCCTACCTTAAGGAACGTTTCCAATTTCTCGGAGCTAGTCATTTCAATTTGCGTTCCAAAATGGATAATGTGCTAAAGGCTCCTTTTACTCAATCTGGCTATCACCGGGACTCTTTTACTATTAGAGCTACGCATTTGTGGAATGATCTTCCTCCTTACGTTCGGCATTCCAAGTCTCTGCCTATCTTTCGGAACAACCTGCATCTTCTTGCTAAATCCCTAGTGAGCAACTAACATCTTATCTGTACATTGTGAACTATTAGGTACATGTTTATTTATATATATATATATTTATATTATATGTATTATGTATAAATACATTAATAATACCAGTCCTTCTTGTATATAATGTAAATAAAGGTAATTTTTGTGAAATAGGTATTTTACAAGTATAGTATCTTATATAATATTATATATATTCACTTAAATATGTATTAGTATATGATAATATTTTTATACGTATACTATTTTTCATTCGAAGTTCCAATGTTTACTAACATTGGAATTGTCTATGAATTGACGAACTAACTAGTGATGTGGTATCGTAGACACTTAACGAATCATAATCGATCGTTACAGTTAACCGTTACTCGTAACGACGATTTGCGTAAAGCATCACCAACATGTGGAAGTGGAAAAAGAGTCTAATAAATATTTAATAAAATAAACATTAATAATAATCGCCCATTCAGACAAAAAGTCCCATTATTAAAATACATATCTATATAAGAAAGTCGTGTTAGTTACACTATTGATAACTAAAGAACGGCTGAACCGATTTGGCTGAAAATTGGTGGGGAGGTAGCTTAGAACCAGGAGACAGACATAGGATATTTTTTATAAGGTTAAGCAACATAAGGCAAGGTCAGACACTTAACGAATCATAATCGATCGTTACAGTTAACCGTTACTCGTAACGACGATTTGCGTAAAGCATCACCAACAAGTGGAAGTGGAAAAAGAGTCTAATAAATATTTAATAAAATAAACATTAATAATAATCGCCCATTCAGACAAAAAGTCCCATTATTAAAATACATATCTATATAAGAAAGTCGTGTTAGTTACACTATTGATAACTAAAGAACGGCTGAACCGATTTGGCTGAAAATTGGTGGGGAGGTAGCTTAGAACCAGGAGACAGACATAGGATATTTTTTATAAGGTTAAGCAACATAAGGCAAGGTCAGACACTTAACGAATCATAATCGATCGTTACAGTTAACCGTTACTCGTAACGACGATTTGCGTAAAGCATCACCAACAAGTGGAAGTGGAAAAAGAGTCTAATAAATATTTAATAAAATAAACATTAATAATAATCGCCCATTCAGACTAAAAGTCCCATTATTCAAATACATATCTATATAAGAAAGTCGTGTTAGTTACACTATTGATAACTTATGAACGGTTGAACCGATTTGGCTGAAAATTGGTGGGGAGGTAGCTTAGAACCAGGAGACAGACATAGGATATTTTTTATAAAGTTAAGCAACATAAGGCAAGGTCAGACACTTAACGAATCATAATCGATCGTTACAGTTAACCGTTACTCGTAACGACGATTTGCGTAAAGCATCACCGACAAGTGGAAGTGGAAAAAGAGTCTAATAAATATTTAATAAAATAAACATTAATAATAATCGCCCATTCAGACTAAAAGTCCCATTATTAAAATACATATCTATATAAGAAAGTCGTGTTAGTTACACTATTGATAACTAAAGAACGGCTGAACCGATTTGGCTGAAAATTGGTGGGGAGGTAGCTTAGAACCAGGAGACAGACATAGGATACTTTTTATAAGGTTATGCAACATAAGGCAAGGTCATTACATAGACTGACCATTTAATTACATTCTAAGCGTCTCCGTGCTTCAGAGGGCAAGTAAAAGCTAGGCCCCGTTATGTAACCGACTTCAAAAAGGAGGTTATGTATAAGACGAGTAGTAGTAGTAAAATTATATTTTTGGTCATGTACATATTATGTACCTATTGTATAGTGGTTGAAAGGATTAGACGGCAATAAGAAAACAATGGGCAAACTCGGTTACAGGTAATTAACATTTGGTGTATTCGGAATCTCGGTGGTCATAAAACACGTGGGGCGGTATTATGATAAAATTTAGAATGTAGGTAGAAAAAAAAACAATGTATGGGTCGACGATAGTATAACATCCAGTAGAGATGCTTTTTTAAGAGGACTCTCTTGTGGGCTGAAAATCCGCAGAAAGGTAAACGGTTAATTATAACCCATATTGGAAACGAAGACGGATTTGTTGAAGGTAGGAAGGAGAATGGATATTACAAGCACAGAAAGCTGAAGGAGATTACCACGGTGAGCATCCATCTCACCGTGGTAATCTCCTTCAGCTTTCTGTGCTTGTAATATCCATTCTCCTGTCACAGTTTTGAGAAGTGGTTTGAAAACAATTTGCTAAAAATTCCTTCTGGTTCAGTCATAGTATTGGACAACGCGCCCTATCATTCGCGTCAAATAGAGAAGGTTCCTAACATGAATTGGCGAAAGGAAACCATACAAAACTGGTTGCGCGATAAAGAAATTCAATTTAATAAGACGAATTTAATGAGACGGAAATTAAAGCGGAACTAGTCGCTAAAATAGATAAACAGAAATTTAAAAAAATGTACATTGACGAGTTAGCGGCATCAAAAAATATTACAGTTTTGCGCCTTCCCACACTGCGAGCTAAACCCAATAGAACTGATATGGGCACAAGTAAAGGGTTACGTGGGTAGAAATAATAAAATATTTAAAATGGAAGCTGTTAAGGTTAAGGCTGAAAGATAGTTTGGCGCGGATAGGGGCGGAACAGTGGGCAAAATGTGACCCATGTTTTAAAAGAAGAAGAAAAAATGAAGAGTCTAGATGGAATATTGGATAGGGCAACAGACTCTGTGGTAGAACCGATTGTTATTAATGTGGGTAACTCCAATGATGACACGTCAGAATATTGTTACGTGCGGGTGGGTAATTAAATGCCGATTAACGTAAAAGAAGATTTTATTCCACGTACACTCACACTGTATACACTATACGGCACAGTATACACACAAGGCACAGTAGTCCGAGTCGCACAGTACTTCACAATAGTCCAAAGTCGTCGCAAGGGTCGCTGGTACAATTCTCTTCGATCGCTTCCTTAAGATGTTTCCGCTGTCGCTTGTAAACACAAACTGTCCGGACGCCACTATGCGTCGGCTTATATACCTAAATTAACAGAGGGGTGGAACTCTCTCGAATGAACTCGTATGTACTTACCTATTCTATCGTTTTCGCGAGATACAATAGCGGCGCGACCTTCGAGAATAAACTAACAATAGGCGGGGGCAGTGACCCGTGAGCGAGCGAGCGGTAGGTACTTACACAAGTACATGCGAATTGGAGGGACCTACTTTCTATTGAGAATTCGAGATCTTTCGGTACGAATCGATAGTAGACCTATAGACTAACAATGCGTTTTGAGATCATTGCAATTAAGTAATAATTAACGGAGTAATTAACACTTTTATCTCCCGGTCGTAACAATATTATTACAGTGATGAAGAAAATAAAGAAAATTAGTAAAATATTGTTTTTATTACATTACCTAGCTGACCCACGCAGCTTCACTGTCCTAATTTTTCATTAATACTGGTAGCACTGCGCTTATAGTGTTAGTATTATAAAATTATACAAAATAAAAATAAAACAAAAATCTAGCGCCGTACACACCTCCCCAAAAAACTACATAACAAATATTATTGTTGCCATTATTTTTTATAATTACAATTCAATTTCTACTGAACTCATAATATTTTCACTCCCCTGTTGCTGCTCGGTATTGATTATTGTATAACGGTTATTGTTATAATAACGGTATCGATCGTACGCGTTTTTCATAACTTCACTAACGTTCCATAGACAAATAGAGTTACGAAAAAAAAACAATCACAGCTCGTGTTGACGCCGTTACCTAGTTTGTGCATTTTTGGTAAATTTTGTTAGTTTTTCCTATATAATTCATAGTTAAATGCAGTGCGAGATGAACGTGATATAGTGCTAGATAAATTAAAATAAACTTCAGCTAAATTCTGCGGAAGGTTGTCGAGAAAACATGTGAAAATGGTTTTGTTTACATGATCTGTAACTTCTAATGACCAGAACTTTTGTAATATATGCATAATGTGTTGTTAATATATTATTTATTGTTTGTCTACTTTATATTATTACTGTGCACTATACTGCAGTTTTATTTTAGTATAGCTCCTTTTACAAAGGTTGTCTGGAAGAGATCGCTTTGAGCGATAAGACCGCCTTTGCTCACATTGTTATGTAACTGTTTCATGTATTGTTCAACAAAATGTGTGCAATAAAGTATTAATCTATCTATCTGTCCACATGAGCAGGCCGTATTACGACTGTGCTATGAAAAGTATCAGGCCAAAAATATTTGTTTGTATGAAACAACGCCCACTGGGGCGTCGCGTATTTGGCCGTGCCCATGCACGTTTCTGTCAAAATTTAAAAGATAAATTCTGCATGGACGGCGACGTTGCCGTTCCGTTACGCGCTGCCACCACACTGAGTAATACGCCGTTTGTTCATATTTACACTGTGGTACAGTTCGACAATTTGTTACGTTTACACACACAAATTGGAAGATAGTAGATCACAAATTGTAGATCCTGGCTGACAGGAGTCACAGTGGTGGGAATGAGTGGTGGGAATAGTCCCATAAAAAAAAAGACGCAAATTGGAAATTTGAATTTGGAACTATTATTTGTGTGTTCCATCAGCGCAACCAC
Organism: Furcula furcula; assembly: GCA_911728495.1. NCBI lineage: Eukaryota > Metazoa > Arthropoda > Insecta > Lepidoptera > Notodontidae > Furcula > Furcula furcula. The sequence continues at coordinate 8,184,927 of OU452244.1, read as the reverse complement.
GGCGAGTACCTATCGCTGGTGTCGCTGTCGACGGAGCCGCCGGTGATGTGCCACGGCGGGGGGCCCTCCACCGCGCACTCGCACGAGCAGTGCAGCCGCGCCGCGCTGCGGGCCCTCGCGCTCATGGGGCTCGACGCGCCGCCGCCCGGGTACGTGCCGACACACACACACACACACACCTGCACTCGCACGAGCAGTGCAGCCGCGCCGCGCTGCGGGCCCTCGCGCTCATGGGGCTCGACGCGCCGCCGCCCGGGTACGTGCCGACACACACACACACACACACCTGCACTCGCACGAGCAGTGCAGCCGCGCCGCGCTGCGGGCCCTCGCGCTCATGGGGCTCGACGCGCCGCCGCCCGGGTACGTGCCGACACACGCACACACACACACCTGCACTCACACGAGCAGTGCAGCCGCGCCGCGCTGCGGGCCCTCGCGCTCATGGGGCTCGACGCGCCGCCGCCCGGGTACGTGCCGACACACACACACACACACACACCTGCACTCGCACGAGCAGTGCAGCCGCGCCGCGCTGCGGGCCCTCGCGCTCATGGGGCTCGACGCGCCGCCGCCCGGGTACGTGCCCGACACACACACACACACACACACACACACACCTGCACTCGCACGAGCAGTGCAGCCGCGCCGCGCTGCGGGCCCTCGCGCTCATGGGGCTCGACGCGCCGCCGCCCGGGTACGTGCCGACACACACACACACACACACACACCTGCACTCGCACGAGCAGTGCAGCCGCGCCGCGCTGCGGGCCCTCGCGCTCATGGGGCTCGACGCGCCGCCGCCCGGGTACGTGCCCGACACACACACACACACACACACACACACACCTGCACTCGCACGAGCAGTGCAGCCGCGCCGCGCTGCGGGCCCTCGCGCTCATGGGGCTCGACGCGCCGCCGCCCGGGTACGTGCCGACACACACACACACACACACACACCTGCACTCGCACGAGCAGTGCAGCCGCGCCGCGCTGCGGGCCCTCGCGCTCATGGGGCTCGACGCGCCGCCGCCCGGGTACGTGCCGACACACACACACACACACACACACACACACACACACACACACACACACACACACACCTGCACTCGCACGAGCAGTGCAGCCGCGCCGCGCTGCGGGCCCTCGCGCTCATGGGGCTCGACGCGCCGCCGCCCGGGTACGTGCCGACACACATACACACACACACACCTGCACTCGCACGAGCAGTGCAGCCGCGCCGCGCTGCGGGCCCTCGCGCTCATGGGGCTCGACGCGCCGCCGCCCGGGTACGTGCCGACACACACACACACACACACACCTGCACTCGCACGAGCAGTGCAGCCGCGCCGCGCTGCGGGCCCTCGCGCTCATGGGGCTCGACGCGCCGCCGCCCGGGTACGTGCCGACACACACACACACACACACACACCTGCACTCGCACGAGCAGTGCAGCCGCGCCGCGCTGCGGGCCCTCGCGCTCATGGGGCTCGACGCGCCGCCGCCCGGGTACGTGCCGACACACACACACACACCTGCACTCGCACGAGCAGTGCAGCCGCGCCGCGCTGCGGGCCCTCGCGCTCATGGGGCTCGACGCGCCGCCGCCCGGGTACGTGCCGACACACACACACACACACACACCTGCACTCGCACGAGCAGTGCAGCCGCGCCGCGCTGCGGGCCCTCGCGCTCATGGGGCTCGACGCGCCGCCGCCCGGGTACGTGCCGACACACACACACACCTGCACTTGCACGAGCAGTGCAGCCGCGCCGCGCTGCGGGCCCTCGCGCTCATGGGGCTCGACGCGCCGCCGCCCGGGTACGTGCCGACACACACACACACACCTGCACTCGCACGAGCAGTGCAGCCGCGCCGCGCTGCGGGCCCTCGCGCTCATGGGGCTCGACGCGCCGCCGCCCGGGTACGTGCCGACACACACACACACACCTGCACTCGCACGAGCAGTGCAGCCGCGCCGCGCTGCGGGCCCTCGCGCTCATGGGGCTCGACGCGCCGCCGCCCGGGTACGTGCCGACACACACACACACACACACACACACCTGCACTCGCACGAGCAGTGCAGCCGCGCCGCGCTGCGGGCCCTCGCGCTCATGGGGCTCGACGCGCCGCCGCCCGGGTACGTGCCGACACACACACACACACACACACACCTGCACTCGCACGAGCAGTGCAGCCGCGCCGCGCTGCGGGCCCTCGCGCTCATGGGGCTCGACGCGCCGCCGCCCGGGTACGTGCCGACACACACACACACACACACACACACACCTGCACTCGCACGAGCAGTGCAGCCGCGCCGCGCTGCGGGCCCTCGCGCTCATGGGGCTCGACGCGCCGCCGCCCGGGTACGTGCCGACACACACACACGCACCTGCACTCGCACACCAACACACACACGCACCAACCTGCATTCGCGCGCATACACACACTTGGAGACGCGCGCTCAGCACAGACACAAGTAACACGTTTTTCTTTTTTATATTATAGGATGCCAAGCGTCCCGGGGCCGGGCGGCAAGCCGGCCGTTGTGAGCAATGGCGTCGCGGAGTGAGCAACTCTACTTGCGTAGTGCAGGTTCTGAGGCAATACATGTGAATATCTCACAGCACGAAATGTATCGTTCGGGATTACCACAAACGCTCACCACTTCGCTGTTTAGTGCAGTTTCTAGCTATGATATATTCACGACGTCCTGTTTGATCTCGAGTCTTGCATATTCTAAGTTTCATTATTTTTCATTCATTACAAATGTATGTTATATTTTTTGTTATGCATGACGGATCTGTAAGAAACTATTAAGTTATTAATGTTATATTATATGTACTTTCTCTTGTGAATTAACTCACAAATTAGGTTTTACATTTTTATTTATTCTCAGGACTGATGATATACGTTGTACGAGTAAAATACACGCTCATCACTAATGTTCTTTTTTAAAGGCGGTTATAGCAATATAAAATTAAAAATATCGCGAGCATTGGCTATAATATAAAGATTTAAACATAGCTTTATTCAATAAGTATAGTTTTTAAAATTAAATATTATAATTATTTAGGAACGAGTAATTAACGAAACTGGCGCTGTGAAGCCAAACCAAAACATTTTCATTAGGATTCGGCAGCGACCACCGATCTATATAGAACACGAAAGTTCGTGGTTGTTTGAAACATTAGGTGGTCCTGCCGTCCCGACGAACGCTAAAGTTGCATCATGCGGCCATGGTGTATCATTAGTTTAGCTTAGCAGTAGTAACCGCCGCGATCCCCGTCGTTAGCTTAGTGTAGGCTTTTCGGGCGTGCTGCGCGCGCCTCTACAGAGTTCAGACTCTTACTCCGGCTAGTTAGGATCGCCTCGCGCGGATCACGGCGGTTATAAAGTCTGGCCTCGATTTTTATCTACCCTATGATGTATGAGCGTCTTCAAACTGTTCTCCCGACCCTAAGCTATGAAATGTGTAATTTTAGACGTACGGCAGCTGATACACTTGACTAGTTATAATGAACCCTATCGACGGAGCTCGAAGGTCGCTTATTATTATTAGGCTCTGTGTAACCTATAGTTTAATTCGTGTAACCATGTAATTGACTTAGCGTAGTGTTCGATAAATGTTTTGAACCACAATCTTTCTAGATGTTGTAAGATAAGTGTTGGATACAATTGATCGGTACGATGTTTATATTTAAGTAGTCTGAGTGGATTTATGTGTGTAGTGGTTAAAATTGTGATTTCGTGAGTATGCGAACCCAAAAAGGGACCCAGGGACCGGTCAATTGTATGATTTGATTCTACCCGATTGTACATTTCATTGTAATGGGTCTGACGTCACGCAAACATGTCTCATGGGTCGATTTTCTTTACACATAAAGATGTTACTATAATACTTAAGTATAGTCAAGCACTAGCTTCATATATACATATTTATTCCTTTTATTATTTCATTCGAACGATTTTAAATCGAGGCCATCGATGAATTTCTTCGTGTTCATAATTGAAGTATGAAGAAATTAAACTATTATTGGATAGAGAAAAAAAGCCAAAAGGGCATTAAGATGTTTATTTATTTCGTTGTAAGCAACTAATATTTTATATTACGAGTAGGGTGGAGTAAGTCCCAAATGGATTTCGTGCTTTTAGCGAACTGTACTGTAAGAATATAACAATAAAAAGGTTGAATATTATTACTGTTTTATTTTGGCTAACCTATACAACTGTTGTTTAATAACTCTTATGCCAACTAAACTAGGCCTTTTTTGTGATTATACATTTATAGTATGAGATCCGGCTGCAGAATTAGTACACTCATCGCATCGATATAATATCGATGACTTATGAAGTGTTTGCTAAAAACGCTTTTACGCAGATTTATGATTAGGATTACGAAAAACAGACTTATTAAGAGATATATAGTTCCTATTTTTTTGAAATTAAAACAAGTGTACAAGACTTGTGTACTTGTGCTCTGATAATTATGTCAGGCGCTTTGTTGAGTAGTTTCTATATCTTTTAAAGTAACTAAATTGTTGAGATATTTTATGTAATATGGTTGCTTATGGTTGATGGAAGCTGCAGCAAGCTTCTCTGCTATTCTTTTCACCAAAAGAATAAAACTTGCATAGGGTTTCTTTGTTCTTTTACTATTTTCACATTGGAAGGTATTTGGTTATTAAGGGGCGTGGTATAGCGGCTCGCTTGTGCCATCATTTCTTTTGATACCTGCAAATAAAATAGTGTCTCAACGCGAGACAAAGGAAATCGAGTTGCTAGGCGGAATGTGGGCGGAGTCTTCTAGACCATTCCACCCCTTATTTGTGCAACTCGATATTTTTAATGCAGCGCATAGGTCTCACACACATCAAGCAGTCTTTGCCTGGAGCACACGCTCGACAGTTGAGTTGGAATCGTGAAGAATAGTTTATTCCATATAAGTTCTTTTTAGCAGAATCTGTATCTATACTATAATAAAACTCAAAGAGCACTTTTTCTGTACATTGAATATTTTTCCAAAATTTCTGTGGGGATACTATACTATCGACATAGAGGCCAAAACAATTTTTTTTGGAATTATTGTCGGTGTTTTCTCGTGGACCCACTATTTTGTCCCACCAGTGGGTCCACGAGGGAGAACTATTTCTCGTGGACCCACTGTTGTTTATTAACATCCTATATATAGTTATAGCAAGGGTTGGGATAATAGTATGTTTGATTTCAATAATAGTATGAAATTATCATATGAATAAATAAATATCAACTATAATTTATTAAATGAAATCTATCGGACATTTTAAACACCACATAATATTACACCAAAAGTACCAGGGCGGCATAAGATACAAGGAGGCCTCGCGCATTTTGCCATCCAGTAATAAGCTCTGGTATGAGTTGTTTAATGGTATGGATGTCCGGGAAGACTAGACAACAGACTAAGGGAAAACAAGAAGCAACGTCTTTCTATTGGATTATCCGTTCCAATTAGTCCGATTAGTAGTTCGATCATCAGACAGATGGGAATTTTTTTTTTCGAAAATACTTCTACGATCGAACAGTTTGGAAGTAAATTTTGTGTAAATATTCCAAGTAGTTACACCGGCTGAATGTGGTAGCTCCAGACGGAATTTCAAAGGGCATCCACGAAATAGCGCGTAAAACCGAAAAATTGCGCATTCTTAAACATTATTACCAGAAGTACTAGGGCAACAGAGGACACAAAGAGGGATTCCCCTTTAGTGAGACATCTAGTTTTACCAAACTGTGACTGCTTCAATACTTATACCAGAAGTACCAGGGTAGCATAGGACATAAGGTGGTCTCATCATGAATGATGGTTAACTTCTTAATGGGACGTTTATAACGTGTTTATAACTTAGTAATTCCCTTTAAGAATGTACCTAGTTGTAGTGAAAAAATGGGTGTGGAAGCCTAAAAAACTATGAAACGATTTACACCGACCAGCGGAAGCACATATTTTTTGTCTGCCACTTGTCACTTCACTATGCGATAGATAAATTTTGACAATGCAAAAAGGTGCTATACATCTTTATTATACAGGAGGAACATTTAATAACCGTTGAGTGCAGTGGGTCCACGAGAAATAGTTCTCCCTCGTGGACCCACTGGTGGGACAAAATAGTGGGTCCACGAGAAAACGGGTGTTTTCTCGTTATTAAGAAGTTAACCATCATTCATGATGAGACCACCTTATGTCCTATGCTACCCTGGTACTTCTGGTATAAGTATTGAAGCAGTCACAGTTTGGTAAAACTAGATGTCTCACTAAAGGGGAATCCCTCTTTGTGTCCTCTGTTGCCCTAGTACTTCTGGTAATAATGTTTAAGAATGCGCAATTTTTCGGTTTTACGCGCTATTTCGTGGATGCCCTTTGAAATTCCGTCTGGAGCTACCACATTCAGCCGGTGTAACTACTTGGAATATTTACACAAAATTTACTTCCAAACTGTTCGATCGTAGAAGTATTTTCGAAAAAAAAAATCCCATCTGTCTGATGATCGAACTACTAATCGGACTAATTGGAACGGATAATCCAATAGAAAGACGTTGCTTCTTGTTTTCCCTTAGTCTGTTGTCTAGTCTTCCCGGACATCCATACCATTAAACAACTCATACCAGAGCTTATTACTGGATGGCAAAATGCGCGAGGCCTCCTTGTATCTTATGCCGCCCTGGTACTTTTGGTGTAATATTATGTGGTGTTTAAAATGTCCGATAGATTTCATTTAATAAATTATAGTTGATATTTATTTATTCATATGATAATTTCATACTATTATTGAAATCAAACATACTATTATTCCAACCCTTGCTATAACTATATATAGGATGTTAATAAACAACAGTGGGTCCACGAGAAATAGTTCTCCCTCGTGGACCCACTGGTGGGACAAAATAGTGGGTCCACGAGAAAACACCGGAGAAAACACCCATTATTGTCTGTCTGTTAATGCAGGATAATAAGGCCCAATTCACACCAGAAGAGCGGCGAACGGAAGCGGCGCGGCGCGCACTTTCACTGTGATAGAATTTTAGACTTTATCTACAATACGTAAAATACGAGTATCGCTTGAAAAGCTCAAAGAAGCCGCGCGGCTGCCCGCGCCTGCGCGAGCAGTCGCGGGCGGCCGCGCGACTCATCAAAGCGGCCGCTCGCGGCTGCGCGAGCGTCCGCGCGGCTGCGCGGGCATCCGCGCGACTGCGCGAGCGGCCGCGCGACTGCTCGAGCCGCCGCGCGACTGCGCGGGCATCCGTGCGGCTACGGGGACTCGCGCCGCACAGTGGACGGAAAAGCGAGGTTCCCTTCCATAGGATTTTTGAAAAATTATAATAGTAGTGTATGATTTCTTGGTAAACCGTACGATATTAAAGTTTTAGAAATGATAAGCTTAGTTAAGATAACAACTGAATTTATTATATAACTTAACTAAATTAATGAATTGTATGAATAAAATGAAATAAATTTCTGCTTTGCTTTCTTTTTCTTTCTTCTTCTTCTTCTTGTTCAGAAAGAAGTGCTATGATAACCAATTCCATTTTAAAAAGTTTTTTACTTTTAGTTTATTTACTCCAAAACAAAAAAAAACACACAGTGTGTCGAACGAATCTACAAACTAGACTGAGCCAGCGGCGGCCGGTAGCGGCGCGAGGCGGCTGCGAGCGGCGCGAGGCGGCTGCGAGCGGCCGGGCGCGGCCTCTTGCGCCTGCTCTGCCGGCCGCGCCGCGCCGCTGCCGGCCGCTTCGCGCCGCTTCTGGCCGCTTCCGTCCGCCGCTCTTCTGGTGTGAATTGGGCCTAACTGTGTATATTCTTGTTTTAAATAGGCATCTCCTACCTGTTAGGTTTTAGTTTTTTTATACCAGGAGAAACTATATTCTCCTGGCCTAAAAGTACACTGTATGTGTTACTTTCTTGTAATCGTCGCTCTTTTGCGCCAACTTCCACCAACTGAGGTTGGTTGGGAGAGGGTCGCTATAAGGGAGCGGCAACTACAGGGACGCATATCTGGCGTTCCAGGGTTTCCTGCCTCCGGCAAGAATCTTCCTCTGGTTAGAGGGTTTCCACCTCCGAGTTGAGGTCTCGCCGTGCTGATCAAAGTTGATCAGTTTCTCCGTTTCCGGGTCTACGCCCGGCTACTGCGACCGGGACGATAGTCCGGTTCCTCCCTGCGATAACTCCAGGCTTCAGCCAGCCGAAGACATCGTCCGAGGGCTCGCCGTTCTCGCGCCCTCCAACTCTTTAGTTGAGTTACCAACCATTTGTAGAATCGATCAAGCTATAAACCAAATTACGAATCTCCCTGATGTCGCGTAGCGGGGGTGGCCCTACGAAATGAAAAAAAACAACTAGAGAATAAAAGAATTATAATTACAAGAAGGCACAGGCTAGAGAGCAAGAGTCGTGAGTAGGCTAACGGTTTTTCCGAGGTACGCGCAGTGAGAATCGGTCCGGTTCCCCCTTCTAAGTGAGGTGGACTTATCAGAGTCGTCGTAAGGCAGCAGCACGATGACGGCCCGACGCGGCCGCACAAGGCGCAGCACGGCGCAGCAGTTCCAAGATCGACCAGCTCAGCAGCTGGTCCGGCAGTGGACAGGCTTAGCAGCCGTCCTTAGGCTCGACCGGTAGGGGTCGGCAGCAGTTCGAGAACGACGCCTCGTACCAGGGAGTTCGTTAGTGGAACTCGTAGGAGAAACTTGTAGATGAAGCTAGTAGGTGAAACCCCGTAAGTGAAGCTTGTAGGTAAAACTTGTAGGTGAAACCCTGGAACCTACGGAAAGACACCGTCAGGTCCAGCCCGTGTGTCATAACCGTCCGCCGACCACAGAAGAAACCTCAGCCTATCCAGTCCAGTCGAGGGTCTTGGCAGACGGTTATGCTACATTATTCGGTCGGACAGATATACAGGAAACAATAAAGAACAGTAAGAGAGCAGTATAAGGCAGAATAAGAACAGAGAAAGTACTAGAAAGATGATATTGCAGAATAGTAGGGATAGCGTCGGTTACAGGTTCCGTTATAGTTTAAATTTGCGTACGTTGACCGCCAAATACCTTTATCAACGGTTTAGGACCGTTGATAATAACAAAGTGCCTAGAAATAGGAAAGAGAACAGATAGATAGAAAATAGATAGCAAGCACACTCACCCGTAAGTAGTTTCGAACTCACAGAATGGAATTTACGACGTTTTAGCGTCTACTTATTTAAAATAATAAAATACGTGCGCACACCGTATATACTATTCTTATCTATGCGCACACCACAGTCGTGAGGCAAGCACTGCTCTTTCAGTATATACTATTCTTATCTATGCACTGCTCGAGCTCGCCGGCGAAATGGCTCGCCGTGTCGCATGTGTGTAGTTATATGTATATTTCTATAACGGATTTAAGTTTTAAGGCGCGTACACACGCGTAACGTCACAGTACCCCGGGAAATAGTGTAGGATTTTGCCCAGATGAAGCAAAATCCGTCTAACTCTCTACTAACTAACTCAGCATTTATTCCAACCCATTCACTCACTCATCGTTCATTCACCATTCATTCCGTCTTCGGCCCTTACTTGGCCTCAGACCCTAACAGACAGAGTGTACATTTATTTAAAGCAATGTAGACTCAAGACAGGAAGTAAGGAATATTGTAATGTAGTGATTACAATACTCCGAGAGTGGTGTTGGTTATGGTAGCAGGGTAATGTAATTGTAATGTTGTGTAGTTATAGTCTAGTCTAGTTTAGGTATGTAGGGAGGTTAACCGGCATAGCGGTGGGTAGACACCGTTGCAGGACTTAGAGGAGATACCACTGGAGAGATCATGATGCGCTAACCCCTCTGCCAAATTTTGTTCATATGTTCAGGTCATTCTTTATTTGTGTGCGTATCTTTTTGAATGTGTTGCGAGTTTATTATAGTGTGGGTATGCGTGAAATTGTATCTGTGTGTGTTTACTTCGCCTCCCGCACCCCGCAAACGTGCCACGAAAAATTTGTTCGGGGAATCGACGCGATACTAGCTCCATTCTAATTACTCTGAGTTGCAGGACAATACGAGGGTGTATGCCCATCCAGTCACGTAGTAGCGTTCCTGGGCAGCAAGGACATACATCAAGGACTCAGGTTTAGCCTGAGATTCGACCAGACGACGAGTAGGCGACGTCAGCCAAACTATATGTTAATGACTGCTGGGACAGTGTGTAGGGCACCATCTACCAACAGCTTAACTAGGGAGAGGAGAAGTGACTAAACTAAGGAACTAAGGAGAGTAGGTTACTAAGGAGAGTATGGTTACTAAGTAGAGTATCGTTACTAAGTAGAGTATGGCTACTAAGGAGAGTATGGTTACTAAGTAGAGTATCGTTACTAAGTAGTGTATCGTTACTAAGGAGAGTATCGTTACTAAGGAGAGTATGGTTACTAAGTAGAGTATTTTTACTTAGGAGAATGTCGTTACTAAGAAGATTATGGTTACTAAGTTAGAGTATGGCTACTAAGTAGAGTATCGTTACTAAGTAGTGTATCGTTACTAAGGAGAGTATCGTTACTAAGGAGAGTATGGTTACTAAGTAGAGTATTTTTACTTAGGAGAATGTCGTTACTAAGAAGATTATGGTTACTAAGGGAGAGTATGGCTACTAAGGAGAGTATGGTTACTAAGGAGAGTATGGCTACTAAGGAGAGTATGGCTACTAAGGAGAGTATGGTTACTAATAAGAGTATAACCATACTCTCCTTAGTAGCCATACTCTCCTTAGTAACGATACACTCCTTAGTAGCGATACTCTCCTTAGTAACGATACTCTCCTTAGTAGCGATACTCTCCTTAGTAGCCATACTCTCCTTAGTAGCCATACTCTCCTTAGTAGCCATACTCTCCTTAGTAGCCATACTCTCCTTAGTAGCCATACTCTCCTTAGTAGCCATACTCTCCTTAGTAGCCATACTCTCCTTAGTAGCCATACTCTCCTTAGTAACGATACTCTCCTTAGTAGCCATACTCTCCTTAGTAACGATACTCTCCTTAGTAACGATACTCTCCTTAGTAACCATACTCTCCTTAGTATCCTTACTCTCCTTAGTAACCATACTCTCCTTAGTAACCATACTCACCTTAGTAACCATACTCTCCTTAGTAACAATACTCTCCTTAGTAGCCATACTCTCCTTAGTAACCATACTCTCCTTAGTAAGGATACTCTCCTTAGTAACCATACTCTCTAAGGAGAGTATTGTTACTAAGGTAACCATACTCTCCTTAGTACCGATATACTCTCCTTAGTAACCATACTCTCCTTAGTAGCCATACTCTCCTTAGTAGCCATACTCTCCTTAGTAGCCATACTCTCCTTAGTAGCCATACTCTCCTTAGTAGCCATACTCTCCTTAATAACCATACTCTCCTTAGTACCGATATACTCTCCTTAGTAACCATACTCTCCTTATTAGCGATACTCTCCTTAGTATCCATATCCATTAGTAACTCTCCTTAGTAACCATACTCTCCTTAGTAGCCATACTCTCCTTAGTATCCATACTCTCCTTAGTAACCATACTCTCCTTAGTAACCATACTCTCCTTAGCAATAGCAACCATACTCTCCTTAGTAACCATACTCTCCTTAGTAACGATACTCTCCGTAGTAACGATACTCTCCTTAGTAACCATACTCTCCTTAGTAACGATACTCTCCTTAGTAGCCATACTCTCCTTAGTAGTCATACTCTCCTTAGTAACTCCTTAGATACTCTCCTAAGTAACGATACTCTCCTTAGTAACGATACTCTCCTTAGTAACCATACTCTCCTTAGTAACCATACTCTCCTTAGTAGCCATACTCTCCTTAGTAACGATACTCTACTTAGTAGCCATACTCTCCTTAGTAACGATACTCTACTTAGTAGCCATACTCTCCTTAGTAACGATACTCTCCTTAGTAGCCATACTCTCCTTAGTAGCCATACTCTCCTTAGTAACCATACTCTCCTTAGTAACGATACTCTCCTTAGTAGCCATACTCTCCTTAGTATCCATACTCTCCTTAGTAACCATACTCTCCTTAGTAGCCATACTCTCCTTAGTAACCATACTCTCCTTAGTAACGATACTCTCCTTAGTAACGATACTCTCCTTAGTAGCCATACTCTCCTTAGTAACCATACTCTCCTTAGTAACGATACTCTCCTTAGTAACCATACTCTCCTTAGTAGCCATACTCTCCTTAGTAGCCATACTCTCCTTAGTATCCATACTCTCCTTAGTAATCATACTCTCCTTAGTAATCATACTCTCCTTAGTAGCCATACTCTCCCTTAGTAACCATACTCTCCTTAGTAACGATACTCTCCTTAGTAACCATACTCTCCTTAGTAACCATACTGTCCTTAGTAACCATACTCTCCTTAGTAGCCATACTCTCCTTAGTAGCCATACTCTCCTTGGTATCCATACTCTCCTTAGTAACCATACTCTCCTTAGTAACCATACTCTCCTTAGTAACCATACTCTCCTTAGTAACCATACTCTCCTTAGTAACCATACTCTCCTTAGTAACGATACTCTCCTTAGTAACCATACTCTCCTTAGTAACGATACTCTCCTTAGTAGCCATACTCTCCTTAGTAGCCATACTCTCCTTAGTAGCCATACTCTCCTTAGTAGCCATACTCTCCCTTAGTAAACATACTCTCCTTAGTATCCATACTCTCCTTAGTACCGATATACTCTCCTTAGTAACCATACTCTCCTTAGTAGCGATACTCTCCTTAGTAACCATACTCTCCTTAGTAATGATACTCTCCTTAGTAACCATACTCTCCTTAGTAACCATACTCTCCTTAGTAGCCATACTCTCCTTATTAGCGATACTCTCCTTAGTAGCGATACTCTCCTTAGTAGCCATACTCTCCTTAGTAGTCATACTCTCCTTAGTAACCATACTCTCCTGAGTATCGCTAATAAGGAGAGTATGGCTACTAAGGAGAGTATGGTTACTATTGGAAGATAAACATAAGCCATAATTATGAACGCAGTGGTTACATTCACTTTGACGTTTCGTTCTACATTTAATTATTGTTATCTGTGCTGTGGTTACTAAGGAGAGTATCGCTAATAAGGAGAGTATGGTTATTAAGGAGAGTATGGCTACTAAGGAGAGTATGGCTACTAAGGAGAGTATCGCTACTAAGGATAGTCTCCTTAGTAGCCATACTCTCCTTAGTAGCCATACTCTCCTTAGTAGCCATACTCTCCTTAATAACCATACTCTCCTTATTAGCGATACTCTCCTTAGTAACCATACTCTCCTTAGTAATGATACTCTCCTTAGTAACCATACTCTCCTTAGTAACCATACTCTCCTTAGTAACCATACTCTCCTTAGTAACCATACTCTCCTTAGTAGCCATACTCTCCTTATTAGCGATACTCTCCTTAGTAGCGATACTCTCCTTAGTAGCCATACTCTCCTTAGTAGTCATACTCTCCTTAGTAACCATACTCTCCTTAGTATCCATACTCTCCTTAGTAACCATACTCTCCTTAGTAACCATACTCTCCTTAGCAACCATACTCTCCTTAGTAACCATACTCTCCTTAGTAACGATACTCTCCGTAGTAACGATACTCTCCTTAGTAACCATACTCTCCTTAGTAACCATACTCTCCTTAGTAACGATACTCTCCTTAGTAACGATACTCTCCTTAGTAGCGATACTCTCCTTAGTAACGATACTCTCCTTAGTAGCCATACTCTCCTTAGTAGCCATACTCTCCTTAGTAGCCATACTCTCCTTAGTAGCCATACTCTCCTTAGTAACTGTAGGGAAATAATAATATAATAATAATATACACGAAAATAGAATTACAAGTGAAACGGTTTATTGCAGACAGAGCCTAAGAGCAATGAGCACAGATAACAATAATTAAATGTAGAACGAAACGTCAAAGTGAATGTAACCACTGCGTTCATAATTATGGCTTATGTTTATCTTCCAATAAACATAATAATCATAATAATCCTCCCTTAAACATAATCCCATCTTTGTCGAGCAATATGCCAGTTTTGTGTGCGATGTTGCCTTGGTAAGGGAATCTGCAATCATCATGTCCGTCTGTATGTAGCGAATATCAACGGCTCCCGCAACAACCTTATCGCGTACAAAATGGTGCCTCACGTCGATGTGTTTTGTCCTAGAATGATAACCATCAGTACCTGAAAGTTTTATAGAACTTTGATTATCACTGTAGATTACCATAGCTTCATTTTTCAGCTGTGGCCATAAACTTTCTTGAAACTGTTTTAACCACAATGCTTCTTGTACACATGATGACAGAGACATATATTCTGCCTCCGTTGAAGATAAAGCAACAGTAGGCTGGCGTCTAGAGTTCCAGCTGATAGATCCTCCCTGAAACAAGAATGTGTAACCTGTGCAGGAACGCCGGTCATCTCCGGAGCTTGCCCAGTCCGCATCACAGTAACCATGCGTCATTATCTCATCTGTGTTTTGTTTATAACTCGGTCTATAATCTTGAGTACCTTTTAAGTAACGCAAAACACGCTTCAAAGCAAACCAATTTCTGGCTTGTTATTATACTTGCTTAACATATTTATAACAAAACTTATGTCTGGTCTGGTAACTTGTGAAATATATAACAAGCACCCAATTAGTTCTTGATAAGGTACATCATGTGCCACCTTAGATGATTCAGAAATACCTGTAAACTTTTGTGTTCATATCTATTGGAGTTTTAACAGATTTGCAATCAGACATACCAAATTTGTTTAACACTTCTTGTATGTACTTTCTTTGATCTAAATATATAACGCCATTCTTCCTGTCTCTCTCTACATGTATTCCAATACAATAGCTTATATCTCCAAGATCTTTCATTTTAAATTTCTTGTGTAGCTTTTATATTCTTGTTTGTTTGTAAATAAAACTAAATCATCCACATAAATAGCTATAAATATCATGTTGATGTTATCTTCAATTTTATGATAAATACAAGGATCTAGCTTAGACTGTATTAATCCCATCCCTTTCAGTGTAGAATCAAGCTTCATATTCCATTGTCTGCTAGCCTGTTTTAAGCCATATAACGATTTTCTTAGCCGACATACTTGTTCACCACATTCATACATAGGTGGTTGAATCATATAAATCTCCTCTTCTATGTCGCCTTGCAGAAATGCTGATACAGCATCCATTTGACATATATCTAAATCGTATTTAACCGCCACAGCAAACAAATATCTCAGAGAAGCATGTCTAACAACTGGTGAATATACTTCTGTGTGTGTGTGTGTTCTATTCCAGGTTTTTGTGAACATCCTTTAACCACTAACCTTGCCTTGTGTTTTATAATTTCTCCATTTTCATCTGTCTTAGTTTTAAACACCCATTTGCACGGTATGGGACGTTTGTTGGCCGGTAGAGTAGTTTCCCATGTATTATTTTCCAATAGAGACTGATACTCCTCATCCATTGCTTTTTTCCAATTCTCTGCATTGGAACCTGATAAAGCCTCTTTGACAGTCAATGGATCTGAAATTTGCTGAACACACATAAAATTATTGCCCTCCACATTGCGTCTCTGATGAGATCTCAAAGTGATATTCCTCTCAATACTCTCTGAGCTGTCATACACTTCCACTGGGATAATATGTTTCATCATCTGTCATTCTGTTCATCACACAATCATCAAAAGATCCAGTAGTATTTGATGGTGATAAAGTGGCATCTTGTATCTCAGTATGTGGACTATCGGTAACAGATATAACCTCTATGCTTTCCTGTGTGCAATTCTGTGTATTTGATCTACCTTTCTTTGAGTTAAGCGGAATAGTAATAAGCTGTGGCTCTGACACAGGATTCTGTGTGATATTATCTATGTCCACTGTGTTTTCAATAAATATTACATCCCTGCTGATGACTACCTTCTTATTGATCGGATCAAATAACCTACATCCCTTTGAATTGTCACAGTAACCAACGAAAATTAATTCACGTGATTTGCTATCCCATTTTAAACGATTTTGTTTCGGAATATGGGCCATAGCTTTAGAGCCAAAAATCCTTAAATGTGATAAATTTGGTTTCTTACCAGTCCACCGTTCATAAGGTGTTACCTCATCCAGAACGCGTGATGGTGACCTATTGATAACATAGGCAGCGGTAGCAACCGCCTCAGCCCAATATGTTTTCTGCAGTTTTGCTTCAAACAGCATGCATTTTGCACGCTCCACCAAAGTCCTGTTCATTCGTTCAGCTAGTCCATTCTGCTCAGGCGTGTATGGAGTGCTGGTTTGATGTTTGATGCCGGAAGCTGCTAGAAAATTAGTAAATTCCTTATTACAATATTCTTTACCATTATCGCTTCTTAATACCGTTACCTTCTTGTCTAACTCATTCTCTACTTCATCTTTAAATTTTTTAAACACCGATTTAATATTCATTTTGTTCTTTAGAAAATATACATATACTTTACGGGAATAGTCATCTATGAAGGTTATGAAGTACTTCCCACCACCTGCGGATGGTGTCTCCATCGGACCACATAAGTCGGTATGAACTATCTCTAGCAATGTACTTGCTCTTGAACCGGAGTGTGGAAACGGTAATCGTGTTTGTGTTTGCTTCACAACATGGTATACAAACAGTATCGACAAGTTTGTTGGTAATAGTTATACCCTTAGCACAAGACTCTAACCTCCTTACATCAGCCATATTTAAATGCCCCATTCTCTTATGCCAAGTAATCATATCCGTCTTACTTTCACATGAAACAGCATAGGCATTGCCAGGAACAATGTTGAGTTTGTACATGTTATTAGTTAGTCTTGCAGTTGCTAACAGACACTTATTGGCATTATATATGTTACAACCCATATCAGTAAATTCAACTTTACATCCATTTTTCGTTAACTGACTGACTGATAACAGGTTTGCACTGAGGAATTAATAAAACATTTCTCACCTGGATTGGATGCCCATCTTTGCATAAATTGGTCTGAATGTTTACTTTACCCATATTAAGCACGGAGACTGAATCATTATTCGCCACTTTTATTTTTTTAATTGGGGGTGATTGTAAATCATACATCCAGTCTGAATGTCTAGTCATGTGCATTGTTGCACCTGAGTCAATGTACCAGTCATCTTGATTTACTGAGCTGTAAGCTGAAAAAATTGCTGAAAAATTATTATGATTAGATTTTTTTACTGAACATTGGTTCTTAAAATGACCATATTTGTTGCAATTGTAACAACGAGGGCCTTTTCCTTTTGGCTTTGTATTATTAGAGGTATTTTTAAAGGTATTTTGTTTTGTAAAGAATGCAGAAGACTCAGAAACTTTCACTTCTTGTAAAAGTTTTGTCTTTACGAAGTCTGATGAAATTTTTATGCCAGAACTTTCCAGACCCATGATCATCGGTTTATATCGGTTTATCCGGTAAACCTGCCAGCATGAGCGTTCCTAGCCATTCATCACCAACATTGAAGCCGATGTTTCGTAGTTTATACGCAGTACTCATTATTTTATTCTTATTTTCTGGACAGCCCGGAGTCTTCGAAAGCATTTTGAAGGTTTTTCCATACTTCTTTCGATGACTTTGCACTTTCGATATGTACGTAGTTGATTGGTTCTACCAACAAAATAATTTTCGATTTAGCTTTTATATCCTTCTTGGCGTCGACTTCAGTGCCCGGATCAACACATTCCCACAACTCCTCGTGTTCTAGGTATGATTTAACTGCAAACTTCCAAGTCGAGTAATTTTCCCGGCCGGTTAATTTTTCAATTTGAATGCTAGACGTAGCCATTTTACTCGGGACGGTGAATATGAAAAAAAAGGCTGAAAAATACTAATTATATCGGCTTTTCTACAAAAAATATTCAACTTCGGATCTATTAAAGGTATAAAGGTATAAAGGGACGGCCCATAACCTGTAGGGAAATAATAATATACACGAAAATAGAATTACAAGTGAAACGGTTTATTGCAGACAGAGCCTAAGAGAGCAATGAGCACAGATAACAATAATTAAATGTAGAACGAAACGTCAAAGTGAATGTAACCACTGCGTTCATAATTATGGCTTATGTTTATCTTCCAATAGTAACCATACTCTCCTTAGTAGCCATACTCTCCTTAGTAGCCATACTCTCCTTATTAGCGATACTCTCCTTAGTAGCGATACTCTCCTTAGTAGTCATACTCTCCTTAGTAGCCATACTCTCCTTAGTAGCCATACTAAGGATAGTAGTCATACTCTCCTTAGTAACCATACTCTCCTTAGTATCCATACTCTCCTTAGTAGCCATACTCTCCTTAGTAGCCATACTCTCCTTAGTAACCATACTCTCCTTAGTAACCATACTCTCCTTAGTAACGATACTCTCCTTAGTAACGATACTCTCCTTAGTAACCATACACTCCTTAGTAACCATACTCTCCTTAGTAACCATACTCTCCTTAGTAACCATACTCTCCTTAGTAACGATACTCTCCTTAGTAACCATACTCTCCTTAGTAACCATACTCTCCTTAGTAACCATACTCTCCTTAGTAACCATACTCTCCTTAGTAACGATACTCTCCTTAGTAACCATACTCTCCTTAGTAACCATACTCTACTTAGTAACCATACTCTCCTAAGTAACCATACTCTCCTTAGTAACCATACTCTCCTTAGTAACCATACTCTCCTTAGTAACCATACTCTCCTTAGTAACCATACTCTCCTTAGTAACCATACTCTCCTTAGTAACCATACTCTCCTTAGAACCATACTCTCCTTAGTAACCATACTCTCCTTAGTAACAATACTCTCCTTAGTAACCATACTCTCCTTAGTAACCATACTCTCCTTAGTACCGATACTCTCCTTAGTAACCATACTCTCCTTAGTAACCATACTCTCCTTAGTAGCCATACTCTCCTTACTCAGTTGGGTACTTTCCGAGTTCCAGCTGGCTCCTCAGTTCAGATGTTTAGACTGAGGAGCCACTTTTAAATTGATATAACTTTTTAAATATTTTATTACAAATTCCAGTATTTGGCCTACAAAATTATCTGCATTACTACTAAATAATGTTGTAAGTTTCATTTTAATATCTAAAGTGGCTCCTCAATCCATACGGACATCACAGTTTTGCGGCATACACGCTCAGGTTTACCTGCGCAGTTGAACTGTACAGGTATACCTGTCAGGTAAACCTGCGCGTGTATGGCTAGCTTTACGGAGACGCGGGGCGTCGCGTGTGGCGTGGCGTCTCGCGGCGCGTCGGACGTTTTCATTGTTTACGTAGCGGCGGCGCGTCAAGCGGCACGTATCATTGCACGCGTAAACACAGATTTATAGCAATATACGATGTTATTTATAGAGACGCGAGGCGGGAAGAGTGTCGGTGCCCGCGCACCGCCGCGGCAACAGCGGTGCAACTCACTTTTTAATATACAATTTTCTTCTAAAAAAAATCGATCATATCTCTTTTTTTTTTGTGTAGGAGTAGGAGCAGATGGCCATTACAGCTTCACCGGACAAGGGTATATCATACTCCATTGCGAGGGTGACTACGTACGAGTGTTGCACGATTACCAAATAGACTGGCAGAAGGTTCCGCCACAGGCATCGCTTCATCGAGAATAGCCGCTGCGTGCGCCGCCGCGATTAACGTGACGATGCCATCCGCGGGCTCCGCCGTAAAGCACGCTCCATTTCAAGCAAACGCGTGTAAAATCGCTTCTCCGTAAACGCACTCATCCAACGCCCTACATTTGAATTAAGTGCGGGCCGCACAGCCACACGCGACGCGCGACGCCCCGCGTCACCGTAAATGAGGCCTCAATCCGTGGAAACACAGGGCCTCTGCCTTGGCCCACTGAGGGTGGTCAAGTTCACTCAAGGTGTGGGATCCTGTGTCGACCACTTCTCCCACACCGGTCTCGGCTAGAGAGGCTACCGCGCCGAGGCTGACCATATGTGAGTTCTTCACAAAAGATCTTTGTCCAATATTTACCGTATATTCTTTTGTGTGTGTATGTATAGGGAAACACTTGGATAAGTATAAAAAAAAAAACAATAATAAAAACAAAGTTTTATTAATAATAAAAAAATAGCAATGCGTAACAATATCACCAGTCTTATCTAAGACCCCGAGGTAATCATCGACACACTGTGGTATATTTACATAATACTATTAGTTCATCTCATTTCAATACTATTTGTTAGCTATAATCGGTCACTTCACTTGACGAATTTCAGCCCAAGCGATTGACTCATGAAGCAGAGGATGTCTGTGTGTTCTTCGATCTGAAATAGACAATATTGATTTATTCAAAAACGTTTGAAATATTAGTTTTGAAAAAAAAAAGTCATTATGAGAGCCAAGCCAGTTCCAGACATTAGGTTCAAGACCCAACGTGATAACGGATAAAAACCTGAAACTAAAGCCGAATTATCACTGGATGAAACTGACATTGGTAATGTAACTTAGTAAAATAATGTTGCCATTATGTTTATGTTATTACTTATTAGTAGTAGTGACGTCCGCTTCTATTGCGATTCAATCACTTGCAGTTACAGCCATCGGCACGTAACTTGGCAAGATTCGTTAGATGCGCAGAAGTCATTTTTTAGGTCTCTTTGGTTATCAAGCGGGACGCGGGGAACAAGGTAACGTCCGGGCGCGCTATTGGTTAGCCGGTCGAGCCATGCTCCCCGCAACTCGTCTACGTCCCGTTCGCTCCCGAGTAAACTTGCGTGCACTAAAATAGTTCAGTTTGTTTTTGTTAAGTATTTGTTACAAGTTTTTGAAAATGTTATTTTATCACTCTAAGTAGATTCCGACTTTTCATCCTGCAAAATGCCGGCCGCCAAGCATTAAATCAGTACTTTATCACAATATTTTATTTTTAAATACATTTTTCTTACGTAAGCTAAACTTTATGAATTTAATTTATTACATCTCATTATATTTCAATAATCCCTCTGTTTTCCTTATTTCTATGACATGACTAAAAATATGGCAATAAAATTGCAATATATTATATTGACCAGGTTTTGTTGCAACTAAGTGCACTTGCGCGAACTTTCCCCCACTACGCCAAAATCTTGCCAACTTACGTGCCGAGGATTATACTGGTTAATGGTTTTGACGGGTCTATTGGTCTCTAGAAGAAAGACGCTGCTAACCTCTAGGTTAGCAGCGTCTTTCTTCTGGATTTATCTTCCACATATACTGCGATACCCAAGTCGCCTGCCAAGCGTGAGGATTATGGCAACCCCTACCTTCTAAGGAGGCCTATTTGTTCAGCAGTGGACGTGGTTCGGCCGCTGATGATGATCGCTTTGAAGCGACTGCATCTCGTCTAGGCACTCTGGCCCGCTGGTTTGTTTACTCACGATCTTGGCCGTGGGCTTGCCGCCGCCGTGGCCCGCCTTGGTGTCCACCCGCGCTAGTAGCGGGCGCCGCTGGTGCGAGGCGCCGCTGGAGGCCGCGTGCTGCAGGGCGGCCACGAACTTGAGCGAGTGGAGCGGCACCACGCGGTCGTCGTGGTCCGCAGTCAGCACTAACGTCGCAGGGTACTCGACTCCTGCACACATCACCACTTGTCATCACTGATCGGTCTATTATGAGTTGGTTGAGCAAGGTCAGTCAGCTTAGATAATAATAATAATATTCTGGGACGATCCACACGCTATGGTAATCTGATCTATGGAAACCAGACAACTAATACTTTTTGTAAAATAATATCTTGGGACAATCCACACACGGTCATCTGATCCCAAACTAGGCAGAGCCTGTACTATGGAAACCAGACCACTGATACTAATACTTATATACATTTTTTTGTAAATATATACTTAAATAGATAAATAACACCCAGACACTTGATGAGAATCGAACCCACGACCCATCGATTAGCGGACAGGGTGTCTAACCACTAGACCAACGAGCCCGTCTTATATACTTCTTTTTTTTAATACATACTTATATAGATAAAACGCAGACACTTGGTGGGAATCGACCTATTGGGGTAGCGACCAGTGTATCTAACCACTAGACCAACAGGCCCGTCGTAGATGCCAGGCCAGGCGTAGATGGGTGGCGTGTAGTGCCATTTGTATTGGAGCGTTTACGCACATCGGAGGGCTCGTAAAAAGTCGGTCCCGGTTGTTGTCATCTCGATAGCTGTCGTTAAGACAAGCCATAGGCCAAAAGGGTAGCTTGACCATCTCTGACTCCAGGCTGGCCACTAACCATACGACACAAAAATAAAATGCGCCGCACGATATTGTACCACCAGATCAAATTTGGCACCTAATATTTCGGAGACATTCTAGTCTCGTCGTCAAGGACGACTGGCTAACCTAGAAAATAGAATAGAAACGCGCGCGGCCTTGGACTCCTGCTATATTTCTTTCGTCCCGCCTGTGCCCGTGTGCTGCAACGACCAAACTCAACGCAACGTGGAACTTACACAACTTTTTTTCGTGTAATAAATATTTCAGGCCTAAGCTTAAAAATACTAACGCCTCGCTGACTTCGCGATATATCTGACAAGTCCAGTAACGTCACTTTGCACCGATCGGCACTTCAAAGCCCTATAATCCATAGCTGATGTCTCGAAGAGTTCCTGAAGGTAGTTTTACTTACGCTTACTTTTAAGTATGCGTCTATATAAAATATATACATAATAATAATGACATACACGTAATTATAATATATAATATACTCAGAGAAAGTACCAAAGGAGTTAGTATCGCGTCGATTCCCCGAACAAATTTTTCGTGGCACTTTTGCGGGGTGTGGGAGGCGAAGTAAACACACGCAGATACACTTTCACGCATACCCACACTATAATAAACTCGCAACACATTCAAAAATACACGCACACAAATAAAGAATGACCTGACCATATGACCAAAAATTTGGCAGAGGGGGTTAGCGCATTATGCTCTCTCCAGTGGTATCTCCTCTAAGATAATATATAATATTATATAAGTACATTTGAAGTTATTATTGGAGCAAGTTTTTATTATTGTTAAGGTACACTTAGACCTCCCTGAGTCACTGGAGGTACTGGCTGAAAACCAGCGTTGGTTGCAGTTTGTGACCAGCACATGCTGAGCCAGGTACCTATTCGACGCAAGTTTCCTGGGGCTGCAGAACACGCAGTTGTTCTTATTTTTTCTATCTCTACTTGTTAAACGTTTCTTTGTGTGTGTTTCTCTGTATTTTGTTTGTAAGTACTTTGTGTCGAATAAAATTTTTACTTACTTACTTACTTACGCCTGCGGCAATTTGCAGCTGTAAATTATCACTGAACATAATGACACCATAGCCTCTAACTAAATAATACAATACGTACCATTAGTTGGCGTGTGTATGTTGTGCAGCGGTGAGTACTTGAGCAAGTACTCGAACTGCGTCTTGTTATCTGAGCTGCCGTAGTCGGACACCCACGCGTGGCCGATCGTGAACTTCTGGAACCGCAGCATGTCCAACACGCTGCAACCAAATGATGACATTTGTAAAATTAAAAAAGAGAATATGTAAATCGGCGCTATTCCTAAGATACTATACATTTTCCGTTGACTTGATGTATAACCTATCTTTAGTTTGTGATTTTTTTTTAGCCAATTGAAAAAATGCAACCAACACAAATAGCCCAAATTTGCCTTGATTTAGTCAATATCCCTTTTATTTTTCGTGGGGGAAACCTTCAAAAGGTCCCCGGGAACTGTGGGGCTCGACCGGGGTATGTGGGATTCTTACCCACTAAAACCGTCGAGGTTGTCGCATCGGCATACGAGAGGGCTCTCCGCTTTAGGCCCGCCACCGGGGGCATATCGTAGCCCCCCGGGAACCTGTCACGGTGCTCACGGGCACGGAGTTCACAACCCCGCCGCCTAGGGCCTACACCCCGAACGGCCCACGCAGCGACTCCTAAGGCAGCCCGTTGAGTCGGCTGAAAGTCAATATCCCTAGCGCATCTCTACATATTTTTATGGAGTATTGGTGCACGTTGGACCCGCCTTGTATGGTGATGACTCACCCGACCTGCACGATGGCGGCGCCGTACAAGTCGGGCCGCTGGTTGATGCAGGCGGCCACGAGCAGGCCGCCGTTGGACCCGCCTTGTATGGTGATGACTCACCCGACCTGCACGATGGCGGCGCCGTACAAGTCGGGCCGCTGGTTGATGCAGGCGGCCACGAGCAGGCCGCCGTTGGACCCGCCTTGTATGGTGATGACTCACCCGACCTGCACGATGGCGGCGCCGTACAAGTCGGGCCGCTGGTTGATGCAGGCGGCCACGAGCAGGCCGCCGTTGGACCCGCCTTGTATGGTGATGACTCACCCGACCTGCACGATGGCGGCGCCGTACAAGTCGGGCCGCTGGTTGATGCAGGCGGCCACGAGCAGGCCGCCGTTGGACCCGCCTTGTATGGTGATGACTCACCCGACCTGCACGATGGCGGCGCCGTACAAGTCGGGCCGCTGGTTGATGCAGGCGGCCACGAGCAGGCCGCCGTTGGACCCGCCTTGTATGGTGATGACTCACCCGACCTGCACGATGGCGGCGCCGTACAAGTCGGGCCGCTGGTTGATGCAGGCGGCCACGAGCAGGCCGCCGTTGGACCCGCCTTGTATGGTGATGACTCACCCGACCTGCACGATGGCGGCGCCGTACAAGTCGGGCCGCTGGTTGATGCAGGCGGCCACGAGCAGGCCGCCGTTGGACCCGCCTTGTATGGTGATGACTCACCCGACCTGCACGATGGCGGCGCCGTACAAGTCGGGCCGCTGGTTGATGCAGGCGGCCACGAGCAGGCCGCCGTTGGACCCGCCTTGTATGGTGATGAGCTCGGGCCGCGTGTACTTGTGCGTTATAAGGTACTCGGCTGCCGCCTGGAAGTCGTCGAACACGTTCTGCTTGTTCAGCAATCGGCCAGCGTTGTGCCACCGCTCACCATATTCCCTGTGCCGAAATAATTATGCATCTAAAAATGCTGGCCTTTTAGAGAAGTTCTGAGTCACAAAAAGCTATGAAAGGGCTAGCTAGTATGTTCTCAGGATTAGCAAGTAGAAGAGCTATGCTCGGAGTTTCTTTGCGCGATAAACAGAGGAACCGGAAAGAGGAGATTCGTCAACGACATAGCTCTCAGAATCTGCAAGTTGAAGTGGCAGTGGACAAACCATATTGCTCGAAGGACCAATAACCGTGGGAAAGAAAGTTTCTCGAGTGGTGCCCGTGAACACGAAGCCGCCTCCCACTAGGTGGACTGACTGAACATTGTGCAAGTTGCAGGTAACCGGAGTGGATGCAAATAGCCAATTGTCGTTCATTGTGGCGTTCGAAGGGAGAGGCCTATGTTCAGCAATCGACGTCGGCTGGCTGATAATGATGATGTATAAATAATGGTCGCTCTAGGAAGCGCTGGATGCTTATCATGAACAAAAATTAGCCAAGCCAAAGATTTCCCAATCGATGACATGTTGATTAAACAAAGTGGAGGAAACATTGTCTGAAGGCGAACCCTGATAACCATGTGATTGTATAAGTGAAAATGAACGGTAGAGCCTCACCCGCCACCGCGGATGTTCGGTATGGCGACGATGCCGTTGAAATTCTGCATGAACACGAGCCTCGTGACGCTGAAGCTGGGCTGCACGTTGATGTTGAAGCCGCCGTAGCCGTAGATCAGAGCCGGGTTCGACCCGTCTTGCGGGAGACCCTGAATCACATATATTATGTTAAATTAATTATTTAAGTACTTGCCTCTTCTGTCGAGGTCCGAACGGAGTGGTCAAAGAATAGAAGACAATACTTTATTGTACACCAAACAAATGAACAAGGAAATGATACAACTTAATACACAGCAGTACAAACGGCGCTCTTATCGCTAATAGCGATTTCTTCCAGACAACCCTAATTATATGGAAGAAACCATTTTATAAATACGGGCAGATGGTGGTGTACTTATCAATGTATGTTATTTATATAGAACAGTGTCGATGAAGACCGGAAGACAGGGAAGGTTTAAGCGCGTTTCGAAGAAAGGTTTTACCATCTGCCTTTTTCTTTTTAACATCATTAATTTGCTGAAAAGTCAATAAACTATATGTGTGAGAATTTATATGTGCAAGTTACCTTCTTGGACACAATAAACATAGGAACTTTGGTGCCGTCTTTGCTTGAGTAGAATATCTGTTTAGCCTCGTACTGCGACGCGTCGAAGCCTTTCACCTTCACCTCTCTGAACACCTGCAATACAACAACCAAATTAAGTGTTGTTTTTTATACTACTGCAGCTTATAGATGCTAGCAACACCAGAAGAATCACTAGCGTGTTGCCGACCCTTAAGACATTCGATATGAAGTCTTTTGTGTCACGTAATTTCACAATTTATTTCAGTGTATATTTTTTTTTATATCCCTTTTTCTTTTCCACCATTGGCACAAGCCGCCTATCAAAAGGAAGGGGCTTAGGCACAGAATATATATAATAACAAAAGATGCACTGCTTTGATGTTGAGGGAATGCCGCCGTTTTAATAGCCTACAAAATTTACAGAGCACTGCGTTCATTCTAAATAGTACCTTACCGCCACTCGCACTAGAGCGCTATTTCTTTGTGTTCAGAATTTACCTACACCATCGTTCGATCGTCAGGGTTTTCAAGCAAAGTAAAATGAAATATCAACAAAATTATTACAAACATTTATTATATTTACAATTGTTTTATTTTTATGTAGTGTTTTATATATTTTTTGCCATCCCCTACCTACATATCTATTATTAACTTTAGAGTGAAAATTCGTAAACCGCATAAATAATTTTAAAATTGTTTTAAAAGGTAAACATAAGCGTGGTGCAGTGCAGTCAATGTTTTTTAGCTTCGTTAGTAATACATTTGCCGGATTTGTTGTAATAAGTTATAAAAAAGACAGTTTTGAAGTCTGTTGTTTATTGCAACAGTCGTCCACACAACAATTATTATTGTTACGATTATCCATTATAGTTATTTTAACAAAATGCGGTATTATTAATGCAATATACACACAAATACGTAAATCCTTTCACGTTTTGATTATCGTTCCGCACGAATTATTCAATAACGTGTGCTCGCAAGCGCGTGGCAGCCGCGAGTGATAGACTATCCCGGGTAATCGAGCGCTGTAGGTATTGGCGAGTGACGGATGCCTGGCTTAGGCCATAGTCCACCACGCTAGCCAAGTACGGGTTGACGGACTTCACACGTCATTCGAAACCTAGTTAGGCTTTCTGGGACATGCAGGTTTCCTCACGATTTTTATCTCCACCGACAGCTAGTAACAATCACACAAAGAAGATTCGCACATGATTAATTAAACAAATCAGATGTGTGAAGCCGGGGTTCGAACTGGCACACCTTATTTTCAAAGCCAAGCGTTCGCCCATTGAGCTGTCTATGCTTATAAATGCGAAACTATAAATAAAGACTACTCACGGTGGGTGTGTACGGTTGTTTGGTGAAGTCGACGTGGTATATGACGCCGGGCGTGAGGAAGGACATGAAGTGGTAGAAGATCTCCGACTGCTCCTTCTTGCCGGAGAAGCCGACCACGGAGCCCACGTCCAGGGGGAACGTCTGTATTAACTCGCCGCTCGTCATGCTGTGCAGTTGCAAGACACTCTGAAACAGCAATCACACGTTACCACTTCAATTTTCTCAAGGTCAAGGAGACCTCCAAGGTCGACATTGCCGCCGAGAGCACCCGAGAGACAGTGCCTATATCTTTGCTTGTGTGCGTGAAATTTATACTGTTTGAATGTCAGCGTGTCTACAGGTGTGTGTAACGTTTTTCCTTATGATTCTTACCTTAACGTCTCTGACATAGTGTATAACCAGTTTGTCGTTGTCCACCGCGGACGCCCAGTCTAGAACGTCGCTAGGATGTTCCTGTAACAGAATAAACATTTGCTAAATACAACCTTATCTGTATTGTGTCATTGTATCTAAAACCATTACGTGTGCCGACGCTAAATTTTAGAGTCTAAAATAAGTGAAATACTTACGTATATTAACCTACTACAACAACATACAATGTCCTCGGGGACGGTATGTTGTGCACTCTCTGTGAATATAAATAAAGTTCATATTGTTACTGTCACTTACAGGTATTAGCGTCTCCCAGTTCTTCTCGGCGGGGTTGCTCAGGTCGATCTTGATTAGTCTATAGTTGGGCGCGTCCTTGTTTGTACGAAATATCGCCACCGAGCCTTCGTTTGTCACATACTGAAATATAAATTGAGCAGGATTAACTATAAAAATATTAATAACCTGAGAGATAGCTTCTTTAAATTATACGGAACAACATTTATCTACCAATCCATGAATAAAATTATTTCCCGGATTGTAAAGCCAACCCTCGTTTGCACCCTTCTGGCTCGAGCATTCTAAGCCTTTGCGATTCTTGTCGTCTGTCAGTACTGTGGTAACCATTCATGTCCGTGTTGACGAGACGTCAACTCTACTGAACCACGTATGGGATTAAAAATCGGATCACAGCCACAGTGAATGCAGCTATCGATAGGCTTGAGTGTCGCTAACCATCAGGAGAACGTCGTCAATACATTGAATATAATGTTAGTACCTCGTAGTCGGCCTCGAATTTGTGCACGATCTGCGTGAGCTTGAGCTTGGTGTTTATTTCTGGCTGCTTGCTGAGGTCCGCGTAGAACAGCAGGTTGTCGCGGCAGTCCTTCACGGGGGACACGATCAGGTAGCGCCCGCAGTCCGTCACCTCCGCACCGCTGCGTATGCACATACGTGATATATCACATACATAAACCCTCCGCAAGAAACTCTCCGTCTTATTACGATAAGCCGTTTAAGGAAGAACCTGGGTTTAAACTCAGGAAATTGTTCCTTAAACCTGAGTCTTAACCTAGGTTTATCGTAGTAAGTACGACGGTCTAATTACGGCGGTTAAGTACGACGGTCTAAGTCAGGGGGATCGTTCCGCGAATTAGGTAGAAATGTAGGTACATTCTGCGTAGTTTACTTTTTAATTTTACTGAAATAGGGTTTGCACATCAGTGAACATAATATTTTTTTTATGAATTTTTACGGGGTATTTTGTAACACGGTTTGTACCTTGTACCCAACTTACGAATTCTTGAAACCCTCAATTGTTCCACGCGCCTAACTCATCGGTTGGGAAGCCCTGCTCAAAATAATAGAGAAAAACGCGAAAGTACCAACTACAAATACTAAATCTAATTTAAAATTTAAAAAAGGCTAGGAGTAAGAAGAATTATTGAATTTTGAATGACTAGAGTGATTTTTTTAAAGTAGGCGTAGAAACTACGAGGAATAGGAAAAAACTAATCATAGAAGTGTTAAAATAATTTTGATAAAAACCAAAACTACATTCACAAATTTTTCATTACATACAAGGACAAATTTAAAAAAACCCCCGCCATAGTAAAACGAACATAAAATGACTTGCCTGTGCTATTATCAGACCCCGATCTATCTATCTAACTACTCGTCAAGATTTAACCATAGATAATGGAGCCGAGTTCCTGTTGCCACCTTTCTTCTTGCTCCCATCCCTAGACTCTGATCAACATTTTTCTACCTACTACTCGCAGCAACCTATCCAAGGAATCCAAATTCCGCGGGTCTACGTCTATTGATGCAGAGATCCCGTGATCACCTTCCTGCTCCATCATCAGACCGTGATCATCATTTTTCTTAGCAACTACTCGTCGAGACCTACCTAACGAGCCCAAACTCGGTGGGTCTACGTTTATTGGTGCAGAGATCCCGTGACCACCTTCCTGCTCCATCATCAGACCCTGGTCACCATTCTTCTAGCAACTACTCTTCGAGACCTATCCAACGAGCCCAAACTCGATGGGTCTACGCTTATCGGGGCCGAGATCCTGTTACCACCATTTTGCTGATCATCATCAGACCCTGGTGAAGGTTACCATTTTATTTAGTATCAATTACATATTTTATAAATTTCAGATCTTTCGGACTAATAGAAGTTAATGAAAAATGTATTGTATACAAAATATCCCTACCTCGAGTCGGAAAAGAGCTGATGGTGTTCAAACGGTTGGACCAATTTTCATGAAACATAGCTAAGAACCATCTCGCCTAAACTAGCTTTCGAATAAAAAAAAACGCATTCAAATCCGTTCACTAGTTGGACCGCTACAATGCCACAGACAGACATACATACCGACAGACAGACAGACAGACTTCCGGACATAGGCGTCAAACTTATTTATTACTCCCATCGTTTTTGATCGCGGGTTAATAAAATCAGCCAAAAGGCTTATTTGAAAATGTTAGTTAATCCTCATGTTTTAATTTGTGCAGCTATGCCTACTATATAAATTCACCTACATACGCTAAATGGTTTCTACAACAAAACACTGCTGATAACAGTTTGTTCAAAGTGTTTAGCTATATGTAATGTATCTATGAGCTTATTCAAGTAGAAAGCCGGAATATGGTTATGAGTTATCAAACTATCTAAATGACTGAGATATAAATAGAACGTACGAGCGTTTCTCTTCATCCATCTTATGCGTTTGGACATCGCTGCGCAAAAATTGTAACAATTAACAAAAATATAGCATAAACAACTAAAACTTTGAACAAACAATTTCTCAGTCGTTTTAGATATAATGTCATGTTTTTGCCATATGGTGGAATCTTATAATACATTGATATATCTAATTGTAACTTAGAAAATAAAATAAAAATATTGCTACAAACTTAACGGAGTCTGTATTAAAATTCTGTTAGAATAGTCTTGAATTCACCTGTCGTGTCAATGTGTAACTCTGATATTCTAATTAATTTGAGGACAGTGTTGTGTAATATGAGGTGAGGTATCCGGGTTAGAATAGCACCCACCCATCTCCCGCCGTTGGGTTAGGTTAGTACTTACGGACGTAAGAGGCGACTGAGGGAAAACAAGAAGACGGGCAGCAGCGTCCTTCTATTGGATTACCTACCACCTATACTGCGATCCCTAAGTCGCCTGCCATGTGTGGGGATTATGGCAACCCCTCCCTTCTAAGGGGGAGGCCTTTGGGCTGCTGCTGATGAATACATACATCCTCCACAGCGGCTCCTCGGGGAACTCGACTACGATGACGTCTTCAGACTGCGAGGTGTTGAGCCGGTGGTAGCATAACTTCTGGTCGCGGTTCACCTCCGTCTCGGAGCCGTCGGTCTTGCCAGTTTGCTCGGGATATCGCTGAAAAGTTGTTAGAGTAAGTAATATAGATGGCTTTCTCAAAAATACCAAAATCAAAAAATGGCCACAGTAAACATACTCCACTTTAAGCTGATCCGGTGTTTCAAATTACGTTTCAACTTACGTAACTTATAAAGGAAATATTATTTATATTTAGAATAAATCTTTCACTTTTTAGAACTGCTATTATAAAAATATTATTATAAATTCTCATGATTTTCATACAAGTTCCAAATTATATAATATGGCAAACGCAACTTAGCCCTACTAAGCCGCGTTTGCCACCTTTCTTTAAATATGACGAGGGCTCAGTGGACCTCCATCCTTCTCGCACGGATGCGATTCGTTCTAATTCGTAGAGTACACATTCTTTTCTATTGCTGTTAAAGGACTCTATATTCAAAGTAGGTCACTACCATATCTTGGCTATACCTACATAGGGCATGTCAAAGAAATAGACGTACATAAAGTCGAAAAACATAACCCGCGTTCTGAGGCAGTGGGTTTCATACATACATCCACACAAATCCTACACTTTCATAGTCACCTAAAGGAAAATATTTTATTTAAATATGATAAACATTTATGATAATATTCTTAAAGATAAGTGAATTGAACACTTAACAGTAAAGTAAGGTAAAACCTCTTTAATATCAATAAAGAATCTTGACGACACATTACATATGTTTATATCGCCGTAAGCCCTGAGTTTATAGGTCAATCAGGTACTAAATCGTGACCCGC
This sequence comes from Furcula furcula, assembly GCA_911728495.1. Lineage (NCBI taxonomy): Eukaryota > Metazoa > Arthropoda > Insecta > Lepidoptera > Notodontidae > Furcula > Furcula furcula. The sequence continues at coordinate 8,152,881 of OU452244.1, read as the reverse complement.
TCAATGTCATCGATAAGGAAATATCATCGAGTTTTTCCTCGCAGTTAACAACAGATGGTACTCACAGAGTAGAATAGTCCTTTGTTGTCTTTGGTCCATGACATAGAAGCGAACTTCACTTTTTCTAGCACCTCTGGGTAATCTTCACCTGCAACACAAGACATGATTTTGTTTAGTAATTAGTAGTTGTGTTGTGTATTTATTATGTAATTATATTTTTATTATTAACTGAAGCATGCTATAATATAAAACAAGTTTTAACAAACAAGTTAAAACATGTTAAACAAGTTAAAAAGCAGTTATGTTAAATTTTCGATATAAATACAGTAATTGTATATTAATATAAAAAGTCTTCAACAATCCCTTTCTTTAATTCTCCAAGGGTTTTATACCATTTACAGTAATAGATAACTTTATAATACCCCCATACATGTCATTTATTCTAGTAGCAAGCGAGTTTTTTATTACCTGGCATGTAAATGTCTTTACATAATATTTGTAAATGTCAAATCGAGAATATTTGAAAAAACTTTAGGCTAATTAGAATTTTGTACAAAAAATCTTTGGAACCAATATTTAAATATGTAGGTACTGATAAAATTATATTTGTGAGACCCATTCTATGTTAAAAAGAAAAAAATACATGAAATAGATTAAAAATCGCAAGCCCATTGAGCTTCTAGCCGGATCTTCTCCGTTGAGACCGTGTTGTGGTGCGGTGGTGGTTTTTTTTTCTATAAAATATGACAATTCGAAAGCGCCACTTTTGGCCTATTTGAAATAAACTATTTCATTTCATTTCTTGCGACTTACTGCGTCTGATACCAAAATTGAAATACATTTAGGGCACCAAAGAAATCCTAAAAACTACGCAGAAAAACATTAAGGCGTAGTCTCTGTTGTTTGCTCACCTGTAGCGACATCCTTCAAATGTATCGTGATCCAGTCGGACCCACTGGCGGACAGCCCGTATGCGAATGTTGAGCCGTCTTCCGTGAACCTAGTACCCGATAGCGCGATGGTGCCATCTTCTGAGAATGTGTTCGGGTCCAGAAATACGCGTGCTTCGCCGTCCAAACTGTCTTGTACGTATAGTACACTGGGGATAAAAGTATATGTTTTAAATAGAATCATTACGTATTCCTGAGGTTTCAAATCGGATAAGGTGTAGAATAGATGGAGCGGGGATTAAGATCCCCGCTCCATCTGACGCTAACGTTGATAAGTCATTAAAAGAGGCCTGTGTTTAAATTGGATTCGCCTTCGTGAGGAGATTAGTTTCTAATAAAAATTTCTAACTTAATGAGCACTCCTTAAGTAAACATGAGTATCGATATTTCTATTGTTTTAAATTATAGACTACCAAGTTACCTTGGAATATTTTAAAAAACGTTTTGAACTTCAGAAGTTTCAAATACCATACAATGTTTATAATCAATACAAAGGATATCTACAAATGTGAGATTAGGATTCACATTTTCACATCGCGCGGAGTGACCAGCCGCATGCATACCTGAAAATTACGCCAGAAAATCCAGTTTTGATTATTTTATCTAAAACAAGAGCTAATCCTGCCACTGTACCGCATGTAACTCAAGATCTAAGACAATCACCTGTGAAGACATCAAGTCTGAAAGTAGTCTGTAATTGATCGCTTTTTTCCAGATTTAAAACGGTACATTCAAAAGTAAGTCTAATTATATCATGGTATACACTAACGTTAGAAGGTATAATCGATAGTCGATTGATGTCAGTGATCGACCGCAGTTGACTGCAGTTCAGGGCCTTTATAGTTTTAGAACGCCACATCGATATCGACAAGTAATCTAAGTTGGTCAAAATGAACAAAGGCCCAGTTGTATCATATGACACTGGTGGAGTTTCATGAAGAACCGCAATTGGAATAAACATTATTTACATATATTTGATATCCTAGTTAACTGCAATGAATTATTTATGCAATATGTGTGGTGTAACGAAAAATGTTAGAATTACGAATATGCGGCGTAACGAGAAATTATATAATTACGAACTCTTTGCTTAAGGAGTTAAGACAAAATGTATCAAGGAAGTCGAGCTCATCGGATACGCAACGCTCGCTTAAACCTAAAACAGCCCGAATGTGGATATTCAAATCCTAGAAGATTGCAGCTAAAGAATGTCACTCATAGTGACGTGACTCATACTAATCATGAGTGTCGTAGTGTTCTTAGGGTGAGTTAGATCACCAGTCCTCTTTGAGATATCCGCTGTAATAGCAGCTAAGCAATACCTTTAACACAAGGCATTTTTCCTTGTGCTCTGTCTAAACTCTGGATTGCTGTCAAGCCCTAGCCTATTCTGAGAATAAAGTACCAATATAGCCCTTTAAGAAATAAATCATAGGCTATAAGAAGTGAGAAGATATTCACGCTTTCTAATTACGATTCGGAGGTGGCCAAAGTAAAGCCTGAACTCCTGTTATACCAATGTAAAGATCCAGGATATGGATATGGCAAAGAAACAATACTTACTTTTGATTTTGTAGCCCGGTATTTTTGAAGAAGAAGTATCTGTCGCCTCTTCTGAATGGACACGAGTATTTGGGGTAGTTCCACAGCTCTGTCAGCCTCTGGTTGACGTCGGATTTCACGGGGCACGCGTCCAGGTACGGCCGGGTGATTTTGTTCTCTGCCTCTATGAACTCTTTGGTTTCGTTTGAATCCGGGTCTTCTAGCCAGCGGTACGGATCATTTATCTATGAACAAGAACGTCATGAATGTATTAAGCTTTCTTTTTTGTCAACAGGTCGCTGTTATATCAATCTCCCATTAAAGCAACAACTTGAATTCAGATCTGTGGAGGTGACGTCTAGTCTAGACGCTATAGTTCAGTATTTAAAAGTGTTGAAATAAGAACGTTTTTAGATAGTAGCTCACTGAAATTGTTGGCTAAAATTAAATAGTTCCTTTGTAGATACAGTGCTCCAATCCGCTTGTATAAATTATATATCCTAATCATACTTGGACCATAGCATACGCGATACTTTTAGCGTCCGATCAGCGATTTAGTCGCTCAAATACGAATAAGCATCGAATTATCAAAACGCGATGCAGTGGTTACGATCACTGACCGCTGATGTTAAAAGTCGTATGTACTAAGTATCCTTATGTCTTTGATTTTTTGTTACAAATTACCAACTGCTTGGCACGATCGATGTTTAGACTTTAATAATTTTTGTTTTTGTTACGAATCGAGTTGGTTTTGTTCGTAAAGAACGTGGTGTCACGTCCGTCCATTGGAACGAGTGCGCAACAACAAAATTGATCATAAATTATTTTAACTCATTTCTAAGGCATTGTTCAGTATCTAGTTATCAGGCTTACACAACATTTATTAACAATACAAAGTAATAAAAATACCTTGAGGTAAGTGCTTTGAATTGTGCAAAATGACAATTCCTGATGGACATTTACTATTATGAGTTGCCACTTATGTATTAGTAATTTATGACATTATGACATTTATTATGTTTCCTATAATAAGGAGGTAAAGGTATTCTATAATACAAATATCAATAATAATAATGTCAATAAGATACATTATATTGATGATGGTCATTTTTTATTAGTACCTAAGTAAAAAAATATATTATAAAACCTTGTAAGTTATATTTAATTACAGTTTCACTGAAATAAAGCAGTGTTTTTTTTGTAATGAAAATTTGTGTATAAACCTCGATATAATATATCGATGGTGTATAAGACCAAGAAAAATATATTAATATTGCTGTGTTCCGGCGTGAAGGGCATAGCGCCCTTCAGTTGGTTCAAGAGATTTATATACCTACTTGTTTCCAGTACCGGTTGCAGTGAATCGTCCTCTGATGTTCAGGAGTGTTGTAATATGTACATAGGGCACGCTCAATCTAGGTAGGACAACTTTAAGAGGGAAATCAAGAGAAGAATGCAATCGGGCTTGGCAGCATTCGAACTTTATCAGGTCTTCTCGACGCTAATACAGCAATGTTGACGGGCCCGTTGGTCTAGTGGTCAGACACCCTGCCTGCTAACCGATGGGTCGTGGGTTCGATTCCCGCCAAGTGTCTGGGTGTTGTTTATCTATTTAAGTATGTATTTACAAAAGTATATAAGTATTAGTATCAGTTGTCTGGTTTATATAGTATAGGCTCTGCCTAGTTTGGGATCGGATGACCGTGTGTGGATTGTCAAAAAAAAAAAAAAAAACTAAAAACTGAAGCTCAGCACTTCAGTTTTTAGACATTGCGGTATAGGCGTCGAGAAGACCTGATGGGACACTTATGGTATGGCTAGTCCACCGATTCAAGCTCACTCCGCGAGCTACGGAGAGAATAGTCTTCCGCATTATGTTGATGGATCGAATAAGAAACGAAGTTATTCACCAGAAAACCAAACTTGTTGACACAACTCAACGGATTAGAAGGCTGAAGTGGCAGTGGACTGTTTACTTTTGTCACAGAGAACCGATGATAGCTGGCTTGTTAGGGTAGCTTGGTTCTGGGCTGGGAAAACGTAGTGTAGGACGCTCAGTGATCAGGTTGAGCGACGATATAGCTACGGTAGTTGACTGACTGGATAAGGGTCTCATGTCCAGCAGTGAACTAATGATGTTTTATATGTCAAGCGGCAGTCCGATATAACTAGACGGAGGGACACGTTTATCCGATGTTATTTAAAGCACCGCTTCCATTCTGTCTTGTTTACCGGCGTTTTTGGTTCCCATGGTAATAACACCACAGCCTCAGCGACTCCTCAAAGAACAAGCTTAGGTACTTATCGTAAGAACACGCCTGCCACTCGAAGTTTACATTATAATACTACGGTTGCGGTTTTCTGTAAGATGAAGGAAAAATACTTTTCAGGTCTGGCTGCTTAATATCTTTCGAGCAAGTGTTTCTGCTACGCCTTAAAAACACCTAAATGTTTTTACAAAGGTGAATGAGGTGCCTTCGTGTATCCACAAACCGTTATGGCTAATAAACTTTATCTATTTATATAGCTGCGGGTGCATGGTGTGCATACAGACCTATCAAAGTCTGGGTCATTCACATTAAATTATATAAGTATTAAAATATGGAGCTATTTCTTGTTTATTTTAACTTAGTGACGACGTAAGTAAGCCGTTCGCCTGATGGTAGCCGACCCGTCTGCCTATACACAGTTACACAATGCACTGCCGCTCGTCACGAAGTTTTATTTATTAAGTTTCTTGACTTGCCAGGTAATTTCACCAGCTACAGTGCCCTTCGTACCGGAACAATTAGCTGCTTAACGGTAGATTATCTGACACTGCGGTGGTACCTGGACTGTGCCTTGCACAAGGGACCTAACTTTTAAGATCATATTGACTTACTGCCGCAGTCACAGACATAACATCAATAACTTTAATCGCAATTAAGTCATTTTTTGTAATCTATTTATTTAGATTATCGGAGTCTCTTATGATTATCTTTTAGTATTAATTACGAGATTATTGATATGTCTACTATCCGCGTATTAAGTATTATTTGGCTTCGAAAGTCGAAATAATCCATTTACAAAATCTGACTTAATCACAATTAACTATAATTGACGTTTGTAGGTGCGGCAGTTAGTATGATATTTTAAGACCGGTTTTTATAAGTTATTGTGATTCAAACTCTTTGGATTTAGACCGGCTATAGAAACCGGATGGACTTCAAGAATGGTAGGTATGTGGGCCATTTTTGATTTCGGATTAAGAACATCAGAGTAATATCATTCCAACACAGCGACAGTCAAAACTTGTCTATCTCACTTCGAGCGATACAGCCGTGGTATACATACATACCTAATTGGTGAAATAAAATATTGCCTCAATATTTGCATTTTATGTGTGTATTAAAAAGCAAGAAACAACCCTAGCGTCGTGTTTCGAGTCAAAAGTTGTTGATTAGAAACACGACGCTAGGATGACATGAATCAAAAGTTGTTGATTCGAAACACGACGCTAGGATGACATGAATCAAAAGTTGTTGATTCGAAACACGACGCTAGGATGACATGAATCAAAAGTTGTTGATTCGAAACACGACGCTAGGATGACATGAATCAAAAGTTGTTGATTCGAAACACGACGCTAGGATACATGAATCAAAAGTTGTTGATTCGAAACAGGACGCTTGATGGAAAATAAATGCAAAAATGCGACAATAAATGCAAAAATCCATAGGATTCGTGTTTAGATAGTATATCGATGGATTCGTGGTATGAATTCGATATTATATTAGGGACATAAAGGACTGGGGGGCGATTCTCACTTACTTCGAATCAACTTCGATTTCGAATCTGCAATTCGAAGCCTATCTCTATTAAGAAATCTCGTAATTCGAAGTGATTTTCTCGAATCTTGTATTCTGGGCAACAATCGAAGTAAACTTCGAAATAATCTCTAATCGAAGGAGGAAATTGTTGCCATTATGAAAGATAAACGTCGCGCGAGTCATTCCGTTCAAGAAGTTGATACGGTTTTTTTACTGGATGTGATGTTTTTAGTAGAAAAACATATCTATAAAGTTGGTCACGTCTATAAAATGGTAGAACAACATTTTGTACGATTTTTAACACAAATTAATGAGTAATAAATACACAAAGCTGTATGAACATTATTTCTTACCATATTTTTTTATAAATCTATGGTTCTCACTTAGTCTGTGGCTGTACGATCCTAGTACCTTTGCCTGTCTTTCGGCGAAGTAAAATTAAAACAAAAATGCCATATGTTTATGGGTTTATGTTTACGATTTTGTTTTAGTATGCCCGAAGGATTATTTATAAAAAGAGAAGTTTTATTATTGTTGTCCGTATTCTTAAAGACGTTTATGTGATGTTTAGATGTATATACTCTATCTCGTCGGCATAATGATTTTATCTTAATTGGCATTTGGCTGTCGATCGTAGTATCTCTTAATTAATAGTCTTCGTTGTTGTTTGTTTGGTAATGAATTAAGTTATAATAAAGTGCGAGGACTTTGTAAAGTGTAGTTATACTTTAATAAACTATCCAATAATGTTATTTTGCATAAAATAGTCTAGGAATACGGTACTCATCTTAAAATTATAATTATTAAGGTTTGACGTTTGTTGTGATTCGAACTCGAGATGACGATTCGAATGGTGTTGACCAGTCGAAGCAGTTCGAGCGGCTAGCGTTCGAAATATGTTGGGCTCGACATGTCGAGAATACAATTACGTGATTTTTAGTCGCCAATAGTTCGAATTCGAATATTTTTTCGAATTCGTGAGTGATTCGAAAGTGCCAGAATCGCCTCCCTGTACTCGATTGTCACAAAAGGAAAAATGTATTGTTAAAACAGTAAGCAAGTACCTAACTGCTGCTTTGCATAATGATGAGCCATAGGCATAGACAATGGAACAGAATGCCATTTATGTTTGTTTTTTATCCTCTGTGTCACTGTTTTAAGGTTCCATAACTAAAAGGTAAAAAAGGAACCCTTATGGTCTGACTTCGTCTGTCTGTCACACCTTTATATTTCAGGAACCACTGATGCTATCGATTTGAAACTTGGAATAGTTTTAGATCTTACTTACCCAACGCAAAAGTAAAAGAATATTTTTTCTTTTCCTTTTTTTTATAATGGGGGTCGAAATGGGGCATTAAAATTTCAAAGTGATACTACTATATCGAGTGGGGTATCATATGAAAGGAAAGAGCTTCATTTGTAGTTTGTACATCTCAAAACAGATTTTTATTTTGACTTATGTGACGTAGTTTTTGATAATTAAAAATGTAAAAAAAAAATACCTTACTTATCGCCAGCGAATGAACCATGAACTGGATGCACTTATTCGACACGAGACCATCAGGTCAAGTTCTGCAAGTCGCAGCGATTGAGATGGGCGGGCCACCTTGAGAATGCCAGACGCGAGAGCCGCGAAAGTTATGACAAGGTGGACGCCGCAACAAAAGAGACCTAAGGGCAGGCCTAAAAAGCGTTGGGTTGACTGTGTGGAAGAGGTTTTAAGGAAGTTGAGAAAGTATACCAACTGGAAGAAGGCCGCCAAGGATCGCAGCAACTGGAGGAAGATTGTGGAGGAGGCCAAGACCTTTGGCTGATAGTTAAAAATGTCAAAAAAATACCCTTATCTCCGATGTTTGTGGAGGGAAAAATCTGAAATAAATGTGGGTAATACATGTCTTATCTATATTTTACAGGAAAAATAAAATGATATTTCTAAATAGTACAGTTTTTTAGTATAAATATAAAAAAAATCTCGACAAACAAACTTAGTTTTGCGGTTTGGTTTTTTTGCTATGTGAGGTGTTACATGAATAATAAAATAACTTTCATAGGTCCAAACATCGATATAAAATTTAAACTAGATTTGGTGTCACGGTCCAGAAAGTGGTAGAAATAGCGCCCTTGTGTCGCTATTTCTTTACAAGCCACAGCCTGACAAAATTATTTTTGCCGATAGGAGTGTCGCTACTGTCTATATGAAACTGTCAAACTACACGTCGTTGTCATAATAAACCCGTTAGTTCACGTTTCCGCCACCAGCACAGATAAGTTTGCAACCTCCGCCACTACATTTTAGATGCCATTTTGTTCGTGAATGTTTATCTAGTTCATATATTATATCGATGGGTCCAAAGATGGTATAGAACCCACGGTGCGCGAGTCCGACTCGCACTTGCCCGGTAATTTTTTTTGGAAATTAGATTATTTTTTTGTAATTTTAAGGAGGTAAACGTTTTAAATATTACGCCCCGTTAATCATGTGATAGTTATTTTTTTGAGCCAAATTTCTTGGATTGCCAGACATAACAATGCCTTATTGGCATTGTTACACTATATTTAGAACCTAATAGGAGGAGTAGGTTATTAACTTTTAAAGGATAATATACGTGGATGTATTTATTAAGTTTAGAACCTATCTATAAAACATTTAGCAACTGTAATTATGAGCACGAGCAGAAAACAGCTAAAGTATTAAGTCAAGATGTTTTAATTGATTTGATCAGAGTACCGGATCTACCTTTCGCTATTAAATCGAGCATTGACTCCGGACTAATTAAACCCCCAACAATTAAAAGATACAGTATTTTGTATTTATAAATTGCTTATAACCGGTTCTGCAATTAACCGGTCTAGGATGGTGATAAAGACAAAATTACGGATCCATTTCTTTGATATATAAGTTGTGTTGGCTTATAATATATACTTTTTTTTATTGGTACTGTTCTATTTATTAGCTAAACATTGGACCCATTTAACCACTGAAACGTTCTTCGATCCAGTTGGGTCCATTGTGCATGCCTAGTACTTACTCCGTACCTGTAGTTGGTTGTTGACGTGTCGAAGAGTTCCCAAAGATATGCCACGACTGCGACAGATAAGAGCAGTATATAATCATCTGGTTTGGAATTTTGGCTTCCGAATCAACCTTTATAATTTTCTGTTTATATGTTACCGATATTGCCACTTAGTTTAGTACCTATTAATGCTGTCTCGTTATGGAGACTCTAGCTAGGCTCTCTGTTCGGACCTTGATGGAGACGTTCATGGAAGTAGTAAATAGCTTGACGATGTTTAAACCAAGCCATAATGTGCAAAACATTATTTGAATAGTAAAAAACTTGTTTAAATTTAAATTATAAGATCGAGTGAGTTGAACAAAATAAAAAAGCAAAGGAACAAAATAAAAACAAAACATGGACTGCAACTTAAAAATCCGGATTGGTCAGTTGAAGCTTTTGCGATAGGTACCTCCTCGAAGCGTTGACCTTGCAATATACATTTATTATGGAAATAACTGCCTTCAAGGTGGCTTTATGTAACTTACTACACAAAAAGGTGGAATTTTAAAAAATAGTTTTAATCATCATCATCAGAAGCCTAAATACTTCCAGTGCTGAACAATGGCCTTTCCCTTAGAAGGGGGGAACTGTCATAAACCCCACGCTTTGCAGGCGTCTTGACGATCACAGTAGAGTGGTATGTAATCCAATAGAAAGCGCTGTTGCCCGTTTTTCCTTCCTACTTGCCACCCAAGCAACGGGGGGAGATGGGTCGGAGCTAATCTTACCCGGATACCCCACGGGTAAACTATATGCGACGTGTTAATGTTAAAACACAAAACATCACATCGCTTATTTAGTTTTAAATATTATTTTAGCACATTTTTATTATATTTTACTTACAGATACAGAATGTTTTTACAAATAAACATTTGTAAACTCAACTTAAACTCTGCTTAATCTCTGATTTGTGTTGCCAGTTTCGGAAGTCCAGTGGCGTGCACTCATTTTTAAGAAAATGTGCGGAAAAAGAATATTTGCCAAAAACAATAAATAACTGAATACGTTTTTCTTTTAAAATTTAACTAAGCATGATGTTTAAGATTGTATAAATTATCATAGGGTATGTATTTATAGGGTAGGCACAGTCTTTTGCCTTAGATATAGACTACACGCCACTGTGGAAGGTGTATTTATTCTAGCTACCAAATGTGAGCTTAATAAAAGCATGTTTAGCCAGTATTTTTTTAATTTGTATTTTTTTGCTTTCAAAATAATGTAGAGGTTCTTTAATGAGGCTTTCTTGGTCGTTCGAATCTTTCTTGACGATCAATGATAAGAAAGTTACTGACAACTGTGTAGTATGCTTTGTGTAAATAATTACGAGTTACAAAAACGATAGATAAAGATGGAATCGATTGAACACGATTTCAATAGTTTGCGATAGAGCCCCAACGAACGATGATAGCGGTAGGTACTTATTAATGAAGTAGCTTTAATTAATAATAAACACGTCAAAAACGATTCATGTAGGTATAATGTAAACTCCTAACGCGTTTGCTACTAAAAAGTTGTGTTGTGTCTCTAAAAAACTGCGATCCCAAGACACCTTCCAAGCGTGGTGATTTTGGCAACCCCTCCTTCACTGGGGGGCTTTTGTTTAGCAGTGGACGAGTGTTGGCTGCTCCTGATGATGATGATGACTAAGATGTAAGAATTAAGTATATTCCTGATTAAAAATAACGAATGGTTTTGAGAAAAGATCCTCTAGGTTCATTAACGACCCAGAAGGAAAAAACTTAGCAACCATCGAAGAATTTGGTTGTTAGGTTTTATAAGTCATTCTTATGATCATTAGTCGCGTGGTGAATCGATTTGACAACGTCCAAGCTTTTTATGTTGCCTACCAATGTTTTTATACAACACTGTCTTTATTTATACTAATACCTAAATCGGCAATTATGATAATAACATATAATAATACCAGCCCTTGTTTATGTCCCACTGTTGGGCACGGGCCTCCCCTCAAGGTGAGGGAGGGGGCTTAGGCCATAGTCCACCACGCTGCCCAAGTGCGGGTTGGCGGACTTCACACGTCATTCGAGAGATAGTTAGAGGCTTTCTCAGACATGAAGACTTCCTCACGATGTCTTCCTTCACCGATAGCTAGTAACAATCGCACAAAGACGATTCGCACATGATTCCTTAAACAAATCAGAAGTGCGAGCCCGGGTTCGAACCTGCGCACCTTGTTTCCAAGGCAAGCGCTCGCCCACTGAGCTGTTACCGCATAAATCGGCAATAGTTGCATTTAATAAATAACCATTGAAGATGCTTTTAAAAATTAATTTCAATTCAAAAATACAGTAGCTCGTTGATGTATGCATATTACGCATTTGAATACTTTGTATTTTTGTTTATACGTGACGAACAGCGTAACCCAAGGCGGTTCCCTCCTTGTCAAAATTATTAAAAGGTAAATGCTGGAAATATTACGAAGAGATAATATAATAATGTCTCGGGTGACGAGCGGCAGTGCAGTGCAGAGAATAGGAACGCACGTCGCTTACCATCAGGCGACCGTCCTCCTTGCCTCGACACTAAAAGGCTTAAAAACAATTTGTGTTAGTCATCATACCTTGGTGCCATGGTAGTCATCGACGACGCTGTCATCCCGCCTCGCCTCTGGGTACTGGAAGACCATTTTCCTCGGGGATGTGGACGTGGAGGCGCGAGCGCACTGCAACAACCCACACACTGACACAACACAAGCATATTCAAAAACGCGCATGGTGGACCTTGCGCGCGCTGACATTTGTTGCCGACTGAGCGGCCTCGGGGAAAGAAACCTCTTATATGCTAGCACCATCGGGCGCACCAACCGTGTTGTCGTACGAATCGTCCTTGTCCTTCCAAGGTATAGAAGATACATGGCTGACAGGCATTTTCCTTCTCGACCGGTGTTGACTGGAATTGCTTTTTTAAAATATTTACGAGCGGCCAGTATTATGTTTTTTGTGCCAAAGAGGTTCGAGTAACGGGTATTAAATTTTGAATGCTAATGTGGTGATGTCATTTTGAACTTTGGTGGATGTTTATATTTTTATAGCAAAAAAATCAGTAGAATAGGATCTTACGGCCGAACCTACAAACGTCAATTATAGTTAATTGTGATTAAGTCATATTTTGTAAATGGATTATTTCGACTTTAGAAGCCAAATAATACTTCATACGCGGATAGTGAGTAAATATATCAATAATCTCGTAATTAATACTAAAAGATAATCATAAGAGATGACAACAAAAAATGACTTAATTGCGATTAAAGTCAATTGATATCTGTGAGTGCGGCAGTTAGTAATTCATTTGAGATCTCCAATCAATTAAATTAAAGATGCATTTAAGGTCTCGCTTGAAGCTCTGAATTAAAGTGCGCAATACTTAAAAACTAGTTTGGAAAGCTTTAATTATATTCATCATCATCATCAGCCCACATCAGTCGACTGCTGGACATAGGTAGGCCTCCCCAAAGGCACGCCACTGAGCCCGATCTTCGGCTCTCCTAATCCAGTTTCTGCCAACCAATCTGCAAATATCGTCGCTCCACCTGGTCACAAATAGGGCGTCCTACACTACACTTCCCGAATCACTGATTCACGGTCGCGGTTAATTATATTCCAAACTCGAAAAGGTATAAGTCAAAAACCTTCCAGGAAATACCCAGAAGATATCATGGTTTACATAAAGTTGCCCACAATTTCTGAATCACATCATGTAGACAATACAGTGTTGATTTAACCAGACCTCCGTCACTCGCCAATACCTACAGTGATAAATGCCTACAGCGCTCGACTACCCGGGGTAGTCTATCACTCGCGGCTGCCACGCCCTTGCGAGCACACGTTATTGAATAATTCGTGCAGAACGAAAATCAAAACGCGAAAGGATTTACGTATTTGTGTGTATATTGCATTAATATCACCGCATTTTGTTAAAATAAGTATAATGGATACTCGTAACAATAATAATTGTTGTGTGGACGGCTGTTGCAATAAACAACAGACTTCAAAACTGTCTTTTTTATAACTTATTACAAAAATCCGGCAAATGTATTACTAACGAAGCTAAAAAACATTGAGTTCACTGCACCACGCGTATGTTTATCTTTTAAAACAATTTTAAAATTATTTATGCGGTTTACGAATTTTCGCCACTCTAAAGTTAATAATAGATATGTAGGGGATGGCAAAAAATATATAAAAAACTACATAAAAATAAAACAATTGTTATAATAAATGTTTGTAATAATTTTGTTGGTATTTTATTTTACTTTGCTTGAAAACCCTGACGATTGAACGATGGTGTAGGTAAATTCTGAACACAAAGAAATAGCGCTCTAGTGCGCGTGGCGGTAAGGTACTATTTAGAATGAGCGCAGTGCTCTGTAAATTTTGGAGGCTATTAAAACGGCGGCATTCCCTCAACATCAAAGCAGTGCATCTTCTGTTACTATATGAATTCTGTGATTTAACCTCCACAAAAGCCTAAACAGGGTGAATCGTCCACGACAAATACGACCCAAGTGAATTAAAATACTGTTAGACTCCAAAACCGATATAAAATTAATTGTGGGTAGGATAGCCGAACGCGCTCAGCGAATGCGTATATAAGTCACTGCTCTAGCGGTACCGCAGTGATTTATTAGAAGCGTCGAAACGCTACTTTGAATCCGCGTCCCGTCACATGAACAGTTTAATCCGCGCCGCCGCCGATTACGCCCCTAGTCCTTCTGACTCGCGCCGCAGACCACGGCACGTACTGCTCGACCCTCCTGACCCCATGACGGTCCTATTGGACCGGGATGCGCCGAACCCTCCCCGACAACCGTATGCTACACTAGCTATCAGACACCGGTCTCGTCGGCGAGGCCGAAGGGTCGTACGCATGCGACCTCAACGACGTGCATCACCCCACTGAGTTTCTTGCCGGTTCTTCTCAGTAGGGGCGCGTTGTGAACCGGTGGTAAACTCAGCCCAAGCCGAGGCCGTGCCTCCCTGAGGTGCCCTTGAGCTCGTCGCTACTTCTGCCGTTAAGGCTAGAGTGCTTTAAGCGCTCGCCTCCTATTGTCCGGTGAAGCTGTAATGGCCATCTGCGGCCAACAGCGTCTATCATTCCCAAAAAAAAAAAAAGAAAATAAAAAACCGCAGTCATTCGTTTCTCAGATCTCGTACAGTGCAGAAGTCTTAGTGAAGTTGCTGCGTCATGGTGATTACAATGTATTCCTGCTGCAGGAGTGTGGTAATAATTCTTCAGTGGTAGGTTCAGTTTTTATTTTGGTGGTCAAGTGACAATGGTTACTGGACTGACTCTCGTTTTTTTTAAATAATTCTATTTAGGGTTTCCAACAATACTATATATATATTTTTTTTTACTAAAATATGCCTCGATTTTTAACTCGCTTCAAAAAAATTAGGAGGTTCTCGATTCGACTGTCTTTTTTTAGTTAACATCGATATCGATTACAATTATGCGGTAGACATCAAAAGTGCATCGTCGCTGTGCTTCTCCCGCCTATAGCGGTCCTGTTGCGATTCCTTTTCCGCGTGTTCATTTCTTCGTGCAGAGCAAATTATAACTGTTTTTATGGGGACGACTACATTCAGAACCTCATTTACATTTTAATATTATTAATACTCAGTCACCACTGCCTCGGCGACGATTTTATAGACTTGCAGGCTTATAACCAGCATGCAAACCCTAGCGTGTATGGCTACCATAAGAGGTGACGACTACCGTTACCGCTAGTGGTGTGCGGTATCGATTATTAATAATCGATTATCAAAATAATTGTTGTCAATCGATTATTATTTAGATAATCGATAATTGGTATATATCAATTTAAGTTATGGTAACCCTATTTTCCAGCGTGGGGAACTATGGCCTAAGCCCCCTCATCTTGAGGGGAGGCCCGTGCCCAGCAGTGGGACATAAATCAAGGCTGGTATAATTATTATTATTAACCCTATTTGCTAAGGGAATCCCCGTCACCAGTAAAAAGTTTAGTGGAGACTGAGAATAACTGAGTAGTAAACTGTTGTACTTTAAGGGAAATCCCGAAAATTATGTTTTTATTATCTACTCTACCACCCGGCACGCGAGATCGAATATAACCGAAGTGTCCGAGCCCGTGCGAAAAAATTGTAATTTGACACTCGAACCCGGAGCGATAAAAATACTTTAAACATTGATTTTTTTGAAATACCTAAGTGATTAACTTCTATTTCATGGTTTAATTTCTATATTGTTTTTTTTTAATAAGTGATTATATTCTGTTAGTTCTATAATTTAAATATATGTAGTTTTTTAAATATTTAAGTGATTAAGTTGTTGTTTTTTTTTAGTTTCATATCTTGAAAATTTGAAGAAATGTTTTATTTCAGACTTGTAATCGAACAAAATCTATTAATAATCGCTTAATGATCGATAACATTAAATCGCATAATCGATTAGTCAAATAATCGAATCGGCACACCACTAGTTACCGCAGTTTGATACAATACAACATATTGTATTATACAGATGAGCAGCATACTGCTCTGTTATAAGTAGTGTTGGGGCTGGGGCCCTGCTAGTAAGTAGGGTTGGGGAAGTTGCCATATCAGCCCGCCAGATGGCAACCATTCTATAATAATAATTATGTCCTCCTGGCCGAAACGACCAAAGCGGCCAATCTTTCACAAGATCAGCCATGTACGCAGGAGATATTATAGTGCACAAGCGCTTGCGTAGACACAAGTGCACTCTCTCTTCCTTTTTATAATACCTCTCATAATCCGATGGGACGGAAGACCGACACGACTGGGGAGAGGTTAGGCGCAGGACCGACTTTTTACATGCCCATCCGACGCATGGATCATCTTACTTTACAGACAATCAGGTGATCGTCCTGCATTGTCCTAGCCAGTAAGGAACAACTACTTAAATTTGTTGCCCTCCGCAGGATTCGAACCCGCGACCTCCATCATGATGAATTTGATAGTATTCAGAATACGATTCTCCGTTCCTATGTAGATCTACACATATTTGTGATATAATAACATATGAGTGACACGCCTTTGTGTTGATCGTGGTAAATTATATCACTGAGGGTATAATTTGCCCTGTTCCACACTTGTGTTCTTTAAGGTGAATCGATTATCATGCAACTGCTATTTCGTTAAGTCACCTAGTTATTTATGAGTCAGTTTTTATGCCCACACTATTAAATGCACCATTTGTTTCCATTTTAAATACACACATCAAAAGTGTCTAGGGATCAAGCATTTTTAAGCGGATTTCTTGAGATTGAGATGTGGCTTTGTAATAAATTTATGATTTTATAAATTTATATGGATCCTTTTTGGTGCATTTCATAATTTGAATCAGGAACTGTGAATCAAATTCGAGTAAAAGATGAAAATCAGCTGTCAATATTTTCCCTATAAAAACATACAACGCATTGAAGACATTATTAGTGCTACTGTTTCCCTACTACTGATTAAAACCAACGTTATTATGGAGCGGCGACGTCATTTAAGCAGGGAAGAAATGCTCAGAGCCGTGGGAATGATAGAAGCTGGTTCCCGGCAACGTACTGTGGCTTTAGCTCTGAATACAAGTCAGAGTGTTATCAGTCGACTTTGGACACGTTACCGAAGCACTGGTACCGTGGCTGAGCGCCATGGAGTACGGTATCGCTGCACCACACGGAGACAAGACCGATATATTCAAATCTTAACTCGAAGAGCTCCAACAATAACTGCCATGATGTTAGCCGTGAGGCTTCATCACTCTTCAGGGAACTTAATTAGCGACCAAACAGTCAGAAACCGCTTGCATGAAGTGAACCTTCATTCCCGAAGACCGCTACGGGTACCACCTATAGCAATGCACAATCGTAGGATTCGATATCAATGGGCTCTTGAACACAGAAATTGGGCAGAAGAACAATGGCGTTTCGTGTGCTTTTCTGATGAGTCTCGTTTTGGTATGAGACCGGATACAAGACGTATACGACACTGGAGAACCCCTGGACGCCAACAGCGATTAAAATCCTGCCAGGAAGTCCATCCTTATAGTGGTGGAACCATCATGGTATGGGCGGGTATTTGGATCGGCGGAAGAACTGAGTTGATTTGGATCAGAGGCAACCTCAACGCTCAAATTTATGCTGAGACGATTGTATCAGACGTCATCGTTCCTCTACAAGTGCAAATCGGTCCCTTATTTCAGTTAATGCATGATAATGCACGACCGCACACCGCAAGAGTTGTAAGACAGACTCTCGCCGCAGCTAACATCAATGTCCTGCCCTGGCCTGCTCAGTCGCCAGACTTGAACCCGATTGAGCATGCATGGGATATGCTACAGAGAAGAGCTCTGCCGAATATGGAGGGTATCCAGTCGCAAGAAGACCTTTTTTTGTTGTTGCAACGAACATGGGCGGCCATTCCACAGCGTGATTTGGATGAACTCATTTTGAGTATGCCAAACCGATGTTCTTGTGTTGTTAGTGTTCGCGGTAGAAACACGGATTATTAATTGGCCGTATTTATGCAAAATGGAACCACACAGCTAATACGTATTAGCTGTGTGGTTCCATTTTGCATAAATACGGCCAATTGTTTAAGTTACCCAATAAAATTTTAAAGAAAACTGTTATTTCAGTCTTTTTTTCGAACTTTTGTGTTAGTGGTTCAAATGTCAAAAATCCCTTTATTAGGAAAATGGCAAATTTCTTTATTAATGCAAAGGTGACTTGGTTTATCGTTACTGTGACAAACGAAAACACTTTATTTGATGAATCCTTAAAGAAAATTTTAATTAATATCAATCAGGAGAAAAGTTATTGCAAAAATATATGTTGATCCCTAGACACTTTTGATGTGTGTATTATGATATCGAAGCCGAAAATGTTTATCACTAAGGAATTTCTTTAATGTCTCATACTGTCAGTACGAACGTGAAATAGAAGAATTGGTTTTTCAAACTTGTTTTATGTTATGACGAGTATCTGTGACCATTGCGATCTTCGGATAAGTATAAATGGAACACCCTATACGCGTAATAAACTCCGCATTGTCGTATTTTAATACATAGCAGTGTCTGTAATCATTGTTGTGTCCCAGTGAATGACACTGTAGCTTGAGACATTGATAATAGACAAAGAGGCATTGCAATTTGCCCATAGGCAGGCGAACGTTTCTCTGAATTATATAAACAACTGAAAAATCCTTTTTTTAAACTAAATATAAGCCAATGGTTGACTGCAGTCTCATCTGCGACGCAATTCAATGAATAACACGACGTTTGACTAAAATGCAATTAAGACTTAAAAGCGAAATTCATAAAGGAATAAAAATTTTAGTCCTTTAAGAATTTAAAAGGTTTAATATGAATACAGCATTGTCGCTTTGAAGAACAATGTGACATAAATACAAAAGATAATTGAAAGAATATTCATTCCTGATGCCACGTTATGAAAACGCGAAACATAAATAACTGCGAACATAAAACTTACGTTTTTAACTATCAATATCACTTACGAAACTTGTAGAAAGCGTCAGTTTAATAAGACTAGGTGCCTATCGTGAACGCGATACGTGTTCAACTGTTGGTATGGAGAGCATACTATCTCAATTAATTGTATTATCTGTACTCTGTCGCCGTATCGGGTCTTTTACACCACAAATATAATAGATAAGGTGGCTAAGTATGAATCTGTGCAAACGTTTGTATCTTATATTGCAAAACAGTTAGGTCGGCCGCCTCCGACTTGCTTCACAACAATGGCTATATTTCCAAATGAACTGGCAGCCACAAGCCTACAGCATTTCTGCTTATCGCTAGGGCAAAGTTCCTCTAGGCCTTTGGTAGTCATTGACAGTTTTGAAAGTCATCGTTAGTTGCGTTTAATTGTTGTTCATTACATGAGACAATATTTATAGTCTCCTGAGCCTAGTAAATTATCCATGTCGTGTTTAATCACTTCTCTCCACAGCGTTTTTAAGGATGCTGCCGAGTGTACCTGCCACCACCTGATGTCTCTTCTTAAAACTGAAGAGAAGTCGGTTGGAAGAATGGATACCACAAGAAATTGACAGTAAAAGAACAATCATACAAATATGAAAACAGCCGTCATAGCATGCCATATATAAAATACTACAAAATATAGTATAGAAAATGCAGTACTATAAGTCTGACCGCAACCGCTGTACCGCGCCTTAGGTATGCGCGGAGAGGTAGGGAGTGGGAAGGAAAGAGTATGAACTCACATGAGATTCGTAGTGTCAGAAAGATCTTACGTACGATGTTAAAGCACAATTTTTTGAAGCTGTATATTTACGAGCATAATTATATCCAATCCCTGTTTTTGTCCAATATGATTTTTAGATAAGTACAAATATAGAACCAATAAATGAAATGAATCTTTAATTCTTAGAAATATAAAATCTTTGTAGCCATTTGTTACATGAAAAAGTAATATTCTCAGTACCTACAGTTCAAATCAAAAAATTTAAAACTAAGGTAAGTAAATAAAAAAAATAAAAAAAAAAAATTAAATTAAAAAAAAAAACATAATAATAATAATAATTTTGATGCGATAAAATCCGTAAAAGTAGTTTAATTTCAATAAGGTAAATAAATTACACTGACTAAAAGCGGTGATATGACAGCGCTTGTGGTCAGACTTTTATAAAAATCTTTTAACTAGGATTACAAAAAATAAGGGTTGATAATAAAAGTAGTAACAAAAAATATACAATTACTGCTTTAAGAAACTTACAGTGTTACTGATGATATTTTGATAGAAATGTATGTAGGGATTGTTTACAATATTCAAAACAATGTATAAGTACAGCATGGAATTCTGATCTCCCTGCAAGGGAATAGAAAATGTAATATGTATACAGTGTTTTATTTCTTATACCAATTTTAATATTTTCACATTATTTTTCTCAAGACTTAATTACGGTTAATTACGGATGTCTCAGGGGTGACAAGTTGCAGGGCATTGCATGAGTCTATAGGCACACTCTTTAATATTATTATTATTACACGAGTGATGGCTGACAGGTGGCCAGCTGAAAACAATTGGTAGGGTCAAATATGACATATTCCATACTAATCACCCATCACCATCCGATCAGCCATCACTCCTGTTTTCATACATTTATTGTAAAGAAAAACAGGGTATGTCATCATCACCAGCCGGAAGACGTCCACTGCTGAACAAAGGCCTCCCCCTTAGACCGCCACAATGAACGACAATTTGCTATTTGCATCCACCAGTTTCCTGCGACGCGAACAATGTCGTCGGTCAGGGTATGTATATGATCGCAATATCTTACTTATCTCGTCTTCACCAATTTGAAGAAAGAAAAACACCCTATTATACAGGGTTACAGGAAAAGTCGTGCTAGATCCGTTAAGGGCGTGGAGTACCCATCATTTCTGACTTATTTCACTATGAAACACCCCACCCTAAACTTAACCCTTTTCGAGATTTTCGACTTTAAATTTTTTTATTGAAAATTGCCGATTTTTAGGCTATTAAATTTTATTTTGTTTATTTTGTGTGTATTATTATTATTATTAATGCATTTTTACATGTGTAATAAGATGCTTTAGGACGTCAATCATTAAAATAGTGCACAAGTTAATTGAATAGGCCGTAGTAGACAAGTGAAAGTAAAGAAATTACAAAAATAATTAGCAGGTTTATTTTTCTCTAAGGAATATCTAAAAAAAATATTATGGCAGTTGTTCGGCAGATGTGTTTTAAAATATCTTCGTTTCATCAGCTTTCTAACGAGGTATAACTATCTAGGGTTCGTATTACATTTCGTGGAAAAAAAACTTAGTTTCATAGGCGACAGTGGTGAAGAAAGTTAATACTTAGACCTAAAAAGTAAAGTAAAACAATAGGTAAGCATGAAATGTCATTTACTAAATCAGGTTTTCACACAACTTTTTCTTACTCTACACTCTCTACAGTTCATGTTCAACATGGCCACCTCTATTTCTAACACATTGTCGCATCCTTCTACGGAGACCAGTCTTCACTACTCCAGTGGTCAACGTTGTCCTCATTTGATTTGCTGCATCAACAATCCTTTCTCTTAATTCTTCCACAGACGAAACTGGATTTGGCTCGCTGTATACAAGACTTTTCATGCGCCCCCATACATGAAAATCCATGGGGGTTAGGTCCGGACTTCTTGCTGCCCATGGCAACGGCCCACCTCGTCCTATCCATTTGTTTGGATAATTTGTGTCCAGCCAGTCTCTGACACTTCTCCTGAAATGGGCAGGGCAGCCATCATGTTGGAACCACACGTCCCTTATTATGTTGAGTGGCAGATCATCCAGCAAATCATTTAAGTCTCCTCTCAGAAAGTTTTCGTAGTTTTCCCCATTTAGAATGTCCGGGAGAAAGTAAGGTCCGATCAAATGATTGGAGTTAATGCCCATCCACACATTCACGCTGAATCTTCGTTGGGACCCCGTCACTCTTTTCTTATTGGGATTCCTTAGTTCTTTTGGGGCCCAGTAGTGAGTGTTGTGATAATTAGTTATGCCATCTTTATCAAATTAGGATTCATCTGTCCACAAAATATTTCTTAGAAAATCTGGGTCTTCTACATCAGCATTTAGCATGAATCTGCAAAAGTCCAACCTTCTCGCGGAGTCTCCTTCTTCAATAACGTGTACCGGCGTGTAATGGTACGGGTATAGGCCAGCAGTATGCACTGTAAACCACACTCTCCATTGCGAAAGTCCCAGATCACGGCAACAATATTAGTGGAAGTAGTTGGATCCGCTCGAAAGCGTTGCACTATCTCATTGTCCTGTTCTTCGTTGTCATCAATTTGTGGTCTTCCCATGTCTGTACTTCGTCTCAAAACAGAGCCAGTTTCTCGAAATCTTCGATAAACTCTGTCAAAAACGGCCACATCCGGCACTCGACGACCGGGATAGCGAGTTATGTATTCGTTGCGAGCTTGCGCAGACACACAATCGCAGTATCCATAACAAATAAGCATATCAGCATATTCCTCAGGTGTGTAGGACGTCATATTCAACACTTCCGTATCACAAGTACAAATCAGAGTCCGGTTAACAAGCACAGTAGTCACAAATCAGAAGAAATAGTCCAGAATCACAGCCAAGTCGAGAAAAAGAGCAAAACGATATCACATCTACTATGTACGAAGCACAAAAGCAGACTGCCAACCAAAACAATATCCTGTGTTGTATTACCAGCCCTTATCAGTCTCTACACATTTTTTCTTTCATTCACACCTGCATAAATCGTCACTTGTCTCGCTCGCACGGTGTGTCCCAACTTGAAGGACAATAGATGCGGGACCGTTAGAACTGCTACCTGAAGCGTCCCAACTACTTTTTTTCCACGGAACCCTAGATAGTTATACCTCGTTAGAAAGCTGATGAAACGAAGATATTTTAAAACACAACTGCCATAATATTTTTTTTAGATATCACTTAGAGAAAAATAAACCTGCTAATTATTTTTGTAATTTCTTTACTTTCACTTGTCTACTACGGCCTATTCAATTAACTTGTGCACTATTTTAATGAATGACGTCCTAAAGCATCTTATTACACATGTAAAAATGCAATAATAATAATACACACAAAATAAAATTTAATAGCCTAAAAATCGGCAATTTTCAATAAAAAAAATTTAAAGTCGAAAATCTCGAAAAGGGTTAAGTTTAGGGTGGGGTGTTTCATAGTGAAATAAGTCAGAAATGATGGGTACTCCACGCCCTCAACGGATCTAGCACGACTTTTCCTGTAACCCTGTATATGCAAAATGCTATGATAGCTCCACTGAAACTTATAATCTTTTGCTTCATAAAACTGACAACTATAAATCAAAGTTAAAGTCAAAATATCTTATGTACCTATAAGCCCCATTGAGGAACTTACACAAAAATACTACTACTGAAACTACTGAGAAGATTCGGCAAGAAACTCAACTGGCTTGTCTTTTTTATGTCATTTCTTTTTCAAAGAATTTTGTAAACAGTTAAAATACTTGTCGTTGACAGAATCCATATGGAGCCATAATTGACGGGCCCATTGGTTTAGTGGTCAGACACCCTGCCTGCTAACCAATGGGTCGTGGGTTCGATTCCCACCAAGAGTCTGGGTGTTGTTTATCTATTTAAGTATGTATTTACAAAAAAAAAGTATATAAGTATTAGTATCAGTTGTCTGGTTTCCATAGTACAGGCTCTGCCTAGTTTGGGATTGGATGACCGTGTGTGGATTGTCCCAAGATATTATTATTATTAATTACAAATAAATTGTTTCTTCAAATGCTGAGGGGAAAGGAAAAGAGAAACATATCAATATTGCCCTAGTGTGTCAGAATAAAATAATGAGCAAAGATTAGGGGCAGAAAATAAAAATAATAAGATTACACCTTTGTTGCAAGGCAAGCATAGTAGAATTTCTAAGCCTTTGAAATGTTAAAAAGGTTTAGGATAATTCCTATACCTATACGGTATTAGCGTCTAGAGGGCAATACATGAATAACAAACTTAATATGGAACAGGTAGTTTATGAATTATAAGGTAATGAAGTTTTAAAAAAAAATACTTAGGATTTATTTACAAATGAATAAAATACACAACCTACCTTTAAAAGAACCAACAAATAAGGACGTACAAGGCACAGAACAAGATTGGTACTGATCAAATATGTAATAGTCCCATAGAATTCGTAGGTACAAACAATCAGTTTTTATGAGAATCAAATTGGACTATCAACAGAGCCCCTTTTAGAGGAAATACTAAAACCAATGAAGACTTTATCACATTAACTATAAGGTTCACATTGGTAGGCTGATTACAGAATACCACATCAATGGGACTAAAAGTTTAAGTAGGTTAAAATAGGGCTTTACTTTTGTATAGGTAATCAAATTAAGGTTATGATAAATATGATCAATAAAAAGAGACAGGGTATTATCTATTACAGAAATTAGCGTTGTATTAATATACAAAGCTATAACGTATAATAACAATGCAATTGTGTATCACGGTTAGCCCAGATTTAAATATTATTCATAACATAATAACATGCTACCACTTAAACAACAATAAGACATAGAAATGCTTACCAATATGGGTTTAATAACGGGAAAATTAGTCACAGTTTTCGCGTATGTAAATAGTTTACGTGGTTCTCTTGTAAATACGTTAAAATTTGTTAAAATACAGCGACAGTGATTGGCAAAAAAACGATGCACCACTACGTATTTTGACATTTTAATCACGGTGTTGCTATTTAGAAAATTTTTCATTCCACCCACATCCACACGATTTATTTAATATAGTTTTCTTTCCCTTTGTTGTACACAGATCTAAAGTACAATATTATTGATGATCAATAGATTATCAATAATTGTTTGTAACAAATATTTATACAGTTTACATTTTACTACTATTCTATATCGTGAATCTGGAGTTCTTACTGTGCGTCAACTTTTTAAAGCAGTACTTCAATTTCATAGTACTTTTATTTCATCTGAAGATTATAAAACAAGTACTTACCTATGCAAAGTAGACGACTTATTGTTAAATATTACCCTGTCAAAACTGTCTTTGCACAACGATTTAGCAGCTTCTTATTTCCATTTATTTACTTAAAAATAAACAAGTCTTGTGATATATCAAATCTCAGCTCTTCAGAGGCAAAAGTTAAATGAAAGACATTTTTACTTACACTGGACTATAACGCCACAGAACTATTAACAATACCAAAATAATGATTTATAGTATATATTAATAAAGTATGTAGTTATATATTTATATAATATTTTACGTTTATAATATTACAATATAATATTACATATTTATTAGATATGCTCATATAGTTACTGACTATTAGAATTATTTCTAGGTCGCCCGCGATACAGGGCGTCTACTCGCAAAAACGATAATCGATATATCGTGACATTTGTCGTGTCGAATCCTACTCTTAGTTACATCGTTTTCAATGTCGTATCGTTGAATGAACGACCGATACATTATTCGACATTATCGTCAGTAACCCTACTCTAAGTCATAAAGTATCGTATCGAATATTTGAATTTGACAACGACCCTAACGTCACTTTTACGATAATCTCGACGATACCTAGTAAGGTGTCGTCGGCATTATCGTTTCAATTTTCGCCTGTGATTTTATCTGATTTTAAAGATAATCTAGTTCATAAAATGTACTAGAAACTGTGTATTGTCAAAGGGGATACATAGGTAAGTGATTAAAATAAGTACTTATTACCAACTTTTAGATAACCCACGATCAGCAAGATTTGAAAAAAAAAGTACTTGGAGACAGCTCGTAGATCTTAGAGGAAGAAATCCCTAGAGACACTTTCTTTCTCATTCACGCAAGAAAAGTATGCATTTAATGTGATAGAAAGAAACAGAGCATATGATTTTTTTGTCCTTCAGCATTTGTTACGGACTTGAAGAAAACCGCACCAGTGGTGCGGGTTACTTTGAAGTTTTATCGCGATCTAGCTTTGGAGTTATTAAATTTAATTGCAGAAATATTGTTTAAACCACTTATTAGCGCGCATTTTAATAAATATCCATAACGTGTGTTACGTGTACGAATGATGATTGTCTGTCCTTATCGGCGGCACGCTAGTTAGATGTCACAAGACATCTAGATGCGTAGCATCTTAATAGTCTGTCATATTCCTCCAAGATTCTGTCCAAATTCTGTCTACGTCGTAGATAATAATTATATACAGTTTTTTTAAACTGCACTAAACATTCACTCCGTTCACTCCGAACCTCGTAAAAAAAATTAAATACTTTAGTCTATGGTTACGATAATCGATGAGAAATTCGAACATTTGTTAGAGTAGGGCAGTTGCGATACATTCGGAGGAGTATCGTATCGTTTCGAATGTATCGTTGTCGATTTTGCGAGTAGACGCCCAGGTTCGCCTAGTGCGGGGTCCATTGACCGTATGAATGTACTTAAATGTATTTTTGCCAAATACTACTACATTCACAGACTGCAGGGTGTGATACTGCAGGCAGACGTATATACCAATTACCTATTTGGCTTTATATTGAAAGAAAAAGATTGGCTATGGAGGGAGGGCTATGGGAAATATTAGTGCATGCAAATCAATGCATTTCGTTATGAATTGGGAGTTGGTCCAAGTTCCCTCCAGACCTAACTGTTTGATGAATACAAAGGTAGAACTCCTATCCACAGCGAGCATGGAATGGCTTACTTCGTAATCGTAACATTATGGAAAAAGCTATCTGGCCAATTCACTGTAGTTAGTGTGGTGTGTGTGTGTGTGACTTTACCGATTTTTTCATCCATCTGGCAATCCGTGCGTGCAATGTGAGATGTGCAATGCAACTCCATAATATGTCTCAGAGTTACTAGAAACATAGTTTACATTTTTTTGTTATTTTTTATCCAGCAAATCTTACTGCTACATTTGGACTTTGGAGATTCTAATTCTAACCAAATGACTGTTAACTTCTGCCATCTGTTCAGATGGGTATATAAACTTGGGCTTTAGTTTTATGTAAATTCCGATAGATGGTACTAGTAGCAGTACCTTTGATGGTTGGGATCATAGATAATACCATGAAGCTAGTAGGATAATACACTATATGGTTGGGATCATGTTGGGATGTTGGGATGATGATAGGATGACCACATAGATAGAACATCAGCAGTCAAAAGGCGTCCACTGCTGAACAAGAAGCACGTTCGAAGGGAGGGGTTCGCCCACGCTTGGCAGGCATTGGGGATGCCAGTAGGTATATACATATATTAACTACCACCAGGCCTTTTATTGTCCTTTCGGAGTCACTGGACGTTCGGAGTGTGGGCCCTAGGACGTCCATTGGACGGACGTCCAGCCGCGGGGATGCGACAGCCGCGGGGGTTTTAGTGGGTAAGAATCCCAGCTCCGGGGACCTTTGGAAGGTTTCTCCCGCTTAAAACAGGCCTTTTAATGACACTTCTTTTTTGGGGACACACGCTAATTCTCGAAACTTACTTTATGTCTATTAATTTCTTTTTCAGTTTTTATAGCAATTTTTCGATATTTTAGAAATTTCCTTTGGGGGCACCGCGTGCCCCCATAAAAAAGCCCTGCCTACCACCTATGGTATGTAATTCAATAGAAAGACGCGAGAACTCGTATGGCCAAGCGTGATGTTAACTTTTTTTTTGTTGTAGTAGTACTACTGTTGGCCGCAGATGGCCATGACAGTTTCACTGGGGCGAGCGCTCCAGCCAGAAGGGTTGGGGTAGCGACTTTTTTTTTTCTTTTTGACGCGGGGGAAATCTTCCAAAGATCCCCGGGAGCTGTGGGGCTCGACCGGGGTATGTGGGATTCTTACCAACTAAAACCCCCGCGGCTGTCGCATCGGCACATGAGAGGGGGGACCCCAGGGCTCTCCGGTGGGATCTGCACCAGGAGCCCCTCAGTGCCTTGCCTTTGAGCCCGCTGCCGGGGAGCGCATTGTAGCCCCCTGGGAACCAGTCACGGTGCTCACGGGGACGGGGGTCGCACCCCGCCGCCGTCCTCCTCGGAGTCGACGCCGTACTCAATGGACGTTCTAAGACCCCACACTCCAAACGTCCAGCGACTCCGAAGGTTGCCCGTTTCTTATAGCCCCGGGCTCAGGGCTGGGGAGCGAGACGTTGGACGACCGCTTGTGGCGGCCTGCGCCTTCGTCGCCGAGCAGGATCAGCGCGTTCGCGTTCCCGCTGTGCGGCCTCCTTTTGGGACATGACAGTCTCACAGAAGGCGGCCATCGCTCCCCACGCCGCATCCATGGGCAGCGTAGTGTCGGCTATGCTAGAGGTTCGATCCGATGACTGTGACCAAGTCTCGACGCTCCAACGACCACGCGGGACATGCCTCTAGCGTGTGTTGGGCGGAGTCAGACTGGTCGCAGTGGAAGCATCTCGCCGCTTCACGTCCGATCTTATGCAGATAATCACCGAAACAACCGTGACCGGTGATTATCTGCGTAAGCCTATAGGTGAATCGTCCGCTCCGTCGCTGTATCCAGGCTTCGAGATGCGGCAGGAATGCCTCAACGACGCGTTTGCGCGCTATGTGCTCCTGCTGGAGCCGCTCGCGCCACGTCGCGAGAGCGATGTGTCGTTCCTGTCGCTTTATGGATTCGAGCGCCACCGGCTCGCCTCCGCCACTCTGACGAGCGATGCGGATCCGGTCATAGACCCTCGCATACATGCCCGCTAGGATGTCTAAAGGCGGAAAGCGTGCCAGTATGGTCGCCGCCTCAAAGGACATCGTTCGGTATCCTCGTGCAATCCGCAGTGCCATCCTCCGCTGGACACTGTAGATTTTCGTTCTACAGCGTCTAATGGCCAGCCTCGGCGCCCCGTTGGGGTAGCGACTAGCACAAGGGCACTTCAGGGAGGCACGGCCTCGGCTTGGGCTGCCGCTTAGAGAAAAAATTAGTTTACCACCGATTCACAACGTGCCCCCAAGTGATGTTAACATGATAAGACGGCGGTAGCGATGAGAAGTATCCACAGATAAAGATTTATATAGCTAACCCAAGTATCACGATTTGTATTGAAACCAAGCGTGCCGACTTTTCAACGCTTTCTGTGACGTCACGGCCGAAATTTAGTGACGAGAAATCCAAACTCATTAAAAGACACCGAAGCCACCGACCGGCCGCAAGGCTGCAACAGACGCGCGCGACTGCAAGTTAGCGGCGACCAACCCCGACGTTTCGTCGGGGTTCGGACACGCGAAGTACTTGCATTTGCGTTATCTATATCTGTAGAAGTATCCAATTCCAACCAAGGGCGCCTGCACACTTTCCAACCGGCACTCGGGGCACACGCACGTTTTCCACCCGGGACGCCTGCGCCTGTGTGCTTCGTACTCGGTCCCCGCGCTTCCCACCCGTGGTGCCTTGTGAGCAGAGAATACAGCACACTCCCGCGGTCGCATCCACCGAGCAGATCTCTCTCGCGTTGCACGGCCTTCTTTTGAGATATGAGGGACGGGGCACTTTAAGGCGAAGAGGTCGTGTCTAAGAGTACCTACTGCTGAAGCGTGTGCTGTGCGGAATTTCGGCCCAATAGGCAAGCGTCACCATTTGCAAGTTTTGATTGTAATAATGGTATGGCTCGTAGGAAGAGCTATAATACGCATATAAACGAAAACAACGAAACTCCCAAAAAAAATACTTTTTTACTATTGTTATGGTGTGTTTAATACATTAAAAATGAAACATCATACGAATTTAAATAATTTATTCACGATAAGTGGTCACAGCGTCCTACACGAGCAACGTAACCCGTCGTCCGTCGTAAGGCACTAATTAAGAAACGGACGCACCGTATTGTAATCACTACATACAAACAAAACACAATTCATACGGGTAGGTACTAACCTTGTACCTCTAGCATGACTTTTAATATGATGTACTACCGCGGACACGAACGGTGTACCGGTTTTCAATCAAAATAGTTTGAACGACAATTATTTTGGGCCAGCTCGTGCAAGCGATTATCGTCCTAAAGGTGATACACCGCTTGTGACCGCGAGAGTACGAACAGTAAGTATAAACTCATCTGAGAAGCAACAATGTCGCTACTATTATGCTAATCCGTCAAAGTACCTAATCGTAAAATGTTTCTATTTTCAGACCACAGAAGTTGGCACAATCGAGCTGTGAGCGATATCTCACTAACCTGTACTTACTGCCGCACTCACAGACATCAGTTAACTTTAATCGCAATTAAGTCATTTTTTGTAATCTATTTATTTCGTTTCTCCGAGTCTCTTATGATTATCTTACAGTTTTACAGTTTTTTTCTTCAGATTATTGATATACGAGTATCTATTCACTGTCCGCGTAGTAATATTTGGCTGCAAAAGTCTAATCCATTTACAAAATATGACTTAATCATAATTAACTATAATTGACGTTTGTAGATTCGGCAGTTAATAGCGGTTTTTAAATTAAGTTTCCAATAAATGCCGCTAGAGGCACTGGTGTGAAATGTATGAAATAAAGTCACTTCGCACGGGGTGGCACCAAAGTTTATAATGCAAACTCATACAAGGGCACAGCGTCCTTTAGGTGTTTCAATGCGACCAATGTAATGCATCACCGATGAAGCACACTTGGTTAAGTCACTTCTTACCACAGGGTAACTTCTGTTTTAAACGAAAATACATAATGGTGTTGAATCTACACCATAATGTATTTTCGTTTAAAACATAATAATAATAATATCTTGGGACAATCCATACACGGTCATCTGATCCCAAACTAGGCAGAGCCTGTACTATGGAAACCAGACAACTGATACTAATACTTATATACATTTTTTTTGTAAATACATACATAAATAGATAAATAACACCCAGACACTTGGTGGGAATCTAACCCACGACCCATCGGTTAGCGGACAGGGTCTCTAACCACTAGACCAACGGGCCCGTCAATAATGTACACTGTAGATTATCAAAATTTCGAATCTTATCTAATTTTTACCCGACTACAGAACGGAGGGAGGGTTATGATTTTAACAAGAATGTATGTATGTATGTTCATCTGTTCGCCGCATATCTTCTAATCTACTTAACATAATTTGACAAGTAGGGTGTCGTTAAAAGCGTCTTGATTGTCCGCTGGTTATAGGCTATATAATATCACATTATTAGACTGCGATTTTATCCGTAGTCGGGTTTTAGTTTTTAAAACTTATTACTTGTTTTATTCTACTTTTGGAATGACTGGAAGACGAGGCGAGAATTGGGCTCAGTGGCGTGCCTTCGGAGTGACTTATGTTTAGCAGTGGACTGATTATGTTGACAGGATACCAGCGCCAATCAGCGACTTAACGACATTGGGTTCCAGAGTAAGCCTACATTTGTATACATATACATATTTTTCCCACCACACGTATTCTTATTAATTAGCGAAGTAAAGATGGACATTGTTTTGTTTAGATGGTGCCAGCCTTTGGTACTCAAGCAAAATCTTCAACGTTACACTTTAATGTTACGGTCATTGCCCCTAGCATAAGCTTGCAAACTAAACCACCTTCTTATATTTCACACATTTCACACCTGCATCAGTAGCTGAATTTATTGAAATCGTGAGAAATGTATCGGATTCACAACTCTATCTAACAGAGTATTTTTCTGCCCAAAATCATATTAGGTGTACGTGTCAGCACGCACCTTATCACTACAAAAATATAATACTTAATATTTATACAATACTGTTCTAAAGAATAGGGAACACGTAAAATATCCCTAACTTATGTGCAAACTAATAAAATAATCAATTAATTTGAACCCAACATAGATATGTATTTATTTCATGATATATACAATGACTGAAATTCAACCTTATTTCAAATAAATTTAAAAGCGATTGCAAATTTCTTTGCACCTCAATTTCACATTATCGTGCCTCCATATTCAACTTGACGTGGCAGCAAAATATCTAACACCCGTATTCACATTCAATACTCTATGGACCGGCATTAAGCTTATAAATTGTCTAAAGTATTGAAACTGACTTTCCAATCACAGAAAATGGTCCATCGAATCGAGTCTTATTTGTGAGTATTCACACACGTATTCATATTGAATACGGGTGTATACTCGTATTCATTGCATTCGCAAATAGTGTTTACGACCGCAAAATGATACTGCTATCGCTATTAAAGTAATTTGAAACGCAGTGTAGGAATAATATGAATTACATTTGGTTCTTTTAGGAATGGTAGTATATCTAAAACTAAAGAAATTACTAAAGTATTGTCTTAATACTGATTTTCTGTAATTTTAGTCATAAGAGTATCGTGTTACGCAAAAATATTATTACAATTATTATTTTGGCAACGGAATTTATTTTAACTTGTACAATAACTCACGGTACACAAACAATAAATAATAATTCTAAATAGCTAGTTATATCAATAATGTGATAATAACAATGCAGCTGAACATTTACATATTATGTAAGAAAACAATTATTGTTATTTGGTGAAAAATTAATATTGTCTCATTCAGACTTAAAGAGAGAACAGATGCCACAAATTGTAATTGTATAACTTCTCGTGAATCAAACAGTCCGTTTCTAGATGTGAGTCGGAGTTATTAAAGCCTGCCACGGTTCATGTTTGTTACACTACTTTGGTACAACATAGGGGAGGGAGGGGGAATGGCATTCACTTAAGGAAAATACGCTGTATTTTTCAAAATATTGATTTTACTTCAAAACTTAAAAAAATTACATGTTCTTTACCCATTCAGCAATGAACATTTTAACACCAAACGTATTTATCCTTGACTTATAAGCTGTTTAAAAAAGAACAGGTTTGACCGCCTTTGCCCCTGACTTTGGGTAATGCCACTCAGGCTAAGGGGTAATGACGATCACATATGTTTTTTTTTGGAAAAATATCTAGTAAGATCCATTTAAATTACAGTGCTAAGCGTGAAATCAACCTTAAATAATCATTTGTCTAGTGTAGGATAGGCTACTCCCAGAAAACTTAATCTACGTCTAGTAAGAGCGTCGCAGCCAAACAGTATAGACCAATTGGAAAAATTGGAAAATTAGATCAGCGCTGCCGTATACGGAGAAGCACACTTTACGGTTACATGCCGCCAGATGACTGCCCGTACGCATCGCTGCCTGTTATAAGTCCTCAAGCCCCGCACTTGAAGCGCCGCCGCGCCGTGGCATTTTCCTATCTACCATTTTGACAAGGTTACAGAGGTGAGCGCGTTACCCAGTGAGCGCTATTCCCCCTGCTTACCCTACATACTTTAAAAAATACTTTCACTCTGAGAAAATACTCAAATGATACATAGTTACAAAGACATAGCATAAAAGTATCAATAAAGGTCCGTATTTGATCAAAACATAACAGAGAGAGAGAAGTTGTTGGGCATCAATACAATTATTGTCGCTCATAAATTTGCGGCAACTTTTCCCACGTATCAATTGGTGTATCTTGTTAATAGTACTTTAAAGTACCAAACTATCAATAGCATATCCAATGGCCAATGGCCAGCCAAAGAAAATTGCACCTTATTGAACACTACCAATTTGTCTTTGGCTGGTCATCGGTCAGCCATCACTCTTGTATTCATACATTTATTGTTTCGCTTTTGACCTTGTAAAGAAAATCAGGATATATACTAATCTGTAAAATGAAATGTAATTATGAAAGAGTTAATTCATCAACAATATGCCTAGTATAACGATACTCAAAGTAAAAGATGTTAACCACTATTTCGAAGTAATGCAAAACCTAGGAACAGAGAGTACTATCGATAACACTAATTAGAGATAAGTCTAGCTATGAAAAATAACAGTAACAACATTAAAAACAAACATCTTCTGCACAATGGGAATAAATATTCACGCGGAAATAGATTGAGTGATTGAGATTTTGATATGAAAAGTGTATTTAGTTAACATTGTTTTAAAATCATACAAATCAACAGACATAATATACGTGGTATGGTTTAATCAGTGGAAGATAAATAAACAATCATGGTTGAATCAGTAAATACACAAATACATCAATTGTAAAATGACATTGGAAAGACTAGTTCCCTTCTTTGTGGTCCTACTGAAATTTTAACTATCTTAAAAATAAATATAATGTATTTAGATATAACGTTATTACTTCTATTTGAAACTGGAATGCCATAAATGTATTATTTGGGGCTAACATAGAAACAAGTGTTAGGCCGGGAATACAAATTGAATGCGATTTGACAACCGATCTAAATCATAGGCGGAGGCAAGGTTTCGGCCAGAATTATATTAGAGTGCAGTGGCTTCAATAAACAGACTTTCCGCGACGATCTCCGGCTATTTACAAAGCAGGTATTATGATAAAAATATTTGGTAACCCTAATCGGTGTTTACAAGATCAGGGAACACTGGCACCGCTGCAAGGCGTGATGTTCTATCGACAGCTTAATATACTTCTACCCGAAACCATATACATACATCACACTGGACTTAAAAAAAGAATAATAGCGGCATTAAGAAAATCGTTTACTTTGATACATATTTCCCCCGTTCTTCCATTGCTTATTTTGAAACGTAATAAAATTAAGAAATTAACTTATACTATGAACTTGTATCAATCAATGCACTGACTATCCTGATGGAGATGAGAGGAAACTTAAAGCACTGCTGTAAATTTTGTTTGTATGTATCTTTGGTGTTGCTAGTGTCATATAATCAGTAGGTCTAGTACGTATTTGGAAGTTAACGAAAACGATAAAACCTAGATTTTCTTCACACATTTCACACCAGCGCCTCTAGCGGTAACTATCAAAAACGAGTTAAATGTACGAAATAAAAGTGACAGTTTGATCGTTTTCGGTAACTGTCAAAACTCGTACTAGATCCACGGATTAGTCAATAGTTTAAAATTGTATCTATAGTGATATTGAGTTAGTTGCGCCACAATTACAATTCCTAATGTGCTTATAAAATATTGAGATCATTATATTTAGCAATACCCAAATCCTATTAAAATACGGCATATACCTACATAACTACAATTTCGATATTTTTTATTAACTTTGGTCGCAAATTGCCATCAAAGCCAGTACAGAAGAATGTTCACATGCATAATTTAAAACTGTTTTTCAAGTCAATTGGCAGAATGTATAACTTAGTATTTTACATACAAGTATTATTCCAATCAGTAGTATTCGACCGTTAGGGGCGTAATTAGAAACGGACTTCAATTTACAACAATATGAGAATTAGGTGTATATGACACCTTTTTTTTATGTTATCCTCATCCAAGAAACGTCAATAAAGAATCTCATGATTCTGGACTACTACGATCTGATAATAATTTCGTCTTTTCGGCACTGTTAGCGATCATAGACTCTGAACGGATATTGATAATTTTAAAATGGCTACACTGAATGACAGTATACGGCTGTTAGAGCCATAAAGCTATAGGGGTAAAAAGTGGAGACAACACTCCAAATATTGCAATGAGGACGAAGACATATACTACATTTTAGCGAGATGTATTCGCAACGAAAGTCTGACATCAATCTTAGAGACTGGTCGTCTGTAGAGTGATGGCAATACTTAGGATGGTAAAATTTACTCTGAGTCATGCAATAAGACTGTCACAGACCTAGCTTTTATAAATTATAGCTAGGCATATTACGATATATTTTCTATACTCTACATTTTCGAGCAACCGCAAACTTAGCAAAGATATATATTTCTGTGATCTATGTCATAATACTGTATATTAATATATACCATAGCTAGATCTGTGACGAACTTGAAGAATTATAGAGTTCAAATTTACAACAACAATTCAGTGTATCTATGTTGGATTAGTTTATTTTTTCATTTGAGAGAAAATAATAAATAAAATATTCGAGAGAAGATATTGTATATTTTATTACAGAGCGTCATATTAGCATATGCGAATAAACTCTCTAAATAAAGAATTTAAAAAAAAAACACTTCAAACTCTTCGTCCCATTGTGTCTGTGGACCAAAGTTTCTTTCTATTAGGGTAGCCATGACTTCGGACCACAAAGAAAACGGGACAGCGATGTAGGCGATGGCTTCAAATATCTTTTTGGAGTGCTGTCTCCACTTTAAGCCCTAGCTTCATGGGGAGCATACTGTAATCTCACATAAAAAACAATGTAATAATGGAGTAATCTTTGGTAAAGATAATCAAGTCCAGCAGATAGTCTTTAAATTGCTGTGTCCGATACTTCATTTTTATGGCATCCATGAGACTCTGCCAGTGGCGACCATACGACCCATATGCTTCTAACGTTATTTTGTCAGAAGGCCATGTTTCACAAAGGGGGCACCGGCACCGCTGGGTCAAAATAGTAGTAGTCGACTAGAAAAGTATTCTCTTTACAGAAAATCACAGGCACAAGACGCCACCTCCGACTGGCGTTGTGCTCTACTGCCGCACTTAAAAATGTTAATTAGAGTTAATGATCATTAATCCCGTTTTTGTAATCTGATTTTTTTTCGACACTCACAATCAATTAATCCATTATACTTTTGTACTCAATGGAAAATAAGCAAAAACGGCTCTGTCATTTTTTTTAACAATCCTTTTTTGTCCCACTGATGGGAACGGGCTAATGTTTATGATCATCTGAGTATTGGTATGTGACGTCACTAGACATACATCTATTATTAGAGCGTTTGTGATCACGTGACCGAATTCGTAACCCGTATTTTAATATGTGTTTTACTGAAACATCTTACATTATTTATAAAGTTTTTATTAAACAATACTTTTAAACTCAAATGACGTATCGACTGCGATTTTCTGTAAGAAAGAATTACTCGCCGAGACACGCCACTCAAATTTTGCAGTCAATCAATTTTATGACTTATCTCTCTTAAAATACAGTATAAAATTGAACGTCCTTATGAGAAGCTGTCCTGCTCGCACTCGTCCCAGCTGTCGCACTCGTACTGATCGCAGTCGTAGTCGATGTCGCAGGCGGCGTGCCCGGTCGCGTCTGAACTGATGTCAGTCAGAGCCGCCTCCGATACAGGCTTCGATGATATGTCTAATATCTGGAGGAACGGTATTTTGTCATTTATGAGTATCAGCCAAAAACTAGATAAAAATACCAGCCCTTGTTTATGTTCCACTGTTGGGCATGGGCCTCCCCTCAAGATGAGGGGGGCTTAGGCCGTAGTCCATCACGCTGACAAGTGCGGGTTGTCAGACTTCACACGTCATCTGAAAGCTAGTTCTGCTTTCTCCGACATGCAGATTTCCTCACGATGTATTCCTTCACCGAAAGCTATTAACAATCGCACAAAGACTATTCGCACATGATTAATTAAAGAAATCAGAGGTGTGACCCAGGGTTCGAACCTGCGCACCTTGTTTCCAAGCCAAGCGCTCGCCCACTGAGCTGTTACCGCTTACACTCAATATAGTAGTCCCACTTTGAAATTTTGATGACCCGACTCCCATTAAAAAAACTAAAAGGAATAATATATTTGCGAAAAAAATAAATATAACGCACATGACGTGCGGCATTAAATATTTGAAAACTGCAAAAGAAGATGACATCGCATTAGGTTCGAACTGCCGAATCTACAAACGACAATTATAGTCAATGACATAGTAATCAAGTTATTTGATGCCCATGCTCCAGTTAGAAAGGTGAAATTGAAACGACCACCAGCTCCTTGGATGAACAGAGGTATTCGTATGGCGATGAGGCGTAGGAACCGAGCTTTTCGCAAGTTCAAAAAATATCGCACTGATGAAAATTGGATTTTGTTCAAGCATGCTAGGAATCGGTGTAACAAGATGATACGTGATGCTAAACGTCGCAATATTCTCAATAACATTTCTTCATCTTCTTCTTCTGATGAAGTCTAGAAATTCTTAAACACTTTGGGTGTTGGCAAAACTTGCAAATCTGATTTTCCTAAGATAATAAGTTTGGACGATCTGAACCTCCATTTTACTTCTACTTCTTTGCTTGATAGTCGAATTATTAATCAAACAATTACTTATATTGAGAGTTTAGAACGTCCTGCTATTTCTCCCTTTCTTTTCGTTCCAATTGATTCTGAGAGTACCAAAAAGGTTATCCTCTCTATTAAATCTAAAGCGATGGGCTGTGATAACATCAACCGCTTCATGATTACATCCTTGTTAGACTATTTACTCGTTCCTATTACTCACATTATTAACTTTTCCCTCACGTCTGGTGAATTCCCATCTTTATGGCGTAAAGCCACCCTTACCTAAGATTTCATGCCCTTCACTCCCCAGTCACTTTCGTCCTATATCTATCTTACTTTTCTTGTCTAAAGTTCTTGAAGCTTGTGTACTTAAGCAATTCTCGTCCTTCATTAACGTTCACTCCTTAATCAATCCACTTCAATCTGGTTTTAGATCAGGTCATAGTACAGTTTCTGCCCTCCTTAAAGTGACGGATGACATTAGAGTGGGTATGGAGAATACAAAAGTCACTGTGCTCGTGTTAATAGACTTTTCTAATGCTTTCAATTCTGTCTGTCATGATATCCTATTAGCTATCCTTTCCTATCTTATGGTCTCTCCTGATGCACTGGGTTGGTTTTCTTCTTATCTTCGGGATCGTCAGCAATCGGTGCTGGTTGACGAGGTTTTCTCCAATTGGAGGTCAATGGTTGCTGGTGTCCCTCAAGGTGGTATACTATCTCCTCTTCTGTTTTCTGTCTTTATTGATCTCTTAATTCCGGTACTTCAGTGTTCGTATCATCTTTATGCTGATGACTTGCAATTATATTCCATGCTCGTGTAGATAATCTGTCGGAAGCCGTCAGCCAGTTAAACTGTGACTTGAATGCTATTCAAAGTTGGGCTGATAAATTTGGTGTGGCGGTAAATCCAGATAAATGCCAAGCGATTATAGTATCTCTAGAATCTTGAGCAGGGTGGACGTTTCAAATTTGCCTCCGCTTGAGTATAACGGGACCAGAATTAATTTCAGCTCCAAAGTTAAATACCTCGGTCTATTCATAGATAATACTCTCTGTTGGCAAGATCAAGTGAGCAATGTAAGTCAAAAAGTTATTGGGTCCTTGCGGTATCTCGAACGTTTAAAGAATTTTCTTCCACCTAGTATCAAAACAATGCTTGTACAATCCTTAATTTTTCCACTCATCGACTATGGTGATGTGTGTGACTAGACAGGCTTTTAAACAATTGCATTCGTTTTGTTTATAATTTACGTAAATATGATCATGTTTCAGAGTACAGATTACAACTCAAGTGGCTGAATATTCGGCAGCGCAGAATTTTTAGAGCTTTAACTAATTTATTTTCTTTTCTTCATTGTCCCTCTCCCCCTGCGTATCTGTCCTCACATTTTCAATATTTATCTTCTTCTCATAATAAACACCTTCGCTCTTCTAACAACCTTCTTCTGCATTGCCCCTTTCATCGATCTGATTTTCTCCACTCGTCTTATCATATTCAGGCTATACTCCTTTGGAATGCGCTCCCTCAGGACATTAGGATGGCTAAAACGTTGTTTTATTTTAAAAAAAAATTGCGGGATCATATTGATAAGACACCTATGGAATCTTTTCAACACTAGTCTTTATATTTATATATACACACATCAAAAGTGTCTAGGGATCAAGCATTTTTAAGCGGATTTCTTGAGATTGAGATGTGGCTTTGTAATAAATTTATGATTTTATAAATTTATATGGATCCTTTTTGGTGCATTTCATAATTTGAATCAGGAACTGTGAATCAAATTCGAGTAAAAGATGAAAATCAGCTGTCAATATTTTCCCTATAAAAACATACAACGCATTGAAGACATTATTAGTGCTACTGTTTCCCTACTACTGATTAAAACCAACGTTATTATGGAGCGGCGACGTCATTTAAGCAGGGAAGAAATGCTCAGAGCCGTGGGAATGATAGAAGCTGGTTCCCGGCAACGTACTGTGGCTTTAGCTCTGAATACAAGTCAGAGTGTTATCAGTCGACTTTGGACACGTTACCGAAGCACTGGTACCGTGGCTGAGCGCCATGGAGGACGGTATCGCTGCACCACACGGAGACAAGACCGATATATTCAAATCTTAACTCGAAGAGCTCCAACAATAACTGCCATGATGTTAGCCGTGAGGCTTCATCACTCTTCAGGGAACTTAATTAGCGACCAAACAGTCAGAAACCGCTTGCATGAAGTGAACCTTCATTCCCGAAGACCGCTACGGGTACCACCTATAGCAATGCACAATCGTAGGATTCGATATCAATGGGCTCTTGAACACAGAAATTGGGCAGAAGAACAATGGCGTTTCGTGTGCTTTTCTGATGAGTCTCGTTTTGGTATGAGACCGGATACAAGACGTATACGACACTGGAGAACCCCTGGACGCCAACAGCGATTAAAATCCTGCCAGGAAGTCCATCCTTATAGTGGTGGAACCATCATGGTATGGGCGGGTATTTGGATCGGCGGAAGAACTGAGTTGATTTGGATCAGAGGCAACCTCAACGCTCAAATTTATGCTGAGACGATTGTATCAGACGTCATCGTTCCTCTACAAGTGCAAATCGGTCCCTTATTTCAGTTAATGCATGATAATGCACGACCGCACACCGCAAGAGTTGTAAGACAGACTCTCGCCGCAGCTAACATCAATGTCCTGCCCTGGCCTGCTCAGTCGCCAGACTTGAACCCGATTGAGCATGCATGGGATATGCTACAGAGAAGAGCTCTGCCGAATATGGAGGGTATCCAGTCGCAAGAAGACCTTTTTTTGTTGTTGCAACGAACATGGGCGGCCATTCCACAGCGTGATTTGGATGAACTCATTTTGAGTATGCCAAACCGATGTTCGTGTGTTGTTAGTGTTCGCGGTAGAAACACGGATTATTAATTGTTTAAGTTACCCAATAAAATTTTAAAGAAAACTGTTATTTCAGTCTTTTTTTCGAACTTTTGTGTTAGTGGTTCAAATGTCAAAAATCCCTTTATTAGGAAAATGGCAAATTTCTTTATTAATGCAAAGGTGACTTGGTTTATCGTTACTGTGACAAACGAAAACACTTTATTTGATGAATCCTTAAAGAAAATTTTAATTAATATCAATCAGGAGAAAAGTTATTGCAAAAATATATGTTGATCCCTAGACACTTTTGATGTGTGTATATATATGTATATATTATTTTTGGAAGTATATATATATTTATATTATTTTATCTTGATATAATTTTTTTTATATATTTAGTCTATAGTATTTATAGTTATAAATTTTTGTAATTATTATTATCTTAGCTTTCAATTTTTATGTTTGTTATATTCCTATACTTTCTTTTTTTCTTTTTTTGTTGCACCCACCTTGTACCCTCTCTGTACCACCCTAAGGTAGACTGGCAGAAAATGCCTAAGGCATTAAGTCCGCCTATGTACAAAATTTGTGCATGAAGAATGAAATAAGTAAATAAATAAATAGTTAATGATCAATAATCCATTTTTGAGATCGGATTATTTCGACACTCGAAGCCAATTAATACTCAATACTCTGATAGTGATTAGAGGTGTCAATAATATAATAATATAATATTGAATAATCGAAAATAGTTAATTACCTTTTTTCCCCATGTAATTTTTTCCTTTTGTTCCGCCTCAACTCTAGACTCAAATGGTAGTTTTTATTTTCTTTAAAGCAAGCTTCCTACATTTAAGTGGTAGTTTTTATTTTAGAATAGAATAGAAATAAATTTATTTAACGACATAAAATTACAATTGGTAGATAGGTACCATCGATATAATATACTAAGTAGACTAGATAAACATTCACTAACAAAATGACATCTAAAATGTGGTCACGGAGGTTGCAAACTTATCTGTGCTGGTGGCGGAAACGTGAACTAACGGTGTTATTATGATAAACGACGTGTAGTGTGACAGTTTCATATAGACAGTAGCGACATTACTATCGGCAAAAATAATTTTGTCAGGATGTGGCTTGTAAAGAAATAGCGACACAAGGGCGCTATTTCTCGCTACCACTTTTTGAACCGTGACACGAAATCTAGTTAATATATTATATCGATGCAATCAGTCGTTAAAAATGAGACCACTCAGCATTTTGCCGTGACACCTATTTGGCATCACGACGCTGGTTAGTTTCATTAAAAAAGTTTGCATGCAAAAAAAGTTTCTTTCTATAATTACAAAATATGGAGACTTTAATGTATATTATCTGCATATATTTGCGAACAAAATTCAATTCAAAATTCAAATTATTTATTTCAAATAGGCTTAACGCTAGCACTTTTGAACAGTCAATTTTTTAAAAGCTACCACCGGATCACAACGCGGCCTCAACTGAGAAGATCCGGCAAGAAACTCAGCGGGCTTGTAATTTTTTCACATTTCTTTTTAAACAAAATTTGTATTGTTACAATTAGATCAGCACCAGCGACAGTGTGTCCTGCCGTTCAAAAGATCAAATAAAATAAAAAATACAACGAAAGTACAACAAACTAAATTGCCAAAGGGATAGTAGTCGGACCAGTCCCTCCAAGCAGCACCCGCGCACGAGTTGACTCGAGCAGCAGCCATCACTCCCCTCAACCATATTGGAGGGAAGGGGGTGACACGACACACGAAGCCGCCACAAGCAAAGACTTTTCGACAGCGAGCATGACCGATCCAAAATCATCAATCAATCAACAATAAATGATTTGATTCGATTTAATTCATAAACGGCTCCGACAGTTGAAATAAAAGTGAGCTTGGTCATACATGGAGGTAATGCCGCCAGCCGCCAGGTATTCCCTCCCAGTGCGGCGACAACTTGGAGGAAGTTTTTTACCTAGTTTAAGTAAGTATA
This sequence comes from Furcula furcula, assembly GCA_911728495.1. NCBI lineage: Eukaryota > Metazoa > Arthropoda > Insecta > Lepidoptera > Notodontidae > Furcula > Furcula furcula. Next base: position 8,110,079 of record OU452244.1, on the reverse strand, counting down.
TTTATATTGTATATTTAGTTTTAATAAACTCTCGAAATAAATAGATTTTCAATAGTGATCTAATGATGTTGATAAGTGCCATCATATCCGTTTGACAAGAAAAAAGAATGTTGCACCCATCCGTGCAGCAGTAATGTATTAAGGTGTATAGCTCACGTCTGCGGAGGAGCGAAGGCTGTAGTTGTCGGAGTGCGCGTGGCTGTCGGCGGAGCGAGGCGCGGGCGCGCGAGCCTCGCCCGCGCCCGCCGCCGCTCGTGACTTGTCCCACACCGCGCACGCCTCTGAACATTTGGACCGCTCTAACACGCATAAAATATACATGAATGTGTGCAACTACAACGAACTATTCTACAAACGTATCAGACAAAAACTACTTGTGCAAGGAACCGTCCAGGTAGATACCACCGTAGTGTGTAAACATTGCTGTGTTCCGGCGTGAAGGGCACTGTAGCTGGTGAAATTACCGGAAACAACGACTTAATATTTAATACCTAGGGGTCGGCAACGCGCTAGGGATTCTTCAGGTGTTGCTAGCGTCTATAGGCTGCGGTCGACGAGCCACACGCTTGCTTGCCACCTTGATTGTATGAAAAAAAAAACCCTTTAGGAAGGAGGGGTTTGCCATAATCCCTACGCTTGGCAGGCGTCTTGGGGATCGCCGTGTATCGGTAGGTAATCCAATAGAAATACGCTGCTGCCAATCTTCTTGTTTTCCCTTAGTCATACAATATATTCGACTATAATTTATGAGGATAAATAATAGAGTGCTAAATTCATATTTAAAAACAAAATTAAGTTAGGGTGTCGAGGTTTTCACGTCAATACATTACACTCTGTATATCTACGTACCTTTAACGAGTGGATCCGCCATGGAAACAGGTGAACCGCTTCGAGGCGAGCCCAGACTGCCACTGTAGTACATCTCTGGATTGGCCTCGTGCCGGTCTAAACACAGAGACATAAATTAAATTACTCGTTCAAAACGCATACTCACGCAAAAGATCATAGGTTTGATTTCAGCCAGGACAAAAATGTGTGTTTGTCTTGTGTTGTATCGGCTGTGTCAAATTCAAAGTCAAAAATAGTTTATTTCAAATAGGCTTAACGCTAACACTTTTGAAAGGTCATGTTTTTTTTTAAAAAAAAAGCTACCACCGTATCACAACGCGGCCTCAACTCAGCGGGCTTGTCATTTTTTCACTTTTTGAAGTGAAACTTCTTATGCGACTTCCAACGTTTAACGCTACCATGGAGGGGGTATGAAAGCTCACACGTGACGCAGTCATTCAGTCTTCAGTCATTCCGTCATTCTGAATTGTCATTCAGTGTCAATCAGTGTCGTTCAGTGTCATTCTGTGTCGTTCAGTGTCATTTCAGTGTCGTTCAGCGTCGTTCAGCGTCGTTCAGTGTCGTTCAATGTCGTTCAGCGTCGTTCAGTGTCGTTCAATGTCGTTCAGCGTCGTTCAGTGTCGTTCAATGTCGTTCAGTGTCGTTCAGTCGCGGGGAGGTGGAAAAGAAAGAAACAGAGCGAGAATGAAGTTTCACTTCTTCCGCGCGGAGGGACTCCATACACGCACTTTTTTTTTTAAACAGCGTGTTATGTTACTATTAGATCAGAGCGACAGTGTGTCTTGCCGTTCAAAAGATCAAATAAGACAGAAAAAAAAATACGACAAAAGTGCAACAAACTAAACGGGCAAAGGGATAGTAGTCGGACCAGTCCCCCCAAGCAGCGCCCGCGCACGAGTTGACTCGAGCAGCAACCATGTAGTTGCCATATTACATGCTATACAGAACTCATTGATACATCGTTACAATTACCCGGGTCTAACCATCTAACTCGTAACTTTAAACGGCACCCGTTTAAACACGATCAGAACTGGCCATGGACGACACAATTACATGCTTCATAGATTCAGTAATTTTTGAGACCAAACCATGGAGAATTGGACCATCGCTGTTATTTACTCTCATACTCGGAGCCCCCTACAGATCTACTTCATCTTACTCCTGCCTGAAGCAGTCACCTGGTGGTTTTACTAGGTGGTATGTTCCTTGTGTAAGGAACCGTCCAGGTAGGTACCACCGCAGTGTCAGATATTCTGCCGCCAAGCAGCAGTGTGTAATCATTGCTGTGTACCGGCTTGAAGGGCAACTTAGCTGGTAAAATGACCGGACACAAAGACTTAATATCCAATGTCTTAAGGGTCGGCAACGCGTTAGCGATTCTTCTGGTGTTGTTAGCGTCTATAGGCTGCGGTGACTGTTTACCATCAGGCGGGCCGCACGCTTGCTTGCCACCTTGGTAGTATAAAAAAAAATCTTCTTGGGAACCCTGGATAATGTCATTTAATCTGACATATACATAATCTTAATTTTATATTATTTGTTGAATTAGATGCCCATTCTATAATAAATGAATAGTAAGTACATGCTTAGCTTTGCTCGTGATCGGATGAGATCATTTATTCATTAAATCTATCGGTAATGTATGTAACACTAATTAACATAATTATCATTATTATTATAAGCCAGAAGTCGTCCTCTACTGAACAAAGCAAGACCACCCCCCCCCTTATAGGGAGGGGTGGGCAATCCCACGCTTGGCATGCGTCTTGGGGACCGCAGTATAGGTAATAGTAGTCCAACAAAAAGACGCTGCTGCCCGTCTTCTTGTTTTACCTTAGTTGCCTCGTACGACATTAAACCAAGGGGGATGCTATCCTTACCCGGAGACCTCATCAAGTGCGAGTAAATAATCATGTTGGTAATAGGTAATTCCTTACACAAAAATGTTTTTTTTTAATATTATTACCGCAATCAACAATCTCGTGGAACAGGTAATTAGTAATGGCGACTGGCTGCCTGATCCAGGCGTGCGCCATGAGCTGGCCGACCGAGCACCTGGTCGCAGGCTCCTTGCACAGCATCCAGCGGAGCAACTGCTCCAGGTCTGGGGGAGACGAGGTTGTACCGGTTATCCCGGAAATAGCAGATCACACAGAGAGGTAGAATGTTACGTCCTAAAAAATCGACATACCCCGCAAAAAAAATATTCTTTTTTTTTTACCGTCGTACTCAGAATTGGTTAATGAATCATTAGCTCGTCGCTAAAGTGTAGATTTCAATACGGTCTACATCTACTTTTTGATTGCGCAGGTAAACCCCACGGAGGCTTTTTACACTAAATCATTTTTTACAAACTACACTGCGGTGATACCAACCTGGACAGTCCCTCGCTTCTGCAAGGGGCAGTCGCCTACAAAGAGACCTGCTACCTAAAATAAGTTATTGATTATATGATATTTGGATAAACTAATTGATATACGCAATATTAAAGAAAAGATACAGACACGTCGCGTCGATCTTATCTCGTAACTCCATTGTATGAAACTTTTCCATAGTGCCTCAGATAGTAGTAAAAGGGAAACTATCGACTTATATAATTTGTTAACTGTATCCCAAACAAGAGGTCACGACCCTCAGCGTTAAGGTATTGACGCGAAGAGTTGGATTTTTGAGATTTTACACAAAAACTAAGATAGGTCCCGTCCTATGGAACCTTGAATACATAATTGTAAGTTATTCGCAAGCCAATCCAATACATCATATATAGCCAACAATATTAGCAAAGGAAAGCATCATATCATCTTATTCAAGCTGAAATAAACATGAATTTTTAGTAAATATGTATAGCGTAAACTAGCTAAATATTGTACGTACCTTCAGAAACACTTTGCGGGAAAGACAGTGGCCCTTGGATCGTATCCTCGATGTCAGTGAACGGGTTAACGAAGAACGCAAGCACATACAGCGTTATCCCCATCGACCACATCTCTAGCTCCGGCCCTGCGTACCTAGCCAAATGGGAATAATATATGAATTTTATAAAATAAGATTATAGAAATATGCAGTAACTTCATTTTAAAATACCCACACCATAAGAAGTCATAAACGGGTTACATGTTTTGCATCGAATATAGCTAATACCATTTCGATTACAATTGACAATAGGTGTCCCGAACATTCGAAGGTATTAGAGTGGTAAGAAGAAAAAAAAATATTGGTGAAAGTGTAACCACCAGAAGGTCTAACAAATGTTGGTACATATGTTCGAGCACTATTATAGATGATCAAAGGAACTTCTTGAAGTGAAGTTCGATCGTTATTATATGAGTTGCTTTATACGAAGATATAAAGCAACGAAATACATTTGTAATCTTATTTTCGGGAGAGAAAGAACGGGAGCTTTGAACTGCGTATATCTACACACATCAAAAGTGTCTAGGGATCAAGCATTTTTAAGCGGATTTCTTGAGATTGAGATGTGGCTTTGTAATAAATTTATGATTTTATAAATTTATATGGATCCTTTTTGGTGCATTTCATAATTTGAATCAGGAACTGTGAATCAAATTCGAGTAAAAGATGAAAATCAGCTGTCAATATTTTCCCTATAAAAACATACAACGCATTGAAGACATTATTAGTGCTACTGTTTCCCTACTACTGATTAAAACCAACGTTATTATGGAGCGGCGACGTCATTTAAGCAGGGAAGAAATGCTCAGAGCCGTGGGAATGATAGAAGCTGGTTCCCGGCAACGTACTGTGGCTTTAGCTCTGAATACAAGTCAGAGTGTTATCAGACGACTTTGGACACGTTACCGAAGCACTGGTACCGTGGCTGAGCGCCATGGAGGACGGTATCGCTGCACCACACGGAGACAAGACCGATATATTCAAATCTTAACTCGAAGAGCTCCAACAATAACTGCCATGATGTTAGCCGTGAGGCTTCATCACTCTTCAGGGAACTTAATTAGCGACCAAACAGTCAGAAACCGCTTGCATGAAGTGAACCTTCATTCCCGAAGACCGCTACGGGTACCACCTATAGCAATGCACAATCGTAGGATTCGATATCAATGGGCTCTTGAACACAGAAATTGGGCAGAAGAACAATGGCGTTTCGTGTGCTTTTCTGATGAGTCTCGTTTTGGTATGAGACCGGATACAAGACGTATACGACACTGGAGAACCCCTGGACGCCAACAGCGATTAAAATCCTGCCAGGAAGTCCATCCTTATAGTGGTGGAACCATCATGGTATGGGCGGGTATTTGGATCGGCGGAAGAACTGAGTTGATTTGGATCAGAGGCAACCTCAACGCTCAAATTTATGCTGAGACGATTGTATCAGACGTCATCGTTCCTCTACAAGTGCAAATCGGTCCCTTATTTCAGTTAATGCATGATAATGCACGACCGCACACCGCAAGAGTTGTAAGACAGACTCTCGCCGCAGCTAACATCAATGTCCTGCCCTGGCCTGCTCAGTCGCCAGACTTGAACCCGATTGAGCATGCATGGGATATGCTACAGAGAAGAGCTCTGCCGAATATGGAGGGTATCCAGTCGCAAGAAGACCTTTTTTTGTTGTTGCAACGAACATGGGCGGCCATTCCACAGCGTGATTTGGATGAACTCATTTTGAGTATGCCAAACCGATGTTCTTGTGTTGTTAGTGTTCGCGGTAGAAACACGGATTATTAATTGTTTAAGTTACCCAATAAAATTTTAAAGAAAACTGTTATTTCAGTCTTTTTTTCGAACTTTTGTGTTAGTGGTTCAAATGTCAAAAATCCCTTTATTAGGAAAATGGCAAATTTCTTTATTAATGCAAAGGTGACTTGGTTTATCGTTACTGTGACAAACGAAAACACTTTATTTGATGAATCCTTAAAGAAAATTTTAATTAATATCAATCAGGAGAAAAGTTATTGCAAAAATATATGTTGATCCCTAGACACTTTTGATGTGTGTATATAGTTTTTTAGTAATCTTAAAAAAAACCTCGACAACCAAACTTAGTTTTGCGCTTTGGTTCTTTGCTATCTGAGGTGTTAGACAGTGGCGTGCACAAGTTTTTGTTATTATGTTACGTGTTGTTCAAAATATACTCACTTGTTCCCGGCGAGTACTTCAGGGCTGCAGTACTCAGTGGTGCCATAGAAAGTGGAGAATAAAGTATCTTTGCTCATGAACGTCGCTGAGCCGAAGTCAATCAGTTTCACGTGGAACTTGTTGTCTATGATCACGTTCTCGTCTTTGATGTCGCGGTGCAATATGTTCAGCGAGTGGAGGTATTCCACCGCTTGTCCTATCTGGAATTGTATGCAGGTACGTTGGCGAAGTTTTGCTCGTTTCAAAACGTGCTCTAGACAGTATCTGGCCCGGAAGAATGGCGAGATTTAACGGAGTAACCAGCCACTCTCTCTACAGTTTCAATGAAGGATATCGAAGATGTTTTTAACCCAGCATCTGTCCCCGCGGAGACCGGATTCCTAAAAGGTATGATGGCCAAGTCTATGCCTAATAAGCATGATGACTAATTTTGAAAAAATACTCTATATTGTACTAACAGGTCTACTATTGCCGCAAATAATCATATTTTTGTATTAAATTTACAATTAATAGCAATATTTTCAATTTTTAAAATAGAGTTTGATTTTAGTTCCAAAACGAAGGCTGGTGCATGGCGCCATTTTGTGACGTCACTACGGTATAAATAAACATCTGTCTGTAGGTATAAAAGTGAATCATTGTATGAAAGAAATAGTTGAGATGACAGTTGTTTATTTATACCGGATTGACGTGATTCACTCTGATCAGTGTTTATTACAAAATGGCGATTAGCTGTATTTAAGTAATTTATTTGCTTAAATATCACGAAAATCTCTCTATTATTATGAAAGTGAAATGCATTTTTGGAATCAGTGCAATCTGTTCTAATGTTCAAAACTACAGATTCATTGGTATTGTGTTGCAGTCATCATCCCTATTCTTTTAGAGATGAAGTTTTAATAAGGCTGAAGGTATTAATCGGTGTAATCCAGTTGCGGTATACAAAAAGCCTTAGAAAATACATTATAAATGACGATGTAGACTTTCGGAACGATTGGATCGACTTGAAATACCATAGCTCTTTACAAGCAAAAGACTAAGGTTTACATAAAATATTTTTGACGTGATTCACATCTGTTTGTTTTACGAGGGGTACGTAAAGTCTTTTTTAAAGCTCCTAATTTCTTTATGGGACGTTACAGGCATAATATCCTATACGTACCGTTGTAAGGCCACAACTGCCTTAAAACTTATAGTAGAGGAGCCCTAAAAGGGATTTCAGGATTTACTCGAGCGCGGCAGATTAACATAAGGGAGGTACATAAAGTAGCTCCACCAAATATAAGCACTCTAGATAGAGTCGCGCGTTTAGGGTAGCCCGTCAGATTAGTAAAAAAAATCGATCATCAGAAATACTCAAGCGCGTCAGATTAAGATAAGGTGGGTTAATTACAAGCTAAAAGGTATACATTCCGAAAATCTGACGATTTGAGCGTGACGAAGGGAGTGAGAGGGTGACAATGTAGTAAAAAAAAACGATGTCTGGACATTCCCGAGCGCGGTTGATTTTTTGTTATTTGGAAGAAATTGATCCAAAAATACATAGTAAAAATAATATAATCTGCCCATTTCCACATGCCGAAGTAATAAAAATCGTCAATAAAATACCACTAAAAGGGGAACACTATAAAACATTTTATTATTCTTATCAACTAATCTATAAAATTTATTAGGTCCCCACGACGCTAGAGTAAATACAAATTTAGCATCAATGCCTCCTCAGCTATTATACTGTATAAGAATAAAGGTTGAAAGATTATGTCTACTGGCATTTGGTAGAACGGCAAGGAAAGTTAAATAAGTTTCACGTCACCTGTCTGAAGATATAACTGAGCAGCGGCTCATCGAGTCGAGGCCGCCTTTCAATAAACTCAAAAAGGTCCATTCCAGCACCATGCTTCTCCATCACCATTTGAAAATATTTATCGTTCTCGTAAACGTCTACCACACTTACCTGGAAAAAAAATACCGGTCAAGTGCGAGTCGGACTCGCGCACCAAGGGTTCCATACATTTTGGACGTATTAAAGTAATTTTACTATTCATGTAACACCTAAGATAGCAAAAAAACTAAACCGCAAAACTAAGTTTGTTTGACGAGGTTCTTTTAGGATTACTAAAAAACTGTAATACTTAGATAGATAATTTTATTTTTCCTGTATCTATATTTTAGATAGATATGCATTATCCATAATTATTTCAGATTTTTCTCTAGACAAACTTCGGAAGTAATGGGGGTGGGGGGGGGGGGGGGGGCACGGTATTTTTTTGACATTTTTGGTTATCAGCCAAAAACTACGTCACATAAGCCAAAATAAAAATCTGTTTTGAGATGTGCAAAAGAAGCCCTTTCATATGATACTCCATTCGATATAGTCGTCTCACTTTAAAATATTGATGACCTATTTCGACCCCCATTATAAGACCTAAAACTATTACAAGTTTCAAATCGATAGCATCAGTAGTTCCTGAAATATATAGCTGTGACAGACAGACAGACAGACAGACGAAGTCAGACCATAAGGGTTCCTTTTTCACCTTTTAGGTATGGAACCCTAAAAATGAGCTTTCGTGCACCGGTTTTTTTGAGAATCTAACTATGACACTGCAATGGTGATTTCACTATTTAAAAAGTGTCGTCAATATTAGCCGAAAGACGTCCACTGCAGAAAAAAGATTTCCACCTTGCAAGGGAGGGGTGGGCACAATCCCCACTCCTAGCAGGCGTCTTGGGGATAAGTATCGTAATGAAATGAATTTATGTTTTAACTGTGTGCTAAGATTACTGGTTCGACGTTTATATTCCTCTTGGAAGTTGACAACTACGTTTGAAAGAATATATTTGGGAAGCGAGGACAAGAGAACAAGCAAGCAAGCGAAAGGGACTGCCGTCAGCGATAGCCCTTTAAAATGGACAATATTTTTTAAAGCAATCACCGGATAGTAACACGGTTTCAAATGAAAAGATCTGGAAAAATTTGAGCCAGCTTGTGCTTTGTCCTTTTTTTTTTGTTAAGTTCATCTTATAGTAAGTTCATTACAATCGTATACCCATGTATATATTATTGACCCGTGGTGTAAGAATGGGTGTCCGTAAGAGGCGAGTAAAGGAAAACTAGAAGACTGGCAGCAGCGTCTTTCTATTACCGACCCCCTATACTTCGATCCCCAAGACGCCTGCCGAACGTAGGGATTATGGCAACACCTCCCTATTAAGCGGAAGGCCTCTGTCCAACAGTGGCTGTCTGACGGCTAATCACTATCGTATAATCATCGCCTCGATGTGTTTGCGTCAGAACGATAATTACGTTTAGACATTTACTGACACACTCACAGACATCAATTAACGTTAATCGCAATTAAGTCATTTTAAATTAAGCCATATACGGTAACAGCTCAGTGGGCGAGCGCTTGCCTTGGAAACAAGTTGCGCAGGTTCGAACCCCGGCTCGCACCTCTGATTTATTTAATGAATCATGTGCGAATCGTCTTTGTGCGATTGTTACTAGCTTTCGGTGAAGGAAAACATCGTGAGGAAACCTGCATGTCTGAGAAAGCCTAACTAGCTCTCGAATGACGTATGAAGTCCGCCAACCCGCACACAGAAACACATACAAAAACATTTATAAAAGTAAAGATATTACAAAGGGCGAGCTTAACTCATTAAATGAGTTTTCTTCCAGCAAACCCAGTACATACATCTATTCGATACATCTACTCACTATCCGCGTATTAAGTATTATTTGGCTTCGAAAGTCGAAATAATCCATTTACACAATATGACTTAATCACAATTAACTATAATTGACGTTTGTAGGTGCGGCAGTAAGTCCGAGGTGTCTAATTAAAAGGTCAAAGGGAAAGTGTACTTACAATATTGGGATGTTTCAAGGTAAGTAATAGGCTAAGCTCTAGCGGCACTCGCCTCCCATCCGGTCCGTCCACCCAGAACTGAGCGCCTACCTTCTCTTTCAGAATGAATTTAGTCACAGTCAACAGTCGGTCTGAACGGCGATATGCCATCTTGACACAGCCGTATGCGCCTTTACCTGGTTTAACAACAAATACTGAAGGGTTTATACGGGGCTCAAGAGAATTAATAACTAATGTCTCGGGTGACGAGCGGAGCATTGCAGCTGTCTATAGGCAGAGAGGTACAATCAGACTAACGTCTTGTTTGTTTCGTCATTAAAGTAGGGGCATTTTAATATGCAGATCATATGGGGCAGATCACATTTGAAACTACATCAAAATTGAACAAAATTACGGCGGGCATAAAATATTATTATTAACTTTTCGATGTTAGCACTGCACAATTGCTTACATTTTTTTTCAATCGATTACATATTTATTGTAATAATGACAAAAGTAACAGACAGAACAAAGAAACTGACACATGTCAAATGTGATTGATTAAATTGGCCCTACATTAGATCTAATAAATAACCACAGTGACAATTGAAGTACACACAGACCAAGTTCACTGTCCCGGTGGTGACAATGTCGAATATCACTGACCTGACCCACTGGGGTGGTGCTTTGCACAATGGACCTTTTTTCTTGCCGGATGTTCAAAAATTATCCGATTTCTTTCCTGACTTTTCAATGGACTCGATTATGTGGCATTTTTACTTACTAAATGTTATTGACGCTGTGGAGATTCTTGATAATCCCTTAAGACCTTGCCAGTCGTCCGAACCTGCCCAAGACAGGCCACGAGCTTCTCCAATTTTAAGCAGGCCTTTTCAGGAATCTCTCTATTCGAAGATTTGGCGTTTTGGGAACCCACTCACTGACTTTTACAAATCTATCATTTTGCGTTTCTAACATTATCTGCGTAAACCCCTTACCCTACAGCACGTAGCCCTATTTCCCCTTGTGTTTGCATTTTTTTGGTCCTTACCAATTTGTTTGAGGGTGACGTAGTGTTTGTTGTATTCTCCAGCGACTTGCTCGTCCCCGCATTGGCTCACGAGCGACATCGACTGCGGCCGACTTCCAGCCGATTTGTTGCCCTGGAATTATTTCAATCATAGTTTTATACACATTTTTCTACTTAAAACAAGATGCAAAGTATTCATGATAAACCTGAATGTAGATTTTATCGTTTTTGTGACTTGTTCACACATTAATGAGCGACATTGTGTAATTGTAAAAATTATAACAGAGATTCGGATATAGTTTTATCCCACTTCTGATTGTAGACCTATCCTACATCTACAATTTACTTGAAGCCAACCATGATCTTGTTTTTTTTTTGGTGGCAAGCAAGCGTGCGGCCCGCCTGATGGTAGGCTGTCACCGCAGCCTATAGACGCTAGCAACACTAGAAGAATCACTAGCGCGTTGCCGACCCTTAAGACATTAGATATTAAGTCTTTGTGTCCAGTAATTTCACCAGCTACAGTGCCCTTCACACCAGAACACAGCAATGCTTTCACACAACTGCTTGACGGCAGAATATCAGACACTGCGGTGGTACCTACATGACCTGGATGGTTTCCTTGCACAAGGATAACCATCCACCACCTAGTAAAAGATTCGGATATATTGGTCTGGTTATATCTTTCTGAGCCTTCTGGCATTCTGAAGGACCTAAAAGGGACTTATACATTCTCTTAATTTGTTAAAAACTGTCGATGCACTCTCGTGATCGTAAAGAGGTAAGGATAAGGTGAAGTGAGATCGATTCATAGTACGATTTTTTTTTATGTTTGTGTTTAGGAATACTCTAGAAATCATCTGGAGTGTAATCCTATTACCGGTAAATGGAAAGAGACTTAAGAATAAATTTATTTACTAAGAATAAAGAATAATAACTAATCTCAAATCTTTCTATATAGCATAATAGCATCCACCACCATTTACTAAAGATCCTTCCAAAAATACCAGCCTAGAATAGGTACTTCAAAACGTTGCATGTTTAAATGTCAAAGAATGAAATAAAAATGATAAATGATAACAAGTATTGTACTAGATATGTAAGATACTAACGAGTACCAGCGAGTTGTCAGCAGTGGAGGCGACACTGGAGGCGAGCGTGGTGTGTCGCTGCGCGTCCTCTAGTTGTACACCGAGCCATACGCATCTGACTCGGCTGCCGTTCCCTAGCTGCATGCTGGATACCGTGTACAGAACGTCTGAAACCAATACCACCTTCAACTACTGCCAGGATATTCTCACTAGCTTGGAGTTAGAGTACCTCTTTCTCTATGGCACAGCGTCTTAGAGGAAGGATCTCTTAGTCTAAGATCCCGTCATAGAACTACCTTCACCGAGCTGGTTAATGGATTAAACGTATTTTACATTCAATTTAATATGTCAATAAATATATTGCACATGGGTTGTCTAAAAAATTTCAGTCCAGGATAAGATTAATTAATAATTAAAAAAAATATTTTTTTACAGTTTTTCACCGGTTTGGTTAATAGACAAATTCCATACCAATCGAAAGTTTAAAGCCCATAGAATATGAAAACGTTAGGTTGCCTTATCTTTTCCAGTCACAACTCTCGGGTTGGCAGGTATAAACAGGTAAATCGATACTAGTACTAACTTGCACCGGTCTGGTTAATGAATTAAAATTAAATGAAAATAAAGATTACTTCATTACGAACACGGTGGTATAGGGTTGTCTGCGAAAATTCAGTCCTGAATTCCGGTTGTCGAATTTTAAAAAGCATAGAGTTTATATATTAAGAATACGGTACGCGTTAGTCTATGGTCCCTTTAAACAAAGCGTAGGCAGATTTTCCTCTATGAGGCAGGTAAATTGAACTATTTAAAGTTATATTATGAGAGTTATATTTATATGTAAGTGACATGTAGTGATGTGTTTGATCTCTCACAAGCGCAAATGTCGATAAATACAGCTGACGGTATAGTACCTATCGTCGTGTACCTGATATATATGTATTTGTTTGTTCTTACCTGTGCCCTACGGTTCTTACTTGCATTTAAGCATTCTATAGTACTTGTACTAATTTTTGTTCTGTGCACAGCGTCAACGACCGTGAAAAAATGTGAACCACTCCGAAAAAAAAAAAAAGTTGCCCGTTTCCTATGAAGAATTGCACTAGTTGATAAGTTCCATATGCAAGAGACGGTATCTTCCAGGTAGGTAATATCGTAGAGTCCGATTTTATATGAAGACCAATGTAACTGTTTTAATTACCAGGTTAATGAGACTAACGCCTCTAGTGACGTCTTGCTGCTCAGTGCAGGTGTCCACCGGCAAGCTGTCAATTAGTAAGTCAACTTTCAGCACAAAGAATCTTCATTAAGTGCTCCTCACAGTAACACAGCGCTACTCGAAGGTGGCTATTTGGCCACAATTTTATGTAAACTGAGGGTACTTCCCATTGGAGGGTGACTTTATTTGACATCGGTTTTATGTGAGATGAGGGCCTCATCCAATCAGGCCGTGGAATTATTAGAACATGCTTACCCGCTGTGTTTAAACTCTTGCCTCTTGTGATCTGTAAAAAATGACACCATACGGTATACTCACTCAATTCAGTGCCGTCCTTATGCAGTATAACTCCTCTGTACGTGCCGTCTTTATGTTGGCAGTCGATCGTGCAGTCGCACTGGTCCGTCTTGGAGAGCCGCGAGTGTTGCGGCGTGGACGTCATCACGTGTGTACGCACCAGCCGCTTGGGTATGCACGGGGTTTCCGGTGGCTCATCTGACAGGGAACATGGGCTTCATGAGGCTTTTAAAAAGGAAATATTTTTTATCTGAGGGGAACTTGAGACTATTTCATGAGGGTTTTAAAAGCGAATTAGTTCGTATTAGAGAGTGAACGTGAAAAAAAGTGGGAAGAGTGTCGTATCAGGAGGTCATAACAAAAACAGATAATAGATCAGAATGGAAATTGTTTCAAGAGATCTTAAATGGAATAAGAAGTTAGGCGAATGAAAGTGTACGGTGTAAGCCAATGCACGATGCATTGGGTTTCATCTTGTCAACATATATGCCAAAAAACTACTTTAGTAACTTACTCTAACTGTTTGATAGCTAAACTGCTAGCGCGTACTCATAACATCTTACTATACCATTCATGGCAAAATGTTGATAATAATGCATTATTAGTATAACGAACCATCCGCGTAAATACTTTTGTACGGAAACCGCACAGGCGTGTTCAAGAAATAGATTAAAAGTGCGTTGAACCAAATATGAGGTGGATATACATTGTAATGCACATTTGATAGAATTTCGACTAGTGCAGTATTCAAGACTAATTTGTCTTGGAAGACCATGACAACTAAAAATCTACATTAATTTGAAAAGTATTTCGATAGCATAAATAAATAATCTCACTAAATGTGAGATTTGGAATGTCAGTTCTAAAGAGCAGACACTACAAATAATGATTAAATCCAAATATTTTGAGTTAAGATCGGTAATCATAATTATTGCCGTAAATAATAATAAAGTACTTACACTTGGGTGGACACGTACCTGTATATAATTTCCTCGGCGCCGACTCAGTCTGTGTCTCCAAATCGATATCGTTGCTCAAACTATCGATACTTTCGTTACCATTATGTTTCGGCAGATCCTCTATTTCACACCCCGGCGGAGGCATTTCGTTAATAGGCGTCAGAAAATCTGCACTCGTCTCGTTTGAATCGCAGAAGTCTATCGAGAGACTAGTCTTGTCATCCTTAGCTGCTAAATTCACCTTTAAAGACCTATATTTACTAGAGTCGAAAGACAACCTCAACGATGGATCGTTGACTCTGACCCTCGGCGTACAACCAGTTGGTGTGACTTCCTGAGAGTGTTGCGACGTGTAATAAATAGAATCGGATTTCTCCGAAGGCTTTCCGACCTGTCTAACAGGGTTACTGTGTTCTGAACGCAAGATATTTTCAGATCTGGATTTCGATATGCTGCTTTGGCAATAGTTCTCATCGTCTATGGATATCCCGGACATGCCGGATGTGACGTCAGGGAGGGCGGATATGTCGTTTCGTTGTTCTGTGCTGATGCTGGAGACCATGTCCTGTGTGGGGGTCGGTGTGTGGGTGACGATGCTACAGGATTTGTCGAGGCACAAAGCGCTGGAGGATTTCTCTCGTGTTGTGGACAGCATGGACGGTTGTACGTTCGAAGACATGCAAGCGGATTTTTGGCTACCGTTGAACGCGCCGCAGGAATCTTCGTCTGTATCGGAAGCTGGAAGTATATACCTTGTATCAGGTACTTTGTAGCTACCAAATGCACTTTTGGTGTAGTGTGTTGTGGTTAATTAATTTTCAATGAGGCTTTACGATGCGGACAGTTGTTATAAATTTGGATAGTTTAATATATACTATCCAAATTTATAATATATACAGGGTTACAGGAAAAGTCGTGCTAGATCCGTTAAGGGCGTGGAGTACCCATCATTTCTGACTTATTTTACTATGAAACACCCCACCCTAAACTTAACCCTTTTCGAGATTTTTGACTTTAAATTTTTTTATTGAAAATTGTCGATTTTTAGGCTATTAAATTTTATTTTGTTTATTTTGTGTGTATTATTATTATTATTGCATTTTTACATGTGTAATAAGATGCTTTAGGACGTCTATCATTAAAATAGTGCACAAGTTAATTGAATAGGCCGTAGTAGACAAGTGAAAGTAAAAAAATTACAAAAATAATTAGCAGGTTTATTTTTCTCTAAGGAATATCTAAAAAAAATATTATGGCAGTTGTTCGGCAGATGTGTTTTAAAATATCTACGTTTCATCAGCTTTCTAACGAGATATAACTATCTATAGGCCGACCGTTTAACTCGCGTGTCGCCTGCGCGGTGTGAGGGGAGCGGGGGCGGGTAACGCTACACACGGAGTCAATAATCCAAAGATTTATCTCGAGATAGACATTGTTGGTAAATAATAAAATAATAAGTATCTTTTTTTTAAGTATTTATTTTTAAGTTTTACAAATATTTTATAATAGCTTCATAGGTACAAAATCATAAAACAATAATTAACTTAGTCACCGAAAGACCTGTAGCTTTAGCAACAAGTTTGTTTAGGTTTACGTCTTCAAGATACTCTGTAGAATTATGATCTTGTTTTCTGGCTTTAAAAAAGGAATATACATTGTATGCTATTTGTTTAGCTTGCTTGTTAATTTTGTTCGCAAAACTGGAAGAGCGATTCATCTTAAGATTTATCTTGGCAGTCGTATACCTTGTGCGTTTATCTTCAAGCGTCCGTAACAAAAACACCAACCGCGCGCTGCGAGCACAGCCAGCGCACTGACGCACTTGACGTAAGCTCTCTGCTCCGCGCACCCCTTTCACCCATCCGCTAACATCTCCCCTCGCTCCCTTCTTGCCGCGCGGGCGATGCGCGAGTTAAACGGTCGGCCTTTAGGGTTCGTATTAAATTTCGTGGAAAAAAAAACTTAGTTTCATAGGCGACAGTGGTGAAGAAAGTTAATACTTAGCCCTATAAAGTAAAGTAAAACAATAGGTAAGCATGAAATGTCATTTACTAAATCAGGTTTTCACACAACTTTTTCTTACTCTACACTCTCTACAGTTCATGTTCAACATGGCCACCTCTATTTCTAACACATTGTCGCATCCTTCTACGGAGACCAGTCTTCACTACTCCAGTGGTCAACGTTGTCCACATTTGATTTGCTGCATCAACAATCCTTTCTCTTAATTCTTCCACAGACGAAACTGGATTTGGCTCGCTGTATACTTTTCATGCGCCCCCATACATGAAAATCCATGGGGGTTAGGTCCGGACTTCTTGCTGGCCATGGCAACGGCCCACCTCGTCCTATCCATTTGTTTGGATAATTTGTGTCCAGCCAGTCTCTGACACTTCTCCTGAAATGGGCAGGGCAGCCATCATGTTGGAACCACATGTCCCTTATTAAGTTGAGTGGCAGATCATCCAGCAAGTCATTCAAGTCTCCTCTCAGAAAGTTTTCGTAGTTTTCCCCATTTAGATTGTCCGGGAGAAAGTAAGGTCCGATCAAATGATTGGAGATAATGCCCATCCACACATTCACGCTGAATCTTCGTTGGGACCCCGTCACTCTTTTCTTATTGGGATTCCTTATAGTTCTTTTGGGGCCCAGTAGTGAGCGTTGTGATAATTAGTTATGCCATCTTTATCAAATTTGGATTCATCTGTCCACAAGATAGAAAATCTGGGTCTTCTACGTCAGCATTTAGCATGAATCTGCAAAAGTCCAACCTTCTCGCGGAGTCTCCTTCTTCAATAACGTGTACCGGCGTGTAATGGTACGGGTATAGGCCAGCAGTATGCACTGTAAACCACACTCTCCATTACGAAAGTCCCAGATCACGGGCAACAATATTAGTGGAAGTAGTTGGATCCGCTCGAAAGCGTTGCACTATCTCATTGTCCTGTTCTTCGTTGTCATCAATTTGTGGTCTTCCCATGTCTGTACTTCGTCTCAAAACAGAGCCAGTTTCTCGAAGTCTTCGATAAACTCTGTCAAAAACGGCCACATCCGGCACTCGACGACCGAGATAGCGAGTTATGTATTCGTTGCGAGCTTGCGCAGACACACAATCGCAGTATCCATAACAAATAAGCATATCAGCATATTCCTCAGGTGTGTAGGACGTCATCTTCAACACTTCCGTATCACAAGTACAAATCAGAGTCCGGTTAACAAGCACAGTAGTCACAAATCAGAAGAAATAGTCCAGAATCACAGCCAAGTCGAGAAAAAGAGCAAAACGATATCACATCTACTATGTACGAAGCACAAAAGCAGACTGCCAACCAAAACAATATGCTGTGTTGTATTACCAGCCCATATCAGTCTCTACACATTTTTTCTTTCATTCACACCTGAATAAATCGTCACTTGTCTCGCTCGCACGGTGTGTCCCAACTTGAAGGACAATAGATGCGGGACCGTTAGAACTGCTACCTGAAGCGTCCCAACTACTTTTTTTCCACGAAATGTAATACGAACCCTAGATAGTTATACCTCGTTAGAAAGCTGATGAAACGAAGATATTTTAAAACACATCTGCCAAACAACTGCCATAATATTTTTTTTAGATATCCCTTAGAGAAAAATAAACCTGCTAATTATTTTTGTAATATCTTTACTTTCACTTGTCTACTACGGCCTATTCAATTAACTTGTGCACTATTTTAATGATTGACGTCCTAAAGCATCTTATTACACATGTAAAAATTAAATAATAATAATAATAATACACACACAATAAACAAAATAAAATTTAATAGCCTAAAATCGGCAATTTTCAATAAAAAAATTTAAAGTCGAAAATCTCGAAAAGGGTTAAGTTTAGAGTGGGGTGTTTCATAGTGAAATAAGTCAGAAATGATGGGTACTCCACGCCCTTAACGGATCTAGCACGACTTTTCCTGTAACCCTGTATATGGATATATGTATATTTAAACATCACAAAATCAAGTTACCTTGACTAAGACTATCCAGTCAGAAGCTTTGTGGGCTCTTTTTAACACGCTTTTATTAGCTTGACCTGTATGTATGTATGTATGTAACTATGTATGTATGATGGTAAATCTTACGATGCAATTTTGACCCACTTCTACACGTCCAAAACATTTGAAATTTTGCACATGTATCAAGGACCGGTGAAAATACAATAATATGGTATCATCGAGCTGATCTGATGCTGGGGCTCGAAGGTGGATAAGAGAACCCTTGGATGGCTACTAGTAAACTAATCGAGTTTGGGTTCATTTGATTTGTTTTAAAGAGTTCTTTTCACTTTGACTATTAATGAGGACCTGATGGTGGAACGGGAGAAGGTGGGTGACGGACCCTGGATTGGCTACTAGTAAACACATCGAGTTTGGGATCATTTGATTTGTTTTAAAGAGTTCTTTTCACTTTGACCAATAATGAGGACCTGCTCATAGAACAGGATGGTGGATAACGGAACCCTGGAATGGCTATTAGTAAACACATCGGGTTTGGGTTCATTTGGTTTGTTTTAAAGAGTTCTTTTTACAGTAACCATTAATCAGGACCTGATGATGGAATAGGAAGGTGGGTGACGGATCCCTGGATTGGCTACTAGTAAACACATCAAGTGTGGGCTCATTTGATTTGTTTTAAAGAGTTCTTTTCACTTTGACCATTAATGAGGGCCTGATGATGGAACTGGAATGTGGGTGATGGAATCTTGCAATGGCTACTAGTAAATACATCGAGTTTGGACTCATTTAATTTGTATTAAAGAGTTCTATTCACTTTGCCTAATAATCAGAACCTGATGGTGGAACAGGAAGGTGGGTGACGGAACCTTGGAACGGCTACTAGTAAACTCATCGAGTTTGGGCTCATTTGATTCGTATTAAAAAGTTCTATTTACTTTGCCCAATAATCAGGATTGATGATGGAAATGAAAGGTGGTTGACGGAACCCTGCAATGATTACTAGTAAACCCATCGAGCTTGGACTCATTTGTTTTGTATAAAGGAGTTATATTCACTTTGGCTAATAACGTGGACATGTTGATGGACCCGGAAGGTTGGTAACGGAACCCTTGAATACCTACTACTTGTGAAGCTATCGACTTTTAGCGTACTTTCGACTGTTTAAAGGGGAAATACGTAGTGCATTCTTAATCTCAATCAGATACCTACGCGTAATATCTAGTTTAGTAAAAATATGTTTTGCCACAACCTGCCTACGATTCAAGCTACGAAAAAATCAATACTTGGGCTAATTTTATCCGTAGTTTAAGCGAAAATTTCTAAGACTAAAAAGTATAAAATAAATTACTAGTTTAAAAAACTAAAAATACACGCTTTTATAAGGACTGCACTAAAAAGCAATAAATAAATTATTGAAAACGTTCTTTCTTTCTTTCTACGTAGAAAGACGTGCTTGTAATTTATGGATATTTATGTGTAAAAGCGTGGGGCGCCTTTTCTGAATAACAGCTTAACATTTTTGTCAAATTTCAAGAACGCTAATTATATGTATCCACATGCCAATCATTTGTAATTAATTACAGAGCGCCCCACGCCTTTACACATAAATATAATCCATAAATTACAAGCACGTGGTAGAAAGAAAGAAAGAACAGTTTCGATAATTTATTTATTGCTTTTTAGTGCAGTCCTTATAAAAGCGTGTATTTTTAGTTTTTTAAACTAGTAATTTTTTTAATACTGGTCAGATATTCAGCTGAAAAGCAGCAGTGTGTAAACATTATAGTGTTCAAAGGTTCACAGCGTAAAGGGCACAGTAGTAGGTGAAATTACTAGGCTCGAGATACTTGATTTATAGCTGAAATCATAAGTGACAAACCTCAAAGCAATGCCACTGTCTACGAGTAGGAGCACTCATCATGAAGCGAACGTATCGCATAATTCTAAACATACCAGATCCATCATTCTCATTATTGACCGACGACAGCATCATATTTAGTTCTGAGTTTCACAGCATTAAAGGGCACTATAGCAGATGAAATTACTAGGCTCGAGATACATGCCTCATAGTTCAAACTCCATCGTTCCATCAAACAAACATATTGGTGGTTTATATATGTCTTTTATAAAAAAAAAACAATTTTACTTTGATAAATATCAATACAACTATAATTCTAAACATACCAGATCCATCATTCTCATTATTGACCGGCGACAGCGTCATATTTCTGTTCCTCTCGGGCATCTTCACGATATCGGCATCTCTACAGAAGTTCTGTATGACGTCATTGATGTGATGCCCGACCACCTCCGAGTGCGGTTTGCCAAACGTGAGCATCGCGAAGTGATGGTTGCAAGCGGTTATAATGCCGGCTTCATCCACTACTAGTAAGCCGCTAACGTTGTACGTTACCTAAGAAAGAAACTGAAAGGTTGGTTAAGGGTCCTCGGAGTTACCTACTGGACGTTCGGGGTGTGGGCCCTAGGACGTCCATTGAGTACGGCGGCGACTCCGAGGAGGACAGCGGCGGGGTTGCGACCCCTGTCCCCGTGAGCACCGTGACTGGTTCCCGGGGGGCTATAATGAGCCCCCCCGGCAGCGGGCTCAAAGGCAAGGCACTGAGGGGCACCTGCTGCACATCCCACCTGAGAGCCCTGGGGTCCCCTCTCATGTGCCGATGCGACAGCCGCGGGGGTTTTAGTGGGTAGCAATCCCACATACCCCGGTTGAGCCCACAGCTCCCGGGGACCTTTTGATTTTACCCCGCGAAAAAAAATACACAAAAATGTGCAGTAGAGCTTTTAGAAGTGAGGTGGAAGTTGAATAATGAAGAGGAGATAGAGTCATGAACTGGAGGATGACGCGAGGAAAATAGAAGTTAGTATCTTTGGAAGCCTGTCAAAGTATGTTTGCATTAGAAGGCAACTAACTATACTATAAACTGCGATTTACGAAGCTATAACACGGCGTTTTTTGTTTACAAAAAATTATCATATTATGATATTTTCACAACTATAATTATACAGCGATAGATAAAAACTGGATTTTGTTCTCTGTTTAACAATTTCCAATTCAAAGTTAGTAACTTGTGTAAGGATTAAATTATGAACCATTTCCGTGCTAACGGAAAAAAACGCTATATGAAGCCGGCCTGTAGCAGAAGTTTTGCTGCAAGAGTGATATTTTATCTAAACATGATAATGAAAAAATAAAAATAATTGCTTGCTTTCTCACCCTAACGTTGACTTCAAATACAGGTCTATGTGTCTTCATATTTGACCACGGTGAACTTTCTGTATCAGGCTTTGATATCCATAAGCAGAGAGGGAAACATCCACCATCTAAAGTTCTTCCTGCGAACACAATATACGCATTTTTAATAAAATGGGCGAAATTGATACTTACTTCTTGAATCTACCGAGATCTTAGCTCCCAGAGTCACACGGGTACGGTAGACTGAGGTTCACCAAAACCAGCAAACCCCAACCACCAACCCCGCCCTCTAAAAATTACACTTTTAGGTTGACGGTTACTCAGATAATGACTGATAATTATGCTAGTCAGAAATTAAGTGTCTATATTTTGTTGATTTAGGATTGTAAGTAGTGTATTGCGAGACGATTCCTCCCGTTGAAGCTGGTATAGAACCTATTAAAATAAAACTACTTTTAAGGATTTTATCGTGGTTTTAAAATCCGCGATATATATTTCATTTAGTAAAATACAATCTTCATCATCAGCCGGAAGACGTCCACTGCTGAACATAGGCCTCCCCCTTAGAACGCCACAATGAACGACAATTGGCTATTTGCATCCACCGGTTACCTGCGACGCGCACAATGTCGTCTGTCCACCTAGTGGGAGGCCTGCCAACGCTGCGTCTTCCGGTTCGTGGTCGCCACTCGAGAACCTTTCTTCCCCAACGGTTATCGGTTCTTCGAGCGATGTGGCCTGCCCATTGCCACTTCAACTTGCAGATTCTGAGAGCTATGTCAGTGACCTTAGTTCTTCGGCGAATCTCCACATTTCGGATTCTGTCGCGCAAAGAACGAGCATAGCTCTCTCCATGGCTCGTTGTGTGACTCTGAACTTTTCTAAAAGGCCAGCCGTTAGAGACCACGTCTCAGTACCATATGTCATCACTGGCAACACACACTGGTTAAAAACCTTCGTCTTCAGGCACTGCGGTATTTTGGACGAGAAGATATCGCGTAGTTTCCCGAACGCTGCCCATCCGAGTTGGATTCTTCGGGCGACCTCTTTGTCAAAGTTGGACCGACCTAACTGGACAGTTTGTCCTAGGTATACGTAGTGGTCAACAACTTCGAGTGTATCGTTCCCAACAACTACCGGTACGGGTGCAACATGGACATTAACCATGATCTTCGTCTTGTCCATGTTCATTTTAAGACCCACCTGTTGGGAAACGCTACTGAGGTCGCTGAGCATCGTATTGAGGTCCTCCAGCGACTCTGCCATAATGACTATATCGTCGGCAAAACGAAGGTGAGTGATGTATTCGCCATTGATGTTGATGCCGAATCCGTACCAGTCCAAGAGCTTGAAAACGTCCTCCAATGCGTTTGAGAACAGTTTCGGAGAAATAACGTCTCCCTGTCTCACACCTCGCTGCAATGGGATTGGTTTCGTGCTCTCTTCCTGTAGTCGGATCGACATGGTGGCGTTGCTGTACAAACACTTCAACACTTCGATGTACCTATAGTCAATGTGGCACCGCTGGAGGGACTGCAATACCGCCCAGGTCTCGATTGAATCGAAGGCTTTTTCGTAGTCCACAAACGCTAGACATAATGGCCGATTATACTCCTCGGTCTTCTGTATAATCTGGCGGAGCGTATGTATGTGGTCTACGGTGCTAAAGCCTTTTCGGAACCCGGCTTGTTCGGGAGGCTGGAAGTCATCAAACCTGCGTTCGAGACGGTTCGTAATGACTCTCGAAAACAGCTTGTATACATGGCTCAGGAGTGAGATGGGTCTATAATTCTTCAATAAAGTGTTATCACCTTTTTTGAAGAAGAGAACCACCACACTCCTGTGCCATGCTTCTGGCGTAGTACCCTCGAGTAAGACGGAATTAAATAACTTCTGGAGGACTAAAAGTACCGGTTTTCCACCCGCTCTCAGAAGTTCTGTTGTGATTCCGTCTTCACCCGGCGCCTTGTTGTTCTTAAGCTGTTTGAGAGCCATTCTAATCTCGTACAAGCTGATGTCTGGGATGTCCTCAGTGTAGTGTCGGGTTAGTTGGGCTCTGGTGTCCTGAGCTGTTCGGGCAATGGGTTTTCGTGTCGAGGTGTACAACTGTCCGTAAAACCTCTCGAGCTCTCTCAATATCTCTGACTTTGATGAGATGACACTGCCGTCGTCGATCTTCAGCTTGGTCACTTGGCTTTGCCCAATAGACGAATTCTTTGCAAACACTTTAGAGCCTTGGTTCCGCTCAATTGCGTCCTTAATACATGCTGTATTATAGGAACGCAAGTCGTGTCGCATGGATTTCGAGATTCGTCTATTGAGTTCAGCATATTCCGACATATCAGCTGAACATTGCAGTCTCATCTCAGTTCGGGTTTCCATTAACTTAATGGTTTGATTGGAGAGCTTCTGAGGCTTATTACGGCGTGGGGTCTTAACGAACTTGGACCCCGCTGCATGGACAGTTTGCACCAACCCATTGTTTAACTCGTCCGCAGTTTCGCATTCGGCTAGGCACTGGAATCGATTGTGTAGTTCGAGTTGAAAGTCTTCGGGGTTTTGAATACAATCTTATGGGCAACCTATTTCTTTTTTATAATACCAAGGTGGCAAGCCGGCATGCGGCCCGCCTGATGGTAAGCAGTCGCCGCAGCCTATACACGCTAGTAACGCCAGACTAATCAGTAGCGCGTTGCCGATCCTTAAGACATTAGATATTAAGTCTTTTGTGTCCGGTAAGTTCACCAGCTACACTGCCCTTCACACCTGAACACAGAAATATTTACATACTGCTGCATAGTGGCTGAATATTTGAAACCTCAGTGGTACCTACCTGAACGGATCCTTGCATACCTATGATTTAATAGCTCAAGCTCAATGGGCGAGCGCTTGCCATGAAACTAGGTGCCCGGCTCGCATCTCTGATTTCTTTAATTAACCATGCGCGAAACGTCTTTGTGCGATTGTTAATAGCTTTCGGTGAAGGAAAACACCGTGAGGAAACCTGCATGTCAGAGAAAGGCTAACTAGCTTTCGAATGACATGTGAAATCCGCCAAACTGCACTTAGCGTGTTGGACTATAGCCTAAGCCCCTTCATCCTGAGGGGAGGCCCGCTCGTTTTTGTACCACTGCTGGGAGCAGTGGGACAAAAACAAGGGGTTTTAAAAAGTATAAGTTTGTGAAGTGTACCAGTAATCTTCTGCTTGGCGAGCGTGCAGGGCAGCGGCGCGTCGTGAGGCGGCAGGCGGATGGAGGGCAGCAGCGAGGCGGCGGGCAGCCCCACCAGCTTGTCGCGGGACTCCGCCCCGAACAGAGCCGCCGCCGCCTCGCCTTCACAAGACAACACCAGCCCTGTGTCGGCCGCCACGGTTAGCTAGTGAAAAAAAACGACGTTAAACGATAGACTAGAGCATTCAGTTGTTGAGTGCATTCTAGAGAATGTTTCATTACAGAAAAATAAGTGAGCGTTTTAGTGAAAGGACGATAAATTTGCTTCGAGCTTTTTCCGAGCCAAGCCACTCTGTTATTGTTACGCTGTCTAGTCTGACATCTTAGTGAAATATTTTTTGATGAGCTTTGACTAGAGCGTTCGCTAGAACGATCGTGAATATGTTCGTAGGGATGTTTGGCTTTTACACCAGCACCCCTAGCGGTAACTATCAAAAAGTAGTAAAATGTACGGGAAAAAACTGTCAGTTTGATCGAGCTCGTAAACTATCGGAACTCGTACTAGAGCCCCAGTTCAACAAATTTAAAAACGGCGAATCTCAGATAAATCGGTTGCAACACAGCTGCTAATCCTGCGGCCCATATCATCTTTCGATAGCAGTCGCAGACTCCGCAGAGTTACTAAGCAATCGCGCAGGGGCGCTGCGAACATCTACTGATCCGTCTACCGCTTTGATTCGACTAAGTTAACAAAATTAAATGTCACATGCTTAGACATAGGTTTTGCCGGCGCCGGTGACGCCTCTGCGTCACCCCACTAAGTTTCTAGCCAGATCCTCTCAGTGGTGTGAGCTACTGGTAAAATCAAACCTCCCAAAAGAATAAGCGACAGCCCAAGTCTATCTAACATGCCCCTCGATGCGCATCTTTCTCGGTGACAGGGCAATCTGCGGCCAAATTTATCCCCGAAAAAATCTAATATTAGTCTTTATTACTAGTCGTCATTCGACGTTGATAAAAATGTGTAAAAACAGCAAAAGGAACGGGTCTGGTTGTATTGGTCAGGCTGTCACTGAGCACCCACTCCCGGCCGCTATCCCACTACTGCCCGATACGGGGACTTTTGGTTGCTGGGTTTCCCCCCTGGCCCGGTTCGCCCCTCCTTAGTTAACCTGCACCTTCCAGACTCCTCCGGGAGCTCCATATTAATACCGGGCTTAGTGCGGACGTCCAGTCAACATGGGCCACTCAGCACCAGAACTCCCGACCTCAAACCATCCTCCGAACCTGACCTCCGAGTAGCCGGATTACAGGAGATGCCACGCTCCCAGTCGGAAAACAAGACGAATTATCATATAACTTCTACAAGAGTGTTGACGTTCAAACCCCAAGGAAATGATAATATTAATTAACCTATTTGTTTTTATTTTATTAACATATTTTTTAAAAGTTTTTTGACATTTTGGACTAATAATTTTATTGAATTAGGTAGCTAAAAACCTAAACACAAATAAACTGGAAATACTCCGAGCGCCATCTATTGGTATAAAATGTTATAATAATGTTACTTAGTGGTGTAGTCTAAGAAACAAATACTAATAAAATATTAGGGTTTTTTTATTAGGGTTTTACTGTTTACAACTGTTTACTTAACAAAGGCTATATTGATTTTAATTTATATTATAAATAGCCTCCACGATAATCTATACTATATTATAAAGAGGTAGGCCTTTTTTGCGTGACTGACTCAACACCGCAGAGCCGAAACTACTAAAGCTAGGACTACAAAATTCGGACAGGAGGTTCATTTTAGGGTAATAATAATAATTAAGTGAAACAATCACACCCATAACTCTGACACAGACACCCGATACGTCTGGACCACCAGAAGAAAATACTACAGAGAACCAAGATATTGAGAATACATTTCAAGAGACTCTAGAGAACTTTACTGGTACTGACCCCACAAAAAGACCACAAATACCTAAACAAAAAAGCTCAAGAAAACTAAGTAGAATAGTAAATTATATAAACTCCAGAATACTTCCTAAATATGTAGACATGAACATTGATTTTAATAAACTACAAACAATCATCTATTGTGCAGCATGGGCGGCATCAAAGTGTAATGGTGCTAAAATCCTTCAGAATAACAACAGAGAATATAGAAGAATAAGACCTCAAAGAAAACCAAGATGGCAGTTAAGGTTAGAAAATAAAGTAGAAATGTTAAGAGCAAAAATAGGTAGAATGACACAATACATAAATGGCAACAGAAGTGAAACATTGAACTTTAAGGTATCAAATAATGAATGAATACAGAACACACTCTGTACATGAAAACTCAAACACACAACCCTCACATTTTCTAGACACAGTTAAACAAAAACTCACTTTAACTACAGCCAGACTAAAAAGATACCGTGCGTGCACTCTTCGAAAAACACAAAACACGCAATTTAACAATAATGAAAAACGGTTTTATCGTGAGCTCAAGGCTTCGGCATCTAACACACATACCACAGCAGACACATCAACGTCGCTGTCGGAACATGACCTTCAAAGATTCTGGACTAGAATATGGGAAGATTCGACGAACCATAACGATGAAGCTGAATGGATTGGTCAAGAGGAAAAAAGAAACGCAAATATTACACTCATGGAATTCGAAATTTTACCAAGATAAAGTTTTGATATCGTCTTAAAGAAACTTCACAATTGGAAAGCTCCAGGGTCTGATAATATCCACAACTTCTGGTATAAGAAATTTACACACTTACACCCATACCTTCTCAATCATATTAATGATTTTATTCAGAACCCACACATTATACCCGATTATATCATGACAGGTATTACTTACATGATACCGAAAGATCCATGAGACCCTGGAAATCCTGCTAAATACAGACCTATTACTTGTCTTCAAACAATTTATAAAATAATCAACGCTTGTATCACAGAAGTGATTTATTCACATATAAGCAAAAATAAAATACTAGCAGAGCAACAAAACGGCTGCAGAAGGGCTAACCAAGGTTGCAAAGAACTATTAACTATTGATTCAGTTATCTTAAATCATGTAAAAAGAACAAAAGGTGAACTGCATACTATGTATATTGATTACAGAAAAGCATACGATTCTGTCCCTCATCATCATCATCATCAGCCGGAAGACGTCCACTGCTGAACATAGGCCTCCCCCTTAGAACGCCACAATGAACGACAATTGGCTATTTGCATCCACCGGTTACCTGCGACGCGCACAATGTCGTCTGTCCACCTAGTGGGAGGCCTGCCAACGCTGCGTCTTCCGGTTCGTGGTCGCCACTCGAGAACCTTTCTTCCCCAACGGTTATCGGTTCTTCGAGCGATGTGGCCTGCCCATTGCCACTTCAACTTGCAGATTCTGAGAGCTATGTCGGTGACCTTAGTTCTTCGGCGAATCTCCACATTTCGGATTCTGTCGCGCAAAGAAACTCCGAGCATAGCTCTCTCCATGGCTCGTTGTGTGACTCTGAACTTTTCTACAAGGCCAGCCGTTAGAGACCACGTCTCAGTACCATATGTCATCACTGGCAACACACACTGGTTAAAAACCTTCGTCTTCAGGCACTGCGGTATTTTGGACGAGAAGATATCGCGTAGTTTCCCGAACGCTGCCCATCCGAGTTGGATTCTTCGGGCGACCTCTTTGTCAAAATTGGACCGACCTAACTGGACAGTTTGTCCTAGGTATACGTAGTGGTCAACAACTTCGAGTGTATCGTTCCCAACAACTACCGGTACGGGTGCAACATGGACATTAGACATGATCTTCGTCTTGTCCATGTTCATTTTAAGACCCACCTGTTGGGAAACGCTACTGAGGTCGCTGAGCATCGTATTGAGGTCCTCCAGCGACTCTGCCATAATGACTATATCGTCGGCAAAACGAAGGTGAGTGATGTATTCGCCATTGATGTTGATGCCGAATCCGTACCAGTCCAAGAGCTTGAAAACGTCCTCCAATGCGTTTGAGAACAGTTTCGGAGAAATAACGTCTCCCTGTCTCACACCTCGCTGCAATGGGATTGGTTTCGTGCTCTCTTCCTGTAGTCGGATCGACATGGTGGCGTTGCTGTACAAACACTTCAACACTTCGATGTACCTATAGTCAATGTGGCACCGCTGGAGGGACTGCAATACCGCCCAGGTCTCGATTGAATCGAAGGCTTTTTCGTAGTCCACAAACGCTAGACATAATGGCCGATTATACTCCTCGGTCTTCTGTATAATCTGGCGGAGCGTATGTATGTGGTCTACGGTGCTAAAGCCTTTTCGGAACCCGGCTTGTTCGGGAGGCTGGAAGTCATCAAACCTGCGTTCGAGACGGTTCGTAATGACTCTCGAAAACAGCTTGTATACATGGCTCAGGAGTGAGATGGGTCTATAATTCTTCAATAAAGTGTTATCACCTTTTTTGAAGAAGAGAACCACCACACTCCCGTGCCATGCTTCTGGCGTAGTACCCTCGAGTAAGACGGAATTAAATAACTTCTGGAGGACTAAAAGTACCGGTTTTCCACCCGCTCTCAGAAGTTCTGTTGTGATTCCGTCTTCACCCGGCGCCTTGTTATTCTTAAGCTGTTTGAGAGCCATTCTAATCTCGTACAAGCTGATGTCTGGGATGTCCTCAGTGTAGTGTCGGGTTAGTTGGGCTCTGGTGTCCTGAGCTGTTCGGGCAATGCGTTTTCGTGTCGAGGTGTACAACTGTCCGTAAAACCTCTCGAGCTCTCTCAATATCTCCGACTTTGATGAGATGACACTGCCGTCGTCGATCTTCAGCTTGGTCACTTGGCTACGCCCAATAGACGAATTTTTCGCGAACACTTTAGAGCCTTGGTTCCGCTCAATTGCGTCCTTAATACATGCTGTATTATAGGAACGCAAGTCGTGTCGCATGGATTTCGAGATTCGTCTATTGAGTTCAGCATATTCCGACATATCAGCTGAAGATTGCAGTCTCATCTCAGTTCGGGTTTCCATTAACTTAATGGTTTGATTGGAGAGCTTCTGAGGCTTATTACGGCGTGGGGTCTTAAAGAACTTGGACCCCACTGCATGGACAGTTTGCACCAACCCATTGTTTAACTCGTCCGCAGTTTTGCATTCGGCTAGGCACTGGAAGCGATTGTGTAGTTCGAGTTGAAAGTCTTCGGGGTTTTGGATTTGGGCGGTTCCTGGACGGAGCGTGGACTTCATCAGACGGGACCTCTCAAGCTTGACATTGATATTCAATGTGCCTCTAACAATGCGGTGATCGCTACCGGTTTTCACCCTGCCGATCACGGAGACATCATCGAATATATGCCTGTTGGTCGTCATGATGAAGTCGATCTCATTTTTGGTTGAACCATCGGGGCTTATCCACGTCCACTTCCTGGATGGTCGCTTCTTGAAGAAGGAGTTCATCGCAAAGAGTCCCTCCTTCTCCATGAAGTCGACCAGCCGCTGGCCCCTTTGGTTCCGCTGCCCATACCCATATGACCCCACTTTCAACTCATCGCCATTCCGTGTGCCCACCTTCGCGTTGAAGTCCCCCATAACAACGGTGAAGTGTGTTTTGGAGGTATGTATGGCTTCTGATATCTCCTCATACATAGCCTCTACTTCATCGTCAGGGTGTGCCGAGGTCGGCGCGTAAACCTGTATAACCTTCAACGAATACCGACTGGTTATTCTGAGTATAAGGTACGCTACCCTGCTCGACACACTATCGACCTTTATAACATTGTTAATGAGGGACCTACGGACGAGAAACCCAACACCACCCTGAGATTTTCGGTCTCCTTCCCGGAAGAAGAGCAAGTTTCCGGAATCAAGGGTTATCGTATCCTGTCCCTCTCGTCGGATTTCAGATAATCCCAAGATATCCCAACGTAACTTGCTCAATTCTTCCTCCAGCTCGATAATTTTCTCGTCAGTCCTGAGCGTGCACAGTCTTCAGTAAATTTAGCCAATTTGAACAGGATGTTTTGAGAAGGGGCATACAATTTTATATCATCCATATACATTAGATGATTAAGGCGGTATGTTGTCAGTCTGTCAGATTCAATGTCTTGATATTTAAGTAAGTAGCCGTTATTGGTTTCATTAAGGATGTTCGACAAGGGGTTCAGGGCTAGACAGAACCAAAGGGGGCTCAAAGAATCTCCTTGAAAGATGCCACATTTTATTTTTATAGGGTCTGTTTCTAATGTATCCAGATTACATGTGAGTCGTAGTCTCGTTGTCCATTTCTGCATTATGGTCTGTAGGAAGCGTATTAAAAGAGGATGAATTTTATATATTTCCAGTACTTTTAATAACCAAGAGTGAGGGACCCATCTCACTCCTGAGCCATGTATACAAGCTGTTTTCGAGAGTCATTACGAACCGTCTCGAACGCAGGTTTGATGACTTCCAGCCTCCCGAACAAGCCGGGTTCCGAAAAGGCTTTAGCACCGTAGACCACATACATACGCTCCGCCAGATTATACAGAAGACCGAGGAGTATAATCGGCCATTATGTCTAGCGTTTGTGGACTACGAAAAAGCCTTCGATTCAATCGAGACCTGGGCGGTATTGCAGTCCCTCCAGCGGTGCCACATTGACTATAGGTACATCGAAGTGTTGAAGTGTTTGTACAGCAACGCCACCATGTCGATCCGACTACAGGAAGAGAGCACGAAACCAATCCCATTGCAGCGAGGTGTGAGACAGGGAGACGTTATTTCTCCGAAACTGTTCTCAAACGCATTGGAGGACGTTTTCAAGCTCTTGGACTGGTACGGATTCGGCATCAACATCAATGGCGAATACATCACTCACCTTCGTTTTGCCGACGATATAGTCATTATGGCAGAGTCGCTGGAGGACCTCAATACGATGCTCAGCGACCTCAGTAGCGTTTCCCAACAGGTGGGTCTTAAAATGAACATGGACAAGACGAAGATCATGTCTAATGTCCATGTTGCACCCGTACCGGTAGTTGTTGGGAACGATACACTCGAAGTTGTTGACCACTACGTATACCTAGGACAAACTGTCCAGTTAGGTCGGTCCAATTTTGACAAAGAGGTCGCCCGAAGAATCCAACTCGGATGGGCAGCGTTCGGGAAACTACGCGATATCTTCTCGTCCAAAATACCGCAGTGCCTGAAGACGAAGGTTTTTAACCAGTGTGTGTTGCCAGTGATGACATATGGTACTGAGACGTGGTCTCTAACGGCTGGCCTTGTAGAAAAGTTCAGAGTCACACAACGAGCCATGGAGAGAGCTATGCTCGGAGTTTCTTTGCGCGACAGAATCCGAAATGTGGAGATTCGCCGAAGAACTAAGGTCACCGACATAGCTCTCAGAATCTGCAAGTTGAAGTGGCAATGGGCAGGCCACATCGCTCGAAGAACCGATAACCGTTGGGGAAGAAAGGTTCTCGAGTGGCGACCACGAACCGGAAGACGCAGCGTTGGCAGGCCTCCCACTAGGTGGACAGACGACATTGTGCGCGTCGCAGGTAACCGGTGGATGCAAATAGCCAATTGTCGTTCATTGTGGCGTTCTAAGGGGGAGGCCTATGTTCAGCAGTGGACGTCTTCCGGCTGATGATGATGATGATGAGGGACAGAATCGTATGCTTTTCTGTAATCAATATACATAGTATGCAGTTCACCTTTTGTTCTTTTTACATGATTTAAGATAACTGAATCAATAGTTAATAGTTCTTTGCAACCTTGGTTAGCCCTTCTGCAGCCGTTTTGTTGCTCTGCTAGTATTTTATTTTTGCTTATATGTGAATAAATCACTTCTGTGATACAAGCGTTGATTATTTTATAAATTGTTTGAAGACAAGTAATAGGTCTGTATTTAGCAGGATTTCCAGGGTCTCATGGATCTTTCGGTATCATGTAAGTAATACCTGTCATGATATAATCGGGTATAATGTGTGGGTTCTGAATAAAATCATTAATATGATTGAGAAGGTATGGGTGTAAGTGTGTAAATTTCTTATACCAGAAGTTGTGGATATTATCAGACCCTGGAGCTTTCCAATTGTGAAGTTTCTTTAAGACGATATCAAAACTTTATCTTGGTAAAATTTCGAATTCCATGAGTGTAATATTTGCGTTTCTTTTTTCCTCTTGACCAATCCATTCAGCTTCATCGTTATGGTTCGTCTGGAAGAACTAAGGTCACCGACATAGCTCTCAGAATCTGCAAGTTGAAGTGGCAATGGGCAGGCCACATCGCTCGAAGAACCGATAACCGTTGGGGAAGAAAGGTTCTCGAGTGGCGACCACGAACCGGAAGACGCAGCGTTGGCAGGCCTCCCACTAGGTGGACAGACGACATTGTGCGCGTCGCAGGTAACCGGTGGATGCAAATAGCCAATTGTCGTTCATTGTGGCGTTCTAAGGGGGAGGCCTATGTTCAGCAGTGGACGTCTTCCGGCTGATGATGATGATGATGACTGAAGACTTTTCTCGAGATATTCGTATGCAGTTTGGGATTGATAAATGTAAAATAAATTCCGTTAAAGCAGGCCAAACCCAAGAACTCGGTTATACATGAGAATCAGGCGAGCTTATTTCTTCCTTAGACCACAGCGAGGTTTATAAATACTTAGGATATAATCAAAATCACCAAATCAAACACAAAGAAATCAAACACAAATTACTCCAACAATTTAAACATAGATTAAATACCCTACTTCGATCACAACTATATTCACGCA
Source organism: Furcula furcula (assembly GCA_911728495.1). Taxonomy (NCBI): domain Eukaryota; kingdom Metazoa; phylum Arthropoda; class Insecta; order Lepidoptera; family Notodontidae; genus Furcula; species Furcula furcula. The sequence continues at coordinate 8,076,536 of OU452244.1, read as the reverse complement.
ACCTTACTAAAGCCATCAACACTTACGCTATACCTATATTAACATACTCTTTTGGTATTATTAAATGGACGAAAACAGAACTTAAAAATATACAAAGGATCATAAACACATCAATGACTAAACATAGGAAGCATCACCCGCGAGCCTGTACACAACGACAGACCTTACCTCGAGAAGAAGGAGGTAGGGGTTTAATAGACATACTCAATCTGCATAATAAACAGATATCAGCTCTTAGGACCTACTTCCATCAAAAGGCTAAAGACAATCCACTCCATAAAACAATAGAATATAATGATAAAAAACTGACTCCACTAAACTTACAAGATAGATCACAGCAAAAAAACGAATCCCAAACATCTATACAGTCCAAATTAAATGAGTGGTTCAGTAAATCGTTGCACGGAAGACATCCCCACAATCTTAGTCAACCTAATGTCGATAAGCTTTCGTCGAACGCCTGGCTGAGAAGTGGAGAACTCTTCCCGGAAACAGAGGGCTTTATGATAGCCATACAGGATCAAACGATAGAGACCCGTAACTACCAAAAATATATAATTAAGACCAAAACCTACCAACAGATATTTGTAGAAAATGTAGTAGCTGCCCAGAAACTATACAACATATAACAGGAGCATGTAAATCAATTGTACAGACTGACTACAAACATAGACACGACCAAGTTGCAAATATCATTCACCAAAAATTAGCCCTGAAACTTAAACTGATCACAAATAAACCTGTACCCTACTATAAATATACCCCTGAGGCAGTTCTAGAGAATGCTCAATACCGACTTAACTTTGACCGTGTTATATTAACAGATCGAACCACACATTTTAACAGACCAGACATAACCATACATGATAAGAAGAACCGCATAGCATTTATAATTGATAAAGCAGTACCAAACACACATAACCTACAGACCACGATAAGCGAGAAACTTTCGAAATATACGGATCTTAAATCTGAAATTAAGAGTATGTGGCAACTAAACAGCGTCACAATAGTTCCCGTAGTTCTTTCGACTACAGGTGTTATCCCCGTACAACTTCACCAATCATTAAAAACTCTTAATTTATCACCCCACACTTAGAAAGCGGTTATATTGAACACATGCAGAATAGTTCGTAAATTTCTAACGAATGATAAAGAAACGCAACTCGATACACAACACGTCATACCATCTTTAACAACACAACCTCAAACAGACCTAATACAACAACAACCACAAACGACAACTATCTATTCACATACAAATGCGACCAACTAATACTTGGCTTAGGCCCGTATTAGTCTGACAAACCGGCAAAAGCCGAGAAAAAAAAATAAAAAATAAATTAATAATAATAAATACACTTTATTGTACACCAAAAGTTAGTTGTTACATGTAAATTGAACAATACGTTGATGATATGGTTTAACCAATCAATAAGAAAGGATTTTTGGAAATTCGAACTCTAAGGGTGTGAAATAGGGGTTAAGAGTTTGTATGGGATGGGTGTAAAAACAGTGTCTATTGGCTACAAATTTTGTATTTAGACTCTTTAATAAAAATAATAAGATACGTGTATCAGCGTTTTTCAGAATTCGTCAGTTAAGGTTGTAAAATAGGGAATGAAAGTATGTGTGTTAAAAAACATTTTGTACCTATCTGGCTATTGACCTGCAATTTACCACGCATACTATTTCTGTTTTTATGAAAATTCATCACTTAAGGCTTTAAAATAAGAATTGAACCTTTGTGTGGTGATTTTTTTTTGTTCATTGATTTAATGTATGTATTAAATACATTTATGAACCACACATACTCATAATTTAAAAGCACCTTCATCTGAATTTAATTAAGGGATAAGATTTGTATTGTATGATAGGATACCAGCTAACAGTAAGGGATATAAAATATTTGATACGGTTGTGGTGGATACGCGTGGTGTAGACACGGAAGACACAATACATTAGTTTTTTAAACCAAATACAGTTTTTGAATTTATCAATACGTCAAGACTTCCACCTCATAGCCTCAAAATATAGGTAAGGTATCCAAATATTATAATTAGATGAATAATTTTAATCCCCTTAACATGTGCATGTGTGCAACGGGGTAAGATTACAGTTTAGATTATAAAAAATAATATTATCGAAACCATTATCCTCATTGGACCAGCTTGGTCAAACTATGCACATTTCTCGCATCCCTTTAACCAATCCTTTAATGCCTACAGACAGACCTTTAGCGTCAGCAATTTCCGGTGAAAAATCTCATGTTATTAGTATAGTATATATATATATATATATAAGTATAGTATATATATATATAACTATAGTATATACTATATACTTACTATACTATATAACCTAAACGAATTTCAAGGTCAAACCATAAAATATTTTCTTGGGAGTCGATCTACGAGAAGAATGTTTTTCCCATGGACAGTTATATGGTTGGTCTCTATAGAGCAGGACATGCTAAAAACCAATACATCTTGATGAACACTAATTGGAATATAAAAAGTCGTGTACCTATTCAGTAATTTTACTTTAATGATTTTATTCCTTCTTCATGTACAAAAACTATAGTCTAAGTAGATTTAATTCAAATTTTGGACTAGGATTATAGAATAATTTTGTGACAGTAGTTGGTTTCTGAAATAGCAACAGCTCAGTGGGCGAGCGCTTGCCTTGGAAACAAGGTGTGCTGGTTCGAACCCCGGCTCAAACTTCTGATTTCTTTATTTAATCACCGAATGCTGGTAACAATCTCACAATGACTATTCGCGTCATTGTGTGATCGTTACCAGCTTTCGGTGAAGAAAAACACCGTGAGGAAACCTGCATGTCTGAGAAAGTAGCTTTCGAATGACGTGTGAAATCATCCAACCCGCACTTGGCCAGCGTGGTGGACTATGGCCTAAGCTTCTACATTTTTAGACGAGGCCCGTGTCCAAAAACAAGGGCTGGTAAATAAAATAGGTTTTCTATGGAGTAACCTAAAGTTTCTTGAAGGTTCTATAGTTTGTGTGTGCCACCTTTCGGCAAGTTGTATATTAATTTTTTTGGATAGTTTCTCCTAAGAGGCAAAATAGAGAAAGAAAGTTTGCAATTTGTCCAATTTACGTGAAACTTAGCTAATACTTTTGGTTAATACTCTTCAACAAATTATTTCATCATCATCATTAGCAGCCGATAGACGTCCACTGCTGAACAAAGGCCTCCCCCTTAGAAGGGAGGGGTTGCCATAAACCTCACGCTTGGCAGGCGGCTTGGGGATCGCAGTATAGGTGGAAGATAAATCCAAAAGAAAGATGCTGCTGCCAGTCTTCCTGTTCCCGCTTAATCGCCTCTTATGACACCCAACGAGAGGAGATGGGGGGATCCTATTCTAACCCGGTGCCATAAATTATTTACAACGCGTTATTTAAAATTCAATTTATAAGGGTGTTAAAAGAAATCCAAAAATGTTGTAGTTATGGCAAAATTGCTAGGGGAAATTTTATTCTACGAAAATCTACTGTAGGTAAGGTAAGGTATTTTTCTTTAAACATACTAAACATAACATTTTGCCAGCCGTGCGAAGCCGGGACGGGCCGCTAGTAAGAGATAAGAGATGAATCGTTTGCTTTACATTTCGGAGGTTGCGGATTCAAATCTTGCTGGGAGCAACAACTCTCTGAAGTTATCCCTGGTTAGGTTAATACAGGCTGGTCGTTTGATTGTCTGAAAACTACGATAGTCCATGCGCCGGATAGACATGTAAAAAGTCGGTCCTGTGATTGATCTAGTGTCGTTGTGTGTTTGCCGTTCCATCGGATTGTGAGAGTAAAGGAAGAGAGAGTGCACCTGTGCACTATACTATTCCCTGTGACTGGCTGATTTTGTTTTTATTTAATCTAGTGACGAGACAAGCAAGACACTTGATGGTAAGCAAACACGCCGCCTATAGACAGTTACAATACACTGCCGCTCATTACCCAAGACATTAGTAATTTTCATCAGGTACCATGCCTTTCAGGCCTTCATACTTTTACTTGGCAGCAAAATATTTTACACTACGGTGGTGTACCTGGAGGCTCTCTTGCACAAGGGATGTACCACCTAGTATATTTTGTGAAAGACGGCCGCTGTGGCATGTGGAAATGACTATACGGGGTGTAAGGGACATCGTACCGAAAACCGATACCAGGGATCCAGTACATGATTCTGAACATTCTAGTGTTGAAGTTTTTCATAGGCTTTTTCATGAATTAAAAAAAAAACGCTTTTTAACAAAATTAGTATAACATCATTATTGGTATAATAATAAAGCCTAATTTCAATTTAAAAACAATAAATTACTTATTTGTGCAAAATTAGCAATCAACAGCAGCCGAAACGTCCACTGCTGAATAAAGGCCTCTCCCTTATAAGGGAGGGGTTGCCATAATCTCCTCGCTTGGCAGGCGGCTTGATTGAAATTAGCAATGTAATTTGAAAAATAAATATTATTCCGCACGTATTCATTACATGCTCAAAAATTTACAAGTAAATGGTTTCTGTAATGTAGTAACGAACAATATGAGAAATCTTATATAAAAGTTTTCAGTACGTACTCCCTTACACCCTGTATGAAAATACTATTGATACTGCAAAATTCATTTCACTCAATAATGAATTACATAAAGTACGTACCACAACGTTTTTGCAGTTGACAGGTTCGGCAACAACTAAACACGGCCCGTCACTGTCCAACTGCCTTATCCACAGTGAAACTTGGACTGACCCACCATCCTTGGATAGAAGTTCCACAACCTGAATCAAAACAACATTAGGATTAGTGGAGGTTTAAGGTGCGCGTCCATTGGCAGGCGCCGGACGCACCGCACGCACGGCACGCAACGGATTTTTGTTTGCTTTGTATGATTTTACATAGCGCTGCGTCCATTATCCGCGCCGGCATTTTCCGATTCGGGCCGTCAAAATCATAGAAAGCAAACTAAAATCCGTTGCGTGCCGTGCGTGCGATGCGTCCGGCGCGTGCCAATGGACGCGCACCTTTAGTGACTTGGAGACGAGATAATCAAAATGATAGCCTAATATAAAAGGCTAGTCTAACACTGCAGGCTTAGCACGCCGTGCGAGTGTTAACAGATTCATTTAAATATGACGTCACAAAAACGCATTCTATATCTAAATTTTGTATGGAATTTTCAGTCTTGAATACTACATCACGCTTAAAACCGATCTGTCAAGACTTGCAAGTCGTGCTAGGCCTGCTGATCATCTGCACTACATTGTCCTATGTCACATGAGTAATTATTTATTAACTGCCGCACCAACAAACGTTAATTATAGTTGTTGATCGTAAATCCATTTTTTGAAATCCAATTAAATTAATACTTATTAATACGCTGATAGTGAGGGGTGATATCAATTATCTAGTATTGAATAATCTAAAATAATCACAAACGGCTCCGATAGTCGCAATAAGTAAATTTTAAAAAGTGACTAGCATTAGCATTAAAGTTAATTGGCGTTTGTGAGTCCAGCAACAAGTCTCTTAAACCCTGTATTTTCTCCAGATAACGTTCTTCATAATGAACCAAAACACTGTTGACAGATTGCTGCTTGGCTGGAGAATATCTGATGTTCCAGTGATACTAAACTGGACGGTGCCTTGCACAAGGGCCCATAGAGTCTAGAGCTTCGAACAATGAAAATTACATAGACTCTTATTCGTCGTTATGTTGTCTTTTATTTCCGCGAATACTACACTTTGTAATAAATTTACTTTGACGGAATATATCGCGGATTATTTTATGTTTTACCTTAGATGGTCACGGGCAGACTGGGTGTGACCATGGGTGCTGCAAAGCATTCGAAACGGCGACAACAATGCGATATTACAATGTTATTGGCCGTTTTCACGTAATACTAACAAATTGAAAGCTGATAGCAGTCAGCACTTAAATGATACTGTCATCATTATTATCTTTGTAGTCTTAATCCCTACTCTTGACCGGCATCTTGGGGATCGCATTCACAGAGATGGATATAGAATTGTATAATCTAATAAAAAAGCATGAAATAAAAAGATTTTTTTTAAGAACAGAATAATGTTGCCCATCTTCTGGTTTTCCCTTACTCGCCTATTACGACACCCAACAGGATGAGATAGGAGGATGCTATTCTTGACCGGACACCCCACAGACAACACAATCTTTACAATAATAATCATAATATTCTGGAACAATCCACACACAGTCATCTGATCCCAAACTAGGCAGAGCCTGTACTATTGAAACCAGATAACTGATATCAATCCTCAGATACTTTTATTTACTGTAAATATATACGTAAATAAATAAATAACATCCAGACATTTAGCGGGAATCGAACCCACGACCTATTGGGTAGCATCCAGGGTGTCTAACCACTAGACCAACAGGCCCGTGAAATAACAATAACTATTTACCTATTTGGCCTGTCCTGTCCCGTCTTTGATCCCCAAGCCGCCTGCCAAGAGTGGGGATTATGGCAGCCCCTCCCTTCTAAGGGGGAGGCCTTTTTTCAGCAGTGGACGTCTATCGGCTGCTAATAATGGTGATGAATTGGCCTATTTACCTTTCCACTGAGCAGTACAATAGTCCCATCTTCGGATGCGTCCCCATCTTCTGGATTTTGTAAACTGAACGCTTTACAGTTTCTGTTGCGTAATAGATCTGAGAACCGGAGTCCACAGAGCTCACCCGAAGAATAGCCTAGCAGGGAGCATGCTTTGTTGTTCACTATAAGTATCTGGAATGAATTATACTTTTATGAAAATTCGTTTGGGCAAAGGGTCAATGCAAAACACATGCTATCTTTAGCAATGCTCTTTACCACAAAATTAATGAAACTGCAACTGTTTACACTTTACAGTACTATAAAGAAATAAATCATATCCCTCCTATGAAGCAGTCAGCCAGTCAGGAAATACACAATAGGGAATTGTCTTATAATACAAAAGTGAATTATCGTCCGTGTTGAGTGTACTTTATAGTTCCATAGTTTAGTGTACAAAATTAAATGGAATATATTTTCGAAAATATGGAATATACTTTCTACACCAGTACTTAGCACGACGTGCAAATCTACTAGTATGACTACTCACACTAAAGTCAAGATTTTAGTCACTATGACGGAGACTTTCACATTTTTGTTTCGGTGTCGAAAACTACATCATACTTCACATCGATATGTCAATACTTGTAAGTCGTGCTAAGCCTGCAGAAATACATGAGTAAATGCTTAAATCAGAGGTAAAGCTTCCTGCTTCCGACAATCGCACAAGATCGATGCATTACGCTGCTGCCGCGCTTTTGCAGTGCGTCGAGTATGTTTGCGGAATCAGGCGTCCAAGACTTTTTCGCAATAGTACGCAACAGAACTGCATCCTTGATGCGCCGAGTGCGCGACAGCTCCAACAACTACACACATCAAAAGTGTCTAGGGATCAAGCATTTTTAAGCGGATTTCTTGAGATTGAGATGTGGCTTTGTAATAAATTTATGATTTTATAAATTTATATGGATCCTTTTTGGTGCATTTCATAATTTGAATCAGGAACTGTGAATCAAATTCGAGTAAAAGATGAAAATCAGCTGTCAATATTTTCCCTATAAAAACATACAACGCATTGAAGACATTATTAGTGCTACTGTTTCCCTACTACTGATTAAAACCAACGTTATTATGGAGCGGCGACGTCATTTAAGCAGGGAAGAAATGCTCAGAGCCGTGGGAATGATAGAAGCTGGTTCCCGGCAACGTACTGTGGCTTTAGCTCTGAATACAAGTCAGAGTGTTATCAGTCGACTTTGGACACGTTACCGAAGCACTGGTACCGTGGCTGAGCGCCATGGAGGACGGTATCGCTGCACCACACGGAGACAAGACCGATATATTCAAATCTTAACTCGAAGAGCTCCAACAATAACTGCCATGATGTTAGCCGTGAGGCTTCATCACTCTTCAGGGAACTTAATTAGCGACCAAACAGTCAGAAACCGCTTGCATGAAGTGAACCTTCATTCCCGAAGACCGCTACGGGTACCACCTATAGCAATGCACAATCGTAGGATTCGATATCAATGGGCTCTTGAACACAGAAATTGGGCAGAAGAACAATGGCGTTTCGTGTGCTTTTCTGATGAGTCTCGTTTTGGTATGAGACCGGATACAAGACGTATACGACACTGGAGAACCCCTGGACGCCAACAGCGATTAAAATCCTGCCAGGAAGTCCATCCTTATAGTGGTGGAACCATCATGGTATGGGCGGGTATTTGGATCGGCGGAAGAACTGAGTTGATTTGGATCAGAGGCAACCTCAACGCTCAAATTTATGCTGAGACGATTGTATCAGACGTCATCGTTCCTCTACAAGTGCAAATCGGTCCCTTATTTCAGTTAATGCATGATAATGCACGACCGCACACCGCAAGAGTTGTAAGACAGACTCTCGCCGCAGCTAACATCAATGTCCTGCCCTGGCCTGCTCAGTCGCCAGACTTGAACCCGATTGAGCATGCATGGGATATGCTACAGAGAAGAGCTCTGCCGAATATGGAGGGTATCCAGTCGCAAGAAGACCTTTTTTTGTTGTTGCAACGAACATGGGCGGCCATTCCACAGCGTGATTTGGATGAACTCATTTTGAGTATGCCAAACCGATGTTCTTGTGTTGTTAGTGTTCGCGGTAGAAACACGGATTATTAATTGTTTAAGTTACCCAATAAAATTTTAAAGAAAACTGTTATTTCAGTCTTTTTTTCGAACTTTTGTGTTAGTGGTTCAAATGTCAAAAATCCCTTTATTAGGAAAATGGCAAATTTCTTTATTAATGCAAAGGTGACTTGGTTTATCGTTACTGTGACAAACGAAAACACTTTATTTGATGAATCCTTAAAGAAAATTTTAATTAATATCAATCAGGAGAAAAGTTATTGCAAAAATATATGTTGATCCCTAGACACTTTTGATGTGTGTATATAAACATAGTTGCGAACAGGCTCGACAGCCCCATGATGCGGCACTGGGTGGCGACGCATTGTCCGTCACTCAGGTGCTGTTTCATAATTTAATATTGTATAATTGATTGTGTGCATGCTTCAGAATTCTTTTAAAAATCCTTTTGTTTTATGGACCAAATGTCTGAGAATAAATTATTATTTATTTATTTTATTTATTTTATTACATACATGAAGCAGCTGTGTGTGCGTTTAGACAACAAGTTCACATACAAGCCACCAGTTGACTAAACTATTTAATTATGGCTTGGCCAGTTGCCAATCTTTAGTTGTTAAATCTTTGGACATCATTAGGGAGCTTTCTCTCTGGTTCGAATATTAGAAACACGCCTATACCATATTGACGTTGGTGTGGGCATCAACAGGGTCATAGCAATATGAACTAACTTTAGTGGTGTTCGGCTCAATGGTGAATACCGCCTTGCTGGGATTAATACTTTGCTGTAGCCGGTCAGTCTGCGACTGTGCTGGAGAGCCGGCGACATCGCCAGATGCTAAGGACGTGTTAAACCGAAGCCCATTTGGTCCGTCAACTGAAAAATAATGGAGTGATTCAAGGGTTCCTAGAGCAAAACTACATCAGATTCACATCATCATCATTTCTACATCCATCTTTTACATATATTTTAAATAGCAAAATACTGCAGAAAAAGCTAATTGAAAAGCAAGAAATATTTATTCTAAACATATTGCACACACACTTCATACAATAAAGAATACAAACTAAAGGAAATAAGAAAAATAATTTATCAGTAAATGATTAATGATATTTTTTAAATTATCAATATAACAATCATGTGCAAACTTTTTATGGTAGATTTTTAGAGATGTTTTAAGCATGTAATATGTCTTTATGACTTATCTTTTCAACAATTTATATATGTCTGGGATATGATGGTGGTGGCGTTGAACACCCAGATTACTTTGGACCAACATTTACAGTAAACCAAACCTTTTAAACTTTTATCAGATCAGTACTAAGTCAATTATGGATGGGCACCAAAAGAGCCCAAGATAGATAGAAGCCTGTAGAATGTGGGGACACATTATACAGAACAAATATGAATTGCTATTAATTCAGACTATTGAAATCCTAAGTTTAATTCAGGGATTTACAAAGAAAAAAAAGGTTTAGTGTAGTTGGTGATGATATTGATACCAATACCAACCTCTTACAAGATCAACAGCTTGCTTCAATTTAGTTGGTGTTTCCAACTCCATCTTGATTGGTTTCAATTTACGATTCAAACGAGGGAAGCTCTGGTTACCCTCGAATGAGCAGTTATTGAACACATTACGGAAACGTCGTTGAGCTTTGGCGGTTCTAAAAATATAAGAATTTAACTTTTACTGGCCAGTTTTTCTTGCCTGTGGAAAGTGTTTAGACAAGTATACTTAATAATTTCATTTTGTTGTAATAACTTAGACATTTTATATAAACAAATGAATATACTCTGTTTTTCTTTACAAGATCAAAATCGGAACAATAAATAAATGAACACAGAAGTGATGGCTAACCAGTGGCCAGCCAAAGTCAATTGATAGGGTTGAATATGAAATATTGATCATATATTTATGGTTCCGATTTTGACTCGGAAAAAATACAATACAGTATACAATAAGGTGTGCTTCCATTCATGGGTGCATTATTCGGTAGAATCACATCAAGCAGTAACTGGGTAAACAAAATCTTATAAAGTTTGTTTTTATTATGACATAGAACAGTTACATTTTGATACTCACTTGCACTGAAGATCAACATCTGAAAACTTTTTTGGTGTAAATAAATTCGGACTACCATCCGTAGCTTCAGTTAAAAATATTGTAGGTTTCTGAAAATAAAATAAAAAACTTTAGATATGAAATCTTTGAACAGTATGAAACAAAATCCTGCCTGTTTATACACTTACTTCTTCTTACAACCTATGCACTGGTTTTGGATTTGGTATTCACAGCTATATAATATTTGTAAGTTTGTGTGTAATATATTTATAGGCCTATTATGTGTTATAATTGAAATGATACGTAAAGCAAGGCCTGGCTGTTAGTTATTAAATAAAATTGAATTGTAGTTTACTTACAACTTTAGGTGTTATATTGAGATGCTCAGGTGAGTAAACATCGAGGAATTTTCCTAATCTAGGCTTCACTGGAGTCTTATCAGCTGTGTTCGGGACTCTGCTTCTAGAATACAAAAACACTCCTTCACAATGATAGCCTCAACATAAATGCCACCCGCAAACCTTTAAACTAAATGCTAACAAATGTTAAAGGTCCTCTTTATGATTTATTTACATCGTTCAAACTTATTTTGGGATGCAAAATCAATACAATAGAGCGCGCAAGTTCAAAATACGCAAACAGATATGAAAACTTTTTGCTCAAGCATCACCTTTTATAATTAAATAATCCGGCAGATTCCATATCTAAAATTAGCTTTACTGGCAAGATATTATGAACTATTAAACAGCTATCAATTAAAAATAAATTCCTTTTGAATTCTCAAAATTCACCGTTGATGAATTTTTCAAACAATGAACAGAAAAGAAAAAAAATTAACAGCTGTCAATTGTCAAACGTATTGTTATTGCATGTTACCACCTTGTTACCACCACTGTGTAGGTGCAAAACATTAAAAATAAAATAATTTATTAATCAAAATTGTTAGAAACATGCTTTTAAAAATAAATAATTGATTTATCAAAACATGTAATATAATAGATAATTACATAAAATTAATTTACACATTCGTGCCATCTAGTAGAAAAATATGAAATAAACAGCTGATTTTTTTTCGGCTGTGGTGTATTTGATTAACTGCTACAGTATACCCTAGATGTCGTTTTTACAGCAATTCAAGTTAAACCAATTTAAAATATAAAAATAACATAAAAAAGAAATATAAAAGTTGCATAAAATACATTTGGTTTTGTAAACATTTTCGTGACATTTAAAAAAATAAATAAGTTACCTATTTAATAGTAATCATAATTATACAGGATTTGAAGACGTTTCTATCACTTTGATTATTACTTGAAATTTCAACATGGTATTTCGACTGGGAGCGTGGCGTCTCCTGTAATCCGGCTACTCGGAGGTCGGGTTTCGGAGGATGGTTTGAGGTCGGGAGTTCTGGTGCTGAGTGGCCCATGTTGACTGGACGTCCGCACTAAGCCCGGTGTTAATATGGACCTCCCGGAGGAGTCTGGGATGTGCAGGTTAACTAAGGAGGGGCGAACCGGGCCAGGGGGGAAACCCAGCAGCCAAAAGTCCCCGCATCGGGCAGTAGTGGGATAGCGGCCGGGAGTGGGTGCTCAGTGACAGCCCGACCAATACAACCAGACCCGTTCCTTTTGCTGTTTTTACGACATAACATATAATTATGTTACGACACCGCCCCCGCTCAATAGGCATTATTTTGTCACCACACCCACTAGACACAAACTAGATTTATACATCGGACCATAGTCTATAGAAAAAACAATTCTTTGTATGAAACAGTATGAATAACAACGTCAACGTCTACTTGCCCCGTCGTGTCGCGTATCTGGCCGTGCACTTTTGTTTAAAATTCTCAGTCATTCTTTTCCGTGCCTGATACGTTCATAGCGTTCATAGCAGGGTGATGGCATAGCCCGGTCTACTGGCCAGACTCCTATAAGTAAGAATTATAAACACTACAGAGTTAGGCATCCATAAGTAAGTATGGTCTTTTGCCTTAAATTGTCACACTGCAATTTTACTTTTCCTTTTAAGTTGTATCTTCTTTTTTGGTGTACAATAAAGAATATTTGTATTGTATTGTCTTTTGTTATATTCAACCTAGGGACGAGACAAGCAAGACATTCGTCTGATAGAAAGCAATACGCCTGCCTATAGAGAGTTACATTGACATTAGCTGTTAAGTCTCTTGTGTTCGGTAATTTCACACGCCACAATTCAACCCTTCTCATCGTAACATAGCAATGTTTACACACTGCTGCTTGGCGGCAGAATAATCTGACACTGCGGTGGTATCTACCTGGACGCTGTGCACGGGGCACAAGGGACCTACCTTTTACTAAAACTTAGACTTAGTAAAATCAACTCTGAAACTCTGTTTTGCTTGTTTATTAGCCTTCATGACTTTTAGGGCATTTGTCAGTAGCTATAGGTACTCTGTGGGCACCCTGAAAAGGCCACTCAGTAAAATGTAGGGGAACCTGGGTTCTCTGATGGGATCTGCACCAGTGGCCCCTCAGTGCCTTGCTTTTCAGCCCGCCGCCCTTTGGAGCGCATAATATAGTCACGGGAACATTTCACGGTGCTCACGGAGACAGGGGTTAAAACCCCGCCGTCGTCCTCCTCGGAGTCACCGTCGTACTCGATGGACGACTACGATCCACACCCCAACCGCCTAGCGACTCCGAAGTTACATGGCGCCACCTATGAATGCAGTTGGCTGTGCTTGCAGCCATTGAGGTTGCACTTCTATGAGGTTTGGATGTGGTGGCGATAAAAGGACATTGGCTTCGTCTCAAAAATCACAGCGCCGTCGTCAGCGCGAAGTGATGATAATGGCTTTGCTATTCATAAGTTATACGGTAATTTCTCACGAAGAAGCAGGCGGAACGCATGTATGTATGGTACATTTAAATCCTTTATCGTCGGTGAGCGTGCAAGACCGCGGAAGAGTAGTTTGTAAATACCTACAAATACAGCGTAACTGCGCCTGCCGTTTGATGATTTTCCAGAATAAAATAAAATGCTTATTTAAAAAAAAATTGAACCGACTTCAATAACACTGAAAAATATAAAATAATTTAAATATTATAGAAGTTGGTGTTAGCGTACCTGCTGTGTATATTTGGCATCAACTTAAATAATACTCGTATTTAAATTATTTTATACTTTTCAGTGTTATTGAAGTCGGTTCAATTTTTTTTTTAAATATTTTATTTTATACTTTTTAGTGATTTTTTCATCCATAAAGATTGAACCATCGAAGACGGTAAAATGATCTAGGTACGTTATGATCACATTATCGTCTACATACATAGTTTTACATAATTCATGTTTCTTCACAAACAATTTATCTGGTCGTAATGAATCCGGTTGCATGGAATCATCATAGTAGTTTACTCACTCGAATAAAAAAAGAATCATCGAAATCGGTTCATATTTGTCAGAGTAATGTAATGGAGAACGTCAGTTTTAAGGTTTTAACCAGATAAATTCCTCCACATGTTGTGAAGTTCTTATCCGGTTGTGATAAAATTCATACAGATTCATCACAGTGGTTCCTTATTTCGAATCATTAAAATTGGTAAATATTTGACAGAGTCATGACCATTTTTGTCCTTAAAGCGACATAAAGTCATCTATTTAAGTAGGCTTTCTTGCAGCTTTCCTGCGCAGTCAACATTCTTGTTTTTTTCAGGAACTACTTATTACTAAGCAATATTTTTTTATGGGACCCAATTAACGGTTTAAAGAATGGATGGAAGATAGATTTTTTCAAATCGGTTCATAATTGCCAGAGTTATGCGCGAACATACATAGAAAAAAAAAAATATACAGACGAATTCAGAACCTCATCCTTATTTGAAGTCGGTTAAAAATGAAAAAAAAAAAAATTATAGACATTTAATAATATTATTTTCACGATAGATACAACGCATACATTTTATGCTACTAGCATGTTCACCAACGATATCCAAATTTCATTTTTTACGTGCATGTACCTACATGACAAATAAACATTTTTTTAATACTTTTTTTCGAATCACAAGCGCGTTGCTGAGATATTATGTCTTTGTGTCCGATAATTTCACCAGCCATGCGATTCACGCAATTCTTACACACTGCTGCTTGGCGGCAGAATATCTGGCACTGCGGTGGTACCTACCTGGACGGTTCCTTGCACAAGGTACCACCTAATTACTCGTGGCACGTTATTATGAGGCACATCCAGATTCCATTACTGTTTGGCAAACAATCAGTTGGTAATGCCAGGCAAGTTCAGTCCATAGATGGGTGATCGTTTAGTAGCCTTTAAACTGATCGTCTCCGGCATCAATATAAAATATAAACTAGATGAAAACGACATCTAAGATGTGGTCACGGGGGTCGTGGACTTATCTGTGCTGGTGGCGGAAACGTGAACTAACGATTCTATTATGATAATGACGTGTAGTTCGACAGTTTCATATAGACAGTAGCGACACTCCTATCGGCAAAAATAATGTTGTCAGCCTGTGGTTCATAAAGAAATAACGACACAAGGGCACTATTTCTGTGTGCCACTTTTCGGACCGTGACAGACTAATCTAGTTTAAATATTATATCGATTATATCGTCTCCGGGCTTCGGAGAGCGTAAAGAATTTGTTGCCCGTTGTTGTTAGCTAGAGTAGTCTGGACTGGATCAGTCGTTAAGCCAAGTCAGAGGACGAAAGGCAGCCTGAACAATTATACTGATACTGTACAAACTTATAGACTATGCTGATACCATGTTGGTCACTAACCGAACAACAAACAAACAATGTAGGTATGTATAAACATGTTATTTAATTTTGAATACTTATAACCAATTAATTAATAATAAACCCGGTTACAGGCGCCAAAAAACAGGACCTGTTGTCAGTGGCGGACTAAGCCTGTCGGGGGCCCGGGGCGGCAAAAAGTTATAAGGCCCCTCGGTCAGAAAGTGATGTATTTTTATCGGACTATCCCAGAAAAAGGGGTATGTTTTTTGAGAGTATGTCTGTGTGTTTGTCTGTTTCTTTGGCACGGCCTACAGCCTAAATGGCTCAATGGATTTTGACTTAGATTTGTGTTAGTTGTGCTAGTGAAATAAATGCTTTACAGGATGGACACGTTATAAATGTCAACAGACAATATTTTCGTAAATTTATAGTAATATTCTTCTACTTAGTCGTGACTTCATGACTAAGGGACGTGACTATGCAGACTTGCCACCACTCGTCTCTATGCTGTTCGATCTTGAGCTCCATGTATTCTTCCCGTAGCGTCGCTCTCGTAACCGCTTTGACAGTGTCTGCCCATCGCATCGACATGCGTCCTCTGCTTCTTTTGCCATCCATTTGGCTTATCACGATAAGCCTCTCTAGGCTGTTCCGTTTTATCTTACCCTTGTGGCCGAAGAAGTTGACGACACGTCTAACACAGACATGAGCGTCCACCAACCCATGCCCCCACCGACTTTCCGGTCATATGGGCAGAATCGCGAGAGATGCTCGCGGTGGAAAGTCGCTCTTTGATATTATTAAGCTCTTCGAGATTCGATGCATTAGTGCGATGCTTGGTCTACGATTTGCCTAGCATTCTGCGCCAACACAACATTTCCAATACATCCAGTTTCAGAAGTATATAAAAAGATCGAGAAGACCAGAGTACGCATTAATTTGATTTAGAAAGAAGATTCTTCAAAACCATTTTATCAATTTTTCAAGAAGATCGGCCTGTTCCTTTTTCGAAGATCAATCAAGATTATTAGTTAGGTGTCATCGGTGAAGCGGATATCGTTCAGTAGGGTCCCACCAATCCGGATACCTCCCTCCCAGTCCTCTTAAACGGTACGCATTATATGTTCACCGATTATATTAAAGAGCTGTAGTAATAATACGCAAACTTGACGCAAACCTCGTTCCGTCTAAAAAGATCCTGAGTCTGCAGCGCAAGATGGCTGACCGGGTCGCTATAAGGGTACCGTAATGTCATGTTTGAGGGGAAACAGTCCTGGCGCGCTTTCAGGGTCAAATAACTTCAGTCGGAGGTGGATAAGGCACGCACTTGAACAATTACGCACATGGCCTTCTGATGAGCGTACGAAAGCAAAGGGAGTTGTCAGTGTTGTCCTGCCAGTCTTCGAAGCCCAGATATAGATTTACATAGATAATGCAAGTATCACGATTTGTATTGAAACCAAGAAACTTTTGAACCAAGTTTTTAACACCTTCTGTGACGACACGGCCGAATTTAGTGACGGAATTCCAAACCTATTCAAAGACACCGATGCCCCGCCAATGCGCCGCCGATTTCTTTTAGTTTTTGCGGCCGACCGACAACAACAGACGCGCGCGGACTGTAAGTTTTCCAACCCCGGCGTTTCATCGGAGTTCGGACACGCGAAATACATGCATTTGCGTTATCTATGTAAATATCTGTTCTTCGAAGCCTGGCTACGACAGAAACGTGAGCGAATAACCTGTAGACTCACTTAGAGAATCTGGGTATGTGTGTTACAATGATTATCTGAGTGAGATAGGGTGAGGGTGACAACGACTTGCCATCATTGAGGTGGGCCCGGGCTTCCACCCAACACGCACCATAAGTATCTTCTCTTATCTTAAGCCTCTTTCAACCATTATGGTGTAGGCCACCGTCATTTTCCTCCATTCCGATCTTTTTTGGGCTTTACTATCCAGTTTTTGTCCGCTACCCTTGAGATATCGTCCTTCCAACTCATTTGCGGTCTCCCTACTGGCCTTTTTCTGTCCCAAGGTCTCCACTGCAGTACAGTCTTACACCACGACTCCGATTTTCGGGTGATGTCACCAGCCCATTTCCACTTCAAACTTGCTATTCTATTGGCAATGTCGGCGACTTTACTTTGTTTGCAAAGCCATTTGTTTGTCGTATAGGTATAGGCTTTGTGTGGTAAGGCGGCATTGCTACTTTTTGCCTAATAGCACCACAAGTATACTATGCGTGTAAATTAGAGCAGCGGATCCACGTCAGCCAGATTGGACACGACCAGACCACTCTCTGTCGGCAGTAGTATCTACTATATTGGCAGACAGTCCTTCTGTAAGACAGTCATGCTCCAGAAGAAGGAGACCGAAGAAACAAAGACGATGCGTCAAGCCGGTGGTGCAACTCGTATGGCCAGGGACCAATAGAAATGTGACTAGGTATCCTTTGCCTTAAGGAGGCACTTGTGTTCTTGGCATAGTATCATAATTAATCAGCCAGCGATGTGCTACCCTATCTCTCTCTCTGCCAATCGGTCCCTCATTACTGAGGATCGTGACTCCGCTGTGCACACTCATGTATACGTATTAGCTGTGATCCGCCTCCATTGAACCCGATCTTCTGCCAGGTGAAGGGCAGAGATGACAGATCGCTCCAGTATCTCGGAGATCTGGTTCGACCACCGCTTTACACAACGTCCTCTTGGCCGCTTTCCTTAAATTTTTCCTGTCAACACTAGTTTTTCTAAATTAGATGGATCTCTTCGTGCAATATGTCCAAAATATTGCAGAATTCTAGACTCGCATATTGTTGACAGTCTTGGCGTACGTTCAAGGCATAGCTCCTGTAGTATCGAGATGTTCGTACGAAAAGCCGTCCAAGGTATCCTCAACATACGTCGCCAGCACCACATCTCAAATTTTTCGATTCTGTGCTTATCTGCTGCTTTGATGGTCCATGACTCCGATCCGTACAAGAATATGGAAAAGATCAAAGTGCGCACAAGATGAATTTTTGTTCGCCTGGTAATATTCCGATCCTTCCATATCTTGCTGAGTTGCGTCATCGCTGTTTTAGAAACTCCAATGTGATGACGAATCTCACGTTCGCAGCTACTATTGTGAGTGACTACGGATCCTAGGTACTGAAACTCCTTCACTTCATCATAGTCCTTCAACAGATTTGTATTCTGTAGCGATGCGAAACGGTCGACTATCATTAATTTTGTTTTGCTCTTGTTAACAGCAAGGCCCATTTCCAGACTACAACTTTCTAAACGACCCATTAGTGTCACTATTTCTTCCATAGAACTTGCAAATAAGGTGGTATCGTCGGCATAACGCAAATTGGTTATTTTAACTCCACCAATTTTTACGCCACCTTCCCATCCACGAAGGGTCTTGCGCATGATATATTCCCCATAAATGTTGAATAGGATGGGTGAGACCCTACATAAACCTACCCTATATAAACTTATAATTTAATTTGTCAATTTTGTATATATTACACTTCATTTACAAATCACTAATTGATTGATTGGGTTATCATTCTACAGAGTAAATTTTGTGTAAATTCCCTGCTGAATAGACCATAGGCACTACAGCTACATTGTAGGTACATTTATATTTTGGTTACGTGCATCATGAGGCCCCCAACTCCAAACTGTCTAATAATTACCACACATAACATTATGGCCGTCTTTGAGATTAAGGGGACGTATCGGATAGATTATTTCAACCAAAATTTAAGAGTTCCGACTTCCGATGCACACACTTAGTTGTCTTATATTAATCTAAATGCAATTGTCATGGACTAACAGGATTTGTGCGCTATAATCTAGGTATGGTAATAATCTCTCTAATACGTAGTAGGTACTGAAATACCTCAAAGATTAAAAATAAGTTTTGGCGATTGGAGGCCCCCCTGGACCCGAGGCCCGGGGCGGACCGCCCCCTCCGCCCCTCCGTTAGTCCGCTACTGCCTGTTGTACTTAATTAAAATGTTTTTTCCTGTTTAATGTGGCATAATTTGCGCGTAAGGGGACTCGTCCTTAATAATAACTCTATCCGGTTTCATGTTTTGCCGAATTAAATCTAATTCTGCATACTCCACTGTAGCAGTCTGAAATATAAACATTATATAATTAGTAGGAAATAATATTTTGTTAGCTCGTGGGTGTTCGTGTAAGAATACAAAACCACCCATCTCGTTGGGTAACGTAAGAGGCGACTGTGAAAACAAGAAGACGGGATGCATCGTCTTTCTATTGGATTACCTACCATTTATACGAGATCCCCAAGACGCCTGTCCAAGCGAGGTGATAATGGCAACCTCTCCTTTCTAATGGGGAGGCCTTTGTTCAAATGTAAACTTAGCCAGCATTAAAAGATTTGAATTTTAAGAGACAAAGTAGCCAGAGCTGTAATTTCACCAGTTACAGTGCTCTACACACAGAAACACAGCAGTGTTTACACACTGTTCCTTGGCAGCAGCAGAATATCTGGCACTCCGGTGGTACCTACCCTTGCATAAGAGACCTACCTCCTAGGAAAAATTGCTGTTCAACGTTGAAAATTAAGGACTACTACATGGTTGCCAACTAATCATCCCGACCGGCAAGAGATGTCACAAGACCAAAAATAAAAGCTATCCATGTAAAATGGTTTTGACATAATAAATATAATCTCAGTTAGGATAATTGAATAAAAAATGTCAGGAACATTTTTTTTATATATCGATAAAAATATCAAGTATCGAAATAATATTAAAATCAAAGTTATTTTCTAGATTGCAATATCTTTGTCTTTATAGAGCGGTATCATCATAAGTAGGTATAAAACTCACCACCCACGGGTCATTTGTCTATTTTGACCTTAATTTGACGGTGAAAATTACCCAGATTAAATTTCAAACGTCGATATGATATTACATCGATAGCTTTTAGTTTTGGTCTTGGTCTCTTGCCGATCAGGATGGTTTGTTGCCAACCATGTAGCCAGGCCAGGCCAGATGGCAAAACAGTATTTTTTTGGCGCAAACCTTATGAATGAAGTGGTCAATTTGCTAACAACGGAATAAAAATGTTTGCTTACAGTCGTGTTGTTCTCTTGTTTGCAACATTTGGTAAACGTTTTTAGACGCCAGGTATAAACAGTGATGATAATAATAATTATTATAAAGACAATTATTGGGCCAGCTATGGTTACATATTTCCATAATGGTGATTGTTCTTGATCTGAAAATGATACACATGAAAGTTATTTAAACACCATCGAGTCTGACAATACGGCAGAGGAACGATTACATTAAAATGAATTTATTAAATAATTTCTATATCTATCAATAGAAAACAGCTGCAATTTTATTATACCTGATGCAAAAAGGAAGGTTGTTACAAGTTTGGCGCTAATACAGATTGTTATTTAAAAATAACCTATGTCCGAAAAAAAGTGTATTAGATAAACTAGACTTTCATTAGACTAGTTTAGCGATGGACTGTAAGTAACTGGGTTATTCGTCAAAGCTAAAAAACAGTGGAAAAAAAAGTTTGTCCGTTCAACGCCCTCCTTAAGGTGTCAATTTCTAAATTGGATATAGGCTCTAATAGGCCCATTGTTGGCCAACCTCTACTGGTGGAGCGACTATAGAGTTGCTCTACCGCGACTATAAAATGCTGGTAAACTTACTTTAATAGGTGGAAGGTCCCTTGCACAAGGGCCGACCAGGTCCAGGGACCGTCTTGGTAGGCTAGGTAGGACATACATTTCCGAAGAGGACGGCGGCGGGGTTGCGACTCCCGTCCCCGTGAGCACCGTGACTGGTTCCCGGGGGGCTGGTGCAGATCCCACCGGAGAGACCAGTCTCATGTGCCGATGCGACAGCCGCGTGGGTTTTAGTGGGTAAGAATCCCACATACTCCGGTCGAGCCCCACAGCTCCCGGGCATCTTCCGAAGATTTCCCCCACGTCAAAAAAAAAGGTTGGACATATATTTGCTGTATAGTTAAAATAATTTCTACAAAAAAAGAACCGCCTTCAAAATGTCTGAATCAATTTTATCATCGAGGGGTGGAGGGGTTGCCATAATCCCCAGGATTGGCAGGCCGCTTGGGGGGTCGCAGTATAGGTGGTAGGTAATCTAATAAAAAGACGCTGCTGCTCGTCTTCTTGTTTTCCCTTAGTCGCCTTTTACGAACACCCAACGGGAGGAAATGGGAAATGGGCCATTCTTACCCAGATGAAACAATTTAATAAATACATATTATCATCAAAGACGGCGCCAAACTGGAAAACAATTAGATACCTACTGCCCTTCCTTGTAAGTCTTTTCTAGAGGTTAGGCGCCGACTTCGATAATAATATGTATTTATAATATATTCGTATAATATTTTTCCAGTCCACGTCCAACTATGACCATCATCAGAACTAGATTTTTTTTTAAATGGGTGGCCCCATTTAAAAAAAAAACTGGTAGCATATCCTTTTGAATAAATATATAATTTTTCAAATCTGTTCATAAACGCCAGAGTTCTGAGGTAAAAAACATAAAAAAAGAACATACAACCGACTTGATAACCTCATCCTTTTTTTTTAGGTCGGCTAAAAAGTCAACAGCTGCCGATTACCTTGTGGTATTTTTGTAGCGTGTACTGCCTGGTTCGCGACTTTACATTTATTCTCCCAATCTACAATTGCTTCACATGGCGTCTCTGACATGCATAATATATCTTCTGTAAACAAGACAATGGTACAAAATTTGCAGTGTACAGCTCAAGGTACATACAAAGCGCAGTCAAATAGACATCGCTCACGATATGATATCTCGGATCGGTTGGTATCTTGGTTGAGATCATGATCTCAACCAAGATACCAAGATGACACTTGCGCTCGCACTGATCGATCAGTGCGAGCGCAAGTGTCATCTGATTATATACTTTTTTTTTGAGACGCTTAATGCCAGTTGTAACCACAGTTCGGTAAACGTTCAGTTGGGTAAGCAACGTTGGGCAAGGTCATTCCTTAGATGGGTGACCGTTTACTGGAATTTGAACTGAGCGTCTCTGTGGTGAAAACTCTGACACCAGGGTGACCACTAACCGTACGACAAAAAAAAATACTTTTTTGGTGTCATCCGCTTCAGACACGCGACCCGTGTTTTTTTTTGTGCAAAGAACACAAACACAAAAACAGTTATTTTTAACAGACTTCAAAAATGAGGAGGTTTTATCCTGTTCGGTTGTGGTTAGGTATATCCTGTTCATCCTACATTTAACGGTGAAGGTGAATAGTCAGTGTTTAAGCTACCAGTTGTATCAGCAGAGAGGTAAGTAGGTACAGTAGTCACCATAGATATAGATTTACATAGATAACGCAAATGCATGTACTTCGCGTGTCCGAACCCCGACGAAACGTCGGGGTTGGTCGCCGCTAACTTACAGTCCGTCTGTTGTTGCAGCAATGCAGCCGGTCGGCCAAAAAACTAAAAAAAATCGGCGGGGCATCGGCGGCATCGGTGTCTTTGTATTTCCGGTCACTAAATTACGGCTGTGACGTCACAGAAAGTGTTAAAAAGTCGGCACGCTTGGTTTGAGTACAAATCGTGATTCGTTATCTATGTAAATGTAAATGTTGACGGGCCCGTTGGTCTAGTGGTCAGACACCCTGCCTGCTAACCGATGGGTCGTGGGTTCGATTCCCGTCAAGTGTCTGGGTGTTGTTTATCTATTTAAGTATGTATTTACAACAAAAAAAGTATATAAGTATTAGTATCAGTTGTCTGGTTACCATAGTACAGGCTCTGCCCAGTTTGGGATCGGATGACCGTGTGTGGATTGTCCCAAGATATTATTATTATTAAATCTATATTTGTGGTTGTCACAATGGATCTATGTGTGCCTGAAGTTGGCTGAAATACGCTGCGCAGTAGCTATTTTTGTGTTTTTGTATTGACAACTCACATCTGTACCTACTTGCTAGTCAAATTGAGACCCTCCTCCATCTTTGAAGTTGTTTTAACTAACTATATATTTATTTGTAAATTCTGCAGGCCATGCCAATGAAATCAATGATATTATAAACAATAGATAATAATATGCCATTAGCACACTAAAAGTGAAACAATGAAATGCTCCCAAATTGTGTGAACTAGCAGTAAGTCAGGAGTCGTCGGTAAAATGTAACGAACATGGCGCGTACCTTTGAAAATCTAGTAAAATGCCTTTAAGCGTATTTACAAAATGCACAAAGTACTGTACAAAAATTTTGGCGCGCATTATTATATAATACTTATAACATATCTATGGTTAAGTATATACTTTTAGACTTTCGTGTTCCATTGTTAAACTTTATTTTTCTCGGGAATTAACGCAATTTACCTTATATTTTGGCTTGATGTTTCGGCCGGGTTGCACCAGCCGTGGTCACAAGCAGAGTGGTTCAGCGAGACGGCTCCGTGCGTGAGGCAGAAATATCTTCATCTACCCCCGTTCTTTCACTTGTAACGTTAAGCCCACTTACGTACGGCTACACACTACACTCACAGTATCTGTATATTTAACCGCTGTCAAATAGCGAGGTTTTGTCATTTTAATCACTGGTTCCCAAGCAGCTGATAACTTAAAGCCATCTTCCCGGTATCATATCTATGGTTTATAATATCATTGCAATGAAATAGACATACCTAAATCTGTACATACGAGTAAATGCTCTCAAGCTGCCTTCTGGGACGGCTGAGTAAAAATACCAACTGAGATTGTGTCTGGGTTGCCTTGTTACATACCTGTTCCATGATCTGTGGAATCATCCAGTTTTACACCAATCAAAATTTCTTTCGTATCACAAACAGTACTCTGGCTAGTCCCAAATAGTAGTTGTAATTGATAAGTAATGTTGTCTTTTTTTAATTCTTTTGTTATGAAAATTTCTATATTAGGGCTTTCGATAATACCGCTGTTCGGCTCCGACTTTACACCGTCTGTTAAAGATAAAATTAAAATCAACATAAAAAAGTATAATACGAGTACATCACGATTTTGTACCTAAAGAGAATACTAATAGCCCTTGTTTTTGTCCCACTGTTGGGCACGAGCTGCCCCTCAAGAGGAAGGGGTGTAGGCCATAGTCCACTACGCTGAACAAGTGCGGGTTGGCGGACTTCACACGTCATTTGATAGCTAGTTAGGCTTCCTCAAACATGCAGGTTTCCTCACGATGTTTTCCTTCACCGAATAGCATTGTTACTAGCAACAATCGCAATCGCAAGGACGATTCGCACATGATTAATTTAAAGAAATCAGAGGTGCGAGCCGGGGTTCGAACCTGCGCACCTTGTTTCCAAGGCAGTCGCCCGCTGAAATGTCAGTGCTTATAATTATTATAAACGTATATTACAAAGTACCTAGTAATATGAATACCTTTTTTTTAATGTTTTTTTTGACGCCGGGGAAATCTTCGATTCTTCCCAGGGCTCTCCGGTGAGATCTGCTCCAGGGGCCCCTCAGTGCCTTGCCTTTGAGCCCGCCGCCGGGGGGCGCATTGTAGCCCCCCGGGAACCGTACACGGTGCTAACGGGGACGGGGGTCGCAACCCCGCCGCCGTCCTCCTCGGAGTCGCCGCCGTACTCAATGGACGTTCAAAGGGCCCACACCCCGAACGTCCAGCGACTCCGAAGGTATATTACAAAGTACCTACGTTAACGGTAACGTGGCCCTTAGCCTTTTAGACAGACATGCGCGATAAAATCCGTATTGAGTTAATAATACCAGCCGTTGGTTTTATCCCACTGTTGGCACGGGCCTCTCCTCAAGATGTAGGCCATAGTTGGTAAGGGGCCGTCCATTAATCACGTGAGGCTCGAAAGGGGGGGGGGGGGAGCGGTTCCGAAAAAATCATGAAACATCACCAGGAGGGGGAGGGGTGTAATGAGACATCACGTGTATTCATTTTTCGTTGAATGCACGATTTCTAAACCAAACAGCAGCACGTGACCTTGACTCACCGTTGCCGGCAACGACTTCCCCTTCAACATTTAATCAGTTACCTGTATTTAAAGATAATATTCCGAAAATTTCAATATAGTTTGTACAAAAAAATACACGTGATTTTGGGTAGGGTGTAGTTTAAAACCTCACCACATATCACCAGGAGGGGAGGGGTTAAGTGCACCGACGACATCTTGCTAGTCGCAGGCTTCCGGCGGTGTAAGCAAATAGCCAATTGTTAATTACGGCGTTCGAAGGGGAAGGCCTATGTTTAACAGTGAAAGTCTACCATCTGATGAAGATATTATGAAGTTTATTTACTCTCAATAGCTTTCTCAATAGGAATTGATGGAAATTTACTTACTTTCTTCTGTAAAGTACCAATAATTAGGCACATTCCGCGGTATATTCTGCATTATGACTTTGATATTTAGAGTATTATTATGTTCGTTATAAAATGTTCTTATTGGAATTGGTAATCGTATAATAGGAGTAGTATTTTCTGTTGGCTCCAATGAATCATTGGTTGGCTCCAATAAATCATTGTTTGGCTTCAATGAATCATTGCTTGGTTCTGTAAATAAAAAAAATACTTTGTTCATATTTTCTACATGTCTAATAATGTCCCTTTAATGTCCTCCAATCGCTAAAAAGTTCCGCTAACAATGTAAGTATATTTTTTTTATGCAAGTCAGTTACAAAGACAAAGCTAAAATTATGGTAAAAAATACGCCAGCCCATGGAGAGAAGCATTGCAATGACGCTCGTCACGAAAGACGACGGTTATTTATAAAATTGTTTGTTTAGCTTCAATGCCTTTCCCACCAATCTTTACACTGCTGCTTGGCTGCAGAATAGCTGTCATTACAGTGGTACATTACCGGATTGATCTTCTGCCCAATGCATCGATATACTATTGTTAAATATTCCAAAACTGTAATAAAATATAAAGGATGGGTAGGATGGTGGAATGACCGAACGCGTATATGTATAAGGCACTGCTCTGGCGGTGCAGGGACATTCATTTATTAGATCTCGTGCTGAAAGGTTGTTCTAGTAGTCGTATAGAGCGGTCACTAGATTTGTTATAATGCGGTGGTATTGTTTAATTATGTCGGTGTATTTCTTGACGGGTAACTATATTAAAGCGAAGGAGTTGGGGTGGTTTGTTGGGGACGGCGGAGACCACTTGGGGTAGTCCCCACATTTTTATTTTATGCCATGCATTTAGTGTCATTAAACAACTTTCGGTATGTAACTTTCTTCACTTCTTTTATTTTTATTTTTACTTAGGGTTTATAACACTATATTATATCGATGGATCAATGGAACTACTGCTTTGAAACTGAGAAATATGGCAGCCTGGTGGATATAGCGGAATAATAACACACGTCTGGATAGCTCACGATTTATTGCGGGCTGGCGAGTGGTGGTGACAAACATAATATACAGACTACCTACATATAAACACATACATCACAGAAACTTTTATTAAGTACCTACCGATCGCCAGAGGGGCCGGAGGCCGAGTTATGTTAGATTTTTACTGCCGACAAACTACTATGTAGTTTGGCAGAAACTGAAATAAGGTAATGTACTTTTGTATACAATAAATTAAAAAAAAAAACTTATTAATACCTCCCCAATGGCCTTTATCGACGCTGTGAATAGACTCTGGGCAGTGCGGTCGGACATACCCAGAGTCTCCCCAGCGTCAGACGCTCGCCGTCCTTTTCTGTTTTTTTTTTGACGCGGGGGAAATCTTTGAAAGATCCCCGGGAGCTGTGGGGCTCGACCGGGGTATGTGGGATTCTTACCCACTAAAACCCCCGCGGCTGTCGCATCGGCACATGAGAGGAGACCCTAGTCTCTCTGGTGGGATCTGGACCAGGGGCCCCCCTCATTGCCTAGACTTAGTGCCTACACTGAGTCGTAGCACGCCTCGGGGAGGGACCTACTACGTAAGTAAAAGATTTTCCTAAGACATACGATCAAAAACTAGGGGTGTTATAAGTTTAACGTCTACGTCTGTCTGTCTGTGTCATAGTAGCTCTCTAAGGAGTGGACGGAGGAGTGGACGGATGCGGTTTTTAAAGCTAACAAGTAATAAGTTTTAAAAACTAAAACCCGACTACGGATAAAATCGCAGTCTAATAATGTGATATTATATAGCCTATAACCAGCGACGCTTCTAACCACACCCTACTTGTCAAATTATTTTAAGTAGATTAGAAGATATGCGGATATATATATATATATATATATAAGTATATGTTTTAGTATATAAATATAGATATTATATTATATATATTTGATATATTATATATATTATTATTATTTTATATATTTAATAGCTGTAACAGCTCAGTGGGCGAGCGCTTGCCTTGGAAACGAGGTGCGCAGGTTCCATCCCCGGCTCGCACCTCTGATTTCTTTAATTAATCATGTGCGAATCGTCTTTGTGCGATTGTTACTAGCTTTCGGTGAAGGAAAACATCGTGAAGAAACCTGCATGTCTGAGAAAGCCTAACTAGCTTTCAAATGACGTGTGAAGTCCGCCAACCCGCACTTGACCAGCGTGGTGGATTATGGCCTAAGCCCTTTCATCTTGAAGGGAGACCCGTGCCTAGCAGTGGGACATTCACAAGGGTTGGTATTATTTATTATTAGAAGATATGCGGGCAGATGAACATACATACATACATACATTCTTGTTAAAATCATAACACTCCCTCCGTTCCGTAGTCGGGTAAAAAAGGAACCCTTGGTCCCTTATGGTATTATGGACTTCGGCTGTCTGTCTGTGTGTCTGTCATACTTATATATTTCAGGAACCAGTGATGTTATCGATTTAAATCTTGGAATAATTTTAGATCTTACTTACTTATTCAACTTCTTTTCTTTTGGGGTTCGAAATGGGGGCGTTAACATTACAAAGTGAGACTACTATATCGATTGATTATTTACTATATTACTATATGTAAGGGCTTCATTACAAAACAGATATTTTTTTTTTGGTTTATGTCATCTAGTTTTTGGCTTATAATCAAAAAATGCCAAAAAAATAGCACCCCATATATCCAAAGTTTGTGGAGGAAAAATCTGAAACAGTTATGGGTAATACATGTCTATCTATATTTTACAGGAAAAATTAGTATAGTATTAGTAATCCTATAAAAGTCTCTACAAACAAACTTAGCTTCGCAGTTGTTTTTTTTGCTATCTGAGGTATTACACGAAAGTAAAATAACTTTAATAGGTCCAAAGAAGGCGTGGAACTGTCGGTGCCCAACTCTCACTTGACCGGTGTTTTTTTGTTAGGTATATTTACAGTTGTTGTTATTTTAAAACATAGGCCTCCTTCTCGGACAGTTTCAAACAGTTTGGGACTTCTGGATCAGTGATGGTCACTACTGGTACTAACCTGGTGCAAAAAAGCTGCTGCGACAAGTATTGCCATAATTTATAAAATAAATCACGCAAACTACAAAAGATCTCAAATTCATTGAAATAAAACACACTTTATGCTCATGCGCACTGACTTTTTTTTTATAGTTTTCCCTCCAACTGAACCTTATTCGGATATATCTGTAAAAAAAAATGTAATAAAAAAATCTGTTAGGCCTTAATTACATATTATCATAAAGAAATAGAAAAGGAAGATCTTTAACAACTAAAAACATGCGGAAATATTACGACAATAGGTAATATACAGTCAGCTGTATTTCGACTTTTGCGCTTGTCACAGATCAAAACCTATTCTACTTATCATTTACATATCAATATAACTCCTAAAATATAACTTTAAATAGTTCAATTCACCTGCCCCTTAGAGGAAAATCTGCCTACGCTTTGTTTAAGGGGACCTAGACAAACGCATACTCTATTCTTAATACACAAACTCTATACTGTTGGTATTGTCTGGAGGATACTGTTAGGTTAGGTCAGATTTTATTCCTTCGCTTCGGAGTCGCTGGACGCTCAGGGTGTGGGCCCTTTGAGCGTCCATTGAGTACGGCGGCGACTCCGAGGAGAACGGCGGCGGGGTTGAGACCCCCGTCCCCGTGAGTACCGTGTCAGGTTCCCGGGGGGCTACAATGCGCCCCCCGGCGGCGGGCTCAAAGGCAAGGCACTGAGGGGCCCCTGGTGCAGATCCCACCGGAGAGCCCTGGGGTCCCCCCTCTCATGTGCCGATGCGACAGCCGCGGGGGTTTTAGTGGGTAAGAATCCCACATACCCCGGTCGAGCCCCACAGCTCCCGGGGATCTTTGGAAGATTTCCCCCGCGTCAAAAAAAAAAAAAAAAGAACGGTCAGATTTTATTTCTACGCAGTCGCTGGACGTTCGGGGTGTGGGCCCTAGGACGTCACGTACGGCGGCGACTCCGAGGAGGACGGCGGCGGTGATGTGACCCCACGTGAACACCGTCTCTGGTTCCCGGGGGGCTATAATGCACCATTGGTGGGATCAAATGCAAGGCACTGAGGGGTTCCTGGTGCAGATCCCATCAGAGAGCCACCAGCAAAGAGTCACGAGCCGGTGCGATATCCGCGGAGGCTGTAGTGGATAACAATCCCACATACCCCGGTTGACTCCCACAGTTTCTGTAGACCTATCGAATTTTTCTCCCGTGAAAACAAAAAAATAACAGTAGCTATAGGCTACTACTACTACTATGTAGGTACTTACCAAATTAATTATTCGTATCAGACACTGCTCATAAAACTTCACTATAAGCAAGAATAAACAAAATTCCACATTACCTACAGAGACACTGTGTGTTATTTAACTATTTCATAAATAAACTAAATTCGTTCAGCAATATAATTGTGTGTCTACATCCCGTATTTATTTTGATGTTTTCCTTTTGACTCAACGAATAACATCATCAAGTGATTGTGGCGCTACTCCAGTGTTAGCGTTAATTTATCGCTATCTTATGACATTAAACTTTATTTTAATCGGGAATTAACGCGAATTAACTTATATATGAAGCTAAAATATAAGGTAAATCGCGTTCATTCCCGATTAAAATATAGTTTGATAATGGAACGCAAAAGTCTAAAGCTGATTTCAGACTACACTATACTATTGTGCTATATAGTATAGCAAAGAGGGACCTAATGCTATACTATATAGCAAGGCGTTCACATTACGCGATATTATCGCAAGCATTTATAGTATACTAGCGACCGGCCCCGGCTTCGCACGGGTGTAATTGAGAAAAAAAAGAAGTATTTAATTTTAACTTACTGCCTTTGATTATAGAATTTCTTCAAAAATAATGTTTGTAGCTGACTTTTTGTAACGCAATATGAAAAAAAAATTGTTTAGAAGTGACGCGTGAAAGAGCTACGCCCTAAGTAATAGCTATCTATCCATGGGCAAAGTACTCAAGGCTTAGGTTTAAGCCTGCAACGTTGAATCTCTGAATTTGTGATTTGTTAATTGTATTTTTATTTTTATTAGAAACTGCAGACGTGTACCGGTGTACAATTTGGGTGGATTAAGGACAGGAACAGAACACCATTTCTTTAAAACCAATTTATGGAAGCAATACGGGCTTCCTTGTTCGGTTTCATCGTTAAGACGTAGACGGGGGTCAACCGGGGAATTCTTACCCACTAAAACCCCCGCGGCTATCACGTCGGCACATTAGAGCGCGGTCCTGGGATATTTGTCGGGATCTGCACCAGTTGATACCACTCAGTGCCTTGACTTTGAACCCGCCGCCGGAGAGGCACATTATAGTTCCCCGGGAACCTGTCACGGTGCTCACGGTTACAGGGGTCACGGGGGACGCCTTTAATGGGATTTACGGGACCCTGTTGGTGGTCAACCGGGTATGTCAGATTCTTATTCACTAAACCCCGTTGCTACGGCCGTTAAATCAGTACATAAGAAGGAGACCTGGGTTATCCGGTGATATATGCACCAAGATCCCTCAGTGGCTTGCCTTTGAGCCCGCCACCAGGGGGCACAATAAAGCCACCTGGGAAATTATCATCGTGCTCAAAGATACGGGGATCGCGGGGGAAACCTCCAATAAGTCCCACGGATCCCATGGGGAAGTCAACTTGGGTATTTGGGATTCTCACCCACTAAAACTCCCGTGGCTGTCACATCGGCACATGAGAGGGAAACCTGGGTTCTCGGGTGGGTTCTGCACCAGGTGTCCCTCAGTGCCTGGCCTTTGAGTCCGCCACCGGGGGGCAAGCATATTATATCCCAGATGTACCTTATATTATTTGGAATGATAATGATATATATGTAGAATAAACTTCTCTAGTACTTGATTGTTAAGTATGTACCTCTTTAGGTTTTTACTTACTTAGATAAAACTTCTAAATAAATTCAGTAAATATGGTGAAAAAATAAAAAAAATATTAAAAATAAAAAGTTTAAAAGTACACAAAAAAATCCCAATGAGAAATTTGAACCCGGACTCTGCTGTACTTAGAAGAGGCTTTCGCAACCTCCAGACCACGGCTACTCTAATTCTATTATTTGAATTACTTGATCATATTCTTGTTATATGTCTGCTCAGTCCCTATTGCATGTAGCGTGATATTTTATCTTATGTATTAAAGTTATACGTGTACAGTACCTAATTTACGTACTAAGCTAATCTAAGTGAAAATATTTGTACCGCCATCGGTTGAGTAATAATACTGCTTTTTAACCCTGTTAAGGGATAAATTTAAAAACAGATCCCCTCAGTGCTTGCCTTTCAGCCCGCCACCGGGGGGCACAATAAAAAAATAACCTGTCACCGTGCTCAAAGTTACGGGGATTACGGATAGACCTCCAATAGGCTCCTAGGATCGGGCGGTCGACCGCGGTGTGTAGGATTCTTACCCTCTAAACCCCTCACGGCTGTCCGCACAAAATATGGGGCTGCACCGGGTACCCCTCAGTGCATGGCAAGGGCCTTTGAAGCCCCTGCCGGGGGCGCATTATAGCCCTCCGGGAATCTGTCACCGTTGTCACAGTTATAGCGGTGGCGGGGGTCACGTTTAATATGTCCCCAGGATCCTGTGGGGGATTCTTACCCACTAAAACTCCCGTGGCTGTCACATCGGCACATGAGAGGGGAACCAGGGTTCTCCGGTGACATCTGCATACGTACAATACATGCATATTGTATTCCTACCCAAACAGACATTTTGGAAATATATTTTCATTATTTTATTTTTATTATTATTACTAATATAAGATCCAATAGTACAACAATCAATTAAGTTTCCACTAATAACTAAATCATAACATTAGAGAGAAGCTAACTACGTATGCATGATTTTAAATTTAAAAAAAGTATTAAATTTAAAAAATATATTAGAAATAAAAAGTGCCGGAGTCAATATGAGTTAAATATTTAAAACATCGTATCTTAATATAAATAAAAAAAAAACAAAGTTAAAAACACAAAAAAAAATCCATACACGGGTAGCGAACCCGGACAGTACATACTTAGAGGACGCTTCCGTAACCACTTGACCAAGGAACTTTGATTTTATTCTTCGAATTACCCTATCTTATTCTTGTGATATATTTGTACTGCCGTCGGTTGAGTAATAATACTCCTTTTTTACCCTGTTAAGGGATACATTAAAAAAAATATGAAATACAAATTCAATTAACTTTCTTAACGAAAGTCTGTGCAAAATTTCAAGTCAATAGGACTAAGGAATCGCGTTCTCCCATACAAACTTTGCCCCCCTGTTTCACCCCCTTAGAGATTGAATTTCGCAAAAACCCGTCTTAGTGAGCACCTTTGTCCTAAAAGGAACCCCCATGCAAAATTTGAGACTTCTAGCACTTGTAGTTTCTGAGATTTCGTGATGAGTGGGTTTTTGCTTACTCTTTTATATAATAAGATAAGAAGAGAAGATAGCTAGTGTAGTTTGGACTCGCTCGGGATTTACAGATTTTAACTTTTCAAAGATATAATGTCATATTGCTATCAGCAAAGTACTTAGAACAATACAGAAATCTAATGAAAATGTCCTGGGTGTACCGGACCGGCTTACCCCTTACAAAAATTGACCCTTTGCCACTGCCATATCTTATGAAAACTAAATATCTGCTCAGTCCCTATTGTATATAGCGAAATAATACATATCTTAATGATTAACTGATCAGTCTATAATTACCCTATTCACATACAAAGGAAATTACGTGGTAATATGTGCAATTAATGTTTCACTGCTTAGCCCCTATGAAACATAGCGTAATGTTTTATATACCAATTTATACCCCTACTTCTACATAACACATCAGTGAAAGTCCTATTAAAATCCATACACGGGTTTTCAAATGATACCTGGACGAACAGAACGACAGACAGACAGACAGACAGACAGACAGACAGACAGACAGACAGACAGACAGACAATAATTCCAAAAAAAATTGTTTTGGCCTCTATGTCGATAGTATAGTGTCCCTACATAGAAATTTTGGAAAAATATTCAATGTACAGAAAAAGTGCTCTTTGAGTTTTATTATAGTATAGATAACTCCTCCTCACTCTTTTTTTATGCTTTTGTTATTAAATTTGTTGCGGGCTCCAAGAAAATTTAGCGTTTCCCCGCATCTCGACGAGTGACTAACCTCGGTGTCTTCGCTGGTGACCACTGTAAATTCTGGCTGACAGGAGTCAGTGGTGGGATTAGTTAGAAAAAAAGGTCTTCGGGCACGAGTCCCAAGTGCAAAGCAAACTAAATTTTGAGAACCTGTTTGAGAGATAAAATTCAAATCGATCCAAATTCTTTGCTATGCTTTAGCTAAATCATGTTTTTTCTTTACGAAAGTGACACTAGTTTATAAGTCTGTTGAGCCCAGTAATTTCTGCAGCTACAGTGACTTTCACACAGAAAGAGCAATGTTTATACACTGCTGCTAAATGGTCGGTACCTACCTTAGACGCTCATTTGCACATGGGACCTGCACACACAAAGGTCATTGAGAGAAAAGAAGATAGCGCTACTTACGTCTATCTTTAATCTATACATATAATAAAATCGTAGAAAAGTAAAAACTGTACATTGAATATTTTTTGAAAATTTTTATTGCTACGTGTTCTAGGAACGATACTGATTCCGAATATATGATTTTTAGAATTTTTGTCTGTCTGTATGTCTGTGGCTTTGTGTAGACTTGACGTCAAAACCGCTGAACAGATTTAGTTGCTATTTGGCAAAAATATTTATTGATAACCTAGAAAAATTATAGGATATAAATTATCTCGCTATTTGTTACGGGGAATGAGCAGTGTCGAAATATGTACTTTTTCTACTAAAATTTGCCGTGAAATTACGTTGTGTTGAAGATTTGTGCACATACTGTTCAACAGATTTAGTTGATATTTAACGGACATGTTTACTATAGACCTGATCAGACTTAAATATAAGTAATATCAAGCTATTTGTTACAGGGAATGAGCAATATTGTAATAAGCACTTCTTCATCTTAATTTTTCCGCGAAATTGTAAAAAAAGTAGAGTAATGTTACAATATAATAGAATAATTGTGGATTTAAACTCCAAAATTAAAATCATTACGCTATATTAACATAAGGACCTAAGCAGTAACTATCTATAATGCTACATAAGGAAGGGAATTTCGAGATGTATCCTAACGGCTGATACAGCGTAGCGGTTGAACGGTCTTCCGACATTTTTGTGTTTCCGGGTTCGATCCCGGATGAACTCTTCTTTTTTTTCCTTTTTATTTTACTTTTCATAGTATTATTACGACATATCAGTACATAACGAGGTACTTCTACAACTTAAATCGATAGGTATTGCTTTCAATTTTTAATAAAATAAATTAAAATGTTCATTTTTTGAATAGTCTCAGTTAGATTATAAAATATGAGTTCCCACTGCTGCATCTCGATTTAAAGAAAGTAAGTAACCAAGTAAGGAAATTGTAAGTTATAAGCGATTGGGAACGCTACAGTGAAGCTTGCGCCTGTAACATCTCCTCACAAGGACAAGCACCTTCTGTTTTGCTAAGCGGTACACACTGTGTACCTACTTATCGATTCCTTGGTAACAGTGGCGAGTGTGAAGCTTAACTCAGTTATGATCGAAAGCGCCACGGTTAATTGCATGTCTTAGTGAAAGGAATGGTCAAACACCAAAATATCTTAGATTGTTGGCCAGGTTGCGCCCGTTAAACTGAATATAATATTTTGCCATTTGAAGAGGCTCTTTCCGCGCACTTCAGTTCATAGTTTTCCCTATCAACGTGAGCACCATAGTGCCGCAGCACAGCATTATTATCGCCATACGCGTGTCAGTCGACGCTACTGGGGTTCTATCTGTTACAAGAACGTGACAATGACGTGTCCAGTTCAAATGGTCTAAGGCCCTCTGCGTTATACTCAGTCTAAACAGAATACGTTGCAGATTATATACCTACTGCCAATGTCTATAGTATAGACATAGGCAGTAGTCATCTGATGTGCACAGTATTAGACTCTTTACCGTGGACATCATATGATGAATCCAAGTATCGTCGTTCGGATGGCTAACCTTAGTCAAAGTTGAAGAAGAGAAGTGGTCGAGAAAGTTAGGAGTGGGTTTTTATCTACATACATAGGTATGTTACTTATTAACTTCACTGACCATGAAAAACGAGAGAGGAGCCCAAAAGCATGAGTTATACGTTTCGCTAACGTATACAAGAACATAAGGAAATTTCAAAAGTCTGTAGTGTTTTAAGAGGTCAGCATCCCAATTTATTAATTCACCTTTCAAATGACACACACGCAAAGTTTAATTAAAAGTTCAAGCTACCCTTAGGCATCTGACCTGGCTTATCGACTGCTGTCTAGCTGACAACTTGGTCTGACTTTTTACTTAGGTACCCGCCGAACCATGAAAATGCTCAGTTCAAATGATACCTTAACGGTCACCCATCTAAGGAATGACGTTTCTTAACCAACTGATCGTTTGCGAACAGTGATAATAACTGGCTACGAACATGCCAATTTTTCTGTAAGCGTATGGTTCTCAAATCAAAAAGTTGCAGGGACAGACACTGAAGGCTGCATGTCGGTCGAACTGGGTCGAATGGCTCCAGTTACTCTTAGGAGTCGCTGGATGTTTGGGATGTGGACCTTAGACGTTCATCGAGTACGGCGGCGGTGACTCGGAGGACGGCGGCGAGGTTGCGAATCCCGTCCCCGTGAACACTTTGACAGGTACCCGGGGGTAATATGCTCCCCGGTAGCAAGCTCAAAGGCAAGGTACTGAGGGGCACCTTGTACAAATCTCATCGATTGATCCCCCACAGTATCTCAGGGACCTTTAAAGGTTTGAGGTTTTGAAGGAAAAAAGGCAGCTCGAACTTCATGTAACAGAGCGGATTCGGAACATAGCAAGAGGCCCGGGCGCAGAAGGCGGACCATTTTATTTTTTGACGCGGGTAAACTTTCAAAAGGTTCACGGGAGCTGTAGGGCTCGACCGGTGTATATGGGATTCTTACCCACTAAAACCCCCGCTGTTGTCGCATCGGCACATGAGAGGGGCCCCAGGGCTCTCCGGTGTGATCTGCTCCAGGGTAACCCCTCAGTGCCTTGCCTTGCACCAGCCCGCCGCCGGGGTCGCATTGTAGCCCCCGAGAACCTGTCACGGTGCTCAGGAGGACGAGGGACGCAACCCCGCCGCCTTCCGCCTCGGAGTCGCCGCCGTACTCAATGGACGTCCTGGGGCCCACACCCCAAACGTTCCGCGACTCTGAAGGGCAAAAGGCGGATCAAAGCCAACCTTATGCCGTATCGAGAAAGTGCAGAAAGCAGGAACGAGGGGGAACTGCTGCACACACTCACTATTACACTCTCGCTAATATGGCGTGCTAAAGTATTCCGGCATGCCACCTGATGAGATTCTGCGGGCCTTTTATAGCGACAGGCAGGTCCGTGGGCTTTACTTACACCCACGGAAGATGATGGGCTGGCCAGCCGCTGGTGGGACTCGAAATTGTATACAGATAGACACGTTTCCGGTGCCCATCAACATAGCGGAATTTGGACACGAAGGGTTTGAGTCAGTAGGTAGGAGTCATACTGAACCCACACTGTCACTCCCGTGATGGTATGGGCAACCCTTGGGATTTCTCCACGTTAAAAAAAGGAATGGCTTAAGTTGAATCAAGCCAAGGCCTTGGCTCACCCCAAGGTGAGGTTTAAACGAGCGCCTTACGGTGTACCACTTGCTTGCTTGGCAATGACGATAACATTGCTTGAGCTCATCAAAAATACAGGCTGCGGGCAAAGCCGCGGGTATTGCTAGTGCCC
Source organism: Furcula furcula (assembly GCA_911728495.1). Lineage (NCBI taxonomy): Eukaryota > Metazoa > Arthropoda > Insecta > Lepidoptera > Notodontidae > Furcula > Furcula furcula. The sequence goes on along the minus strand of OU452244.1, from coordinate 8,038,729 downwards.
TTTAAAACTTTCACCCCTGGAGCATATAGCTCTAACATCTCCTCTCTGGACGGTCAATTAAGGCAGGCCAGAGCTGAGAGTCCTGCGGTCCCCCTATATATTATTATAATATTTTTGTGTAGTTATTAAACGTTTGTAAATAGGTATACGTTGTGAACTAGCTATCACCATAGGCCACTTTACCGGAGTAAAATATTTCATTTCATACAAAAATTAAAACATCATTGAAATTGGTGCTAAACTACAGCCCTGTAGGTACGTTCAGAACTGATTGATTTGCACCAACTTCAATAATATTTACAATCTTTATTTCTTCATTTTCAAATAGAGTTTTAGCCTTATCATGCAGTGACACTATCGGATGGTGTAATAATTGAAGTTTTTTTTCAAAATGAACGGGTCCAATTCCTGGCTAGGAATATAAAATTTTCACAAATTCAATGATGCAGTTTTAGTTTTCATCAAAATCGGGCCTATAACTCCTTTAGGTTTTTTTAGATATTCCTTATAGTTTCGAATTTGGCCATCCACACCCACATGAAAAATTCACCCTATATAATGTTATCATGACTGTGGTGACTCGACACAAGATTGACAAGATGACGCGACATGGTGGTATAGCGGTGCGATGAAGCAAGTGGTAAAACACGATAGATGGCGCCACCACCGAATCCTGAATCTTGCAAGCGAAGTTTCTTCAACTTGTAGAATATATATAACATCCCGACCAGTGTGACCAGATTTCGCAGATTTCTGCTATTTTAGCAGAATTGAGCCCCCATTTTAAGGCTTAGCAGAATTTTAGCAGAATATGGCTTACTGAACACATTCACTAAATTTTACTTGAATAGTTGCACAAACCACGTGATAAAATCTGCCACTTTCTATTTATATCTGATTTTTCTTGTTGTGGTGACAGGCAACCCTTAAGTACCTGTATTTTTTAAACAAATACTGCTTCTTATAACGTATGTGATATGAAATAAGATTTAGGATAAAGGTTTCAGAAGATCATATTACTTCAGTAAAAGCACAAAAAAGTATTATTGGGTATTCTGGACAGTCACCGTTCAGTTTTTTATGTGTTTTTATTCATTTTCCATGGGTAAAGTAGGTAATGAAAATTAATTAGCAGAATTTTAGCATTTTTTCATAAAGTTTAGCAGAATTTGGCATAGCGGCTAGCATAATGTTCAATTGGAATCTGGTCACACTGAATCCCGAAAACAACAGTCGGGAGCTTCGGCCCAGAGGGCCTAGACAAGATGCAATCGCTTCATAGCGAATCTATTTCTTTATTCGCTAACGGTGTCAATTCCCTACAATTTGTCACGTGATTTTTCGATGACTTATGTCATTTTCATACATTTTTATACTTTCTATTAGCGATAACGCTTGCAGAATGTTACATTGTCTAGGGGGGCTGGCCGAGCATCACGCCTCGCTCGGTCGGAGGATTCTCCCTTTAGCCGCCCGTCGCCTCGCTAAACTACTCTGCCTATGAAATTTTTCTTAGAATTTTTTTAGAACCAACTCCGTATAGAGTACGTCTATATTCCGCTTGCCGCCTGTATGTACTTACTTTCAAATCACAAGGTCCTTGTAATGTATTCACGTGATCACCTCGCTATCACTTACACCGTTACAAAATATAATGTGGACTCTATCACTCTCTATTTAAGACTTACTTTAAGTGAATATCTTATGTTTGTGTTATTCGTACACAATTGTCCGACTATAAAATGTAGATTAATTATTATTGCGTTACCAAGGAACTTGTATTGACCATGGTTGTTTCACGGATCTGGTATAAGATTGTAATTATTAAGTTACGTACTGTTGCGTAGTGGAATATTGTTTGCTTTTTATACAGGAGGTTGCGAGTTAAAATCCAATTTGTGTAGGTACGGTCGGCCAAGAAAGTGGTTTACCAGTTTTGAAAAAACTTCAAATGCAATCAAAATAACACTAAGGTTGAACATTTCTATCAGATGCGACAATTTAAACTAGGAACACAAGTCAGTGTTGACGTTAACGATAAAGAGAGCAATAATAACTGTATGAATAATTGCAAGGGAAAATCAAACTTGTTGTTTTATGATGTGCATTTGAACTTCAACCATAGGGTGGTAAACCACATTTTTGGCTAACCGTACCTACTGACAACTTGCTTCTTATTTTTCTTACTCATTAGAAAAATACAGGCCGATCCCTTAGTTGGCATCTCTGAGAAGGGAGGTGGCTTAGCCTTACAGCACCGTGACAGGTTCCCGGAGCTATACGCCCCCAGGTCAAGAGCTCAAAGGCAAGGCACTGAGAGTCCAGATCCCAACGGATAACCCATCTTCCCCTCACATGTGCCAATGCGGCTGTCGCGGGGGTTTTTGGTGTGTAAAACTCTCACATATGGTTGGTCCTACAGGTCCCGAAGACATATTGAAAGTTTCCCCTGTGAGAAACAAGAAAGACCGATAACTTGATTGTCTGAAAAGTAAGATAATCAGTGCGTATCCCTATCTCTCCTGGTCGATTCTATCTACCGTTCAAAGAATAAGTAGAACAGAAGACACAAAGAACATAATTATACCAAACCCATTATTGTCAAGGATAATAGGTGGTTATTAATCCTTATCACTAAATCGTACAAAGGAACTTGAATAGGAACTACGGGTGGGTAACTTGTGTTAACTCAATAATTTGCAAGTAATTTAGGTTTCCTTCATATTTACTTGATTGGTCCAGAAGGAGGATTACGGTTTCCGAGTGTATGTATGTACATATGTCTATTTTTTAGCCACGTCATTTTTTTAGATTTAATCGAGTCGATATTATAAGTCAAAAAAACTCAAACTCAAAAATAGTTTATTTAAAATAGGCTTAACGGTCTTAACGGCACTTTTGAAAGGTCATGTTTTTTTTTTATTCTACCACCGGATCACAACGTGGCCTCAACTGAGAAGATCCGGCAAGAAACTCAGCGGGCTTGTCATTTTTTCACTTCTTTTTAAACAGTGTGTCATGTTACAATTAGATCAGAGCGACAATGTGTCTTGCCGTTAAAAAGATCAAATAAGACAGAAAAAAAAAAATACGACGAAAGTACAACAAACTAAAAAGCCAAAGGGATAGTAGTCGGACCAGTCCCCCCAAGCAGCACCCGCGCACGAGTTGACTCGAGCAGCAGCCATCCATAATAAGCCCATCTTACGTTACGTTAACATATCAAACGATAAGTAGAGATATCGTTACTCAATAATGCAACGCATAAATCGCTCCGAAAGCAATAGATGCCATTAGCGCACGAAAATAAACAACGAAATTCACCCAAATTGGGTGAACTAGCAGTAAGTCACGCGTCGGTAAAATGCGTGTAAATGATCCTGACCCCATGACGGTCCTATTGGACCGGGATGCGCCGACCCCTCCCCGACAACCGTATGCTACACTAGCTATCAGACACCGGTCTCGCCGGCGAGGCCGAAGGGTCGTACGTATGCGACCGCAACGACGTGCATCACCCCACTGAGTTTCTTGCCGGTTCTTCTCAGTGGGGGCGCGTTGTGAACCGGTGGTAAACTCAGCCCTCTCTTAAGCGACAGCCCAAGCCAAGGCCGTGCCTCCCTGAGGTGCCCTTGTGCTCGTTGCTACTTCTGCCGTAAAGGCTAGAGCGCTTCAAGCGCTCGCCTCCTATTGTCCGGTGAAGCTGCAATAGCCATCTGCGGTTAACAGCGTCTATCATTCCCAAAAAAAAAAGCGTGTAAATGAACGTGACGTGTGCCTCTAAAAATCAAGCTAAATTCCTTCATACGTATTTAGAAAATACACAAAGTATTGTACAAAAGTAAATAATAAGGAAAGGATATCATACCTTAACTATTTATATGAGAAAATATTTTAATTACATGAGTCACAATTTTTGGCGCGCATTAGTAGGGATATACTTAACATAAAGATCTATGGTTTATAGTAGCTTAGTGAGTCCATATAGAGAGATAAAATACATATTTTAGATACATATTTTTAACTAGCTGACCCGCGCAGCTTTGCCCGCGTTTTAATGTTTTATCTATATAATATTTACCAAAATATAAAGTAGGTACTCTATAGCACTCAGGGCTAATATACCTTTCTAACAGTGAAATAATTATCAAAATCGGACGAGCAGTACCTACCGGAGATTACCCCAAAACATCCAAACTCACAAACTTTACCTCTTTATAATATTTGTATAGATATTGGCCTTTGCTGCACATCTACTTGGTATCAGTCAAAATGATCTGACGCCATAGAGCAGGCTTTTTTTAAGGTCAGCAATATTAATCTAGACTAATCAAGATATATCTAGAGTGCGTGTGTTTATTAATTTAATTCTAAAGTTACAAGTGTCTTAGAAAGGCACTTGCTGCAGACGTGCGTCAACACGAGATGTTTATTGAGAAATCATAATCCTATCAAGACAGTCTAGTACGATACCCACGACTCTATCTGTAGGTATGCAATGTTATTTTTTTTTAATTAGTTATGAACGAGGTTGCGTTCGAAAGTACATTGTGTTCTATTTACGAAATTTTTGTGTATTATCTGTGGTGCTATCGTGTGTTACGTCATTTATATAGTCTAATATTGGCTATGGAATTTAGTTACAATACCTTGCGCGTAAGCCATTTTATTCTTTGAAGTGATAAAAATGCTAATAAATATTTCATTTCCGCATAGGTTTTTTTTTAGTGCCCTTTCTCACGAAACGCCTTTACAGCATCCGGTTGAATCTGGTCCAAAGTCTTGCTTTCTTGGTAGTGCCTTTGCCCTTGACAATTTTGTTCAAGAGAGATACGTCACAGCGGGAGTGTTTGTACCACGGAAATCTAATTATTAAGATTTCTGCGGTTTGCTCAAGAAATAGGAAATAAATACTTCCACCTTAAAAAGAAGCTCAGAGTTACGCAATGAGCTAGGGAGTGAGCTATGCTTGGAGTTTCTTTGCGCGATAAAATCCGAAATGAGGAGATTCGCAGAAGAACTAAATTCGCAGTGGCAATGGGCAGGCCACATCGCTCGATGGGTAAGAATAGTTCTTGCGTGGCGACCACGAACCGCAAGACGCAGCGTAGGTAGGCCTCCCTAGGTGGACAGACGACATTGTGCACGTCGCAGGTAACCGGTGGATGCAAATAGCCAATTGTCGTTGATTGTGGCGTTCCAAGGCCTATGTTTAGCAGTGGTGGTGGTCTTTCGGCTGTTGATGATGATGAAAAATATCGTAGATGAATTGCCCAGTTAGGTAAGTACTTATTATTTCCTTGACTTTGAGTAATTTGGTAAACGCAATCGTAAACGTGATAAGATATTAGCTCTGTAAAATGTTTCTAAATTGAGTTCTAAAAGTAACTAAGTACAAGTGATAGGATAGCTGACCGGTAGCCGAAGACAGTTGAACCCTACCAATTGTCTTTTACTGGCTACCAGTTAGTTAGCACTCTTGTGTTCATACATTTATTGTTCCGACTTTGATCTTGTAAAAACAACAGGGTGTACTTATTAATATACTAGCTGACCCGCGCAGCTCCGCCCGCGCTTTTATTACAATTTGCTCCCCTTTTCTCCCCCCTCCCTTGATTTATTTCTCTCTCCATCTCTCTCTCACTTATAAGAAAAATCTAATTCTAATTCTCTCTTTTCTCTTTCCCCTTTCCCGCTTCGGTCCCCGTCACAGTCCCCCTCTTCCTCTCCCCGTTGTCCCCTCTCTGAACCCCGTCCCCCTCTCTCTTCTACCACCTTGCTCCCCTCACTTTCCCCTTGTTCTACCTTAATCCCCCTATCCCTCACCCTATCACTCTCTCCTCGAATCCCCTCTCCCTCTCTTTCCTCTCTTGCACCCTCCTCTCGTTCTAAATATCATCGTTAATCATGGTATCTGGTATCTGGGATTCTTACCCACTTAAACCCCTGCGGCTGTCGCATCGCCATATATGAGGGGAGACCTGGGCCCTCCAGTGGGATATGCACTAAATACCCCTCAGTGCGCATTATAGCCCCCGGGAACCTGGCATCATGATCACAGGGACGGGGCTTGCAACCCCGTCACCGTCCTCCTCGGAGTCGCCGCCGCCCGTCACCTATCTATGTAATGACCTTGGCTAACGTTGCTAAACCTAGCGGCATGAAATATACTTTACGATTTTATTCTCAGACCTACCCGATATGTACACAAAATTTCATACAAATCGATTCACCCATCTATTTAATGACCTAGCCTTATGTTGCTTAACCTTAACCTAGCGGTATGAACAACATTCACAGCTTTTTTGTCATTGGTGTATATATTAGTAAAGTTTATGTTATAATGAAGAAGGGACAAATTCATGCTAACATCAATTTATTAATAGTTAATTATTTGTCATAAAAAGTAAAGGATAAAAAATGGTTATTGTGGGTTATCTCTAAGAGATAAACATATATCATCGCGGACTTTTTTGTAGACCTTGTTAATATGTACAATACTGTAGTACATTATTTTGATCTATCTCGTAGGGTACAGCCAGCGTTTGCAATGTAAGCGCAAAAAAATGTGCTTATTTACGACATCACATTAGAAACCTCAAAAATTATCAGTGTTTCTCTACTATATTATGCATGTATTATACATATAAACCTTCCTTAAGAAACACTCTATCTATTAATAAAAACCGCATCAAAATCCGTTGCGTAGTTTAAAAGATTTAAGCATACATAGGGACAGACAGACAGCGAGAGCGACTTTGTTTTATAATATGTATAGATGTATATAATTTGACCTACACGTCTGTTTATCAATGTTTTTGATCATGGCTTGATACTATCGACAGCATTATACTTATTATATATTGTTTTAGGCTCGGACATTCCACTGCGGGTAGCGAATGGTAAGCTAACCTTTGGCTCCGGTTGACATTACATTCACTGCGGTCAGAAGGCAAATCCACTAGGTATTTATTATACAGGGTGTAAGGGACCACGTACCGAAAACGTTTATATAAGATATCAAATAATGTCCGTTACAACATTACAGAAACCATTTATATGGAAAATGACAAATGGTTAACTTGTTGATTTTCGAGCATGTAATATATGCGTGCGGAATAATATTTATTTTTCAAATTACATTACTAATTTTTCACCAATGTGTAATTTATTGTTTTTAAATTGAAATTAGGCTTTATTATTATACTAATAATGATGTTATACTAATTTTATTAAAAAAAGCGGCATTTCATTTGGAATTACATGAAAAAGTCGATGGAAAATTTCAACCCTAGAATGTTCAGAATATTGTACCTACTGGATCCCTGGTATCGGTTTTCGGTACGATGTCCCTTACACCCCGTAGATAGACAAATATTGAAAGAAGCTGATGCCCGCGGCTTCGATAGCGCTTAATTTTAAACAATTAGGCCACAACGTTTTCCTCAAATATTGGTCTTACAACTGGGGTAATACATCGATTTTGCAGATGATTGCTACCAGATAATGCCACTTTTCCGCGGTAATGGTTCAGCATTGGTCGCGCGTTAAAGGCACGATTTTTGCTTGTTGTAATTTTTAAGTAATCAACGTTCGTAACTAACTACGATAATAATATGTAACAAAAACCCTGTAGGATCAGTGGCCTATTCCCAGTAGTTCTACATTTAGTTCTACATGTATGACTACTAAGAAAAAAAAAATCCTGTTAGTTCTACACTCATGTAGAACTAGTAAGAATGCATTAAATATTATTTTTTCATTCCTAGTAGTTCTACACGATGACGTACTGCAAAAAATATTACATAAACTTTATTAGTGAGTGTGCTAGTAAACTTATAATAGTAGTTTATGCACCAAGGGGATAAAGTAGTGTCTTATGTCGCGGGCGTTAAATTGAATCGCGAGCATAACGAAGGATTCTAGTAACTCCCGAGCGCAGCGAGGGAGTATAGAGTTAACTCCCGAGCGTAGCGAGGGAGTTAATACTAGAATCCTGAGTACAGCGAGGGATTTAAGCTCGCCCAAGACAAAGACATCTTTATCCCCGAGATGAATACACTACTTTTCACACCTACTGCGAGGTAATAAAAAACAAATATTGCTAGAATTAAAATAATATCTTAGGACAATCCACACACGGTCATCTGATTCCAAACTAGGCAGAGCCTGTACTATGGAAACCAGACAACTATTAGTTAAGAGATACAGTCGGACGATAATAATTTAATAACACCCAGACACTTGGTGGGAATTGAACCCACGACCCATCGGATAGCGGCCAGGATGTCCAACCACTAGACCAAAGAGACTGTCAATAATATCAACATAGTGAAACGCGTTAACATCTATTTCATTTTTTTTTCTAGAACACTGGGTTCTGCTCGTCGCACCCGGTTCGATTTTCAAATGTTTTTTTTCGTGCAGGTCTCTGCTTAGAGTAGTTTTATACCTGTGGTAAAAGTGTTGAGGAATTTTCGTTTGACGTTCGAAATTCAAACACATTATTACCCAAGGGAGTTTAGTACAACATTATTACCCGGCTAGACTATAGGGATATAATGAGGCACTTTATGTCATCTTTATATGACATATAATGTGACATTATCGAGCAGGTGGTGTGAAAAGGATATTTTTTTCTTCAAAAATTTGATATTTTAAGTGTTTGCTTTTTTTCCTCTAATTCATTCTTATAAAGAAAAATATTATACCAGAAGTACTAGGACAACAGAGGGCACAAAGAGGTTTCATCTCTCTTGTGATATCAAGTTACCCTTACCATTTCTTACCTTAGGTTCGTACATACCGGGGTACTGGCATCACCTCCTCGAGTGCCCGGTCCATTGGTAAGTCCAGAGAATACGTCCAGAGGAAGGACAATGGGCTTGGGACGTTGTACACTGGGCACCGGGTAATATCTCCACTCTGAGGTGGCCAGCTGTTGCTCGGTGGCAAAGCCTTAGGGGGGGGGGGGGTCTGAACTGCTGTTCCCAGTATATGAGTGCCGGTTAAGCAGCAGAAAGGCGCAGGGGGGTTGTAGGGCGGGGGCACCGCTACAGCTGTTCCCGATTGAACCCGTCGGTTGAGCGCGGTGGTGGTGCAGGGTGGAGTCGGGGCCGAAAGGCCTTAGGGCGGGGGCACCGTAGCAACCGCTCTGACGGGGTATGGGCGCCGGTAGGCGGCTTTGCCGGGGTATGGGGGCCGGTAGCTCGATCCAATCTTAGGGCCGAAAGGCGATAGTAGTAGTATACTTCTCTGTTGAGCAGACTGGACTGGAGGGCGCCACATGTGACATCGGGGAGGGAGAGCCTGCAGAGGCACCGGTTTGGCCCTTTTGGTCGAGCCGTTGTGGGTTTGGCGCAAGCCGAACGGCCGCTGGCGGGAACCGGATGAAGTACAATGTACGTTACCGGGGCCCGCCTATAGCGGGAGTGCTGGAAGGCCTGATGGAGTTTTAGTCAGTAAGAGTCTAACATCACCCGCGCATAGTAGGCCGTGCGCGGGTATCCATGAAAATAAATCTATCGCAAAAAAAGTTCGTACATACCAGAAGTAGGTACTACTAGAGCAGGAGAGGAGATTGGGTTTTTTTCGATTCCCACCAAGTGTCTGGGTGTTTTATCTATATAAGTATGTATTTACAAAAAAAAGTATTATTTATTTATTTATTTACACTTAAGTACAAACACAAAATACAGAACACATAAAAAGGAAACAGAAACATTGTACATATAGGCGGCCTTATCGCTAATAAGCGATTTCTTCCAGGCAACCCATAGGATAAAAAGAAGGAAATATAAATGTAGGTAGTGCGACAAAGTACTAAAACAAATTACAACTAAAACACATATACTAATAACATAACTAAAACAATATAAACCTTAAAAATATGCTATAATAATAATATATAATAAGTCCAATATAAAAATAATATACTTAACGAAATTATCCGAAATAAAATTAATTAAACTGAAATGAATTACAAATACATACTTACTTACATATATATATATACATTTGATAAATAACTATAAATATATAAACGTAGAAAAAAAAAGGATTAAAGTAAAGATGATGGCAGATAGACAGATATGATAAGGATAGGATGTTAAAAATCTTAAAATTGAAAAAAAAAATATATATTAGTTACCAAGTACGTATTACAGCACACTACGCAGAAAAATGAAATTTAACATTCATTTTGAATGAGTCTACGCATTCAGAACGCCTAATCGAATCTGGCAAGGAGTTCCATAATCGAACACTCTGACCCATAAAAGAATCAGATAGGAACCTAGTGGAATGGGAAGGGATGTTAAGACGTAGAGATGTAGTATATATGTATTAGTATCAGTAATCTGGTTTCCATAGTACAGGCTCTGCCTAGTTTGGGATCAGATGACTGTGTGTGAATTGTCCCAGGATATATTATTATTATATTATTATTACCATCATTGGTTGTACCTCTTAAGTGACGTCTAGTGTTTGTTATCCAAGTGTGACCTTCAATTTATACCAGAAGTACCAGGGTAGCATAGGACATAAGCAAGCCTCATGAATAATGGCATCTCAGCTGCCGATGCAACAGCCGCAGAAGTTTTAGTGGATACTAATCTGAAATACCCTGGTTGACCGCCACCGGGTGAACCTATATATCGAAGGTTTCTCCCACGTGAACAAACTAAAAATATTCTGCTCACTAATAAAGTTCTAATTTTCTAATACGTCATCGTGTAGAACTACTATAATTATAGGAATGAAAAAGTAATATTTAATGCATTCCTGCTAGTTCTACATGAGTGTAGAACTAGTAGGATTTTTTTTCTTAGTAGTCATACATGTAGAACAAAATGTAGAACTACTGGGAATAGGCCGGATCAGTGCTGTGTTGTTGGTACAGATTAGGAAAAAATATGAGATATTTAACATAATTATACCTACTAAGGAGAAGTTCCTCTCATAAGAAGTTTGATAATTCAAATTGTCAACTAGTCAAGCTTAGAGTATTCCGATTCTTTGCAGTAAACCGGTTTTTTCAATTGATGGCGTATGAACGAACGTACGTAAGTAAGTACTATCGCGGACACGAACGTACACCAGTTTGCAATCAAAATAGTTTGAACGACGCGACCGACGCAAACGGCGACGTTATGTACGCGTAACTCTGTCCGCACGTATTTTGGGCCGGCTCGTGCAAGCGATTATTGTCCTAATGTGATACACCGCTTGTGACCTCGAGTGTACATAATACCACTATGTATGAACGCCTCGATCTTTCGCGAATATAGGAAGATTTATCTCTGTTCTAGTAGTTCTATAAATAACCAACCAGTGTAAAAAAATAAATTTTTTGATTCAATTAGCTGACGTAAGTCAATTTCTAATTGGGTTCATAGTTCACACCCAGCCAAACCATTCAGTGGGTTGAGCAAAATCAATGAAAATGGGTTTTTAACCCACTAGTAAGGTGATTACCCTTCTACAGACTTACACATGTGATCAAGGGGCAGGTGTCTACCAAAAACATTTGCGCATCAGTCTGCCGCCTTATCTGCTTTCTATGTAATTACTATCAGAATTGGTTTCCTATAGAGAGTGCTGATGTAACCACACGATATTAATAGTATAAAAGCAATTAATTAGATCGTATTAGATAACTGCTCTGAATGTGTTATTTGGCCATTGTTTGGTATATTGAATGATGGTAGATGTGTAAACTCTGTTGAGTGCGTTTTCATTGGACATTAATTAAAATTCTAGAATGGTTATAATAATATTCTAGCATGGATAATGCATACAATGCAGGATAATGTACTTCGGAGTCAGCTGGACCTTTGAAGTGTGGGCCCTAGGACGTCCATTGAATACGGCGGCGACTCTGAGGAGGTCGGTGGCGGGGTTGCGACCCTCATTCCCTTGAATACCGTTGTTCGCGCGAGCGCATCGCGCGATCGCCAGTTAGGACACTCGTTCGACGTCCACATGTTTTGAGATTTAGTTAGCGCGAACTTGCGCTGATCCCGTGATCACGTTTTATTAGGACACTCCCTCAGATTCCCGGGGGGCTATATGTTCAAAGGCAATTGAATGCACCTAGTGCATCGTCGTTTTGGGCCAATGTAAGGCAGTTCAAAAAAAATTAAGGGATTACAATTGGTTTAATCTATACTTATAATAAAACTGTAACAGGTCCAATTCTGTACATTGAAGATATTTTGAAAATAATTTTTGGAGGGCATTCTATAACCGATACTGAGGCCGAAAATGTATTTTTTTTAATTTTTGTCTGTCTGTCTGTCTGTCTGTCTGTCTGTCTGTCTGTCTGTCTGTCTGTATCACGGCTGAGCATCACGCCGAAACTACTGAATGGATTCAAATGAAACTTGGCATGATTTGAGATCTTACTACGAGGTAGGGCATAGGATACTTTTTATCCCGTAATCTAACACGGTTCTTTTGGGAGAGGGGATTAAAGTCAAAATGGGTACTTGGTTATACGCTTGGTCCGATTTTATCAATTTTTCTTTATAATATAATAAATATTAATAAGGAAACACTCATAGAGAGTAGTTATCAAGGTTTTGTAATCGATCGGGTTAAGCAACGTTGGGTAAGGTCATTAAATAGATGGGTGACCGTTTAACTCCATTTGAACTAAACGGGTCCATACTTCGGAGAGCAAGTAAAAAGTGGGTCCCAGTTTTTAACCGACTATAAAAAAGGAGGTTATGTATTCGATGCGAATGTCTGTTATTAAAAGTTTAGCTAACGTAAAAATAGCGCAGGCGGAGCTGCGTGGGTCAGCTAGTTTTATAATAAGTATGATTATCTAAGCTCTTTAAATCATGTCAGAATAACATAGACATTTTAGTTGTATCTACACATCGCTTTTTTTCAATAACCGTATCGCATTAAACAGTGGAACACAGACCTAAATGTACCGCCCATTCGGAAGTACCTTCTCGGTATAGACAAAATGAATCGTTCCGTGACTAACTACTATCGGTTTCGCGATGAGTGTCGTAACACGCGACTAGAATGATTTATTCCATATCCCATGATTAATAGTCGATAGACCTCACATAACTGACGTCTGTAAAGTTATCTCTATATTATATCATCTTCTTAATCTTTTTGTGGCAAGTAAGGATGTGGCCCGCCTGATGGTAAGCAGTTACCGCAGCCTATAGACGCTAGCAAGAATCACAAGCGCGTTGCCGACCCTCAAGACTTTAGTCCGGTAATTTCACCAGTTAAAGGCAATGGCCTTTCATGCCGGAACACAGCATTATTTACACACTGTTCTTTGGCGGCAGAATATCTAACACTGCGGTGGTTCTTTGAACAAGGAACCTACAACATAATATTCCGTCTCCCGTGATGAATAGTCGACGGACTTCACTTACTGACGAAAATAACTACATTTTATCATCTTCTTATGTAGACAACACTGGTATCGTTATCAGCTGGAAACCGTCCACTGATAAACAAAGGCCTCCCCATTGACGGGGAGCTTGCCATAATCACCACGCATGGCAGGCGTCTTAGGGATCATATAGGACAGGTGATAGATAATCTAAAAGCTGCTGCCAGTCTTTTTGTTTCCCCTTAGTCACCTTTTACGACACCCAACAGGACGAATAAACACACCCATCTGGTGTGTTGCTGTTCTTACCCGGACACCCTACGGGTAACACAGGTGTTAAGAAGTTAAATTTTATTTTTTTGAGACTCAAACTCAAAACTCAAAAATAGTTTATTTCAAATAAGCTTAACGCTAGCACTTTTGAAAGGTCATGTATTTTTTTTAAATAGCTACCACCGGATCACAACGCGGCCTCAACTGAGAAGATCCGGCAAGAAACTCAGCGGGCTTGTCATTTTATCACTTTTTTACAATTAGACCAGAGCGACAGTGTGTCTTGCCGTTCAAAAGACTCATTAGCTTACCACCTTAATTGCCTTGGAAACTGCAACAGTTTTGTATTACTACTAATAAAAATACATATTTTTTTAATTACCACTAATAACAAATACATTATGCAACGAATAAAGATCTTATTTCTATGAAGACTGTTAAAAATAACAATGTTTATGAGCTCGATACTGACTGATATTAAGTTAAGCAGAATACAGTTTTATATATTAGCTACATACTATGATGCAATTATTCAGCTTAACATACATTTTCTCTTTGATATTCGTTTCACTAAGGCAAAGGTCTCATCGCAGCAGAGCGGAGCGTGTTAAGTACCTACCGTATAGAAAAAGAACAGAATTCATTATTTTTGATGTGTGATATAAATTATGACAAAAATAAGTTATTTTAAAGACAGGTAGGCAGTTACAACAATACATCCGTTAAACATTCGGAACGCTGTTCTGTGAAGTATCTCCGCCATACTGTAGATGGTAGCAAAATAACTGCATGAGTAATGTAACCAATATCAAATTTGACCAATATCGTATGACCCCGGTGTTCTACTGTGCTGGCAGGTATACTTTATACAGATAACTCGTCCCGATAACGGAATGGAGTCCGACATCAATATCGGATCGGATAATGTGGAAATAGCTCACAGCCGGCCGAAAAAATAAGGTGGGGTAAAGCAGACCTTGTTATTTTAGATCATGGTAACTAGGTATAATCACGCAAAGGCTTTAGGAGACAATGTTAGTTTGTCCCGCTGACATGCCGGATCTTCTCATTGGAGACCACTACGATCCAGTGGTATAATAATATTTTTTTATTTTGACTAGCAATTTCAAAACGCCCCAAGTCACGCTTGCAGTGACACCGCACCCTGTTGTAACACGTGCCAAATTGACTGGCACTGATGATTTATAGTCAGCGCGATCATCAACGAGCTTCAATGTTTTATATTACTTGTTAAGTTGTACTGTGTGGGCGGTTGTACTTTTGCAATGGTATTAATGATCTTGATCCGATGCTTTCAGAGACGTGTAACATCATGTAAAGATTAAGGACAGAGTTCTTTATTTTAATGTAGAATGATTTATGTGTACGCATTATGTGTGTAGTGTGTAGTTTAATTTACTCACGTCAAACCATATTTAAGTGAGAGCAATAAATACTGTTATATTTATTGCTTTGTATTAGATGATTATTTGTTGTAAGTGGCTTTATACAAATTGGCGTTAGTTCATGACTCGTTAAACTGAATCTTAATTTCGTCATCAACATCATATTATATACTTTTTATCGTCCAACTAGGACTGACTAACAGACTGAAAGATATAAAGATAGATAGACAATTTTTTATTGCGCACAAAAAACAGATACTAAAAGAAAATTACAAATTAATAAGATATACAACAATGCTTTTAGCGATAAGGCCGCCCATCTCTTTCAGGCAACCTTTGGATGGAGAGGAAAATAAAGAGTTAAAATGAGCCTTCTCATTTAAAATTGGTAATTAGTTGACCCAACAAAACCCTCGACCCTTCAGGTAATCCACCTGAAGGGTCGAGACTAGTACCTATTACAAGACCTTACGTCTGCTTCATTCCGTTTTAGGGCTGCCCTCAAGATTATGCTAAACAAGATTTCATAAATAATAATAATAATACCAGCCCTTGTTTATGTCCCAATGCTGGGCACGGACCTCCCTTCAAGATGAAGGGGCTTAGGCCATAGTCCACCACGCTGGCCAAGTGCGGGTTGACGGACTTCACACCTCATTCGAAAGCTAGTTAGGCTTACTATGCAGGTTTCCTCAGATTTCATGCACCCTTAAAAATAGTTCCTTCTACAAAAACAGTCGCAATACCTTATAATTATTGCAGAACTGTTCGTGTGTCTGTTGTTCGAAAGAATAGAATACATCTTCTTCCATTGGGTGTCGTAAGAGGCGAGCCAGAAGACAGGCACCAGCGTCATCTGTTTAACATTCGTCTTTACATACACTGGACCTGGACGCCTGCCAAGCGTGAGGAGCAAACGCATCAGAGAGAGGCCTTTGTTCAGCATTGGACGTCTTCCGGCTGATGTAGATGAGTATTACTGTACTGTGATTACTAGGAGACAAGATTTTGAACTAGCTCGAGCGATACAAGCGACTTCTTACGGTTCTTCCTTGGAGCCATGAACAGGCCTGCTTTAGATATCAGTCACATCAGAAGACTTTCGCAATAATCTTCTTCAGGATAAAAATACGAAGCTGAACAGGCATAAAGCTTGATCCGGATAAGCCCCGTCACCATTCGTGGTATTATTTCGCAGTCGTATCAAATGGATTTTCCGGTAGACAACTGGTTAAATAATAAGTTATTAGATCACAATTACACAGTCGGCTGGTGTTCTCAGCCTCGCTAATGCTCCGATCAATTGCCTATTATGGCATAATCTATGGTAAACTCGGCAATAGCAAAGTGATAAATCGTGTTGGGTAATATTTGTACAATTTGCTGTCTAGTTCGTATAGCACTAGTCAGACACTCGTTCTCGAAAGGCCAGTAGCCCGATTCTCGTAATAACAAACAGTCCAAATAGCGGTGACGTTTTGTTGTCGTTAGATCGAAGTCCTATCCAAAATCGGTATTCTCGTTAGGGTTGCCAACTATTTTTGACAAAAATAACGTATAAAATGGTTTGGATAGGAAAAAATAAAATATTTGGAAGAAAAAATAAAGTATAAATAAAGTATTTGGAAGAAAAAGTAAAGTATTTTTCAAATTTTGTATTTATTGCTTTAAAAACGTATTTTTGTGTGTTGTTAGCATATGCTAACAATTTTTTTTTGTATTTTTAACCGACTTCAAAAAGGACGAGGTTCTTAATTCGTCTGTAAGTATATATATATATGTATGATCACGCGTAACTCTGGCAATTATGAACCGACATGAAATTTTGAAAAACCGATTTTGAAAAAAACTTTCTTCCATCCATTCTTCACAACCGGATAAGAACTTCCTGGAGGAATTTATCTGGTAAAAACCATAAAACTGATGTTCTCCATTACATTATACTCTGACAAATACGAATCGATTCCGATGATTCTTTATTTATTCGAGAGAGTAAACTACTATGATGATTCCATGCAAATTTCATTGCGACCGGATAAATTGTTTCTGAAGAAACATGAATGATCATAGCCTACCTACATCATTTTACCGTCTTCGATGGTTCAATCTTTATGTATGAAAATATCACTAAAAAGTATAAAAAAAAATTGAACCGACTTCAATAACACTTCTTTAATAATTTTTTAAAAATTTTGGTTTACGCCTCACTGTAAAGGTTGAAAATAAAGTATTTTCACATACTTTATTTGTATGCAAAAGTATAATTACCACAAATAAAGTAGGATACGTTATTATAAAGTATGGTTGGCAACCCTAATTCTCGTATACCATTAGGGTTGCCAACTTTTTTTGACAAAAAAAGTATAACATGGTTTGGATAGGAAAAAATAAAGTATTTGGAAGAAAAAAAGTATTTTGCAAATTTTATGTTTTTATTGCTTTAAAAACGTATTTTTGTGTGCTTTTAGCACATGCTATCAATTTTTTGTTATCTTTAAATGCTTCAAAACTGGTTTGACAATTAATATTTAAATTTAAATAAATAAACAATTCCTTTTTAATTAAATTTATTGACGCTCTATTTCTCTCTTCTCGCCACTTTAGATTCATTACTGAAAAAACTCTTACTTACTTAACTATTTAACGGTACACTGTGTACCGTAGTAGGTATTTTGTTTTACGCATCACAGTAAAGGTTGAAAATAAAGTATTTTCTCATACTTTATTTGTATGTAAAAGTATAAAGTATAAGTACCAAAAATAAAGTAGGATACGTTATTATAAAGTATGGTTGGCAACCCTATATACCATATACGTAGTTCGATAGGACTTCAACTCAATTGGATCGAAACTAAATGATTCATTGTTCTGTACGTTTTGCTATTCCCTCATAGATGTCGTCCTAATCAATTTTTAGTCTTGGTAGGAGTTTTGTGAGATAAACTAAGAGCTTAGGCTTTGGGAAACTCGAGATTAATTAGTTTCCGTTCCCTCCACAAACATACTAATTGTTTATTAATTAAAATACGTGTTTTTCTCTATTTATTAGTTTATTCTATCTCTCTTACTCTAATTATATTTACCTTAAAACTATCTCGCTCACACTATCTTCTAATTACTCTCTTCACTCACAGCATACGATCCTATTTTCGTCTCACTCACTCACTCCTAGCTCTCATGTTCCAGTTTAGTGCTACAATCAATATATCTCTAACATGAGCTCTATCATGCCTAGTCGCGTTCCATATCCCAAATTTTACGTATTTATTTATATTTTACATATTTCGCCTTATCAGCTTTCTTTTTGTATTTCTTGCCGTGCAGACGAATTTGATAGTAAATACGTAAGTCCGTGGCTCATTTAAAAGTTGTTTTATTACTTTGACTCGCACCACAAGAATAAGAAAAGCAAAAATCGTCTCAAATAACCAACGTTTGTTCAACGACTTTTGAATCGCGAAATTTGACGCTTACTCGTTGGCATCCGATCGGTAGTGACGTCATTTTCATACGAGAATACCATTTAGTCAACGTTATAAAATGATTGAACGACGATTATTATACCAGAATACGCTCCAACGATAGTTTAATCGAACGACTTTTAAATCGTTGCCGTTGAAGTAAAATCGACGGACGTGAATACGAAAAGTGTTTAAACGACTGAGTCGCTACGTTAACGTTATTGTTTTGATTACGAGAATCAGGCTACATGACTCAGGTACAACATATTATATTTTGTACGCATAAAAGAACATGGTCACTTTGTTTTGTATCTATCTGGGTGTTAAATGATCTGTTTTATTTAAAAATATTTGTACGTATGTATTTTATTCTGTTTTTTATATAGGTCACGGCTAGTTTGGTTTGAGTACTCCTAGTACGAATTGTAGTAGTTAACGATATCGTTCATATTTTCGTATTTTTTTATTTATGAACATTAAGTATACACAATAGGTTATTACATAATAAAATCGCCAAACTTTTAAGTTTGATGGCGAAACACACTCACTAGTACTAGCTACCATAGATACATTTTATCCATGTAGCTACTTACCCTACCTTATACACATGCTTTAAAAATAAGTTAAAATTAAACAGCGTCATTTAATAGCAACTTCCGTAGTTTAGATTCAAACGTGTTTCTACTTATTTTAGACTCTGCTGTACAAAATCTATTTAATTAAACATGTATCTATTTTAAGTCAGTAGGAGCACGAACGCATAGCGTGGAGGTTCATGCGTGCCCAAGGCGCGCCACGGCGCGTTGGGCGCGGTTTAGGCCCTGCCGAAAAGCAAGTGCATTCTCTGCTCCCTCCCAGGAAGTGCTCTAGGGAGTGTCTGGGGCGCTGGAGAGGCTCTGGCACCAAAGAAGTAAGTAGTCTTTCCACACCATCAATAAAGGCCACTGGGAAGGTTTTAGTGGGTACAAGAGGGTGAAATTCCCACATAACTCGGCCTCCGCCTGGAAGAGACCTGGTACCTTTTGCAGGTTACCGGGCAGGCCGGTAGCAATAACAAGGAGTCTGAAATAACCTGCACTGCTAAACCCGTAGCGCTATCAATAAGGATTTAATAAGAAGAAGAAGAAGAAGAAGAAATACATTTATTTGACACACACAATAACAAAATAGGTAAAAATTAGCAGTAAAGAAAAAAAAAAGAGGTTGTGTGAGGTCAAGAAGGATGCTGCCTCAGCATGTTGCTGTGTCAAAAATTAATCTGACACAGCGCTGGTATTCTGGCAACACCTGAAAGAGGTGACGCCACGGCCGTTAATGCAAAAGAGAAAAAAGAAATAAATAAATAAAAAATAAAAAAATACATATAGATAGGTATTAACAGAAAATAATAATACTACTAATTATTAATTACTTACTGAATAAATACTTTTGAAAAGATAAAACAATACAGTAATAACTAAATAACAATATACAAAATAAATAAGATATCCAAAACCAAAGTAATTAAATGTGAAAATGTCTTTAGTATGTAAGAATTAAGTATGTGGTAGTAACTGCTATAAACGGAGCGTGTAGAAGAGTCATTGAAAAGCGCGCGAACAGTAGCCCGATTCTCGTATTAACAAACAGTCCAAATAGCGGTGACGTTTTGTTGTCGTTAGATCGAAGTCCTATCCAAAATCGGTATTCTCGTATACCATATACGTAGTTCGATAGGACTTCAACTCAATTGGATTGAAACTAAACGATTAGTCAACGAGTCATTGTTCTGTACGTTTTGCTATTCCCTGATAGATGTCGTCCTAATCAATTTTTGGTCTTGGTAGGAGTTTTGTGAGATAGCTAAGAGCTTAGGCTTTGGGAAACTCGAGATTAATTCGTTTCCGTTCCCTCCACAAACATACTAATTGTTTATTAATTAAAATACGTGTTTTTCTCTATTTATTAGTTTATTCTATCTCTCTTACTCTAATTATATTTACCTTAAAACCATCTCGCTCACACTATCTTCTAATTACTCTCTTCACTCACAGCGTACGATCCTATTTTCGTCTCACTCACTCACTCCTAGCTCTCATGTTCCAGCTTAGTGCTACAATCAATATATCTCTAACATGAGCTCTATCATGCCTAGTCGCGTTCCATATCCCAAATTTTACGTATTTATTTATATTTTACATATTTCTACTTATCAGCTTTCTTTTTGTATTTCTTGCTGTGCAGACGAATTTGATAGTAAATACGTAAGTCCGTGGCTCATTTAAAAGTTATTTTATTACTATGACTCGCACCATAAGAAGAAGAAAAGCAAAAATCGTCTCAATTAACCAACGTTTGTTCAACGACTCTTGAATCGCGGAATTTGACGCTTCCTCGTTGGCATCCGATCGGTAGTGACGTCATTTTCATACGAGAATACCATTTAGTCAACGTTATAAAACGATTGAACGACGATTATTATAGCAGAATACGCTCCAACGATAGTTTAATCGAACGACTTTTAAATCGTTGCCGTTGAAGTAAAATCGACGGACGTGAATACGAAAAGTGTTTAAACGACTGAGTCGCTACGTTAACGTTATTGTTTTGTTTATGAGAATCAGGCTACAGGACGTTTCATCGGCAAAATGTATTAATATGGCGTTAACCTTTATGGTGCAAATCGGTGCAAGGGTCAAATGCAGCGACGGAATAATCTCTAAGACTCATCGTTCATCACATCGTCGTCATCATCATCGATCGTGCATAATCGAATAGCTAAATATTACATTATATTATAAGTTATTTTGCAACACCAGAAGTAGTTGTTTTACCGCCATCCTAAAACTCCGCATAACTTTCAAGGTACGTACAGGTGGAGGCAAGTCGTTCCAGCACTTAGAGGCAGAAAATCTAAAGGAACCTCGAAACGCCATGGACCTATGTCTCGGTGTGCATAATACGTATGTACATGCTCTTCTCTGCAGATCATGTCGTCCTTGAGCCCAGGATAACTTGTCATACAGATACTGGGGAGTTTTTGCCTTTATGATACCGAAAAGAAGGGTGGCAAGGTGAAGTTTCCTACGTGCTGCCATTTTTAGTAGATTGGACGAATTAAGGTAAGGTGTTATATGCGAGCGAGGTGGAACAAAGAAACAGAAACGAGCACATGCATTTTGAACCCGCTGTATCAACCTTTCTGTTCTACTGAGTAAACAGGGACCATAGACAACATCACAATAATTTAGCTTCGATAGAACCAGTGATTCGCACAACTGGAGTCTGACAGCTTCACTAAGATAAGGGCGTATTTTATATAACAACTTTAAGCGATAAAAACAGTTTCGAGCACCCTCAGCAACATGTTTTTCAAAATTAAGGTTACTATCAAGAATCAGACCAAGGTTCCTTGCCTCATAGACACGCTCTACAGCCTGACCATCCACAACAATAAACAATAATAAGACAAAAAGGTAGCAGTTTTTTAACATTTAACTAACTTTTTAACCGCTTAACTAACTGGTTTACCGACGATGACCGTTTAAAATTAAAAAAATAGGAATGAGACAAGCACAAGCACTTGTTCTCCCATATATCTCCTGCGTCATCATAATGACCAGCCGGAAGACGTCCACTGTTGAACACAGGTCTTTTTTTTTTTTTTGACGCGGGGGAAATCTTCCAAAGATCCCCGGGAGCTGTGGGGCTCGACCGGGGTATGTGGGATTCTTACCCACTAAAACCCCCGCGGCTGTCGCATAGGCACATGAGAGGGGGAAACCCAGGGCTCTCCGGTGGGATCTGCACCAGGGGCCCCTCAGTGCCTTGCCTTTGAGCCCGCCGCCGGGGGGCGCATTGTAGCCCCCCGGGAACCTGTCACGGTGCTCACGGGGACGGGGGTCGCAACCCCGCCGCCGTCCTCCTCGGAGTCGCCGCCGTACTCAATGGACGCTCAAGGGGCCCACACCCCGAGCGTCCAGCGACTCCGAAGTGAACACAGGTCTAAGAAGTATAGGTGGTAGGTAATAAGAAAGACGCTGCTGCCCATCTTCTTGTTTTCCCTTAGTCGTATTACGGTCATCCAACGGGAAGAGATGCGTGGGTTCTATTCTTACCCGGACAACCCTCGGGTACGGAATATCCATGATTTTCTCAAATTGGCCGTTGTGGCGAATTTACGGTCTTTATTTCCTATTTTATGCACATGACTAAGCTTTGTCCACAAACACTAACCCTTATCAGCCAATCAACTTCACTCACGGCCGCTTACGACTCAAGCATATTTAACGTTAAACACTATGTAAATACCTAAGCAAGTGACAGATAAATATGACCTTGATACAATGCACCGCCTGCAAAGCTGGTTACACAACAGCGACAGTGAAAGGAGCCGGCCGATATTGTGCAACGAGCCTTATCAACCGGTGCAATGGACTATATTTTGCTGAATGTCGACTGCTAGGTATAAAACTATGGCCTAAGGTGGACGGTGTTGCAAATATTACAGTTATATGGCCGAGTTATACTGCCATGTTTGTAAAATATATTTTGCCTGCGAACGGCTTTGTTGTGGCTCCACCACGTCAGTTATTCGACGGTTCTGTTGGTCTAATGGTTAGACACCTTGGCTGCTACCCGATAGATCGTGGATTCGATTCCCACGAAGTGTCTAGGCGTTATTTATTTTAGTAACTATGTATTTACAACAAAAAAACATTTATTTATTTATTTTATTATTTATCTACACACAAAAACATTAAAGGAAACAAGAAATATACGAAATAATAGTATAAAGGCACAGCCAGCAGGCCTGCGAGTGGAAATTTGGAAGAAAGAAATGGGAAATAGTATATAAGTAGGTATTATGATAAGTTATCTGGTTTCCATGGTTCTATAGTAGATAGTGTGAATTGTCCTAGAATATCATTATTATTATTACGCCTGGCGAGTAGTAGGTCTATATTTCGCCATTCCGGAGACATAAGAGTAGTCCCATAGATTTGGTAAAATACTACATTGTCCATTTCTATCAGCTGAAATACCCGTGGAGGCGACTAAGGGAAAACTAGAAGGCAAGCAGCAGCGTCTTCTATTTAATATCTATCTCCGCGTATACTGCAATCCCCAATATGCTTACTAAGCGTGGGGATTTTGGCAAAACCCTCCCGCTTTAGGGGGAGGCCCATGTTCAGCAGTGGAAGTGCTCCGGCTGATGATGATCTGATGAAAATATACCATTTAGTAGGTACCATTTGTATTCTTAATGTATATTAAACATACTAGATCGTATTTGTAGAGCCAAAAAACCGAAGACAATAAATAACCTTCTGCCGAACAAAAGCTGCACATTAAAAAATAATTACGAACCGATTTCTACTTCCTATCGACACAATAAAAAATTACACACATTAATTCGAACGATTATATCCGAAAATGATTTGTGTCCAACATAATGAGATTTAAGGCGTGCTGCACATCATTATTCATTCTAACAAAACATTCGCGTTAAAGACCTAAGATTTAATGATAATTTGCGTTGATTGATGTGCGCTAACTACGACCACTGTTCGCCTATATTTAGTGCTAATTAATATAATTTATCTATCTTCTATCTTCTTCTATACTATAATAAAACTCAAAGAGCACTTTTTCTGTACATTGAAAATTTTTCCAAAATTTCTATGTGGGGATACTATACTATCGACATAGAGGCCAAAACATTTTTTTTTGGAATTATTGTCTGTCTGTCTGTCTGTCGTTCTGTTTGTCCAGGTATCATTTGAAAACCCGTGGATGGATTTTGATAGGACTTTCACTGATGTGTTGTGTAGAAGTCAAGGTATAAATTGGTATATAAAACATCACGCTATGTTTCATAGGGGCTAAGCAGTGAAACATTACTTGCACATATTACCACGTAATTTCCTTTGTATGAGAATAGGGTAATTATAGACGTATATACAATAGGGACTGAGCAGACATTTAGTTTGAACAAGATATGGCAGTGGCGAAGGGTCAATTTTTGTAAGGGGTAAGCCGGTCCGGTACACCCAGGACATTTTCATTAGATTTCCGTATTGTTCTAAGTACGTTGCTGATAGCAATATGACATTATATCTTTGAAAAGTTAAAATCTGTAAATCCCGAGCGAGTCCAAACTAGATCATGAAATGAAATTATTCATGAAATTTTAATGAAACTCCCCAAGTCCAGGTAGTGTATAGGTATTGTATTACAGTCGCAACAATAAAAGATGCGAAAAACTTAGAACTTTCATTATCGAATATCATTAGACAGTAATTTACGATGTTAGCGTGATTTACATTATGAACAGCGCCATCTATCGGTGAAATTGAACATACGATCACCATAGAACTTTAATCTACCTATATATTTAAAAGAAAGTCGTGTTAATTACACTATCTAAAACTCAAGAACGGCTCAACCGATTTGGCTGAAAATTGGTAGGGAAGTAGCTTAGGAGCAGGAGACGGACATAAGATACTTTTTATACCTGTAGGTTAAGGTTAAGCAACGTTTGGTAAGGTCATTAAATAGATGGGTGAACCGATTTGTATTAAAATTTTATGTGCATATCGGGTAGGTCTAATAATAGGCCATTAATTATATTTCATGCCGCTAGGTAAAGGTTAAGCAACATAAGGCAACGTAATTAAATAGATGGGTGAACGGATGTGTATGAAATTTTGTGTGCATATCGGGTAGGTCTGAGAATAAGTCGTAAAGTATATTTCATGCTGCTGATACCATGATTGACGGATATATAGAATGAGAGGAGGGTGCAAGAGAGGACAGAGAGGGAGAAGGGATTCGAGGAGGGGGTGAGGGATCGGAGGAGTTAGGTGGAGGCAGGGGGGGGGGTGAGATGGAGCAAGTTGGGAGAGAGAGATGGGGGGGATAGGGTTCAGAGAGGGGACAACGGGGAGAGGAAGAGGGGGAATGTGACGGGGACCGATGCGGAGAAAGAGAGAGGAGAGAAAGAGCATAGAATTACATTTTTCTTATAAGGCTTCAATCCCGGCTGGGTCCTAAAAGAAAACGCGCATTGTTCCTTTTGGAACCACATGGGCTTGACGGATAATAGAGAGAGAGAGAGATGGAGAGAAATAAATCAAGGGAGGAGGGTGAAAAGGGGAGCAAAATGTAATAAAAGCGCGGGTGGAGCTGCGCGGGTCAGCTAGTATATTTAATATATTTAGTTAAAAGGTCAGAATGATTATGCCTTAGGTACGGCATTCGTTGTCAAATGAACTGATACTAAAATTAGTGGGTATGAGCTAACTATTACTGTCTTTACATAAATGCTTTAAGAATATACTTAAAGTTAATACCATAATATGTATCAGTAACTATATAAAAACCTGCGTCAGCCTCTATTTGTACGCATATAAATTAGATAACCGATTATGATGAGTTCCTTTCGGAAGGTTTATTGACATAATACATGTATTCTAAGTACTTTATTTTCTTTCGCAGGGGAAATCTTTAAAACTTCCCCTGGAACTGTGGGGGCCCACTAAAACCCCTGAGGCTATCGCATCGGCACATGAGAGAGGCGACCTGGGCCCTCCCCGGTGAGATCTGCGCCAGGAGACCCTCAGTGCCTTGCCTTTGAGCACGCCGCCGGGGGACAAATATTCCCGATGAAACCACTTCGCGAGAGAGCGCTAGGCGTTCATATAATTTGTTCCAAAATTGAATCTGTGCATGAAACAAACCCGCTACTCCTTTCGACAGAATATTTCGTTATTCTATCGACAATACCATTATGATTAAGTATAATGTCATCCTTGCTCTATATTACACGCATTGATGATAGAAAACAGAGTCTTTGTCCATATTTTGCAATACTACCCAAATTGTAACGGCAAAATTAAAATTCGAATTGTGCAAATCAATGGTACACCAACACAAAAGATTTACTATCGAATGGCGTGCGTTTGAATTTATTGTTCACATTTTTATTAATACGTTTCACTAATTACGAGCAATAACATTCATAGCCTTGGCTATCGATAATGCATGCATTCGATATTCGATATTGAAAATCGATCATTGACGTGTGTCGATAATCGATATTTAACTGTGAATGTGACGGATCCAGTCGTGATGGAGTCGACATTGAGTATTTATTGTCTTTGTTGCGCGTGCCCCGGATCAGAAAAAAAAATAGGTTCAAGATCTCACATCATAATAGCAACTTGAACTTTTTAAATGCGTGTCTAAACTTGAAGGCTCTGCAAAAAGAATTTAATAGAGGCTCCCTTGTCTTTTTTTTAATTCAGTTATCTTTTGGGTTGCGAAATATACTTTGTCAAACATCACGATCTGAGCACAGTAAATTACGATTAGCTACGGTACTACCAGATTCATTTAGGTTTTAACTTTTTACACTATGCATGCATTTCAGTTAACTATACCTTTGGCCTTTTAGTTGGTTGTTTCGTCGTACTATTTTTCTCTCTCTTATTTGATTTTTTGAACGGCAGGATACACTGTCGCTGATACTGATCTAATTATAACAAGACAAACACTGTTTTAAAAAAAGTGAAAAAAATCTTCTCAGCTGAGGCCGCGTTGTGATACGGTGCTTAGTAGCTTTAAAAAGAAAAAAAAACGACATGAATAACCTTAGTGTCGTTCTTATCGACATTAAAAGTGAGAGAAGAAAGGTTGTTTATCAATTGGTTTGTGGTGAACCTGGTGTCTGCTGGTATTAGGCCTTTGTCTTGGCTTAACTACTGCTGTCTATATGACAACCTCTTTTTTCCTTCAGAAGGTCCCAGGGAGGTGTGGGGCTCAACCGGGGTAAGTGGGGTTCTTACCCACTAAAAACCCCGCAGCAGTCGCATCGGCACATGAGAAGGGGCACCCGGGATCTCCAGTGGGATCTGCACCAGGATCCCCTCAGTGCCTTGCCTCTGAGCCTACAGCGGTAGGGGGCGCATTATAACCCCCGGGTACCAGACACGGAGGTCACGGTCGGAGTCACCACCGTACTCATTGGACGTCCTAGGGCCTACGCCCCAAACGTCCAGCGACTCCGAAGGATATGACAACAACTTGTCCAACTTTTCACTTGCTCTCCGAAGCACGCTTATATAAAACACATTTTTTACTACGCAACATACTGAATAATGTATCTTGACCTTATGCATACGACAATCCATTACCATTGAACTTGTGCGGCTTTAGTTTCGAAACCGCGACGCATTGTCGCAAAAAGGTCATGATTATTGTTATCAAAATTAGACGTAGCATGTCAAAATATTCAGTTAGAACACGGAGGGGTGTCAATGGGGTGTTGAAATCAACCTTCCTTTCAATGAGGGTTGTGCAAGACAGTTGGATAATTTTGTTAGCATGTGTTACCCGTTCTTACGTATCTCTTGTAATGTTGTTTTCGTTAATACGATAATTGACCTTATCTCACAATGTCGCGCATTGTATTGTTTCAATTGGTTTCGGCTTGTGTACAAACATTTCTTTGAAAAAAAAAGAGCATTTGCTTTGCAAAAAAAGAGCTGAGTGTTATATAGATGTCGTAAGTCATATGAAATAGAGCTGACATGTAATAGATTATCATTATTAATAATATTTTAGGATACTAATAAGATAAGATGTGAACAAAGTTTTTTTTTGTTTTTATCGTATGGTTAGTGGCCAAACTGGTGTCAGAGTTTTCAAGCTGCCTCTGACTTAACGACTACTGTCTAGATCACAATAGCCGAGACCGAATTTTTACGTGCCCTCCGAAGCACAGAGACGCTCACTTCAAATACCGCTAAGCGGTCACCCATCTAAGGACTGACCTTGCCTGACGTTGCTTACCCAAGTGATCGCTTACCGAACAGTGGTTACAACTAACTATGAGCGTCTCAGTGAAATGAGATTCTTAATGAATATTGGGTTAATCTGTATTTTAGGTACGATAATGATGATGATACAGTCAGACCTGATCATGTGTAATGAGAAATAAAACAAATGGGAAAAACATTTAAAGCTGGAGCTTTAAGGATAAAGAAACTACTTCTAGCAATTAAAACTATCGTTGTTATACCAGAAACTAAGGTTAAATCAATTAATATTACGTCTGAGTCTGAATTGAAAATTACAAATGTGAGCGCTTAATTCTGTCGAAACAATGGCCAACCGTGAGATGCGACGGACGCAATTAAAGCCATGTTCAAAGGTTTCCGTTTACTCACGGGAATGTACATTGAAGAGGTAAGTATCTGAATCTGAGCAATAATAATACGAAGATCTGAGGGTACCCTTTTTTTTTTTGACGCGGGGGAAATCTTCCAAAGATCCCCGGGAGCCGTGGGGCTCAACCGGGGTATGTGGGATTCTTACCCACTAAAACTCCCGCGGCTGTCGCATCGGCACATTAGAGGGGGGCTCTCCGGTGGGATCTGCACCAGGGGCCCCTCAGTGCCTTGCCTTTGAGCCGCCGCCGGGGGGCGCATTGTAGCCCCCCGGGAACCTGTCACGGTGCTCACGGGGACGGGGGTCGCAACCCTGCCGCCGTCCTCCTCGGAGTCGCCGCCGTGCTCAATAAGCCAACTATGACATATCGACATCTACCACCGCCCGTGAATAGGCATGATGACTAATTTTTAAAAAATATTCTATAATGTACTTACGGGTCAACTATTGCCGAAAATAATCATATTTTTGTATTTAATTTACAATTAATAGCAATATTTTCAATTTTTAAATTAGAGTTTGAATTTCGTTCCAAAACGATGGCCGGTGCATGGCGCCATATTGTGACGTCACTACGGCGGTGTAAATAAACATCTGTCTAGGTATAAAAGTAAATCATTGTATGAAAGAAAAAGTTGAGATGACAGTTTGAGTTGTTTATTTACACAGGATTGACGTCATTCACTCTGATCAGCGTTTATTACAAAATGGCGATTAGCTGTATTTGAGTAATTTATTTGCTTAAATATCACGCAAATCTCTCTATTATTATGAAAATGAGATGCATTTTTGGAATCAGTGCAATCTGTTCTAATATTTAAAACCACAGATTTATTGGTATTGAGTTGCAGTCATCATGCATATTATGAATGACTTCTGATCGAGACGTCGGGAAAGAAATATCAAAAATAAATCACGATCATGGTCCGTACTTATTTCAATGTGTATTCGCAATATTCGCGTACATATCAGAAAAAGATTTTATTTTTTCATTTATTATCAGAAGATCCTAATTTAAGGTAATTTTCTTCATTCCGTTCCAAGGCACCTTTACCTTAACCCATCGTCGATGGGCCATCGATATAATATTTAAACTAGATTAGGTATCACGGTCCGAAAAGTGGAATAGACCCACAGAAATAGCGCCCTTGTGTCTCTATTTCTTTTCAAGTCACAGCCTGACAAAATTATTTTTGCCGATAGGAGTATCGCTACTGTCTATATGAAACTGTCAAAGTACACGTCATTATCATAATAAAATCGTTAGTTCACGTTTCCGCCACCAGCACAGATAAGTCCGCGACCTCCGCGACCACATTTTAGATTTCATTTTGTTAGTGAATATTTATCTAGTTTATATACTCGTATTATATTGATGCCTGAACCATGTTAAATCTTCAAAGCTTATGTCCGTCAAGACCTACGCTACGTAGTAAAAGATTAGAGTAGACGTGGGCTACCACCTCCTCTAATAACAGTATCAATGTAATCTTACTTTCTCGATATAAAGTGACTAGTGCTATAAAAATTCACATCATGAAACATTTAATTTTGTTGCTTTTTCGATTTTATAAACATACACACATCAAAAGTGTCTAGGGATCAAGCATTTTTAAGCGGATTTCTTGAGATTGAGATGTGGCTTTGTAATAAATTTATGATTTTATAAATTTATATGGATCCTTTTTGGTGCATTTCATAATTTGAATCAGGAACTGTGAATCAAATTCGAGTAAAAGATGAAAATCAGCTGTCAATATTTTCCCTATAAAAACATACAACGCATTGAAGACATTATTAGTGCTACTGTTTCCCTACTACTGATTAAAACCAACGTTATTATGGAGCGGCGACGTCATTTAAGCAGGGAAGAAATGCTCAGAGCCGTGGGAATGATAGAAGCTGGTTCCCGGCAACGTACTGTGGCTTTAGCTCTGAATACAAGTCAGAGTGTTATCAGTCGACTTTGGACACGTTACCGAAGCACTGGTACCGTGGCTGAGCGCCATGGAGGACGGTATCGCTGCACCACACGGAGACAAGACCGATATATTCAAATCTTAACTCGAAGAGCTCCAACAATAACTGCCATGATGTTAGCCGTGAGGCTTCATCACTCTTCAGGGAACTTAATTAGCGACCAAACAGTCAGAAACCGCTTGCATGAAGTGAACCTTCATTCCCGAAGACCGCTACGGGTACCACCTATAGCAATGCACAATCGTAGGATTCGATATCAATGGGCTCTTGAACACAGAAATTGGGCAGAAGAACAATGGCGTTTCGTGTGCTTTTCTGATGAGTCTCGTTTTGGTATGAGACCGGATACAAGACGTATACGACACTGGAGAACCCCTGGACGCCAACAGCGATTAAAATCCTACCAGGAAGTCCATCCTTATAGTGGTGGAACCACCATGGTATGGGCGGGTATTTGGATCGGCGGAAGAACTGAGTTGATTTGGATCAGAGGCAACCTCAACGCTCAAATTTATGCTGAGACGATTGTATCAGACGTCATCGTTCCTCTACAAGTGCAAATCGGTCCCTTATTTCAGTTAATGCATGATAATGCACGACCGCACACCGCAAGAGTTGTAAGACAGACTCTCGCCGCAGCTAACATCAATGTCCTGCCCTGGCCTGCTCAGTCGCCAGACTTGAACCCGATTGAGCATGCATGGGATATGCTACAGAGAAGAGCTCTGCCGAATATGGAGGGTATCCAGTCGCAAGAAGACCTTTTTTTGTTGTTGCAACGAACATGGGCGGCCATTCCACAGCGTGATTTGGATGAACTCATTTTGAGTATGCCAAACCGATGTTCTTGTGTTGTTAGTGTTCGCGGTAGAAACACGGATTATTAATTGTTTAAGTTACCCAATAAAATTTTAAAGAAAACTGTTATTTCAGTCTTTTTTTCGAACTTTTGTGTTAGTGGTTCAAATGTCAAAAATCCCTTTATTAGGAAAATGGCAAATTTCTTTATTAATGCAAAGGTGACTTGGTTTATCGTTACTGTGACAAACGAAAACACTTTATTTGATGAATCCTTAAAGAAAATTTTAATTAATATCAATCAGGAGAAAAGTTATTGCAAAAATATATGTTGATCCCTAGACACTTTTGATGTGTGTAATTCCCATCTTATTTTCTAATTAAGTGTTATTAATTATATATTATATATATAATTATATTTTTTTATTTTATTTTAATTATACCTAATTATTTGTTTTAATCAAACGCTTTGGAATGCTTTATAATAATTATTTCGGCATTTTCAACTCCACTTTGGAGTTTTGAATCAATATGATCATCTAAAGTCCTATATTGGGTTGCCTGGAAGAGATTGCTTTTTAGCGATAAGGCCGCCTTTGTACATTGATATCTACAACGTATTCTTAAATTTACATGTAACTTTTGGTGTACAATAAAGTGTATTCATTATTATTATTTATTATTATGTTTTTTAGTAGTTTTAAATTTCATTGTGTCATTATGAGTGTAGGGGCAACAGGTGGCTAAGGATGTTAGGTCTTAGGTAAAATTCTCTCTCCCTCAAATATATTTACTGTTAAGGAACATCTGGTACAGACTTCATCAGATAAGGATATGATTCAAATAATAACAGGCGTGGATTTAAACATGATTTTTATAATCCATTAAATGTCCTAATGATGGATTTTCAAGTGCTGGGCCGTCCTTTCCTTTAAATCATCAGATATGTGTTATTATCTAAACTCAGTGCCTATTGTCGATTTCCCTTTGTATATATAATCAAAGCGATTTCCTATTTATACTTGCATAGATAACATTTTCCCGTGGGGTATCCGGGTAAGAAGAGCACCCATCTCTCTCTTCTCGTTGGGTATCGTAGGAGGCGAGTAGCGTCTTTCTATTGGATCACCTACCTCCTCCACTGCAATCCCCAAGACGCTATCCAAATGAGAGAATTATGGCAATCCATCTCTTCTAAGGCGGAGGCCTTTGTTCTGCAGTGGAAGTCTTCCGACTGCTGATGATGATGGTGAATTACCATTAACAACAACTTTGATGATGTAGCGAGAAATATAAATTTCTCGTGATACAATGAACATAAGCATAAGCAGAATTGCCAAAGTAGCTACACAGCGAATATTCATTGTTATAGTGTCAATATATATGTTTCTTTTTACGTATTGTGCAGTAGTTTCCCATGTACGTGTGTTGTACTGTGAGGTAATGACGATGAATAGGACATTATCAAATAGCCGATGATGTGGAGTAACCGCTAATGTTGTTGTTTTGGAATAGTGAGCAGCCCTTAGTGAAGAGACAGGCAGAAGTTGCCTGTACTGCCATATTAGTTTTTTTTTCAAATCAAATAATTTATTTCGTGTACCTACATAGGTAAAAATATTAGGTGTTAACAAATAGTTCTGCGTCCTCTACGTACAAATTAAATCATTAATTACTACTTGCTATGTCATAGTTTTGCCGACAATTAGTGCTCTTCACATCGTGATACAGAAATGTTTATACACTGGCACCGAATAGCTCCTACAACTTGTGCTCACTTTAGTAACTTTCTAAATTCCTCGCGAATCCTTTTTTTTAATGGGACTAATCCCACCACTCATTCCCACCACTGTCAGCCAGGATCAACAGTGGTGTAAGGTAAATAGATTAGGTTGAGGACATTACCGAAAGAGCAATTCACTCACCTTTTATGAGCAGCTGGCGGGCTGATTCTTGAACTTCGATCAAAGCACCGCACCCACACAGCACACACAAGAGTTATTCTTCGTGATACCTATATGTATTAGCTTTCACAATTGTCTTTACATGTGGAATTATTTATCCTCCTCAAGCTCCGATTCCGAGTAGGTAGCCAACAATTGTCTGTTCGTTATTAATGTTTCCTTCGACGTCCGAGAGGCGCTAGTGGCGCATGCAGCCCTGTGATTGGGTGAGCGAAAAGACTCAACCAGCAATGCCTCAACCAGTGGTCACCAGTGAAGACACCGCAGATTGACCCTCGGCGAGTCCCGGGGAAGCGCTAAATTGTCTTGGAACCGGCATCAAATTTGAATTAGAAAAGTTAATTGAAACTAAATATTTACAGTTTATTTACAAACATGTATACTTAAACTAGGTAAAAAACTTCCTCGAAGTTGTCGCCGCACTGGGAGGGAAGGGTACTTAAAAGACTGGCGGCATTACCCCTTTGTATGGCCAAGCTTATACGTTGGCAGAAAAAGCTACCAGCCCGGCGGTCTCCTGAGACTTCGATTAGAA
This sequence comes from Furcula furcula, assembly GCA_911728495.1. Lineage (NCBI taxonomy): Eukaryota > Metazoa > Arthropoda > Insecta > Lepidoptera > Notodontidae > Furcula > Furcula furcula. The sequence goes on along the minus strand of OU452244.1, from coordinate 8,004,734 downwards.
AAGTAAATAGGAGGAGTTAGGAAAAATATATATTTCATATCCCTCCTTTGCAAAGCAGGAGACAAGTAAAAATCACACAGGTCGATATAACCTCAGAACGAAAGATTGTTACAGGTGCACCAACTAGAGTCAGTGCACCTGTAAGGCGATAAAGAAGTCACTAAATTTGAAGGGATTTATATTTAGATTTCTACTATTAAACTTGTATCCAATAATAGCTATGGTCGAAACGCTTAGAAGCACGGAAATTTCTCGTAGTTACCTCAAGGTCCGAGTAATATACAACTCTGGATGTTATTTCCAAGCCGGGACCCTGTTTGTCAAATGGAGTATGTGGGATTCTTAACTTCCCTGGTGGTCTTCATCAACGCTGCGACAGACGGGTACATACTCCATTCAGATCTCGCCAGCGTCTAGAGAGACGCGAGTGTAGGGCGCTAGAGAGCGCCCTACACTCGCTAGAAACGTTCCGTGCTGCACTTGCCATCTAGTAAAATTAAGTAACCTAAATCTAGGGTCTTTGTTTAAATGTTCTACTGCTACTGTTTTAACTCTTCATCAGAACACTGTTATTTTACATAAAGTAAATTTGATACTGGTTGTTTTATAATTTCAAAAACTCTATCATTAACTTTTGCTTAGGCCAATAGTGCGACTCGTAAGTTTAAAAAAAAACTAATGGAAGTGAAAGTAAAGTTTATAGTTATGTTACCTTAAAGAAAACTAATTCAAAATTATAGAAGTTAAAAGTTCTCAACCACGTACTTACTTAAATTTATATCTAAAGGCACTAAAATAGAATAATTATTTATCTTCAGATTATTGTGGATGACGCCCGATCACGAGACGAGATTGTTAAACTATTTCTTTTTGTTCGATTTTTTATTAAAAACACTTGCGTAATCGAAAACGGGCTAGATCCAACTTTCAGTAGGATAAAAAAATAAAAACAATATAAATGGCTGTTTTAAAAAACGATTACGTAAATCGAGTGCACGACTATCCGGCGAAACGGCTTATTTCTTCACAATTGTGTGAATTCACCAAAAATTACGACGAGAAACTTTGTGTATCGATGTTTCTTATTGTTCACTGCTGTTTTTGTTAGATACTGAGTAGTTGATATTCGTCACTATTGTCGATAATGTCGCGATGGAATTAGAACGACATGAAACCATCGGATTTCTATTTGTTTCAAGGTTTCTGTCCGTTTGGCACCATATCCATACACACAAAATTACTTGTCCTGACTGACTGACTGATTCATCAACGCACAGGCCACACTGCTGGACCTAGAAAGCTGAAGTTTGGACAGTAGGTTCCTCTTATGACGTAAGCATCCACTAAGAAAGGATTTTTGAAAATTCCGCTCCTAAAGGGGTTAAATGGGGTGGAATAAAAACGGCGAGCGTAGCCGCAGGGAATTGCTAGTTTTATAATAATTACATAAAACGTTGACCCTCCCATCTCCTCCTGTTGGGTGTCCGTAAGAGGCGAAATGCACAATGGATCCAACTGGGTCAAAGTGCGTTCCTGTGGTTACCAAGCCCGATTTTTATCCGAATAGAAGAGAAAACAAGAAGACGGGCAGGTCTTTCAATTTGGTTTACCTACCAAGCGCAGGGACGTGGCTAGCTTGGGGATTATGGCAACCTCTCCCTTCTAAGGGGGAGACCTTTGTTCAGCAGTGGACTTCTTTCAGCTCCTGATAATGACATAACAAAGTCTACGTTTAAGAAGAATCACGCTCTAGAAGGCACGTGTATTGATTTACCCAATTTATGTCTATACAGGGTGTTACAAAATACCCCGTAAAAAATATAATTAATTATCAAAGCCAAAAATGTTGTTAACCCTAGTAAGCTGTCATGTCAGGGAACCAGATTATTTAACAGAAGGGCCTACGTACCTATTTTACCTAATAATTGTATACTTTAATAGTTTTTCTATTTTTCATTCATAAATGTTAGCTACCTCAATACAAGGATGTCATTATATTCAAGTACTGGCTCCAAAAAATGTCAATTTGGAGAAAAAAATATGTTGTCAATTTCAAATCAGTTGACGTTTATTATGAAAAAGTAAGTGTTCGTTTAGTTAGGTTGTTTCGTTAGGTTAGGTCTTTTAAATTTTAATTTTGTCGTTCCGCGAATTAGGTAGAAATGTAGATATGTACATTCTGCGTAGTTTACTCTTTAATTTTACTGAAATAGGGTTTGCACATCAGTGAAAATAATAATATTAATTAATTATATTTTTTACGGGGTATTTTGTAACACGTTGTATAGCTTAGGCTTTTATTTAGATGAATAACCTATTTAAGATTTGAAAGGCTCAGTAGCTGGAACACAAGCTGCTGGACACAAGAGATTAATTAAAATATAATTGAGTTTTGCAGCAAGTTGAGTTTTAAAGCAATAACATTGTATTTTAGAAGTATATCGATATTAGTCAAAATATATGGCTGCCAGAAAGATAGAAAATATTCTAGACATGGTCAAATTACTAAACGTAGAAAACATTCAATCGCGTTGCGTTCATACACACATCAAAAGTGTCTAGGGATCAACATATATTTTTGCAATAACTTTTCTCCTGATTGATATTAATTAAAATTTTCTTTAAGGATTCATCAAATAAAGTGTTTTCGTTTGTCACAGTAACGATAAACCAAGTCACCTTTGCATTAATAAAGAAATTTGCCATTTTCCTAATAAAGGGATTTTTGACATTTGAACCACTAACACAAAAGTTCGAAAAAAAGACTGAAATAACAGTTTTCTTTAAAATTTTATTGGGTAACTTAAACAATTAATAATCCGTGTTTCTACCGCGAACACTAACAACACAAGAACATCGGTTTGGCATACTCAAAATGAGTTCATCCAAATCACGCTGTGGAATGGCCGCCCATGTTCGTTGCAACAACAAAAAAAGGTCTTCTTGCGACTGGAGACCCTCCATATTCGGCAGAGCTCTTCTCTGTAGCATATTCCATGCATGCTCAATCGGGTTCAAGTCTGGCGACTGAGCAGGCCAGGGCAGGACATTGATGTTAGCTGCGGCGAGAGTCTGTCTTACAACTCTTGCGGTGTGCGGTCGTGCATTATCATGCATTAACTGAAATAAGGGACCGATTTGCACTTGTAGAGGAACGATGACGTCTGATACAATCGTCTCAGCATAAATTTGAGCGTTGAGGTTGCCTCTGATCCAAATCAACTCAGTTCTTCCGCCGATCCAAATACCCGCCCATACCATGATGGTTCCACCACTATAAGGATGGACTTCCTGGCAGGATTTTAATCGCTGTTGGCGTCCAGGGGTTCTCCAGTGTCGTATACGTCTTGTATCCGGTCTCATACCAAAACGAGACTCATCAGAAAAGCACACGAAACGCCATTGTTCTTCTGCCCAATTTCTGTGTTCAAGAGCCCATTGATATCGAATCCTACGATTGTGCATTGCTATAGGTGGTACCCGTAGCGGTCTTCGGGAATGAAGGTTCACTTCATGCAAGCGGTTTCTGACTGTTTGGTCGCTAATTAAGTTCCCTGAAGAGTGATGAAGCCTCACGGCTAACATCATGGCAGTTATTGTTGGAGCTCTTCGAGTTAAGATTTGAATATATCGGTCTTGTCTCCGTGTGGTGCAGCGATACCGTCCTCCATGGCGCTCAGCCACGGTACCAGTGCTTCGGTAACGTGTCCAAAGTCGACTGATAACACTCTGACTTGTATTCAGAGCTAAAGCCACAGTACGTTGCCGGGAACCAGCTTCTATCATTCCCACGGCTCTGAGCATTTCTTCCCTGCTTAAATGACGTCGCCGCTCCATAATAACGTTGGTTTTAATCAGTAGTAGGGAAACAGTAGCACTAATAATGTCTTCAATGCGTTGTATGTTTTTATAGGGAAAATATTGACAGCTGATTTTCATCTTTTACTCGAATTTGATTCACAGTTCCTGATTCAAATTATGAAATGCACCAAAAAGGATCCATATAAATTTATAAAATCATAAATTTATTACAAAGCCACATCTCAATCTCAAGAAATCCGCTTAAAAATGCTTGATCCCTAGACACTTTTGATGTGTGTATTATAAAAAAATATTAAAAATAAACTATTTAAAAAAAAATAAAAACCGACTTCAAAGTAAATTATCTAAAAAGCATAAAATAACGAAAATATTATTGAAGTTGGTGTTAGCGTACCTGCTGTGTATATTCTGCACCAACTTCAATAATATTTTCGTTATTTTATGCTTTTTAGATAATTTACTTTGAAGTCGGTTTTTATTTTTTTAAAAATAGTTTATTTAACACTTTTTAGTGACTTATTTTACCAAGATAGGTATCAGCACTATCACGCAACTCGAACTTCTAATTTACAGTAACTTACTGAAAACATAAAAAGTTTATATCTCTTAAACTACTAGACCGATTTTGATGAATTTTGTACTCTACCCTAAGTTGAAGGATACTCTAACTATTGCAAAAAGAATTTTCGAAATCGGACTTGTAGTTTCTGAGAAATCCGTGGACAAACCTACATACATACATACATACATACATACATACACTCGTGAAATTTGGTAAATTCGTTTAGAAGCCCACATAGACTAACATATATGAATATTACGCATTTTTATTGTAATATTTACATACATACGCGTCGAATACAGAACCTCCTTTTTTGAAGTCGGTTAAAAAAATTGAACCGACTTCAATATCACTGAAAAGTATAAAATAATTTAAATATTATTGAAGTTGGTGCCAAATAAGTATACACAGCCGTTAAGCTAACACCAACTTCAATAATATTTAAATTATTTTATACTTTTCAGTGATATTGAGGTCGGTTCAATTTTTTTTTAAAAAGATTTTATTACAAAAGATGTCTTAAAATTATAAGCTCGCATGAGTATCACAGTTTAAGCCCACGCAGCTTTATCCTCCAGGTAATCCGAGATTTTATAGTAGCCCTTTTTAGACAACCGGCTTTTAATAGTACTTTTGAATTTATTAATGGGTAGGTCTCGGATATCCTGTGGCAGTTTATTATAGAAACGTATACCTTGGCCCATGAACGAATTACTAATTCTGTGGAGACGCGTGGAGTGTACAGCAAGATTGTGTTTGTTCCGGGTGTTTACATTATGATGGTCACTATTCTTTGCAAAAACACTTACCTATGTTATTCTTTACATACAACAAATTTTCATAAATATATTGTGATATATCTAACCGTTAGAATATTTATTTCTTTAAATTTTTGTCTAAGCGTATCAGTAGGAGCTAAATTGTAAAAAATAGCTCTCACAGCCCTCTTCTGCATCCCCCGTGAGCACCGTGTCTGGTTCCCGAGGGGATATAATGCGCCCCCCAGCGACGTGCTCACAGGCAAGCACTGAGGGGCTCCTGGTGCAGATCCCACCGGGGAGCCCAGCCTACTCTCATGTTCCGTCCGATGCGACAGCTGCGGGGGTTTTAGTGGGTAAAACCCGCATACGCTGGTTGACCTCCACTAATCCCGGGGACCTTTTAAAGGTTTCCCCCCCAGAACAAAAAAAAAGGTACATGTTGTGTAAGAGATTGTTTACGAGGGAACATGTGCAGTGTTCCTTTCTAGACAGTCCCATAGAAAGCCGCAAAGCAAGCAGCAGTATAATATAAACATTGTGGTTCCGAGCTGCTAGCGAAATAACTGGGCTTGAAGAGACTTGACATCGCAGTTAGCTGACAAGCTACTAGGGTGACGAGACGGGCCCCTTGATCGAGTCACTAGTGGTTATGATTACCTAACAGGTCCTGCGGTCCTGGGTTTAGATTTCCACCTAAGACAAACATTTATGTGCATGAACAAGTCTGCTTGTTCTGTGTCTGAGTGGTAAGTGGTATTTATGTCATAAGGGTTTGGGTTTGCCCAAAAGTTTCTGTGGCCCAAAAACCCTAAGCATACAAGCAAAAAGTCTCGTATTACCACATAATTAATAAAGTAGATTCTGTTTGAATTTGTAGTTGATATCATGTTTTAAATACACAATTACCAAATTATAGCTTGACTCCGATTCCACCGTAAGAAAAGAGATGTAGTAGCAGTGGGTTGAATCGCACTATCACAATAAATAACGACACTGGCAAAGGGCCATAAGCAGGGCTCAGAGTTGGTACTTACTCTAAGAAGCAGGGGGATAGCTATTTGTAATAAAAAATAAGTTTAAAAAACTAAAACCCGACTACGGATAAAATTGCAGTCTAAAAAGTAGAAAACAAGAAAATATTTCTTGTCAGATATACTTATCTACCAACGCCTTAAGCAATTAATTATCGTCTGGTAAGTAGATAATTTGTATATTTCAATTTAACGTATTATAAGTATAATTACTATAGATTGTAGCCGTAGTCGCATGCCACCTTGCTAATGTCGAATATAGCCAATGTTATATTGTCCCGTTGGGAACACAAAATTTATGGGACACAATTAACGGATTAAAGAATGGATGGAAGAAAGATTTTTTCAAATCGGTTCATAATTGCCAGAGTTATGCGCGAACATACATAGAAAAAGAAATATATATATACAGACGAATTGAGAACCTCCTCCTTTTTTGAAGTCGGTTAAAAATAACCCCGTGGGACACTACTTAGGATAAGTATACATACATTTATATAGTAATGGGTATTTGGTTCAAGCATGCCGTGTGTTGCAGCGCCGGCAGTGCACAGGAAATGTGGACATGTTACTAACTTGTTTTTTCAGCCTCAAGGGACAAGTGACAGTGAAGCTTAAAACTCGTTTTTCACCCGGCCCGAAAGCGTTATAGCATTTTGAGTGACATTTTTATAGAAACTAAATATTTACAGTTTATTTACAAATATACTTAAACTAGGTAAAAAACTTCCTCAAAGTTGTCGCCGCAATGGGAGGGAAGGGTACCTAAAAGACTGGTGGCATTACCCCTTTGTATGGCCAAGTTCATACGTTGGCAGAAAAAGCTATCAGCCCGACGGTCTCCTGAGACTTCAATAAGATTGGATGAAATTTCTTTCAACAAACCGTGCGTCTCATGATACCAAGGCCCCATGGTCTCCACCACAAAGGGCGCAAATATATAGCTGGAACACACACACACACAGAGCACAGGCACAAAGTAGCCAGCCTCTCGGTATTCTACAGGATGCATTTTGGAGAGTGTGCACAGGAACTGCATGACTTGATTCCACCATACCCCTTCTATTATTGGACGTCGAGACGCACTGCGCATACACACCCTTATGTGGTGAAAGTGCCTTCAGTCCGGACTAAACGATTTGCCTCTTCGTTTATATTGAGTACAGCTAAGGATTGGAACAGTTTGCCTGCGTCGGTTTTCCCGCCCGATTATAATGTGAGTGTCTTCAAGGCTAGAGTGAATAGGCTTTTAATAAGCTAGTGCGCTTTACCATCTTCGATTGCGTCGCCACTTTCCATAAGGTGAAGTTGCTGGGTTGTGCGACGCAGCAAGTGTATCGACACATGTCGCATCTCACAACAACGGCTTTCCAAGTTGCTATTTTGAGTTACATTTTAAATATTTACCTAAGTATATAAGTACTTTGCTCGTGTAGTCTGTGGGTAAGAATAGCCATTCCCCTCCCATTGGGTATCGTAAGAGATGATTCACATATTTGGTGATTTCACATACTCTTCATCTTCTCTATAATATTCTCTTTAATCCCATTACACCCCCATATCTTAAAGCTCGTTTCAAATTCCTTCATGAGACGCATTCAAGGAATCTAAGATCGTCAGAAAACCTTGAACTAGCTATGCCCTTACACTCAACAAATTTTTATGGTAAATCATTTTCTGTACAAGCAGTACGTTTATGGAATGCCTTACCAGTTACCATAAGGCGAGCTAAATCTTTAAACATTTTTAAAAATCTTGTAAAAGCTCATTACCTTACTTTATAGCTCATTGATACTTTGCTGGTCGTTATTATGATTTCGGAGTGCTATCTGTATATTTATCAGAATTGATTTTTATATACATAATACATATATTTATAGTTCGTATATATATATATATATATATATATATATATATATATATATATATATATATATATATATATATATACATATATATATATAAGTATATTGAATATATGTTGGTATGTAAGAAATATTTATATATATCTGTATGTATATTAATATATTATATGTAAATAGGTAAACTTATTATGTGTATTTTTATTAGTGTATATTGTCTCACATACTAACTACCCCACTTTTCGTATTCCATGCAATCTTTTTTCCATCCCAAGGTTGCCTGTAAGAAATTGCGGATAGCGATAAGGCCGCCCTTTGTACAAATTTCTTCAAGTCCTTTTTATTTTATTTTTATGTGTGTACAATAAAGAGTATAAATAAATAAATAATAAATAATGATTGTCGTCAAACAGCAGTGCCTACACATTGCTTTGTTTCGCTGTTAAGGGCTGTAGCTGGTGGATACCGGGGTTAAGAAATTTTATTTGTGACGAGCGGCAGTTCATTGTACCTTTCTATAGATAACCGGATCTCTTACCATAAATGTAAGGTTGGTAAAAGTTTAATAAAAACGTACATACCTATAGATCCAAACAGCTATGTTTAGTAACTATGTTCGTTAAGCAATCAAGTAAATCGGTGTCTCCTAATAAGACTTGCAATTGTCGGTATTTTTTCTCCACATTCACAACTGCGTGCGCGCATTAGTTCGCTGAGTTTTTATCGATATTAATACCGATAATTATTGTAATTACACAAGCAATAGTTTTTATGCATCATGTTAATTTATGCCAGGCTATCTAGATCCGTCGCCTGGTGTGGGTGAATGGCAGACCTTGGATAGCCGTTGGGCGGATACTCTGGCCGAAAATTGGAGCGTAGTCGTGACCAAACGTTTAGTGCTGGGCTCACATGCTTTTGTATTTGACAGGATTATTTACATTATTGACTAATTAAACAATACGTTATTTTACTCAGAATTACTTGATTGTACTTACTTAGTGTGTTGTCTAAACTAAGGCATTAAGAAAATTACCCACCCATAGGTTAAATATAATTATTTGATTTTCGAACAATGGCATAAATTATATCATCATCATCAGCAGCCAAAAGACGTCCACCGCTGAACAAAGGCCTCCCCCTTCGAAGAGAGGCTTGCCATAATCCCCACGCTTGGCAAGCGTCTTAGAAATCACAGTGTAGGTGGTAGGTAACCCAATAGATCCTATAGAAAGACGCTGCTGCCCGTCTTCTTGTTTTCCCTTAGTCGCCTCTTACGGGACACCCATAATATATGTACTTATGTATGATGCTGAAAATTAAATTTCTTGTAAGTTATCTTTACGGATTCCAATAAAGGGTATAATTTAGTGCAATTCCAGAAAAACTTAACGCATCACATTAAAAAAATTAGACTTAATTACTATAATTTCTAACACTGCTTGACAAACGACCCAAAGTTTACACAGGTGGGTCAAAAAAATGTTAAATCTTACACGCGAGTTTCATATATAACAAAGGCTAGTACTTATAAAATATTTTTGGCCATCCCTTTTCTAAAAACGACGAACAATGCAGACAAATTTAAGTTTCGCACGAATTGGACATGCAGCCAGGCATGTCATTGATAAATCGCTGTATTTAGCTCAGATTATAGCACTTGTCTAGCTTGTGACACGGACAATAGAAGGGAACCATTCCACGCAAGGTGGCGTGGTTAATAGTTCTACAAAACGCAGTCTGATTATGACCTTTTTTGCAACCTGTCTGTTAGAGACAAGGTTTTGTGCCTGCACTTGATACTATGTAGGTATAAATGCCACACCCTGTCCTAGTTTAAATCCTATTTATAGATTTTTAACCGACTTCAAAAAAAGGAAGAGGTTCTCAATTCGTCTGTATATATATATATTCTATGTATGTTCGCGCATAACTCTGGCAATTATGAACCGATTTGCAAAAATCTTTCTTCCATCCATTCTTTAATTCGTTAGTTGGGTCCCATATTTTTTTTTTGTTATACTAACAAGGTGGCAATCAAGCATGCAGACCTCCTGATGGTAAGCAGTCACCGCAGCCTATAATCACTAGCAACACCAAAATAATCACTAGCGCGTTGCTGACCCTTAAGACATAAGATTTTAAGTCTTTTGTGTCCAGTAATTTCATCAGCTACAGTGCCCTTCATACCGTAACACAGCAATGTTTACACACTGCTGCTTGGTTGAAGAATATCTAACACTGCGGTGGTAACTACCTGGACCGTTCCTTGTTCAAGGAATCTACCACCTATTAGTAAAATCAATAATAATAACTTTCTGACCGATATGGTCACAGCAACTGATCTTAAATCAGTTACACATAATCCAGGACATAAGTAGTGCATTAGCATCTTGTGTTTGCGAAAATACAAACGCTTCTCGTCCCTTACTCACATTGATTTTGAGATGGAAGAGGTACTTTTTGTATACCCATCTAACGCATGGTTCATTTTATTATCAGGCTAGCCTGTTTTGAAAAGGTCAATGACACAAATTTCTTATTCTATTTAGTGACCATACGTCACTACTTTTACGGATTATACCGCGGTTTATTTTAGATTTTACTTTCCCGACGTTTCCAGTGCTTTGCAGGACTGAGATGATGAACGTCCTTTTGTCACAGTTATGCCGGTGTACCCTCAGGTCTTCTTAATTATTACTGTTGGTCTGATCTACGCAGAAATAGCTTGCAATATCTTGAAGCCGTGCAGTGTTTTACTTTGTTTTGGATTTAATTATATTTATTATAGTAAGCAATAAACTAAGATTAATTTCTTGTGCCAGGACGCATTTAAGATGTGATATACATAGATGTGGTTTAATGTAACTGACCGCCTTGCTAGAGAACCTACTTACTACTAAGTAAATGTCTCTATAATGTACCTTTTTTTTGACGTGGGGGACATCTTCAAAATATCCCCGGGAGCTGTGGGGCTCGACCGGGGTATGTGGGCTTCTTACCCACTAAGACCCCCGTGGCTGTCGCATCGGCACATGAGAGGGGTCTCTTGCGTGGGATCTGCACCAGGGCCCCCTCAGTGTCTTGCCTTTAAGCCCGCCGCCGGGGGGCACATTGTAGCCCTCCGGGAACCAGTCACGGTGCTCACGGGGACGGGGATCTCAACCCCGCCGCCGTCCTCCTCGGAGTCGCTGCCGTACTCAATGGACGTCCTAAGGGCCCACACCCCGAACGTCTAGCGACTTCGAAGTCTATAATGTACCTATTTCAACATCACAATCCACTCATTATCCAGCACTGCCCCTAACATTTAATTAAACAAGGACATTTTGTTACAAAGCATTATATCAATCATCGGTTCCTACGCTACATCAATGTAAAGCAATTCACTAAATGCCAAGGCGTTGTACATTACATGAATTGAAACTACGAATTACCGGCTATCATTACTTGACCTATTAATAACTATAAAGTACTCTAAATACGCCTACGTTTTACGAGGCTATGAAGGGCGGGGGAGGTCTATAAGTAATGGTCTTATAGACCAAGTGTCCAGCTTATTATAACAGTGTTAGTTCCCACAGTGATCTATATAATGTATTTGTATAAAGGTCGTGAGTTCCAGAACAGGTAGTTACGATTTGATTCAAATGAATTAGATTACATTGGAAGTGACTTGCAAATAAAATTATATGCTTTTAAAATATAAGAATCGACAAGGCTTAAATAGTAGCGTTAAAGGAACTCTTTAAAGTTTCATGATGAGTTGTTTGAAATAGCCTAATTAAGGATTGTGCCTATTTTAACTGACCTTTAACGTGGATTTAACTTATTGTACTGACGATGGCATCATTAAAGAGGAGTTTTGAATTGCGTTATGGACTATGGATGGCTGTAGAATAATTATTTACTCACTAAGTTGAATATAATCAAACTTAGTACTGAAACATTCGTTCTCTTTATGATAAGCGATACGCCCTGGTAATGGACCGTTGCTGTTTAATTTGTTTTGTCCGAGATATTAGTTATTAAGCCTCTTGAGCCATGTAATTATATCTTAATAGCTATTTACATCCACCGGTTACCTGCTACGCGCACAATGTCGTCTGTCCGCCTAGAGGGAGGCCTGCCTACGCTGCGTCTTCCGGATCGTGGTCGCCACTCGAGAACCTTTCTTCCCCAACGGTTATCGGTTCTCCGAGCGATGTGGCCTGCCCATTGCACACACTGGTTAAAAACCTTTGTCTTCAGGCACTGCGATATTTCCGACGAGATTTCGTGTAATTTCCCGAACGCTACCCATCCAAGTTGGATTCTACGGGCGACCTCTTTGTGGAAGTTGGACCGACCTAAATGACTAAAAAAATATTATAACAAAAAAGTTTTTTTTTTTATACTACCAAACAAGCAGTCACTGCCGCCTATAGACGCTAGCAAAACCATAAGAATCACTAGCGCATTGCCAACCCTTAAGACATTTGATATTAAGTTTTAACCGGCTTCAAAAAGAAGGTTCTTTATTCGACGCGTATGTATGTAATATTAATAAAAATGCGTAATATTAATATATGACAGTCTATGTGGGCTTCTAAACAAATTTACCAAATTTTATGAGTGTATGTATGTATGTATGTATATATGTATGTATATATGTATGTATGTATGTATGTAGGTTTGTCCGCGGATTTCTCAGAAACTACAGGTCTGATATTGAAAATTCTTTTGCAATAGTTAGAGTATTTTTCAACTTAGGGTAGAGTACAAGTTTCATCAAAATCGGTCCAGTAGTTTAAGAGATATAATCTTTTTATTTTTTCAGTAAGTTACTGTAACGTAGACGTTCAAGTTGCGTGATAGTGCTGGTACCGATTTATTTGCTATAAATAAAAGTCACTAAACAGTGTTAAATAAACTATTTTTGAAAAAATAAAAACCGACTTCGAAATAAATTATCTAATAAAACGCTTAAAATAACGAAAATATATTGAAGTCGGTGTCAGCTTATCAAAATCGGTCCAGTAGTTTAAGTGATATAAACTTTTTATGTTTTCAGTAAGTTACTGTAACTTAGACGTTCGAGTTGCGTGATAGTGCTGATACATATTTTGCTAAAATAAGTCACTTAAAAGTGTTAAATAAACTATTTAAAAAAAAAAACCGACTTCAAACTAAATTATATAAAAAGTATAAAATAACGAAAATATATTGAAGTCGGTGTCAGCTCGTGCTAGTCTTAATTAACATGATGTGCTAGCACCGACTTCAATATATTTTCGTTATTTTATACTTTTTAGATAATTTAGTTTGATGTCGGTTTTTTTTTAAATAGTTTTTTCAATTTATAGTCATTATCTGTTGAAAGAGTGTGAATTTCTATCGTCCAGATAATCTTATACTACTTCATATTGAAAAGGAAGCATATATTATCATAATTTATTGGCCATTCAATCAATTCTGAAATTGACAATTTTTATGTGAAATTTTAAACACGTCGATTTGATGTTTTGCAACAGTTATAAACATGTTTTCAAGGCAGCTTTCTTAATTTAACGGTTAGTCAATCTCGGCATTACATTTTGATGATTGTATTTCAACAATTTGAAATTTTCAGCTCCATTAGAGAGATCTGTTACCACAATGTAATTATTGGGGCTTAAACATAAAAACTTTTTTAAAATTATTTAACTTGTCGGACAGGTATTAAATAATTATATTTTATTTTATCATTACAATGTAACTAGAGGTTAAATTTTAAGAGATTACAGGTTTCATAAAGCCTTTTTAAAAAATTCCACTAAAAAGTGCTTTGCGCTGTTTTGATTTTAAACTATCTTATCTAATGGTATGAACCTTGGATACTACTGTTAATATTTTATTATGGTTTTAAAATGACATGTTATTATGTTCTTTGTCTTGTCTCGACGCGTGTTTAATGTGTATCAGTGAAGTAATAGTCAAGGCTAGTCTGGTAATGTACTTGTATTTGGCACGGTTGATATATTTGAAGAAAAGACCTTTAGTTCTTAGTTGTATATAAGTGTCGACACACTCAATTTAAAGGTTATTGGAAATAAATTGGTTCTTTACGATAAATATTTTTAAATGGAAATGTGGGCCACGCTAAAAAATGTGCATTACCTTTTTCTAAAGACAACTTTTATAATCCAAGTTATGCATCCATAAATTAATTCTTGGTTACTTTTTACTAAACCAAAAAGGATGCCGCACTTCTGATATTATGCAGCTTTTTTACATCCTATGGACGCTAGTAGGTAACACAAGAGCGATGCTGAATTTTGGATTTCGGAAGAAAAGCTCTCCTGGCATCAGACGGAAGCCTCAGTTTCTATAGCATTAAACTAAGTAATTATACTTACTAAAACTTCTTTAGACTAGTAATGCAGTCACGAATTCTAACCTCGAGAATTTAAGTGGAGTAAAGTGTAACAAGAAGCTTATAAATGTCAGTTTATGTAAGACATTTTAAAAAGCTCTGTAAATGGAACAAGTACCTAAGTATTAAAAGATCGTAGCAATCAATGTATAATATATATATACACGTGATGAACGAGTGATGGCTAACCAGTGGCCAGCCAAGGACAATTCGTAGGGTTCAATATAATATCATATTCAACTTCTTCGATCGTGTAATGAAAAACTGGGTATACAGGGTATGTTTAATAATGCAGTCTTCCTAGAGAATATGTATTCAAATTCAATGGTTTTAGCCATTTCCCACAGACGGAATAAACCAATGACGTGTGAGAGTACAGTTTACTAAAAAAGTGTAGAATTATTTTTGTTGTACTTTTAAAACAAGAACATACATTACATCAATATTTGTACTTACATATATTTACAGTCTAGTTTCTTACAAATGATCGATGTCATTACTGAGAAAGTTAGAGGGTTAAGCCCTTATTACACCTTCCGTTATTTAGGAAGCTAAATAAGGGTGCCAACTTAGGGGTTCTCCCCCCAAATTTAGGGGGGAAAATGTGGGAGTGGTTATTGTTCGTGTTTTGAATATAATAAATATTTTATCATTTTTAATGTATTATTTATTAGAAAATATTTATTTATTTTATTAACAATACTTTTTTTAGGGGGAATCTCTAGAAATTGTGGTGGTTTTAGGGGTTTTTGATTGGAGCTTAGGGAGATAAATTTTTGAGAGTTGGCAACACTGTAAATGAGTTAGTCACTGAATTCAGTGAAGTGTAATAGCCACTTTAGTCTTACAAGCAAGGGAGCATATTCTTTAACAATGATGGTCAAATAACTACTTAGTTAGTTGCAAATTGCAATTCCTACTTACAGTGCGTTTGTTAGCACTTCCGTCCAAACTGTCATTACGTCTAAAGGCGGATAGACATTGAGTGAATCGCATTGTTCTTGATAGATGGCGAGCTAATTCAAAATAATTGAATGACAAAATTGAAATATAAGTATTTGAACAAAGGCTACGTTATCCATGCTATTGCAGTCATTACACTTTACCAGGCTAGTTAGGGGTCATCCATTAATCACGTGAGGCTCGAAAGGGGGGGGGGGAAGGGTTAAGAAAAAATCACGAAATATCACCCATGAGACATCACGTGTATTTATTTTTCGTTGAATGCACGATTTCTAAACCAAACAGCGGCACGTGGCCTTGACTCACCGTTGCCGGCAACGACTTCCCCTTCAACATTTAATCAGTTAAGTACCTGTATTTAAAGATAATATTCCGAAAATTTCAATATAAACTATATTGAAATTTTGTACAAAAAAATACACGTGATTTTGGATAAGGGGGAGGGGGATAATTTATAACATCGTCACATATCACCAGGAGGGGGGGAGGGGTTAAAAAGTTGCTAAAAAACATCACGTGATTAATGGACGACCCCTTAGCACATGTAACATAATAATAGTTAATACTGTTATTGGAACTCTGGTGTAAATTTATTTAGCTAAAGTAGGGCTAATTTAGTAGTTCATATTTGACACTTCAAATTTAGTACTGATCTTGTAACATTTAAAGTACATAAAATATTATATTTTTTTCGAAGGTAGAACTGCACAATTGCTTGCACCACTTTTTCCAATTACGATTACATATTTATTGTAATAATTACAAAAGAAACAGACAGATGTCTAAAATATCTTTTACCGTTTTTTCGTCTCGAGTGGCAATAGATTTGCATTTGAGTATATGTATGAATGGCTAATTTGTATTTCAATGGGGAAGGCTTGGGCAAGTTGGGTAAAGGTTAAGTAACGTGAGAACAGCGGTGTCCTTCGCGATGTGGTTCAGGGCGAGACCCGACGTGACGGAATTGTAATTAATGGTTTAGGCGAATTAACTGCAGGGCTATTTATCCGTACGAGGTACTAGCTGTAAGTGATTAAAGGTATTGTCTTAGTTTGTTCATGTATACGAGAAATATACTGATTGCAACATCGTAGCTACCTCATTAGAATTTTGGGATAGACTCTTACAAACGCGACGCGTACAAACTGTTTGTATCTCAGTGCAACTTGTCGCTTAAAGTTGGTTTCAAACTACGATATAGCATGACGTTCACATTATGCGATATTATCGCAAGCATTCATAGTATACTAGCTGTAGCCCGCGGCTTCGCCCGCGTTGGTTTTGTAAGTAAAACGCGTTTTAAATTAAGGATGAAGATTTTTAAAAATATTGTTTACACTTTTATTAAACCTGGACCTATTATGTGTCATTTCATCAAATATACATACTTGATGACATAGCCTGTATTTTTGTAACTCTGTCTGTCTGCTACGCTTTAACGCCTAATCCACTGAACCGATTTCGATTAAATTTGGTACAGAGACAGATAAGACCTTAAGAAAGGACATAGGCTACTTTTTATCCCGAACAAAAAGATTGAAGGGGTTGAAATAGGGAATGAAAGTAAGAATGGAATTTCGTCATTGTTGAAAATAGTACCGTGACTTTGTTTTACAATTGATAAGAAATCCTACTCCCTACTTCCCCCTACTTCTATACTATCTAACTTTATGTATCTAACACTACTAACACTACTATACTAATACTGTAAAGGGTTTAAATTTGTATTTTTGTATGTTTGTGTGTTTGTAAGTATGTGTAATCTAAGGGTAATCTTCGGAATTACTCATCCGATTTTGAAAATTCTTTTGCCTGCTGCCTATGCTGAGTTAAGCTGGATCATCGTACTAAAGCGAGCTGGATCATTTACCTCGGTAAATCCAGGTGGATCGATGTGGATCAAGATGGACCGAGGTAGACCGAGATAAGTCAAGGTGGGTCGAAGTAGCTCAAAGTGAAATAAACTGGTTCGAGATGAGTCAAGCCGGATTATCAAACTGCATCAAACTTGATTGAACCGAGTAATAACGGATTGAATTGAATAAAAACTGGTTTGAGCTAGATTACACTGGATCATGCAGGATCAATTATGATCATGAATCGAGGTAAATCGAAGTGGATCGTTGTGGATCAAGATAGACAGAGGTGGATCGATATGCGAAGGTGGTTTGAAGTGGGTTAAGATGGAATAAAGTGGATTGAGTTAAGCCAATCACGACCATGAAATTGCATTGAACCGGATCATACCGGGTTCAGCTAAATAAAACTGGTTTTAGCTGGATCAAACCGGATCAAGCAGGATCAAGGTGAACCGAGCAAAACCGAGCTGGATCAAAGTACATCGAGGTGGATCGATTTGGATCGAGATGGACCGAGGTGGATCAATATAAGTCAAGGTGGTTCGAAATGGGTCAAGTTGGACTAAAGTGGATCGATATGATCCAAGCTGGATCATTAAACTGTATCGAACTTAATTGAACCGGATTGAGCTGAATAAAACTGGTTTGAGCTGGATCAAACTGGATTAAGCAGGATTAAGGTGAAACGTGCTAAAGCGAGATGGATCGATATAAGTCAACGTGGTTTGAAATGGGTCTAGTTGGAATAAAGTGGATCCAAATGAGCCAAGCTAGATCATCAAACTACATCAAACTCGATTAAACGTAAAACTGGTTTGAGCCGGATCAAACTGGATCAAGCAGGACAAAGCTGGCTTGAGTTCGATATAGCTAAAGCGAGCTGGACCGAGGTAAATCGAGATGGATCAATGTGGATTGTGGATCGAGATAGACCGACGCGGATCAATATAAGTCAAGGTGGGTCGAAGTGGGTCAATATGAAACAAAATAGACCAAAATTGGTCAAGCCAGATTATCAAGCTGTATCGAACTGATTCGAGCTGGATCGAGGTGGATCGATCTGAATCTAGATGAGTTGAGGGGGTCGAGATAAGTCAAGGTGGTTTGAAGTGGGTCAAGTTGGAATAAAGTGGATTGAGTTGCGTCAAGCCGGATCATCAAACTGCATCAAACTCGATTGGACCGGATAATACCGGATTGAACTGAATAAAACTGGTTTGAGCTGGATCAAACTGGATCAAGTTGGATCGAACTAAAGCGAGGAAAATCGAGGTGGATTGATGTGAATCGAGATGCACCGAGGTGGCTCGATATGGTTAAATCTGGGTGGGTCGATGTGAGTCAAGGTAAAACAAAGTGAATCGAGATGAGTCAAGTCGGACTATCATACTGCATTGAACTGGTTCGAGTTGGATCAAGATTGATTGATATGGATCGAGATAGATCGAGGTGGATCAAGATAAGTTAAGGTGGTTCGAAGTGGGTCAAGTTGGAATAAAGTGGATTGAGTTGAGCCAAGCCGGATCATCAAACTCAATTGAACCGGGTTTTACGGGATTGAGCTGAATAAAACTGGTTTGAGCTGGATCAAACTGGATCAAGCAGGATCAAGTTGGATCGAGCTAATGCGAGGTAAATCGAGGTGGATCGATGTAGATCGAGATGAACCGAGGTGGATCGAAATAGTTAAGTCTGGGTGGGTCAAAGTGGGTCAAGGTGAAACAAACTGGATCGAGATGAATCAAGCCGGATTATCAAACTGCATAGAACTGGTTCGAGTTGGATCAAGGTTTAGAAAAAAATCCAAAAATTAGTTTCTTCAATTGTGTTGAGTTTATTTACCGAGTTGGTGTTTACTCTACCTGCATTATAGCATTAAATGGAAAACCTTATTTGTGCAAACTCTTCAAATCCATGAAATTAACTTAGGGGTTGTTTTTGCCGGAATAGGTACGTTAGGTATTAAGTATTGGCTGTAGTTCAAAAAACATTTTTTGGACCCCAATTAGAACCTCTTAGGAGTTGATAATCAAAACAATATTATTGGCACATGGATTTGCATTTGCGGTGATAAATGTATTCGCAAAGTTTCATCAATACAGCATGAATTTTTTATGCGCATTTCATACTCAAACACCATGCAAATGCACCCCTTTAACGGTCGTTTTTTTTAAAGTAATGAAATACGTGTTTCTTTATTTCTTTTGCTCAGTATACTGACAAAGTTTCGTGTCTGTGTGATGATTTTTTTTTTAACCATACACACTTTGGGAGCCCATTTGACCTAATTAAGTGTGAAATGTCGAGTTCGTTCTTATTGTTCACCTTCAAATTTCATGATTCTACTTAAAATGGTTTTGAATGTACGGTGATTTCTAGAAAAAAAGGCCTGTTCTTTTAATAATATAGATTATAAATTTTTCCCTCTTATCCCTCTTTAGGGGTAGATTTTTTGAAAAATAAAAAAATACGTGTTCAATCATTTTATTTTGAGGGTATTTTCACCAACTTTTAAATCAATTGAACCAAGTAATAATTATTTCCCATACAAAGTTTACCAACCCCTAGCGCACCCCCAATGGCTGTTTTTAAAAAATCCCGATACACGTATTTCTTTATTTTATTCAAAGAATCTTTCCAATAAATTTCAAGTCAATCGAACCATACAATAAAAAGTTTCATACAAAAGAAAACACCCCATTTAACCCCTTTAGGAGTCGAATTTTCAAAAATCCTTTCTTAGTGGATGCTTACGTCATAAGAAGAACCTACTGTCCAAATTTCAGCTTTCTAGGTCCAGCGGTTTGGCCTGTGCGTTGATGAATCAGTCAGTCAGTCAGTCAGTCAGTCAGTCAGGACAAGTAATTTTATATGTATTGATTGATAGCCAGACGTGTTGTGTCCACAGATCGTTGTGTCGTTCGTTTCGCTTGCGGGACGGCCGTGGGTGAGGGAGGAAGAAGAGGCCCGTGATATAGCACAGCATTAACTCAGCACATCGCACCAATTTATAGCATATGGTAAGTACACATAGTACAATACAGTGTCAACGTGTTCTTAACAATGTTGTGCTATGAGCTATATGCTATTATATTATAGCCTTAGCTGAAACCAGCTTTACCTTGAAGAGAAAATGTGGCCAAAGGGTAATATTTAGAAGATTTGTTAATTTTAAGCCAAAAAGGACCTATGATCTTGGAATAGTCTGACTAAGTGGAAAAAATCTTAACAAGATGTAAATTGTGCTATTGGAAACTTATCTGGCTTTAGAGACTCCGTGTAATTCGATTTCGTGTATCTTTTTATATAAATAATGTATTTGTGCTATTGAGACAAAGTTACTTGAAATAAATATATTATTATTAATTCTAAGTTGTTATTTTATTAATACTTTTTTTATCTTGCAGGAGAATCTTTCAGAAGGTCGACCTGGACACTGTGAGGGTCTTCTTACTTCCACGGCTGTCACGTCAGCGCATTAGAGGAGGGATCTGCACCTGAGACCCCCTCAGTTACCCCTCAGAGTCTTACCTATGAGCACAAGGCCGCGGGGCGCATTAAAGCCCCGCGGAACCTGTTACGGTGCTCATAGGGACGCCCCGCCCCAACCCTATCGCCGTCCTTCTTGGTGTTTCTGCCGTATTCAATGGACGTTTAAGGTCCACACCTAAAACGTCCAGCGACTCCAAAGGTTTATTTATACTTAAAAGACTACTTAACGGACAGAGGATCAAAAAACCGCCAAAATACGGAAAAGCTTTTTTCCGTTTGGGACAAACTTGTTTAACAAGAATTTCCCCTAAATATAACTTGTTAATGTAAAGCGGAATATACATTTTTTTTATTAAACACCTCCTTCATGGACTATGAGGTTATTTTTGTCTGATACATATCACTGATCTGTATACATTATCATTTCGTCATTCGAAGAAGATCTATCCGCGGCACCCATGCGGCACCCCATTTGCACAAGTATTCAAAATTTCAAAATGTACTTGAATGAATTCAAAAAGAGAACATGACTGCGGTATTTTGTGTTGCCAACGTGTTGCTTTTTCTTTCGACACATCATGTAAAAAAAAGAGTATAATAATTACAAATATGTAGCAATTCACCCAAAAAGAACAACTGCGTTGCACAGATTGTTGCAACGAGATCGATTTAAAAACGGCCATTTCATACTTTCGATTAACGAACTCGATTTCCATAGGGCCCGACGGTAACAATATTCAGTGCATATTGTTTGTGGTACCATTTCATAATCGTGTATTAACATAATGGTTGACAGTAATATTTCAAACTGCTGTCTCGCCAGTCGTGCTGACTTCGATTTACAAATTGCATTGTTCAATGTATCGAAATAGAAACATTGTTTTGTGCTGGTGATAAATATATGTTTATTTTAATGTTTTTTTTTTTTATTATTTTGATATACAATCAAGGAAGTCCTATTAAAACATACCAGTAATAGATACCTGAACAGGTGCTTATTAATATTACGTGTTGATTATTTTGTAACTTAAAATCATAAATAATTTATTATGTCGCTCGGTAATTTAATGTTATGAAGTAAATCATATATAACGGTGACTAAGTACCGTTATTATTAATAGGCTTGTTTGATGTTTTTTTTTTGCTTTTTTTTTACAGTTATATATCCATCAAACCACTAATTATTCCATGATTATCCAATCATTCCTAGAATCTTAACATCAACCGGTTAGAATGTCCATGGTTCAAGCACGCTGAAGTGAGGACCGGAATCAACGATTCAAATTATTCCTCGGAAGGAGCCGTCCAAAACAAACATCCATATCAATTATTTCCCCGATAACTGTCATTGTGATTATTTGAATAATCTTAATTATCACTAAGAATTGCGAATCATACGATTTTCTGCCAGATCCGTGATCAATTTATGTTTTCAAAATGACAGCCACCGCTTTTTTTGTGGTCTAGTGGCCTTGGGGATTACTTATTAATTACATTGGCTATGCTGCGATAAAGACAGATATAGGAAGTGGTTTATGTAGATCAATTTTAGAATTCCGTAGGTAACTTTTTTTTTTTTTCCGTAGGTAACCTACTGCTGGAGAAAAAAAAATGAAATATTCACATCTTATGGAATGGCTATGGAAGTGGCCTAGCCTTGACGAGCCAAGCAAAGATGCAGTAACTTGTCTTGAAGCATTTTGGTGTTACATTTAATAAACTCCAGAATTTCGGTCTCGAGGCTGTGAGCTCAAATAATAACTCGTGTTATATCTTTAGCTACAGACAACAATAATACCACTTTGCTGCTTCGCGGAATATCGGACACAGCACTGGTACTAGAGACCGGAACCATTTTTCATGTCTGAAAGGAAACGTAGGAACTAAGGCCGGGTTATGTGTTATTTTTAATACCTACTAAAACCTTGGCCGGTGGCCTTCGACGGTATGGCGAGGCTCTGGCCACTCCGTTCAAACCTCGCCAAAATCTCTCCATCCAACACCAGACGCTCACTCAAGCATGTCCCATGCTTCCTCTGGCACCCTCTCAGTCCTCCCTATGACACAGGGCCTAAACCGCATCGTCGCACGCCTCGGGACAGACTGGTACCTACCTGGGCTTACAACCTAGTATAAAAGTCTTACCAATAAAAGTGCACAATACCAATATTATCAATAGCTAAACTTCGAGGTTTGTCAATCTAGCAGCCTAGTTGTATAACTTCGCATGTCTGATTGCCATTAGTTACGCTTGACATTTATTTTAACAAAACAAAACCATACCTAATCCACCTTTGTTGAAATGATGACATTCTGAGGCCTATAGGAAGGGAATATATTTTAGAACAATAGGAGATTTAAATAAATCTATTGTCTACTAAAATGTACGCGGCCAAATCCTAATAGTCACTCAGTTCCATATATCTCAATCTAAAAAACCTTTCTGTGTACTATTCACTTACGGCAAATAAGGAGACACCCACAATTTTCACTTATGTATAAGTGGTACGCCTGATCTTAGGCCTTGCACTGTCATTCGGCACCAGTGGAGTCTAGCACGAGTTTTAAATTTTTCTCCATAGATTTCACACCAGCGCCTCTAGCAGTAACTATGAAAATCTTGTAAAATCACAGAGTAAAATATACGGAAGAAAACTGGCAGTTTGATCGTTTTCGTACCAAAACTCGTACTAAGCTATTTGTTTAGTAATATCTCCTGCTCCCTTTGCACCAAAACACAGAATTGTTTAAACACTGTTGTTTTGTGGCAGCTTATACGATACCAAGATGTAATTTTTTTTAGGGTTCCATACCTAAAAGGTAAAAAAGGAACTCTTATGGTGAGATTTCGTCTGTCTGTCTGTCTGTTTGTCATTTAATTAAGTACGTACTTAGTTACTACACTTTAGTAAAGATATACATTCTCAAGCTACGAGTACATAGGCTTTCTTATACCTTCTATAAAAAATTAACACAAATCTTTTTAACCAAAAATAAAATATGTCCTTAGATAATACGGAACACGAAGCGGATAAATTGGAAGGAAAATACCAAAACTAAAATTAGAATAATGTTTTTCAAATTACCAGAGCAATTACCAGTCGTAATAAAATAAACCGGATCATATTATTCATTTCCTTACGGCTACTTACATCTAGTGGATATAACGTGTACATTGGTATGTAGTGCTATTAACGGCAACATTTTGTCGCTTTATTGACCAAATTCATACGTTGATGTCGCAGTAAAATTTTGAATTTAGACATTCAGTAAAATTGATCAGGCCCGTGATCGTGGGGAGATAAAAATGTGTAATTTATTTTTTATTCAATCTTGTGACAAGCATCACGTTCGCCTGATGGTAAGCGATATGCCTGGGTATAGACAGCTACATTGAATTGCACCGCGCCCCTCGTCACCTAAGACAATATATATTAAGTCTCTTGTGTCCGGTAATTACCGGAACACAGCAATGTTTACACTGCTGTTTGATCGCAGAATATCTGACACTACGATGGTACTTTGCACAAGAAACCTACCACATAGTATAGGAAGTTCTGCAACGGGTTGATTTTCAAGCTGGGTCAAGTGTTATGCATCATATTTTTTTGATTATACACAATAGATCCAACTAGGTCAAAGTGCGTTCCGGTGGCTACCGGGCCCAAATTTAGAGATAGATAGAAGTGTTATGCAGTTAGGAATCTAGAACAATGATCAAAAATTTCATATCTCTCCCCTTCCTATTAGATTGGACCTAAACATAGAAGGAGAAAAAAGGGTGTAGTAAAAACACAAAAAAAAAATACAAAAAAAAATATCCCTAGCTCTTTAATTTTCTTTGACAATGTTGTAAACTTACAGCGAGATCTGGAGGAAACGACTAAGAATATGGGTGTTATCTCACAATTCTTTATGAGCAACTGTATAGCGTGTCTAGACGTAACTATCTTTTATTATTGATGTAGTCATTTATTTTTTGGTTATTTAAAAAATAATACACATATCTACTGGTTATTTACACGAATGAACTAATTTCTGTCAATATACTGCGACATGCACATTTGCAAGGTTAAACATACGCGAACACCAATTAATTTAGCATTTAATTTAATATCCGAACTGTAATTTTCCTTAATTGCCAACATTAAGTTTATAGATAGGTACATTAAAATGCATGTACGTAGGTACCTATGTGGTCTGATAAAGTCAGTAATCGTATCGTTGTTCAGCTAACATTTTGTTTTACCTACCTTAGTCATCAGCAGCTGAAAGACGTTCACTGAACAAAGGCTTCCCCCTTAAAAGGGAGGGGTTGCCATAGTCCCCACGCTTGGCAGGCTTCTTGGAGATCGCAGTAGATAGGTAATCCAATAGAAAGACGCTGCTGCCCGTCTTCTTGTTTTCCCTTAATCGCCTCCCAGGAGGATATGGGAGGGTTCTATTCTTACCCGGACAACCCAAGAGCTAACTTAGTACCAATTTATACTTAATATTTGTGTAAAAAAATCGGTATTGTCTTCAATACATATTTTCATATGTTTGATGTGCAAATAATTTTAATAGAGACACGATTTTTGTGAGTTCCTCGAGTAGTTGGTTTTGCTAATACCAATATTAGTGATACCACTTATTATGCGGCTATTGCAATAACAAACTATTAATATATCTATTAATACATGTTATGTATATTCAACAACATTTTTTCCTTAACAAACATTAGATAATAATAAGAATAAATACACTTTATTGTACACCAAAACTTACATGTAAATTGAACAATACGTTGAAGATATCAATGTACAAAGGCGGTATGTAGATATTACTTACTATAAGCATTCCAAACGTATTTAAAAAAATAATGATAGGAATCTGTTGACATTGAAACAGGACGAGCCACCTTCTTCCCATGAATTAAAATATTTTGGTACTAAACCCGTTATGTTATCCCACTATTATGAATCTTGTCGGCTATAATCTCCAGTAGTAACCAAGTTAGTCTTCGAGCTTATAAGTTTGCTGAATCCGGTAGACAAACGCAAAGTTGTCCCGGATCCCGTAACAAATAAATTAGAAAAGTAAATAGGAGTGAAAAGACAAAAAATCCTCTTTTCTTTTTTTTGGAAAGGGAGACAAGTAATTCAAAGTCAAAGTCAAAATATATTTAGTATGTATAGGACCCACGGAAAAAAAAATCATTTATTACGAATCACCAGGATCGTAAACTGATTGAACAGAATTCTCTAGGAAAGCGAAAGCGTGGCTTCAGAAAAACGATAAACTATGTAGTTAAAGAAATAACTAAAATTGCAGTTTTGACCTAAAATGCTTGAACTACAAGCAGTTGTAATACATGGACTAAAATTGTCCACATTGTTCAACTGATTGAACCAAAGTCAAACAGATTAAAATGGAAACATACACAATTTTCAGCTTGACTCCTACGAGTATAATATCTTTCTGCATGTATGTTTTTACTGTGGCATACTAGCTCCCATAGAAATGCATGGATTTGAATGTCCTTTTGTATCTAATAGATGGTGATAGTTACATAGTTACCCGTGGGGTGTTCGAGTAAGAATACAACCTCCCATCTCTTCCCGTTGGGTGTCAGTAAGAGGCGACTACAGGAAAACAAAAAGACGTGCAGCAGCGTCTTTCTATTGAGTTACCTACCACCTTTACTGCGTTCTCCAAGCCGCCTGCCAAGCGTGGGGATTATGTCACCCCCCCCCCCCCCTTCTAAGGGGGAGGCCTTTGTTCAACAGTGGAGGTCTTTCGGCTGCTGATGATGATGTTTCATTTTAATTGACAAACAGTCACCTGAAAAACAGTATTTGATCAAAAAAGTACATACACATACATACATAAAATCACGCCTTTTCCCGTAGGGGTAGGCAGAGCCCAAGGCCCGCTTTTCGCCTCCGTGAGAAACGAGACGTGATGGGTGGCGAACCACATCGCTGCCATTTTGGTTAATTAAATTATTTATATTATTGACCATTGCGTTTTCATGAATAAGGAGGGAAAGGGAAGGATAGGTGTTGTGAAAAGGAAGATTGGCAAGTTAGAGTGGGAAATTGGAAAAGTAGGATATCACCGCCCAGGAGGGCAAAGGATGGGACAGTAGTAGCTAGAGAAGCCGGGGTCGCATACCCGTATACTATACCACAACTACCGGACAGGTAAGTTGGGATGAGTATCCCATGACTAAAACATTAAGTATAATAATTATTTTCTATTTAACAACAAGTTTGGTAAACATTTGTCTTTCAGTGCCACAAAATCGTTTTACTCCCGCGTTACAAACTGATTACCACATTCTAGTACTATCAACCACTGTTTTATTTCGGCAAGCGGTCACACGGAGTCTATTTGGTCATTTTTCAACAATCATTTTGAATGTTTCTTACAATTCACCTTGAATTTTACAACATGTAGTTGCGTGATAGTGCGTAGCTTGGCTGCTCAATTTAGAATTACAATGAAACGATGTTGATTGGCGTTCCGGTATAAGGCTCACTAAGGCCTTGCGCACTTGGGCATGATTGCTATACCTTTTGTCTTATGCGTCCTTAAATTGGCCACGATATATCACCATTACTGTATCTAAAGATGTGGATATGAAAGAAAATGGTGAACGATTGCTGAATATCTGTAAAGTAAGTAGTAATTTATTTGATAGTAATAGAAGTAAAAACACCGAATGGAAACACGGGCTAAGCAGTTACCGCAACTTAGCAATGCCAAGAGGATGTTCGTGGCGTTATTAAGCTGCACGTAAGTTTTTAAAGAAGTTATCGTATATTTTCAAGTTGCCAATTATCTTCCCCCTCCTATTTTCAATAGTTCTTAAAATTTGCCTTACTTCTTTTACCATTTCTAGAACTTCCTCATTCGTCTTCATTTCTGTCCAACTTATTCGCTTCATTCTTCTCCAACACCACATCTTAAATGCTTCCAACCTTTCCCTACTCCTCTGTATTAAAGTCTATCCTGGCTTTGAATACGAGTAAATGTTTCTTATAAGCGGCCAGGCCCTTTTGACTATTTAAATTCTAACAATAATATCAGGTGTATATCATCATTCGTAAGTGTGTTTTGTAAGTAGTAAATATATTTACGTGCTCCAGATTTATTCAGTGAGAATTTTATCTATCCCTGAAAAACGATGCCCAAACCAAAGGAATATTGTACATTTATAACATCTTTCATATCAGTTAACAATATGCACAAATCTTTACAATACAATACCGCTATTTTAAACTTGAAGTGAAGAAGTTTAGCCCTTAGCTCCACTGGCCTATTGAGAAAAATACTTGTAATAATATTTGTTAAGTAAAATACCATGCATAATCCTTTTCGTGGATACAATTGAGACCTGTATCTCACGTGAATTCACCGCGGCTTCACGGATATAAGGTGTGACATGCGTAATAAATTGTTGTAGAATCAGTAGCTGTGATTACAAATTAAAATAACAACATGAAATATATCTGTGAAAATGGATTAGTAATGTAAAACTTTTTGTATATTCCGTTCCATTAGAGTTTTCTACACCTTACATAAGCTAAATAGGCTCCATCCACTTACACGTATATAGGATATGTACCGCTCGAGCCGCCTGACCACGATACGATCATGACACAGCCCCGATAGCGACGACAAATTTCAACAAAATAAAGTAAATCATTTAATTACTCCCGCCCTCTTCGCTCCAGGAGTCATATCCTCCAGCAGTAGGCTGCTGCACTACTCACAAAATACATATCAAATATGGTCAATTGACATCACATGCTGTTCAGGCTAGTGAATAATCAGGTTGCTAGTGCTTTTTAACAGTACTACATTACATACACATACATACATTACATACACGTACATTGTTGCATTTTTTATTAATTTGTGTCTTATTCTTTTTGTATCTGTTTGTTTGTGCGCAATAAAGAATTGTCTATCTATCTATCTAAGGTGGCAGTTTAGGAATATTTGTTTTGACTGAATCACCACTCACACCATCTGGGGATACGAGTTTTCATACTTAACGGGAATTATTAAACTCACATATACACATAAACAGTTTGTCTCCATACATTTCACACCAGCGCCACTAGCGGTAACTAACATAAACTAGTAAAATGTACGAGGAAACACCTTTTCTTTCTTAATGCTGCTCCCGTGAGGTAACGCCGTATAAATTACAATTCTTGCCTAAAGAAAAATCAGTAATAGTAGTTTGACCTAACTAGAAAAAAAAACTGAATATAAAAACATTTCAATTTACGATCAAAACTAATTATGTACTATCTATATATCTATACTTATAATAAAACTGTAACAGGTCCAATTCTGTACATTGAAGATATTTTGAAAATTATATTTGGAGGGCATTCTATAACCGATACTGAGGCCGAAAATGTATTTTTTTTATTTTATGCCTGTCTGTCTGTCTGTCTGTATCACGGCTGCGCATCACGCCGAAACTACTGAATGGATTCAAATGAAACTTAGCATGATTTGAGATCTTACTACGAGGTAGGACATAGGATACTTTTTATCTCGTAATCTAGCACGGTTCATTTGGGAGAGGGGATTAAAGACAAAATGGGTACTTGGTTATACGCTTGGTCGTATTTTATCAATTTTTCTTTATAATTATAATAAATATTAGTAAGGTAACACTCATAGAGAGTTGTTATCAAGGTTTTGTAATCGATCGGGTTAAGCAACGTTAGGTAAGGTCATTAAATAGATGGGTGACCGTTTAACGCCATTTGAACTAAACGGGTCCGTGCTTCGGAGAGCAAGTAAAAAGTGGGTCCCAGTTTTTAACCGATATAAAAAAGGAGGTTATGTATTCGATGCGAATATCTGTTTATGAAAGTTTAGTTAACGTAAAAATAGCGCAGGCGGAGCTGCGTGAATCAGCTAGTAAGCATATAAGTAGCGAAAAAAAAAACTGTTTTACGTAATCATTTTGCGACTTTCTCAGGATAGTAAATGTACATTAGAGACTAATTTGGCGGGGGTCCTTAACCTGCTCCAAAGAGGATTGAACGTGGAAACAGTCATTAGCTTCTCAAGAAGACAATCAAGATAATACACCCGCTGTCTATACAAGGCAAACCGTTTTAAAGCTTCATTTTGGCTACACCACGCTCTCATTGCCTTAGTTCGTTGGTAATTTACCACCGGTATGGTAACGTAATTGCGTGCACTTACCGGACTTCTATGGCTGTGAATAATAATACAGTTATGTATATATTTGACGCTCCATAATTGGTTTTCTATGTTAATTCCCTATGTGCATTATCGCAGTTTGCGGAAGGTATATCCGTTATTTTTTTGTGTGTATGTAAGTAAATGAATTACATAATAAAATATGTAGTTTGTAATAGGCTAGATGACTAAAGAAATATTTTTAGTCCGTTATTTAGATTATCAAAAAATCTTGGACACGTATTTTTCTTTTGTTGATTAAACAAAAAATTACGAAGATATAGTGCTTTGAAATGCCCCGTGACGTCACGCAGGTATACAATTTTTACTGAGGCGTGACGTCACTAGCCAACACTCCCGAACTTTGACGCTCTATATCTTTGGCAATTTTTATTTATTTGTTAAATAAAAATACGAGTCTCAATATTTTTTGATAATCTCACTGACCGACTAATTAGAATTATTATTTTTTAAACCCAGTCATCATCCCCATTGTAGAAATTATGTAAGTATATGCATATAAATGTAGAAAGTATGTTCGGCTGTGTGAAATTTTTTAAGTGTATTTAATAAAAGAGAAAACGTCCCATCTGTAAATAATCATATTTTTTTTCATCTCATTACGTCATATGCACATAAAACATATTCACGTATGTATTATATAGTCCATTTATATAATCCATAGTCACCTTAAAATAATTCATGAAAAAAAACCATACAATTTAGACAAACCTAATGACGACCATTTTTGCTGTCGAGGAAAATCCTTCAAAAGGTACCCGGTCTCCGAGGGGGTGGAGGCCTGGTTCAGTGGGATATTTACCCACCAAAACCTCCCCACTGGCCTTCGTCAACGCTATGGAGGGACTCTAGGCTCTTCCTTCGGACCTTCGCCAAAGTCTGTCCAGCACCAGACACTCGCTAGAGCACGTGCCGAGAGCGAGCAGCTAAATAGTATTCACGCGATATTTCCAGCTAAATTAATACGGGTAACAAACAAGGTAAACAAAATTTAATGCCCATTCCATGCCAAATTTGGAGGGTTACTCTTGAAACAAATTTCAACTTTTTGGACGTAAAAGTCTGGTACATAAAACATACGGTACCTAGAATAGAATAATAAATAGAATAGAATAAACCTACAGATACTGTATCTGTAGGTTTATTCTACACACTACACACACTGTAGTGTACAATAAATCACAGCCTAGATTAAAATGGGTCCGCAGTCAGGCAAACAAGGCCACATTATATTAGGTCTGTCTGTACATTATCGTCCACTTTTTGTGCAATGTTTTTCACTGATATTAAATGTCAGAGTAATACCGGGTTTAATCTTAGTGATATATCTTGGAGCACGTAGGACGTTGTCGAAATCCTTGTTGCACATAAAATGTTAAGGTTTTGACTTTAAGAATGGTTGCAAAATGAGAATGTCCTTTTATCCCGGTTGAAGAAATAAGGTTGTTTGTTTTATGCTAAGTGGATGGGGTCGAAATTATTAAATAGTCTTTAGAACATTGTGCGATAGATGGGACTAGCCTTTGCTGAAGCATTGGATACGGCTACATTCGCCTGTAGGTAGTAGCTAAGTGTGCAGTGCTCTGGCTCATATGGATATTTTTGTTTAATTTTTGTATATTATTTAATTTGACTAACACTAGTAAGAATCTTTCGTTCTGAGGGTATATCGACTTGTGTGATTTTTACTTGTCTCCCGCTTTGTAAAGGAGGGAAGTGGAATTTATATTTGTCTAACTCGTTCCTATATACTTTTCTAATTAAATTTGTTGCGGGTTCCAAGACAATTTAGCGTTTCTCCGGGACTCGCCGAGGGTCAAACCTTAGTGGCTTCACGGCCACCGTAGATCCAGGCTGACAGGAGTCACGGTGGTGGAAATGGATGGTGGAAACAGTCTTATTAAAAAAATAATTACTAACACTAGCTTGAGATGCGTTTGTACTAAAACTATGGATCTTTTTTGTGATCTTAAATAAAGATCTTGTTTCTATCTTCGTTTTTCTTTATTTTCTCTGTCACTCAAAGGTTTGCTGTAAGAGAACTCATCATTGAGTTAAGCTCGCCTTTGTACATAGATTCTCCGTACTTTTGTTTTAATGTATTGTTTTTTAATGTGTACAATAAAGTATTAAATTAAATTAAAGATTTTTTATTTTACTAAGTATTTTTATTCTAATATAATATTTGCAATCCTACTTTTATTAACATGCACATAACTTCTGTGTATGTGAATAACACATTATATCCTAGACTCACGGGCGCAAAGGCGTGATTACAATCTGTGACTTTGAGCTTTGACATTATGATTATTTTAATAATAAATACTTTACTAATATAAATATACATAATTATATTAATTTATAAGAAAGTAAACTTGTACATTATGATAATGCGTGCGTGTTCCGTGTTCGAAAACAAATAATGCACCTTCTACCAAGTTAATTTAAAGCCAATAATCCAATAAAGTTTTAACACAAAATTATTTTGCGTTCACTTAAGCGCATATGCTGAAGCTATCTGTTTCTTTAATATGTTATTTATATGCAAGTATAACTTTGTCAACGCGATCGCCCGCGGTTGACCAATTCATTATGCTGTTGATTTCCGTATTGAGCCTTTAATCATTGCTCTACATTTGATTTCGCCAACAGCAAATATAAATTTGTTGATATGAATGTCGGTGATAGTTAAAAGGTACGTGGTTGACATTAAGGTCGCTCGCAAGGTTGGACCGGCCGTTTGAACATTTGTTGTAAGAATAATTTGCTGGAATTTGGTCTACGGTCACTATGGGATTTAATGACTTGATAGTCGTGATTGTCTGTGATTTATCAAATTCAATCGTTAACTACAAGTACACTAATTTGGACAATGCGTTCGGTGTAAGCGGATATTGGTTATTTATTTAGATAAAATTGATGTTGTTAATATTATTTATGAAGTTTTGTAATGTGACTAGCGAGACATTTGTCTAATGTGAGTCCGGGTTATTTAGTTAAATTTGAAAACGTTGTTTACAATCAAATTCATTTAATTACCTGGTTACTTAGAAAAACAGGCGTTACCGAGCAAATCCTTCATCACAAAACTTGTAACACTTGTAATAAGCCAGTAGTAAGGTGCGTAAGCTTTAAGCCTACAAATATGTGGAAATATGCCTAATTTAATTTAGGGATAATGCAATTCTCAATCTAATGACTAAATAATGTTTATTTTCATATGATTTCTTTCTGTATTTATAACATAGTGACTAAGTACTTCTGTATAAAAACAAGTTCCTATGGGCCGCTCCGTGGCCTATATTATATTGTGTATTTAAATTAATTATTTTGTTAGTTATTTATGTTTCTTATACACACACTACGTCCCATTTCAAAGAAATTTCTTTAGAAATAAGCTGTGCCTTTGTACTATTCTTTGTTATATTTCCGTTTTCCTGTAATTTTATTGTGTGTACAAAAATTATAAAATAAATAAATTATATTTAATCTCGTTCTAAAACAAAATGAGGAGATTCAAATTCGTGTAATTAAAATTTAATTCCCTGAAGTAAGCGAGATAACAACTAGTATTACAATACAATACAAATACACTTTATTGCACACCATTAACAAAGATACATTTTAAACTTAGATTAGTATATCTTAATTCTTAGTGTTACAATTTTAGGAGGTCTTATCGCTAAAGCGATCTCTTCTAGACAACACAATTACATTTTTCACAAAATGATATAAGATTGCTGTACTATTTATTCTAGTCTTACAAAGTTTTCTATCATGTGATCGTGCTCTAGACACTAGTTCTTGTTTTGTTAAATGGAAACTTTAATTTTTATTTTCCAATTTTTGATTGTTATTGCTAGAGGCGTTGGTGTGAAGTGTAGAAAGAAAAACTTAGTTTGACGTTTTTGTTATCTATCAAACGAACTTGTTCTAGAACCCCAACTCATGTTACTTTGGAAGTGATACTGACACGAGCGTCTAAAGAAGACATGATATCCGGAACACATAGCCATATTCTAACACTATAGTAACAAACAAATCGTGACAGTAAAGTTCAGTCACAGTATAAAACGCAAAATGAATCCGACACGTGGAATTCGATAAGTGATCTGGTATAACGTGAGGCTGCGCCGGCACAGGTGAAGGATTTCCGCATAGCAAGCGTCTATGCGCATATTTCACATTGCACGAGATCAAATGCATATATGTATTGGTTTTTATACTAAACATAATTATGCTAGTTCTTGAAGAAGATACCTGATGTTAAGTGGCGATGCGGCTATGGATGATAAAGCACTAGCATATTTTCCACCAGCAACAGGACCTTGTATCAGAAGTTTGGCCGGCAGCCGTGCCCTTAGGATTAAAATTTGTATGTTGTGTGAAGAACATACATAAATGTGTCTTTTTTTTGTAACATAATTTTTAAACTTTATGGCACACCAAATTAACAAAACAAAAATTGTATACTTACCTACTAAAATTCCAAATATAATAAGTGTGGGCGATAGGTTTCCCAGGATCTTGAGAAGCTTGATAATAAAACACCGGTCTTCTTGGAAACAGTAGGGAGGCAGCGGAGGCGGGGCAGAATTCCTTTTCTTCCTTTTTCTTGACTTGTTCTTGCGAATCACTTCCAAATTGCGAATGACGCCTCGGCCAATCGGCGTCCTTTTTATATTTTACCCGAGTGTTTTTCTGGAAGGTTCTTTGCCTCACCCCCTCTGACCAATCTTTATTGATAATTCCTTATATCTATTACATATAAGTTTTTCCTTATGTCTAGGTCTTAGATTAGGTAATTCCACATTTCCTGACATATGCGTGCGCACCCGGCGTTGCCTGGTTTTAGAATGGGAGCGCGCGGACGCGGCGGGGATATTTAAGTGACCTCGCCCCCCACCGTCCTAGTATAAATATTCGCCCTACATGCGCTCCGCATGCCGGTCATTCCGCTGCGCGCTCCGGTCCCGATCGGACGTGCGCACTCGCTACGCTCTCTCACGCTCCGTGTGTTTGTGTGTTCACAGATTCGCCGCCAGGCGTCACCGCCGTCGCTTCGTGACGGCCCACCGACCCGCCGCGTGTTTGGATTGCCGCGGCTTGCGCCGCCGGCTACCTGCTCGCCGGCCACCCGCGCGCCGCACACCTGCGTCGCGCGCACCCGCCCGTGAGTGACTCTTTGTTACTTGAAAACAGGTTCCTGTTTCCAAATAACAAAGCAGTCATTCCGCGTTTTAAAAACCACGTGTTTTTAGTGGTCGCCTAGGGGATCCTTGCGGTGTTAACGCACCTAGGCGGAGCGTGACCCGAGCGCTCGCCGGTTCCCTTCAGGAAACGGCAACTCGGACGGGATCAAGGCAACCGGCCCTGGGAGTGACCCCCTAGTCGATCTTGATCGTCGCCCTCCCACCCTTCCGCCTCCTATTTCCTATTCCTTGGGTGCTGTTTGGTTTCGAACCGCCGGCTTGCCGGTCTCGTCTCCTCTGCCCCAGGGCTGTTAGGCTACACACCCTACACACCCACACACATTAGGGCCACACGTTAGGCACTCACCCACTCCCCGCCTTGCCGGCGGGGAGGATCACTCACCCGTTTTTTCGTCCGGAGAGTTTCCCTTCGGACGGAAAAATGTCGTCCCCCGCACTCTCCCAAGTGCCTCCCGAATTTGCGGTGAGACTGGTGGAGATTATCTCCGTCAAGTATCCAACGATCTTGACGGAGTTAATCTCGGCCATGAACGCCGCCGCCACCTCGAGCGAAACCCTTTCGCCGACCCCGCCCGACCTTCAGTCGCAGCCCACCGACGCGTTTACCGCACCGACTCCAGCGGCGCTTACCCCGCCACCTTCCGCCGCGATTATCTCGCCGCAGCCCACCCCGGCGCACCTAGATGCGCCAACCCAGTTCCCTCCACCGGGGTTCGAGGCCGACCCTCAGTCAGCCTCGGACATGGAGGTCGAACTCGAGTCCGCCAAGCGACCCTTCTCCTCCTCGGAGGACGAGTGGACGCTAGTCCGCGATAAGAAACGGGCGCGTCAACCCCGGGACCAGCGCCCGTCCAAGCACCAGTGCGTTGAGGAGGAGGCCTGTGCGTCCTCCCCAAACTCCCTGAGTGCCTCACCGTCCCCTCGCACCTCACCCACTCCGCGCGCATCAGCCGCCCCGGTGAGCCAACCCGAAGGCCGCAAGCCCCGCCCTCCTCCTCCTGTAATCATACAGGACAAAGCCGCATGGCCGCGAGTCACTAACGCTCTTAAAGCGAAAAACATCCGGTATACCAAGGCCTCGAACACGGCCAACGGCATCAGTGTGTCCGCCATGACGACTGACGACCACCGTCAACTCACGTCCCACTTGAGGAAGGAGAAGATCTCCTTCCACACCTACACCCTCGAAGAGGACCGTACCCTTCGAGTGGTCATCAGGGGAGTTCCGAAGGAATTCGAGCCCTCTCTCATCCTTGAGGACCTTCAGTCCCAAGGATTCCCCGCCCAAGAAGTCCACCGCATGGCGAGTGGCCGCGGTCCCAAGGTCCCATACAGTATGGTGACAGTCGTTCTCGACCGTACCCCCGAAGGCAAGCGTATTTTTGACTTGTCTCATCTCCTAGACCTCACCGGGGGCTTCTACGTCGAACCCCCCCACAAACGTGGCACTCCCGGGCAGTGCCACAATTGCCAATTATACGGCCATTCGGCCCGAAATTGTCACGCCACTCCCCGATGCGTTAAATGCATCGGGGACCACCCGACCTCCACCTGCTCTCGCAAGCAGGAGACCGCGACCGAACCTCCCGGCTGTGTCCTCTGCGGGACCGTCGGACACCCCGCGAATTATCGCGGATGTTCGAGGGCCCCAAAGAGGAATCGCCGAGTGGCGAGGCGCAACGGTCTCCGTGCGCCCAGGAATCCAGCGCCTTCAGCGCCCATCTTTTCGGCACCCATTGTGCCCGGGCCCCCTGCTCCTCCTGCGCCTTCTGCGCAAAAAGTAGTCCCGCCAAGTTCGGCACCCTTCGTGCCGCAGGCTCCACAAGGCGTCGCGCCTTCTGCGCTCCGCGACCCACGGCTCAACCGTCCCAACGCATGGAACACCCATGTTCCCAGCGCGCCCATGCACCCTGCGACTTGCGCCCCGGCGCCTCACGCCGGGTTCACCCCAGTGCCCTCAGCACAAAACACCCTGGTGTCGGACATCCAACTGATCCGCAACACCATGAGCAATTTCAACATTGCCGCCATCCGCGCCCTCGCGCACAAGCTTCGAGTCGCTAAAAACGACTTCGAACGCACCATGGCCCTTGTCGAGCACGAGAGTGTGCTCAGTTCCCTGTCAGTGGTTCCCACCACCCAATCTTATCCTTGATTATGGATTTACACCCAAAACGAATCAAGCCCCTCTCCTTGTGCCTGGCGTTTTTCAACGCCCATGGCCTCTCCCCTCAACGCGATCAGTTAGTGAATTCCTTAGGGATCACCAAGTTGATGTCATGCTAGTGCAAGAGACATTCCTCAAACCCGCTCATAGGAGTCCCAACATCGCCAACTACCATCTCGTGCGAAATGACAGAACTGCCTCCCGCGGAGGCGGCACTGTCATCTATTATAGGAAATCCTTGCACTGCATTCCACTCGATGCCCCTGCGCTCACCAATATCGAGGCCTCGGCTTGCCGCCTCTCTCTCTCGGGTCATCCCCCTGTCACTCTCGTCTCGGTGTACCTTCCACCAGACAAGCAACTTCTCAGAAGTGACATCGAAGCACTTCTTGACATGGATAGCGCCGTCATCCTTGGCGGCGACTTCAATTGCAAACACGTCAGGTGGAACTGTCACACCACCAATTATAACGGCGTGCGCCTCGACGCTCTAGTCGACACTCTCGATTTTGAGATCATTGCTCCAATGCGTCCCACCCATTTTCCCGTCAGCATCGGCTACCGTCCCGATATCCTAGACATGGCACTTCTGAAGAACGTAACGCTTCGGCTGCGCTCCTTAGAAGTGCTCCATGAACTAGACTCCGACCACCGTCCCGTTCTCATGGAGCTCGGACCACCTCCCTCACCGGAACCAGTCATGAAGACTGTGGTGGACTGGCAGCGGCTGAGCACCTGCTTGGCCAATGCCGACACGCCACAGCTCTCTCGTATCCCAGTCCACCTCTCGTCCCCTCAGGACACCGAACAAGCCGTCAGTGCTTTCACTGACAACCTCCAATCGGCCATCAGCCAATCTTCCCGGCAGGTTGAAGCGGTGGACCCTTATGTCCAACGCTTCAAACTGCCGGCCGACGTCAAAGAATTGGTCCGAGCCAAAAACGCGGCTATCCGCGCTCACGACTCCTACCCCACCGCAGCCAACCGGATCCGCATGCGCGCTTTACAGAGGGACGTAAAGAACCGCATCGCGGAACTCCGGGGGGACCGGTGGGACGGTTTTCTCGAGGGTATCACTCCCTCTCACCAAGCCTACTGGCGGCTAGCGAGGGCTCTCAAGTCCGACACGGTAGCCACCATGCCTCCCCTGACCCGCCCTTCAGGCGCCCCACCAGCTTTCGACGACGAGGAAAAAGCCGAGGTCCTCGCAGACTCTCTAGAGAGACAATGCTCTCCTAGTGTCTCAGTTTCCGACCCACCCCATCGCGATCACGTAGATAGGGAAGTAGAGCGCAGGGCTTCTGTCCCGCCATCCGACACTCTCACCCCGGTCACCCATTCCGAGGTGGAAGACCTCATCAAAGGCCTTAAGCCTAAGAAATCCCCCGGCCCTGACGGCATCTCGAACCGCGTACTAAAAATCCTTCCCTACCACTTGATCTACCTCTTGGTAGCCATCTTCAATGCCGCCATGACGCACGCTATATTCCCTTCGGAGTGGAAAGAAGCAGACGTCATCGGCATTCACAAACCCGGTAAGCCACGTGACGATCCCACGAGCTACCGTCCCATTAGTCTCCTTAGCGCCCTGGGCAAACTCTACGAGCGCTTGC
Source organism: Furcula furcula (assembly GCA_911728495.1). Lineage (NCBI taxonomy): Eukaryota > Metazoa > Arthropoda > Insecta > Lepidoptera > Notodontidae > Furcula > Furcula furcula. Next base: position 7,965,755 of record OU452244.1, on the reverse strand, counting down.
TTCTCGCAAGACTCAAAGAGTTTGTCATCTCGAAGGGCATACTCATACACGAGCAGTTCGGCTTTCGAGCCGGACACTCCTGCGTCCATCAAGTGCACCGCATCACGGAGCACGTCCTCTCCGGGCTCAACCAGCCCAGACCCATATACACCGGAGCCTTATTCTTCGATGTCGCCAAGGCATTCGATAAGGTCTGGCACAATGGCTTGCTTCACAAGCTCTACCTCATGGGCGTGCCAGACCGTCTGGTCCTCATCATACGAGATTTTCTCAGGAATCGCACCTTTCGATATCGAGTCGAAGGTGCGCGATCCACTTCCCACCCTATTCAGGCCGGAGTCCCTCAAGGCTCCGTGCTCTCTCCACTCCTGTTCAGCCTGTTCACGAACGACATCCCTCGTTCGGACAGGGTGCAACTAGCCCTATATGCGGACGACACCGCACTATATTTCTCACACAGAAATAAGGCTTTTCTGACGCGCACTCTTCAAGTCGCCGTCAACGCCCTAGGCGAATGGTTCCAAAAGTGGCTGATCGCGGTGAACCCGGAAAAGAGCGCCGCGGTGCTCTTCTCCCGGAGCACCAGATCTCACACTGCGGGCCATCCCAGTAGTCGATTAGGTCAGATCACCCTCTATGGGCGTCCCATCCCTTGGACCAAAAAGGTCAAATATCTAGGCGTCACCCTAGACTCCCGCATGACATTTGGACCGCATATACGGTCAGTACGCAACCGAGCGGCCTTCGTTCTCGGCCGGCTCTACCCCATGATCTGCAGGCGGAGTAAACTGTCGCTTAGGAATAAGTTGACACTTTACAAAACCTGCATCCGTCCCATCCTAGCTTACGCCAGTGCCGTATTCGCACACGCGGCTCCCGCCCACATCAATAGCCTCCAGGTTATTCAAAACCGATTCCTTCGACATGCCGTCGGTGCCCCGTGGTACATGCGGAATGTCGACCTTCATTCCGACTTCGGTCTAGTCCCTATCCGCAAATTTTTCAAGGAAATGTCCGAACATTACTTTGAAAAAGCTTGCGTCCACCCGAACCCGCTCATCGGCGCCGCTGCCGACTATATCCCCGACCCTGACCCTGTTCCCGGTCCCTCAGATCGTCGACCTACCGTACATCGCCGCCGTCCGCGGCATGTACTGCTCGACCCACCCGACCCGATGTCCGTCCTCCTGGACCTTGACACAACACCAACACCAACACCGACAACGACGTCACGAGTCGTACACACATCATCAACACACAGACACCGGTCTCGCCGGCGAGGCCGAAGGATCGTACACATGCGACCTCGACATGCATCCCCTCGCTGAGTTTCTTGCCGGTTCTTCTCAGCGGGGGCGCGTTGTGAACCGGTGGTAAACTCGCACACTCTCTAAGCGGCAGCCCAAGCCGAGGCCGTGCCTCCCTGAGGTGCCCTTGAGCTAGTCGCTACCTTTCCGGGCTGGAGCGCTCAAAGCGCTCGCCCTCTCGTCCGGTGAAGCTGTAATGGCCATCTGCGGCCAACAGCACTACTCCTACACAAAAAAAAAAAAAAAAAAAAAAAAAAAAAAAAAAAGCTCCGCATGCCTCCCTCAGATCGTCGACCTACCGTACATCGCCGCCGTCCGCGGCATGTACTGCTCGACCCACCCGACCCGATGTCCGTCCTCCTGGACCTTGACACAACACCAACACCTACACCGACAACGACGTCACGAGTCGTACACACACCTACACACAGACACCGGTCTCGCCGGCGAGGCCGAAGGATCGTACACATGCGACCTCGACATGCATCCCCTCGCTGAGTTTCTTGCCGGTTCTTCTCAGCGGGGGCGCGTTGTGAACCGGTGGTAAACTCACACTCTCTAAGCGGCAGCCCAAGCCGAGGCCGTGCCTCCCTGAGGTGCCCTTGAGCTAGTCGCTACCTTTCCGGGCTGGAGCGCTCAAAGCGCTCGCCCTCTCGTCCGGTGAAGCTGTAATGGCCATCTGCGGCCAACAGCACTACTCCTACACAAAAAAAAAAAAAAAAAAAGTTCCGCATGCCATTCCATGATAGCGAGCCGTCGCACGCACATGCATGACATTACGATCTATATTTACTTATTTCTTACACAATTAACATACCTAAACATATCTAAACATATTACAATATCCTATTTATTTTCCCTTCAAAATAAAACACCATAGCAAATATATTTTATTATCCAAAAAATCCTTATTCTACTAGTTACACTACTCACTAGTTGAGATACCATTCTTATACGACTACCTTATCCTATTTTTCTTATCATCTAGAACACTGTAAAACTATTGTAAACACGTAAAATATGATGTCCTTATGCCCCTATGCCTATCCTATGAAAATATACACATGTAATCGCACTGTCTCACGCACTGAGTCTATTCTGTCGTGCACAATAAGTAATATAATGCAATTACATTGCGGTTATTTTAGATTTAACTTTTCGGACGTTAATCTGTAGTAGTTTTATTTCAGTGTGTAGTAATCGTGTAAATAAAATACAATACATAATGTTGTCTCAAAATACAATACAATATTATACAATACAATACAATACAATATTGTTGATTTCAAAATACAATACATTGAGCTGCGATCTATTCCTCTGGATTGACATGATTAAATATTTAGTAAGGAGAAAGGTTAACACTAGTTTTCTTGTCATTTCATAGTTGATAACTTCTAGAGGCTCTTAAGCAGATTCAGATTTATCAAACGCAAACTATTGTCAATTTTAACTTTTAATTCAAACTATCAACTGTTATTTTAGTAATTATTTTAAAAATGCCTACGAGGGATGGCATCTATTCACTTCGACCAGATCTTTAGATAGTTTTAACCGATAGATAGGTAATGAGTTTTTTTTTATAACCCGTTGATACAATACATTGCGACATAACAGCATTTTCGTAATCGCCAAAATTAATGTTACCGTTGTAAGTAATACGTGTATGTATTATAAATGAGCTAATAAACGTTTTATGAATTATTACAATGCATTCTTCGAGAGTACTTACATAGACCAATATAAAAAGGCCTTTAAAAAGTTAAGTACATAGCTATTCGACGGTTCATTGTAAAATGGTTGTTACACAAAGATGAGGCCGAGTGATAAAAATTACCTAATTAATATTTCGACAATGGAACCGCTAATGTGTTTTAAGCGATCGTGATTAACTCCTTTCGTCACTTTATATTTAGTTACATAAACTTCTATTTACTTTAATATATTTTAGCCCTCATGTGACATCGGTAGTTTAATATGTTTAACAAAGTGTATTGTATGTACGTGAGTATGTTACCATCTTTGGTAGAATTCGGTGGTATTTCTGCGTGGATTTGAGGATTGCAATTCAATACCCGTGGGGTGTCCGGGTAAGAATAGCGCCCTCCCAGTGTCCGTAAGAGGCAACTAAGGGAAGTCAAGAAGACGGGCAGCAGCGTCTTTCGATTAGATTACCTATCATCTATATACTGCGTCTTGGGGATAGACGCCTGCCTAACGTGGAGATTATGGCAACCTCTCCCTTCTAAGGGTGAGGCCTTTGTTCAGCAGTGGATTTCCGGTTGCAATGATGAATACAATAGTGTTGGCTGCTGCTCGAGTCAACTCGTGCGCGGGTGCTGCTTGGGGGGACTGGTCCGATTACTATCCCTTTGGCTTTTTAGTTTGTTGTACTTTCGTCGTATTTTTTTTCTGTCTTATTTGATCTTTTGAACGGCGAGACACACTGTCGCTCAGATGTAATTGTAACATGACACACTGTTTAAAAAAAGTGAAAAATATTACAAGCCCGCTGGGTTTCTTGCCGGATCTTCTCAATTGAGGCCGCGCTGTGATCCGGTGGTAGCTTTTTTTTTTAAATAAAAATAATTTTCAAAAGTGCTAGCGTTAAGCCTATTTAAAATAAACTATTTTTGAGTTTGAGTTTAAAGAACATTTGTCATTGCTGATGTAAAACTCCAAAGTTGTATGAAGTCTGCAGTCTGTGAACACGATCCGGACCGCACTCGCTATTATATCAGATTATATAAACCGCAAATCCTGTCTGAAGAACACTAATACATACCAAGGATAATGCATGAGGATATTGAAATTGTGTGCTATTCTCACCACCATAACTCATTCGTAGGTAATGGGTTTCGGTGGTTATGGGTGGGTAATCTTATCTACTATATTATCCAAAGTATTTTAGAAATTCAAAATACGAAATTAAAATGTCAACAACTTCTTGCTAACTTCTTGTGTCTTTGAACTCTACAAGTATATTGCTTTAATTTTATAATAGGCAATACTTGGATTGATAACCATGAAATCTTGTACTAAAAATCCAAATTGTACTAAGTCTGAGATAAAATCTGGGTAGATTAAACCAGACCAAGATGAGTCCGATAAATGAGAATAGATTCAACCGCCTATTTCACTTTATTCCAACTATTCTAGCATGTGGCCACCGTGCCTCTCACGAAATATTAAAAAAATATAAAAACTGACTCTCTCGCTCGCTTGCATTTGCGTGGTCGCCATAATATTATGAAAATTACATTAATTAGATAAGTGCGTAACGAGGTGCATTTAATTAAGTATTACAGAATAAATACAGTATTGGGTATTGTATAATTTGTAGACCGCTGTAAGTAGGCTATTTAAAAATAATTATGTAAAAATACATTGATTGTGTAAAAAAATTAATCCAATTTTAATTGTGGTGTGAATTGTAACTTAATTCGGTGCAATTTGTTACATAAGTATTTACAATTTTCCTAGCTTATGTAAGTCTTTATAATTTTATGGCTACTGTTAACTTATATTGGTTATTGTCTTTTTAAACCCAATAGAATATCAATGCTGGTTAAAGGTATCCTCTTCTCAGATGGATTATGTGAAAGAATTTGTCTGATGTAGAATTGATAATTAAAGTAGAAGTATCCAGTCTTTAGATAGAGAATCATGTTCTACCCGAAGGTAAAATCAGAAATACTCAAAACCGATATAATTTCCTTTTCCTTTCGATGAAGATACTTTGGCAAGGTTGGAACCCTCCACAACGTTGATGAAGCCCACTGGGGAAGTTTGAGCAAGTAAACATTCTAAATAACTCGACATCTGCCTTTACGGCAAGCAGTTACTTTATTCAGATTTTCTTCCTGAAAACAAAAAATAATAATTAGTAAGCACATTAAACTAGAGCGTACCGATTTTAGAAGTCCAATGCAATTATCAATTGTCAGGCTACTATCCCAATCGTTTCATTGAAAGATGCAGTATGTGAAGAAAAATGATGAGGAAGCAAAATGGCCATTTTGGTATACCTCACTAGAATCGTCTCTATTAATACGTAGAGACAGCAGAATAATCTAGATTATTCTATACTATTAACGCCAAATACTTACTCGCCGAGATAATAAATCGTTGATCATGAAAATTAATAGTAAACTAATATAGTAATGTATGTCAAAAATTCGGCCACCACGCCATCGGTGGTTCGTGCGAAAACGAAAGTGTTCCGCGGCCTACATCACGCGTTTTCGGCGCTTGCGCAACCGGCGCGGTGCACCGGCGCATTGCTCGGTGCTATGGCCGAAAGTGGAAGTAAAAAATTGTAGTTAGGTGTATCTTAAATTTGTAGCTCACCGTGTCTCACGATTTTGTAATAGTTTCCGAATTTTTCAACTCATTGGCTGTAAAGTTGTAATTCGAATAGCTCTGTGTGCACTGTGCGAGATATTTTTACTAACATTGATTGAAATGGATACGTAATGGGTGTTTAATAAATGAAGATACCATCTATTGAGAGGATGAAAGGTTAATTATAATCATCTGATTAGTAATTTGATGGCCAACTGTTAATTTGTATTGCTATTGAGCAACGTTTTTTACAAGTTCCATTATTTTTAATACTCGGGTAATGGAACGTACGTATGATCTTTTCAATATAAAAGACTTCAACGCAGACATTTAAGCTATGTTTATTTAATTGTGTCTTTGTATTCATTACAATCTATGTTATTTTTGTTCCTATGTTAAACGAATGAATTAATTATCTTTTTGAAACTATTATTTATAACATTTTATTAGGACAGGGATCTAAATTACTGTTATATTTTTACCCATAATTTACATTCTGGCGTATTTTTTGTAAAATAAATGTCATTTTATATAGGTACATATTCTCTTCCTGAAAAAACTTATCAGTGTAACTTTATTGTTATTGTAAATACTGTAAACAATGTTTATTTTGACGCTGTCAATAAAACTGCCCATCGTTATGCCAACTTCTTCATAAACATTTATTTAATTGGCAGCTTATGCCAGCAACATATGCTGTAAACATGTGAAATAGGAAACAAATGGTGCGTGCATTTCCTTGAAATTAATAAAACTACCTGTGTAATAAAATATTATGGCGTCCTATTTGAAGAACATTAATGTCCTTTTAACAAAACCTTGGATTATTATATAGCCTTTCATATTTTTACTATACAAACAATGATGAAGTTGGTAATTTTTCGTAAAAACAATTGTCCGTTTTAATATTGTCTTTTCTCATTAATAATGTGCGAGTCATCTTTGTGCGATTGTTAGTAGCTTTCGGTTAAGGAAAACATTATGAGAAATCCTAATTAGCTTTCGAATAACGTGAAGTCCGCCAACCCGTACTTGGCCAGGACTATGGCCTATGCCCCTTCATCTTGAGGGGAGGTTTATGCCTAGAATTTTGACAAAACAAGGTCTGGTATTATTATTATATAATATTGCCTAGAATAATTTAATGTGTTCATTATTTTAGCCTTATACCTATTGATATTATTAATCTATACTTATAATAAAACTGTAACAGGTCCAATTTTGTACATTGAAGATATTTTAAAAATTATGTTTGGAGGACATTCTATAACCGATACTAATGCCAAAAATGTATTTTTTTTTGTCTGTCTGTCTGTCTGTCTGTCTGTATCTCAGCTGAGCATCACGCCGAAACTACTGGATGGATTGAAACGAAACTTGGCATGATTTGAGTTAATACTCCGAGGTAGGACATAGGATACTTTTTATCCCGACATTCGGCACGGTTCCCTTGGGAGAGAGGACTAAAGTCAAAATGTGTACTTGGTTATACGCTTGCTCCGATTTTAACAATTTTTCATTATAATTATAATAAATATTTGTAAGGGAACACTCATAGACAGTTGTTAACAATGTTTGGAAATCGATCAGGTTAAGCAACGTTAGGTAAGGTCATTAAATAGATGGGTGACCGTTTAACGCCATTTGAACTAAACGTCTCCGTGCTTCGGAGGGCAAGTACAAAGTGGGTCCAAGTTTTTAACCGACTTTAAAAAAGGAGGTTTTGTATTCTATGCGAATGTATATTATTGAAAGTTTAGTCAACGTTAAGATAGCGCGGGCGGAGCTGCGTGGGTCAGCTAGTTTAAAATATAAGTACAGTACTAGTAGTAGTCAGTGGCACCGCACAAAAGCACAAGTATTACTTAAATCCTAAAACTGGCTATTCCAGCTAGAAATATTAACTCTCTCGGTACAAGGAATATATTGTATTAGTAGTCCGATATCCGCTTTTAATCTTTATCCCTGACATTTCATTCATTTCCGTAACCCTTGTGGTGTGGTGTCAATTACAGCGAACTATATCAGTGGTACCGAATAAATATTATTGCATTTTACACAAAATTGTCTGATACTATTTAAAAAGTTCTTGAGTGACATATTATGACGTTATGTCCTTTCCTATATTTTTGTATGGTGAAGTAATAAAAATATGATACATTTCTACTTCAATATTCTTAATTTACAAAGAAAATTCGTAAAATGTCAACACGGCCTCGAATGCCGTTACAGAAAGGAAATTCCGCGTCTCTCTCTTTGCTTTGTCTTTAAATCGCTCTTTAATATCACTATACAGCAGTGACATAGTTTACTTTCCGCTGCCTTCACAGCCCAACCCTCAAGCCTTCAAGTTTAACAATTGTATCGCAACAGCCCCACCACGGCGGCGTCGGCGCGGGCGCAGGCAGCCGAGCGCCGATCACTCCCGCGACCGCGCGCTGAGCTCTCGCGCGTCGACTGTGTATAATGCATCGGTGGTGAAGTGCATGTGTAGTGTACGATTATATATTTTTTTAAATACAAATAGACCGTGTTCTGTGCTTTCGCGAAAATGAAGCCTATCAGCGCCGCGGCGCTCTTGACGCTTGCGATATTATCAGGTAAGGTATTTAAGGGAATTTTACGTCGTTTAGACATTTTTTTTTACTTTTTCTTAAAAAATTACGATGGATAATTTAATACTCTCTAGATGTAAAAATATGCTTAATATTAAGAACATTGATGTCTTTTTACATTACGCTTTGGTTTTTATTTATTTAAAGAAACTTACATGATTTTTGACATTTAAGTCATGTACGAAATAATGTTTAGTCATTGATCAGAATCATCTAAATTAAAATGCCATTACAAATCTCTTCGTATCTTTATCGCGTATTCAAAACAAGCGCACGCTTTCCCAATTATTGCGTAATTTTTTTTTCGCTAATTTCTAAATCAATACGTGAACTGCACTCGAATCGTATAAGTAAATAAATACTTTGAATATTTATACAGCAGTTCACAACGTTCTGAGCGACTTTGGTTTCGTAATGATATCCATATATTTGCTATTTCGGTCATTATCAAATCAGATTCAATGCCAACTAAATTAAAAAGTTAAAATTAAAACTAACAGACCGAATTTCAATTCCAATACTTTCGAAGTGACAGTATTTTGTGATTTTATTTTTTAATCTGTGATCAGTCACTTTCATTCTCGGCAGTAACGAGTTACACGTACTTAGTCATATTTTCGTTGAATAACCGCCGTTGAGCATGGGAAATATTGCGGCCATAAAAAGTCATATCCAATATCTTGAGCAACACATTGATTTAGAAATACACGCATAAATAATTATGAATTGTGAATGTCATAACAATTGATTGGTATAGCTATATAATTGCTGTATTTTTTACATAATCTCCGCTTTGTTTTTTACGACGCGTGCGCTACCGCGAGCATAAATCGCGCGTAACTGTCGGTGAAAATTTGTTGCTCGTTTTCCTACTTTGAGGTAAAGTAATTGCGAGCAAGAAATTAAATTATATTTATGATATTATGTTGCTTTTTGCCCGCAATATATTAAGTATGTTACTTACTATGTGAACAACTCTAGTGATTTTTTTTTATTTTGATCTTAAATTTTACTTTTAATTGTTAAATTTATGTCGTATTCATGTAACTAAAAGAAAACTTTATTTTTTCATCTTTTTTATAGGCTTCCTTTGGGATTAAATTTGGAATTAGTTGCATTTTACATTTGAAAAAGATAAACCCGATTGGGATTATTATTGGTTAAGATTAACTTTGTTGTTTTTTTTTTTGTAATACTGATTCTAACTAACAACGAATACCAATTGGTATTTCAAAATTGGTAATGATTTCAAGGGTAGTTGATACTCAAATATTTCTAACTTTTAATTCGTAAAAGAGAAGTATAGTTTTAAGTAAGGGTTATCTGTAATTTAATAAAAACTTGATTTGGTTATTTTTGTTGTAATTTGGATTCATCAACATATTTTTTTTTTTAATTTAAGTCACGGCATATTAGTAATGTTGAATACAAAGGACGTCCTAGATAATTATGCAAATTTAGTTACGCTTAAATTTCTTTATATGGCAAGTCCTCAATGTCGATTGTCAATTTTATTATAGTGTTCATGACATATTTATTATACCATCCAATCTAGTCTAGACAGAAGAGGCGTCTAAAAGGCGTTATTGAAAAAAAAGACAATGTATTTCTTTTTTTTTGTAATTGAGGAGACTGATGATACCGGTTTAATATAAAAAAAAACAACGTTCCGATAGGTAAATGACATAAGTGAGTCATGAAATCCCGTAAATGCTATTCAAAATGTCTTTAGGTCAATGTGACATTTTGTAGGTATATTTAATGGTAGTTTGTATGTTGGATTGGGTCACGATATTTAAACGAAGTATAATTGATTTAAAAAAAACTACATTTCAATTATTGTCTCGTCGTTTCGTTCTTTTTTATTCAGCTTAGGGTTTTATTCCACTCGTGCAATATCTTTAATAATAATAATATGATAAAAATAATAATTGTATTCAGTCTAAAAATAGATGTAGTACATTGTGCGTAGTAATTTTACAAAATTGGAAGCAGTAGTTAGGTACAAGTTGTAAAGACAAACTTAGGTAGGTACTACATTATATTTGGGATTCAGCCTGATTTCCTAGCTAGGTTACAAATATATAACCTGTATTTAGGAGAATCAGTACTGCGCCCCCAGATCGGTTACCAATTTAATTATCTGACTTTGCCTATAAAAGTGTGTGGTTATTGTCCAAGATTTCTTTGTAGTTGAGAAAATGGAGCGACTTGGAGCGACCTTATGTGCTGCTATTATCATTCAATTAATATTGAAAGAAAAAATCAATACAAAAAAAGATAATCAAAGTATTCATTATCGAACTTTATTTTAATCTAGAATCAGCGCTTCTCGGTTAAAATAAAGTTCGATAATGGGACGCGAAATTCTAAAAGTAGGTATATGAGACATTGCTTTTGCTTGACTTTTTTTGACATTTCATTGCTTTTATAAGCATTTATCAAAAAATTCGTCATTGGATTTGTCCCACGAAATTTTATTTGCAGCCATTTTGATTGAAATCTTTGATCAAATATCGGTGTCACTAGTAAATTGGATGAAGTCATCAATCAAATAAACATTGTACAAATAAATTTGACGAGTGGGATACCAGCCTTAGTGACGAGTTAAGCAGGATGTTCGCCTGATGGTCGCTTACCGTTGACACACCGTATTGAAAGCTACATTGTACTGCCGCTCGTCACCCACGACATTAATTATTAAGTCCTTTAAGTCTAATGAACCCGGTAACTTCATCAGCTACAGTCCACACCGGAACACAGCAAATGTTTCGAATAAGGAATTACGAATTTTACGAATTTCTAATAATAATTTAAATAAATAATAATTAATTATAATTTAATAATTAATTTTAATTCTTTTAATTAAATTTTTTTATATATATTTTTTTTATTTTTTTTTACGTATTTCTCCAAGCAATTAATAAAATGTTACCAGGGTTCGGTGGTAAACCACATTACAAAAAGAAAGGTTGGTCTTATTCATCAATCCATGGCCTGCGTAGTGGAATATAATGACCTAAGCGCTCTGCATTGAGAATGAGAGTATAACTTTGGCGAGCAGTAAAAAAATTAATAAAAAAGTCATTATTATAGAGTTTTGATAAAACAGCCTTTTAATAAACTACTTACATATTACTCATCTGTAACCTTAAGTATTAGAAAAATAATTTAAGTAAAATAATGATTTTAAGGTACGACAGAACAAGTGTTTCATTGTTACTTCAGCAAATTTTAAACGAATAATAACCAACTAGACAACAATATACTATTTGTATGGACCGTAAAATATAAGACATGATCTAGGATTGCGGTCATGGCCCCGAGACTCAGCTTTGTTGTACTATTGTGACTGATTCGATTCATCTCATAGATACTCGTATAAGTATTATGTGCGGCTTAACAAATAAGATTAGAAAAGCTAAACGGATCATAAATACGAATTTGGAATAGTCATTTATTTTCAAAGTAAATTTAAACTGAGAACATCTGTGCAGGCAGTATAAATTGCATTTAAACGTTTTATTCGGTTGTATTTTTATTTTAGTGTTATTCCAGGTTTAAACTTACGATAAAATGTTTTTTTTTCGTATCGACAACAGATGCAATCATACCCTGCCCTCTCAATACTTTGCCACTTGCACTGCGTTTTCGGTTACTTATAATAGTTCCTGAATAATAGATAAAATGTTTAAAGCCAAAGTATGTGGCATCGCAAATCAAAAACCAATGAAATGATATGATGCAGTTTTTCTAAAAAAAGCTATTTAAATCTGGGTCGTTAGCTTAACATTCACACACACAATCAACGAAAATCTGTTCAGCCTTTTACTACCTAAAAGGAGGAGGTTCTATGTTAGTGTGTAATATGTATGTTTTAACTATAGCGTGTGTGCGCGAGTGCTGCTTGGGGGTCGGACTACTATCCCTTTGGCATTTTAGTTTGTTGTACTTTCGTCGTATTTTTTATTTTATTTGATCTTTTGAACGGCAGGACACACTGTCGCTCTGATGTAATTGTAACATGACACACTGTTTAAAAAAAAGTGAAAAAAATTACAAGCCCGCTGAGTTTCTTGCCGGATCTTCTCAGCTGAGGCCGCGTTGTAATCCGGTGGTAGCTTTTAAAAAAAATGACCGTTCAATAGTGCTAGCGTTAAGCCTATTTGAAATAAAAAAAATTAAATTTGAGTTTTGTAGTCGTAGTGAAGTCTCACCAATTATTATTCATTTTGTAAAATGTCAGTACTCATTAACCATATTGCGATAGTTTGCTCTTTATTTTGTTAATAAATTATATAGAGATACTCTACAACAAAATTACTGTATTACAATGCACGAAATAAGGTCATATTTTTCTATACTTTTTGTCACAGTAAGCTCTCCACCATAGCGATCGGACACGGACATTTTTCACGAAAACGCCACACAAAGGCAACAGTTACTTAACACATACGTGTTTAAAGTAATTATATACGGTCGTATTATGCAAACAGTTTTCCTCTTGTGTGTTGAATGAGGGTTTAAATTGTGAATTCGTGATACATAACATGCTCACTTTAAAATGTTGGCCAATTGTGGTCGATATGGCTTTTGTGAGGGATGCTTTAGATTGACTACAAATTTAAAAGCAAGTTTGCTACTATACATACAAATCTTAATTTTATTTTTTTCAATAGTAAAATAATTTATGTTTTATTTTAGAAAATATTTTTAGTATATTTCAAAATATTATATTCTTACTTGTTTTATAAACTTTGTAATATTTATGCCGACATAACCTAGGCATGCTTGGAATAAATATTTTTATACCACAGAATATACTTAATAGATTTTCTTTTGCTTGCAACTTCAGATCTTAAAAATAACTTATTGTTCCACAATGTTCTTCGTTTTTATTGATAAATGATAACTATGTTTTGTATAAAATAAAGTATACTGTATTGTATATATTAGTGACTAAGTTAGTGGGCGATAGTATATCTATGATTGTTTATTACTGTGCGAAACTTATATAAATCCCCCTTGGCACTTAAGCATAGTATAATTATGTTCATATATTCACCAGATTACCGCGTACAACTTATTTCTTCCTTAGTAAACGTACCTATGTTTGGTAAACAGGTATCCTTTATCGCCATAAATCCAACTTTAGGCGTCCAATAATCTATGCCAAGGCTGGTGTTGCTAGTTTCTCAATCACTGGCATTACCGAGTCGATGAGTGTCCGTATATTTGTCGTCCTAGGTCGCGTATCTAGGAACAAAATAAATCTAGGTTCACCACTGATGTAATTTTTCGAATGTGCTCTGAATATGTGCCGTTTGAAATAAAACTTTTTTCTCATTTAAATTTCGGTGTCTTCGTCAGACAAGGTAACAAGCGGTAATTATTTTTAGTTATTTTTTTTTTTTTTTTTCTATTTATTTGGGTAACAAACAGTGACATAATGTATGCTTATCAAGGACTTAACAATAAATTTTACTAATTATGTAACCAGCATCAATTACCACAAATTATACAATTGATCTAGTATAAAATTAAGAGTGAACTTAAAAAATATATAGCTAAACGACTAAGTTCTATTTCTTATAACACAGTAGGTACTATACAATCAGGTAAGTATTTCTGACTCAGTATAAGTATAAAACAGTCTGTTCAGTTACGTTACATTTAAGTGTTTTAATTTTTCTAGAACTGTTTTACGAAAGGTGTTCGTATTTAATCGAAACATATCAATATGACTAAAATTATTGTTATAAACTTCAGCAAGACGCCGCAACGGCGAGCGACAACCTGCGTTAGTGCGACATTTATTTAATGCGAAAGTTTGCATTCTCTGACAGGTTCGTTTATGTGGTCTAACTGGTACAGAATATCTAATATTATTTATAATTTCGATACAATCATATTTGTTATGGCAAAAATCATACAGGATCTTAGCTTGTAGTTGAAGTCTTCTAAACCTTAGTTGTAGAAAGCTATACTTTTTTAATAATTTAGAATAAGATAGGTTGCTACGGGTACATTTAAAATGCATGCAGCGTAAAAATTTTTTTTGAATTCGTTCTATCATATCAGAATACTTACTATAAAATGGGTTCCAAATCGCAATAGCATATTCTAGCTGTGACCGTACTAGTGTTTTATACAGGTGTAAATATGTGGTTGGCTGCCGAAAGTCATTACTAGCACGTAGAATAAAACCGTACATTTTGTAGGCTTTATTGCAAATATTATCAACATGTGTGTCCAGTGTTAATTTAGTGTCAAGAGTTACTCCTAAATCCTTAATAGTTTGTACTCTGCTAATATTATGTTTGCATATCGAATAGTTATATCGACTACCTTTTATTTTCCGTGTAAAAGTGATAACCTTACATTTATCTATATTAAGTTTTAGCTTATTAGTCTTACAATAGTCTGAGAATCGATTAATGTCTTCTTGCAATTTCTGGTGATCTAGGCAGTTATTTATTGTGCGATACATTTTTAGGTCGTCTGCATAAAGCAAGAAGTCGCAATTATGGAAGCATTTGTCTATATCATTGATAAAGAGTACAAACAAGAGAGGACCGAGTATTGAGCCTTGCGGCACACCAGACGTGATGGGAATGGTGTCAGATTCGTAACCACTAATTACTACTTTTTGCGTTCTGTTCGATATGTATGATTTAAACCACCTCCAAAGGCTACCACGTATTCCATTAAAGGCGATTTTTTCGAGTAATATTTTATGATCAACACTATCAAATGCCTTTTGGAAGTCTGTATAAATGCTATCCGTTTGATTATTAGCATCTATATTTTCAAATAATTTAGTTGTGTACACCATGAGATTTGTAATGGTAGAACGTTTGTGGACAAATCCGTGTTGTTGTGGAATAATATTAGTATGTAATAGCGGGTAAACAGAATTATGTATAAGCCTCTCCAGAACTTTGGACAGGGCAGGTAGAATTGAAATTGGCCGATAATTGATAACATCTCTTTTTGAACCCCCTTTATGTATAGGCGTAATTCTAGCTGATTTCCAAGTCACAGGACATACCCCTTCATCTAAGCATTTGTTAAACAATATGTGAAGTGGTTTACAAATAGTTAATGCAGTTTTTTTAAGAAATATGGATGGAATATTATCTGTACCCATACCTTTAGAACAGTCCAAGGATTTCAATTCCTTTAAAATACTTTCTTCCATAATATTTACATGGCTAATAATAGTATCCGATGAAGTTCTGAGGTCTAGGTCATTTATATCTGTTATATCGTAGGAGTCAGTTACTTCTGATGGTTGAAATACGGATTGGAAGAAAGTGGAAAACAATTTGCATATATCTTCAGGATTGTCAGCTGTCAACTCTCCATAACGAGCACTACTGGGGATGTCGGATTGATGTTTACGATTATTAATATATGTCCAAAAATACTTAGGGTTCTGGTTTATATTTACTTCTACAGATTTAATATAATTATTGTAACATTTACGTGCTTCTTTTTTAAATCGCTCACGAAACATAGAAAAGATCGAATAATCCGATTTGTTTTTGTATACTTTCCACTTAATCCATGCTTCATTTTTATTCTTAAATATGTGTGCCAGAGATGAAGTAAACCACACCGGAAAGTGTGTATTTGGAAGTTGTTTAATCGGGACGTGTTTACGGATTATACTGTATAAGATCTCATAAAAAATGCTAACACATTCCTCAGTAGAATTATTTAGGAATAGTTCGTCCCATTTAACCATTGATATATTTTTATTAATTTCCTCATAGTTCGCATCTCTATATAAGTATGAAGTCCTAAGCTTACATTGTAAACGTTTATGTATGATAGTCGGTATCAGTATATAAAACGGAGGATGATGTGCATCCACTGGAACCAAAGTAATTGGAGCCAGCTGAGTTGTACAGTCTGGTATGTTTGTAACGCACAGATCGAGCAATCTATTCAAATTATTTTTATGCTTATTTATTTGTCTACAGTAATTGAAAAGTGACATAAAATTTAGTATAGAAGAGTGAGGCGGTTTTGGGTCCATTAATAGGGGTTTTACTCGATCCCCATCCACCGTCCAATCTAAGAGAGGCATATTAAAATCTCCTATTATACAAAATTTGTCCACGTCCTGTACATTAATAAAATCACGCAAATTATTAAAGTACGTGTAATAAACTGCAGTATCCACTCGAGGTGGTATGTACACACCTCCAATTAAATATGAAGAATTACCAATGCGTATTTGCAATAAAATGTAGTCAACAACTGGTGGTATGTCAAGCGGTGCGGCGGGGGGCGCGGGCACGCAGCGCGCCGACTGCAGCGTGCGCAGCACGGCCACCAGCACGCCGCCGCCGTCACGCCGCTCCGTGGCCGCCCGGTCCCGATCACAGCGGTACACATTATAGCGGGAATCAATAAACTCGTTATTTGATATGTCCGTATGCAACCACGTCTCAGTCAAAATAATAATGTCGTAATTATGCATTAAAATATTCATATAGATAGTATTTAATTTAGTTCTCAGCCCGCGACAATTTTGGTAATATATTGATAACACATTATTACTGTTATCGAATTTGATGGCCGTTAATATTAAGGTCTTGGTATGTGTTTATGTACAGCATTTCATAAAATACATACTTGGGTAGGTATATATTTGTAAATAGTACAGTTATTAAGTTTAAAAGCAGGCTGATTTTGTCATTAATATAGGGTACTTTTATCGAAAGGTTATAGAAAAAGTTAATGTCGTTTATGTTAGGTATACTATGACATAGTACATTACACAGTAACCACAGTATATTTGTACTTGGAGGAGTATATTTAGGAGAATATTTGTACTTGTAGACGCAGTAATGGCAGCGCAACCATAAAATACATGATAACTGTAAATAAATATGTCGGTATTGTGTTTGAAACATTAATGCATTATTAGGTAATAAAGTATGGTCGTAGTTATTATCATAATAATAATTTAGGACTGGCAAAATATATCTGTGTAATACGACTTTATAGTAGCCCATTTTACAGTAAATAATCTTTAAACTGTCAGAAGTTATGTTTGAGTAATTATCACCACATACATTTAAATTAAAATACAACTTAAAATACTTATACTTATCATGTTGAATGCATTCGTATTGTTTTGTATAACAAATATATCTTTCGCAGGGTGAGAAATATGTTAAAGGTATGGAATTTCGCGTAAACAAATTACAAATAATATACAACAACAATATAAATTGCACTGTAAAATATAATCGCAACAAAACTATGAAAAGATTATTTAATTTTAGACAGATCTTGCATGGATCGTATGGCAAGTACAGGGGACGTATCTGACTTACGTATGAGAACAGTACCATTCTTGACCCACACATATTTATAATCATGTGCTTTACTCTTCTCCCGGCACTCACGAAATAGGTGCTTGTTCTTGAGAGTAAGGTGCTCGTTGATATATATTTTTTGGGCGGTTCCTGTAACGCCTATCTGTTCTGTGGTAAGGCCTTTTGAACTACGATATGAAGCGAGAACATTATCACGCAAGATCCTGCTTGTAAATTTCACAATGATATTTTTAGGACGGATATCCTTTGGGTTCGCATGAGGTACGCGATGTACCGACACAACATCAGACATAGGGATCTTTTGTTTAATGGCTGTTCCAATGTTCATCACAATGTCTACTAAATTTTCATTTTTTCTGTCCGGAATGTTAACCATCTCAATGTTCGTATCCCTTGCTTGCTGTTCCATAATTGCCAATTTATGTTCCAATTGTTCCACATAATTAGGCAGTCTACTAGTTTCCACGACTTGTTTTTTGATCGACTGTAGTTCCTTCTCGAACGTATCCTGGCGAGCATCTGAAAAGCTGAGGGACTTCTCCATGTCAGATATGCGAGTAGACAAGTCGGAGACAGACTTCTTAATACTGATGTTTTCATCACGCAAGCCTATGATGTTCGAATTTATTAAATCCAGTGACTCGGAGATACTAGTTAGCTCATGAGTGAGGCTCGCTTTAAGGCAGGATTGAATAGCTTCCGTAATTGTTTTATCGATTTTATGATTCAGCGACGCTAACCGCTCGTCGAATTTCTGTTCGATTACCTTCATATACCAATCCGCGCTATCATCAGGCTGCTTGCGCTTACGCATATGTTTGCATAATTCTTCGTCCCTAGCAGCGGTAGATAGGTCCGGATTCGATGAGATTTTGGTTGGTGTGCGTGCGGTACGCTGCATGTTTTCTGTTGTGTGCTCCGCACTTCGTAAGCGAGACAAAAAATAAGTAGCTGTCTCTTAGCGTTCAGGGGGTGAGGTAAGGCGCTCCGCAGCGACTCACTGATTTCTAATGCACTCAATATTAGCACTTAACACTTTATTATATAAGAACGTAAATAGCATAAAAATTTTAAGTCAGAACCGTAATAAAGGAATAACAGGTCCACTCTCAACCAGGCTCCAAGAGCGAATGACGGCGTTATTGGACTGTTTAAAAGAAACAACTGTACGTGTAAGTTCATAAATAAAAAAATAAATTTTAATAAGGATTAAATACTGGCGGAGAAACACAAATCAAGTACGAAAGGTACGAACTCTTCATATTATTTTTTCAAATATTAAAAAATAACTTAGAACGTTGGTAATTAACTTAACTTGAATTTATAAAATTGAGTTAATTTCAAAGACGATTTCATTTAGTAGCGACAAATATTAAAACTTTAATGTAGTTGAGAAATAATCTGTGTTACATTATATTGAATTTGTTGCTCACTTTGACAGCATTCCGTGAGATTTTTTAAAAGGCGTGGCAGTTTGATTTGTTTTATTATGTCACCTGTATTTATATATTCTATGCTTACTTAAAAAAAATATAAGTAGAATCGAGCATGATGTGGCTAGCAAGACGGCTGCTGAATAGTAAGCGATACGCCAGCCTAATGACAGCTGCAAATTACTGCCGCTCGTCACCTGAGACATTAGTTGTTTAGTCTCTTAAGTCCTATTTTGCCACCTACATTGCCGTTAACACAGAAACTCTTGGCAACAGAATATTTGATACTGCGATGGGATCGCTCGAGGACCATTTTTTCAACGCCTTGGACCTGTGGTGGTTGACTGGGGTATGTGGGATTCTTACCGTGGGAGAGCGGGGACCTGGGCTCTCCGGTGGGATCTGCACCAAGAACCCCTCAGTGCCTTGGCTTTGAGTCCGCCACGGGGGGCGCATTATAGCCCCCGGTAGGTACGCGGTGCTCACGGGGAAAGGGATTGCAACCTAGCCGCAATCCTTCCTCGGAGTCGTCACCATACCCAATGGACGTCCTAGGGCCCATACTTGCTCAAAGGCCCTACCAACTAGTAGGTATACTCCATCCCAAAAAGCTTGAAGGCGATTACAAGTTCGTTTGCGGCTGAGTAACTACATAACGCATACATTGTCAACTAGGCGCGTCAGCAAAAACAACTTTGTATTACCAACTTTATTTGCTGCCGCGTTAACGGTCAACTATACAGCGGGGGTGTTTAATGACTGCATAATAAAGTTGTAATCGCATTCAAGCTTATTTGGTTTGGAGAGTAAATCAAAATTGTTAATTCAGCTAGCACAGATTATAACATTGATGGAAATTAGTTGTCTGTAGGTCAAAAGTAAAACGATATAGTACAAATCAGCGCATCTAGGGCTAACTAGCAGAAACTAGTAAAATGTACGTGAGAAAACTAAAAGTAATAACGTTTCCATTTATGAACCAAACTAGCACTGGAGTACTGATTGCCATAGAAAAGGTAGGTACTATTAGCAAATTGCAGAGGATATTATTGTCATAAACTGTCTTGAATATTAATATTCCATGCGGACCAAATAGCGGGCACAGCTAGTTTGGACTAATTTAAATAAACTTGACTGGTCCCACGTTTACGCAAAATAAAGGTATATTATTTACATATTTGTTTTAAAAAAATGTTGTTCAGCGGGTCAAGGCTGTACACCATTTTGCTTTAGAGGATATAGTAATTTAATTGTGTATTAAAACAAGATTATTGGGCCAGTATATCTTACCGTATATGTAACGGAGGTATTTATTTATGAGAGGCGAGGCAGACTTTGTGGGCGAATTTTGTCTTAAAATATGCTATCTTTATGATGTCATTTCTTGACAAACAGGATTTATATTATTTTTTTCCTTATTTTTTGCTCATTAAATCCTATTGATATTTTATTTGTACAAGAAGCCTATTTACTGTGGTAACAGATATTGTCATCTCAATTAAGTTTATACTTTCTCACTTACAAATAATCAATAAAAAATCTATACTAAGAGACTCTACTGAACTTAATGTAACAATTAAGCTACGAAGTTTATGAATAAAGTATTGTAACGGGATAAATTCTGTTGCTATTTTTTTTTAATATCCACACATGGACATCCGATCCCAAACTAGGCAGAGCCTGTATTCTGGTAACCAGACAACTGATACTAATACTTATATCCTTTTTTTTGTAAATATATACTTAGATAGATAAATAACACCTAGACACTTGGTGGGAATCGAACCCACGACCCATCGGATAGCAGCCAGGGTGTCTAACTACTAGACCAACGGGCCCGTCACAAGATATCACTGTAACTGACGACATAATGTATACTATATATAATTTAATTCAATTCAAGTTAATAAGGAAACATCGAGACAAAACATATACATGCTACTAAACAATAAAAAAGCAAAATCGTAGGAAAGCTCAAAATAAAAGTTAACACGATACCTACTCCATTTAGACATTAATTTGTTTAGTAGTTACCATGCCAGACCGACAGACAGGCAGACACATTTGTCATTAAAACCACAAACCATGGCTTTTCAAAGAAAGAAAAACATTTACTCTGTCTCTACATAATACAAGATAGTTAACACAAAACATTTCTTTCATTATTTTTTCTTTTAACATCATGTCAGTACCAATTTTATCTCAGGTTTATGCTGCAGCAGGAATCAGCGCTGTATACCATTTGATCAACGCTAAAGCGCTGATTTTCCAATAGGACCAGTTTGAGTTTTGTCACGGAAAAAGTTATAGAACGAAAATAATATATAGATACTTTTGACTATATATATATATTGCTTGTGCAACAAAATATACATGCTTATAGCTTATGGTGTATATGAGTTATTGCACTATGTCTATAGACTATAGTTACAGGTTGTATAATAGTTCAAAGTTTACCTAACACGTATTTGCATAGGAATGGTGTGATAGATCCACCTCACAGCGCGATAATTGCGCTTATTGTGTTCGCTGTCAAATTTTATTGGCATTTGCGTTATTGTGAAAAATGTATATTGTATTTTTATTCTAATTCCCCTTCAAAGTTGATGCAAAAGGAATTTTTTATAATACAAAGTGACATAATAGACATAATTGTGTTTCACAATGTTTTAAAACTAATATCCGTATCGCAGAAATATTTTGCTAAAATTAACATAGTTTTTAACCACCCACGTAAAAAGGAGGGTTCTAAGATAGACACTTTTTTATATATTTGTCTGTCAACCTGTATGTGGCATTGTAGTTCTAAAATGAATGGGTCTATATAAGGTTTTTTTAGCTTTCGAAAAGCTGGTTTAATCAGAATGGTTTTTTAGTTATGTTTGATGGCCCAATTACTTGTGAGCAACGATGCTGAAGACAGATCCACAACCAGAGGAATCAAGTGACATACAAAATACTACACTTCTGTCTTCTGTTACATTTCAGTACTTCCCATAAATAGTACGTAATACATTTCCTGTCTTTAAATTACATATAAATTTTAAATTGTGTTGTGTTCCAATAATTATATTTGGAAACTTATCTATTATAACGCGAAATGTATATTACACAACACTCACGTTGTTGGACGCACGTCACGGAATTGCATTTTTTTATTTTATCGTCGTTCCGTACTTTCACGGTCATCAATGCGTGGGCGACTTTCTTTTGGTGCGCAGGCGCATTGTTTCATAGGATTAGCCTGGGGTGTGCACGTCTTGACAGATAGGTATGACGTCACTATGACGTAGTTTTCCACAGAGACACTGTATTTCATTGGACTAAAAGATCGATGGCTTAACGGTTTGTTGGACTTTAACTTGTGTGTGACTTTACCTTAGAAAAGCAAGTGATTAAGATAGTAAAAAAATATTGCCGGCACCAGTTTGCATTTTTATCTTTTAATATTTTTTATCTAAATAAATAAAAACTATATTATCGCCATACTCTCATATCATACTCGAGCTCTAACATACAATATATGAAAGGTCTCAGACATATTAAAATTCTGCTGGTGTTTCTCTTCAAAGAGAGTGTTATTTGATAAAACATTGACTAATTTTAATTAGTGCCAATACTTATAATATTTGTTAGTTTTTAAGTAGAAACTTAACTGATATATGAACTTTATATAATGTTTAGTCTAAAAGTAAAATGTATTCGTATGTTTTATAATCATCGATCATGTAATCGATTGCTTGAACTGTTACTCGATTTTTGAGTACTCGAATACAATTGAGAAATACAAGTTTGTGTTTTTTGTCCTCATTGTTTTCTTTAGATGTTAATATATTATGGTGTAGATCCATGAGCAACTTTAAATTATATTTAGAGCGGAACGTACGAGTACCTTTTCTTATGTTCTGTCATCAACTTGTATGGCGATTTTGAAACTTGTTATATGAAATCGTAATTTTTGCTTGATTTGTTGTTATTTCGATCACGTACTTAGAACCAAATGTTGAAGCAAGTATTAACTAATAATTTCACATAGTACACATTGAAGTGAAACTCGCAAGCATTCCACTGCAAGACCGCAAGATACTGTAAGCTCTTTCTGCGTAAAGCAGACTATCAATAATGTAAGGGTACTTTGTAAACGACTATGACATATGGACAGCTACCACCTCAGTCTGACCGTGACCATGAATGCTGTGCTCGAAATAACGGGATAGTAAAATCAAAAATAAACCGCGATATAATCTGTATTCATCAGTTTGTATTATCCTCAGAATTTATCGTTTATATACTAATGTCGTCCATCTTCAGCCAAAACACGTCCACCACTGAACAAAGGTGTTTCTCTTAGAAGGGGTGGGTTGCTACAATCCCCACGCTTAGCAGGCGTCTTGGGGATTGCAGTATAGGAACTAGGAACCTGCTGCCCGTCTTTTTGTTTTCCCTTAGTCGCCTTTTACGAATGGCCGTAAAGGGTTTAAATGAAAATCAGCGTCAAGCGCTTGTACTTGACAATTATGCTGATCTGAGTATTTGGTCGTAAGATATATATATATATTGTTTATGTGTTCTATCGTCATTCTTTTATTATTTCTAAATATGTACATATATTTCACTTGTACATGTAATATTTATTATTTTGTATGTGTTTCTCACTGTTGTTAGTCATCAAATAAAAGTCTTCTATTATTTTCTAGTTTAACACCAGTCTTATTTATATACTTTCCTATGTTATAGTAATTTCGCATATCACACAAAATACTGCTCCAATTTCCACAATAAGTACCAAAGCCAAAGAGTACATTACCATCCGGTTTGTTTCGACACCTCTTCGAAATACTATATCAGAGGAACAGACTAAGTAATAAATCGTCTTTATCTTGCAATTTAAATAAATGTTAACTAACTTAAGTCTATGTTAACATTCAACAAGGCATAAAGACGGAATAATGTCGTAACTGCTTTGAAGGTTAAAAGAAACATAATTACCGCTTAAAGCACTAATCAGTTGCTAACTTGTTTAGAATTTTGAAAGTATAAAAGCAGGTATTTGATTTAATTTGGAAATCACCAAACAACAAACCGACTTGAACGTCTATTGGTCAATTCGGTGAGGTGTTTGAGCAATTATTACTATAAATTCGGTAGTAAAGTAATTAAAATTAACTACATCAAAATACATGCGATCCGGAAATTCAAGGATATCGAGGTTGTCAAACATTTTTGCATGCAATTTTAGAGACATGTATTATTTTTTTCATGCGTTCGCCAGTGTTTAGCGTAACATATTTTAAAGGTCGTTAGTAAAGTAAAGTAATAAGTCGCAATTCGTTTTATTACAAATGAAAATGAGGAAATAGAAGAGACGCCAACTATATTTTAAGTCTTATAATAAATACCTACCTATATATATTTAAAAAAATTCAATACTTAAAGCTTATTCTGTTTAAAAAGGATGCGTTTAAAACACTTTTTACTCAAACCTTTAGGAAAACAAAAAAAAAATGTGAAAATAATTTAAAAACCAGCAGGAAACCTAAGAATATAACGAACAAAAATAGGAATAGTTGATGATATCATTACAAATAAAATTGCTTTGATATCATCAATAAAGAAATATTTTCTTACGTCGAGTAAAGTTTACTAGAGGATTTACTAATCTTTAATGTAAATACTTATGCGTAGTAAAATTGCTAAAGTTATATTGATTAATTATATGAACAGTAAACTACCGAAACCAGACCTCTAGACGGCTACAAAGTGTTGAAAATTAGTTTAATCTTGAACTTGTTTGAACAACTTCATGCATATACATAAAATGCAAATACTGTACTCTCAATAGTAGACGACGTTACTAAAATAAAAATTGAAATATACGTGCAAGTGTCATTAAAATGTCACTGGACTGCCAAATTTAAAATGCTAAACATAATAATAATATTATTTTTTCATTAATGAATATCCCAATTTTATGTTAGAGATTTGCTGCAGTTTTCTATTTTTTTTTTCATTAAAGTTTTATCGTCATATTTAAGGCTATCTTAATTTTAAATATTATGGATAGAATGCGGTAGTTATAGGTGTGTATAGTGAGATACTCTGAAAATGTATAGACTCTGACAGAAAAAAACAACTGATAGAAGTCCTCATCTGTCCAACAGCAAATTTTTATATTTTACCATGGGTATTCGACAAACTGACGGTAAAATATAATAAATGCTTTAAAAGTCTAGCAAATAATAGCAAGTGTCTAAGTGTGTGTCGTGTGTACAAGAGATATTGCAACTCTATATTCAAATATCCGCAACTCTAATATATCTAGGCAACAGAGCGGAAATATTGGAATTTAAGAAGAAGAAGAAGTAAAACATTTATTCGTAACACACAAAAAAAAAAACAGAAAAAAACAAAAAGAAACAATGTGTCACAAAAAGGTTAATTTCTATAACTTATGTTAAAAAATCTGAAACTAACATGAGGAAAGGAAGATTTTTAAATTTTATTTATCACGATAACTAGAAACACAAGTTTACAAAGAGCTTCTAAGACAAGCCGAGTATTAATAGTCCAATATAGTTAATATTCTAGACCTGGTTGTACGTTAATAATATACTAAATAAGCATAAAGTACGAGCATCGTCCATCTTTGTATTTACTCATATGTTATGCTCCGGTGTAACAGGCGGACCGTAAATGCATTTCGGGTATTATGCTCCGGTGTAATAGGCGGCCGCAAATGCATTTCGGAAGATTACCGGAATCCAAACGCCGAGTCAGTGGGAATTGATTGTGACATGCCACCGTCACCGGCCACCCGGCAGGGCCTGCCACCTGTATTCTTGCCACAAGCATCGGGCAATTATCACTCGTTTTTAGTTAGATTTAAATAATATTAAATTAATGTATTTTTTTTATTAATTAAATAGTTATTAATAAATCTGGTTTTTTACGTCAATCCGGCTGTGGAAACCTTAAGTGGCGCAGTCACGGTAGCATTCTCGAAGCAGTGCGCGGCGCGTAAAAAGGACTCTAGCATCGATCCTGTCGGCTCCGCATAGCCGCTGCGTGTGCTTTCTAGCCTTCATCGAGAATCCCGAACCAGATCTATCTACAGCCCGGAGCATCCAGACATTGATGCCGACATAAACATACCAGCATGCTGTAAGTCCTTGAATCGTTCAAGTATTTGCTAATCCCTTATTCTATTAGTCAGCCTATCCTTTAAGAATCCCCTATATACGTATAATTATATTATATACGTATATATATTATAGATTGTAGTATTATATTTTAAACAAGATTTTAATACTTATGCATTGTCTTTGATGCCAGGCTCTAAATTATTTCATCCACGCGAATCTAGAAGAACAAGTGATACTAGAAGTACTAGCAGATCCGCGAGTATAGACGAGTATAGGAATTTCGGATTCACAATGAGTAGCGAGGATGTTGATACCATTTATAAATCCCTTAGGTTATTACCAGAGTTTGATGGAAATCCGTACATATTAACGCGATTTCTAAATTTATGTGATCACTTAGTAGCTAAGTACCTTATTGCGACGCCTGGTCATGAGTTAACAAATTCAGCATTAATTAATGGTATATTAAATAAGGTGACAGGACCCGCCGCTAGATTAATTAACTCCAGCGGTATTCCAGAAAACTGGACCGGTATACGAAGTGCTCTCATAAATAATTTCGCGGACCACCGCGATGAGACCGCTTTGTATAATGACCTCTCGCTACAGACACAAGGCTCTAGCAGTCCTCAAGAATTTTATGAGCGCTGTCAAAATCTTTTTAGTACTATAATGACATATATAAATTTACATGAATCTGTTCAGACCACTATAGAAGCTAAGCGATCCTTGTATAAGAAATTAACTTTGCAATGTTATTTACGTGGCCTTAAAGATCCGTTAGGCTCTAGAATACGTTGCATGCGTCCTGAAAGCATGGAAAAGGCGTTAGAGTTTGTACAGGAGGAGCTTAATACAATATATATGCAGCAGCGCAACGAGGGCGGTTCAACAAAGAGAGATTGGCAACCTGTAAGTAATTTTAATTTGCCTTTAAATAATTTTACTATGCCGAAAGCCGTCGGTAACCAAAATTTTTATGTACCAAGACAACCGGTTAATATATCGAATATACCCGGTATGTCGAGACAGTTCCCATCTCAACAACCACCGCATCAGGGTTGGAGACCTAATCAGATACACCAGTTTCGTGGACCTAGCCGGACTCAGCAGATGTTCCGTGCACCGCCACCGAATTATAGGCCGCATGCGAACGCGTTTCAGATACCAGCTAAACCTCAACAGCCGTCCAATTTTAATAACTTACCGCGTCCCATGAGTGGCGTTAGTCATTTCGCCACCAAACCGTTACCACCAACCGGACACGATTGGCGTAGATTCGGCAATCCACCACCTAGCAACTATTTCAAGACCCGCGAAGTTAATTTTAATGAATTTGATCATGGATACGATGTCTATGATAATGAATATACTTATCCAGATGACTATTATGTGACTGACTACTATGACTGTGAACCTCAGCCCGAACATTTATATTCTAATATTAATGAAAGTTCTACAGTCGAGGAATTAAACCCAGACTTGTCGTCTAACAGTGATGAAAATTTTCAGAAGCGTTCGAAATCCGAAAAGCCAATATAGAAGTAAATTTACAGTCACAACGGCAACTCGTGTACGTTCAGATTAAAAGACCCCCGATTAAATTTCTTATTGATACTGGTGCCAACCAATCTTTCATAAGTCCAACTGTCGTAGAAAAATATTTCCGTCACTTACCCTTAAATTACGATCCTTTCGAGGTGACTAACGTTCACGCGACAAGTAAAAATGATTATTCAATAACTTTACCATGCTTTCCGGAGTTTAAAGAAAAAGGTGACATTACGTTATTCGTCTATAAATTCCACGAATATTTCGATGGATTAATTGGATTGGATTTACTTAATAAATGGGAGTCTAACATCGATTTAAAAAATAAAATTATTTGTACTAGAAACGCCATAATTCCGATAACAATGTATGATTCACGTAATGTCAACCTCTACGAAGAGATCATTCCAGCTATGTCTTCGAAATTAGTTAGATTGCCAATCAACATGGAAAACGGAGATGTTTTAGTTTATAATCAAACTGTTTGTAACTGCTTAGTTTCAGATTGCTTAACGGAAGTAAAAAATAACCACGGCTGGGTAGAAATTACTAACCCTACACCTAACGATATAATTTTTTCCATGGATCGTCCGGTATCAGCAGAAATGTTTAATGTCGATTGCGAGCGTACCCAATATACTAATATTTCAGAAAGAGCTAGACATGTTTTATCCCGACTCCGCACTGAACATTTAAATCAGGAAGAACTTGCGAATTTAAGGTCATTATGCGCACAATATTCTGACGTGTTTTACCTGGAAGGTGAATCTCTGACATTCACTAACAAGATAAAACATAGCATTAAAACCACAGATGAATCTCCTGTCTATACCAAAAGCTATAGATATCCATACGTTCATAAACAAGAGGTCAAAGACCAGATTGCGAAAATGTTAGAGCAGAACATTATAAGACCATCGGATTCTGCCTGGAGCTCACCTATTTGGGTTGTGCCCAAAAAGGCTGACGCTTCTGGTAAAGCGAAGTGGCGTCTCGTCATTGACTTCCGTAAAGTGAACGAGAAAACGATTGACGATAAATACCCCATACCTAATATTACCGACGTATTAGACAAACTTGGTAAGTGCCAATATTTTACGACCCTAGATTTGGCAAGTGGTTTTTATCAGGTGGAAATGAATCCTCAAGATATACATAAAACAGCATTTAACGTAGAGAACGGCCATTACGAATTCCTAAGAATGCCCATGGGTTTGAAAAATTCTCCATCAACTTTTCAAAGGGTAATGGACAATGTCCTTAAAGACCTTCAGAATGACGTATGTCTAGTATATCTTGATGATATCATCGTATATAGTACATCCCTTCAGGAGCATATAGTAAACTTAGAAAAAGTCTTTAAAAAGCTGCGCGAGTCTAACTTCAAAATTCAGCTCGATAAATCCGAATTTTTGAAGCTAGAAACCGATTTTCTTGGTCATGTTATAAGTGCGGACGGTGTAAAACCTAATCCACAAAAAATAGAAGCAATCGGGAAATATCCCCTGCCAAAAACCACCACAGAAATCAAGCGTTTTCTCGGTTTACTTGGATATTACAGGAAATTCATCCCTGATTTTGCACGTATAACAAAACCGTTAACCCAGTGTCTGAAGAAGGGTAGTAAAATCACTTTAGATGCAAATTATGTTGCCTGTTTCGAACACTGTAAAACCTTATTAACCAATGACCCAATTCTTCAGTACCCTGATTTTAATAAAGAATTTTTGCTAACGACTGACGCCTCAAACGTCGCAATTGGTGCCATTTTATCTCAAGGCAACATTGGCTCCGACAAGCCAATTGCATACGCGTCCAGAACGCTGAATTCTAGTGAACTTAATTACAGTACCATTGAAAAGGAGCTTCTAGCCATTGTTTGGGCTACGAAGTACTTTAGACCATACCTATTCGGACGTAAATTCAAAATTATTACTGACCACAAACCCTTACAGTGGGTCATGAATTTAAAAGAACCAAATTCGAGACTTACAAGATGGCGCTTGAAACTCAGTGAATACGATTTTACTGTAATTTATAAGCAGGGAAAACGAAACACAAACGCAGATGCATTGTCTCGTATAGAGATTAATAATGAGATGTCAAGTTCAATTGCGGTTAACCTTTCTGAACAAGATCCTTCTGACGGTTCTAGAACCATAACAGCATCAGAAGGTGCTGACGATTCTGAAACCGTCACGGCTCATACAGATGAGGAGAGCCCTATCTTGGAAGTTCCGATCACAGACGATCCTTTAAATAAGTTCACTAGACAAATCGTACTAACTGTAGTCGGGGATATTAAAGGAAAACCAGTCATTACCAAACCATTTGATACACATAGTAGATTCGCTATTCAAGTCTCGGAGTCTAACCTTCAGGACGATATTGTTAGTGCTATTCGAGAATATGTTAACCCTAAAATTAAAACGGGATTGTTAATTAATCCTCCCACGGCTATGTATTCAATAATACCTATTATACAGAAAAGAATATATTATATTAGGGTTGCCTGGAAGAGATTGCTTTTTAGCGATAAGGCCGCCTTTGTACATTGATATCTACAACGTATTGTTAAATTTACATGTAACTTTTGGTGTACAATAAAGTGTATTTATTATTATTATTTATTATTAAAAGTTTTAAAAATTCGGCGATGAATCTTGTATTAACTAAAACCGAGACAGAAAATATAAGAGAATACCTGCGACAGCAGGAAATAATCAGTAAATATCACGACGGCAAGACAAACCATCGTGGTATCAACGAATGCTATCTAGCGCTGTCTCACAAGTATTACTGGCCTAAAATGAGGGAGCATATAACGAAATTTATTAATGATTGTACTATTTGTGGGCAGGCAAAATATGACCGGAACCCTGTGAAACAGCAGTTTCGCGTAGTCCCACCTGCCAGTAAACCTTTCGAATTAGTTCACATAGATTTGCTAACTATCCAAGGTGAAAAATTTATAACCCTGGTTGATGCTTTTTCCAAATATGCTCAGGCCTATTATTTGCGAGATGGCACAGCGGTTAGCGTTGTTCAGGCATTACTTAAATTTTTTACACATCACGGTATACCTATAACTATTGTTTCAGATAATGGGACCGAATTCACAAATCAATTAATGTCTGAATTTGTAAAGTTGCATAAGATTCAACACCATAGGGTTGCACCACATACACCTAACGAAAACGGAATCGTTGAACGTTTCCACTCTACGATACTAGAACATCTCCGCATACTTAAACTAGAGAGTAAAAATGAAACAGTAATCAACCTAATGCCATATGCTCTTCTAGCATATAACTATACGATTCACAGTTTTACAAAATGCAAACCGGTAGATGTTATCACAGGCCACTTTGATCCACGAGATCCATTTGATATTGACATTTCGGCTCATTTATTACAACAGTACATTACTGATCATAAAAGTAAAATGACCATAGCCTATAATTTAATACACGACGCAGGTGTTTCATCTCGTGCTAACTTAACTAATAGACGAAATGAAACCCGCGAGGCAGAAATTGAATATTCCCCTGAGCAGCAAATTTTTGTTAGGAACCCGATAGCTTCTCGACAGAAATTAGCTCCTCGCTTTACCCATGATAAGGTTATGGCAGACTTACCTATACATATTTACACCCGTAAGAAATGTGGGCTCACAGCCAAATCTAGATTGAAAAGAGTACCCAGAAGTGCAAATTTGTTACAGGATCCTCCTGATGATCCACCTGGTGGCGCGCACAGCTCTTACGCAGGAAATAAAACTTGAAAGTCTCGAAGATGGCCCTGGTATACTTCCTTTTAAATTAGGTCCCTCTAAAATAGTTTCCCATTATCATTCGTTTGTTCAAGAAATAAGTCTTCAAGACTTACAGGATAAAATCGATTCAGTTAATAATCAACTAGGTGATATTAGTCCAGATCTTAATAACAGAACGTCTTCGTTATTTGAACCCCATATTAACTATTTAAGACAAAAACTTCATAGTGTGTCTGATCAGTTAAAATCATTTGAACCAAATCGCTTTAAAAGAGGTCTTATTGACGGTCTTGGCTCTGTAATTAAGAGCATAACCGGGAATCTAGATTATACTGATGCTTTGCATTTCAATGATGCTATAAAAGCACTACAAGATAACGACAGCAAGCTTGCTACCGAATATAACAGTCATGTCAGTCTGACTAGGGACTGGATGATCCATTATTCGAAGATAATGGATAACGTAGTTGATAATCAGAATAAAATAGGAGAATTAATAGGTAAGATAAACCAGACTGAGGCTACTAGGGAGTACGATTTAGTTAAGTATGCCCATCTGGCTCAGATATTTCTTATTTTAGGAGATAATGTAGATTACATTTCACTGGAATTGTCTAGATTACAGAACGTTTTAGCTTTTATTAGAGCCCATACTTTGCACCATTCGATTTTAAATCTAAATTCGTTGCAGAATTTAATCATGAAATTGCAGAAGTTATACGGTAACGATAAAATATTAGATATAGATCATAGGGAGTATTATAATATAATTAAAGTAGGTTCTTATTACTATAATGATAAAATAATCATAGTATATAAATTTCCCATTGTCCTTCCCGAAGTATATGTTTTTTATAAATTATCTATAGTACCTAATAATAAGTTTGAGATCCTTACACCCCCTTTCCCATTCCTGGCAATATACGAAGGGCGATTCAGGTACATAGAGGCAGAATGCCCAAAGGTTCATAAATGGTATCTCTGCGATGAAAACCATGGGATCCAGAACCAGTCGTCGCAAGATTGCATTCAACAACTCATCGTCACCCAGCAGAGAACAGAAGTCTGCCGTTCAGTCAAGATTTCGTCCCAGCGGCCAGCGTTTGAGAAATTGGACGATAGGCATTTCACCGTTAGTTTCCCAAATGCAGTCAAAATTCATTTATTCTGCGGCCAAGATCTCTACAAAATTGTGCATGGAAGTTACCTGGCTATTATTCCGCACGGATGCTACCTCGAAACCTCAGACTTCACAATATCAAATATTAAAAATCAATTGAAAGGACAGGTGCTGAAAATCATGGACATGCCCGAGAAACAAACAAGTGAAATGCAGAGTATTCCAACATTCAAACTAAACTCCATCAATCTCAAAGAGCTACATTCGGTCAATTCAAAAATATCATTATCGCAAATATCGTTTGAAGAAGTCGCCAATAGTTACTGTAAGCGGCATCGCCAATGGTCCTGAAGAACAAAGGATTTATACTGTCTCGAGCAGCGCGGGAATCAATTCAGAACAACATTCAGCTCCATTTTCGACGACAGTCTTCAATAGTCGCTGATCTGAAGGGGGAGGTGTTATGCTCCGGTGTAACAGGCGGACCGTAAATGCATTTCGGGTATTATGCTCCGGTGTAATAGGCGGCCGCAAATGCATTTCGGAAGATTACCGGAATCCAAACGCCGAGTCAGTGGGAATTGATTGTGACATGCCACCGTCACCGGCCACCCGGCAGGGCCTGCCACCTGTATTCTTGCCACAAGCATCGGGCAATTATCACTCGTTTTTAGTTAGATTTAAATAATATTAAATTAATGTATTTTTTTTATTAATTAAATAGTTATTAATAAATCTGGTTTTTTACGTCAATCCGGCTGTGGAAACCTTAAGTCATACATTTGCTAGGTTAACCAAACAAATCATAATTGAAGTGGTCTTATTGTATGTACTCAGTATGAGCAACTCTGGGTCCGGAAAAGCGAAAAGCGTTAAGCGTTAATAGCATGCGGATTTTTTTTTGCCACTGTTGATTCTGGACTGTTCTGATAGATAGTTTTAAGCATAATTTGCTAGAAAAAAAACCCTGTAAATATGTATACTTACTTGTTAAATCGTTTCGTAGCATTCTCTTATACAGCGATGTAGCAACAGATCAACATAAGTTTATGCTTATTAGTTTATCGTCCGGAAAATTACTATATTTGCAAGAAAATTTTAGTCTAGCTACACCAAGCTTTGGTTTATACAATACATGTAAATATTTAAACAAGGTCTTAATCACGGCTTTGCTTTTTTTATATTTTTTACTATATAAATAAAAATTAGCGTATATAATTTTCTGACTCATGTTATCTCTAATTGTAGCTCCGTTTATTGCTGCGAAAAACAAGAAAAGAAAAACAAATAAACGGCGTTTCAAATATAATATTAGGTAAGGATAGATATTTTTACATCGGATCACAAGAAAAACATACTTTGGTAACAGAAAGTCTACTAGCGACCTTTGTGTACCCCTCAGAATATCTATCCTCTACACCAACTAAAGCCATTCCCTTGACTCTGTGTTCTAACACATATGTTTGTTTGTCGTATGGTTAGTGGTAATGGGTCATCGACGTATTTACCATCGACGAAACGAGATCGTTTATCGTCAATGATAAACCATTTTATAAAATAGTCTAATGTTTCGACTAGTGTTTATACCGTTGATGAATAATTTTGAAGTCTACGTTGGACGCATGTTGGACAGAGTACACCAATAAACTAGCTAATCATTAGACTAGTTTGTCGGTGGTCTGTAAACTAGTTTATTCGTTGATGAAAAAAAACCGTCGCAAAAACTGTTTGTTCCTTCAACGCGCACCTTGGTTAGTGGACAACATGTTGTCAGAGATGTTCAAGCTGCCCATAGTTCTCTGACTTGGCTTAACGAGTACTAAAAACAACAACCGGGACTGACTTTTTAAGTGCCTTCTGAAGCAATGAGATACTTAGTTCAACGTCACTGAACGGTTATTCATCTATTGACTATAGAGCGTCCAACCGTTTATTTTCTTTTTGACAGCACCAATAGAACGTAACTGCGTCATGTTACGCAAAAGTTCACTTAAAGTGAACTTTTAAAAGTTCACTTTAAGTGAACTTTTGCGTAACATGACGCAGTTACGTTCTATTGGTGCTGTCAAAAAGAAAATAAACGGTTGGATCTATTATAACATTGCCTAACGTTGCAAACTCACTGATCGTCTAGCGAGCAATTAAATTACAACTGACTACAGTCGTCATGACAATACATGAAATATGTGTTTAAGATGCCCTTAATTGTATGAATACATATTTAAACACATACTTATTCAATGTGTTTAGGATTATTCCGCTGCTAAAACCGCTCCAGCTGTACATTAACACATTGAATGTGTACACTGTTACTCAAGGTCTCAATGCTGTCTTTTTAACGTAGTCAAAGGCTTTTGTTTGTTAGTTAAATGAGCCGTAAATAATGTGGTACATTTGCAGAGTAGTAAAATCTGCGTAAATAGGTTTAAATAAATTTGAAAACAAATAAGTATTCATTATAAAAGTCCGGCTTGTCATCATCATCATCATCAGCCGGAAGACGTCCACTGCTGAACATAGGCCTCCCCCTTAGAACGCCACAATGAACGACAATTGGCTATTTGCATCCACCGGTTACCTGCGACGCGCACAATGTCCGGCTTGTATTATATTGTTATTTTATAAAAAAAAATATACATTCCTACAGGGCTTTTTTGTGGGGGCACGTGAGGGTAGGTTTCCCAAGGGAAATGTCAAAAACTCGAAAAGTTGCCATTATAAACTGAATTAATAAAAAAATTTGGAATAAAAAATATTGACTTACAACTTTCAAGAATTAGCGTGTCCCAAAATAAGAAGTGACAAAAGTAGGCCTGCATTCATATATATTTCGACTTTTCTCGTTAATACCTTTAATTTGATACCCATGTTCATGTTTTTTAAAATAAAAAAAGCGTAAAAAATCTGTCCACCTATCTGTATAATATATATACATCGTTTAATTTTAGACGGATCTTAATTTTTTAACAATCTAGAAGCATAATTTACATATTACAAGTATGAAAAATTTACGCATTAGAAAAAAGTTAATCTGTATATATTTTTAAGCCTTTAAGCCTTCGTCCATGGGGAGTACGGGAATAGAACATACCCATCTATCACATTTTAAAAAATCCGAAGCCGTGGTAGGTCGCTAGTCCGAATTGACTTTAGAATTAATGACCGGTTCAGTTTAATGGTAACGTGCTTACAGTTTATATGCAGAGTCAGTGAGAAATCTGTTATAACACTCGATAACACTCGTTATTCAGTGAAATGGCGGGAACTTTCGCATCTCACGAGCTCAGCTCGCGTTACGCAACGGAGATGTCATCTAATTACTTCATAACCATCGGCTTTTGACAAGCTATGGTGAGTTTACGTTCGTACAGAATTCTACATATGAGCAGTTTGAAAGTTTGTTTTTATTTGCTCAATGTAAAGCGTCTGCTTATTACATAAGATGATACCATGACTACGCTATGAACGTATCAATAAAGAATTGACAGAGACTACAATGCATTCAAAACGTATGATGCCGTAAGAAACGCGTTTAGTCACCGTACCATACGGTCACTAAACGCGTTGGAAACGCGTTAGGTGCGCGGCACTCGGACTATCGACTGTACTATAGTATAAATAATAGACTACGAATAAACTAGCTCTAACCTATCTCATACATAGACATAATAATTGTTCTGGTGGTTGAACACCCTGGCAGATACCCAATAGGTGGTGGATTCGATTCCTACTCAGGAGAAAGATTAAGATTAGTGTGCATGAACAACAGTTTTAGTCATATTCTCTTGAGTACTCTTCATTCAAATATACTGACTAAAGCTACATTTTATAAAATTTAAGAGTTTCTTCGATTTCTCCAGAATACCATATTCATATCCTGACCTCTTGACCATAAGGAAAGTATATCCTTTCAAAAAAAAAAATAAGAATTTTCCAAATCAGTGTAAGCGTCTTTGAGTAATCGGGGAAGATCCATGAAAAAAATATTCCGACGTATTCAGACCCTCCTTTGTTTGAAGTCGATGATCAAAAAGTACTAAATACAAGTAAATGTTTTACAAGGTGATAGATTCCTTGTGCAAGGAACTGTCCAGGTAGGTACCACCACAATATCAGATATTCTGGCCGCCAAGCAGCAGTGTGTAAACATTGCTGTGTTCCGGTGTGAAGGGCACTGTATCTGGACACAAAAGACCTAATATCTAATGTCTTAAGGGTCAGCAACGCGCTGGAGTTACTTCTGGTGTTGCTAGGCTGCTGTGACTGCTTACCATCAAGCGGGCAGCATGTTTGCTTGCCACCTTGGTAGTATAAAAAAATAACTTAGAGCTACTTGTAATAAGCAATCTAATGTCTTAAGGGTCGGCAACGCGCTAGTGATTCTTCTGGTGTTGCTAGCGTCTATAGGCTACGGTGGCTGCTTACCATCAGGCGGGCCGTACGCTTGCTTGCCACCTTGGTAGTATAAAAAAAAAAAAAAAAAAAAGGAAAATTCAATGGGATCAAGTAGGTGCTCATAACTGCCATATCCCAAGATGAATAGTCTGGGTCATGGGGTCAGACAGTCTTGATGTTCCGTCATCGATCGAAATGTCAGATACAACAATAAAAACAATATATTTTGTTCGTGACACACTATGAGTAAGTTATCTTCTTCACAAACATAGTATAAAACAAACGCTTTCCGCCGTTATCTTTCTGTATATCCTCCTAAATAAGTTTTTATGTACCTATGTAAAAAAATACATATTTTGCAACGGGAGTTTTCTAAATTACATCCTTGTGTAACTGAGGTGGGTCGCCAGTGTGAAACAATCTTTGCGAGTTTTAGGGGCGTATTACAGAACTCGACTCAAGTAGCTCTTAAACTGCATTCAACTGATCACTGCTTGAGCGGAGAATCAATACTTGAGCACCCAACGTATTACAAAACAATCCTCAAACTCAAATCAACTGAGTCGAGTCTTGAGTAGAGATTTTGATGTCTGCTCACTTGAGTTTTGAATATATAATCCAACACTGCAATCAGTCTGTTCTCTATTACATATAATTTCTGTTAATATAGTTTTACGCAAAATACCTATTTGAACATTCACGTAAACAAACAATATTCATGTGTTTTGGCGCTTCTATAATTTAAGAATTTTAATAAAATTATTAAACCTTTTATAAATTGCTCTGTTTAAATCTATATCTGGAAGTAATCAATTTATTAGGAGTAAAATACAATACTGCTACATTTATACAAAATTCCTTGAACGGAACGGAAGCTTCATGGCATTCCAGCAGGATTACATACTCTTTGGTGCTGGACGCCAGGTGTGTGATGTAGTTTTTTAGACCGCTAGGGGCGCTGGTGTGAAATGTATGGAGAAAACTGACAGATATACTGGTAGATATGTATCAAAATATTAATATGTATATCTAAAATATATTTTTCTCTAATACCTAGGGTGTCCTGGACATTAAGTATTAAGCCAGTAATGGCACATAACGTTATGTAAGCCATCAATTTATGAAACAAAATCTAAAAATTAACAGTTTTTATACCAATTCATACATATGTAATTTACCTTTAGGTATGATATACATACTCGTAAGTAGCAGTGCCAGCATATTGGGCGAGCGCTTGCCTTGAAAACAAGACGCACAGGTTCGAACCCAGGCTTGTACCTCTGATTTCTTTAATCATGTGCGAATCGTCTTCGTGCGATTGTTACTAGCTTTCGGTAAAGGAAAACATCGTGCGGAAACCTGCATGTCTGAGAAAGCATAACTAGCTTTCGAATGACGTGTGAAGTCTGCCAACCCGCACTTAGCCAGCGTGGTGGACTATGGCCTAAGCCCCTTCCTCTTGAAGGGAGGCCTGTGCGCAGTGGGATAAAAACAAGGGCTGTTAAAAAAGCGAAACGAATGAAAAACTAATAAATGAATAGAGAACTATAAAACGACACAAAACCAATTAACCATTTGAACTTAATCATACTGGAAGGAAAACCAAACATTAAAAACTGTAATCAACAGAAAAACTACAATAAAATATTAAACGTTGATATTCTACCGATGCGATCATCTAATAGTATTTAGTTCTCCTATTTAGTCTCTTATTTTTATCTTTGTTAATGCGTCCCTCCTTATCCCGTTCATTAGTTTCACCCTGTCTTCTTCTTCTTCTTCAGTCTGTAGGTATCGGTCGTTCATTTCCCTCCAGTTCCGGCGATCTTGTGCCCTTCTGATCCAGTCTGGGCCTGCGTGTCCTCTGATGTCGTCCACCCAACGCTTAGGTGGCCGGCCCCGCAATCTCTTGTTCGCACGGGGCCTCCACTCCATGAAACGCCTTGTCCACCTATTGGGCTACATACGAGCTATATATCCTACCCATCTCCATTTCCTCCATGTCCCGTTCGTTAGTTTCACCCTGTATATTGCTAAAATTATAACCCCAACTTTTGGCTTGGCCGTATTTGAGTAATTACCCGGATCTAAAATCACCAGCTTGATTGGGAGTCACGATGTCAAAGAAAAAAACACCAGACATTGGTGGCAACTGATAATACCACATCCTTTTTTGTATAAACTGCTAAAATTAACATTCAGATATTCTGGACGCGTGATTTTAACATTATTTGTTTATATCTCATTATGTTGAAGCTGACTAATAGCTGTTGCGTGCCAGTATTTACCCATACTATTTTAATGAAGTAGGTATGTTCCGTACGTCTAGAAATATGTAAATAATAGGTAGGTAATCTATGTAGGTCCCAGGGAAACTCCCTTGCTGTATCGCACACAACACTTTCTAGCAAGGATATTAGACTCTGAGATGAAAATGAATTAATGTTTTTTATTCGCGTAACTGATACGCTATAGATAGCTGAACAGCACTGACGCTCGTATTAGGTCTCGTGATCTCGTTAATTTTACTAGTTACAGTGTCATTCAAGCTGGAACAAATACACTGCTGCAGGCGGCAGAATATCTGACAGTACGATAGTACATAATATCTAGACGGTCCCTTACAAAAATAACTTACAACCTTATTTTTGATATCGGGGGGAAAAAAACATTTCAAACGTACCCGGGTTTGTCAATCCAGTTTTTCTTTCTTTGTGTAGGCCTTCTTTAGTCCTGCCCATTTCAGTCTGTCTTGGGGAGTGAGTGACCATTTGCTGTCCGCCACTTTGTCCTATTTGTGACCAACCCCTTAGTCTTTTCTGGCCCATGGTCTCCAGTCAACGACTCTTTTGCGCCATGGTATTATATTGTTCAGCCATAATTGTCCAGCACACATTGTGTTTATTAGGAGCACGAAAATTACAACTTCTATAAAATAATGCGAATGCGATAGATACTCAATATTTTTTTATGTAGAATTTTAAATTTAAATAGGTCTATGTTGAGAAATTAAAAAATAATTCCCACATGAAAACGAACTTGTTTTAAAGTTAAACACATTTTTACACACAAGAGATAGATTACTATGTGAGGTAACAACAACTTAAGCCGGCTGGTCTAGCGGTTAGAAATCCTGGCCGCTTCCCGATAGGTCGTGGCTTTGATTCCTACCAAGTGTCTGGGTATTATTTATCCAGCTGACACCGACTTCAATTTTTTTTTTTGTAATGCTGCTCCCTTGTGAGGTTGCACCATATAAATTACAATCTAGCC
This sequence comes from Furcula furcula, assembly GCA_911728495.1. Taxonomy (NCBI): domain Eukaryota; kingdom Metazoa; phylum Arthropoda; class Insecta; order Lepidoptera; family Notodontidae; genus Furcula; species Furcula furcula. The sequence goes on along the minus strand of OU452244.1, from coordinate 7,925,444 downwards.
AGGCTAGGCTAATCAGTAATATTAGTTATACCTAAACGAATAAATTAAATTAAATTAAGAATGTGTCCAATGGCACTTTTCTTATTGTCTCTATTAAGGCGAAGACACTTTGTTGTTGTGTTCTACACTGCGTTACACTGCACTTATTTTATCACTTAAACTACCTCAAACGGTTTTGTCCTTTTCAGTCTTCTCACTATGTCCGTGTCGTCGAGGAGCTGGATAGCCTCGACATTCACATGGTGATGAAGCCGACATTCATGAGCTTCGGCGTATTTCTTAATAACTGTAGCGACAAGGTCCACTTTAAGGTCCCTGTGGAGGTCATTTATTCTTATATACCAGGGTGCATTTACAATACCTCTGAGTACTTTGTTCTGGAAACGTTGTATTATCTGTATGTTACTATGTTTGGTACAGCCCCACAACTGTATTCCATAAGTCCATACTGGCATCAGGACTTGTTTGTATATCAGTATTTTGTTTTGCACGGACAACACGGAATGTTTTCCAAGCAGCCAATGCAGTTTCTTGTATCGAAGACCTAACTCTTCGCGTTTCTTTTTGACATGCGCTTTCCAGCGAAGTTTTGCGTCAAGAGTCATACCAAGGTACTTGGCGGTATTCTCATAAGGTATAGCTTGATTGTTTAAGTATACCGGATGATAATTAGTCCTTTTGTTGGTGAAGTCTATATGAACCGACTTTGATTCATTTAGTTTTATTCGCCACTTTTTTGTCCAATCAAAGATGGTGTTAATGGCAATTTGTACATTCTCCACAGCTTCCGCATGAGTGACCCCTGTAGCCATAATAGCCGTGTCATCAGCAAAGGTTGCAATGGTATTGTTTTTTAATTCTGGAATATCGCAGGTGTCAAATAAGTACAGGACCGGGCCTAAAACACTTCCTTGTGGTACTCCAGAATTGATTTGCTTAAGATCAGAATATGCATCTTCCTGCCTTACTCTGAACATTCTATCTGTTAGGTAAGACTCCAAAATGTCTGAGAATTGCTTTGGCAACATTTTTCGTAGTTTATATATGAGTCCCTGATGCCATACCCTATCGAATGCTTGAGCTACGTCCAGAAGAACTGTAGTGCAAACTTTCTTCTCTTCTAATGCTTTTTCAATTATATTGGTAATTCTATGAACTTGATCTATTGTAGAATGTTTTTCTCTAAAGCCAAACTGGTAGTCAGGAATAAGATTTCTATTGTCGATAATAGGTTTCAACCGTCTCAATAGGATCTTTTCGAATAATTTTGACACTATTGGCAATAGCGAGATCGGTCTGTATGAAGTTACTTCATGAGGTGTTTTACCAGGTTTTGGTATCATTATAACTTCTGCAACTTTCCACATGTCTGGTACGAATTTTAATCTGAATTAAGCATTTATTAGTGTGGTAAGTTTCACTACTGCTTTATGTGGTAGGTTACTAAGGACTTCCCCAGTAATGAGATCGTAGCCAGGTGATTTTTTCTTGTTTAAACGTAGTATCTCTGCGTGAACCTCTTTTGGTGTAGCAAGTTTTATGTTAATTTCATTTTGAGTTATTACATCAAAAATGAACTCCTCAGTGTCAAATTTATTAGGTTGAAATATTTGTTCCAAATGACTTGCAAATCTAATGGCCTTTTGTTCATTATTTACAGCCCACTTTCCGTTTTCTTCTTTAATCGGAGGAATTTGCGTAATGGGTTTTTTCAAGCTTTTTGTGGCTTTCCATAATGAGTAATCTGATGCACGGTCACTCGTTAATTGTGTGAGATAAGTGTGCATCGATTCATCACAGAATTTTTTAATTTCCCTTCTTAACTGCTTTGTGAGATTATTCAGCAGTGTTTTGTCGGATGGATATCTTGTTCGTTGCCATCTTTGTCTCTGTCTTCTTTTTTCAGCTATCATATTTCGTATTTCTATTGGGTAATTTCTAGAACTAGGCTTAATTTTAAAATCAGGCGTATTTTTCCAAGCACATTGTTGGATATCTGTTATAAATTTTCTTAATTCTAATTCTACTTCTTGCGGATTTTATAAGGGCACATTCAGGATTACTACCGAGTCCAAGTCATGCTTAAAGCTTTGCCAATCAGTATTTTTACTAACTAGAGTTGGGTGGTTTTCTCTGTATATTATGCCTTCATTAATAGTAAGCATAATTGGTGAATGGTCAGAATTCATATCGTAACCCTCTTTAATAGAAAGAATGTTCGACGAGATGTTTTTGTATATGAAAAAATCGATTAAATCAGGATTTTTTTGTGTCAGTGGGCCAATAGCTTACCTGTTGATATAACTTCACATTTTATTTTTCTAATTGCGCTTAAGAGTTCTTTTCCTTTAGGTGTAGTAAGTCTTGATCCCCAGTGGATATTTTTTGCATTAAAGTCGAGGTGACAAGGATGAATCTATTACCAAGTTGTTTCAAGAGGCTTTCATACTGCGAAGCTTTTATCGAGTACCTTGGTGGACAGTATATAGCTGATATAGTAACCGGGTAGTATTTTGTTTTGACACTAACAGCCACACATTGAATTTCACGGTATTCTTGCTTAAATATCTCATAATTCAATATATTTTCGTTATTGTATGCTTTTTAGATAATTTACTTTAAAGTCGGATCTATTTTTTTAAAAATAGTTTATTTAACACTTTTTAGTGACTTATTTTACCAAGATAGGTATCAGCACTATCACGCAACTCGAACGTCTACGTTACAGTAACTTACTGAAAACATAAAACGTTTATATCTCTTAAACTACTGGACCGATTTTGATGAAACTTGTACTTTACCCTAAGTTGAAAAATATTCTAACTATTGCAAAAAGAATTTTTGAAATCGTACTTGTAGTTTCTGAGAAATCCGCGGACAAACCTACATACATACAATCATAAAATTTGGTAAACTTGTTTAGAAGCCCACATAGACTAACATATATAAATATTACGCATTTTTATCAATATTACATACATACGCGTCGAATAGAGAACCTTATTTTTGAAGCCGGTTAAAAAAGTACATGTATTTGCATCAGTAGTCTGGTTACCACCATAGTACAGGCTCTGCCTAGTTTGGGATCAGATGATCGTGTGTGGATTGTCCCAAGATCTTATTTTTATAAGAAATTATTCTTTCCTTGATTATTTATAATTTATAAATATTTTATTTAAATAAATAGATTATTTATAAATAGATTATTTATAAATACATTTGAGATGACGTTCTGATAACATTTTGATAAACATGATTTCTTATAGAAATTATTAGAAACTGAAATCATTACTTCCGTACATTATAAATTTCCGTTATTTAATGAATCAGTAATAAAAATATCCAGTTTTTCTATATTAAATATACATACAAGTTATAAATAATTCACTGCACGTTTTATGCATGTATCGTAAAACAATAGAATCTTGCTTTATTAGATGTTGCACTAATAATGGCGAGGTCTGTAGAAAGAGTTCACACACGTTTACACGCAACAGCGGCATATAATATATATATATATACTTATGTGTGTAGAGTTGTGCTTGTATAGTACACACATAAATGTTACTATGTAGAAAGCTATATCAGTGTTAGCGATGTCATACTACACTGATCTATTAACGCCCGCTATGGTAAGCGTGCAAGAGCATCACCTACATGTTGTCAATGTTTTTTTAGTTAACATAATTAAAATCATCACAATGTGTGTGTTGCAAAATATCAAAGTGACAGATTTCTCCCGTTTACATATTACTAGTTTTTGAAGTTACCGGCAACGGCGCTGCTTGTTGTAACCTGACTAACTAACTAATTAACTGAACCTAAAAATTGTTGAATCCATTTAGTTTACTATCAAAATATTGACTAGACTCCATGGGCGGTGGTCCTTTAACCTTATAAGATGTAGTGATTCTATAAAATATTATAAATTAATTACATACATACTCACAGCAGTGGCTTAGCTTGCCTTAGATATGCCCTCAATGCCCTGTATCAAAATTTTTTGGGGGCCCAAATGAAGATACGGTATAAGAGTTTAAGTGAGATAGTGGATTCTACGAATTTTTACTTACACACGTTCGGGGGCCCTGTAGCCGGGGGTCCCGTATCATTGATACGGCTGATACGGCAGTAGGTACGCTCTAGGTTTACGGACGCCCCTGACTCGTATATAGATTTAAAAATGATTTCTGATATTTATTACTATATAAGAATATTACACATTGAACTGAAACTAATTTTACGGATTATATCGCGGTTTATTTTTGATTTTTATTACCCGACGTTTCGAATACTTTACAGCATTCATGGTCACGGGCGGACTTCGGTGGTAGCTGTCCATATGTTATAGTTGTCTTAGGGTACCCTCAGGTCTTCTAATTATTATTGTTAGTCCGATCTACGCAGAAAGAGCTTACAGTATCTTGAGGCCTTGCAGTGGAATGCTTGTCTTTGGATTTGACAATATCTATCACGGGATCCCAAACTGAAAAAAAAATCAAAAATAAACCGCGATATAATCCGTAAAATTAGTTTCATTTCAATAGATTTAATAGATTTAAAATAGAGGTAGATCAATGTGTATAATAAAATGATATTTTCCTCACCTCTATGCTGTCTACTATATTATCAAAATGTTAAATGACTCAATACAGACTAGAGTTATAATTGCAAATTTATGTTTGATAGATTCCCAAGGACGACACCTCTGTGTATTTGGCTAAAGATTGTTGAGGTGTGTAATCGGTTGATTTATATTATGGTGTTACAACAATGTTTCTTCATTTGGTTGCGACACGTAGATGTGTAGATATGGCGCTTATCCTGTATGATCTTCCAGCTATACACACTTAAACGTAATAGCGTGATGGCTTTCTGGAACGCAGGGAAAAAACAATGAAAGATATAGTCGATGTTCAACTACTCAGTTGTGCCTAGATAAACAGAATTAACTACAAACTACTACCTTGGATAATACACACGATGAGCTCTCACATCAATTGTCCAAGGGCCGGCTCTAATGATAAAGAAAAGAAGAAAAGAAAACTACATTTCTTTGACGAACAGAATTTAAGTAAAAATAAAATTATGAGAGAGAATAATAATTTACTACTGATAATGATAATGGAATTTGTTCTTGTGACACAAATTAATCATTCACGTAACGATTAGATTCTTTTAGAATATTAATATATGTTAGTCTATGTGGGCTTCTAAACAAATTTACCAAATTTTACGATTTTGTATGTATGTATATATGTATGTAGGTTTGTCCGCGGATTTCAAAAAATATTTTTGCTAGAGTTAGAGTATTTTTCCACTTAGGGATAAGTACAAGTTTCATCAAAATCGGTCTAATAGTTTACGAGATATGAACTTTTTATATTTTCAGTAAGTTACTGTAACAACTGTACGGTTTTTTTTTTAAACAGTTTCTTTAGAAGTAAGAGACCGATGAGGTACTCCCAGTTCTCACATCTCTAAGTTTATTCACACTTATAAATATATAAAATCAAAAGTAACTCCTTCTGTTCGCTTCCTTTTTACTACTTAACCGCTGAGTCAACTTGATGAAATTTAATAAGGAAATATGAGGACGGACGAATGACGAAATGAAGAGTTAACATACTCTTAGTTAAGTAGAATAGTTGAGATTAGTCTCAGTTAAGTAGTTAAGTAGAAGAGGAATAGTTAAGTATAAAATACTAAAGTCGTGTTCTTATAGTAAGCTGCCACTGTTCTGACAGCCAATTACGTATGTACCTGAGTGTTAAAATCACACCAAAAGAAGTGTCGAATTTGATTGATTCTACCATTACCAAACACGTAATAACAACACTTTTTATCGAGGAACTCTATAGCACATACTTATAAGTACTATCCTACTACGTATAAATTATGAAACGTTAGCTCATAATGTGCAATTACGTCAAGCAAAACCAATGGAACATTCTATAGAAGACTTTAACGCATAAGGAATAAAATAAAATTTGTAATAAAGTATATTTTGAAGTTAATAGATTATTGTAGATTGAAGATATGGCGATGTCACTTGTCACTGCTGTCTCCGGGTGCTAGATCTCTACTGTCACATCAGAAACGTGAAGAACTACTTTCGTTGTTTTAATATGTGTAAAGGTGCGGCTTAGATCTAGTTCTAACTCTTCCTGCAAGCTGTCACGATGTGTTGCTTTTTATTGTATTAATATAATGATAATCCAGAGTTCATGTTTAGTAATATGATGTATAATAAATAATATAGCTAGCAATCATGGTGCAGCGGGAAGCCGCTTTTGCTACCTAGAGGTTGCGGTTGAAATCCTGAGTTGACACCCCACACGGGACCCCGGGACCTTTGGAAGGGTTCTCCCGCAAGAACAAAAATTAGATAAGCGGATTAATTTGCTATAACCATAATCTATCCACCAATTTGTAAATGGATTAGATTATAAAAAAATATACTTTGCTGTGTCAGAGGTATCGCTAGCAAAAGCAGCTATCCTTTTTTACTTGCAAATTCTCTACTCAAGCGTGGTCTAGACCACACTTACGAAAACAATGATCAAATCTCGACTCAAGCAGAGATTTTGAGTTGATTACGATTCAATAATAAAGGAATCGGTAGTCGATGCTCAAGTAATGTTCTAAAATAAATCATAAACGTCATCACGCACTGACAATGCTCAAGTGATTCTTGTTTGACTTGACAGTGCTCAAGTAAGGTTCTAAAATTAAAACTTCAACTCAAACTAGATTTAAGTAGTACCTACTTGAGTCTTGAGTATGGTTCTGTAATACGACCCTTAGTAATAATGCAAGGAAAACAAGCCGTGCAGCGACTCGTTTTCCTTGCATTATTGAATGCACCATTCAAGATCTGGCGTGCAGGACGTCTTTTACTAAATTGGTGGCCGCCACGCTGGTAATAAAGCCATACAAAGTCCTGCAATGACGTCGCATCCTGCGTGGCGTGTGGCTGCAACCTGCAGCATGCAATCTTCTAAAAGTCTGCTGTCCAATTACTTATGCGCCAAAAGTATAAATATAAGCTGTCCCAAAGCTGTTCACTGGCGAACAAAAGCCTCCCCCTTAGAAGGGAGGGGTTGTCATAATCCCCACGCTTGGCGCGCGGCTTGGGGATTAATATATCTAATTCTAATAAATCTTAATTATATATTGAAATAAAACTACTTTTACGGATCTTAATTAATTTTTAATCTTAATTATATTTGAGTACTAGCTGACCCACGCAGCTCCGCATGCGCTATTTTTACGTTAACTAAACTTAATAACAGACATTCACATCGAATACATAACCTCCTTTTTTATAGTCGGTTAAAAACTGGGACCCACTTTTTACTTGCTCTCCGAAGCACGGACCCGTTTAGTTCAAATCGCGTTAAACGGTCACCCATCTAATTTTATTAATGACCTTTTTTTTTTTTTTTTTTTTTTTTTTGACGCGGGGGAAATCTTCGAAAGATCCCCGGGAGCTGTGGGGCTCGACCGGGGTATGTGGGATTCTTACCCACTAAAACCCCCGCGGCTGTCGCATCGGCACATGAGAGGGGAGACCCCAGGGCTCTCCGGTGGGATCTGCACCAGGGGCCCCTCAGTGCCTTGCCTTTGAGCCCGCCGCCGGGGGGCGCGTTGTAGCCCCCCGGGAACCAGTCACGGTACTCACGGGGACGGGGGTCGCAACCCCGCCGCCGTCCTCCTCGGAGTCGCCGCCGTACTCAATGGACGCTCAAGGGGCCCACACCCCGAGCGTCCAGCGACTCCGAAGGATTAATTAATGACCTTACCTAACGTTGCTTAACCCGATCGATTACAAAACCTTGATAACAACTCTCTATGAGAGTTCCCTTATTAATATTTATTATAATTATGAAAAAAATTGATAAAATCGGACCAAGTACCCATTTTGACTTTAATCCCCTCTCCCAAAAGAACCGTGCTAGATTACGGGATAAAAAATATCCTATGTCCTACCTCGTAGTAAGATCTCAAATCGTGCCCAGTTTCATTTGAATCCATTCAGTAGTTTTGGCGTGATGCGCAGCCGTGATACAGACAGACAGACAGACAAAAAATTAAAAAAAATACATTTTCGGCCTCAATATCGGTTATAGAAGGTCCTGAAAATATAATTTTCAAAATATCTTCAATGTACAGAATTGGACCTGTTACAGTTTTATTATAAGTATAGATATGAAGGGGAATCGGTTGTCTGTTTACCACGATACATACCTTGTTTGGATGAGAAAGCCGTTTGTCCTAGGATATTAGTATTCAATATGTTAGTAATTATAGTAGCAGTACGTAAAGTCATTACTATTAATAATGACAAGGTTGGTCCCTTTTAAAAGATACTGTACAGGTTGGCACTATTAAAAGATACTTTCTAGCTAGACACCGCGTTGTCAGCAATTCTACCGCCAAGCAGCAGTGTGTAAACATTGCTGTGTCCCGGTGTAAAGGGCTCTGTAGCTAGGCAGTGCAGTGTAACTGACAGTGACTCGGAAAATTAACAACAAATACATTATTAAGCTTAAAATCAAATCTCTTTTTAAACACGTGGGCTTGAAACGCGTATCGGATCTGTGTTAGTAGAAGCTCACCTCGGAACACTGTCGAAGGCTTTCAACAATGATAAATAAATAAAAACTTGTTTCTTAGACTACGCCACATTTAAATAAAATTGGAAATTATACAATTTTACTGTTATTAGAAATCCGGTTTGGTGATCGAGCGCCGTGCGTTTAGTCAATGGTTTGCAGATGTAATAAAATGCTTTCTTTTCATTAAGTGATGATCCCTCTTATAATATAACACTTAAGAACGATAATCCAATGAGACGCTCCAAGAAATCTTCTGATTTAAATATGACGTCACAGATATTTACACAATTTATTGTTTTGTGAGGATTTTATTGTTATACGTACTAGTGGATTTTTAAACGTAAGTGCTGCAACATGTATTACTGTATAGAGGGCTACACATATTTTTTTTATAAACTTCGTTGTAAGGTAAGCAATCATGGTAATGACTACTCATTACAATGATTGCTACCTACCTACGTATAATTAATTTAAACTAAATGACAATGCTTACCGCTCAACGACGGATGATTCCGATTTAAACCATGTTAACACGCCAAGCGCGCACGCGATCGCGCTACGACCACCGGCAGCTTAAATAGAATTTGATATTTTTGTGACAAACACTTCAGTAATCTCATCTTATATTAATCAATAATATGCTAGAATGACAAACCAAATAAAGACAGAAATGACTGCACCCAAATGTTTGTCTCATTTAAAACTAAAAACATTATAATGTTATCTAAATTGTTAACATATTTTACATCTGTACGTATACTTAAATTAAATGTAGTAAGAACCTCAGACTCTTGTTACACATAGTTCGTGAGATCATCAATTAGCCGCCAGACAGTGTTAACAGTCTTTTGTTCCAAAGGTTGCGAATCCGTGCAATTAGTTTTCTTCCCAAGAAATGTTTGCAACCTCTACCACAACTTGGCTTTGACGTTAAATACAGGGGTGGATTCAAAACTTTGATAGGTACCTTTTACTTGTATGTATGTACTAGCTGTCCCACGCAGCTCCACCCGCGTAAGTTTCTAATTTTCTGCACATCTTTTTTAATGTTTTTTTCGTAAGAATCTTCTACAAACTAAGCATTAGAACTCTTTAAATAAAGATGGATGTAATCGGTACAGTCTGTACTCAAGTTATGGCGACCAAGGGAAAGAGGGATTCATTTTATATATACCTAAATAGTTTTACTCATTTCATTATTACAAAGTATATATCGTAGTATATGTTTGTTTGAACATTCACGGTACAATTACATATAATTTGTCCGGTAAATGTTATGCTAAACTATTGAGTTTAGCCCCTTCTATTGAATAGGAACCAACGTAGGGACGTAGGCATGATAATATTGTGTATTTAGAACTTCGAAAATCATCTTAAGTACTAATTGTTTTGAGAGTTATATTGGACATAATTTAATAATAATAATATTTTTTGTTCTCCGTATAACAAATATAAACATATCTATACTTATAATAAAACTGTAACAAGTCCAATTCTGTACATTGAAGATATTTTGAAAATTATATTTGGAGGGCATTCTATAACCGATACTGAGGCCGAAAATGTAATTATTTTATTTTTTGTCTGTCTGTCTATCTGTCTGTCCGTCTGTCTGTCTGTCTGTCTGTGTCACGGCTGAGCATCACGCCGAAACTACTGAATGGATTCAAATGAAACTTGGCATGATTTGAGATCTTACTACGAGGTAGGACATAGGATACTTTTTATCCCGTAATCTAGCACGGTTCTTTTGGGAGAGGGGATTAAAGTCAAAATGTGTACTTGGTTATACGCTTGGTCGGACCAAGCGTATAACCAAGTACACATTTTGACTTTTATCATTTTTTCTTCATAATATAATAAATATTAGTACACTCGTAGAGAGTTGTTATCAAGGTTTTGTAATCGATCGGGTTAAGCAACGTTAGGTGAGGTCATTAAATAGATGGGTGACCGTTTAACGCCATTTGAACTAAACAGGTCCGTGATTTGGAGAGCAAGTAAAAAGTGGGTCCCAGTTTTTAACCGACTATAAAAAAGGAGGTTATGTATTCGATGCGAATTTCTGTTATTAAAAGTTTAGTTAACGTATAAATAGCGCAGGCGGAGCTGCGTGGGTCAGCTAGTCATTTATAAAATACATACGTAGCGTAGGTATTTGAGCGTAACGAAAAAATACTTATCTAATTGCTTACGTCTAATTCGTCTCTGTGTTAGACAGGTGTGCCCAACATTTTCCCATAAGAAACGCGGTTGCGGTTCGCAAATTGCACGTCATTTGTGTATGGATCACTCAGTAATAATGTTAGCCAATCTCGCAATTGTTGTTCTAGAAACAGTTTTTTGTTTGTATATACAGCGTTACTCCTTGAGAAATACTCAGGAATTTTAGAAACCTATCAAGGTTTAGAAATAAAAAAAATTGTTTTATTATTTAAACCAAAAAATATATAATTTTATTTAGAGTACTCGGATGATAAACATCTATAAAGCCTATGCTCTGTTTCAAGCTAGTAGTAGTTTTTGTTTCCGAAAGAATGATTCTTTCGGAAACAAAAACGAAAATATTGTATAATAAATATAATCTTTGTACTTAGTATTACAATTTATATTAATTCATTCGTGTATTCTCCTGGCTTTCTTGTTTGAGACAATAGGAAAACTTTTGTTTACATAACAGTGTGTGCGAGTTATAGTGCTTTCTAATAACGGCCTTTTGTTTTTGTTGCAGGTAAATATTTTGTGCGTTCGTGGGAGTTCACTGAGCATGCGCCGAGTGACGTATGCAAAATGAAAATTGGTAGTTTTGCAGTCAACATGCAAAGTCTTGAAATTCATGTAGGAGGTAGTAGTTGAATTTGACTGAATACTAGCTATGCCCTGCGGCTACGCCCGCAATTTTCCTTTCCACCCCATTTAACCCCTTTAGGAGTGGAATTTTCAAAAACCCTTTCTTAGAGGATGCTTACGACATAAGAAGAACCTACTGTCCAAATTTCAGCTCTCTATGTCCAACGGTTTGGCCTGTGCGTTGATAAATCAGTCAGTCAGTCAGGACAAGTAATTTTATATGTATAGATAGATAGATCACTAGAAAATAAATAAAGTTGTCTTCAAAAAACGTTAAGCGTTGAAAGTAATATTGTCGGTGCTCTAAAGAAATCGCATCGTAGACTGAGAAACCATCGTTGTAAGGCTTTAATATAACAAAGAATATCCTTTCAAGAAAAATATACCCTGTTACAAGATCAAAATTGTAGCAATAAATGTATGAACACAGAAATGATGACTGACTAGTGGCCAGCCAAAGAAAATTGGTAGGGCGTTCATATTTAACCCTACGATTTTGATCTTGCACACAAAAACAAGTTATACGTAACACGTAATATATTTACGTAATAATAATAAAAAAACAAATAAAGTTTGTCTAACAATAAATAACAAATGGTTGATATCACCACAATAACCGAGTAATTCTCACGAATCTAATCTGAATACTATAAAATGCACCAATGTGTTTTGAAACCCTGCCCTAGCGAGATTCCCATGTCAAAAGGTTAATAGTTCTTTTAGATTATCTTATAGTAACATGTAATCAAGCGTTGTAATTAGGAAGCTATTGCAAGTGGATTAAATAAATTTTACGAGTAAAGCAGTGCAAGAGCCCGTGGAATTTGTATAGGTGTGGAAAATCTGTGTTTAAAGGGGTCTAGACCGGCCTTAATGAGCTAAAACTTCATCAAAAACTTACACTTGTGTGTGTGATGAGTCAGTAGAAACGTGCATATTATTATTATGACAAATAATATTTTTGAATAACATACGCCTATTTATGAAAAAATGACTGAATAAGACTACAGTTTATTTTAATTAACATACTTATATAAATTATTTTCAATAATCATGTCATGTATAAATTTGAAAGTACTTTTTTTGTAAATTTTATTGTTTGTTCTAGACACACTAATAGAGCTATATTTAGACAGAAACCCTCTTTAGAAATCTCTCGATAAATTATATACTAAATGGATATAATTTATCACGAAAGTTTTTTTTTTGTAATGAATTATAATCATTATTTACGATCTATATAAATGATTACTTACAAGTAACGTAACCATTTACTTAGACTTCAAAGAATACAACGATACAGTAAATCTTGAATACCGTTAAAATGATAAAAACCGTTCCGTTAACAAAATACCGTAGATATACACAATATGTGTAGGTATACATACGTACTCGCTAAAACTTTAAACAAACGTAACCACGATTCCTCTCACGATACATAATTATTCAACTTTCGATCTCACTTCATCCGCATGTTAATGAGAAGGTCAATGTTACCAAACCAGCTGTTTGCATTATATTATATCTAAGAATTGCAATTATTTGCAATATATACACAACCCCTGATTTTACGAGAGTTATCATAATTATTAGAGCTTTTTAACTAATAATATCCTGGGGTAATTCGCCCACTGTCATCTGATCCCAAATTAAAACTAGGCAGAGCCTGTATTATGGTAACCAGACAACTGTTACAAATACTGATTTTTTTTTTGGAAATACACACGTACTGCCCCAGTCATGCTACTTAAAATTTTCTCTCCGGTCCAAAAGGATGGTCTATCAAATTAAGGGACATGACTAGCATTGCGAGATATTAGAAGCATTAATAAACTGTATTATCAAAATATTGATAATTGATTACCTATCACGAATCACACATTGATTCGTGACAGGTTAAAAAAGGAGGAAAAAAGGTATGCACCTTTTTTCGGCAACCTTTAGCAGGAGACGGCATGACAAAAAGAAGAATCCTTCTTTAGGTAAATAAATATCATGAGGCACGAAGACGTGTGCCTAATTGTATAAATATTTGCACTGCGGTGCCGCTTGTCAATTTAAACATGTAATCCCTTGAGCCTGGCCATTTTTCCGGCTATAGTGCTCTAAGACTATATAATCACTAATAGAATACCTATAAGAGTATTTCTTGTCGAAATTGTATTGATTTACGTAAGTTATTGCTTATTTCTCCCGTTGCAAAGTTTTTCCAACATCTACGTCTATCTACCGTTCTTAATTAATTAATTGGTTGCTGTTTCCAAGACAGCTTAGCGTTTCCCGGGGACTCGCCGAGGGTCACACTTTAGTGTATTTCTTCACTGGTGACAACAATAGATCCAGGATTACAGGAGTCACAGGGAATGATTGGCGGGATTATTCTCAATGTCCATTACTTTAGAAAAGGAATGTTTAAATCAATCAGTTTCATTGTTTAAACTGTGCTGCTACGTGATAGAATATCTGACATTTTAGTACCCAAATATTTGGATTTTTTTACACTACGATCAACTCAAGCTCATAGACCGGATGAGGAATACAGTATTGTGAGTATAACTGATGTTATATATACCACAGCAGCGGCCTAACTGAAATGGAACTGGGCTGGTCGTGTTTGCCGTATGATAGAATACTACTGGGCCAAAGTTATTACAGAGTGGACTACTGAGGGATTTCGACGTTGCAGTAGACCGAAAATACGATGGTGCAGTGAGCTGCGAGCGTATTAAACAACTAAACCCTTAAATAGGGAGAATAGGAATACGGACGGGAGCCCTTTGCCCAGCATTAGGACAGTATAGGCGGATAAGATAAGATGTTCCTACCTGGATAGCGTTATGTACAAAGGGCCTATGCCTTGTACCCTACAAAATGTAAGGGTATTTCCGTCAATGGAGACGTCGAGGATCATCAAAACCCCAAAAATTCTATAGCAAATTAGAAGTAAGTGACCGAAGATCATAAGCTATTAGAGTCAAACTAATCGTTAAGTGTATATTAAGATTTTGTAATTCTTTCTCAAAGGTCGTGCATTAGCATATCTCGAGTTCAAATGTAGATGACGTCATGCGAATACAATCCGGTTACATCCAATATCCGTTTATTGGAATTGTGTGTTTATATTCTTATAATTGACTGAGAGAGTTAATTACGGGTCTCTTTTTTATTTTTCTTGTCTTCGAGGTTAGTACCTCCTCTATTATTTTGTTTTATAAAGTTTAAGAAAATTTCATAGAGAGAGTACACACATTAATGTCATGTTATTGTATGAAAATTTTATTGGCCTTGGTAAAAATACTACTTATTGCTTCTCTTCAAAGAGAAATCGACCCTCCTAATCTCCTGCAGTTGGGTGTCCGTAAGATGTAACTAAGGGAAAACAAGATGACGGGTAGCAGCGTATTATTGTATATAATAATTTATTGATAATAATACCAGCCCTTGTTTATGTCCCACTGTTGGGCATGGGCCTCCCCTCAAGATGAGGGGGCTTAGGCCATAGTCCACCACGCTGGCCAACTAACTTCACACATCATTCGAAAGCTAGTTAGGCTTTCTCAGACATGCAGGTTTCCTCACGATGTTTTCCTTCACCGAAAGCTAGTAACAATCGCACAAAGACGATTCGCACATGATTCATTTAACAAATCAGAGGTGCGAGCCGGGGTTCGAACCTTGTTTCCAAGGCAAGCGCTCGCCCACTCAGCTGTTACCGCTATATTTCATATAAATATAATTATATACATATAAGAAATTAACATGAACAGCACTTAATAATACTAGTTAACTCTAAATTTATTACTCGTTAATTCTGAATACTATCAGAGTTAAGCATTGCACCAGAATGCAATTATTTTCATTGATCGTGGGAGCTTGGTACACATTTCTTCAAAGTGCCAATCTATCCAAGGGTACACCGGCAGCATTGAACTACTCTCTCGTTGCAACACCATATATAAAGTGCAAATTGGTGCTCAATGGTGCATCATCGATGTTAATACTTACGCGGTTACTTGGTATAATTTTCAACTAGATGCTAAATGTTTAGACAAACGGGTTGGGCGTATTATGTGATGACATTTTGTGTAGTGAAATTTGGTAATGATAAGAGTAATGTAGGTGTAGGTTATGTTTATATTATTGTTGGTCATAAGCTCAGGATAGTCAATAACTTTTTAATGGACTGTGGTATTAGATGCATCAAAAGGCCGCGTAAAAATAGCTTGAGGTTGAGATGTAAGTATTCATATAGGTACTACTTATTTACAAAAACCATTCCAAATAAGTAAGTAATTATAATTTTATTTTGCAATCGAATATGGTCCAAACCATCGATACATGGAGAATATAACCGCGACAGCAAAATCGGCTTGGTCATACAAAGTTGTTTTTTCTTGCTACGCCAAGTTAGCAATTAATGTAAGATGGAGCAATCTTGTTAGTACTAATTAAATTTTAAAAATTACAAATTTTTAATTTTGCCGTTAGGCAATTGAGTTTACGATCTAGAACTATTAATGATTCAAATGTAACTGAACTAAATCTTAATTGAAGATTTTTATAATACCATAAATACCATAAAATCGTATGTTTACAACCCAAACTGATGAGAACACCAGTTATGTCTACATGAACGACTACAGCAACCAATATCTAACAAGTTCAGTCAACTATGCAGGAGATATTAAGGTATAAGCAACGAGAACTTCCTTCCTACTAAGGAACAACCCCATAAAGTTGTTGCTTCGATTTGTAAAGCAAGCTGCTCCCTGTGATGCTGTGGCTCAGGGTAAAATTAATACTTATTACGCAAACAAATTATAGGAAACATAGTACTTCTATCGTTGATTACGCGACAAAGAGTATTCACACAAATGCACATTATTGTTTCCCTTCCGTCAGTAGTTTAATGACAAAGTATCGAACACAAAAAAAAGCTATGTGAGGTAACCCATACTTCCTCAGCACGTGGGAAAGATTATATCCGAGGTTGTAGCACAATAGGTACCCAAACAATGGGCCTGGGCAAACCATTCAACGGATACCTTTTAATTAATTGGATGTTTGCGGAAATAATGGTACCTATCTGTGCTTCAAGTATTTGTGAAAGAATGTTTGTTTATAAGGCCTCGGTGGTAAAGATTCTCGGAAATAAAGCTACCTATTCGAGGAAAATGTTATGTTAAAAATTTAAACGTATCTTTATTTTTTTTGTCGTATGGATAGTGGACAACCCGATGTCAGTGCTGTTCAAGTTAGGGCTCTAACTTGGTTTAACGACTGCTGTCTGCTATACATATAAAATTACTTATCCTGACTGACTGACTGACTGACTGACTGACTGACTGACTCATCAACGCACAGGCCAAAACGCTGGAGCTAGAAAGCTGAAATTTGGTCAGTAGGTTTTTGAAAATTCCACTCCAAAAAGGGTGAAATGGGGTGGAAACAAAATAATAGCGGGCGTAGCCGCAAGGCTATAAAAGCTAAATTAGTAAACTCCTCTTCCTAATATTGTTTACACGTTTGCTCCTATTCTACTCAGTCTTCAGTGCAATCATACCATTACTGAAATTACGAGAGATCGTCGATGCGTATCGTTATCCATCCATATTCATTAAACTCTGTGAAACAGGAAAATCGATGTGACAATCGAATATCGCACGTTAATCGACTTGTAGCACGCTACACTCGAGTTTTCCGTACTATGTGGCGAAACACAAAGTATAAATATACTATCGACAAGTACCTGTCAACAATTTTTTATAAATTATTTGAGACATTTAAGTATTGGAAAAACTGTAGCTAAACAAGAAGTAATAAGGAACAAAAGACCAAAAAACTACGGTTTTTTTGGTAAAAAGAGAACTGAACGCCTTCATGCTTTGGAGAGCACGTAAAAAGTTATCGGTCCCTTTTATCGTTTAGCCAAATTAGAGGCCTAAAGACAGCTGAAATAACTTCGAAACTATATTGACCACTAAACGACAAACAGAACAGCGTACTGGATTTTATTTTTACGTCAATGTCAACGGTCAAAATTGAACGAAAAATTTCTTCCCCTCATTTGCTAGGTTTAGCAAGTCTAGCGACTTCAATAACATACGAAATAGTACTTTAAAATATACTAATCGTTTTTTTATGTTAATTAAAAGAACTGAGATATCTTCCTACGAGTCTCGAATTACGTAATGTTTACAAAACTGTTTTGCAAAGCCAGCCCATGTGCTGTTAAATTGGGTTGCTTAATGAGCCATTCGTCAAGCTAGCAACGTCTGAGTTGTAATTAAATGCGTAACCACCTACACGGACCTGCTGTTCTTTGGCACGAAAGTATGAAGGTAAAAGTATACTAAGGTTCATTGAACAGTTAATGTAACGACCCAACTGGCCTGAAAACAGGTTTTCTGATTAGTCCTCAAGTTTTCTTCATTATACCATATAAGTAACTAGCAATTTCCTGCGGCTTCGCCCGCCATTTTTTTTCATACAAAGTTTATTAACCTATAAGCTAGCGAAAGGGTTTTTTTTTTAAATTCGCGAATTATTTATTTATTATACTAAGAAAATCTTTACAGTAAATTTCAAGTCAGCCAGACATAAAATAAAAAGTTTCATACAAATGAAAACACCCCATTTAACCCCTTTAGGAGTGGAATTTTCAAAAACCCTTTCTTAGTTGATGTTTACATCAAAAGAAAAACCTACTGGCCAAATTCTAAGTCCAGAGGTTTGGCCTGTAAGTTGATGAATCAGTCAGTCAGTCAGGCTAAGTAATATACCTACGTATAGAACTAGAACTAGGAAAGAGAAAACTTGGAAGCATTTGACATGTGGTGTCGGAGAAAAATGGAGGGAATAAGTTGGACAGAAAGGAAGACGAACAAGGAAGTTTTGGAATTGGCTAATGAACAAAGATAAATTTTAAGATCTATTGAGGATAGGAGAGGAAAGATGATTGGCCACTTGATACGACACGACACCTTCTTTAAAACGATAGTGGAAGGTAATATAGAAGGGAAGAGGGGAAGAGGAAGACCAAGGCGAAGTTTCATGAAGCAGGTATTAGAAAAAGGTCAAAATAAAGGCATATAATAGATCGGATTGAAATTGCTTCACCGACAAGAGCAACGCTCTTAAATTGGAGAGAGAGAGAGAGAGAGAGAAAACTACAACTAGTTAACTATAATACCCTAATAATAGTTAACAGTTAAATTGATTTTAACATATTATGTTATTGCCTTACGCACGTGTTTGCATCGTGTTAGTAAAGGTCGGAATGCCTAGACCGTGGTTGGTGGGTCATCACCTCTATTTAATACTAGTCAGGTAGGCAACGTTTGCTTGACGTAACTTTATAGTGATTTTACTTCGTATTTTAGTCACAAGTAATACCTTTTGCATGGGTATGAATGATTACTTTTACCAGTGGCGTACACAGAAAGTAGGCAAAAATATCTGCGAGTTATCTGTACTCTAAGCTATTTCTTAGTGTGCCACCACAAATATCCTGTGATGTTAGTTACATTATATCTATTTACATTTAAAAACATCACGTTAATACCATGTCAGTACAAAATATTTTAAAATTAAGATTATTTAGAGAAATCGTAGGGTAGGCAAAGACTTTTTGTATGTATACGGAGCCACTGAATAACCTTATTACAGTTTTTAAATGCAAATTAATATGTCTATAGAATTTGCTAACATATGGGTAATTAAAATGGTACATTAATATACTTAAATTAGGTTAAACAAACCGGCCCTTTGAACGTCCATTGAGTACGGCGGCGACTCCGAGGAGGACGGCGGCGGTGTTGCGACCCCCGTCCCCGTGAGCACCGTGATGGCACCCGGGGGACTACAATGCGTCCCCCGGCGGCGGGCTCAAAGGCAAGGCACTGAGGGGCACCTGGTGCAGATCCCAACGGAGGCCCCAGGTTCGCCCCTCTCTTTATGTGCCGATGCGACAGCCGCGGGGGTTTTAGTGGGTAAGAATCCCACATACCCCGGTCGAGCCGGTCGGCAGCGTTGGCAGGCCTCCCACTAGGTGGACAGACATTGCGCGCGTCACAGGTAACCGGTGGATGCAAATAGCCAATTGTGGCGTTCGAAGGGGGAGGCCTATGTTCGGCAGTGGACGTCTTCTGCTGGTGATGATGATGAAGATGATGAAATATATTAAGCAACTGAACGTAGAACAAACTTGAATGAGAGGTACGGTACTCAGAAAATTTCCAC
This sequence comes from Furcula furcula, assembly GCA_911728495.1. Taxonomy (NCBI): domain Eukaryota; kingdom Metazoa; phylum Arthropoda; class Insecta; order Lepidoptera; family Notodontidae; genus Furcula; species Furcula furcula. Next base: position 7,905,732 of record OU452244.1, on the reverse strand, counting down.
TAAAAAAATTGGCTAAGGAAATCCTTAAAGGGTTTAAATGGTGGTCTACTAGGTGGTAGGTTCCTTGTGCAAGGAACCGTCCAGGTAGGTACCACCGCAGTGTCAGATATTCTGCCGCCAAGCAGCAGTGTGTGAGCATTGCTGTGTTCCGGCGTGAAGGGCACTGTAGCTGGTGAAATTACCGGACACAAAGACTTAACATCTAATGTCTTAAGGGTCGGCAACGCGCTAGTGATTCTTCTGGTGTTGCTAGCGTCTATAGGCTACGGTGGCTGCTTACCATCAGGCGGGCCGTACGCTTGCTTGCCAACTTGGTAGTATAAAAAAAAAAAAAAAATGAAAAAAAAAAAAAAAAAAACGATAAAAGCCGTAGCCGTCACTTCCGAATGACACTGTGTACCCGCGGTAAGCTTTAATAGTAGTACCTACTATGAGGTATGTCTTAATTGATGTCTGAGGAGTCTATGTTACTAAATATAACTCCGCTGCCCCTTTTAAATTAGACTCTATTTTTAATAAAATCTATCATCAGACTCACAGACAGACATCAGACAGCAAAATAATACAGTGACTCCTTACCTAGGACACCACAACCTGAATCCAAGAATACCTACAAAACATAACAACTCTAGTTGAAGTAGGTCTTATTCTGCTAATATATGTGTACAATAGCAAACACAATAAATTTGAAAGTATTGGAATGACATCGTATTGATTGCGTATTTTAGTCAAATTGCTAGCAAGTTGTGCCGAGAAAATTACTCAAATATGAGCCTCTGTAAAGGTCATGTCCATAGCTTCCAGCCTTTGTTCTATGACACACGAATGAGTATGTAATTGATGTTGAAATCTGTCATTTGTGATGATTTTGCTTTTCTGTGAGGTTAAAAGTTATTAATAACTTCTTATGATTTAAGTTTTGTAAAAATAATGTCTTTTAACACAACTAATTTATCATTAATTATCAATTTGATACTTAAGCTGAAATTATAATAAGAGTGTTTATATTAAAATCTGAAAATTAATAAAAAACATTATTATGCTTCCTATTCTTCCTTATTCTTTATGAATAGGTAATGCTGATCATAATTTTGGAAACTTCGGGTGATGGTTGCTAACCTGCCTCGAATACACCCATTTTTATATAAAAAAAAATGAAGAAGTCTCCGAAAAAGTTAAAGATGATATCACGTATGAGTCACTCCAATACAATCCGAGTTCGGGGTTTAATAAGTTTTTTTTTTTAAAGTTATCTCGTGACATAGTTACGTGATAAATCTTTCGTACGTAAAGATACAAGAGATACTCGTAAGTATACGTGTTTAATTTAAAGTGAAAACTGAACTATTTATAATAATAATTACTTAATATTTTATTGACTCGATTTTTAATTGTTGTCTATATAATTGCCTGATTTATCTTGATAATCCTTGCCAGTGATAAAATTGGCAACCTGTATATTCAGTTTGGCAACCCCTCCATTTTACGGGGGAGGCCTTTCGTTCAGCAGTGATGATGATGATGATGATATTCAGTTTGGTAGCCTATGGGTATTCTCATTCTCACTTAAAAGTTGGTTCGTTGACCTAAACAAGGTCAATGTTGGTAAATTGTAAAGGTCCTGTTTCTTTTAAATTTTGAACAGATAAAGTAAAAAAATAAAGTGTAAAATATTATTACCGACCCTGTACATTCTATGCTTTTTAAATTTGATACTCTTACCAATTTATGATAATTTAGTATCTTTATTACGGATTTGAAGCGCACAAAATATTTTTTTAAGAAATGTTGCTTAAAAAGTCTGATTAACGTTCTATAGATTGTAGCACATATATTAATACACATACATAATACGTGTTAAAATAAAAGATTGAAGTAAATTTTAAACGTTACTTTTCAGTTTTACATTAGGTATGTGTTAGGATAGTTAGGGTGAAGTAAATTTTAAAATATCGTTACTTTTCAATTTTATATTAGAACTAGCTGACCCACGCAGTTCCGCATGCGCTATTTTTACATTAACTAAATTTTTAATAACAGACATTCGCATCGAATACATAACCTCCTTTTTTATAGTCGGTTAAAAACTGGGACCCACTTTTTACTTGCTCTCCGAAGCACGGACCTGTTTTGTTCAAATGGCATTAAACGGTCACCCATCTATTTAATGACCTTCCCTAACGTTGCTTAACCCGATCGATTACAAAACCTTGATAACAACTCTCTATGAGTGTTCCCTTACTAATATTTATTATAATTATGAAGAAAAATTGGTAAAATCGGACCAAGCGTATAACCAAGTACCCATTTTGACTTTAATCCCCTCTCCCAAAAGAACCGTGCTAGATTACGGGATCAAAAGTATCCTATGTCCTACCTCGTAGTAAGATCTCAAATCATACCAAGTTTCATTTGAATCCATTCGGTAGTTTCGGCGTGATGCGCAGCCGTGATACAGACAGACAGACAGACAGACAGACAGACAGACAAAAATTTTAAAAATTACATTTTCGGCCTCAGTATCGGTTATAGAATGCCCTCCAAATATAATTTTCAAAATATCTTCAATGTACAGAATTGGACCTGTTACAGTTTTATTATAAGTATAGATTTCAAAGTTACATTTTTCATTCGACTTACTGACGACACAAGCAAGACCTGACGGTAAGCGACACACTTCACTTCACTTAACAATTTCGTCAACAGATACATTGGTTATTAAGGCTCTTGAGCCTGAGCTCTGAGCAGGTCAAATTACTGGTCGTTTGACCAGCTACCGGGATACTGCAATGTTTTCGCATTGCTGCTAGGCAGAATTTCTGACACTGCGGTGGTACCTACCAGGTCCCGGGCGCAAGGAAACGGAAATACACTATTAGATACCTCACACAGAAAAAGTTGTAGGCATTAAAGTTGCAGTTAGAATCTTTGATTAAAACTTTTCGAAATCCAAGATTTTTTACAAGGAAAGTACACCGGTAATAAATATGATTTTGGTAATATCCAAAAATAAAATAAAAAGACCAAACTTTAGTCCAAGAAATTTGGGCTTGGCCCAAGGTACTGGTATCTTGGGTGGTGTGAATGACCTGAAATGTTACCTGCTCCAAACGGTATGTCGAAGGCTTAGATGTCCCCGTGAGAGTGCGAAATGTTAGATTATGCAAAAAAAAATCTAACATCAACATTAAGAATTTAATTTAACCTTCCTTAACCTTTCATTTTTTGTTGTTTTGTTGTTGGAAGTTCCAATAAAGATTAATAAGGAGATAAATTACGATGTGCTTGCACTTAGACAGGTGTACAGATCAGTTGGTATAAAGTTATTACCAACCATTAATAAAAATATCACTTAATTCGTCATCACCAATAAAAAGTACAAGGAATAGTAGATTTTTAACCATGTTTTTTCACCCTTTTTTATTCAATTTACTAATTAATTCACAATCATCATAAGCCGGAAGTCGTCCACTACTAAACAAAGACCGCGTTACCATAATCCCCACGCATGGCAGTCGTCTTGGGGATTGCAGTGTAAGCGGTAGGTAATGCAATAGAAAGATGCTGCTTCCCGTCTTCTTGTTCTCCCTTACTCGCCTCGTATATAACCTCCCGTTGGGTATACCCAACGGCAGGATATGGGTGGACGCTGTTCTTACCTGAAGATCCCAATTACTTATCAAATAATTATTTTAAATTAGACATCTTCCTCTTTCCTTATTGTATAGTTAGTGACCATGGTGTCCGAGTTATTCAAATTGCCCTTAGGCCTCTAACTTGCCTTAATGACTGCTGTCTAAATAACAATAGCCAGGATCGACTTTTTACGTAGGTACCCTCCGAAGCATACATGGTGAACTAAACCCATGCTAGTAATTGTAACAGTGACTAACACGGTGACAAGCATAAGCGCCGCGTGTAACTTTTAAGCTAACTGAGAATATCCTAAGACCTACCTATAGAACAACCTAGAGTCTTGTCGGTTTTAGAATCCAATCCTCGACCTTATGATCACCGGTCGCAGTTACAACCAGACCATCGAGGCAGTCTAGTTTATGAAGAACTTTTTCGACGAATAAATTATTAATATTAGTCAAACTACTTAACTAAGCGCTAAGTAATCCTCCTTACACCTTCAAACAATCTTCTTTTATTTGTCTCGGAGCGATAATGACTAGAATGACATAATGATCTTAAAAAAAGATTCGCCTATTTTCGCATAAGATTAATGGGAGCAAAAACCAACAGCGCACGCGCCGCTTCGTGTTAATGAACTCATGAATAGCCTAGTTTTATATGAACTTATTGTAAAAAACAAGGATGTGCCGTTACTGTGTTTATTGTACCGTAGATTGAACAGCTGTTTATAGTAGTTTTATTTTTATTGGAGTTTTAAATTCGTTATTCAAATTATGCAACTCTATAGCTCTCTTTCGTTTTATATCTTCTGGTTTCTCCTGATTCCTTCTTTCTCTCTACAGATATTGTTAGGATCAACATTTGAAATCACAGAGGATTTTTAGGAGGAGGTTCTTCGTAACAAATATTGAGGTTTATCACGATAATTTTGATACGATGTTATGATGATTTATTCAGAGGAAGAGAAATGAATGCGGATGCTATAGTCGGAAGAAATGGATTAAAAATACTTACGATGAAAATAAAATGTAAGACCTATACACTAAAATTCAAATGAAAATTTGTTCTTAATACACTTCCGTACAGATTTTCAACACACACAGCTAAGAACGGCTCCGATGTAACCAGCTTCATCAAATCCATTCATTTGTATAAAAGTGTCTATACCATAGATAGACTGACCCTCAATAGTACATTGAGGGTCAATGCGACAGACACATGGGCATCGATAGACTGACATTTTATTATAGATTTAAATACGTTTGCTATCTGGAATGTTTATGTCTGCGTAATAAATTGAATTGACTGTAGGTGCAGTATGTAGGATGCACTTAACTTTCAAGGTATTTCTACTGTGTTTAACTAAGTATTAGATCAGCGACGATTATAGTTCCTAATATGGAACATGGCCAATTCATCGCACTTATAAAAACGCAAAGGAAATTGACCACAGATAAATTATTAAAAAAAATACATGAGAAGGTTACATGTTCCAACAATTATAAAACCTGTTTTTACAAGTTTAAATTAATCGATACACGACAAATCGCTATTTATAAAGTAAGGATATTTCACAAAATACTTTTATTCAGAAAGATATTAAATATATTGCCATTTTTTGGTGACCTAGGTTAAAAATCCCATATTTTATGTACTCTTAGAACATATTGTACAGTAACTTTAGCGGTTTGTGTTGTGTATTTATTGTTAGCCATTTAAGCACAGTTTGTAATTTAAAAGAAATATCCAATATATAATTACAATCATGTCGATAGTTTCAGACTAATATGGATTGTGGTCTTATCTTAAATACGATATTGAGATGGAATATACATATACGTATTTTGTATACACAGAGTGTTTAAAAATACGTGTTTGATCCGTGAGGGTATTATTCGGTGTATCAATAAAATTAAATGTGTACTCTCACTCACTCTCACTCTCACTAACTCATTTGTTCCATATCTACCTTTTTTCTTCCTAAATTGTTCCACAAAAAAATTAGGAAAAAAATATAAGATAAGTAAGAAATGAGTTACGTACGGTCGGCCAAGAAATTCGTTTACCAGTTTTGACAAAACTTCCTACGCAATAAAAATAAGACTATTGACAGACGGTTGAACATTTGTATCAGGTGCGAAAATTTAAACTAGGAACACAAGTCAAAGTGTTAACGTTAACGATAAAGAGAGCATTAGTAACTGTATGAATAATTTCAATGGAAAATCAACCTTGTTGTTTTATGATGTGCATGATGTTTGGCTGACTGTAGTTACATGTACATATTTGTATTGATACACTGAATAAGACCTTCACGGATCGGACATGTGTTTTTTAACACTCTGTATAGTTTAGGAAATGTTTTAAATAAGTAATTCATTACCCTATGTATTATAGCAGTCCCCGTTTATTCCTTATGATTATATTATGTGAGAGTGAGTAAGTTAATTGAGATGCAACTTTAATTGGTCGAGACAAAGAATATTACGTGTTTGATATCAATTTGGAAAGAGAAAAGGCAGGATGTTCGCGAGGTTATAATAATTTTGACTAACTCAGGTTAATTATTGAAATTTAACCTTCACGCATGAATCTGTGCTTGAAACATTAACTTTTTACGTACATTGAAGCCCTGACACAGGTATGAAGTAGGATTACTTTTTATTGAAATCCATGTGTAGGAAAAATTTTCCTCCGAGAGTCGTTTCGTTTGAGTCGCAAAGTTTATCGAGTTGTTTTTTTATCTTTATATAGATTTTCTATTCAAAGTTAAATAGACGTGTTAATGATACATTAGCTGTCTCTTAATGCGGCTGTTATAAGTTTTTTTTTATTTAATGCTATTACTCCACCACTGATGCTGTCGATTTGAATCTTGGAATAGTTTTAGATCTTACTTACTCAACCGCATCGCAAATAAAAAAAAATTTTTTTTCTTTTATCCGGTGTATCTCCGATGTTTATGGAGGAAACAATGTGAAACAATTAAGATAGGTTTAGATTATGACGGACCCGTTGGTCAAGTGGTTAGACACCCTGTCCGCTAACCGATGGGTCGTGGGTTCGATTCCCACCAAGTGTCTGGGTGTTATTTATCTATTTAAGTATGCATTTACAAAAAAAAAAAATGTATATGAGTATTATTATCAGTTGTCTGGTTTCCATAGTGCAGGCTCTGCCTAGTTTGGGATCAGATGACCGTGTGTGGTTTGTCCCAAGATATTATTATTATTAGCTAATTAATATCTATCTAAACTTTACATGAATAATAAAATAATATTTCTAACTTGTACAGTCTTTTAGTAATCCTAAAAAAACCTTGCTTATGCGATTTTTTAACTGAGGCGTTAGACGAATAGTAAAAAAACTTTAATACGTCCAAAGAAGGTATGGAACCCTCGCTCGGTGCGCGAGTCCGGCTCGCACTTGACTGATTTTTGTAATTTAATACTTAGACATAGGATACAGCACTAACATCGCATCGAAGCCATAGACGTCAACAAGAGTGTAACGGTGCAGAAGAAGGCACAATAACAACAATGAAATTGAAATTCATACTTAGTTTCACTTTCAACTTCATACAGCCTTGCTACGAAAGTGAATTTGTTTCTGAGCGTTGAGCTGTAATGTAGGTACATTGTGTTTTGCCGAGAAAGCCTGACTGATATCCTCTGCATCCGCTCATGTAATCAAACAAAAGCTTGATTAATTGTCTTATTAACCTATTCTTTCCGTCATCCGCCATTGTGAGAATGGTGGCCATCTTTGAATGCAGAGTACCACGCGCATGCGCTGTGAAAATTACACAACCGATTATGATATTACAAGTTAAGAGGATTGTGGAGTTATTACGTTGTATTTTGTTTCTTAAATATATGTCACTAGGGGTTATTATAAAGTGTTTGCATTAAATATATTAATGTATGTAAGTCAAATGATCAGCAGCTTTTTGCTTTAATCGGATTTCGTTAGGTATTTTTTACTTCTAACTAAATTTATTTATTTAAACTGAAATCCTTATTTTTTTTAAATAGATACGTAGGTAATGTACCAGTAAAGTGTTTTTTTAAATTTATTTTTCGCCATTAAGCAGACACAAATGTTGATGCTTGCTAATTTATCACTACAAATCTCATAAGAACATATTACTTTTTACCCCAGCTGAACTTTCAATCCAAAATACTATAAAAGTAATAAGTTTTTAAAACTAAAACCCGACTACGAATAAAATCGCAGTCTAATAATGTGATATTATATAGCCTATAACCAGCGGACAATCAAGACGCTTGTAACGACACCCTACTTGTCAAATGATGTTAAGTAGATTAGAAGATGGGAACAGATGAACATACATACATTCTTGTTAAAATCATAATCGTTCCGTAGTCGGGTAAAAAGGAACTTCTGAATAGCAAAATATTTAACGTAGATAATAAGTATAGCAATGTAATGAATTAATGTATTGTACGCTGACGAATTTATTATAACTAACAGTCAATGTATGCAACATTTTATCAATGTTTAGTAAAAGACGTCTAGCTAAAGAATGACAACAATACGATTTTGCATAACTATATTTTATTGTAGCCAATAGAATTTTATCTATATCGTCACTTTCTAACGTTTATATTCTTTAGTCTGATTCTTATACAACAAAATCGGATCTCAATGCTAATATTATTATTTACGTATTGCTAAAATATATTCTACTTAAACTGGTATTCGGTGGATATTGTCATTCACATTTACATTTTTATACTTAATCACTTTGCATTTGTGATTAATATGTCGATATTTTATATGAGTCATACTTAGATAGTTAATAACTCTCTATTGCACACCAAATAATACAGGACGTATGTCCTGTAAAATCTCAAACTCAAACTCAAAAATCTTTATTTCAAATAGGCTTACACTTGCACTTTTGAATCGTCATTTTTTTAAAGCTACCACCGGATCACAACGTGGCCTCAACTGAGAAGATCCGGCAAGAAACTCAGCGGGCTTGTCATTTTTTCACTTTTTTTTAAACATTGTTTTGTTACAAATGAATCGACATTAGCGATAGTTTGTCCTGCCGTTTGAAACATAAAGCAAGGGAAAAAAGAAGAAAACAATAAATTACGACAAAAATTACAACAAACTAAAAGGCCAAAGGGATAGTAGTCGGACCAGTCTCAATCTGTGTTATCTGTATAGATATTACTAAATAATTTTATACAATGGTATACATAGGGTGGTAAGACCACCCTATGTATGCTTGTTGCGATTTCTTCCAGAGAACATACTTTCTCCCGTGACCATGGGTGCTGCAAAGCATTCGAAGCATCGAGATAGTAAAATCTAAAATAAACCGCGATAAAATCCCTAAAAGTAGTTTGATTCAACCTACTTTATCACAGATATCTCTACACTTATGTTAGTATGTTTATCTGTATCTAGGTATTTAATGAGTGCATCTTTGTCTTTACTATAACAATAACAGCAGCCAATAAAATGTTGTATATCATTGTCATTAAAACGTTTTGCTACACTTTTACTCCATAGAACACGGGAATCCCCACTCGCTATAGTAACACAGCTCCATATTGTAAAGTTACCAAGCTTTTGCAAGATATAGGTTGAAATCGGACTGGAGTAGCCTATCCTGTACCAGATGACTATGCTCAGTTCCAAGCTGGCGCAACCGTACATGGGACACTTCGAGACATCAGCAACATAGTAAGGGATACACGTTCTGGTAGTTAACTAACCCAATTTATAGGTGAAAATAGAAGAGACTATAACGCGATACGAATGTCTTCGGTTTCTGCAAGGTAGGTATTTAACTGACAGCCCTAATGTGACCTACATTCATTTCAATTCATCATCATCATCAGAAGCCGAAAGACGTCCATTGCTGAACAAAGCCCCCCCCCCCTTAGAAGGGAGGGGTAGCCATAATCCCCACGCTTGGCAGGCGGCTTGGGGATCGCAGTATAGATGGTAGGTAATCCAATAAAAAGACGCTGCTAGTGTCCGTAAAAGGCGACTAAGGGAAAACAAGCGGACACCCAACGGGAGAAGATGGGAGGGTGCTATTCTTACCCGGACATCCCACGGGGGGGGGGGGGGAGGAGTTCCTAATGTTCAATGTTCGTTTCAATTCATGTTGGTTGCTAATTCATTTATATGGAACTGTCTATGAATACGTGGTAACTTTTTGTAAGTAAATAAAGGAATATTCACAATTTTTTTTTTATACAACCAAGGTGGCAAGCAAGCGTGCGGCCCGCCTGATGGTAAGCAGTCACCGCAGCCTATAGACGCTAGCAATACCAGAAGAATCACTAGCGCGTTGCCGACCCTTAAGACATTAGATATTAAGTCTTTGTGTCCAGTAATTTCACCAGCTACAGTGCCCTTCACGCCGGAACACAGCAGTGCTTTCACACTGCTGCTTGGCGGCAGAATATCTGACACTGCGGTGGTACCTACCTGGACGGTTCCTTGCACAAGGAACCTACCACCTAGTAAAAACAATGGTAGAGTTCGGATTTTAATAGGACACGTTTGTATATTTTGGAACCATTTTATTTTAAAGTAGTTCGCATTTTCATTCCGCACGCATAATTCTGCGATATGTTAAGTATTTATGTTTTATTTTGTTAATTAAGGTGAAGGTTAAGTTTGGTAACGATATTTCTTCATACTGTATTGAGGTATAGCCACATGCTTGTAACAACTCCGTATAAATGTGTTTTATATTTGGTAATACAAATGTGGTGCAATGATAATTGTGATACCAGTGTAATGTAGATAGTAAATGGTGTTAAAATACACTTATGCAAATGGTGATCTCCTATAAATACTTAGTTTATTGTAGGTTAGTTTTATTGTGAAATGTTTTTTTTTGTTTTAAAAAATGTTACGTAAATATTATGTTATTAATACGGTAAAATAATAACTGCTTATATATGTAAGTAAACGTTGTACCTATGTAGCAAGCGCAAATTGTTGGCAAAAACAGTTTTTTTAGAAAACTGCACCTGTTCGTTGTGATGTGTTTGATTTGGATTTGTCTATGTGTGGATAGCATGCGCAAACAAATGCTTAATTGTGATAATTGTATTTAAAACAAATTGTTTGCATTAAGTATACTCTTTACTGTCGTAATAGTGCTTATGAAAATCGGATGGACAGTTCGAGCAGCTATATGTTGCACTTTATACAGCTTTACAATTAATAATCAACACATGAATAGGTGATAATTAGCTATTTAAGAAAATAAACACTCCTTTAGCGAACTTGTAAGCGAATAATCGATTTGTTTTCGAAATCGTCATCGTTTCGGGCATCTAATTATCACATCGTAGGTACATAAGATAAAGAACTCGCGCACTGGTGTTACGCAACGAAAGCTATTTATTCGAGTTAATAATCGATATAAATAAATCGATGGCGATAAGAGCGTAATAAACTATAGTTAGGTCTATTAGAGTTTCGATGGGTAAATAATATTAGGTCACATGCCTATTGAGTAAGAGTCCACTGAACAACGAATTGCTGAGTTGGCACGGCTGAGAAATCCTAGTCTCTTTTGCTGGTACATCGTTACCTTAGGCGCAAAGTCCTACCCCATGTGTTGATAATAAGTGTCTTCGCATCCATCTACGGCTACTGCTACGGTTAATTACATGATTTTAATGAGTAAATAAATCGGACCAAAAGTTGAAAAATTATTGTACATTCGTAAACAAAATGCATTTACTCCTTTTTCTTTTAAATTATAACTAGGTGTATATTTTTGTTTCAGGTAATTATCATTAAAATCTATCTCAAGTTGATGGATTATAATGTAAACTAGCGACCTGCATCCAAGCTGCGACGTTGAGCAAGAGCCGTCTACCGTGAGATATTTTGATAAAAAAATAAGTACTACTTTCAAAAGAATTATACTGTATTTGGATATGTATAGGAAATGATTATTCAGAGTGGAGTATTGGTTTATGCAATAGGCAAGTAATTAGGGATATAACGTAACTGTTCGGTCCTGCAAAGATTGTGTAACTATTGTACAAAGATTGTAATATAGTTATTTATGACTAATACCATAGAATATAGTAGTAACAATTATCCTACGTACATAAAGATACGAAATACCTTAGTCTAATGGAAGCCACTAAGAACTATGAGTGTCGGCATCCCACCATTTTTTTGTTCTAGCGACGAAAACCTTTAAATGGTTTCCGTGACCTTGTGGGGTATCAACTGGGGTATGTGGGATCCTTACCCACTAAAAAGCCCCTCTGCTTTCGCATCCGTGGGATCTGCAACAGGTACCCCTCAATGTCTTTCTTGCCTTTCTTGCCTTGTCTTGCCTGCCAGACGCTGGGGCCTTTGAGCCAGACGCATTATAGCCCCCCGTAAATCAGTCACAATGCTCACGAGATGGGGGTCGCAACCCCGCCGCCATTATATCTGGAGTCGCCGCCGTACTCGATAGACGTCTAGGGCGACGGCATTCCAACAAACTCGACCCTTCTATAGATTGTTTGTTCGTTAAAGATACATCGTGTTTAATATAATAAAAAGTTTACGCTCTAAGTTTGTTTAAAAAAAATTAGTATAAATGTATAATTCACGAAAATTAATTAGATATATATATTTTTTAATTTTGATTCTTCCGACTATACTAGACTCGTTAATATACTCGTATTTGGTCTAATTTTTACGAAGGAATGAAAACAAGTGAAAACAATTATAATATTATTCGAAAATAAACTACTCATAATATTTCATGGACAAAAACACCAGAGTTGCTATTGATAGCAATCTGTCATAGATAATTATTCTCATATACTTAGATAATAAATCAATTTAATATAAGACAATTAGACTAGTGAGGTAAGCATAACATTTCTCTCAAGACCGACACACACATTAATAAAGTTTCTTTTGTACAACTGCCAACGGAAATCTTACAATATATTTGGTATAATCTCAGTTCTATTAGACAGCAATAGTTTCAACAGTGTATCGCAACTTTTGTGGCTGTCTGTACTCGTTACGTGATTGCAGCAAGTGGCAACTAAGGTTATTGTGTGTTAACTGCTCTTTTAAATGTATGTTATACAAGCTGTTTTGTAAAAAGGAAATCCGTAAAAAAGAAAAGATTATGTTTTTTTATTTTTATAAAGTCACGACTCGTTTATTTACTTTAGCTTTTCAACATAACTGTACTTACATAGGATCCCGATGATGTGCGGGTTAGACCGTCCAGCGACACCTTACCACTGGTATACCAGTGATGTGATGACATTACTGGCATACCAGTACCATATACCAGTGTAAAAATTATGCCGTCAAGCAGCAAACATGACGTGTAAACATTACTTACTGCCGGTCTCAATACGAGTATCCTATCGATCCCTAACTATAAATTAAAATCATCAATCAAGACATTGATATCCCGCGATAAACCTCCGAAATGGAGCGATAGCTAAAATCCTGACAGACTGTCATTTGAACAACCAACAGTAAGCTGCTAATAAGTTATTATTGAAACGGAAATATGTCATAATAGCTATCGATGGTAACTATTTTAACTTATAGTAATGGGGTCGATAGGGTATTGGGACCGGCAGTTAGTAGTTAAGAGCGGTTTCACCCGCCTAATTACAATTTTAAAATGCTGTTATTCAGACATATTTGAGAAGGTGTGACGTCATTTCGTTGAAGCCCAGTGGCGTAGCTTGCCTTGAGATGGGCCCTGTATTAAAATTTGCTGTGGAGCCCAAATGAAGATACGACCTAAGGGTGAAGTAAGATTGTGGATAGCATTTTACTAATTTTTGCTTACACATGCTCGGGGCCTCTGTAGCCCCGGGGATGTATGTTCTTTAATACTTCATGGGTGAAAAAGACCACGCTATGGGTGCCACGCACTGGGGCACGACGTCGTGACATGCCTAGACAGAGTGCGGGATGAGCTAGACAATTATTGGAGGGCCGTAGGACGTCCATTGAGTACGGCGGCGACTCCGAGGAGGACGACGGCGGGGTTGCAACCCCCGTTCCCGTGAGCACCGTGTCTAGTTCCCGGAGGCTACAATGCGCCCCTCGCTTTGTAGCAACTAAGACTAACTTGCCTTTAGCAGTGGCGTGCACAGAGGGTAGGCAAAGAAACTTGTTCGGATTATTTAACCTATTATATGTATATTAGTATACCATGTTAAATATCCATAAGTTAGCAAATTCTATAGACATATTAATTTGCAATTAAAAACTGTAATAAGATTATTCAGGGGGTCTATACAATCAAAAAGACTTTGCCTACCCTACAATTTCTCTAAATAATCTTAATTTAAAAATATTTTGTACTGACATGGTATAAACGTGATGTTTTAAAATGTAAATGGATACGTTAGTAATGTTAGTTCATTTAAGGATAACCGTGGTGGCACACTAACAAATAGCTTAAGAGTAATGATAACTCGCAGATATTTTTGTCTACTTTCTGTGCACGCCACTGGCCTTTAGGCGAGGCACTGGGGGGGATCCTAGTGCAGATCCCACCGGAGAGCCAGGGGGCACATGAGAGGGGTCACGTGCCGATGCGACAGCCGCGGGGGTTTTAGTGGGTAAGAATACCACGTACCGGTCGAGCCCCACAGCTCCCGAAGACGTTTTAAAGGTTTCCTAGCAAAAAAGAAGGATCGGGAAAAGTGGAAAGAGGAAAAGGAGGCCTTTGCCCTGCAGGACAAATTATTAAGTATCTATTTTCTTTAAGTAAGTTGGCAAACGTTAAAGTTCTATAGAACAGTTTCCAATTATAACATTATTAAAACTTTACATTGGTAGGCAGTTCTACGATTGCAATGATAAAAGTTGTTATAATAGCTTCAAGGTGTATTACTGTTAGGCATTTATTATGAACAATTACTTGGCCTACTTTGATATAAGGACACGTTCATTTATACACCTCTATAGATTTTTCTTATGATAAGAACTAGCCGTTTGCATGTTATAAAAAAATATAATATGTGTATACAGGATGTCTCAGAAGTGGGGTATCGAGCCGGTAATGGCGCACTGTGTAAGGCACAAGCAATCAATTTGTGAAAGAAAATAATGAAAATAGTCAACAGTTTCAGTGTAGCGAGCTCGTTTTGTTCGTTATTTAATCAAAAATGAATGAATTTCTTATTATTTATTAAACAGGGCAGGCACGCAATCAATACAAACAGTAGCTTCATAGAAGTAGGCACAATGCCACAGGGCAGCTCAGAAACAGTTTTAAGACGGTATAAATATTTTTTTATGTAATATAAAATATAAATTTTTGCCACATTTGACATTTTTTCCGGAGTCTTTAGTATCAATACTATACATACCCTTCGGCTTGATATACCCTTTCCAGGACACCCAGTATACAAACTAGACTGAATTAATTATATTTAAAAATTGAACCTGCACAAATCACAGATAGACACATTTTATTTTACAACCATACATTACTTGGCACGACATTTAAAATACTAAGCAATAAACTAATTAATACAAGGCAATCTCCTAATCCAAGCAATAGCTTGTTTTACCTGTTCTACAATACACAAATAATAATAACGACCTGTCGTTCGTTGTGGACACTGTTGCAGACCTCGATTACGTAAAATGCACTTGCTCCAATTAATATTACTCTCGAATGGTTGGTGACACCTGCTTAATATTAGCAAATTATTGCGAGATAGCCACGATTAACGCCTGATTGAGTTACTTAAATAAATCTAGGTCTATCAAATGCAGGCCGTATTTTGTACCTCAAGTTGTTACTAGCGTTTTTTAATTTCAGTGATTTCAATCTAGGTTATTTTTTTATTGCTGAGGTGGGATGAGCTGGGGCACTCTCTTTTTGTTCTATTCGAAATATACCTTTTTTTGTTCTATTCGAAATTCAAAAATATTCGTAGATTTCTTTTAAATTGAAATGGCATGCGTTTTTGTATTTTGTGATACCTACGGCGAAAAAAAAAATATCAAAAACGTGACAAATTAATAAAAATATTATTTTGCCTTAAATTTTATTTTTATAAAATTGCTCATAATATCTGACAATACGTAAAATAGCATATAATATTATATTTCCGAGCTTTATAACACTAAATTAAGGCCCAAGTGCACAGAAATTTAAACGTCCGTTATCTATTTTTCAGAATTGATCTATCAGTCCTTAACGGTGACCGGAGGTGTCGAGCTAGGTTAGGATAATGGACTGTTAAGGGTCCATAACCGGGGTTATGGTGGTGGTGAAAAATATATAATCGATTCTGAAAAATAAATAACGCACCTTTAAATGTCGGTGCACTTGGGCCTAAGAGATGAAATGCTTATTTATGAATAAAGTGTTAATAAGAATAACGTATAAACACACAAAGAGTTGATAACGAGCATAATTTCCAAACCTAACAAGGCATTGTTGCTGTCAACAGCACACTATATTTTGCATGTCCGTAATAAGAACGTAACAGACATTATGTAAACCAAACATTCCGTAATAACTATTATAGATCGGTAGGTGGTACTAGTAGGTACGTAGATCGATGGTTAGTGCTCTATTTGCAAGGTTTTCCTGGTAGTTACATTTAAATTTATGTTAAATAATAATGACGTAATAATACTAAAAAAGTATAAGTTTTGCTGCGATAATACCATTGCAGTAACACATTATTACGGTTTTATTAAGAGTGCGCAGGAATTATATGACTGGATTCCAGCATTCATTTTTGCCAGGAAGAGGGCTATCTTTTCGAGAGTACGTATAGTGTGTATGTCTATTTCTTTGGCGCGGCCTACTGCTTGTACGGCTTGATGGATTTTGACGTATAATATGTCTTTAGATTCGTCTCAATTGTGAGTGACATAGGCTATAATTTTTTTTTTCTAAATGTTAGGCGGCCGTAAGTAGCCATTTTGTATTTTTTTACTTCCGAAACATCAATGTGGGTATCAAATGAAAGGTGGTAACGAGACGTATTGAAATACATTATATCTACATGTGTATATATAACATACAATACAATATCAATATTCTTTATTGTACACCAAAAGAGAAGATACAGTTTAAAAGGAAAAGGAAATTGCAGTGTGACAATTTAAGACGGTCTTATAGCGATAAGATCGCGCGATCTCTTGCAGACAACCTTGGGATACAGGACAGTATGTTAAAGGGCAGGTGTAATTACAACATGAGATAGGTACTTATATATATAAATAAAAAATATAATAACATAAAATGTTTAATAAAATATATAAAATTAACAAATAATGAAATCCATGATGTAGCTCTATAACTTTATATAAGTACTATAAATTAGAGAAAGAATACATTTACCGAAGAGAAAGATAGTATGAGGTACCTAACCTGTATTTTAAATGATTATTATGTATGTATAACGTTTTTTAAGTCCATATTGTTTGTTCACAGTCGAGATTTTTACGCTTTTATAATTTATACTTGTTATCATAGGGAGCACGGACAAGACGAAGATCATGTCTAATGTTGCACCCGTACCGGTAATTGTTGGGAACGATACCGTCGAAGTTGTTGACCACTACGTATACCTAGGACAAACTATCCAGTTAGGTCGGTCCAACTTCGACAAAGAGGTCGCCCGAAGAATCCAACTCGGATGGGCAGCGTTCGGGAAACCACGTGACATCTTCTCATCAGAAATTCCGCAGTGCCTGAAGACAAAGGTTTTTAACCAGTGTGTGTTGCCAGTGATGACATATGGTACTGAGACGTGGTCTTTAACAGCTGGCCTTTTGGAGAAGCTCAGAGTCACACAACGAGCTATGGAGAGAGCTATGCTCGGAGTTTCTTTGCGCGACAGAATCCGGAATGAGGAGATTCGCCCAAGGTCACCGACATAGCTCGTAGAATATGCAAGTTGAAGTGGCAGTGGGCAGGCCACATCGCTCGAAGAACCGATAACCGTTGGGAAAGAAAGGTTCTCGAGTGGCGACCACGTACCGGAAGACGCAGCGTAGGCAGGCCTCCCACTAGGTGGACCGACGACATTGTTCGCGTCGCAGGAAACCGGTGGATGCAAATAGCAAATTGTCGTTCATTGTGGCGGTCTAAGGGGGAGGCCTTTGTTCAGCAGTGGACGTCTTCCGGCTGGTGATGATGATGATGATGATCATAGGGAAACCAAGAACAAAGCGTTTTGATTCCTTATTTATTTATCTAGTGCACCGGATCGTAGGCAAGCGTATTTTTTTTAAATTTAATGCTTTAACGTCATAAACCATTGCCAAGGTTTTTATAGACTCTATTCATAAATTCAAATTCCGAATAAACCATTAAAGTAAATTTAGTATTATTCTAGTCTTCTTGCAGTTACGCATTCTGCGTATTCTGTTTGGGGTTGCGTAACTTAAAAAAATTGAACAGCCCCTTGACTCTGTCCCACACTTGTCACGTTTTACGAGTTATTCTCTGAAGCTAACCCTATTTATGCCGAACTCACTTGAATTCCAGGCTTCCCTAGTTTGTAGAAATATACCTATGAGACAGTACAGAACCCTCGAGAACGTCGCATTGGAAGTGTCAGGTTCACGCTTGGCTGTTAAATAAATTGATGTAGAAGGTCGTATGTAAAAAATACACACATCAAAAGTGTCTAGGGATCAAGCATTTTTGGGCAAAAAAATGGGCAGAAGAACAATGGCGTTTCGTGTGCTTTTCTGATGAGTCTCGTTTTGGTATGAGACCGGATACAAGACGTATACGACACTGGAGAACCCCTGGACGCCAACAGCGATTAAAATCCTGCCAGGAAGTCCATCCTTATAGTGGTGGAACCATCATGGTATGGGCGGGTATTTGGATCGGCGGAAGAACTGAGTTGATTTGGATCAGAGGCAACCTCAACGCTCAAATTTATGCTGAGACGATTGTATCAGACGTCATCGTTCCTCTACAAGTGCAAATCGGTCCCTTATTTCAGTTAATGCATGATAATGCACGACCGCACACCGCAAGAGTTGTAAGACAGACTCTCGCCGCAGCTAACATCAATGTCCTGCCCTGGCCTGCTCAGTCGCCAGACTTGAACCCGATTGAGCATGCATGGGATATGCTACAGAGAAGAGCTCTGCCGAATATGGAGGGTATCCAGTCGCAAGAAGACCTTTTTTTGTTGTTGCAACGAACATGGGCGGCCATTCCACAGCGTGATTTGGATGAACTCATTTTGAGTATGCCAAACCGATGTTCTTGTGTTGTTAGTGTTCGCGGTAGAAACATGGATTATTAATTGTTTAAGTTACCCAATAAAATTTTAAAGAAAACTGTTATTTCAGTCTTTTTTTCGAACTTTTGTGTTAGTGGTTCAAATGTCAAAAATCCCTTTATTAGGAAAATGGCAAATTTCTTTATTAATGCAAAGGTGACTTGGTTTATCGTTACTGTGACAAACGAAAACACTTTATTTGATGAATCCTTAAAGAAAATTTTAATTAATATCAATCAGGAGAAAAGTTATTGCAAAAATATATGTTGATCCCTAGACACTTTTGATGTGTGTATTAATATCAAAATGCATGTCACTTCAATGCCAGTATGAAATCTATCTTACTTTTTTGTAACGATACTGATTTATTCCTCGACCTAA
Organism: Furcula furcula; assembly: GCA_911728495.1. NCBI lineage: Eukaryota > Metazoa > Arthropoda > Insecta > Lepidoptera > Notodontidae > Furcula > Furcula furcula. Next base: position 7,886,434 of record OU452244.1, on the reverse strand, counting down.
TATATTATTTTGTTAACTGTCAAGGTTATTCATAATCTTGCGACATGGTAATATAATACAGTTTTTACTACGTGTCAAATTTAATTATCTGACAAGGAATATTAATTAGATCGAGTGGTTGCACACGTCACGGCGGGCGCGGTATAGACTTTTTTCTATGTTTTTAGGGTTCCATACCTAAAAGGTAAAAAAGGAACCCTTATGGTCTGACTTCGTCTGTCTGTCTGTCTGTCTGTCACACCTATATATTTCAGGAACCACTGATGCTATCGATTTGAAACTTGGAATAGTTTTAGATCTTACTTACCCAACCTCATCGCAAATAAAAAAAAAATTGTTTTAATTTTTTATAATGGGGGTCGAAATAGCTCATCAAAATGTTAAAGTGGGACTACTATATCGAGTGGGGTATCATATGAAAGGGCTTTATTTGCACATCTCAAAACAGATTTTTATTTTGGCTTATGTGACGTAGTTTTTGGCTGATGACCAAAAATGTAAAAAAATAATACCGTTCCACCCCCCTTATCTCCGAATTCTGTGGAGGGATAAATCTGAAATAATTATGGATAATGCATGTCTATCTATATTTTATAGGAAAAATAAAATGATCTATCTAAGTAGTACAGTTTTTTAGTAATCCTAAAAAAACCTCGTCAAACAAACTTAGTTATGCGGTTTTTTTTTTTGCTATCTGAGGTGTTACATGAATAGTAAAATTACTTCAATACGTCCAAAGATGGTATGGAACCCTCGGTCCGCGAGTCTGACTCGTACTTGACCGGTATTTTTTTTTGTATTTGGAAGCAGTAAGTGTACATAGCGTACAACTGAAGTATGTAGATACTTACCTATATAATTTTTTTTAGTAACTAAAGTAGAAGAACATTTGCGATTTTATCTTTTAGCCTAGGAGCCTGCCGTCAAGTTGATAGGTAATGTAATCTGAAATTCATTCACAAATAAAACTATCTTCCTACGGATCTCCGAACCGTCAGTCCAGACTATGCGATTTTCTTCTTCAACCATAGAACGTACAGCTAAGGACTGAGACATTATAATGTGCGTCTTTTCAAGGCTAGAGTGAAGTGGGCTTTTAATAAGCCTCTGTATGCCATCCTCGATTGCGTTCGCTTTCTATCACATTCGTGTACGGCGGTGACTTCGAGGAGGATGGCGGCGGGTTTGCGAACTCCGTCCCCGTGAGCACTGTGACTGGTTCCCGGGGTGCTTCAATGCGCCCCCTGGTGGCGGGCTCAAAGGCAAGCCACTGAGAGGCTCCTAGTGCAGATCCCAACCCCCCGGCAACAGCCGCGTAGGTTTTAGTAGGTAACAATCCCACATACCCCGGTCGAGCCCCACAGCTACCGGAGACCTTTTGAAGGATTCCCCCGCGAAAAAAAGATCTAGTCAAGCTCTGGGTTATAAATTATTATTATAACCCAGAGCTTGACTAGACCTTTTTTGAACAAAAACAAGGGCTGGTATTATTATACCAGCCCTGTTGTTTTTGTCCCACTGTTAGGCAAGGGCCTCCCATCAAGGTGAAGGCGCCATAGCCCACCACCTGGCCAAGGCCATAGAAAATATTCACGTCCCTTTCTCGCGTAAGGTTTTAAATAATACTGGCACGTGAGTCCACCATACTAAAGAGGTTACTGTAAAGTTGTATTTAAATTAAAATAACAATTAAAATGTAGCAGTACCGTACTATTTTCGGGACAGCTTTTTCGTAGAGCCTGTTTTCAGACGAGATCCAACGTGAACTTTACATTACAAAATTGTTCATATCACTTGAATCGTACTGGCCATATTTGGCGCATTCTATATACAGCTTACTGGATAAGGTTCATTACGTAATACTCTGAATTTAACTAAAGCAATTGCAGCATCGAAATCAACTTGTTTGTTGCTTACACCACATGATACTAGCCATTTGCAGGAAGCTTTAAAGCGATGATATTGCTAAATGGTTTTATAATAGGTCTTGTGAAAATTTTCCAATGATATTGGCTGTTGCAATTTTTATATTTAAAGCGCTCTTCTGCCGCAAGTTTTTTATAGCTGTAGTGCGTAGTTTCGTATCCAGCGCTTATGATGCTACTCTTTTAAGTGATAATTTTATCATATTCCTTGCATGTTTTAATTACTGAATAATCTGGATTGCAGTTTTGGAATAGGTTATGGCTATGTTCAATTTTAAATTTAAAAAAAAAAACATTTATAATTGGTCATGATCAATCTTCTTCTTCTTCTATTTGTGGATGGTATATCTCCCCGTCAGCAATAATTCCAATTAATCGGATTAATTTCTGCGTTTGTATTTCTTCCTTCAATTGATCTCGTAAGTTCGTGGTTGTGAGTGATGCGGCACCCTGTTTTATTTCTGACAACGCCTAACGGTAGGATTTATCCTGTCAATTTAAAAGTAGGTATAGCGTTCGAATCTTTACAAACTTTAAAACATCATCTGATGAACAAGGTGAATGTATATATACTTTTAGACTTTCGCGTTCCATTATCAAACTTTATTCTAATCGGGAATTAACGCGAAGGTGAATGTACATACGTATCTCTCAAAAATGCATTGTCATTATTTTTGTACGAGTCAAAAGTGAGATTCCGTGTTCCATAATAATATTTGACGCAGCATTTTTTGTTCCTAATACGCTTTTATTATTTTACAAAGTTCGGTTTATAATATCAAATTTTGGACGCCTTATTTTTGATACGCATAAACTAACGGTATTTGATAATGGAGAGACTTTTTAATGTATATTATCTGTATAATACACATATTTGCGAGCAATAAATGATTGATTGATTATAAATGACAGGAAATATTTGTTATTTATACTATACAATAACATCACTGGCATGTACATGGTGAATATGTATTCCGTAATTTTGTGGCAGATAATTAAATATATGAAAATAAAAAAACTATTAGCGGGTTAAAAATATATGCACTGAATAAAAAATAACCCTAATTGATGATGCGATGTGACCTATTTCTAAACAAAAAAAGTCATATGAACTCATAGTAAGTAGGTACTTATCAAAATTAAATCGTTACTTTGTTAGCCTCGCTCCTAGCTCGATGAACCATGTCCTTGAGTTTTGACGAAATATTTATTATAAAGATAATCTTGTTTTACCTAAATTGCGTAAATTACAGTCACGAATAACGAGCCGAGGCATGAGGTTTCTGTGGTTTAAAGGCACCCAATTAATCTTTTACATAGTTTCGTTAGCATTAAACACTTTTGCCATTAGTATGAGGTTGTATACTTGATATATTAATAGAGATTAAACCCTTATTATTATTATGATTATTTGACTCCTTAATCGACAACATCAATCATCTAGCGACTGAAGTCTAGGGTATTATATTGTCAGGTGTAGGTAGTATTATGTTCTATTGTTGGTGGTTAAAAATTTGGGCGCAGTAACCACCGGAACATACTTCCATCCAGTTTGATCCATTGTGCGTCCCTTACTCCGTTGCTGGCGTATCGAAGACATCCCTCAATTTCGCAACGATAGCGCCAGCTTGGAGCTGTTCAGAAACATTTCTTGTAGGATAGACTACTCCCAGATGACTCAACCACGCAAGAGCATCGCAGCTACACAATATGTGTCGCACTGACACTTTTTCACCTTCACAGAATCTGCAACACAGTACTTAGCCTCATTTTGTGTAGGTTTGGTACCAAAAATACTGATACCAAAGTATAATTATATACTTTGGTATCAGTATAAAAAATAAAAAATTTACTTGACGTTTGGTCCTTTCTGTAAGATATCGTTCACTTAGATATCAAACATTTTCCTCTTAATGCTGAGACTAAGCAAATTATGCCTACGAAGCGCATTTTCATAAGTATTTATTTATTTATTTATATTTCACAGCAATGTTCATACAACGCTGCTTTGTTCTGACATAGCAGTGTTACCTAGCGGTCCCCCTAGTACAATTAGTTATCACCTAGAATGGCTCCTACCACCTAGCTATGATTATTTAAAAAAAAACAAATCAAAACGCTAGGAAGCGACTGCATACATACACAATAACACATGCCTAGTTCATAGTTATCACTATGAGATTATTTAGTTACATAAGTCTCACGAGTGCTACTTACGGTTAAGTGCTCCACAGCCTCAAGTTATTTTCGTCATCGACTCCTGCGCATGGTAATTCTGTGCCGCCACACGACCGGTACCATGGACTGTGTTGAAATATCCTGTACGCTATTCAAACAGATCAATGATTTATTATAAAAGTGACAGCGAATTTATTACACCTGTTTTAAATTAGAAAGTACTACTAAATTACTGGTTGGTAGGTCCCTTGTCTTGTGACTTGGTAGGCCGGGTTAGAATTGCATCCCCCATCTCCTTTTTTTTAATTTTTTGGGAATAATAGACGCTGTTGGCCGCAGATAGCCATTACAGCTTCACCGGACAATAGGAGGCGAGCGCTTAAAGCGCTCTAGCCTTTACGGCAGAAGTAGCGACGAGCTCAAGGGCACCTCAGGGAGGCACGGCCTCGGCTTGGGCTGTCGCTTAAGAGAGGGCTGAGTTTACCACCGGTTCACAACGCGCCCCCACTGAGAAGAACCGGCAAGAAACTCAGTGGGGTGCCCCCCATCTCCTCTCGTTGGGTGTCGTAAGAGGCGACTGAGCCAGAACAAGAATACGGGTAGCAGCGTCTTTCTTTTGCATTCAGCTTTCCCAAGCCGCATGCCAGGCGTGGGGATTATGGTAACACCTCTCTTCAAAAAGTGAGGCCTTTGTTCAACAGTGGGCGTCATTGGGGTGCTGATGATGAGGTTCCTTGTGCAGGGGAGACGTGCATTCTCTGCTCCCCCAGGAGTTACTCTAGCAAACGTCTTGTGCTGGAGGGACTCTGGCGAGGTTCAAACGGAGTGCCCAGTCTCGCCACCGTGTCGATGGAGGCCGTTGGGGAGATTTTAGTGGGTAAATATCCCACATTACTCGGCCTCCGCCCCTACGCAGACCGGGTACCTATCTTTTAAAGGTTTCCGCCCTGACATCAAATAACGAACCTTTTACCGCCGCAGTGCTAGATATTTTACGCCAAGTACAATAGCAGCGTATAAAAATTGAATATACCTACATATATATAATTTAAAACTATTTTGTTTATTCGCAGTCGGTCTTTTTGTACTTTTATAAATAATTTATAGAACATGACTTTGAATTATCCAACTTAGTTTCATCGCCCTTGTTAATTAATTAGTCTGATGTGTGATTATTCTAGTTACACTTGTTTATTCACAAGAAATCTGTACTTACAATTTTCTGTTTCACTAAGATTACTTTTCCGCGTCTGTCATGCATGCCTGGACTTCACTTTAATTATACCGCAAGGTATATGTACTCATTGATATAAATATACTTTTTTGTAACTAGAAGCGTTATTAATAGTGGTCTTAAATGTGAAGGAAATTAATTAGATTTCTTGTATAGCGAATATATTTGCACACAAATGGAACTGGAAGGCATTTAATTAAATCGGAAAAGTTTTACACAGACGATATAACAATGAAGTGAGACTGAACTATTATCACAAAGTTAGCTTATACAGTGTTAAACCAGAATTTTTTTTTTGAGATATTCCACAAATCAGATAAATACGTATTATGATTGTATTGCGGAACTAAATAATACCCTCAGGACAGGTTTTTTTTTAAAACACTATATGCCTACATACCTGTACGTTATCCGCCTGGTAGATACGTCACGGCGAGTGAACTTTGGCAATATCGGCCAACCATAAAACATCGAAAAAATAATTCTTTTGGCAGCTTTGTGTGGCGGGTCACCCGCTTCCCTCCATCATGGTTGTGGGGAGTGATGGCTGCTGCTCAGCTCATACTCTGGGCGCGGGTGCTGCTTATGGGGACTGGTCCATCCATTATCTTCTAGATCTAGACTGATTATGTTTTTGTAACAGTTTTACCGTCACGTATTTAGTGTGTATATATAATATATATGTATTTTAAAATTTAAATATTTATATATATATATTTTAAATCACATTAGTTTTATTATTCCGTGTCACTTCCAGTCCCACGCCACGTATATATTATACGTTCGTGCGATACCGCAAAGATCAAACATATTTCCGTTCCAGCGGTCTCCCCGTCGACTCTGAACGCATTTTCACTGGACGTATCTCGATACCGCTCTTCCGTGGTGAGATCTTAACATGGTGGTTAACTGCGATCGTATGACGATTATCATAATTATGTTTTGCTTGTGTTGTGTCATTTTGCTAACATAATATTATTATTAGAATCCTATTAGAGTAAGTAAATATATAATTTAATATAAGTCAAATTATTATTTCAAGAATATTTTTGTTTTTCGATTACAAAAATGTTACTATTTATTATCAATGTTATATAATAGCAATTGAAATATCAGCTATCAAAAATAAAATAACTATCCGCCTCAGAAGTTTTTTGAGAAAATATATCAAATGAGGAGGTTAATTTATTATTGTATTACTTTAAACTATGATTAAAAAATAATAAGGTAAAAACATATTTTCAAGTTGAACGGTTTTATAAAAAAAAAATATTTAAGAGGCATAATAATAAAAATGTGGATAATGTACTAAACGCTAACAAACAATTCGGTAGGTCTGAGGAAAATGAAAAATAAAATCGTGTGGCGTATCGTAACCTAAGTAAATATGTAAATAGCATTTATAATAAAATAATGAGCGTTTATCTGCAAATAAAAATTGCACGTACCCCACGTTTTTATTTTTGGTTTGACTAATGTCGTAGTAAATCAAAAGTAATAATGTAAATCAAAAGTAAAATTCCAGATTATAATTAACGCTTCTACCAATTTTTATCTCTTGTGTACTGAAATGACATTTCAATTAAAAAAACTGTCAGCAATGCGCACGAGACGCTTACGAAACCGCTTCGTGCGTTCTCGGGTTACCTCGGGCGACTTCGGCTCGAGATCGCAGGATTGAATTATTACGTAGGGGAGACTGGGTACGATTGTGCCAGGGTACGGTTGTGACAGTCGTCGTATTATCGAAACTATAAGGAATATCGGGATGGATGCAAGAGAAGAAAGAAGCATCGTACTTGTCAGCATCTGTTCCACAGAATTGCATCAGCAATCGTGCGGCGTTTCTGCTTGCAGAGTACCACATTACTTTTTATCAATGAAAAGTAATTTTTTTTCTTCGACCACTTTTATTAATTGTTGATTCATGTGTACAGATAGAGTAATGAGTGTCATGTCTCGTTAAAAGTTAAACATCAGTCGTTAAATAGCAGTGATTACTTTGTACGTAGATCAATCGGTATAATCACGGCAATTGTTTTTTTTTTGCGAATGCCTGCAATTGCTTCCTATATGTTAACTATTGCACTTAAAGACAAAATTGTAGTTTTTATACGTAGACAAATGTACATTTAACAGTAAAAAACACCTTTCTTCCAGCTAACTAAAATAATAACAAAGTTATGGGCGATCTAATGAAAATTGTCACAACCGTACCCCGTCTCCCCTATGTTTTATAAAGTATGAAATACATGATCTGTTCAAGCGATAACTGTAACTCGACTTACCGTCGCTTGCCTTCTGATTGCACCAGTGCAATGCTCCAACCAATCTTATTTTGCAAATAAAACAGGTTATACGCTAAGGTATTTATTATTTAAATTTCAAGTATTTTAAATCTAAATCTAATAAGTAATGAGGTAATTTACAGAAGATGTTTTTTTTATGTATGTCGGTATTACGTATGTAGGTACGTTGGAGTTACGTTAGTAGATCGTAGGAATAAATTTATTGTGGTTTGATTCTGTGTGCGTATTTATAATCTATGACAAATTAATAAATGTTCTGTTTCTGGCACAACATTTAATATTTCTAGAATTAACAGTGTGTGTATTTTGTGAGACTTAATTATACTCATTTGAATCTGATATAAATATTAATAACGCATTAATATATAATTAAGGCCTTAAATTATGTAAAGATTTATTATTTTAAATGTATAAATTAACTGTCAAGAATCACAAAATATATAGCCGAAAATTGCAAAAATAATTCAAGGAAAATAAAAAGCAGGAAAAAAGAATGTTAAGTATTCAATAAAATTAGCTAAACTTGACGAGATAGATCATGATATTTTCAAAGTCATTGTCTCTGGCTGACATGCGGAAGTTTCAACAGGTGTATAAGTGACATAAAAACTAACCGGATCTCATTTATAATGTCGCCTCGTAACGCAGAAATAGACCACCACAGTAATAAAAACTAAAAGCGCGTGTGAGAACGTTTTTGCGCAACACTAGCCAGACTTGTAAGAAGATACTCATTAGCCGCAATTAAAACCATTCCATGAAGATAATATAATACTTCCTATGAGAATACGCCAAAAACCACAATACGAGGTCATACACCCATGTGTTACGGTCAAATGCATCGAGATTATGTTCCGGCGGAAGCTAGGGCGGACGATGTAACCTTGCTGTCTTTGTTTATTTATTTTTTTAATTCCACACTTCTCGTTCCGTAATAGTTGATAGATCGCGACCGCCTACAGCATGTTACAAGGTCGATTAGTGACCGGTTTAAAAGTGGAGCTTTTATAAATCTGTATACTTATATTATGCAAACTATTGGATTACATTCTAGCTGCCGGCTAAGTGTTAGGTGCTGGAGATCACGTGCGCTGTTAGCTATGATATTGTAATGGGGAACCTGCTATGTACTGGACATATTAACGTATCGGTAATTATAGTTGTCATTGGTGTAATCATGCTTGAGTATCGCCATCGGCGCTATTGCATTTCACGAAAGTAAAGCAACAAAACCATACGATCGTAACAGAGTTACATAGATGTAATAACAAAGACGATGTATTCGGTAGAAGTTCTCTTGTGCAAGACACCATTCAGGTGTATTACTCACAGCGCAGCGTCGGAAATTTTGCTGCAAACACGAAAATAAATGTTCTTGTTTGAGTGGGTGGGCACTGTAGCTGAAATTATTGAGCTTAGGGGATTTCAAATCGATTGTCACAAGAACTTTTAATATTGTATTGCAACTTAAAAAAATATTTACAGCCATGTCTATCTAAAAAAATAATTTCAAGGTTTCAATCAGCTTTCAAGTGACATGCAATCAAATACTGCAACATAGATATCGTGATTGCAGTTCGACATGTGTCACTTTACATTATCGTCCTTGTTACGATTGAATCAAACTAATTAAGCATTTATGCCGACGAGATACGAGTGGTGCTACGTGTGTTGTATAAAATTGTGGCCGTAGTTATAACGTCACATCGAACGGCCGGCTTTCGTAAGGGCGCGTGTACAGAATACGTGAACATGTCCCACTTTATGAAATGTCAACACAACTGTACTGTCTGGCTCTAACCGATTGCTTTGTTTCTTTTACAGGTAATTACAGACAACGGTGATTAATGCTATCAATCAATGTGCTAACGGAAAGTGCATAATACGGTAAGCACTAGACAATTAACGCGAATCTTATATGCCATAGCAACGACGATTAAATATGATTACATCATATGACTAACACTGTAACAAAAGTAATTTCATAGAGCTTGAAGGAAGCTAGATAGTGTAGTGTGGAATCGAAAAGTAAGCATCGAGGCAACATGCATTAAGCCATAAATATTGATTTGCTGCCGGTAAAGTGAAGAAAAAGACACACACGTAAGAAGTGTCTAATGTAATCAAAGATAGTTAAATTCTTAGGAAAAGACCGGCGTTAGCGAGCAAAATGTTCATTGAAAACAGTGTAATAAGTCAATAGCATAGTGCATTCGCTGGAATCCGACTATTTTGAAGAAAATAATTATGCCTAAATGAGAATTAAATATGTACTGTGAAATTGCAAAATTCACTATGATAAAATGACTGAATATGATGACAGTGATATGATGAAGAATTTAATAGCAGCAGTAGGTGGCAGTTGTAAAAGGGTATGTCAGTTTGGACTATGGCCTATATTTAAGCACTGACAACTCGTAAATTCCATAACTTCTATGTAGGTATCGTTGCTTATAGGAAGAGAGAGTGCACTTGTGTCTACGCAAACGCTTGTGCACTATAATATCTCCTGCATACATGGTTGATCTTGTGAAAGATTGGCCGCTGTGGTCGTATCGGCCAGGAGGACATTATTATCATCGTTGCATTTTCAGACATTTTGCTACAAAGCATCACTTTGAAAACGATGCTTAGTTCCGGTGTGGAGAAATTAACGGACTCGTCTACGTTGTACTAGTCCGTTGTATAACATACTTCAATGACATAAACTTTAGATCGTCTTTAAGTTTAATGTCAATATTGCGTTGTAAACAGTGGCGGATTTCCCAATAGGCTAACTTGACTACAATCTGTAGCGGAAAATTTTCGTTTTCTACTTTACTTAACACCGTATATGTCTCTATTTGATTCTCTGTAACATGATAACAGACTGCGGTATCATATTCATTGCTGTAATTACTAAGGCATTTTTTGAGTTCAATAAAAAATAATATAGGCGGCGATTTAGTTCAGTCAGCCTATAGGTGGCATATTTGCAAATCCATCCCTGGTTGTACATGCACAACACTTGCATTTTCTGAACCTGTTCAAAAGTCCAGTCTTGTTGTATGCGGAAGTATCAGCCACAAATGACTTTAAATATCGTTGTACCGTTCTGGCCTGGCGTAGCCTTGGGTTGATCAAGGCCGCGGACAGGTTAAGCGTATCCTTTCACTTTCTTGATATCAGATTTCTATAATTGACGGCATAAAATGGTAATTATAGTTTATAATGTATTTAAAGTAACTTGCTTTGCATTTAAGATCCTTGTCAGTTGAATACATGAGTTTATTGTTTACAGACAGGAGATTTCATCCGGCCTTGACTTACTAACTATTGTTTTTCATAGTGACCAGACAAGCAAGACGTTCGTGTGATGCGTTACACCTGCCTATAAACAACCATGTCAACAGAGTCTCGTCATATTAGATAACAAAATCAAATCAATTTATTTGCTAAGATGTGGGTACAATAATATGTCACAGTATTTAATAAGAGCGCAACACATTTACCATATAATTGGCATGCAAATATGTTAAAAAATATTTAAAATTATGAATTGAATTAAACAATAAATTAGAATACACAAATTTAGATAGATTCGTAATCATAATCAGTAAAACATTTTTTAGAATAGGCGTATATATAAAATTAAATTATTAGGGATGTCACATCTCCAGTCGTCAAATAAATCATATACATTCAGAAATATGTCGTATAATTATGGTACATTTACAATTTTATTATTTATTCAAATTAAATTTTACCATTTAAATACTCTACTAACGGTTATTAACCCTACGCAGCGTGATAATTTCAGCAACTACGGTGCCCTTCAGACCCAAAAGAAAGCAATGTCGTCTACATATTTCCGCTTCTTTTTCTTCTTTCAGTGCCTCTTCATTACTGAAGGTCGACGGTTAGATTCCGAAACTTCACTTTATCCATGGATAGTCTGAATAGCAGTTCTACAGACTTGATTCCGGTCCATTCTCTGATGTTACGTAGCCAGGACATCTTTCGTCTTCTAACTTTTCTTTTTGATGCTTCATCAGCAGCCAAAAGACGTCTACTGCAGAACATATGCCTCCTCCATAGAAGGGTGGGGTTGCCATAATTCCCACGCTTTGCAGGCGGCTTGGAGATCACAGTATAGATGGTAGGTAATCCAATAGAAAGACGCTGCTGCCCATCTTTTTGTAAGAGAAACCTTAAATCGGCTCTTACGGCCACCAAACGGGAGGAGATGGGAGATTTTTCCTTTTTGGTGACCGAATACCGTAATAAACCATGTTATAGGGAGTTGGGTGAAGTCTGTAAAACAAAGAACAAACAAGATATTGGTATAACAGTAACTGAATACCTCTGACGGTTTGCTTAGAAGAAATATTCCAGGACTCTACAAATTTGCATCGTCATTCATAATAAGGACAGCTAAGGACTGGAACAGTTTGCCTGCGTCAGTTTTTCCGCCCGATTATAACCTGGGTGTCTTCAAAGCTAGAGTGAATAGGCTTTTAATAAGCCAGTGTGCTTTATCATCCTAGATTGCGATTGGGACTGCAGTCAAGCACTGGCTTATAAGGAGTAAAAAAAAATAAAAAATTAGACTTATGTCTATTTGTTATCCATACTAATGAAACGATTAAATCCTCCATTTGGAATCACGTTTTCCTCATTTCACGGTCAGGTTTATGCAAGAATGTGAATAAAGAATCGCTTATAAGCGTAGTCGCACGCACCATCCACCTTGCGATCCTACGTGTACATTATGTGTCACAGGATATGTAGGTCAGTAAGTCAAGAAGACAAGACAGTAGGAGACGTAAAACCCTGGTTTACTAATCATACCTATTGTAGTGAAGCAATCATTAATCAACAGCCGAAATACGTTCACTGGGCACAAAGACTTCCCCCTTAGAATGGGTTGTAATTATCCCCATAACTGGCAGGCTTCGGGTTCGCAGTTTTGGTGGTAGGTAATCCAATAGAATGAAGCTGCTGCCCGTCTTTTTGGTTTCCCTTAGTCGCCTCTAATGACACCTAACGGGTAATGATGGGTAGGTGCTATTTATTACCCGGACACCCAACGGGCAGTCAACAATTAATTTTCTCGGTAAGTAATCAATCATATTCCTGATGGCTGACCTAGGTTAGGAATAGGCTAGATGACTAAAAAAAATTATTAAATCCGTCATTTAGATTATCAAAAAATATTTGACACGTATTTTTTCTTTTGTCAATTAAACAAAAAATTACGCTTGCTTGCATGCTTTGAAATGCCGCGTGACGTCACCCCGGTATACAATTTTTACTGAGGCGTGACGTCATGAGCCTCAACTCCCGAACTTAGACGCTCTATATCTTTGGCAATTTTTAACCGGCTTCAAAAAGAAGGTTCTCTATTCGACGCGTATGTATTAATAAAAATGCGTAATATTAATATATGTTAGTCTATGTGGGCTTCTAAACAAATTTACCAAATTGTATGAGTGTGTGTATGTATGTATGTATGTATATATGTATGTATGTATGTAGGTTTGTCCGCGGATTTCTCAGAAACTACAAGTCCGATTTCAAAAATTCTTTTTGCAATAGTTGTAGTATTATTGAACTTAGGGTTGAACTTAAGTTTTATTAAAATCGGTCCAGTAGTTTAAGAGATATAAACTTTTAACGTTTTCAGTAAGTTACTGTAACGTAGACGATCGAGATGCGTGATAGTGCATCAGCACTATCACGCATCTCAGATAATTTACTTTGAAGTCGGTTTTTATTTTTTTGAAAATAGTTTATTTAACACTTTTTAGTGACTTTTATTTTACCAAGATAGGTTGATACCTATCTTGGTAAAATAAAAGTCACTAAAAAGTGTTAAATAAACTATTTTCAAAAAAATAAAAACCGACTTCAAAGTAAATTATCTAAAAAACAAAATAACGAAAATATATTGAAGTCGGTGTCAGCTCGTGCTAGTGTTAGTTAACATGATGTGCTAGCACCGACTTCAATATATTTTCGTTATTTTATGTTTTTTAGATAATTTACTTTGAAGTCGGTTTTTATTTTTTTGAAAATAGTTTTTATTGTTTTGTTAAATAACAAAATACGTGTCCAATATTTTTTGATAATCTAACTGACGGGCTAATTAGTATTATTATCTTTTTACCCAGTCATCATCCCAATTGACAGTGTTTAATACCCCAAAAGCCGCTCTATGGCATAGGCCATAGGGCACCCACACATAACTGCGATGCGATGCGATGCGGCGAGAAACAAATGAATTTTCGATACAAGTTGCAGGAACTTGTATTGGAAAATTCATTTGTTTCTCGCCGCATCGCATCGCATCGCAGTTATGTGTGGGTGCCCATAGAGCGGTTTTTGGGAGATCGATATATAGAGATTAATATATAGATATATAGATATTAATCTCTATATATCGATGGTGTTTAAATTTTTGTTACATTTAACCCACATCACTATACAATTAACCACGATGGTTGGTAAAAAAAAATTATGACCTTTTTTGCAGTCACTTAAAAGGCTTCAATCACATTAATATTTTTTGCTGTCATTATTCAGAAAGGTTTTTATTAAGCACCTGTGTCAATCTGGTTTATATGAGAAGGATGTCGAAGCCTGGTTGCTGGTTTCCGCGTGGTAACCAGAACCCTTACAAGGCGCGGTAGACCGAGGCCGTCAAGTTCGCTCACTCACGAGCTGAACCAATTTTAAAAGCAATTTATAGCGGAATATAACTCGACAAATGGCACACTTTGTACTTAGATTGTGTACACGTATTGGCAGTAATTGTGCGGGAGTTTATTTGATAGACATACTTATGTGAGTCAGTATACATTTAAGTATACGTAATGAGGATTAAGTTTGAAACTGATTTGGTGTACAAATAATAGTAGTTAGTTTTTATTCCGAAAAGCTTATTCATTTGCCTCAATTCTTTTTATTAAATTATATATACGTATTTGATTTCTGTAACTGTGGTTAATTATGGAAACGTATGAGTAATATAATATACACGGCAAGGGTTTAAGGGTCGTTTGTATTTGTAATTAAATTTCAATTTTAAATTATCAAACAAAATGTACTGTGTAATATTTGCGTGTTGTTACTAACATTTAAGTAGAAGCGATACCGGTTTGTTTTAAACTAAAGCATATATCAGTATAAAAATAAATTATAAGGTAGAAATATCCTGCACGTTAATATTTGTATGCCACTAATGGATACACAAATTTTGCGAATTAGTGAAATTTATAAAAGGTTTTATGGGCATATTTAATACCGTTGGGAAGGGGATAGACTAGAGAAGTTTTTAAAGGAATTCGAAGATCCCGATTGCTTTTAGTTTTTTTTTTTAAATTTACAATAGTTTATTGAAACAAAATATTTACAGTTTATTTACAAATATGTACACTTAAACTAGGTAAAAAACTTCCTCGAAGTTGTCGCCGCACTGGGAGGGAAGGGTACCTAAAAGACTGGCGGCATTACCCCTTTGTATGGCCAAGCTTATACGTTGGCAGAAAAAGCTACCAGCCCGGCGGTCTCCTGAGACTTCGATAAGTTTGGATGAAATTTCTTTTACCAAAGTGTGCGTCTCATGAGACCAAGGCCCCATGGTCTCCACCGCAAAGGGCGCAAATATATAGCTCGATCCTAGAGCTGCATACTTGCGTCGCTTTGCATCACTAGCGGCCGCCGCAGCCCCTCCAGCCGCCCTGCAAGTTGCCGGGGTGTGGGACGCAGCAAGTGTGTCGACACATGTCGCATCCCACACCAGCGGCTTACCATGTTGCCATGGTATTAAAGTGACACCATCAGGCCTCTTGCCGTCATCTCGTGTAATGCCGACTGGTTCCAGTACGGCAGGGACACCGGCAGTGACAAGCCCCCTGCGAATAATATCATTAAGGGCGGCATGGCGTGACATACGGCCAGCGCTACGCGAGCAAGACAGCCCGTGGTGACCATATTTATCTACGTACTCCCCACAGCGACAACGATGAGGAAGGTTGGTCCTGGCACCCACCCGCAAACAAACTGCAAGACTAAGTGTGGTGTTGGTCAATAAGGTACCAATATGAGACGATGGCATAGCCTGCAGCCAGTGACCGGACTCCTTCGCAGAGACAGCTAGCAACCGCGCACGGTCCAAATCGTTAACGCTGGATGATAAAAGTGAATGCCAAATTGAATTACAAAGTGGTTTATCCCACTGTCTCTGAGAGTGAGTTAAGATTGGAGGGTCGGAACCCGGACAAGCCAACAGCCAGGCATTTCTGGCCTCACTCAAATACGTCACCTCAACAGATCCTAAGGCTGAGACAATAATAGACCTGCTGAGGATTTCCGTACTATATACCGAGGACAAAAATGCCGGGAGTGCTAGATCGGAAATTTTGCGGACACCCAGACCACCTAAACAAATCGGTAAAGTAGCCTGGGTCCATACCCGCTCCTCTTCAAAAGGACAGTTTAAAATTTTTGTTAAACAACACCGAATTAAATCATCCAAAGTTGTTAAATGACTTTTAAATTTAAATAGTTGAGAACAGCGAAGAAAATAAGTGAATTTGGGCACAAAAAGGCAAAAACGCATAATGAAGAATGCCAAATGTGAGTTAATTTATTATTGTTTTTTTTTTTATAATAATTTAGATTTGATTGTTACCTTTCTGTTTCGTTTTTTCAGAAACTTTGTTTGAAATTTAAAAAAAAAACTAGATGTTACTAGCAAGTAGTTTTGTATTTGATAGAACCACACAACTGTAAATTTAAGAAATAAAATGGAATTTGAACACCATACCAATATATTTTATTTTAATTTAAACTTAAATGCTGAATTCTGGATTTTTTCAAAATAAAAATTAAAAAGCTGTGACAAAGAAACTGGTGTGGCAAGTAATGAGTTTTATGGCCAATGACCTTCTTTCGGCCAAATGAATTTGGAAAACGATGCACCAAACACCCCGTATAATCCAAATTATGGTTAGTCCGTTATCAACTTAATTTCACTTAAGTTACGTGCTAACGACATTAAGTTGCATTCAGAGACAGTAAATAATTGTAACACGAGCCACTTCCGACAACTATGATTGCTTAAACACGCGTGTCTCCTTTACATAAGCGGTATTATCTAATGCGACAATATTACATACAACAATACCCCATTAAACCATAACCGTACCTTAATCGAGAGATTATTAAAATTAAGCTAGATTTCGAATTTTGTCCTAGTTGCATCTCGGTTTTTATAGCAAAACATAAAATTATTCACATAATGATTTCTGATATTTACGCGAATACTATACATTAAAATGAAACTAAACGTCGAACGTCGGGTAATAAGAATCAAAAATAAACCGCGATATAATCCGTAAACTTAGTTTCATTTCAATAAAATTATTTATCTAGCGACCCGTCGCGGTTTCACCCGGCCTTTTTAAATCATTCTAAATCTTGAAGATTGTATCAGTCTTTTTATGAAAGTACGCTACCTTCCCGGTGCGGTGACAACCCTGTGGAAATTGTCTTACTCTTGTGCTACAAACTATGTAAATAAATGTGACAACGGTGAACCACTTTGTGGTGCAAATAAACATTGAGGTATTATCTCATCATACTATCAGCATCCTCAGCCGAAACGTCCACTACTGAACAAAGGCCTCCCCCTTAGAAAGGAGGGGTTGCCATAATCCCCACGCTTGGCAGGCGGCTTGGGGATCGCAGTATAGGTAATCCAATAAAAAGACGCTGCAGTCCGTCGTCTTGTTTTCCCTTAGTCGCCTTTTACGGACACCCAATGGGAGGAGATGGGTGGGTGCTTTTCTTACCCGGATACCCCACGGGGAATTATGTCTGTACAAAGAACATATTATCTCAATGTAAATAAACGAAACATTGAAATGAAAATAATTTTACGGATTATACCGCGATATAATCCGTAAAATTAGTTTCATTTCAATGTGTAGTTCAATGTGTAATCATTAAATAAACGAAAGTGAGAAACACAAAAGATTTTTCGGTTCCATACGCAATAATCTATTTGTAATAAACGGTATTTAGTTAAATAACCAATTTCAAGCACAAATTCTAAGAGAATCATGAAATCCGGGAAAAAATCAATCCTAAATATAACTAGGAAACAATCATAGACTAAGATATAAAAATGGAATAAAACTAATGAGACTCGTTAGCGAAATTGGCGTGGCCTCGTAATTCAATTTATCTGGACTTGTTTTTGTTATAAACAGCAAAGTATGCAATACAACATTATTACTAATTATCTGTGTCTAAACGAGTCTAGTAAGCCTTTGCCTATTTGGAAATAACGTAAGTGGTTAATACTAATATTTATTTCAAAAATCTTAACATAGCGCCCGACTTGTTGAAATGATGACAAAATGTCACTCGCTCTACATTTTATCGTTTCGAAATAGGATTATGGCTTATATAAATGTCACATACGTATATTATTATGTTTTTTTGTAATACTAATTAAGACTTGCAGTTATTTTATTTGCTTCATTAGTATATTTCTATGAATGTGTTATATAGGGAAGCATACAGTTTGCCATCAGGTAAACGCTTTTATCGTCTTGTTACTAAGTTATTTAAAACGTTATTTTCACTTAAATGACGGTTCGTTGATCTATACTTATAATAAAACTGTAACAGGTCCAATTCTGTACATTGAAGATATTTTGAAAATTATATTTGGAGGGCATTCTATAACCGATACTAAAGCCAAAAATGTATTTATTTTTATTTTTGTCTGTCTGTCTGTCTGTCTGTCTGTATCTCGGCTGAGCATCACGCCGAAACTACTGGATGGATTGAAACGAAACTTGGCATGATTTGAGTTAATACTCCGAGGTAGGACATAGGATACTTTTAATCCCGACATTCGGCACGGTTCCCTTGGGAGAGGGGACTAAAGTCAAAATGTGTACTTGGTTATACGCTTGCTCCGATTTTAACAATTTTTCATTATAATTATAATAAATGTTTGTAAGGGAACACTCATAGACAGTTGTTAACAATGTTTGGAAATAGATCAGGTTAAGCAACGTTAGGTAAGGTCATTAAATAGATGTGTGACCGTTTAACGCCATTTGAACTAAACGTCTCCGTGCTTCAGAGGGCAAGTACAAAGTGGGTCCAAGTTTTTAACCGACTTTAAAAAAGGATTTGTATTCTATGCGAATATATATTAGTGAAAGTTTAGTTAAATAAACACAGCGCGGGCGGAGCTGCGTGGGTCAGCTAGTATTAGAATAATAACGTAAGTAGGAACTGTTATACTAGCTGAAAAAATCAGCTTATGAGGAATAAATTATGTTTCGATTACTCCTATCCTAATCAATAAGTTCCGTGGAGTATCCGGGTTAGAATAGCACCCACCCATCTCCTCCCATTCGGTATTAGTATCAGCAACTAAGGGAAAACAAGGAAACTGCCAGCGGAATGCGCATTCCGCGATTCGCAAGACGCCTGCCAAGCATGGGGATTATGGCAATTCCCATAAGGGGGAGACCCAGCCTCGCATTCCCCAATTCGCAAGACGCCTGCCAAGCGTGGGGATTATGGCAATTCCTATAAGAGGGAGACCCAGCCTCGCATTCCCCAATTCGCAAGACGACTGCCAAGCGTGGGGATTATGGCAATTCCCATAAGGGGGAGACCCAGCCTCGCATTCCCCAATTCGCAAGACGCCTGCCAAGCGTGGGGATTATGGCAATTCCTATAAGAGGGAGACCCAGCCTCGCATTCCCCAATTCGCAAGACGACTGCCAAGCGTGGGGATTATGGCAATTCCTATAAGGGGGAGACCCAGCCTCGCATTCCCCAATTCGCAAGACGACTGCCAAGCGTGGGGATTATGGCAATTCCTATAAGGGGGAGACCCAGCCTCGCATTCCCCAATTCGCAAGACGCCTGCCAAGCGTGGGGATTATGGCAATTCCTATAAGAGGGAGACCCAGCCTCGCATTCCCCAATTCGCAAGACGACTGCCAAGCGTGGGGATTATTGCAATTCCTTTAAGTGGAAGGCCTTTGTTCAGCAATGAACGTCTTTCGGTTAACAATGATGAATCAATAAGTCAACCATTATTATTATGTTGCATCAACTTAGATCTTATGTTTACTATCGCTAGTATGTTAATTAGTTGTGATTTTAATTCGATCTTCTAATCGATTCGTATCCGTTAGCCAAAGAAACACGTGATCATTTCGAATGACGTTTAATCTATTGCATTCTTGCGAAGTTCACGATCACATGTCAAATAAACCGACCAAATTGAAGAGCGCGTTATAGTCGCAAAAAACCCATCTGCTTTGGTGTTTTATCATTTAGCAGTGTTGCATCGGTGACGTAGCGAGGCCGTTGGAACTTTCACTTTCTGCGGAGACATTTGCCCAGCGGCAATGAACTTGATGGTGGATTGTATAATGGTTGTATTATGGCGTGTTGCGTTAGCTCTATTACTGTATTTATTACAAGAAAGTTGATCACACCTGTTGTACAATCTGGTGATATAGAGACAATAATGCCAGCATAGGTCAGCACGAAAAATGTTATTTCGTCGGTGCGCGTGCAATACTGCGGAAGAGCAGTTTGTAAATACCGCGTATCTGAATTTTGATATTTTTACAGGACGATGAAAAAAGTTAACATTTTAGCCCATTAATAATATTTCATGCCTGATCTTATTTACTACTTAGCAGCAAACAAGATCAGTTGCTTTGTAGCAAAGAAGATCAAGAGGCAAAAATATTATAAAATGGGCACGGGTCTCACCTCAAGATGACGGGGCTTAGGCCATAGTCCACTACGCTGGCCAAGTGCGGGTTGGCAGACATCACACGTCATTCAGAAGCTAGTTAGGCTTTCTCAGATATACAGGTATCTTCGCCGAATGATGATGAACGATGTTTTCCTGCACCGAAAGCTAGTAACAATCGCACAAAGATGATTCGCACATAATTACTTAAAGAAATCAGGGGTGCGAGCCGTGGTTCGAACATGCGTACCTTGTTTCCAGGGTAAGCGCTCGCCCACTGAGCTATTACTGCTACTATAATAAATACTATATTTTTGTATATTGGTTGAAATTAATAGTTATTGTGTACGGAGTTCACACGGAAACAATTTCATCTACAGAAGTATTGTTAAATGCCAATATTAATTGAAATTACATAATTCTTTTTTATGAAACCGATCTTCCGTTTTCATACTTGAGAGTAAGCGGTGATGCAATTACTGATGGCTAAGCAGTATTAAGCAATCTATTGACTCTAGCCTGCTAGCCTTTTGGAGAGGCTCGGCAGAGTCACGCAAAATGCTATAGAGAGAGCTTTGAGTAAAACCAAAGTTATAACTCTCAGGTTTGCAAGTTGAAGTGGCAATGGGCAGGACACATCGCTCAAGGACCGATAACCGATGGGGAATTAAGGTTCCCAAGTGGCGACCACGAACCGGAAGACGCAGCGTAGGCATGCCTCCCACTAGGTAGACCGATTACATTAAAAGCCACGGACGACCGATGGATGCAAATGACTCAATGATATTCATTGTGGGGAGCTCAATTATACCTACCTATACAGATTGACTCCACAGGTATACCTGTCAGATAAACCTGCGCGTGTATGGCTAGCTTAAGGGGGGACGCCTTTGTTTTGCAGTGGACGTCTTCCGACTGGTGATGACGGAATACGCTATTCCCTCTTACGGTGTCTTATCACTACTAAAGGTTGGCCGTCAGCCGATTAGTCTTATACCGTAAACCTTTAATAGAACCTGTAGGGGACTAGGGGTATGTGGGTTTTTTACCCATTAAAACGGCGGCTGTCGCACGAGAGGAGTAACGTGGGCTCTCCGGTTGAATCTGCATCAAGTGTTCCTCAGTGCCTTGCCTTTGAGCCCGCCAACCAGGGACGCATTGTAGCCCTCTGGGATCCTGACACAGTGCTCATACGGATGGGGGCGTAACCCCACCACCATCCACCTTGGAGTCACCTCAAGATGTCCAGCTCCAAACGTCCAGCAACTCCGAATGTCAGCCGTTCGGTCTAGTCTCTAAGCCAGCCTCTTATCAAGGGAAACAGGTCTTTCACGCTGGCAATGCTGGTCTACTGTCTGAAATATTTAAACCACAACAGCTTTAAGTCTTCCGTTTTAAATTTTTTATTCTGTTTTACCCATTATGATACCAGAAGATGGTGTCGGTCGATAATACTGAATCTGAAAATAGTGTCTAAATTTCCGCGATTGCGTCCACTTGACTTTACGATGGAAGAGACAAAAGTTGTTTGATACTTTCACACGTACGCCATAAAAACCAAATGACATCAGCGTAATGTGGAAGCAGGGCATGCGCACGCGCGGTTCGATCTAGGTGAACGGCAATGTTGCTAAATACCGAATACAAGGCGTAAAAAAACTATTTACGATACAAAATTGTAAGAGGCGCTCGATGTACTTATAGGTGGTATAATTTTTTTTTTACTATACTATGTGTATTATTTTTATTATATGGAGAATAAACAGAAGACACTGCTATCCGTATTCTGATTTTCCCTTAGCCGTATCTTACGACACCCAACGTGATTAAATGGGAGGTTGCTATTCTTGTCCGGACACCACACTGGCAGCTATAGATACTAGATTAACATATATGAATAAAAAATCTTTAAAAAAAAAAATTGAACCGACTTCAATATCACTGAAAAGTATAAAATAATTTAAATATTATTGAAGTTGGTGTTAGCTTACCGGCTGTGTATATTTGGCACCAACTTCAATAATATTTAAATTATTTTATAATTTTCAGTGATATTGATGTCGGTTATTTTTTTTTTTAAAAGATTAGAAGATTAAGAAGATTAGATTGATTAGATTATTTTTAAGATTAGATTTTAAACTTTTTAGTGATATTTTCATATACTATAAATATTGAACCATCGAAAACCGTAAAATTATCTAGGTAGGTTATGATCACATTATCGTCTACATAGTTTTACATAATTCATGTTTCTTCAGAAAAAAATATCCGGTCGTAATGAAATTTGCATGGAATCATCATATTAGTTTACTCTCTCGAATAAAAAAAGAATCATCGAAATCGGTTCATAATTGTCAGAGCAATGTAATGGAGAACATCAGTTTTATGGTTTTTACCAGATAAATTCCTCCACATCGTTCATGGTCCTCCAGGAAGTTCTTATCCGGTTGTAATAAAATTCATACAGATTCAATACAGTGGTTTCTTCTTTCGAATAAAAAAAGAATCATTGAAATTGGTAAATATTTGCCAGAGTTATGACCATTTTTGTCCTTAAAAAGCGACATAAAGTCATCGATATAGGCTTTCCTGCAGCTCTCAGTGCGCAGTCACCATTCTTGTTTTTTCAGGAACTACTTATTACTAAGCAATAATTTTTTTATGGGACCCAATCAATGGATTGAAGAATGGATGGAAGAAAGATTTTTTCAAATCGGTTCATAATTGCCAGAGTTATGCGCGAACATACATAAAAAAATATATATATATATATATACAGACGAAATGAGAACCTCCTCCTTTTTTGAAGTCGGTTAAAAAACATGGTAAAACTAAAACACATTTGAAAAGAAAACAAAATATACAGCACTTATTGGTAAAACATAATCTAAAACGAATATTTCCTGTATTTAAATAAGTAGGTATTATAAATCAGTCAGTTACGCCCTTTAATATTAAAGGACCTTAAAAAAGCCGGTTGAAGCCGTGACGGATTTTCAAAAGTTCAAAAGTCTTGAGCTTAAAGGCTGCCTTCGTAACACATTTTTAGTATTCCAGATCAAGCAAGCTTTGAATGTTGAGTTTTCGGAAATTCGCGCCCAATTTTATACGAAATATTGTCCGAATCCAACTTTTGTAGTTTACGTACATACATCGTATATTTTCCCAATATATTATTATAATTGAAAAATTAAATAGAAAATATAAATATAACAAAATTAACAGTAGCTAGATTTAATTAAGTATAATAATTTTGTGGTTGATACATAAATATTTATAAACAAAATATTTATTGAATATTAACATTCAGAGGGTCGTATTAGTAAATATTTTAGAGGTTGCAACACCGTCTGTCAACATAACAAAGTTAACTATTAATTGAGATGAATATTTGTTTATTAGATTAAGTTAATTATTATAATCATTGCTTGTCCGAATTAATTCATTATTTGATGATAATTTAAGATGACAAGGAAGTGTATTAATTCGGGCAACATTAATTTGGAGTTATTGATATAAAACATGTTGGCGATATAAATAGGTTTTTAATACAATGTTGGAAATTGTCACTTGCTTGTATCCTGTATCACTCGGTTGACAAATGTAATTTAATGAAAATATCTTTTGTTCTTTTTTTCTATATATCTTTATTTCTCTACAGTCTCTTATTTTTGTTCTTCTGTATATAGCATAAAACGAACTCGTTTCGTGTCGTGTCGCTAGTTATGAAAGAAATAATGCGGCTTTTTTCTTGGTCAAATACTATAAGTCAGGATCTACAGTGATCACCAGTGAATATGCCGAGGTTCCGAGAAACCGCTAAATTGTCTTAGAACCGGCAACAAATAATTAGAAAGGTAGATGACTCTATAGAAAAGTATACTTAGAATGACGAAAGAGAAGCGGCAGAGTATATTCAAATTTAAATATAAAAAAATATATATATGTATATGGCCATTATAACTTTTAAATAACTGGTTTCGAGTTCAACATTTTATATACTGCATATTTGCATATTTAAGTAATATTATTCTTCTTATACTTCACATCATGATTGGCAGAAATACGTGACTGATATAACGACTTGTATGAAATAATTTCAGTAACAAGGCCTTCAGTATGATATATATTTGCAAATTCCTAATATATCTTGATTCCGTCTCGCTTCGTTGCTTTTGACTTATAGATATCAATCTACGTGAATTGGCTTATAGTTTTTACGTCCACATTTTTTTGTGATCTAGTTTTGAAAGTAAATTTACTAAGGTCATACTGCACTAGATCAAAAATATTAATGGCTCACCTTGACGCATTGTTATCCTTAATGCTGTAGTAATGTAATTTAATAAAGGTTTTATTGTTACTGTATATATACAAGTAGATACAAGACTAAACTTCTAGTACATTAATAAATGTATTTTGTTGTGTAACCTTAACACTTATTCTAAAAAATACTTGGCCAAGTGAAGTTAGACACAAAGGTTGGACAGAATAACTTTAAGTTCATCTTTGTTGCTTTTATTATTTTTATATTATTTTCTGACAATACTCTTATTCTATGAAACAAGACTATAAGAGAGGTACAGCTGGCAAAATCTCTCAATAAATTGGACCAGCCATTGAATCTAGTTTATTAGTGCTCTAGATTCGATCAATCGCAACATTTATATAATAAAATTGTTGTTGTTAACAATACCATGAAGTATTACAAAATAAGACAATTATTTACACAGTTCAACTGTAACGGATCCCCAATGACGTCACTTACCACCTATTATCCAACATCAACGATCCATTGTTTTAATAAAAGAACGGATATTATTTATTTCCGCCAGCAGAGTTACACGCATAAGGAACTTGCCACACCAGAAGCTAATCGTAGAGCGGCGATGAACTATTTTATCGCTCAAGTAATCAAAAAACGAAACAAAGATATTTGATTAAAACTTACATAATTTTTAAATGTAATTCAAGTATTATTTTTTTTGTATCCACATAAATATATTTCCTGTCGTCTTGCAATGATTGGTCAATCGGAAAGTTCTAAGAGTGTTCTGGACGAGCAGCCCTCGTTATTTTTTTTACTATCTGATAGAAAGTGGCGACGTGGTTGGGGATGGCCAAGCACACTAGCTTATTCAAAGCCTATTCACTCTAGCCTTGAAGACACCCATACTAATATCGGGCGGGGAAACCGACGCAGGCAAATCGTTCCAGTCCTTAGCTGTACATACTATAAATAAAGGAGCAATTAGCTTAGTTCGTTCTGAAGGTACTTTTGACAACGCATTATTCGTGGAGGCTTTTTTCGTGCACACCTCTATTGACGTTACCGCAGGTGAGAAAATCGACCAAACCAAAAGAATAGCTACTCACTCGCCCATTATCGATCGTGCTTAGTGTGACAGTTCCCTAATGAGTTACAACATCAATTAGTATTGGGTTCTTTTTCGTTACTATTGTATGTAAAGCTTCAGTATGTTGGGTCCTTTCATTGGTATTCATATGTCCAAGGTTGAGATGCACGGACTGTTCCCTCGGTATTATTCGGACAGCACAATGTGTGTAGTGTGTACAAGGCCCATTGTTGGCAGTGTACACGCAAACAATTGGCCACTATCTCAATGACATCTGACTTGGCTGATCCGTCAGCGGCATGGTCAGCGGTATTTACGGTTATAAAGTAAATAAATAAGAGATTTCGTCATCAAAATAAACTCTTTTTAGTCTGCTGGATGGGGTGAGTTGTCAGCTATGTGATATAGGGAGAATATGGGTTGACAGAAAATTAACTAATAAGATTTTTTTTTATGTAGCTTGTCCTAGAAGTCGACGTTAAGCTGGAAATGATTGATAGGCCGTTGCTCAATCGTACTTCTATTATAATATAATGATAATATAATAATATCTTGGGACAATCTACACACAGTCATCCGATCCCAAACTAGGCAGAGTCTGTACTATGAAAACCAGACATCTGATACTAATACATACATTTTTTTTTTGTAAATAATAATAATATCTCGGGACAATCCACACACGGTCATTCGATCCCAAACTAGGCAGAGCCTGTACTATGAAAACCAGACAACTGATACTAATACTTGTATATACATACTTAGTATGTAGATAAATAACACCCAGACACTTGGTGGGAATCGAACCCACGACCGGGTAGCAGCCAGGGTGTCTAACCACTAGACCAACGGGCCCGTCGTTATATAAATGAAAAGAAACTCGCGATTTGTTGTTCACGGCTTTATCTTTAGTTTGAATTTAAATGAATTTATCATAACAATTAGAAACATTATTTAAATTATTTTAATTCGTTTATTGTTGATAGACATCTATAAATATGGAAATGTCTATATTATTATACTCTTTCTTTTGTTTCATCGTAATAAAATAAAGAAAATCGTTTATTGTGACCATTTTATTATAAAATATTTTTATTAGTTTACTACGTATTCACTGATATATCATTAACATTTCAGTTTCGTACACGTATGACGACAATGTTAAATTTGTAACATACATTGCCAGCTTTGCACTGATGTTTTACTGTTGTAGCTGCATTCAGAATGTCAATGTACATCCTCAATCTCTGGAAGTCACAAATTATCCCAATAAAACCGTATTTTGTTTTAAATCGTATACCTATTGTACGTTGTATTATTCATTGTGGCCTACATACCGCATTTTTTTCCCTTTTAAAACAAAAGGAAAACAAATGCGTTAATAGTACCGCTAAACCAAGTGCATTACGTTAAGACAATTTTGGTAAGGTGCGGTCGGTATGCAGTATTGGACCTTGAATTCCGCCTCTTTGCAAACGTATAAGAGAAAATCAACTCGTCTCTCCGTGATTAGTCAAGTCTTCTCAGTGCGTTCAGAGTCATACATTTAGTCATTATCATAGAGTTAAGTATTAGGAATAGAGTACGCGTTTGTCTATGGTCCCATTACACAAAGCGTAGGCAGATTTTCCTCTACGGGGCAGGTGAATTGGACTATTTAAAGTTATATTACAAGAGTTATATTGATATGTAAGTGATAATTAGTAATAGGTTTGATCTGTTACGAGCGCAAATGTCGATAAATACAGCTAACGGTATAGTACCTATTGTCGTGTACCTGATATTTATGTATTTTGATGTTCTTACCTGTGCCTACGGTTCTTACTTGCATTTGAGCATTCTATAGTACTTGTACTGATTATTGTTCTGTGGTCATTATAATACAATGATATTAAAAAGTAAAATTTGTATTCAAGTGCACATAGCTAGAAAGAGGTAGGGACCAACTATGTAGCAGGTTCTATATTAGCCGGCGAAGATCAACATGAAGTGAGGAGGAGTAGACAGAATCGACTGTCTATTGGCAGAGTTATCCATGCCATCCATCGATATAATATATAAACTAGATTTGGTGTCACGGTTCAAAAAGTGGTAGCGAGAAATAGCGCTCTTGTGTCGCTATTTCTTTACAAATTACATCCTGACAAATTTATTTTTGCCGATAGGAGTGTCGCTACTGTCTATATGAAACTGTCAAACTACAAGTCATTATCATTATAAAATCGTTAGTTCACGTTTCCGCCACCAGCACAGATAAGTTTGCAACCTCCGCGACCACATTTTAGATGTCATTTTGTTCGTGAATGTTTATCTAGTTTATATATTATATCCATGATGCCATCCATCGATATGATATATAAACTAGATAAACACTCACTAACATAATGACATCTAAAATGTGTAAACCACATTTTGCATTTTCTGTGCCGGTGAACTAACGGATTTATTATGATGACGACGTGTAGTTTGACAGTTTCATATAGACCGTAGCGACAGTCCAACCAGACAAGGGCGCTATTTCTGTGTGCCACTTTTTGGATCGTAACAGCTAATCTAGTTTTAATATTATATCGATGATGGCATTAATTAAACGTCTTGCTCATCACGTAAAAGAATAGGCCGTAATAGTACTTATGTGAAAAAAGTGAAAAAAAAAACTAAAATGTGACATTCCATGACGTATCCTTGATGAAAGGCTAAAATATTCTGTCGTTGAGCAATTAATGGGTAAAACTTATGCACATCACATTAATAATTAAAAAGTTTCTCATTCATTTGAATGTACACTTTTCGCCATTTATTCTAACATTACTTTATAGCATTATGAGCATTCCTTCCGTATTTGCAAAGCAATAGGTATACTTCATTGAAAGTTTGTCGAAATACCGTTGTCAACAAGCTTTATTTTTTTTTATTTATCGTCACGATTTCACCCATTTACATTGTGAAGTCAACTTTTTAAACAATGATATGTATTATGTTATGAATAGTTTTGTTATTTTAGTGCTACTGTGAGTACTGTCATGATCTGTAGGTAATATGAATACAGATTCAGAATTGGGAATTTCCAGTTCTCCATGCCATCAATAGTGTGGTTTAAGTAACAGAGACTTGTGTGTGTGACACACAAGGTGTACCCTTGCATGAAAAAATAATTGAAATTATAAATAAAATACGCCTTTTTATACTTAAAAAAAACAAGTGTTAAATAAACTATTCTCTTTAACTCTTAGGAGTTAAAGAGTCATAATATTGATGATTTATTTCGAATATTCATGTAGGCGCCTATCGTGATTATTATTAGGTACGTAAGTTAATACTAATCTATACTTATACACACATCAAAAGTGTCTAGGGATCAAGCATTTTTGGGCAAAAAAATGGGCAGAAGAACAATGGCGTTTCGTGTGCTTTTCTGATGAGTCTCGTTTTGGTATGAGACCGGATACAAGACGTATACGACACTGGAGAACCCCTGGACGCCAACAGCGATTAAAATCCTGCCAGGAAGTCCATCCTTATAGTGGTGGAACCATCATGGTATGGGCGGGTATTTGGATCGGCGGAAGAACTGAGTTGATTTGGATCAGAGGCAACCTCAACGCTCAAATTTATGCTGAGACGATTGTATCAGACGTCATCGTTCCTCTACAAGTGCAAATCGGTCCCTTATTTCAGTTAATGCATGATAATGCACGACCGCACACCGCAAGAGTTGTAAGACAGACTCTCGCCGCAGCTAACATCAATGTCCTGCCCTGGCCTGCTCAGTCGCCAGACTTGAACCCGATTGAGCATGCATGGGATATGCTACAGAGAAGAGCTCTGCCGAATATGGAGGGTATCCAGTCGCAAGAAGACCTTTTTTTGTTGTTGCAACGAACATGGGCGGCCATTCCACAGCGTGATTTGGATGAACTCATTTTGAGTATGCCAAACCGATGTTCTTGTGTTGTTAGTGTTCGCGGTAGAAACACGGATTATTAATTGTTTAAGTTACCCAATAAAATTTTAAAGAAAACTGTTATTTCAGTCTTTTTTTCGAACTTTTGTGTTAGTGGTTCAAATGTCAAAAATCCCTTTATTAGGAAAATGGCAAATTTCTTTATTAATGCAAAGGTGACTTGGTTTATCGTTACTGTGACAAACGAAAACACTTTATTTGATGAATCCTTAAAGAAAATTTTAATTAATATCAATCAGGAGAAAAGTTATTGCAAAAATATATGTTGATCCCTAGACACTTTTGATGTGTGTATATAAAAATGAATCCCTATTGTCCTTGGTCACGCCATAACTTGAGAACGACTTTACCAATTTCATCCAGCATTTTTTTTAAGTTTTCGAATACTTTAAGTTTTCTTTTTAAAAGGGTAATATAATATTATATATGTATATACTACTCTGTGTTTATACGAAATCCGTGTAAGGAGAGATTTTCGGATTTTTTTCATATCTCACATCATAGATATATAACGTCTATACTAGACGTTTGCTTTTATCAAACCTTAAGTACCCATTGTGTGTTTCAATGAACATATTTTATACTATGTGTGTACTGTGATTGTTCGGATTTCTTATGGCCTATTAATCGCGATTTATCTCCGACGAGAGAACGTTTCGATCGTCAATAACATCTGACTTATTTTTTAATTGCAAATGACAAGTCAATGTCGTTTTGCGCAATCTCATAAATAGATTCGGCTTATAATATTGTTACTGCGTAAATGCGTACTGTTGTTATATATAAATAAAATCTTTTAAAAAAAAATTGAACCGACTTCAATATCACTGAAAAGCATAAAATAATTTAAATATTATTGAAGTTGGTGTCAGCTTACCGGCTGTGTATATTTGGCACCAACTTCAATAATATTTAAATTATTTTATACTTTTCAGTGATATTGAAGTCGGTAAATTTTTTTTTAAAAAGATTTTATTTTAAACTTTTTAGTGATATTTTCATATATAAAGATTGAACCATCGAAAACCGTAAAATTATCTAGGTAGGTTATGATCACATTATCGTCTACATAGTTTTACATAATTCATGTTTCTTCAGAAAAAAATATCCGGTCGTAATCAAATTTGCATGGAATCATCATAGTAGTTTACTATCTCGAATAAAAAAAGAATCATCGAAATCGGTTCATAATTGTCAGAGCAATGTAATGGAGAACATCAGTTTTATGGTTTTTACCAGATAAATTCCTCCACATCATTCATCCATCAATCGTCCTCCAGGAAGTTCTTATCCGGTTGTAATAACATTCATACAGATTCAATACAGTGGTTTCTTCTTTCGAATAAAAAAAGAATCATTGAAATTGGTAAATATTTGCCAGAGTTATGACCATTTTTGTCCTTAAAAAGCGACATAAAGTCATCTATATAGGCTTTCCTGCAGCTCTCAGTGCGCAGTCACCATTCTTGTTGTTTCAGGAACTACTTATTACTAAGCAATAATTTTTTTATGGGACCCAATCAATGGATTGAAGAATGGATGGAAGAAAGATTTTTTCAAATCGGTTCATAATTGCCAGAGTTATGCGCGAACATACATAAAAATATACTTCAAAAAAGGAGGAGGTTCTCAATTCGTCTGTATATATATATATATATATATAAATTGAGAACCTCCTCCTTTTTTGAAGTCGGTTAAAAATAATTGCACGTTACATATATATATTATTTTTTTTTACAGTGTTTTAACAATTTCTTTGTTATGTTTTCAGGTAAGCGTCTTACAGAATATTAAGCAGGCATTATAAAATTAAGTTGGTAAGTAGCTCCTAAATTAAGTTTTACAATTCTTTTTTTTTTGGAGAAACTACATAAATTTATCAGTAGAACAAGTCAATCAAAACTTAAATTAATGCCAAAAAAAACTTTTGGCATATTGCAATAATTTTTACTACTGCTTTTTGCTAATATACAAATTAGGAGTAATAAAACATCATGAACTCTTTTGATTACTTTTTAATAGATACTTCGGTCTTTATACAGGTTCTATTATCCACGCGATACGTAATTAAGTAATCCATATTAAATTTCCTATCCGTAATATAAGGTTCACAATATCCCATTATTAAATCGATAAAAACTGCATCGGTTGCGTCAGGCCACCTAACAATTCGATTGCTGTAATCGCTCACTTTCGCTTGAATCGATGCATCGGCATCGGCGCCCCGGCGCAACAGCGGTCGATCGACCGAGACCATTTCTTTAAACTTTGACGGATCACTCGATACATGTTGAGAAATTGATCTGATATCGAATAAACGAAAACGAGTTTCTTCTCCGATATACATTTTGTAACACTTCCTCGATGCCAAAAGAAATTTAATTTAAAATGTAATTTTTCTGCTCCATTACTTTTGTGTTACGTTATGAAACAAATAGATGCGGTTCTCAAATAAATAGAGATAAATATCAAATGACGCAAAAAAAAAGACAGTTTTACTACATCGGCCGGTTGCAAGGTCCTGGGATAAAAAAGTGATTATTGGGCTAGGCAGCGCCTGAGAATCCCATAACATAAAAATGTTATGAGATTCCTAGAGTTGTGCCTGGTAAATGGCGATAGACTTGCCCCGCATTACATAGATCTCAAACGGTAATAAAGTAATTAACTTTTTCAATATAATAAGGTAATACATGTGCTAGTTTTAATGGTATGTAAAAAGCTCTTGATCTGGTGAGTCTGTTATTCGTAGGTCGCTCCAGTAAAGGGAGTGAGAGTATGTGAAAACAATTATGCTCTATAGCATCTTCAAAACAATTATCCTCGATAAAAGCTTAACTTACGTAGTCGGAAGTACCGCAGAGGCTTCGTCCGGTCTTTATATACCGATACCTTCACCTTGTTGTGTAGGTCTCTAGAAGAAGTAAGCTAGCAAATAGGCAGACGCCGATAGCGACTTTGTTTAAGAATATTTAGTGATAGAGACACCCTTGTAGACCACTCAGTAATAATCGTGATTTTTGTGTCTGCGGTCCATAGTGGATATACCTAGATATGCAGCGTAATAGTCGTTAGAAAAAGCGAAATTATAACAAAAAACGGCACAGTTCAAACGTTGCACGTTTATAGTAGAAAGCTGTATCGGATGAAGTCGTTATGGCGACCTTATGCGCACGCGCAGCCTCGACCTTGTCTACCATTAGTGTGGCAACATGGCTGGCACCGTCTCAGTACCCTGTTATCTAATATCCAAGTCGCATGGAACCGATTACTTGGAGTCTGGCACGATTATTCGAATGACGCAATTACGTACAATAGAATAATTGTTATGCTAATAGCAATTCCCATTTATTACTTTCCTGTGTTCCGCTTTATAGGGCGCATGCAGTTGATATTCGTTTCAAGCTCAAGAGGCTTTATTAACCTATATCTATATTATTAATATTATGCCTAAACCCAATGCCCAAATTTTCAATAACACAAAATCATATATCTCTAACTTTTTTTAATGTTTTCACTGCCACTAAATTATATTTTAAAATTGTTTGTTACATTACCCAATCTGCAGCACCCGATTGATTGAGACCTAGTCCGTCCATACCGATTTCGGAATAATGGAAATAAACAAAGTGCTACGATAGATGGTAAAGTGATAATTCTAATATACCTTTTGCGAGAAGAGTTCAAAGTTGTTTCTATTTGTAGTGACACTAACAGTGTGCCGTCATAGTTATATATATTTTCAACCTAATCAAGCTAGATCTAGCGAGCTTTAAAATGTTTGCTTTCATTGTACTTGCAATCGGTCCCGTTGATTGGGTACTATAATAATTAGCCACCTTTTTGACAATTGTACCAATTTCCAAGTTGTACCCTACTCCGTGATAGTTGTGTGCTTACTAGCGGATATTGCAATTATTTGGAGCGGATGTTATAAGAATATGTACCTATAGTAAAAAGTTTAATGTTAATATTGTAATTTCGTTGTTAAGTATTTTTTTTTATTAATAATTTAATAGCATAGTAGCGATAAATAGGTACAATAGCGACAATTATATTTTTTAGAAGAAGATATGTTTATGTAAATAAACATAAGTTTTATGACGATGAGTGTTTTTTGACGGGCCCGTTGGTCTAGTTGGCAGACACCCTGCCTGCTAACCGATGGGTCGTGGGTTCGATTCCCGCCAAGTGTCTGGGTGTTGTTTATCTATTTAAGTATGTATTTACAAAAAAAAAGTATATAAGTATTAGTATCAGTTGTCTGGTTTCCATAGTACAGGCTCTGCCTAGTTTGGGATTGGATGACCGTGTGTGGATTGTCCCAAGATATTATTATTATTATTATTATTATTATTAAATAATTTTTTTTCGCTCAGTATACCTACTGTAGTGTTTTCCTACAAAATCATAAAGATAGACAGCTAGGTATTCAGATCTCTCCTATCCCATTACTACAAAATAATTGGACATTAACAAGTATAATGCCAAAGCCCAGAAATCATTAAGCCACATTCAATGAACTATTGAGACACGACCTTGCTTTTAACATTCGCTCACTGGTAAACTGACTGTCAACGATTGATTGATGGACTTGGATAATGTCATTGTGCTAATAAAATAAGAATTACATAGTTTGGGAAATCGAACATGTTAATTCCAATAAAAATGAAATATTACGTTAGAAAACAATATGATTATTTTTTGCTAATAAGACTCTATTGTGTCGGCATCGTGTATCTGTACCGTGATGATTTGGGACAGCAGATCGCTGTCTGGCTTGCGCAAGAACCAAAGAGGATATAACTATTATGTTTAGAAAGCATTTTATGGAAAGCATCTAATGTGACTGTAAAGTAATTCTATGCAACGTTGAATTTTCACGGTGTTTAGTATCTATATTTATAGAACATTTTGTGGATTTCTATTGCCAAATATTGCATTAAATTAATAGGCCCAGGTGGGTTAGTACCTACCAGAATATGCCGCCAAGAAGAAGTGGGAAAACATTGTTATGTTCCAGTGTGTTCCACTGTAGCTGATAAAAATATTGGACACGGGAATTAAAATAAGAGACTGAAGAGTTGACAACGCGCTAGTGATTCTTCTGGTTTTACAAGCGTCTATAGGCTGCGGTGACTGCTTACCAACATGCTGGCTGCATGCTTGTTTGCCACTTTGGTGGTATAAAAATCGGTATGAATATTACTTATAGATCGATTGAAATCAAACTACTTTTACGGATTTTATCGCGGTTTATTTTTTGATTTTACTATCCCGACGTTTCGAATGCTTTGCAGCACCCATGGTCACGGGAGGACTGAGATGTTGAACGTCCTTATGTCACAATTATGCCGGTGTACCCTCAGCTCTTCTTATTTATTATTGTTGGTCCGATCTACGCAGTAAGAGCTTACAGTATCTTGAGGCCGTGCAGTATTTTGATTGCTATTGGATTTAATTATATTTATCACAGGATCTCAAGCCGGTGGTAACACCCAACCATCTTCTCTATTAAAATTAGGATGTTTTTTGATTTCAATAGCCTCACGAATCATCCTAGGTAGTAGTAAGTAGTTTGATTTCAATGTGTAATATTCGCGTAAGTAAAAGACAACATTATAGATCGATGATTACGTAATTGCTGAAATAAAAATCTGAAGCTCAATAAAATGTTACGTTCAATCAAATGTGATAAAGATCAAAAACTACACTTCAAAGAATAAAACAATACTATTAGGTTAATTAAGCAACATTGATTAGTTTTTTGATAGCGATAAGAATTGTAATTGTATGCGAGGTTACTGAAGATCGAGTTAGCTCAATAATTCTCGTAAATATTATGACAGACTAGATGTATCGATGTAGATCTTTGATACTATTTCTTTTGTTACTTAATGTTGCAACACCTTTGGCATCACTATCATTCACATCATCTACGGTTCGACTTTTAACAGAGAAGGGTGGAAGATTGCTTGATTGTGAATATGCTAAAATAACTTTGCACTTTTAATTATACTCTCAGGGTCTGAGCTCAGGGCAATGAGCGCGTTACTTACAACGCGCTCATAGCTAGACTGCGTGGGTCTATTCGGTGAGAAAATTCTGTTGTTTTGTTTTGTTTTTTGATTTCCCAAGTTCATCGTTAATCGTTCCGCAGAAGGGTCAGGGTCCATATTTTAAACCGATCTCATTTGCCAAGTAGATATCTTAGCAGAAAAGAGTAAGAAAAAGGGTTGGATGGACTGTATCGAAAAATGCAATGGGAAAGATTACTAACAGGTATAAATAGCTTAAAGAAATTACCTTCAAGCATTGAAGTACATAAGTTAGAATTTCAAGCAACGATAAAAGTATAGTCGTGACTAGGTACACGGATGATAAGGGCCATCAAAAACCTATCAAGCATAAAACTTATGAAACCCGCTTTACAATGTATGAATAAGCGTTCAGAATTTATAATGACAAATGATTATCATACGATGTATCCCCGCAAGTACCACGTTAATCTGACGCAACGAGATGTCGACCGCGAAACATTAAAGTACATCGACCCAATCGATATTAAGATCGATGATTCGATTCTGAGGAATCGATTCCACGTGTCACACCTTAAATACGATTTGTCTGCTTGATATTCGTTTTTGTTCGTAGTTTTTATGCAATCTGAGATTAACGTTAAATATTACTCTTACATGAGTGATTATACTACATAGAACCAGAGAGAAAGCTTACTAACGTCCGAAAATTCAAATTGTCAATAGGCCTAGTCAGAGTAAGTCAGGGTTTTTCAAATACCAGCGTTAACTCCAGCTGAGCGATTGTGGTTAATAATAATACTTGAGCAAAATACATAGTGGCGTAAGATTTTTATTGAATGGTAAAAAGCCGGGGCGTAATACGAAGTCTTACCTATTTGCTTTTTAATTATGCACATTTTTACGATAGTGTATATATGATGATGCAGTCTTGATTTGATGATGGTGTTGCTTTAAATTTTTTCTTGTTTGCGACCAGCTCTAGAACATTGTAAAATGCGGTCAAATCAAATCGAATCAAATCAAATAGTTTATTATTGCGGTTTTAGTGGATTCTGTAGAGGTGTTCTAATATGTAGGTATTGCATATCATATTGTTTTGTGAGGACTTATAATTCTAGCGAGCTGCACCACCTTATCAGTAAAAGATGTTTTAGATTTCAAACCCTAAATAAGTAGGTCGGTGGTTATGTAAAATTGTATAAAAAATAACTGGAAACAAAATAAATATGAACGTAAGCGCTATATTTGAGCATGGTTACTCTTTATGGTTCCAAAGATTTCGTGATGAGATGAGTGACTGGTATTTACGCTTATAGAATTACTCTGACATGCTTAACAGCATTGTCGTGCAGTAAACCGAAGAAATCGGTTTCATCGGAGCTTGCATCCGAGATGCATCAAGATGGGTCGATCATCTGTCGGTTCGTTGCCCTCAATAAAGTGCATTTGCGGTCGGTTGCATCAACCGCGTGGCAATCACGCGCCGTGCGTGCGTACTGACCCTTATTTTGCAGTTTAAGTTATGAGATATTACGAGAAAAATTGTTGTTTTTTATTTATTTGTCTTCTGTTATTGTATATGTGAAAAGAACACAATAGAACAGGACGGGGAAAAATCTATAAATTAAAGGAAAAATCTATAACAAAAACTAAATAATTTCGGTAAAAAATGATTTAATAGTTGTGATTACAGTACGTGGGAGAGGAGCTTCCTCAAATGGTGTAATAACATACATAATGTTTACATGACGCTTCCGCGACGACGCACCTGACAATCAGTCCTAGAAGACCTTGCTAATTGAGCAATCTTTCCAATACAACAGAACACATAAGTTTATTTGTAAAATAATGGCAGTATTTACATAAAGATCTTAAATAAAAATACGTTGTACGTTATGTTTTACCAAGCAGCAAGCTTATAAAACGACGTAAATAACATGGTAGTACCTATTTCGTGAAGTCTACAATGAGACATAGTCTACATAAATATATATTTTTTATTAAAAAAAAGGAACCTAAATTAAAACCCGCTTCCTTCTTACTCTTTACACCATACAAAGTGAGGCAACCCCATAGGCGCAAAGAATAACCACGTAACTTAATCATAAACATACTACCTAATATTTCCGTGGGAATGAATTAGAAGTACCATGAACAGCTATGGTGTATGTAATGTAAAATTACAGCGTTCAGCGTAAGGTTGTGGTAAAGTCGTGACTCGATATGGTGCATTCTACTTTGTAAATATTTCCTGTTGTGTGAAATAGGAATTTGATTGCCCGTGGATTGTTTTAGATGCACGGATATTCCATTTGAATTCATAATATGGCCATAGTTAACTAAGTACTGAAGGTGTCTGGCGTCAGTACATTTATCTATACTTATAATAAAACTGTAACTGGTCCAATTCTGTACATTGAAGATATTTTGAAAATTATATTTGAAGGGCATTCTATAACCGATACTGAGGCCGAAAATGTATTTTTTTAATTTTTTGTCTGTCTGTCTGTCTGTCTGTCTGTCTGTCTGTCTGTCTGTATCACGGCTGAGCATCACGCCGAAACTACTGAATGGATTCAAATGAAACTTGGCATGATTTGAGATCTTACTACGAGGTAGGACATAGGATACTTTTTATCCCGTAATCTAGCACGGTTCTTTTGGGAGAGGGGATTAAAGTCAAAATGGGTACTTGGTTATACGCTTGGTCCGACTTTATCAATTTTTCTTTATAATATAATAAATATAAGTAAGGGAACACTCATAGAGAGTTGTTATCAAGGTTTTGTAATCGATCGGGTTAAGCAACGTTAGGTAAGGTCATTAAATAGATGGGTGACCGTTTAACGCCATTTGAACTAAACGGGTCCGTGCTTCGGAGAGCAAGTAAAAAGTGGGTCCCAGTTTTAACCGACTATAAAAAAGGAGGTTATGTATTCGATGCGAATGTCTGCTATTAAAAGTTTAGTTAACGTAAAAATAGCGCAGGCGGAGCTGCGTGGGTCAGCTAGTTTAATAAATAATTTCATAATAGTTTTGTGATCTTTATCATACTGATTATTTTTTTTTTCAATTTTTCGCTCTATGTGCCAGTATGACATAATAATAATATAATGACTGGGTAGTGCAGTGGTCTATTTAATGTGTTAGTACACTATGGCAAGGGTCACTGGTTCAATTTGTGCAAATTTAGATAAGGATATTTTCACACTTTTTGTCAGGTTGTTTACTAGGGCCATGTTTTATATGGTACCCATAAGACCAGCTATGTTTACAGCAAATATCTATAAACAGACAAAAATCACTAAGAAACAGACATACCTGCTCTTTGCCACTGTTATGTCAGTTATTTAAACAGTACAGTTTACAGTTGGGCGTAAAGTTTGTTTGCAAGAAGTAAGCAGTTTAAAAAAAATACAACATGATTACGGAAAAATCAAAAGTAGCATAGCATTCGGACCACAATAATAAATCTATTTACACCTCATTTATTAATATCGGACGAGAAGCTTAGGCCCTACTATATTATTTTTTATTACTTTATTATTATTATATTATATTTTATTATTATATTATTATTATTATATATTAGTCTGCAAAAATCATAAATCACCCTTTCTTTTGTCTTTATCGTAGTTGAATAAATAACGTCTCGGTATTTATCGCATTGCGTGTATTCTAATTACAGAGCTAATACTGTAATATCCGTCAAAAGCCTCGGAGCTTGATAACACGGACAAATTAAGTAGTAGTAGCTATCAACAACTCCTTATTTAGCATTCGTTACAACAGACCAATGCAGGTTCAATCATGCGGAGTGGATTACTTCACACATTGATATACCTACTAGTTTAGATAGTATATCGATGACACACATACTAAAACCCCCGCGGCTGTCGCATTGGTAGATGAGAGGGGAACCTTCTTTCTGTATGGAACCTGCACCAGGTGTCCCTCAGTGCCTTTTCTTTGAGCCTGCCGTCGAGGGGCGCATTATAGACCCCCCGGGAACCTGTCACGGGGACGGGGGTTGCCACCCCAACGCTGTTCTACTTGGAGTTGCCGCATTACTCGATCGACTTTTCACACCCCAGTTTACAAAACATCCGATTTTTTTCACTGTGTTGGCAGTGCCAACTTGGCACGTGTTAGCTTTGTAAATCGATATCAAAATGATGCAACAAAATCGATTGATACAACAATCGATGTTAATAGTATCGTATATTGATTAGTATTTAGCAATACCTTTCATTAACAAGCAAATTGTCGTGAAAGCGACGCGACCTCGTCGTACGCTAGCATTCCTGGGTTGGTGAAAACAGTATGGCGGTCTACAAGCTCCAATTATACCCTGGGCTACAGTACCACAAGGTCGTACTCGATCACCGTAAAATCGGACGCGTGCGCGAACAATTCTAGTGTTGCGAAATAATAATTCGATTATGAAATAAAGGTAAGAGTTAATCGAATGAAACGGTCTCTTACGGTCTTATTTTTTTTTACTAAATTTCATAATTACGATTCCGTTTATATGGCTCTCGATTGGGTTTTAGATTGTTATTTATCTGATCTGAAATTAGTAATAGAACTGTTAGGTATTTACAGCTTTTTTATATTGCCAAAGTGTAATAAGACCTACATTTACGGGGTTTCTGATATATAAAAATAATGGGAATTAAAAGAACAAGATTTTTTAAAATTAAATTATTATGGTCCATCGGGTAGGTATTTATGAATTATAGATATAAGTATGATAGAAAAGGAAAATTTGGAAAATTTGTGATTTGTCGCTACAAATTAAAATAAATGGCAGAGAACTGACTGATTGACTTTTGACTTTGACTTTTAGAACCTAATTTTATGCCATGGATTTATTTGCTTAACCTGTATGTATAATGATAATGGAATATTATATTTTGCGTATAGTATTAAAGAGGGTAAATATATTAGCTGTTATCGCTCAAATACAGCATGCGATACCTATTTATATAACGACTTAATAAAAAAACGGCTCACCTCTTAAGAGTGCTTTTATAAGAAGTAAAAATATAAATAAAAACAATAAAAGACAAATTTTATACAACGATTACTCTCCAAGGTGATCAAATGAAAAATAAATAATTAATTTTTCAGTAAGTAAATACTTGTGATAGTGTTAATAATTTGCACATTAGTCAGAAATGCATTAGTAATAATTTTGTATTAAACATCGACAAACGGTCAGGGCCACTCGGTATAATTCTAAATGGACTTCAATACTAAAATACCTAAAGTCATTGACCTGAAAACCGTTCACAAAATTCTTCCAACCTTGTTACACATCCTAGGCCATTTTTTTCACAGCAGATGCAGACCTCACGTCTTTAAATAATGGCCCATGAGTCTGTAATCTAAAATTTGTTATGCGAAATCGAGAGCAGTAGTTCGCAAATGGCCTAGTTTGTGGTTATGCGAGATACGTGCGAGCCGGCGCACGCACAGGCGTAGGTTCACATCGTGACTCCTGCGCATTTATTTGATTCATATCGTGTAGATACATGATAGGCTATTCGACTTTGGTTAAACATGGTCATTTATCTTCTCTAAATAATATAAAATAAAATCACCTTCGGCATGTGCTAGTCTGTTTTTTCGCTTACTTTTTATAAACTGCTTAATTGCTTGTCATAGACCACTGACATCTATGTATAGTTCCTGGTGGTATGACTATCCCAATTTTGCCCTATCTCCCTTTGGAAAAATAATTGCTCCCATATTAAGTCAGTCCCATAGTAAGTCTCTTATAGAAAGAAATCTATACTTATAATAAAACTGTAACAGGTCCAATTCTGTACATTGAAGATATTTTGAAAATTATGTTTCTATAACCGATACCAAAGCCAAAAATGTATTTTTTTTATTTTTGTCTGTCTGTCTGTCTGTCTGTACCTCGGCTGAGCATCACGCCGAAACTACTGGATGGATTGAAACAAAACTTGGCATGATTTGAGTTAATACTTTGAGGTAGGACATAGGATACTTTTTATCCCGACATTCGGCACGGTTCCCTTGGGAGAGGGGACTAAAGTCAAAATGTGTACTTGGTTATACGCTTGCTCCGATTTTAACAATTTTTCATTTAATTATAATAAATATTAGTAAGGGAACACTCATAGACAGTTGTTAACAATGTTTGGAAATCGATCAGGTTAAGCAACGTTAGGTAAGGTCATTAAATAGATGGGTGACCGTTTAACGCCATTTGAACTAAACGTCTCCGTGCTTCGGAGGGCAAGTACAAAGTGGATCCAAGTTTTTAACCGACTTTAAAAAAGGAGGTTTTGTATTCTATGCGAATGTATACTATTGAAAGTTTAGTTAACGGAAACACAGCGCGGGCGGAGCTGCGTGGGTCAGCTAGTAAATAAATAAGTCCAAATTATTAAAGCACAAAAAGTCCGACTGCGAGCAAACAAATTACATTATATTCGAGTTAACATTGTTCCAAAAACATGGCCCTCTTTCTGGGGCTGTCGGCCAAAAAAGAAGGAAGGCAAGAAGGAAAGAAAAGCAATTTACAACAAACTAAGTATATATGGGCGCTGTATCGATTTTAATGATTAAATGTTAAAATAACGTCATATCCGCGATAATATAAATGCAATAAAAAGAGTAATGTATTTGATAGTTACAGAGATTAATTAAATTGGTCAATTAATCAGTTTGAATTCATTTAATATTTTATTTGTATGCTCGAATCTGAATATAAATTTAAATAGATTGTATTGTAAAATCAAACGCGAATATGACTGTCATTTGTTTAGGAATCATTCCTGGTTATTATTATATAAATTATTCTACGAAAATAAATTGTAATACAATGTTTAAAAAACATGTGTGATTTAATATGATGCAATTTTCTTTCATTTATACTAAAATATGTTTGTTTATGGAAGTACTTTGTTTTATATAAAAGGCGAATATTGTTAACAACGGGAACAGTCGTTTGAAATTCGTCGAAGTGTAAACATCTCTTGTGCATACGCTATATTTCATATAATAATACAGTGTTTTGGAAGATCTGTGCGTTATTACTCCATAATTATGGATTCCGAATACTCACACCATGAAGCCACGCCGACAGCAGCGGTGGGATCACAATCCCCTGTACTTGGAATCCCCAGAGACCGGAAAACTCTACCCGAGCCTACTTTTTCCATGGAGCAAATGATGAATTTACTGACCAATGTGACCAAACAAGTAGCTGCAAGTGCAGTTACAGCGGCCATCTCTACCACCTCTTTGTCACGTGATCGCAGCAATTTCTTCGGACGACGTTCATAAATGGCGCAGCTACACATCGGATCAAGCCGTCAGCTACTCCGAGTACGCTACTGGACATTATTCAGGCGAGTCCGGCCCGAGGCTTTAGACCCCGAGGTGATCGACGCTTTGATAACAGGTATTTATCCGAAACATATTAGATCGTAACTGCTTAGAAACACACAAAAACTTATCGCAAACGGGAAATTTGATAGTTTAGATAAACCTGGTAACAGTAATATTAAAAGACCGTGAATATCCGAAACTTCCGCTAGAAACGACCAAGGTCTTACTTGCTTTAAATGTAACAAATCCGGGCACCATTTTCGTGATTACAAGGAAGCTCCTGCTCCTTCACCCGCTGTGATTCCTAAATCTAGTTCTTCTCAAAACAATATTCCTAATAATTCTGCAGCAGAGTGTAAATATTGTCATAAAATGGGTCACGTAGAAAATTGCTACCGGAAAATAAATAACGAGGGTAATTTGACTTAAAAAAACACGGTATTTTTTTGTAATTCGATAATTCGTAGTTAAAACTAGTTAAAATCGACAACAAGCTTTACTATTGCTTATTCGATATAGGCACCGATTGTTCACTGTTTCGACAACGTTTCTCTGGTTCGATCCCAGGGAACAGGAAAGTAATAATAGTATTGTAGATGTTGTATTTTCGGGAATTGGAGGTTGCCCAGTGCATTAAAAACAAACCGATCAAGTAAGTATAGAGCTAGAATTTTATGTGGTCGGGGACGCATAGACTCGGTTTGATATTTTGTTTGATTGGCTATGATCTGTTACAAATTCCTGGGCTCACCGTTACTTTGACTAACACTAGAATTTCTGTAAAACAAAATGAACAAATTGTGAAGGTTGTGAATGAATGCACTGGTCAAAATTCTCTTTGTGGCATTGATACTGACATTAAAGAACAGATTTTATATTATAGTAAATTGCAAACTATCGTCAACAGCTTTAAACAACATTTTACAGCTGGAAATAAGGTATCACAAGTTAGTACAGGTGAA
Source organism: Furcula furcula (assembly GCA_911728495.1). Classification (NCBI taxonomy): domain Eukaryota; kingdom Metazoa; phylum Arthropoda; class Insecta; order Lepidoptera; family Notodontidae; genus Furcula; species Furcula furcula. The sequence continues at coordinate 7,842,309 of OU452244.1, read as the reverse complement.
TTAGAGATCGGACTAAAAGACCCCAATAAAATTGTTCAGCGAAGACCCTATAGATTATCCCCCGTAGAGCGTGAGAAGGTAAAAGATATTATAAGCGGCCTCAGGTGTAATGGCATAATCCGTGACAGTCATTCTCCTTTTAGCAGTCAGATTCTGCTTGTTAAGGGGAAAGACGGTTCTGATCGCCTCTGAGTCGATTTAGGAGAGCTAAATGCCGATACACTTGGGGGTCGTTGTCCTCTGCCTTTAATCGCGGATCAGATGGACAAATTAGGTAAAGCACGCTTGGATATGGTACCGTATTAATACAAAGGCAAGATCACACTCCCCATGTATTTGGTTATTTTAGTATGAGGACGACCAGTGCGGAGAGCGCCACTCATTTGAGCTTGAAACACTAGCCGTTTTTGAAGCAATTAAACATTTTTGTCGTTTCTTATATGGTTGTTCATTTATAGTCGTAACTGATTGTAATTCTCTAAAAGCTTCTAGACACAAGAAAGAATTGACGCCTAGGTTACACCGTTGATGGTCTTCCCTGCAATCATTCCAGTTCGAAATAGAGTATCGTAAAGGCGAAAAGCTAGGTCACGCGGATTATTTTAGTAGGAATCCTGTTGATATAACAGGCCCACGAAAAGCATTTTTCTAAAGATAATTCATCACACCTGTTTCCATCATCTCACTCGGCCTGAACTTTTTGTTTTTCCACTAATGCTTCAACTCTTGACCAAAATTGGTTGTTCTTTGAACAAAAACGTGATCCCGTACTCAAAAATATAGTTGATCAACTACAGTCCGATTCTATTCCTAAAGACATCGCAGATACCTATGTTATTTTGAGAGATAAATTACAGCGTAGAAAAGTACAAATAGAAAATAAAACCCTTAAATTAATTGTTGTTCACTAGCATAATTTTACATTTTAGCTGGGAAAAGGCAATATTGATTTCCCAACATGTAAAAATTGGTTCAGAAGTTCATTGAAAATTGTGTAAATTGTAGAGTTAGAAAGGGGATCTCGGGCGCTAGGCAAGTTTTTCTGCATCCAACTGATAAAACTCCTTTGCCTTTTTACACGGTCCATGCAGATATTACGGGTCCAATGAACGGGAAGCGTAATCGGCCCGAATACGCGTTTGTTTATGTAGATTCGTTTACTAAATATGTTCATTTAGTATATTCAACAGATCGTACAACGGATTCCGCTAACCGATGCTTTCGTGAACTCATGACCATTTTTGGGACTCGCACTGGATTCATAACTGATCAAAATAAAAGCATGACTTCTGTAGAATATTGTTTATGTTCTAGTTTTTTTGACAATTTTAACATAGACCATCGTGGCGAAAGGCGCTAGTAGGGCTAATGGTCAGGTGGAACGCAAGATTATTAAAAATAACATGTCGGTGTAGTAGCGCTTGATAAACCTTGGCACAGAGATCTAATTGCGATGATCTTATTGCTATTAGGAATGCTTGTAAGAAAAGGATGGACGAGCGATCTTTTCAGAACATCCGCGTAGATTTGCGTGTTTTAATTTATAACGGTCGTTAGGTAGAATCTCCAAAATTTCCATTGGACCTTCAAATTTGGGTCCTAATTTAGTAGTATGTCCTTCATGTAAACGCATTAGAACAAAATCTCCAACTTTGAAATGTTTGATTTGTGCTTTACCCTTATCAAATCGAATTTTGTCCTGAACGGATCGTCATGTCTATTTGAGACCTGCTTCCAATGGGCAAACCGATCCATTCGATGGAAGTGGTGAAAGTGGTTAATTTCCCGTATGGGCGTATAATGAATTAATTGACTAGTTATTATTAATATCTATATTAATAATAATTAGTTACAAGTACTGTGTGACATAATAATAATACTAGATATGTGTTACATTTATTTATTGCCTATCCACAAATCCTTCCTTGACGCTGGCTGGCCACCATGCGTTTCCTTTCCTGGTCTTGTGAGCTAGATCCTTGTGTAGGTGATGCTTGTGGGTGGGCTAGATCCCGTGATGGGTGATGCCTGTGTGAGCTAGATCCTTGTGTAGGTGATGCTTGTGGGTGGGCTAGACCCGTAATGGGTGATGCCTGTGTTGACTAGATCCCTATGTGGGTGATGTCACGAGTTGGCTAAGATCCCGTCATGGGCGAAGCCTTATTTGTTAGATCCCGTGATGGGTGATGCATGCTACAGGCTAAGATCCTAAGACTAGGTGAAGCCTTGTAAGAACCTTTAGTTAATTTTGTAATAAGTTAATAATTTGTAACTGATAAGTGATCAGCGCGGAGAGCGCGCTGGATCAGAATGGCCGTATGGGCGCTGTATCGATTTTAATGATTAAATGTTAAAATAACGTCATATCCGCGATAATATAAATGCAATAAAAAGAGTAATGTATTTGATAGTTACAGAGATTAATTAAATTGGTCAATTAATCAGTTTGAATTCATTTAATATTTTATTTGTATGCTCGAATCTGAATATAAATTTAAATAGATTGTATTGTAAAATCAAACGCGAATATGACTGTCATTTGTTTAGGAATCATTCCTGGTTATTATTATATAAATTATTCTACGAAAATAAATTGTAATACAATGTTTAAAAAACATGTGTGATTTAATATGATGCAATTTTCTTTCATTTATACTAAAATATGTTTGTTTATGGAAGTACTTTGTTTTATATAAAAGGCGAATATTGTTAACAACGGGAACAGTCGTTTGAAATTCGTCGAAGTGTAAACATCTCTTGTGCATACGCTATATTTCATATAATAATACAGTGTTTTGGAAGATCTGTGCGTTATTACTCCATAATTATGGATTCCGAATACTCACACCATGAAGCCACGCCGACATATACCATTAAATAAATAGAAAGTATAAAAAAAATCAAAATAATAATAATAATATCCTGGGACAATTCACACACGGTCATCTGATCCCAAACTAGGCAGAGCCTGTACTATGGAAACCAGACAACTGATACTAATACTTATATACTTTTTTTTTGTAAATACATCTAATATATAAAATTCTCGTGTCACAGTTTTCGTTGCCATACTCCTCCGAAACGGCTTGACCGATTTTGATGAAATTTTTTGTGCTTATCCGGTATCTATGAGAATCGGCCAACATCTATTTTTCATCCCCCTAAATGTTAGGGGTAGTCCACCCCTAAATTTTTTTTTTTTATTTTATGGCAAAACAACGTTTGCCGGGTCAGCTAGTACTTATATAGATAAAACACCCAGACACTTAAATAAATCAAGAAGGCTCTGGCTGCTAAGATAGGTCGTGGGTTCTATTCCCACTCAGGACAAACGTTTATGTGCATGAACGTAGTTTAGACATAGTCATATATCCGTATGTTTTAGGTATAAAATAGAAGCATAAATTTCTAAAAAAAAGTATATAGGTATGTATTACTATCAGAGTCTGGTTACCATAGTACTAGACTGTGTTAGTACAGGATCTGCCTAGTTAGGGCTCAGATAGCTGTGTGGAACGTCCCAGGATATTATTAGGTTTTTTGATGGCGTAAGATCCAAGTCAATCCTTGTTCTTGGATGGAGATCGTGCGTAACCTCAGAGAAAGTACCAAAGGAGTTAGTATCGCGTCGATTCCCCGAACAAATTTTTCGTGGCACTTTTGCGGGGTGCGGGAGGCGAAGTAAACACACACAGATACACTTTCACGCATCCATACTATAGTAAACTCGCAACACATTCAGAAATATACGCACACAAATAAAGAATGACCTGACCATATGAACAAAAATTTGGCAGATGGGGTTAGCGCGTCATGCTCTCTCCAGTGGTATCTCGTAACTGATGATTACATCGGAAGTGCGTGCGCGTGCGCGGGCGCATCGTGACGTCACGTCCGGCCGCGTTAGCACATACGCGAACCTTACACAACCTGCTAATAACAGCTGTTATATATTGTAACTAGCACCCACCGCGACTTCGCCTGCCCTTTTAGAGCTCCGTTTCACTGACCGATAGTAATTCATTATCTTGTCTCTGTGGATATAAAATCAAAATAATAATATCCTGGGACAATCCACACACAGTCATCTGATCCAATGGTAACCAGACAATTGATAAAACTACTTTTTTTTGTAAATTTGGACACGCTATCTGCTCGAAATCTGAAAAACAAACATATCAAATTAAAAAAAAAAAATGGATATTATGTAGGTACCTATCCAAATTCTTATTTAATGCTATTTGTCATTTTACTTATTAGGGTACCTAGTTTCTATATCTGCTTTATTTTCTGTAATATCACTATGATTCACAAAAATATCGTCTGTTGACACTTAACGTTGCCACCCTGTGGCTTAATGTGCTTTTTAGTGCAAACTGTAAATGCATTATGCAACTGATTTATAAATAATAAATAAAAAAAAATCTCACACAAAAACGGACTGAATGCAGCACCGTATAAGATCGCATTTATAACGTAAATTATATGCACGTGAAATACAAAACGGTCCGTTCGTACATACATATCGAAAACTAGTATTGGCTAGCTTTCGCTTGAGGTCAATGCCGGCCGTAAGTCAGTCTGGTTCTACAGCTGTGATGTGCATGCGCGCTACGTAAACAGCAGCAGATGCAATATATTTACGACTGAGTGTCATTTACCAGAAACTACTAGGTTCCTTGTGCAAGGGACCATCCAGGTACGAATTTTTACGTGCCCTCCGAAGGGGAACGAATTTTTACGTGCCCTCCAAAAGGGAACGAATTTTTACGTGCCCTCCAAAAGGGAACGAATTTTTACGTGCCCTCCAAAAGGGAACGAATTTTTACGTGCCCTCCAAAAGGGAACGAATTTTTACGTGCCCTCCAAAAGGGAACGAATTTTTACGTGCCCTCCAAAAGGGAACGAATTTTTACGTGCCCTCCAAAAGGGAACGAATTTTTACGTGCCCTCTGAAGGGGAACGAATTTTTACGTGCCCTCCGAAGGGGAACGAATTTTTACGTGCCCTCCAAAAGGGAACGAATTTTTACGTGCCCTCCAAAAGGGAACGAATTTTTACGTGCCCTCCGAAGGGGAACGAATTTTTACGTGCCCTCCAAAAGGGAACGAATTTTTACGTGCCCTCCGAAGGGGAACGAATTTTTACGTGCCCTCCAAAAGGGAACGAATTTTTACGTGCCCTCCGAAGGGGAACGAATTTTTACGTGCCCTCCGAAGGGGAACGAATTTTTACGTGCCCTCCGAAGGGGAACGAATTTTTACGTGCCCTCCGAAGGGGAACGAATTTTTACGTGCCCTCCGAAGCAATGAGAAGCTCACATACCACTAAACGGTCACCCATCTAAGGTCCGATCTTGCCAATCGTTGCTGATCGCCTTACCAACTGATCGTATACTTGCTTTTCGGAGTAGCTTGGTTTATATAGGTACTTTAGCTTGTATGATTTTTTTTAACTATCGCTGAATGGTTTTTTTTTCTAGCTGGAGCATTTAATGTTTGAAAACTGGGATTTTAAAGAAATTATTATAATTATTTATATTATGCTTGCGATCTTATCGCTCAGAGCGTTCTCTCCCAGACAATGCATTTTTTTGTAGAAAGCTTTATAAAAAAACTGCAGTGTAGTGCACAGTGAAAAAAAACCGGAATGTTAATATTTATATTATGTATATTAATATATGTATATTTTTTAACCGACTTCAAAAAAGGAGGAGGTTCTCAATTCGTCTGTATATATATATATTTTTTTTTTCTATGTATGTTCGCGCATAACTCTGCCAATTATGAACCGATTTGAAAAAATCTTTCTTCCATCCATTCTTTAATCCGTTAATTGGGTCCCATAAAAAAATTATTATTATTATTATTATTATTAATTAACAGGCAAGCAGTTGAAACAACTGATAGTAGCCCGTATCCTGTTCTTCTCTATTAAGTTGTACTGTTGCGGTTGTTGATATATGAGTCAAGGCGGTTTTTAAATTGGTTGGTGTTAACTGATGTGACAACTTCTTCTGGGAGGCTGTTCCAGGCTTTAACCACTCTGTTACTTAGGAAATTTTTATGAGGGTTATTTTTCGAAAACCTGGTAGACAGTTTGAGGCAATGACCCCTTAGATGAACATTTTTGCTAAGTCTGAATAACTTGTCGAAATCTGGTACATCATAGTGTCCATTTAAGATCTTGTAAGTCTCGATTAAATCGCCACGCTCCCTGCGGTCTTTCAAGGTAGTGAGATTTAGCATTTGTAAGCGTTCTTCATAAGATTTCCGTTTTAATTGGCTCGGGAGTTTCGTGAAACTGCGCTGAACCTTTTCTAAGAGTTCAATATCTTTAATAAAGTAAGGGCTCCAAACTTGAAATGCGTACTCTAAGATCGGCCTAATGAATGTTTTGTAGATCTTTAGCATCATATCTGGTGTCAAAATTCCAAAAGCTTTCCTGATGAGATATATCAGACTTTTGGCTTTCTTTGTGATTGTAGATATATGAGTCTCCCACTTCAGATCTTCTGTAATCTTTACTCCTAAGTCTGTTTGTACTTTAATCTCCGACAGTTGAACTTCATCCAATGTATATGTTAACCTGGGATTACGTTTGCCCACATGTAGTACATTACATTTAGTAGCATTCAGATTAATGAGCCACTCTTTTGACCATTTACATATTTTGTTTAAGTCCTGCTGAAGTTGGTCGTGGTTAATCAGTGGATTAGCGAATATTTTCGTGTCATCAGCAAACAAGCTAACATTACATTTTAAGCCATGGGGTAAGTCATAGGTATAAATGCTTAGTAATAAGTAGTTCCTGAAAAAACAAGAGTGGTGACTGCGCACTGAGAGTTGCAAGAAAGCCTATATAGATGACATTATGGTGCTTTTTAAGGACAAAAATGGTCATAACTCTGGTAAATATTTACCAATTTCAATGATTCTTTTTTTATTCGAAAGAAGAAACCACTGTAATGAACCTGTATGAATTTTATCACAACCGGATAAGAACTTCCTGGAGGACCATGAATGATATGGAGGAATTTATCTGGTAAAAACCATAAAACTGATGTTCTCCTTTACATTTCTCTGATAAATATGAACCGATTTCGATGATTTTTATTCGAGAGAGTAAACTACTATGATGATTCCATGCAAATTTCATTACGATCGGATAAATTGTTTCTGAGTTTCTGAAGAAACATGAATCATGTAAAAGTATGTAGACGATAATGTGAAATCATAATGATGTCATAACCTACCTAGATCATTTTACCGTCTTCGATGGTTCAATCTTTATGTATGAAAATATCACTAAAAAGTATAAAATAAAATATTTAAAAAAAAAATTGAACCGACTTCAATAACACTAAAAAGTATAAAATAATTTAAATATTATTGAAGTTGGTGCCAAATATACACAGCAGGTACGCTAACACCAACTTCTTTAATATTTAAATTATTTTATACTTTTTAGTGTTATTGAAGTCGGTTCAATTTCTTTTTTAAATATTTTATTATGATTGATATTTTGTTTATATGTATATAATTTTAACTCTATATAGATCTGAGAGCGGTTAAATTATTATATACTGGGTACCCATCTTAGAATTAACTCCTTATATAACGCAACATACACCAACTTGCTATTACTCTCTATTTCACCATTACTAAGTGCTGATTATAAAATTAGCATTATTGCGGTAACTGGTGCGTTTTTGCCATACACACACTATATGAAACTTCAAGCTCTATATACATTTTTTTTACATAATAAACTACTGTGCAACTGAAATAACTAATATTAAGTGGTGGTTTATGATGTGGATAAAGGAATATTCATCATCATCACCAGCCAGAAGACGTCCACTGCTGAACATAGGCCTCCCCCTTAGAACGCCACAATGAACGACAATTGGCTATTTGCATCCATCGGGTACTTGCGACGCGCACAATGTCGTCTGTCCACCTAGTGGCAGGCTTGCCAACGCTGCGTCTTCCGGTTCGTGGTCGCCACTCGAGAACCTTTCTTCCCCAACGGTTATCGGTTCTTCGAGCGATGAGGCCTGCCCATTGCCACTTCAACTTGCAGATTCTGAGAGCTATGTCGGTGACCTTAGTTCTTCGGTGAATCTCCACATTTCGGATTCTGTCGCGCAAAGAAACTCCGAGCATAGCTCTCTCCATGGCTCGCTGTGTGACTCTGAAATTCTCTAAAAGGCCAGCCGTTAGAGACAACGTCTCAGTACCATATATCATCACAGGCAACACACACTGGTTAAGGGGGTAACAACGGTAAAATTGCAAAAATAGCCTTAGTTTAAAGAGTTCGATGGATCAATCCGCTATTGCATTGGCTATGAAAATTATAAGTACTTATACCTCAGATCTTCAGCAAATAGTTTTATTGATTAGATATTGGATTAAATATAACGTTTTCAAGCAATATGTATTTAAAAAATGTACTACGTCGGATATGAATTGTGTTAGCGTTCAACATCCGTTCATCGGATAGACGTCAAACTTGGACTATTAAAAAGCATATAATATATTCTACAATTTGTATTGATTACATTTCTTAATTTCATACATGATTTACAAGAAATTATAGAAAAACCATGTACGCGATGCATTTCCCCTTGCAGCGCCCCCGCAATCGCCATATATCAGTCCTTCGTGGACTGTGACGGCGAGTGGACATGCCCGATTTTTTTTTGACAAGTCGGATTTAATTTAAATGATTTTAAACATATTTTTAATTAAAATATGTTGTAAATGGTATAATTATAACACTATAAATAATTGCAAATGGAATTTATACTTGTTTATTTAATTAAATATATTTTTATGTTACTACCATTTTTGTGGTTCATCATAGAGTATGCGAAAGTATCGTTGCCGTGTATAATGCCTAACTTTTAAAGCGTATCAGAGTCATATACGATCTTACTAATTTAGATCGTATTTAATACTGAGTAGGTAGAAAAAATGACATACATTATGATATACTTGACAATGCCTTCTTTTTGTCAAAACATGAATGGTGTTATTATTATTATCATGTTGGTTTTTTTCAACTTAGCAACGAGTATAGTACCCAGGTGGTTTGCTTGGTGGTGAGTGACACGCTTACCAACGGACAGTTGCTCGTCTTTTGAGATATCTGGGTTGGTTAGGTTGGAAGGGTACTTGTGTGCTATCTAGGTGGTGCCACCGCAATCTTAGATTTCTGCCGCTAAGTAACAAAACTGGTGAAACTACTGGACCGAAACGCTATAATTATAGTTTTGTATGACAGGGACAGAAAGGGAGTTTTCTATAGGTCGGTGATTCGATTACTATCAGGTAATACCTTTTTACTTAACTAAGTTGCGTAACAATAAACTCATGGTGGTGTTGGCAGAAAAAGTACCACCACGTTAAAATTTTAGTTACTCTAAAACCTGTTTGCTTATTAAGATCGATGTCTACTGCTCCGCGTAGTTCAAACCCCGCCATCGGTACAGAACTTAAGACGAAGTTACGTTACGTACATACGTCGTTACACTAAAAACTCTTCTTCTTCTTCTTTCTTCTTCTTCTACTAAATTCGTGCGTTAAAACAAACAGTACTACGGATTACTTTGGCATCCACGTATTGATTAACAACACATGCCCGTTGATTTAGTAGTTTGCTACCTTGGCCGCTACCCATAAGATCTTGGAGTCGATTCCCACACTCATGTGCATGAACATAATCTATTTGTCTTGGGTCTGGGTGGTTTTGACTTGTACCTATCTAGTAAGTATGGGTGTAAGTATAGGTGAAGTTAGGTTATTTGTTATTTGGGTACTAGTGGGAATAGGAAACAATATAGTTAGACACGTCTTTAATAATAACGTTGACATCTCATCAGGGCCACTGGCATGTGAGAAGTCTTTGCAGCATTTTAAGTCCCTGTCGTTGGCAAATGCGAACATCTTAAATACAGTTCGTTTCAATTCATTTTTCCACGTACCAAAAAGCCTTACTATCAGATGGATGGTTGGAAGAATTGGAACCAATTCAGGAAATATGTTCAAGATATCCTTTTTCTGATATTTTTTCTATATTTTGGCGGCTCTATTAAGCGCTTTCGTTCTGACGTGCATAACAAAAACATTAGAATTTTGTGCATAGTTCCATTTCAAGTACGCTTACAGTAGTCACAGCGTATCTTCGTGTGTCTGAAGTTGGCTGCAAGACACAGTGCAGAAGCAATTTTTTGTATTTTTGTATTCACAACTCAACTATACTTGCGCAATGGTTCGCTAAACCTAACTTCATACATAGATCCGCTGTGACTACTGTAAATTATAAGTAGTACATACGTATAGCGATTCCGAATGGAACTACCAGCATTACATGCAAACGCTAGGAAGGAACAAACGAAATCATGGAGGGCATCGATTGGCCTAAATCACTCCAGAACTTTCCCCAGCACAAGGGTGGACTGTGAGCTTAAATTATTAAATCTAAACAGATCACAAATCAGGCACCTAATGGGTGCATCAAGAAGCTAAATGAGCCTAAGTACCGTAGATACTTGTAGTTTCTGTGAAGATGAAAAAGAGTCAATGTTATAGATACTGTGTCGCTGCGACGCTCTAGCAGGACGTAGATTGAGTCAACTGGGAGTAGCCTATATTACAACAAATAATTATGTACAGCTCCAAGCTGGTGCAATCTTGGGGTACCTAAACAAACTCTTCGATAAGTCAGCAACAGAGTAAGGGCTAGGGCAGGCACAATGGATCCAGCTGGGTCGAAGTGCGTCCCGGTGGTTACCGGGCCCAACTAATAGCCACCAACAATAGAATAGAAGTATGTAAAAGTCTCACTATTTAGGCATTGACCCTTCTATAATAGGCGGAAAGAACCTTTGATATGAAGTTTGGAATATGAAATGCAATAATCCATATCCTGACGCAACACGCAATTACGTTACCACTGTAAGTTGATGCGTTATCAGATTGTAATTAGGCGGCACGCCAAAGTATACATCAAAATCAAGGTATAAATAAGTGAGATACAGATTTCCCCAGAGAGTGATTATGGAGGATAAAATGACTTCGTATTTAGACATTTGTCTAGATCAGTCACCAGCAGAAGGTCCCAGCAGTATGCAGTGTGGTTCTCGGTATACGGTGTTCGTGTTGGTAGTTCAAAAAGCTAAGTAAGATTGATTGCCGATAGGCAATGTAAATTTCCCCGTCTTTCGACTGACGTAACAGAATATGTTCCATAGAACGACGAGTAGAGCTGGCGGGGACCGTTCTTATACTGCATCAGTCTTGTTCTTTTCGCGTCACTATGAACTAATATAATTTTTTTATCATGCATTTTTTATCATGTATTATTTTAAGTTCCCAATAAATTTTATTTTATTATTTTATATTTCATCAGTTTCTTTTCCTTTCATGTATACATAATCAATAAAATATTCAAAAGTGATATCGTTAAGTATATTTGCAGTAAATGTAACTATATTGAAATTTCCTTCCTTAACGGAATAGGCAAAATTAATAAAGCTCCATTTGACACATCTGCATATTTTAGTCTACAATTTTTCAAATGTAATATTCATATTTGCTAGTAGCGCCCTCTACGATGACAACTCTCGGCCGGAGCGGCCAGATTCTCAAGGTCATTGGCGCATGTTACCCCCTTAAAAACCTTCGTCTTTAGGCACTGCGGTACTTTGGACGAGAAGATATCGTGTAGTTTCCCGAACGCTGCCCATCCGAGTTGGATTCTTGGATAGAAAAGAATATTACCGATTATAAATTACTAAAGCACAAAAAACCCGACTGCAAACAAAAACAGGACTTCAATTTTATTAGCACATAAAACATACCTATACACATGCATTGTTTATATTTCAACTATTTTTTTATTTGACGGGCCTATTGGTTTAGTAGTTAGACACCCTGGCCTCTACCCGGTAGGTCATGGGTTCGATTCCAACCAAGTGTCTACTGATGTAATTTTAAAGTATGTATTTACAAAAAAAGTATTTAAGTATTAAATGTATATTGTCTGTATATAGTTAGAGCTATTTGTTCAAATAGTATATCATTTAAAACCGTGGTGCAGTCGAAAGAAACTCTGAGAGCCGTGAGCATGATACATTTTAAATTGATCTTCGTCATTTCTTTCCTTAGTCTGATAGGTATGTTCATAGCCCGGTCCTGGTATACCCCGTCTACTTGGCAGACTCTTTTATAATTATTATTTTCATAATGTTAAATAGTATTCGATAAACTTGAATGCCCAATGAGGTAACAGTGTCTTTATTTCCAATCTACTTTATCTTTAGTAGCATTGTTACCTTTTACGTAACTCTAACTAAAGCAGTGCAGGACAACCGTAATATTGATCTGTATTCTGTGCGAGTACAGTCGCGATTCACTTTCACTGATGTTGGCAATTTACTCCTAAACTGTGGCAATTATGTTCAATCGAATATACTCGTAGTATGTAGGCCACTATGATAAACATTACATTAGAGTGACATAAAATATTAACCGTTATTAAATGTGAAAATTAGTTCCAATTTTAAATTTCCGTGTTCCATAATTATCGTTATATTTTCTTTTTAATTTAACAGTTTTATATTGAAATTAAAATAATAATGTCATACTTTAGCAATAAAATAACCAACGGTAAAGAATTTCAGAATCGGTTCGATCGGTGTAATCGATTATAATATCAAATACTTAGTTTAATTGAATGGCGTTACATCTTTTGTTTAATTGTTATTATAAATTGAAATAATACCTAACCTCTATTATTGGTTCTAGAAAAAACTAAACTTAAGTAATTATATAAATTGCCAAAACTACTCTTTCGAATTTCAGACCGGTGTTGTTTATATTCTTTGTTGGTTATCTTAAGAATCTAAAGTAGTTTTCTGCGTTTCTAATTAAACGAAAGTATAAAAATAATTTTAAATTGAAATTTGTTTTACTCCTTGTCTTTATCCGATCACGTCAGAAGTAGGAATTCAAGTGAATATAAATAACATTCACTCATACAGTACATACTTAGATGAATTATATGTCATTAATTCATCTAAGAGTACATAGTCAATAAAGATCGATTATGGGGAACGGCATTAAGTGTATTATTTAGGTACAAAAAAAAACTTCTACATAATCTAAAGAAAGCTGTTAAAGAGACAAGTTCAAATGAATCAATTTGTTTGTTTCAAAATATAACAATATTGTATTCAGTTTTGTTCTGACTCGGTTTCTTGTTGATAATTGAATATTTGCATAAATCTGTACTTTCAAATTACTATTGTATCACAAATAACGCTAACCATAAAACACCCTATACATATATTAATCTCTCTTCACTTGAGAAAATAAAAGTACAATATCTAATCAATAGTCTACTGGTTGACTTCGATAGTAAATCGTATTTCCTACTACTACTAATTTAAATGCAAATATTCCAACTCCTATACGTACTTAACGTAGTAAATGGGAAAGCACCATTACTTATCTATGTAACAGAGACCCATAATCAACATACCATAAAATTAAACAACCATAAGGAAATCCAATGGACAGGATATTAGATGTGCTAATTTTATTAATCGCTTCTTACTTATTAACCGACTTCAAAAAAGGAGGTTCTGTATTCGACGCGTATGTATATTATATGTTAGTCTATGTGGGCTTCTAAACGAATTTACCAAATTTCACGAGTGTATGTATGTATGTATGTATGTATGTATGTAGGTTTGTCCGCGGATTTCTCAGAAACTACAAGTCTGATTTCGAAAATTCTTTCTGCAATAGTTAGAATATCTTTCAACTTAGGGTAGAGTACAAATTTCATCAAAATCGGTCCAGTAGTTTAAGAGATATAAACTTTTTATGTTTTCAGTAAGTTACTGTAATGTAGACGTTCGAGTTGCGTGATAGTGCTGATACCTATCTTGGTAAAATAAGTCACTAAAAAGTGTTAAATAAACTATTTTAAAAAAAATAATAACCGACTTCAAAGTAAATTATCTAAAAAGCATAAAATAACGAAAGTATTATTGAAGTTGGTGCAGAATATACACAGCAGGTACGCTAACACCAACTTCAATAATACTTTCGTTATTTTATGCTTTTTAGATAATTTACTTTGAAGTCGGTTATTATTTTTTTAAAATTAGTTTATTAGGTACATAACACGATCCACTTGGAATATCAACGATGCTGTCAATTACACTTGAATTGTGAGATTAACACCATAACTATGCCGAGATTAAGATCCTTACCATTAACATAATAAGGTTTACATTTGCGCAAGTATGAGAACTATGCAGGGCTGGACTCAAACTATATAAAAGTACTAGGTGATTCCGCCTGTCCTTCCGTTTGTTGCAATTACTTTCTCTATACGTGACTGCACTAAATAAATCGTTTGTTATAAAAGATTGCGTATTTATGGCGTAACGAGGCCCTTGTACAGTCCGGTGGTTATGTGTGTCAATGTTTAATTAAAAGTTTAGATAAAGATTATAAATTACAACAATTAACGTTAAGCAAGCTAGTCTGGTCTCGTGCAAGAATGTTTGCAAGTAAACGAGTTTTAACCTTAATTTGCTTAATTAAATGTTTTGTTGTTATAAAAGATGAAAGAGGATTAATGATGGAATGGTTTGTAACATCACATAATTATGAAAACAGTAGATAGTAGTACGAATATGTTCCATTTTATTGATTCTCTGTAACAAGAAAGCTGACTGAAATATTTTATGAGATCAACTTTTTTAACTAATAACATAACAATGAGATATATCTGTCGTCATCATTAGCAACGGAAACACGTCCACTGCTGAACAAAACCCTACCTCTTAGAAGGGGGAGCGGTTGCCATAATCCTCACGCTTGCAGGTGTCTTGGGGATCGGAGTATTTTTTTTTATTCATCATAAGCTAGTGCTTGACTACAGACCCACCTGATGCAAAGTGGCGACGCAATCTTCGATTGAAGATGGTAAAGCACACAAGCTTATTAAAAGCCTATTCAGTCTAGCCTTGAAGACACCCACATTATAATCGGGCGGGAAAACCGACGCAGGCAAACTGTTCCAATCCTTAGCTGTCCTTATTATAAACGAAGAGGCAAATCGTTTAGTCGGAGTATAGGCGGTAGGTAATCTAATAGAAAGACGTTACTAGAGGAGATGGGAGGGTGCTATTCATAACCGGACACCCTAAGGGTTAACAAAAATACGAATAAAATCTATAGTTTATATAAATACAAATGTGAAGCCATAATTTACATTTTTTTTTTGAGTTAAGAAATGGTAAGGATTCCCTAACTTAATCAAGTTGTCACGCATTTACTCCCTATAAGTCATTTAGATACAATCTCTCTGTGTTTACTGTCTTTTCTAGAAGCGTATCCGTGAATACCTGTTCTGCCACTTTAGCTTCTAAGCTATTTATTTCGCAATGTAATTTAGACTTGTTCAACAAAGTCGTGCTCGCATATTTACATGCACACAAATTGGCGATCGGTACAGCGAAACGGTTGACTACCACAAATCGCCTATACAGTAATTTTGCGTCCAGGAAGCGATTCGCCTGTTACAGTTATTACGCAATACTTTTGTTTATTAAGTCATTTTACACTGTGAAGCAATATTATGGTTTTGCTGTGAGCGCCTAGAATATTTATTTTGATTACTTAACTGTGTTAATAGATGATTTGTGTAATGGAAAAATGATGTACTTCTTACTTTAGTTGGTTGTTCTATATATGAAAATAGGAGAACAAAAGCCGGCCCTGGATTTATTAATTATCTAATTAATTTATATTACTTTATTATTTTTATAGGTTTTTTATGTACTTACTTCTAATTCAACGGTTTTTAATTTTTAAATATATAATGATTGAATATTAGCAATAAGTTAGACTTACATATTATTGAATGTGTGTGAGTGTATTCATTTAATGTAATGTGTTATATGTTGTTATGTTATACTGTTCTCTTAATGTTGTATGTTGTTATCTGTTGTATGTTGTTATGTTAACACTTATTTGTTACTAGCTGACCCACGCAGCTCCGCCTGCGCTATTTTTACGTTAACTAAACTTTTAATAACAGACATTCGCATCGAATACAAAACCTCCTTTTTTATAGTCGGTTAAAAACTGGGACCCACTTTTTACTTGCTCTCCGAAGCACGGACCCGTTTAGTACAAATGGCATTAAGCGGTCACCCATCTATTTAATGACCTTACCTAACGTTGCTTAACCCGATCGATTACAAAACCTTGATAACAACTCTCTATGAGTGTTCCCTTACTAATATTTATTATAATTATGAAGAAAAATTGATAAAATCGGACCAATCGTATAACAAAGTACCCATTTTGACTTTAATCCCCTCTCCCAAAAGAACCGTGCTAGATTACGGGATAAAAAGTATCCTATGTCCTACCTCGTAGTAAGATCTCAAATCATGCTAAGTTTCATTTGAATCCATTCAGTAGTTTCGGCGTGATGCTCAGCCGAGATACAGACAGACAGACAGACAGACAGACAGACAGACAGACAAAAATTTAAAAAATTACATTTTCGGCCTCAGTATCGGTTATAGAATGACCTCCAAATATAATTTTCAAAATATCTTCAATGTACAGAATTGGACCTGTTACAGTTTTATTATAAGTATAGATTATAGATAGATAGATTATTATGGTACACAGCAGGTACTCTCTGGGTCACGAACGGTGTACCACCTTTAGGAATACGTGCGGGCGGGGTAAGCGCACATAACTTCGTTCAAACGATTTTGACTGATAACTGGTACAGCGTTCGTGTCCGCGATAGTACATAGGTATTACCTAAAGTTTAAGATAGTGTAACAGGATCCTTAGGTGTGGCAAAGTTTTTTTATAAGTTACCTATCTAATATCTTTTTGCAAAGGTCGCGAAATATTGACTAGTAAAATATCTGAAGGTTGGTATAGACATCACTCTCCCACATACTAAATCGTGAGCCAACATTAGGAACCACGTACGAAAATTAACTCTAATAAACAGTAAGCACAAAAATCAACTTGACAAAAAAACATTATATATAATATTTCTAAAAATATATAAAACAAATACTTATATTTATGTTGTTTATAATTTTGGCATTCCTCTAATTCAATGACTTACTAAATGTAACTCATTATAATGATAATAAATAAGATAATAATGTTCTGAGGAAACGCAAGGTTGTCACTTGCTGGCATTTATGAGGCGCCTTTGACTACCGGTGTGATTGGCATGACATATTGGCAATAACTAATGATCTTAAAGAGTGGCTACACAGTTATAAACCACAGGCACTAACTTGATAAAGTGGCTATGATTCCAGGAAAAATATCGATATGTCGATATTTTATGTTTACTAGTCTTGTGTACTACAAGAACGGTGAACGGTTAGGAACCGTTGCGCAATGCTCACCGAATAGATTCGGTAATCTTAATCGTACATCGGACACTTGCTGTTTTAGTTCAGCTTGAACGATGAACAAGCAACCGTACGAAGTACTACGTACGAAAGAGTCCGGTCCTCATCTTGCGGATGTTGTGTGTTGCCAGGGCCAAAGTTCGGTGGGGGTGGTAGCGGGGCATCTGCCGGAGATTCTTAGCACCCCCTACTGGACCGTTACCCCACCTGCTACCAAGACGAGGAATAGAGGAGCCGCCGGGGACTAGGGGCCATTTGCAAGTCGTGTCTGTCATTGTGTGTTTAGTGTGTTAGTTTAGGGATTTGCAATAATCCCCACGCTTGGCAGGCGTCTTGGGGATCGCAGTATATATGAAGAAATGAATCTCAAACAAAAGACGCTGCTGCCCGTCTCCTTGATTTCGATTAGTCGCCTGTTACGATACACCCAACGGAAAGAGGTGGGGGATGCAATTCTAACCCGGCACCCCACGGGTATTTTATACTACATATACAAAATTCCTGTGACCAGTAAAAAAACCCCGCCCCCACACCATGTGATGATAATGATGATCGTTGTGTGATGATGATCTTCATCACCAAGATATGAACGAAGTTGATGATGTGTGATAATGATTTATCTTTTAATGTGTACTTATGTATACATGAAAAATACACGATATCTTTATTTCAATTTGTAAATAAAATTCGTTTATTAATCGGTTGGTAAAAGTAAACAAGAAGACTAAGCTAGTGTAGAGGTTGAAAAAACGACGGATGCATCGTTAATGATTGACAATGACGTCCACAACTAAAAACATTCTGTTTACGATATAAACTAGTCGAAAATTTTCTGGTTTTTTTTTATTGAATTTTTTTTCGGGGCTTTTGCTCTGGTGGAGTACACCAGCCCCATTTAGACTGTTTTATAAAACAGTTTATCGTGGACGATATACGGTCTTGTTTTGTCGAATGAAAATGCGTCGACGATAGACTTGTGTAGTACATGAGAGAACTATTCCTTTTCATTTTTAGTACAACACTCTTTTAGTACTTCGTCTTTCAGTATGTATTCGACTATTCGTAGTCTCTAGCTCTATAATAACTGGTCAGCTATTCCTATTCGTTTTTAGTACATCATTCATTTGGATTCATTTAGTACTTCGTCTTCCGCTCGAGATTTATCCGTAGTCTCTGGTTCTGCACGAACTGGTCCGATCAGTTACTCGTTGACACACTCAGAACGGGACTGAATGAGCGGGAATGATATGTACTAAAAGTACTAAAATAATAAATTATTACATTTAAAAGATTATACTAGTACGTAGAGCTCCGTTCAATGTCCGAGCAAAAACAAGCCTAGAAGATATGCATACCTATATGAATGTTAAAGAACATGAGGATTAGGTTATTATTGAATATTAATTATGTAACGTTTGTGATTTTAATAGTTTTAATATTATTGTTGTATGACGCAGTATGTAAACAAATAAAGCTAACAAAAAAAAACAAGATAATTAAATGGCTGAAATGCGTGGGGTGGTGGCGTCTTCAATTCGAACAATGATGATGATATAGATGATGATGGTGATGATTATGATGATAGTTGTGTGATGAACGTGATGAAAATGTGAATGATGATGTTGAATGGTGATGAAGATATGAATGGTGATGATGGTGTGAAAGTTGTGAATGATGATGAATGGTAATTATGTGTTATAATGGTGATGAGGATGTGAATGATGATGATGATGAATAGTGAAAATGTGTGATGATGGTGATAAACATATGAATAGTGTTGATGATGATGAATGGCGATGATGGTGTTTGATGATGATTATGAACGGTGATGAATATGTGAATGGTGATGTAGATGTGAATAATGATGATGATGATGTGTGATAATGCTGATGAAGATGTGAAAAATGATGATTATGATGAATGGTGATGATGGTGTGCAGAAGTACACATGAAAAATTACACGAAAATATACTGATTACAATTTGTAATTAAAGTCATTGATCTATCGATTAGTAAACGTAAACGAGAAGCCTACACTAGTTTCGTCGTTGACCAAACGACAACGACAACGATAGACAACGACATCGACGATCAACGTCTACAGCTAAAAACATTCTGCTTACGATATAAACTGCTCGAAACTTTAGACTGTATTATAAACTAGTTTATCGTGGACGATAAACGGCCTCGTTTCGTCAACCGAAAATGCGTCGACGACCAATCCCTAGATGCGTGTTTACCGGACGCCGGAGTTCTAAACACACTGAAAGTTCAAATTAGTTTTTGTGTGTAGTACAAGAACCGTGAACAGTTAGGAACCATTCCGCAATGCTGATTAACCACCAACCGTTAATCGTACATCGGACACTCGCTCTATTAATTCAGCTTGAACGATGTGCAAGAAACCGCTCGATGTACTAAGTATGAAGAAGTATGGGTACACGACTATCAGATGCAAGTGGAAAACAGAACGATGAGAGGGGGAACCCCAGGGCTCTCCGGTGGGATCTGCACCAGGGGTTCCTCAATGCCTTGCCTTTGAGCCCGACGCCGGGGGGCGCATTGTAGCCTGCCGCCGGGGGCGCATTGTAGCCCCCCGGGAACCAGTCACGGTGCTCACGGGGACGGGGGTTGCAACCCCGTCGCCTTCCTCAATGGATGTTCAAAGAGCCCACACCTCGAACGTCCAGCGACGTCCAGCGTCATATTCAGCTTTCATCTTTTGCCTTACTGGACACAGACCCAATGGAAATACATGATGTGATTAATTCGTTGAAATCTAGCAGTGCTCCAGGCTGGGACAATATACCTTCTAGTTTTTTAAAACTTGCCATAAACGAAGTTACTCCAATTATATGTCATCTGGTCAATCTATTGTTACGACCGGGAGATAAAAGTGTTAATTACTCCGTTAATTATTACTTAATTGCAATGATCTCAAAACGCATTGTTAGTCTATAGGTCTACTATCGATTCGTACCGAAAGATCTCGAATTCTCAATAGAAAGTAGGTCCCACCAATTCGCATGTACTTGTGTAAGTACCTACCGCTCGCTCGCTCACGGGTCACTGCCCCCGCCTATTGTTAGTTCATTCTCGAAGGTCACGCCGCTATTGTATCGGCTCGAAAGTACTAGACTATACAAGTACTTACGACTACATTCGAGAGAGTTCCACCCCTCTGTTAATTTAGGTATATAAGCCGACGCATAGAGGCGCCCAGTCAGTTTGTGTTTACAAGCGACAGCGAAAACATCTTAAGGAAGCGATCGAAGAGAATTGTACCAGCGACCCTTGCGACGACTTTGGACTATTGTGAAGTACTGTGCGACTCGGACTACTGTACCTTGTGTGTATACTGCGTGTATAGTGTATACAGTGTGAGTGTACGTGGAATAAAATCTTCTATAAAATCTCGGATTACCTGGAGGATAAAGCTGCGTGGGCTTAAACTGTGATACTCATGCGAGCTTATAATTTTAAGACATCTTTTGTAAAAGCGATTTTTATTGTTAACATTATACTTAATTGAATTAAAAAATGACAAGCCCTCTGAGTTTCTTGCCGGATCTTCTCAGTAGAGGCCGCGTTGTGATCCGGTGGTAATTTTTAAAAAAATGACAATATGTAAGTGCCCTCGTGAGGCCTATGCATAATAAAGATATTTTGATTTTGATTTTTTGATTTTGACGTTAATCGGCATTTTAATACCCACCCGCACGTAACAATTGGTGTCAGAAGCTGAATGCCGATTCTGCCGCGAGAAGAAGAAGCGCGTACTCCGCGAACAAGGAGACAGGTGGAGATGGATGCTGCACGTCTCCGTGGTCAAGAGGAGGAGGTCCAGCCTGAGAACGCTACCTCGTCTGGTACCGCACCTCCGGGGGATTCGACGGAGCTTAACTTGTCAACCCTGCTGGCCGCTATCCAGGGTATGCAGGAGGCTACTCACCGCGAGAACCAGGCGAACCAGGAGGCTACTCGCCGCGAGATCCAAGAAGCTATTCAGGTAAATCAGGAGGCTACCCGCCGTGACATCCAGGCTACCCAAGAGGCCACCCGCCGTGACATCCAGGCTACCCAAGAAGCTATCCAAGAGGCCACCCGCCGTGACATCCAGGCTACCCAAGAAGCTATCCAGGCCAACCAGGAGGCCGTTCTGGGTAAGATTGATGCCGGCATTATACTCGGTGAGAAAGTTACGAAACTGGAAGCGGACGTCAAAGAGGTTACTCTTAAAGCGGAGAACCTGGAAGGTCGAATTGATGACCATGACCACCGCATCCGTATACTGGAAACTCGCCAACCACTAACCGTGGCTTCACCTTCACCATCAGCAGCGAAACTCGACCTTCCGCACTTTGACGGGTCTTCGTCGTGGACCGCCTTCCGCTACCAGTTCGAAACACTGGCCAAGTGGAATGGATGGAGTGATGACCAATCCTTCATGGCCCTGGTGCTGGCACTACGAGGTGACGCTCTGCTCATATTAGAGAACCTGCCACATGAGGGACGGACGTTGGAAGCTCTGTTAGAATCATTAGATACGCGTTATGGTGAGGGTCACCTGTGCGACTCGGACTACTGTACCTTGTGTGTATACTGCGTGTATAGTGTATACAGTGTGAGTGTACGTGGAATAAAATCTTCTTTGACGTTAATCGGCATTTTAATACCCACCCGCACGTAACACTATGCTTCAAACTGGGCGTATTTCCTGCAATGCTTAAGCAAGCTCTTATTACTCCGGTATACAAGAATGGTGACAAAAACGATGTTAACAACTATCGTCCTATTTCAGTACTATCTTCTATATCTAAGATAGTAGAAAAAGTAATGAACAAAAGATTAATCAATTATTTGAGTAAATATAACATTTTATCTGATTCGCAATTCGGTTTTAGGCAAAACAAGTCGACAGAGGATGCCGTCATAGCTTTAAGCTCACTAATAGCTTTAAGCTAACACATTTAGATAAAAGATACAAGAGTCTTGCTGTATTTCTAGATTTAAAAAAGGCATTTGACACCTTTTCTGCCCCCATTCTGGTGCAAAAGCTTGAGAACATAGGCATCAGGGGTACCCCCCTACTGCTTTTCAAAGACTATTTGAGTGGTCGGAAACAGAAAGTAAAAGTTGGACAATATGTCAGTGATGACACACATATATCTTACGGAGTGCCACAAGGCAGTGTGTTGGGCCCGACGCTGTTTTTGATTTATATCAACGGGCTGTGTAATTTACAAATTAAAGGTGCTAATATATTTTGCTATGCCGATGACACAGTCTTGGTTGTTAATGGTTCTTCATGGAATACTGAACGATCATAACGATACTGAACTGGCACTTATGCAGGTGGCTCATTGGTTAAGGATGAACCTTCTTTCGCTCAATAGTGAGAAGACTAACTATATATGTTTTTCGAAAAATATTCGTACCCAGCCTGCTACTAACTTTAGTATTCAATTACATACTTGTCATTATTCACCTGAAATAAATTGCAATTGCTCTACAATTAATAAAGTAGCTTCGACTAAATACCTAGGTGTAATGATTATCATGGCACAGTCATATAGATTTAGTTTCTACCAGAATAAGAAAGTTAATTTGGATTTTTAAAACATTAAGATATGTAGCCTCTGAATCACTTTTGAATAGAATATATTTAGCATTAGCTCAGTCTGTGTTAGGTTACTGTGTCTCTGTCTGGGGTGGGGCATCCAAAATAAATTTTTTGGAAGTGGAACGAGCTCAAAGGGCGCTCTTAAAAGTGATGTATTTTAAGCCGTACATGTACCCCACAAATGAGCTTTACATGGAAAGTAATTTATTGACCGTCAGAAAATTGTATATTTTATTTGTAGTACTGAAAAGGCATAAATCTGTAGTCTTTGATCCCAGTATTTTAACTAAAAGGAGGAAAGATATCGTTTTCACTATAGACAATGTCAAAACTGTTTTTGCTCAACGACAGTATATTAAACAATCGGCCCTCTTATATAATAAAGTTAATAAAATCTTAAATATCTATCCTATGGATACTCGTACTTGTAAATTAAGGATAACTAATTGGTTAAAATCTTTAACATATGAAGATACAGAAACATTATTACAATCATCTTCGTAATTTATATTGTAGTAAGTACCTAAATTAAAAATTAAAAATCATGAATTTGAATCATTCGTATGAGACGTTTTTGGATTATATTTATACTTATACATAGTTAAATATCAACACTCTCTCTCTCACACAACTACACACACAGTCACACAGTCACACACGCACACACACACCTACACACAAACACACACACACATAGGCAAACATACATTCAGATACAGAATACAAAAAAAAACTTACCTTTTCTTTATTTTTTGTCTGTTAATGTTAATATTTACAATAACACACAATTTACTGCTAGGTTTATTGAAATGTATAAATACATATGGCTATGGGAGAGCGGAATCGTCTGGCACAGGTGTTACACTTAAAAGGCGATTCCAACCTTGTTTTGAAGTTTGTAATCTTTCTGGTTAATGAATAAAGATTTATTTATTATTTATTTATTATTTATTATTTTGCTCGGACATTGAACGGAGCGCTACGTACTAGTATAATCTTTCAAATGTAAAAATTTATTATTTTAGTACTTTTAGTACATATAATTCCCGCTCATTCAGTCCCGTTCTATGTGTCAACGAGTAACTGATCGGACCAGTTCGTGCAGAACCAGAGACGAATAAATCTCGAGCGGAAGACGAAGTACTAAATTAATCCAAATGAATGATGTACTAAAAACGAATAGGAATAGCTTACCAGTTATTATCTGTAATAACTGGTCAGCTATTCCTATTCGTTCATAGAGCCAGAGACTACGAATACATACCGAAAGACGAAGTACTAAAAGAGTGTTGTACTAAAAATGAAAAGGAATAGTTCTCTCATGTACTACACAAGTCTATCGTCGACGATAAACTAGTAATATCATCCTCGATAATCTAGTTTATAAAACAGTCTAAAGTTTCGACTAGTTTATATCGTAAACAGAATGTTTTTAGCTGTAGACGTCGTTGTCAATCGTTGACGATGCATCCGTCGTTTTTTCAACCTCAAAACTAGTTTAGTCTTTTTGTTTACTTTTACCAACCGATTAATAAACGAATTTTATTTACAAATTGAAATAAATACATCGTGTATTTTTCATGTATACATAAGTACACATGAAAAGATAAATCATCATCACACATCATCAACTTCGTTCATATCTTGGTGATGAAGATCATCATCACACAACGATCATCATTATCATCACATGGTTTGGGGCTGGTCACAGGAATTTTGCATATATAGTTTAAAATACCCGTGGGGTGCCGGGTTAGAATTGCATCCCCCCATCTCTTCCCGTTGGGTGTATCGTAAGAGGCGACTAAGGGAAATCAAGAAGACGGGCAGCAGCGTCTTTTGTTTGAGATTCATCTCTTCATATATACTGCGATCCCCAAGACACCTGCCCCTGCGTGGGGATTATGGCAACTCCCCCCTAAACACACAATGACAGACACGACTTGCAAATGGGCCCCAGTCCCCGGCGGCTCCTCTATTCTTCGCCTTGATAGCAGGCGGGGTAACGGTCGAGCAGGGGGTGCTAAGAATCTCCGGCAGATGCCCCGCTACCACCCCTACCGAACTTTGGCCCTGGCAACACACAACATCCGCAAGATGAGGACCGGACTCTTTCGTACGTAGTACTTCGTACGGTTGCTTGTTCATCGTTCAAGCTGAACTAAAAGAACAAGTGTCCGATGTACGATTATGATTAGGGAATCGAATCTATTCGGTGAGCACTGCGCAACGGTTCCTAACCGTTCACCGTTCTTGTAGTACACAAGACTACTAAACATAAAATATCGAAATATCGATATTTTTCCTGGAATCATAGCCACTTTATCAAGTTAGTGCCTGTGGTTTATAACCGTGTAGCCAGCGTGTTAGTAACGCATTATTAGATTCTCATATTGATTGTCAAAGATATTAAGTACTATCGATTGTATCGTTATGAGATCTTTTGTTATTTATATATTATCAATAGATGACTTTTGTATGGTGATTTTATCATTATAATTGGTAAGTTATTAAAGAATTGAGCTGCGATTACCTACATATGATAGTATGTTTAAGGGTGATGGGACTTTGATAACTGAAGTCCAATATTGCATTGAAGATTGTTCTCCTCTTTATATTATCGATTAGTACTCGATATAATAATCGATACTAGAATGCATCGATAGTCAAACCTACAAACTGTTACGTTTACTTAACATTCCTCTCCTTACACAAGAAAATGTAGCACCTCGTTTAACCGTTATTTTAACCGTTTTAAAGTCTGTTCCTTCCACAATCGTAATGTAAATTGGATTACGTAATGTAAATATTAATCCAGTTAGTTAGTAAACCTGTGATCCTAGTCTTAAATTCTGCTGTGGCTTAAGCAATCGCAGTAGCTAATATTTATTTCCTTTATTTTTTTCGTTTTCACATGAAAACTGTGGAAAATCATGATGTATTGGAAAAATTGGTCAGTCAAGAAGATCTCCTAAACTTTGAAAGATCATGGTCTTTAGACTCTATACTTGTTTTTTTTTAGAATGGCAGGTAGAGCAGATTCTTGTTACTACTATGTGGTATATTTTTTTAAACAACCAAGGTGGCAAGTAAGCATGCGGCCCGCCTGATGGTAAGCAGTCACCGCAGCCTATAGACGCTAACAACGCCAGAAGAATCACTAGCGCGTTGCCGAGCCTTATGACTTTAGATATTATTAAGTTTTTTGTGTCCGGAATTTAACCAGCTACAGTGCCCTTTCCCACAGCAATGTTTACACACTGCTGCTTGGCGACAGAATATCTGATACTGCGGACCACCGCACTCCTACCTGGACACCTGGACAGTTCTTTTTTACAAGGAAACCCACCTAGTAAACTCGTGACTGTAAGTACCTACTCGTATAATTAGATCAAATTACAAGCCATTATTTTTAGATACTATAAGCTTTATGCTTACATTGGCCAACAATAAAGGTTTTCATGAAGAATTCGGTGATCGTGGACACTTCCATCCTAACGAATTGGGAGGCAGGCAATAAGTAATTTAGATTGGTGCAACCACAAAATGAATAGTCTTGTAATTCATTTAATAGACTGATCTCAAGCGATCAAAAATTTCTTATAAGCGTTTGTTCAACACAAACCAATTCATTACAGGTACACTTTGGAGCAATGTTCAATTGCTTTTTTCAACTTTATCATTGCATCTGAAGCGATGAAGATATCTGTTAACAAATCAATATCAAACAATGATTGCGTTTCAGAATAAACTCGCTACTTCCTATTGCGTAAACCGCACTATAACGGATGGTGGCGCGTGCGCAGGGACACGCTACAGATATTTATCTTTACATAACAGAGCTGCAAGCTACGGGTTAATAGGCACAGATAACACAAGAGCTGCCGTTTTGTTTGCATATTGAAGTTTGTAACGTAATCCTAAGTATCTACCTAACTTACAGCAGGACTTTATATTATTTATGTAATTCAGATTTTCTCGATTTCAGCTAGGTTTTTTTAATACATACTGACAAAGTATATAAGACGGAGTTGCACTTGGTATGCGATAAAATTGGTTTATGGAGCCAGCCTAGAATTATTCAAGCAGCTCTTAGGCGTCTTACTTATACCTACCCTCCAGAGCATGGAGATGCTCAGTGCGATGACCATTAAATGGTTTATACTTTTAGACTTTTGCGTTCCATTATCAAACTTTATTGTAATCGCCCACAAGTCCTTTCCACCGATCGACACTTTTATTCTAGAGTTGTTCGTGAAGCGATTGAAATTAAGAAATATAAAAATTTCAACCGGGAAGATGGCTTTAGATTATCAGCTGCTTGGGAACCAGTGATCAAAATGACAAAACCTCGCTATTTGCCGGCGGTTAAATATACAGATACTGTGAGTGTAGTGTGTAGTGGGCTTAACATTACAAGTGAAAGAACGGGGGTAGACGAAGATAGTTCTGCCTCGCGCACGGAGCCGTCTTGCTGAACCAGTCTGCTTGTGACCACGGCTAGTGCAACCCGGCCGAAACGTCAAGCCAAAATATAAGGTAAATCGCGTTAATTCCCGATTAGAATAAAGTTTCATTAAATGGTTACCCATCTGTATCTGTGGACTGAACTTACCTGACGTTGACTAACCAACTGATCGTTTACCGAGCAGTGATTGTGTATGAGTGCCTCACCGGGACATTTCTAATCAAGTCTCTCAAATCTGGTACCTAATTGCAGCAGCTACCCTTTACAGCAATACTTTACTTATTACTAGGCTTTGCTACTAGGTGGTTCGGTGAACTGGTTGTTACGATCCGAAAAGTGGCACACAGAAGTACCTAGCACCCTTGTGTCGCTATTTCTTTGTAAGCCACAGCCTGACAAAATTATTTTTGCCGATAGGAGTGTCGCTACTGTCAAACTACATGTCATCATGTAAAAACCGTCAGTTCACTTTTCCGCCACCAGCATTTTAGTCATTTTGATAGTGAATGTTTATTATATATTAAATCGATATCGATGTTTGCTACAGAATATTTAATTCAGTGGTGTCACTTACCTAGACGGTCTCTTTTAGTATACAAGAAACAAGGAGGTTGATTTAGACTGTACGTTAATATTATTGACATGTATTCCATGTATCAGATAAAAGACGAAACGTGACTTGCCATGTCTTTCATCAGAGCGACCAACCTACGCTACCGTTCGTGCTTTTGCCTACCGGGTTCAGAAGAGGTCTAGGTCGGCAGTTAATGGACCTACTACTAGCGACCATAAGGTTAGTCTGCCCCGGATCTACGATTTTTCGAACCGGGGCAGAAACTTGATAGTGGCGCCCCTCTCTCTAGCGTTTCAGATAAATTATTTAAAAATACTCACAAATATAGGTAATATAATGGTTGGCATTTTTCGTGGATGGGACATTTACAATAAATAAATTAATAAATAAATTTGTACTCTTTATTATCTATTACTTACGCTTTGTGGCAGGTTTTTTTTTATTTTTAATCATATGAAATTAAGATTCTGGTGCACCATGAAACTACCGCCCAGGGCGGGTGCTCCGGTTAAATATTCTTCTCCTTTCTTCCCCACCGGTTGTTAGTTCTCCGGACTATATAACCTGCCCATTGCCACTCCAAGTTACGTTACTACTAATTACTAATTATATTAATTATTTAATATTAGGTAACTCTAGTGTTTTAATCTATTGATTTTACTTTCCTAATATTTCAAACATTTTACAGTACTCATAGTCGCGTAGGCACCAAGTAGTATAAACATTGCTGTGTTGCGCTGTAAAGGCACTGTAGCTGGTGAACTTACCGGACTCAAGGGACTTAGTAACTAATGTCTCGGGCGGTGCAGTACAGCTGTATGAGCTGGTGAGTCACCTTTTATCAGGCGAACGTCTTGCTTGTAAAAAGAAAAGTAGAAATCACATTGGTGTTTTTTTTACGCTAAAAATTCGAGATTTGAAAGTGTGATTAGAAATAAAATTATATCATAATTGTTTATTACATTTAGCACTATCATCGCAATCGTTTCCGTTATAATGGTATCCGCTTCACATGATAAAATAAAAGCTACCTACTTATTTTTCACAAAATATTTCAATACTAACTAAAACTTTATACCTACTCTGGCTTAATTTCATCATCATCATCAGCCGGAAGACTCCCCCTGCTGAACATAGGCCTCCCCCTTAGAACGTCACAATGAACGACAATTGGCTGTTTGCATCCATAATTACCTGCGACTCGCACAATGTCATCAGTCCACCTAGTGGGAGGCCTGCCAACGCTGCGTCTTCCTTCCGGTTCGTGGTCGCCACTTGAGAACCTTTCTTCCCCAACGGTTATCGGTTCTTGTAGCGATGTGGCCTGCCCATTGCCACTTCAACTTGCAGATTCTGAGAGCTATGTCGGTGACCTTAGTTCTTCGGCTTAATTTACTTTGGTGCAAACTGTAATATCCATACTTATAATTAATGTATTTCGTAGTAAAAAAAACAGAATGGCTACCGACGGCCACCATATTTAATTATTTGATAAAATATATAGGCTTTGTTACTCCCACAACTTATACGAATGTAACGATTTATATCATAAGTCAAAATCTATAAAACCGTTTAGGCCGTCCAAAAATATACTATAAATACATACATACCAGCTCTCATAAACCATAGCTCTCCTTCTAGGGCAGTCGGGTAGTAATAAATGACTGTAATGTATTGCGGGTTGGCATTCAGAAAAGTATTTGTGTTCTTCATGTTTTCCTCATTTCTTAAGTAGGTATAATTAGTTTTTTAACGCAATAAATAGCAATAAATAACTCAGATAACCGGGTTGAAAGGTTCCCGAGTGGCGACCAAGGACCGGAAGGCGATCCGTATGCATGTTCCCACTGGGCTAGACTAGACATTGTGCCAGTAGCAGGCAACGACTTTAAAGATAAATTATTAATCAACTTTATAGATGTAAATAACCTATTGTCGTTCATTGTGGCTCCCTAATCGGAAGGTCAGTTTTAGCGATTTCAGTGAAACGGTTTCAGCTGCGGAAGTCTTCCGGCTGATGATGATTAAAATGATGATTTAACTAAAACCAATATACAAAAATATTATTCGGGTAGTAGGTACATAATACCGCGAGGGAAACCCTTCCTACAAGGGAAGTTGGTACCCACCAAATACAAATTCATTTGATTTTAATAGATAATCACCTGTAACCCTGACAATAAAATGCGTTCGAAGAATCGTTATTCATGCAAAACTAACAAAGTTCCGTTATAAAGAAGTAATAATAGTAGCGTTGCGAAATGATTCGTGCGCAAAACATTTAATTTGTAGTGTTCCATGTTCCGGCTTGTGTTCCATAATATTACGCCATTGCTGTTATGTCTGATACCATATTCAAGTAAGCTAGTTTATGTAATTGTCAGTTAAATAGTGTTAATTATATTACACGATTTTTCCCAGGCATTCATACCAGCAGTTTTAATAGTATTGTTCATTAAAATAATTATATAATCATTGTTTATGGTATTACTGGCTTAGGTTTATACTGTGGGAATTTTAAAAATTTGAAAACAACAATAAGACAGTTTTAGATGGAATAGAATTAAGCACCAATAACGACTAAACAAAATTTTAAATGCGATTTTATGTTCATTGCATAATTTAATTTTTATTATTTTTTTGTTTCAGGTAAATGTTTCTTTCTGCTGATCCGAAATCATTGAGGAAAAACAAGTGACTACTACTTTCATTTGTACTAATTAATCACTTATAAATTCACTAATATGACATTAAGAAGCTAAGAATAGCACCCTCCCATCTCCTCACGTTGGGTGTTCGTAAGAGGCGACTAAGAGAAAACACGAAGACGGGCAGTGTCTTTCTATTAGATTACCTACCACCTATACTGTGGTTGCCAAGACGCCCGCCAAGCGTGGGAATTATTGCAACCCCTCCTTTCTAAGGGGCAAGGTTTTTCTCAGCAGTTGACGTTTTTCGGATGCTAATAAAAACTAGTAAAATGTACGGAAAAATTCCGTCACTATCAAAACGCGTCCGTGGGTTCATCGTTCGTCCCAATTGTATAGTGAGGCACCTTTGTTATACTAAGGAGTTTTTCATTATATTCTTACTGCCGACCCTACAAACGTCAATTATACTTAATGATCATTAATCAAATTCTTGAAATCGGATTATTTAATAATAATAATAATAAATACACTTTATTGTACACCAAAAGTTACATGTAAATTTAACAATACGTTGTAGATATCAATGTACAAAGGCGGCCTTATCGCTAAAAAGCAATCTCTTCCAGGCAACTCAAATTATATTATATTATTATTAATATTATATTTCGAGAATAGAGGCCAATTAATACTCAAAGTCTTGAATTCAATAATCGAAAATAATCATAAACGGCTCCGACAGTCGAATTAAATAGATTTTAAAACGTGACTTAATTACAATTAAAGTTAATTGGTGTTTGTGAGTGCGGCCGTTAGTAAGCTAGTGTATTTCAATCCATGCCTGCACAACCAGTTATCATCAGGTTTAAGTAGGTAGTATTTCTATCTATCATCATCATCATCACCAGCCGGAAGACGTCCACTGCTGAATATAGCCCTCATACGAACGCCACAATGAACGACAATTGGCTATTTGCATCCACCGGTTACCTGTGACGCGGACAACTTGCAGGTTTTAAGAGCTATGAACTAAGAGACAGACACTACTTCTATCTATACTGCCAAAAAAATATTACCAAAAATATTTCGTACAACTGCAGGAAGAAAAACTAGATGATTATACTTACAATTATTTGCCGACAAAATATCCCTGTTGTTATTAACGAAGTGTTGAAATTCACCGGATTGCCAGTTTTGTAGGATGCTGGTTTCCAGTTAGAAAAAAAAAATATTTATGACGTTAACATAACTTACTTTAATGAACTAACTACTGATAATTTATTGATAGCCAATTTGGTGGTTCAGTAATATCCTATGATGGGGTTACATTTGTTAATACAACTATAAGATTTTTTCTTTCTGCAATGTTTTCACCCACACATCATTATTTAAGACAGTGTGGGATCAATTAGGGCGATCAACCTATGTATTGCATTTTAATGCAAACTAAACTAAAACTAATTATACCTAAGAAATGAGGAAAACATGAAGAACACAAATACTTTTCTGAACTCGGTGTACACATTAAGACGTGTGCTATTATCATAGCTAACATTACTTTTATTAGTATTTTGGATACTTATTATAGATATCCACAATTGGAAATAATAAGTATCCAAAATACTAAAATTTTGAATCTTTGAATCTATTAATACTGGACTAGGACTAAAACTGATAAATTACAATAACAAAAAAAAATTAATAAATTACAATTAATTATTCATAGGAATCTAAAATATATCTTCTCAATTTTAGAATCTGAAATAATATAAAATGATAATATTGACGGTGTTACCAGATTCTATGGAGTCTAAAATGAATACAAAAGAGGCCAATTATATAAGAAGTTAAAAAAGGGCAACAGGCAGTATTAAAGCGGCACCACACCACCATTATCCCAAAAACACTCTGCCATTGCCTTTTACGTACATACGTTGAAATAATGAAGACCGGGATAAAATTCAACACCAACAACCCCGAGGATACCCAAAAAGCTATTTGATAGAGAAACCCAATACAAAATTACCAAATGGCAAAAATATTTTATTATCAGATAACTACAATACAAAATTACCAAATGGCAAAAATATTTTATTATCAGATAACTACAATACAAAATTACCAAATGGCAAAAACATTTTCAGAGAATCGACCTCAAATG
The DNA here is from genome assembly GCA_911728495.1 of Furcula furcula. Taxonomy (NCBI): domain Eukaryota; kingdom Metazoa; phylum Arthropoda; class Insecta; order Lepidoptera; family Notodontidae; genus Furcula; species Furcula furcula. The sequence continues at coordinate 7,809,347 of OU452244.1, read as the reverse complement.
ATACGAAAAATTGTATGGAGAAAGATGGTAGTAAAATACAAATACCACATGAAACACCGACGCTGTACGAAGTCTGCAGTATGTGAACATGTTCAGGATCGCACCCACTATTATATTAGATTTGATAAACCTCAAATCCTCGCAAAAGAACACCGATTCCTACCTAGGATGATTCGTGAGGCTATTGAAATCAAAAAACATCCTAATTTCAATAGAGAAAATGGTTGGGTGTTACCACCGGCTTGGGATCCTGTGATAAATATAATTAAATCCAATAGCAATCAAAATACTGCGCGGCCTCAAGATACTGTAAGCTCTTACTGCGTAGATCGGACCAACAATAATAACTAAGAAGACCTGAGGGTACACCGGCATAATTGTGACATAAGGACGTTCAACATCTCAGTCCTCCCATGACCATGGGTGCTGTAAAGCATTCGAAACGTCGGGATAGTAAAATCAAAAAATAAACCGCGATAAAAACGTATATACCTTATAATACTTTATAACTTTTTTATTTTTTAAATCATTGCTTTTAAACTTTAGTCACACGTTGCATAATAGTAAGGGGCACCCGTGGTTGATTGACGCTGGCATTTCACGTTAATCTGTTTAAAGGCATCAGGTCATAAAGGTTTTGTGCCCATACGAAAGCGGGATGTCACCTTGCATATCGTGATGTAATCTTTATATAGAGGGTGTAAGGGACATCGTACCGAAAACCGATACCAGGGCTCCAGTACATGATTCTATACATTCTAGTGTTGAAATTTTTCACCGGCTTTTTCATGAATTTCCAAAAAAAACCACTTCTTTTAAATAAAATTAGTATAATATCATTATTGGTATAATAATAAAACATGATTTTAATTTAAAACAATAAATTACTTATTTGTGTAAAATTTATTTATTTATTTATTCTTTATGCACTAAAACAGTACATAGGCAATTAATTAATAGGCAATTAACTATTATTATTTTAGAAAATTAGCAATGTAATTTGAGAAATAAATATAATTTCGCATATATTCATTACATGCTCGAAAATTAATAAGTCAGTCATTTTCATTATCCATATATGTATATAGTTTGTGTAATGTTGTAACGGACATTATTTGACATCTTATAACATTTTTTTCGGTACGATGTCCCTTACACCCGTTATGTACGTAAAAATGCCTTTATAATAATACGTAAATACCGAATGCAAAGATCTAAATTTACTGTAAAACTCGAATTGCAATAGTTATAGGCTTTTGAGCAAAGATACCGTCCGGGTAGGTGACAGCGTGTTAGATATTGTACCGCCAAGCAGCAGAATGTAATAATTGCTGTATTCCGGTGAACAGAGCACTGTAGCTGGGATAATAAATTAAGTATTTAAATAATAAATAATGTCTGCTGACACGCGGCATGTAATGGGCGCGATTATCAACTGGCTAATATAACGCTCAGATGAGCGTAATATATGTATAATATACCTTATTAGGCAGATGCCTAATAAGGTATTATAAAGACTAAATCATTTTCAATTCAATTAATAGATTTCATCAGCATAATTGATGTCTATTTTAAAACCATGATCTCATAATTCATCTTTGTGTTGACCGTAATTAATTTATCTTTGCACTAAGTAAATGGAAAACTATTTTATTGTGTCTGTCGTAACCGAATTATATTATTACCGAATACTTAGTAATCTTACGACAGATAAATAAAAATAGATGACGTAAAATAGGTCACTAGAATTCTGTCGATAAAAAGTGCTGTTTTCGTGTATAGTCATAAAGCGTCTCCCATCTATTATTACAAAGAGATTTCTTTATCAAAACAAAACAAAACAAATAAACACTAACTTTTTGTTCGCATTACATAAATTTGGCTACTGAAAGAATGGTGTTGAAATCGTGATTAATTTCATGCGATTTCACACAAGTTATAAAATAGCTAAAAATAAAGTCGAATACTTTTAATTATACCGGGTACAGATTACTTAATTTATTTACTAATTCAGTAGATTCAAATTTTATACAAAAATCGGTTTTACACCTCTCTCCTTGTGGCAGTCGAATGTCGATACCGAGACGGCTCGATTTAAATATAATAGCCGTTTAACGATATAATTTAAATCCATATTTAAATACTGTCACGTCATTAAATTATAAACATAATTCTAATAACACTCTAAGGTATTAATTGGCTTCTAGTGTCAATATAATCCGATAGTAAAATTTTAGTTTGTTGTATTTTCGTCGTATTTTCATCTTATAACTCTCTTATTTTATCTTTTGAACAGCAGGACACACTGTCGCTGATGCTGATATAATAGTAACAAGACGAACACTGTTTGAAAAAATAAGTGAAAAAATGACAAGCCGCTGAGTTTCTTGCCGGATTTTCTTAGTTGGGCCACATTGTGATCCTGTGGCAGCTTTTAAAAAAAAAATACCGTCTAAAAGTGCTAGCTCAGCTAAGTGTACGTTAAGCAATAAATAATGTTGAATTAGAACAAAAATGGCTTAATAAAAATTAACTATGTTTGTAGGTACGGCAGTCAAGAAATAAACATAAATAGTATCCTGTTTCTCTATCTAACTCTACATCCTATCCAACCTTTCACTTAGAAAATCATTGCTTAAAAATAAAAAGATGCTATATTTGTTTTCTTCTAATAGTTTATGATAATGTTTACGGTCCATGAATAATTTATTCAATTGGTTCAACTTTTATTAAAACACAATAAATCTAATTCAATATTTAATTATAATTTTACGACCACTCAATCATTGCTATCAATTATAGATATATGTATGTATACAAGTTCATCTTTTATTTCAATAAAAATGCTACTGCTAATAGCTTCATTATTACTAAAGGATAAAGTTCAAATTACAATATTTAGCAGCAATAATATTGCAAATTAAGAAAACGAAAAAAAATATTTTAACGTATCTATTAGATATAAAATAAAGTTGAAAATACTGGTATAACTAAAACGAATATCAAATACCGAATGAGTCATAGTATAGGTCGTAAGGTCAAGTTGTCTGGTATAATCAAATGACATAAGACATTTAAAAAAAAGCCTTTACGTTGATTGTATGATGAAGTCATTTTAACTTTTTAATAATTAGAATGGTATTAGATAGGTGTTCATAAATCTGATATCGTAATAATAATATTATACAGTGTGATTTTACAATGTAATAGTCACCTCTTTGTGCTTCTACTAAGATAACGTAAAAAGAAAACAATTTATTTCGAACCTTCAGCTGTTTTGCATACGATAGTATTTACATTGTAACACATATCTCATAAATATTTCACACTATGAAGATAGCTAATGTAACTATTGTCTTCATTGATCTTCGTTTTTCGCTGTATCGATGTACACTAGTAACCTTTTATTATACATGTAACACAGAGGAAAAGTACATATATCTATACTTATAATACTGTAACATGTCCAATTCTGTACATTGAAGATATTTTGAAAATTATATTTGGAGGGCATTCTATAACCGATACTGAGGCCGAAAATATATTTTTTTTAATTTTTGTCTGTCTGTCTGTCTGTCTGTATCACGGCTGCGCATCACGCCGAAACTACTGAATGGATTCAAATGAAACTTGGCATGATTTGAGATCTTACTACGAGGTAGGACATAGGATACTTTTTATCCCGTAATCTAGCACGGTTTTTTTGGGAGAGGGGATTAAAGTCAAAATGGGTACTTGGTTATACGCTTTTTCCGATTTTATCAATTTTTCTTTATAATATAATAAATATTAGTAAGGGAACGCTCATAAAGAGTTGTTATCAAGGTTTTGTAATCGATCGGGTTAAGCAACGTTAGGTAAGGTCATTAAATAGATGGGTGACCGCCATTTGAACTAAACGGGTCCGTGCTTCGGAGAGCAAGTAAAAAGTGGGTCCCAGTTTTTAACCGACTATAAAAAAGGAGGTTATGTGTTCGATGCGAATGTCTGTTATTAAAAGTTTAGTTAACGAAAAAATAGCGCAGGCGGAGCTGCGTGGGTCAGCTAGTTATTACTATAATTGTACCTATTACTATTCCATAAATTGTCGTGGAACTCAATTTTGGCTTAGTTTACCGTAAAATAGTCACTTATAATTGTTTTCCCAAAATAAACAAAAATAAAATAAAAAATTCAAGATTTGTGTGGTCACTTCAACAATCTATCAATCACACAATCTATGTTGGCAGGTTAACGTATAATATGAATTACCCTAGACATGGAGTGAGATCCAATGTCTCAATATTGGAAAGTTGAACCTGTCTACACACACCTCCTATAGAATTGTTGCAACTGGCTCGGACAATAGTAATTTTTGCCCGACTGCCCCAGAAGGAGGATTATGTTTTTCGAGAGTATGTATGTATGTCTATGTATGTATATTTCTTTGCACGACCTACAGCCTAAATGGCTTGATGCATTTTGAATTAAAATATGTCAAAAAACATCCTAATTTCAATAGAAAAGATGGTTGGGTGTTACCACCGGCTTGGGATCCTGTGATAAATATAATTAAATCCAATATCAATCAAAACACTGCACGGCCTCAAGATACTGTAAGCTCTTACTGCGTAGATCGGGCCAACAATAATAACTAAGAAGACCTGAGGGTACACCGGCATAATTGTGACATACGACAGGACGTTCAACATCTTAGTCCTCCCGTGACCATGGGTGCTGCAAAGCATGCGAAACGTCGGGATAGTAAAATCAAAAAATAAACCACGATAAAAGTAGTTTGATTTTAAAATATGTATTTAAATTCGTTTCGCTATAATTATATTTTTTCAAAAAAAGTTTATATGGCGGCCGTCAGTCACCATTTTGCATTTTTTTTTTTACTACTAAAAACATCAATATGAGTATCAAATGAAAGGTCCTAAAGAGACGAGTTGAAATATGTATAAATTGCACTAGCTTCATAATGACACAAAAAAATTTAGCTAGCGGATTTTCAACACTGCCAGCAGAAGGAACAAAGCGGATATCCCTACTCGTTTGAAAGCAACCGGTCCAGTTTGAGTCTTGAACGTATAAACGTTAATTTGCTATTCGCCTCGACACTTCAGGTACATAGCTAAAATATATGTATTGAATTTAGAATCTCCTCCTTTTTTGAAGTCGGTTAACAACACCAAGCATCGTCTCGTCTCTAGATTGAATAATAAAAATAGATAAATAAGTACATTGGCGTTTAGTAAGTTCGTAGTTAGTACTTCGTTCCTTAGTAAGCTAATGTCTCGTTCTTTTTGACGCTGTCAACACCACGTAAAGGAACGTATTTGCAAACAAGTCCCATCATAAGTTATTAAGTAACAAAATTCGCAAATGTAGTTTGTTGCATGTAAACGATGCGTGTGTCATAAGCGGGTGTAAATTTAACTTAATTAACACTTGCTACATACCGAATGCAAATGCTGTGAAGCAAGGTTCAGAACCTGTACCTAGTGAGGTGCGGTCTAGCCGTAGTGTGGTGTGTCGGCTAATGAGTTAAACATTCAGGTATTACTTGAGTAAATGACATTAATAACTCTAAAATTTTATGAATTATTAAAATTTTATTATTTCGATACCCCACGGTCACGGGAGGACTGAGATGTCCTTATGTCACAATTATGGTAGTGTACCCTCAGGTCTTCTTAGTTATTATTGTTGGTCCGATCTACGCAGTAAGAGCTTACAGTAACTCAGTCCTCCCGTGACCATAGGTGCTGCAAAGCATTCGAAACGTCCCGACGCGTCGGGATAGTAAAATCTAAAATAAACCGCGATAAAATCCGTAAAACTAGTTTGATTTCAATGTGTAATATTCGCGTACGTAAAATACAACATTAGGTACTTACTTTTTTATTAAAAAAAATATTAATTAAATGTCAAAGTATCAGAATGTTGACCTAGTACTGGCTTTGCAGTAGGTTCCACAGGACAGGTAGCCTAGCATGGAACTATATTGTCCTAATAAATAAGGAAAGACTACCTAGCTCCTTACCGAAATCGATCGATCACTGCTCTACAAAAAATACATATAACTTACCTTCGAGACTTACAACCGTATACTCCCAAGTTACACAATACGCGTGTCTTATAACATAACATATTAAATTTACATAACGAAAGCTATGCATTTCTCTCTAATACTCTCTGTGTCCTGACGTGTCACGATTATGTCGGATTTGTTCCAATTCGTTGACGGAACCACCGGTTATCTGACGGATTAACAATCAAGTATATAATATCTTCATTAGCGCACGTGAAAGTTGGACGATTAGTTGATCAACTTTTATTTTGTTTCAGGTATGATGGAGCGGTGTCTCGGATCGGGTGAAGGCTGATTGATGGTGATGAATGGGCGTAAATATGTATTATAAGACTTAGGCCCAATTGCACCGAAAAAATTACATCCGTTTATTTTAGCAAAGAATCGATTATCTATTTAACTACTTAACAGTCCTTAACGGTGACCGGGGGTGTCGAGCTAGGTTAAGATAATGGCCTTCGGAGTCCCTGGACGTTCGGGGTGTAGGGCCCTTTGAACGTCCATTGAGTACGGCGGCGATTCCGAGGAGGATGGCGGCGGGGTTGCGACCCCCGTCCCCGTGAGTACCGTTTCAGGTTCCCGGGGGGCTACAATGCGCCCCCCGGCGGCGGGTTCAAAGGCAAGGCACTGAGGGGCCCCTGGTGCAGATCCCACCGGAGAGCCCTGGGGTCCCCCCCCCTCTCATGTGCCGATGCGACAGTTTTCGTGGGTTTTAGTGGGTAAGAATCCCACATACCCCGGTTGAGCCCCACAGCTCCCGGAAGATTTCACACGCGTCAAAAAAAAAAAATAAGGTAATGGACTGTGAATGGACCCCCATAACCGGGGTTATGGTGGTGCTGAAAAATAGATAATCGATTCTTTGCTAAAATAAACGGACGATTTTTGTCGGTGCACTTTGGTCTTAGTTAAATATATTGGAGGTATTGTTCTTAATACTAGATTATTATTATGATTTATTTTTGTTACATTTAACAACACTAAAATATCTTTTTACTCTTCTTAGAATGGCGTAATAACTGTATTACGAACGTCTAAGACATAGTTACAGCGCTTAAAGCGCGATTAAGATGTATACCCAACATCAAAAATTTAACATTAAATGTAAGAACGCAGGCGTGGGCTGATCGGTGCCAGCCAAATAGGGCCGGTAATTCATCCCTACCAATTGTCTTTGGCTGGCCACCGGTCGACCACCACGCCTGCGTTTATACATTTACTGTTTGATCTTGTAAAGAAAACAGGGTATAGTAATCGAACGATTGGTTTATCCGCAAGATTTTCTACGGCCGACTTTCTACAGTACCTGGCAAACGTTAGAACATTGATCGCGCTTTAAGCGCTGAATCGCGCTTAGACGATTCAATGCACTCGAGAGTGCATTCAGTTTCAGCGAATCGCTGATTGGTAACGCTAAAAAATTGTGTGTGATGTATCCCTAAACAAGTATAACAAAAATAGAATGACAAAAATATTAAATATTTACACAAGTTATCGCGACTCTACAATTTGCTTTCGCAATAATAAATAAAGCTTTATATAGATAATAGTGTTCCAATAAACAATGGCTTACATTGTTTGGACAGCTATCACGAAACGCTTTTTAGGAATTTATGTGTATCAAGTAACGAGTTGTGAGCGGGCGTTGTAATATCGAGTTGCAGCAAAACTACTGTTTCTTTTATTTCTGTCACGAAAACTTAATTTTGTAAACCAACGGTGCTAAAAAAACCAGCACTGTTTGAATTAGATAATTAATATGTATATTTCAACAGTAACGTTTAACGAATGATTTAATTTAGATAAGAAGATTATAATATAAAAAATGAGAAAGTCTAAAAGTATAGATTATAATATAGATTGACGCTAATATTAAAATATTGAGAAATTATAATGTTACCATAGTCATCAGCCAAAAAACGTCCACTGCTGGAAAAAGGCCCACCCTTTAGAAGGCAGGGGTTGTAATAATCCCCATGCTAGACAGGCGTAATTAATGGGTAATTATAATGTACTTCAAAATATTAAAATTTCAGCAAGTACGTAAATCTACTAAGACATTAGCATTAATCGATTCCATACCCAGACAATATTTCTCTTGCTAATTCGACACCACGATGCACTGAGTTCTTATCCCTTTCCACTGGTTTATTTTTATAAAGATATCAAGCTAGCTATCGCTGAGTGTGATGTCAAAAAAAGAAAACAAACTTAACACATACTTATTACACACTAGACACTTCATATTACTAGTTTAGAACAGAAAAACAACCATGAGCTAATTCCCCAAAAAAAATACTAGCAGCGTAATCTTTTTAATTTTCATAATCCGCTCAACGCTTGCATCTTGGACCACACCCCTTCTTACAAAAGCATTTTGCCTGTATTGCACTAGTCACGACCGTAGCGCCGCTGTCACCGCCTGTCTGCACTATAACGTGGCAGGTAGCTTGCCCACTTGCTATGGGAAATGTAGCAGTTATGATATTGCACAAGTTTATTCAAATGCAGCACATGCATCTAAATCTGATGTTAAATTATGGCATAAAATTACAGTAATTTAGTGCTATTTAACCATGGTGCTAGTAAAAGTCATAAAAACCTTATATTTTTACGTGGTGTATCCCTAGTTAATGTTTTAGCTATCGTTGGGTGAATGAAAAGTTCCCTTGACCACCTTACCTACTCCTCTATCATCAGACCCTTATCACTATTTGTGTGCCAACTCGTCTACATATATTTGAAGTGTACCCAACTTTGTATGTCCTACACGTTTTGTTTCGTCGGATTTCAAAGACAAGGTTAAAATATCAGCTAGCATCAATTGTGAAACTTTGTAGAACATTATGTATGTTTGAAAAATCACCATAATTATATATTAAAACGTTAATATTCATCGTTTTGTAACGACTGTATATATGATGTGCCTAAATGCTTGCCGTGCAAACGTGCACTGAAACTGAGAGATCTTTGAAAATTGCTCTTTGTTAATGATTGCACAGATAATTTTATAAATTTGTTTCGTACAATAACGGCTAACATACCACGACCGACAGGAACATGGATCTGATAAATTAGGTAAAATATGATTTTCTGAATAGTTCTTTTACTAGCTTATACTCTATATTTCACCACCAAGTCCATGTATGTCCATGCCCCTCAGTAAATAATGGACCACGTAAGTTATGAATAAAAAAAAACAGTTCAGCTTTGTACCGAATATATAATCGTACAATATTGAAATTTTCCTTACTTCAATTCCTTACTTCAATTCCTCTTCTTGTAGTGTCAACATTTTTCTATCTCTCCTGTTAAGAAGTAACAACTGCAAGAACAATCCCCCGTGGGGTGTCCGGGTAAGAATACCACTACCCATCTTCTCCCTATGGGTGTTGTACGAGGCGACTAAGGAAAAAAGTGAAGACGGGCAGCGTCTTTCTATTGGATTACCTATAACCTACTGCGATCCCCAATACGCCTGCCAAGCGTAGGGATTATGGCAACCCACCCCTTCAAATGGGGAGGCCTTTGTCCACCATGGAACATCGTTAACAAGGGCAACCACCTCACTGACAACTAAAAAAAAACAACCAAAACAAGAACTGTAGGTACTTAATATTTCTCAACTTGCTCTGCAGTATCTTAGAGCTGAGTATGCCATAACATAAAGCTGGCTAGCTATTTGAATTCATGCTCGTATCTTAAGGGGCTGCACCCACTTGTCTTCGAGAATGTAGGAAATGTGTTGTGAAATTCAATTGCTGGTGCAGGCGTCGAGCGTTGCCGTATCGAAACAATTTATGTACGAGCACATTTAATATTATATTAGTGGACTATTGTATTGTTTCACAGAACTTAAATATCGGTCTTTAATGTTATTTGCTTTACTAAATAAGTATTAAAACATGTTTAGATAGCGTAGATACAGTTTATTGCAAACATTTTTTTTTAAATTCAACATTAATACTAATAATTAAAAATGCCTTTGATTTTATAAATAACTAGCTGACCCACGCAGCTCCACCCGCGCTGTGTTTACGTTAAATAAACTTTCAATAATATATATTCGCATAGAATACAAAACTTCCTTTTTTAAAGTCGGTTAAAATCTTGGACCCACTTTGTACTTGCCCTCCGAAGCACGGAGACGTTTAGTTCAAATGGCGTTAAACGGTCACCCATCTATTTAATGACCTTACCTAACGTTGCTTAACCTGATCGATTTCCAAACATTGTTAACAACTGTCTATGAGTGTTCCCTTACAAATATTTGTTATAATTATAATGAAAAATTGTTAAAATCGGAGCAAGCGTATAACAAAGTACCCATTTTGACTTTAGTCCCCTCTCCCAAGGGAACCGTACCGAATGTCGGGATAAAAAGTATCCTATGTCCTACCTCGGAGTATTAACTCAAATCATGCCAAGTTTCGTTTCAATCCATCCAGTAGTTTCGGCGTGATGCTCAGCCGAGATACAGACAGACAGACAGACAGACAGACAAAAATATAAAAAAATACATTTTTGGCTTTAGTATCGGTTATAGAATGTCCTCCAAACATAATTTTCAAAATATCTTCAATGTACAGAATTGGACCTGTTGCAATTTTATTATAAGTATAGATAATAATGTCCTCCTAGCCAATACGACCACAGCAGCTAATCTTTCATACGATCAGCATTCTACGCAGGAGATATTATGATGTACAAGTGCACTCTCTCTTCCTTTACTCTCACAATCCGATGGGACGGAATACCAACATGACTGAAGTAAGATCAGGCGCAGGACTGAGTTTTTACATGCCTAACTGACGCATGGATCTTCCAGATAATCAGGTGATTGGTCTGGATTGTAATGACTCCGCGGGCTTTGAACCCACGACTTTCGGTTTCCAAAACAAGTCACATGCCTCTGTACCATGGAGGCTAGGCCAATTAAATAGGAACAAAATAAAACTGTGATAGGTAATTTATTTTTAATGTACATAATTAGGAAGTTTACGCTCGCCTTCATAAATTTATAGCGCGGATATTACCCAATTATTAATGTAAATGTTATTACCACGCTGTTCCATTACTCGTAAATAAGTATTGCCTTCAAGGTTATCAATTACCCATAGTTGAGCTAACATTTATGGTTGCGACAGACAGGTTTCTTATGATAGTATGTTGCAGATGAACTACAGATTTTGCTATAGATTGCTATCACCCCCCTAACTAAATTGAGTGTTGAATTAAGAAACTGTCAACGTTATTTCTTACATGCTTAGCTATAGCGGAATAAATATGAAATTTCCCTATTTCTATCAAGTATTCTAAATTTCATTCTTGCGTTTAAGAGCATTATTATGGTTTTTTTCAACGGACAACGGACTGCTGTTAAGTCTTGATGACAACAACCTGGGCCGACAATTGACGCGCCTTCATGCACGCTTACACAAACCAGCTTAGCTCAAATGCCACTGAACGGTCACCTATCTAAAGACTGACTAACCGATAAAGAACAGTAATTTTATAATTAGCTATGATTTTTGAGATTGTAGTACTTACAAGTATATACTAGGTATGAAAATGAATCGTGCACAGATGGTATCTAGTTAGTACGTATAAACGTGTATAAATAGCAGCAGTAGGTATGGACTGTGTTCAGGTCCAAAATATCCTAGATGATGAGGGGCTGGCACGAGAGTATCACTAGCAAGCGAACTTAGCAAGAGACAATGGCCTGGTTGCTACCAGACCACCAATTAGACATATTCACTAACTAGAGTAAAAAACTACAATTTACCCTCATTTTCTAAGGGCCTAATCCCGGTGACCACCATAAATCCTGGTTTATAGGAGTCACGAAGGCGGGATAATATAATACTACGATAAGAGTGCTGGTATCTTAAAATAAGTTCTTAATTTAGTTCAGTATTTCTTTGCGTTTGTTACACACTCCAATACCCGGATGTATTAATCTTGCCTTGACATTCAACGTCAGAAACAACTGTCACTATATAAAAAAACTACGCCTTCTTTGTTACTAGAAATAAAACAAAAAAAAATACAGTGCATCAAATCGCAAATACACTGGGCAGGGTTTATGATATTTGATTACAGCTAGAAGAAATCTCTAGAAAACATTGTTCTGTTTTTTTTTGTCGTATGTTTAGTGGCCAACCTGGTGTGAGAGTTTTCAAGCTGCCCTTAGTGTTGCCACACACGGGTCACCAGCCACATCCACAATCGCCGCCACTTGAAGCTAGAAGTGGTTACAAAAGAAGCTGACGCGCGCGACAGCCACTTGTGGTCCATGTTGGACACTTGTGGACCACTACTTTGTAGCCTAGTCGGCGAGCACAAGAAATAATACACAAAAGAAGGGCTACACAAATTTATTAAATAATAGAAACGAGAAGAAGGTTACGTTACAGGGGGAGGTCGATTACTAGTTAGCTTGTTCGCACGTATAACAAAAATAGCTGTAACTTAACTAGGGGTCGTTAGGGAACGCAACGGCGATTCCCGCGGTCTTCGGCGTCCTCCTTCTCCCTTGGAGTGGCCAGGCACGCCACGGATGCGGAGTCTGGACTAGACCCGGTCGTCAGCAACACAGCCACGAACTTGTGGCCGGCAAAAATGCGAAGCCTTTCGCCCGAAAGGGGGAACACTCTTGCCCGAAGGGAGAACTCTTCGCCCGAAGGGAGAAACTTTTCACCCGAAGGAAGAAACCCAGTAATACTGGGTTTTCTGGTTGATATTCACTTTAATAATCGATTAGAATAGAAATAGAATTTTATAAAGACTTTAGCAATTAAGAATTCCGTAGAACCCGCTGGCAGTATTGGACTAACACGATAATGAGGCGTGATGATCGTAGCTCAGCTGAGATGGCAGTGGCTCGCTCAACTTCTGAGTCAAAAACGAAACCTCTCGAGTGGAGATGGCGTCGAACCGTCTAGAAAAACCAGTACCTAATTCGGTGGCCGCCTACGATTGGTCGACACTTTTAGAATACGGGTACTGAGCATTTATCGCATCGTCTCGCCCTCGGTAGACTCCGCCTATTTTAAATCAAATACCCTCTATTAAAAAGTGATTCTTACCTAGGTATCTAAATATTACCTATGGTTCTATCAATGAAAATAATACGAATACCTGATGCAGCTTTCATCGCCTATTACCAGAAATAACTAAAATAAGAACATAGTATTCCCCAATCAATGTAAACAGGTCGTATATTAATATAAACGCCTCGTCAAAAATTATTAGTAATAAGTAAGATTACTATGTGTTGCTATTACTACCATTATAGGCGTAATTCAACGTCCTGTTAAAACAGCTGTCTTTTACTTATTTATTAACGAAATGAGTTTAAAACAATGTAGCTATGCTACATATCCCCCTCGCTTACCAAGAGTTTTGTTCTATACTATCTAAGGAACAAAACTCCAGAAAAAAAATTACTCTGATAGTTTACGGCAAACATACATCTCTTTCATTCATTCATCATTCATGGTAGCGGCAGCAATCTTATATAAAGCGATTCCTGTCGCCCGCAGTCGAAATAGAGATCAAAATCATATAGATTTTGAGCTCATACTAACAGTGCAATGGTGTTAAATATATAGATATATATATATTGGAGATAAGTACCAAGCTAATACTAATAATGAACATTGACCAAATATTTTCTTAATGTAAATAGATCAACGGTATAATGCCTCATTAAAAAAAAACTGCGTCGACACAGCGCGACACAGCAAACGGTGTATAAAAGACACCCAACAAGGTGTATAAAAACACCCCAAACACGGTGTATAAAAGACACCAAAACGAGTTTAAATACACATCGATTTAAAACTCCCCCAAAATAAGACACCAAAACAACCAGTTGACTATACAAAAGAAAGAAAAAAAAATATTTAGTCAATATAGGATCCTAGTGAGAACTTCTTCATTGATATGAGTAACCCCTAAGAAAACCCCTAATAATAAAAAATATATATATCCTATGGCCTAAGGCTTATTTGAGAAGTGGCCTAACCCCGCTTCCGTACTTTTAGTGTGGCACGAACACTCTGTTAAAAAAAATATAAATATGTCCCCATAGTATAAGCTTAGAGGAAACGAAAAGATAATGTTGGCTTATTTAGACAGTCATTCATCCGCTGTATATAGAAAAGACGTTACGATGGCTTATTTTTGTTTGGAGTCCGTAACCCCCGCTCCAGAAAAATAAAAAGGATAGAATCAAGAGGAAGAAGAAATCATTAATACCTCGTAACGTTAACTACTAAAAAAAATTTTGTTTATGAGTAATCATTGTCCACACAAACATAAAACACCCCATAGCATTCACTCATTTGAGATGTTATGCTATATAAAATATTAAAAAAATTGTTTATGAGAAAACACTAACAGACATACATACAACAACCTAACGCCGTATTAAGCCTGTCTGCTAATAAAATAAAAAAATATAAAAAAATGTTTGTGTGGGAAAATAATAATAGACAGACATACACATACCGTAGTACCTGTCCTAAACTACTATATAAATCCATCACATATGTGAAGAATCAAAAAAATATTTATGAGAAAAAAACTAACATGTGTACATACATGTACTTAACTACTATTAGTAACCTACTGTAAAACAGTATCTAAAATTAAATTTAGTGAGAAAAAAAAAAATATACACTCGCAGTCAGAAACGGTGTAACACCTTAAGGCGATAATCACTCGCACGAACCGTCCTTACATACGTGCGAACTGTTAAGCGCACGAAAACAAAATAAAAAAAAAATTGATTGAAAATTGGTACCCCGTTCGTGACCGCGATGGTACCTGTCCTAACTACGTGCGAAGTTAATGAACGCACGAAACCATGATCAAAAAAAAAATGATTGAAATTTTGGTACCTCGTTCGTGACCGCGATGGTACCTGTCCTAAACTACGTGCGAAGTTAATAAACGCACGAACCATGATCAAAAAAAAAAAAAATTGATGAAAGTTTGGTACCCCGTTCGTGACCGCGATGGTACCAACCATAACCACAAAAACTAAGTGCCAAAATTCCTAAAAAAAAACACTACATTCTACTACGAATTACTAACGTTCGTACTAGCGTTACTACGTCTGTACCTACTATTGGTTGACCTAGTTTTCCAACGGAATGTAAACAAACCTAATGGTTAACTGTGAGTGACTATTACTGCAACCGGAGTTAAGTATGACTGATAGCAGATAACAAAATATCAGTCAGAATGTAGGTAGTTCTGTGACTTAGCCACATTCCTTAAACGAATGAAACGTGCCACGATGATCGGCACGATAATGTTGCTAGCTAGTTTAAAAAAATATGTAGGTTTATGAAATTCGTACGTAATATGAAAAATATAGTGATGACTAAGTATTCTGATTTGTCAATTTTAGGTCTTTCAGGTGCCATACACCCAAGTATTTGCCTGACATATCCGCAAGTTCATAAACTAAGGGAGATTTCTTAGTGATTATCTTGCATTTTATATATTTGGGAGCTAACTTTTTACTAAATCTTTTGTCTTTGTCACTCAAAAAATATGCTTTTTTCATTACTATGTCACCAACATTAAATTCTGCCGTTTTGCGACGTAGATTATATTGTGATGTATTTTTAGCGTGAGCTTGAAATAACCTAAATTGTACCTTATCGAAAATTGAAGACATGCAACCCAAATTCTCGGCGTAAACATCGCGAGGAGAAAATATTAAATCACCGACCTGGTCATTGTCTAAGTAATGAGAACCGCATGGTATTAATTCACGACCGTAAACCAAAAGAGAGGGTGTAAAACCTGTGACTTCGTTGACCGAGGTGTTTATCGCGAATTGAACCTTAGGTATAAATGTATCCCATGATCGGTGGTCATCTTCAACAAAGGTGGAAATGCAAGTCATTATTGTTCGGTTATAACGCTCGACTGTGTTTACTTGCGGTGTGTACCTAGGCGTAAAGTGCACGTTTGGAACATTGTACCTTTTGAAAAATGCATCGGTTGCTCCGCTTATAAATTGTGACCCATTATCCATAATTACAGTTTGCGGAATTCCGTGTACTAAGAACACAGAGTCCTCTAAAATTTTTAATATAATTTCGGAAGTTGCACGTTTAATCGGAAAAATTAAACAGTATTTAGAGAAACAACAAGTAACTACTAAAATATAATTATTCTGCTTCCTAGTTACCGGTAAGGGACCCATAATATCGATAGATAAGACCTGGAAAGGGCGTGAGCAGTCCTTCGGCCGTCCCATTTCCCCTAGTACCTTATGGTTTTGTATTTTATACTGTAAGCACTTAGAACATTGGCCAACATATTTAACTACGTCCTGATACATATTAGGCCAGAAAAAACGTAGGGATAATCGTCTGTACGTTTTATAAATACCAAGATGACCTGCGACTGGTTCATCGTGGTTTAGTTTTATAATGTCACTGCGGAATTCCTTAGGGATTACCTCTTTCCAAGAGAACTCCGAAGTGAGTGTGCTTTTATTTTTAGTAATCCGAAATAATTTATTATTTTTCACAATATAATTTGGAAAAGCCGATGGGTTAGCAGTACATGCATTATATATTTTTAAAAACCATGGATCAGTGGTTGTAACTGGAGAATTTACGGTGCCTATTGCGTCTACTGGGACCTCTGGGACCGCGCGCGAGAGTGCGTCCGGAATGACATTGTCCACCCCGCGACGGTGCTTTATTATAAAATTAAATTCGGATAATCTAATACCCCATCGAGCCAGTCTACCTGTTGGATTACTAAGAGAAAGGAACCACTTAAGCGCACTATGGTCAGTGTATACTGTGAACTGTTTTCCGTTTTCTAAGTAACATCGCCAGTGCTCCAAAGCTAATAGCCCCACGTTGGGCGCCAGTGTAGCCTAGTCGGCGAGCACAAGAAATAATACACAAAAGAAGGGCTACACAAATTTATTAAATAATAGAAACGAGAAGAAGGTTACGTTACAGGGGGAGGTCGATTACTAGTTAGCTTGTTCGCACGTATAACAAAAATAGCTGTAACTTAACTAGGGGTCGTTAGGGAACGCAACGGCGATTCCCGCGGTCTTCGGCGTCCTCCTTCTCCCTTGGAGTGGCCAGGCACGCCACGGATGCGGAGTCTGGACTAGACCCGGTCGTCAGCAACACAGCCACGAACTTGTGGCCGGCAAAAATGCGAAGCCTTTCGCCCGAAAGGGGGAACACTCTTGCCCGAAGGGAGAACTCTTCGCCCGAAGGGAGAAACTTTTCACCCGAAGGAAGAAACCCAGTAATACTGGGTTTTCTGGTTGATATTCACTTTAATAATCGATTAGAATAGAAATAGAATTTTATAAAGACTTTAGCAATTAAGAATTCCGTAGAACCCGCTGGCAGTATTGGACTAACACGATAATGAGGCGTGATGATCGTAGCTCAGCTGAGATGGCAGTGGCTCGCTCAACTTCTGAGTCAAAAACGAAACCTCTCGAGTGGAGATGGCGTCGAACCGTCTAGAAAAACCAGTACCTAATTCGGTGGCCGCCTACGATTGGTCGACACTTTTAGAATACGGGTACTGAGCATTTATCGCATCGTCTCGCCCTCGGTAGACTCCGCCTATTTTAAATCAAATACCCTCTATTAAAAAGTGATTCTTACCTAGGTATCTAAATATTACCTATGGTTCTATCAATGAAAATAATACGAATACCTGATGCAGCTTTCATCGCCTATTACCAGAAATAACTAAAATAAGAACATAGTATTCCCCAATCAATGTAAACAGGTCGTATATTAATATAAACGCCTCGTCAAAAATTATTAGTAATAAGTAAGATTACTATGTGTTGCTATTACTACCATTATAGGCGTAATTCAACGTCCTGTTAAAACAGCTGTCTTTTACTTATTTATTAACGAAATGAGTTTAAAACAATGTAGCTATGCTACAACTTTTTTTAACTCGTGCTTGCAGTGAAATGAAGGGAGAGAGGGGTGGGGAATCGCGCGAGTGTCTTGTGTCGGCATTTTGTGGCCGAGCCAACTACTAGAGGCGAGCAGTGGTGATTTGTGGCGTGTTGTGACCACCGGCGTTTACAGTGTGCGGCGAATCCATGCAAAATGTATGAAAACAACAGGAAATAGGTTGGTGGCTGCGTTTTGTGATTGTGGCCGGTGGCCCGTGTGCGGCTACACTTAGGCCTCTGACTTAGCTTAGCGGCTGCTGTATAGGTGACAATAGCCAGGACCGACTTTTTACGTGTCCTCCGAAGTACGGAGGCGCTCAGCTCAAATGCCACTAAACGGTCACCCATCTAAGGACTGACCTTGCCTGACGTTGCTTACCCAACTGATCGTTCGCCGAACAGTGGTTACAACTAGCTATGAGCGTCTCATTGCTCTGTTGGTTAATAGATTCAAGTGCGGCAGTGGGTCATATCGTTGGAAGTTTCAATCCCAGTTAAGATAAAGTTTATGTACATTTTATTCAAAAAGTCTGTAGTCTTTCAGGCGATAAAGGCCAATAAATATCCCTTTTTAAGGTGACATTAGTGTGTCACTTAACTACATGAAAAAGAAGCAATGTATGCATAAGATTAAATATAAAATTACTTTACTTAAGCTATGTTTTGTTATTTTTTTTTTGATCCCAAGCGAGGGGATTATGGCAGCCCTTCCCTTCTATGTTAGAGGACTTTGTTCAGAACTGGACGTTTCGATAAGGTAGACTGGCAGAAAATGCCTGAGGCTAATGCCTCAGCAATTTTCAGACATTTTCAGATTTTGGCAGACTTAATAGTCTGCCTATGTACTCGTGGTACCTTTAGGACCGTAACCGCTTGCACGAGTCGGCCTAAACACGTGCGAAAAATACTTTTAAGTTCTCCATCTAGGTATTTCATTATTCTTATGAAGTGTCTGAATAAGTAAATGTTAACATCAAAGTTTATAAGATACACTATACAAGTAAATGTTAAAATACGAATACTTTAACAGTAAATATGGGCTCGTTCCATTTTATTTTAGTACTTTACATGAAACGCGAAACTGCCTCATTGGGTGGTAGACCTCACAGATGGTGCAGTATAGGAGCGAGTGTGAGGTAAGCACTGGGAGTACGAAGTTCCCAGTACACATCAAAAGTAGAGAATAATCTTAAGTTTCCTTTTCACAAAATAAAAAATGGATAACCGTTATTGAGTTAATATCGTCGGTCCAAAAGTAAACTAGCCAATCTGCAAATCTCAAAGTGTTTATCGTGTTATTTATACTAACGTAACATTTCTCGTGAGGAAAAATACTCGTATGCGAATATGTAAAAAAATGCAATGAATAGCACCATAAGTTTGCATTTTGACTTCCTTCTTTAAATATTTTTTTATAGAATCCGTGATGATAACTGATTTTTAATGCGGCAAGCAATTACGAATTTTAATAACATTATAGGGTAATTCTACAAGGACTACCTTGTACCATTACCATTAGTTTTATATTGAGAAATACATTAGTTTTATATAGAGCAGGAAGTCGTTATTACTCGTTACCACCGGCCATTACATGATAATAAATTATTAAAGTGTTTTCGTAGATATGTTATTAGATCAATTGCTATCGGAAATTCAAGGTCTCGTACGTTTTAACAGACTACTTCAGAAGGAGAGCTAAGTTTTTATGAGAGTATGTACGTCTATTTGTTTAACTCGGCCTGCAGACTACCTATATTTATCAATAAATTTGTTTAAATCATCATCATCGTCATTATCCTACAGTGGTCTACTACTGGATATAAGCCTCTCCAATTACACGCCACTGACTTCGATCCTCGGCTTTCTTCCTCCAATTTTTGCCTGCCGTACACTTTACGTTTATCGTCATTCTCTGTCGCTTGAGAACATCTCAATCGACTATAGATTCACCTATTGCCACTAAATCATCCAATGTAAAATTGAATATAGTAGCAGTCTTTTGATACATATAGGCATACCTATGTATTTTACGTAGTTCACCAGCTCGCGGGGCATATAGGATCGTCAAGCTACTGGGTATTGTAATACAATCCATAATCCAGCTCAAAACAGGCATCTGACCGAATAGCGTAGCGAAAAATTACGTGTTCACAATTAAAGAAATAAAATATGAAATATGATGATTGCTGCTCTAAAATTGAATAGATAATTAATCTCCTCTAGATCTGCTCTAGATTTTTTATTTATTTTACTATAGTCTGTACTGATTAGATGATTTATAAAAACGACATCTGATTTGAAATGTCAAGGTAAACAACTTATTACATTTAAGTGTTCTATATAAAGTCGAATGTAGATATTGACTAGGTATCGTGGTATCGATACGAGTAGGTAGCATATTTTTTCTTAACTATTGCTATGGTAGCCCAATCTTAATGTAGCTATAATATACCTGAAAGTTAACGGAAAGATATGGATTTGATAACTACGAGTATAGAATATAACATAAAACTGTATATACATAATACTATTCCTGAAATAAATGTCTTTCAAAATCAACATCACATTTTTTTAGTAAAAGAAAACTTGCAAATACCTCGAAAATTAGTAACCCCGTAGGATATTATTTAGTATATTTTTTTGTTACCTGAGGTTATTTTAAAATTAATAGTCAACTAGTTTGAGTTATTTTATTCAAATTCCACAGTTACAATACACAAAACAAAAACTTTCAATTGTTTGCTAAGCTTTCCCTTGCAGAAATAGTTGGGCCTTGAGACAATTCAATGTATCGAGTGTTGCCAACGTATAGGCATATAAATAGATTTCACCCAAAAGATAACAAAACCTACAAAAATATTGATGTATTTTTGGGAAGTACACGACAAAAGCTTGTACATTGGGCAAAAGATAATATGCGAACACGGAAGGTATATTAGTAAAAGCGTAAACGAAAGTGTTTAATAAAAGTAATAATAATAAGTAGTAATAGTAAATAATAGTAGCCTTTTTAACCGACTTTCAATAAAGGAGGAGGTTCTCCATTGGACTGTATATCTATTTTTTAGTAATGTTTTTTTTTACTAAAATGTTTTTTGCTAGTGACTGCATCCCACCTGATGGAAAAAGGATGCGTTCGACGACGCATTCGAGGATGGTAAAGCAAACTAGATTATTAATTATTTATTTATGACAAAAACGTTAAGAAAACTTATGTGTTTATTCTTAAATATAATAATAAGATTTAACTTAGAATAATAATAGCGTTATTATTCTAAGCGGAAATAATAAAAAATCAGCTTAAACGCTTTCGATTCGAGCTACAAGAATAGTTATTTAGTAGGATAGCTTATAAGAAATAACTACAGTTGTAACTATGAATTCTGCAACCGTAAAATTATTATTATGGTTATGCAAAAGTAATTTGTCAATTAATACTATTTCTATCACCAATACTTAATCGGATTATTATCATCGAATATTACATAGCAAGATATTTAAAGCTTAACCTCACTAACATATAACTTACTGCGTAGGCGTGAATGTTACATAAAATTAATAGATTCAAACCTCATGGCTACTTAATATTAATCATAGTATATTTAACAAGAATCTGGGTGTGTACAGAACACTTTATATATTACCCCACATAATTTTTGAACGACAGTTACACTACGGCAAATTACATCGACGTAGGTAATGTGTTTGTCGGTAAGTTATTGTAGTGGCTCACACGTGCGGTAATGTATTTTGAACCTTACTGACCATCGATTTATGTTGCTCTAAAAACTATTTAAAAAAAATAAAAACCGACTTCAAAGTAAATTATCTAAAAAGCATAAAATAACGAAAATATTATTGAAGTTGGTGTTACCGTACCTGCTGTGTATATTCTGCACCAACTTCAATAATATTTTCGTTATTTTATGCTTTTTAGATAATTTACTTTGAAGTCGGTTTTTATTTTTTTTTAAATAGTTTATTTAACACTTTTTAGTGACTTATTTTACCAAGATAGGTATCAGCACTATCACGCAACTCGAACGTCTACATTTCAGTAACGTACTGAAAACATAAAAAGTTTATATCTCTTAAACTACTGGACCGATTTTGATGAAATTTGTACTCTACCCTAAGTTGAAAGATACTCTAACTATTGCAAAAAGAATTTTTGAAATCGGACTTGTAGTTTCTGAGAAATCCGCGGACAAACCTACATACATACATACATACATACATACATACATACATACAAACACTCGTGAAATTTGGTAAATTCGTTTAGAAGCCCACATAGACTAACATATATGAAAATTACGCATTTTTATTAATATTACATACATACGCGTCGAATACAGAACCTCCTTTTTTGAAGTCGCTTAATTATATCGCAGGACCCTTCGTAAATCAAACCTTTTGTATTGTATCAACCTTTTGTATATTAAATCGAGCGCTAATCCCGCCGACAAACTGTTACGCAGTTTGGCGGGTTAAAATCAAATGTATGACTTTTGTTCCAATAAAGGATTTATTTATTTATTTATTTATTTATTTATTTTATTTATTTAAGTCGGTTAAAAACAGTTGTACATGGAAAGTAATCTTCAGTTTTTTTCAATACCTTTAATGCTAATAATAATAGAAGAATATTTATAAATATAAAAAGCTATGCGTTAGTCTAGCAAAATCTCGGAAACGGCTTGAACAGTTTGAATATTTTATGTTTTATTTTGATCGCTCTAATCCAGGGGTGTTTTTTGAAAACAAAACAAATTGGAAATACCAAAACAAAAAGTAAAAAAAAACGTGGGTGGAGCTGCGCGGATCAGCTAGTATGGATATAAGTACTATTACCAGGTACTTCAAAACTTAATTGGATTGCCAGCATACAGGCAAAACGCCGCCCACAATTGTTATTACTTTTAATGAATTTATTGTAAGTGAGAGGTCCAAGGCCGATTTTGGCGTATCATTTATGTGCAGTAGAACCACTAACGGACAGTATGCCGAACTGATACAGACTATAGATAGGAATTATGAAAGGTCAGTGCTCTAAAAAGGGCACACCACGATTTGAATATTGTGTGGGCAGGTATTGCTTAATTTGCGAACAGATTTGTAACGAGAGTACGATTGAATGGAGTGTTGTATTAAGTAATTTGGCACTAAAGGATGAAAGAAAATACTGCGGATATTGTCCAGTAAGTTGTATTAATACCCGTATCTTATTTATCCATTATTATATATTAATCATACTACAATAATTTCACTGGTACAATTTCTTGCCTAGGGTTACTCCGAATTTGCAGCGCGGCTGCAGCACTTCTTTGTAAATCCATATAAATTAAAAAACGCGCGCACCAGCGCGGCCGCAGCGTTGCAGCAATGTAACATATATTGAGGTTTTTCAAGATATGGCATCGGTTAATTGCTTACTTTGTTTACAAATATCTAGTTTATTAAACTTAATTATAATGCGACACAAGTATGCAGCTCTAGGTTCGAGCTATATATTTGCGCCCTTTGCGGTGGAGTTACCATGGGGCCTTAGTCTCATGAGACGTACGGTTTGGTGAAAGAAAGTTCATGCAAACTTATTGAAGTCTTAGGAGACCGTCGTGCTGGTAGCTTTTTCTGCCAACGTATAAGCTTGGCCATACAAAGGGGTAATGCCGCCAGTCTTTTAGGTACCCTTCCCTCCCAGTGCGGTGACAACATGGAGGAAGTTTTTTACCTTGTTTAAGTAGGTATACATATTTGTAAATAAACTGTAATATATATTTTCAAAAAAAAAAATCAGTTTATTAGAATGGGTTTCAAATAAAAGGTATTTTTGAGATAATAATTTATTTATGGTGTATGTGCATAAATAATGTCTTAAATGTTATTTTGAGTGCATTTTCTTGGCAGTCGGGTTTTTGCCTTTTGTAATTAATTCTACTTGTATACTATTCTTTTCATTCCTCATCCAACCAGTAATTTGTTTAATTTTCTCATACTGAAATCAACATCGTGTCTGCAAATTCGAAACCAATGTCCGCAACTAAATTAAACAGCATTATACAAGACTAGACTTTAGGGATTATCGAGCTTATGTACAGGGACATTAGAATTACAAGAGTACAGACGTAATAAATCATTTGGTACAATCGCGAAAGAGTTCACCCACACGTTCCTTGTTCGAGCCACTTATTGCCTATCCCGGACCTTGCCTATCCATTTACCTCCTACGAAGACGCATGTCCTGCCAACGTGTTCTAAAAGAACATGGCTTACAAATGTCCCTGGCTAAGGAATTTTATAGAATTTTATTACAATTACGGAGTGCTTTTTTTATGTTGAATTGGATTTGGACGTCATTGCGTCGGTGTATCGTGGAAATTATTTGTTAGACTGCTTTTTGTGGAAATAAAACTATGTTGTTGTGTTTAAATTTAAAGATTATTCAAATGTTTATTTTGAATCAATCTAGTAACGACACAAACAATACGTCTGCCTGATAGTAAGCGTTAAGTCAGCAGAATATTTGCTACAGCCGTGGTATCTTTCGGATGGCTTCTGTCCCTTGCACAAAGTTCCTACCACCTAATAACCTACTACTACTATTACTTTTCTGGTTGCATAGTGTAGGGACTATCTAGTATGGTATGTTATGTGCGTCACGTTAAATGTATAAAATGTACTTTCATCAACTGATTTTTTTTATGAACCAACGTTATTATTTTTATTTAATCCTTGGACTTATTTTTATACTTTTCTTTATTGTTTTTTTTTTAATTATTACCTATTGCTTTAATTATTTTTTATTTATATTGTTTAGATTTAGTTTAAAATGATTTTTGATAGTACTTAGTGACTCAAAATAGGACTTTAATAGGATAAAAGTATGACATTTTCAATTATTTATGTACAATTAGTAAACTTACCTAAGATTATATTTTGCATGCCAAAAGGTAGAATGTAATGGATTCAATTTATATGATGCCTGCGACACCATTATTTCTTACCTACATTCCTTGCAAATAAATGATTCTGATTAGATATTCTCAGAAAAAAATATATTTTTTTTTTAACCACAAATTATTATTTCTCTTAATATGTGTACATAGATCTACATCCGTGTGGCCGTACATTTATATTACAGTATGATCTATAGGTAATGCGCCCGCGCATAACTCAGGCTTTGTTTGACAGAACATATTGCTTACATACTCGAGAATTGTTCGCCGGAGATAATTCTTTCTTTTATTATACAACTCTAGGCTATTTGTTTCGTAGAAAATGTTTTGACATTGAATTATGTAATGTGGTTAAGAAAATAAGATGATTTATCATATTAATAATGTTAGATGCCGCCAGCACTGCTGAATATTAAACAATCATAGTTATTGCATTGATATTAAGCCAAATACTTGTAAAATTTGGCATGTGGAATTCGCAACATATTTATTTTTTAAAGTGAAAACTTCTTTAGCGGCGCTGTGCACTTTTTTATGATGGGGAAAAAATGTTAGATTCGCGTCAGGATACGTGACCGTAAGACCTGATCGAGAATTCGTAAGACGTAGGCGGCACAAAAAAATACAAAGCCCGCTTGCATTTTTTTAAACAGTCTGTTTTTTCTTGTAACAATCTCATCATCCTAAGTCTATCTATAAAGTATATATTCACAAAAAAATATAATTTAAATATTAAATTAAATAAAAACTTTATCCCAAAAATTACGTGCCATGGAGGTAACATTTAAAAGGACTTCATGATTTAATTATGTGATTGTACATACTTACCTATGTATTAGTAGTTGCTGTGCCTAGTTTGAGAGCAAGCGACCGCGTGTACACAAAGAACTAAAAAAATGAGGAAACTTGCATTAGTCACTTATTCTATCCCACTTCTGTTTATTCATTAGACGTTTTCAAAATAAATTAAATAAACATTCCAATGAATGTTCTTGTTTGTTTTTCAAGTTCATGATCGCAACTATGCGTAATCACTGTGGGAGTAAATGCATTCAAAATGGCGCATGGCGGTAGAATGCAAATTTATTGGCAATACCGCCAGCTTACCACCTACACTTATCCAGACTCCGAATGGTCACCAGATTCCTTTCTATATCACAAACATGGAAACACAATAAACAGAAGGCTTCGAGAAAATGAACTAGAATGTTAGTAACTCCTTAATTGGAGTGAATAAAACATAAGCAGTGATGATATATATATATATTTTTATACTACCAAGATGGCAAGCAAGCGTGCGGCCTGCCTGGTGGTAAGTAGTCACCGCAGCCTATAGGCGCTAGCAACACCAGAAGAATCACTAGCGCGTTGCCGACCCTTAAGACATTAGATTTTAAGTCTCTGTGTCCGGTAATTTCACCAGCTACAGTGCCCTTCACACCGGAACACAGCAATGCTTACACACTGCTGCTTGGCGGCAGAATATCTGACACTGCTTTGGTATCTGGTCCTGATGGTTTCTTGCACACGGAACCTACCACCTACAAAATGAGTGCTAATACGTGTTATATTATTAGATTAATATTGAAAACAACCTGTTTTCCTTTGTTTCAAACTTCCTGTCAAATTGCTTTCTAACATTGTTTAATTTAATACTACTT
Source organism: Furcula furcula (assembly GCA_911728495.1). Lineage (NCBI taxonomy): Eukaryota > Metazoa > Arthropoda > Insecta > Lepidoptera > Notodontidae > Furcula > Furcula furcula. The sequence continues at coordinate 7,782,665 of OU452244.1, read as the reverse complement.
ATATTTTTTACCAGCCATATTTTTTCCAGAAATACATCATGTTTACAAGTCTATACCTTTTTTTTTTGTGTAGGAGTAGTGCTGTTGGCCGCAGATGGCCATTACAGCTTCACCGGACAATAGGGCGAGCGCTTTAAGCGCTCCAGCCAGAAAGGTAGCGACTAGCTCAAGGGTACCTCAGGGAGGCACGGCCTCGGCTTGGGCTGCCGCTTAGAGAGTGTGAGTTTACCACCGGTTCACAACGCGCCCCCGCTGACAAGAACCGGCAAGAAACTCAGCGAGGGGATGCATGTCGAGGTCGCATGCGTACGACCCTACTACAAGTCTATACCAATTTTTTAAATCATTTTATTGTTTTATATCCGTCATTTTTGTTTATTTTTATTTATAACTAGCTGACCCACGCAGCTCCGCATGCGCTATTTTTACGTTAACTAAACTTTTAATAACAGACATTCGCATCGAATACATAACCTCCTTTTTTATAGTCTGTTAAAAACTGGGACCCACTTTTTACTTGCTCTCCGAAGCACGGACCCGTTTAGTTCAAATGGCATTAAACGGTCACCCATCTATTTAATGACCTTACCTAACGTTGCTTAACCCGATCGATTACAAAACCTTGATAACTCTCTATGAGTGTTCCCTTACTAATATTTATTATAACTATGAAGAAAAATTGATAAAATCGGACCAAGCGTATAACCAAGTACCCATTTTGACTTTAATCCCCTCTCCCAAAAGAACCGTGCTAGATTACGGGATCAAAAGTATCCTATGTCCTACCTCGTAGTAAGATCTCAAATCATGCCAAGTTTCATTTGAATCCATTCAGTAGTTTCGGCGTGATGCTCAGCCGAGATACAGACAGACAGACAGACAGACAGACAGACAGACAGACAGACAAAAATTTTAAAAAATACATTTTCGGCCTCAGTATCGGTTATAGAATGCCCTCCAAATATAATTTTCAAAATATCTTCAATGTACAGAATTGGACCTGTTACAGTTTTATTATAAGTATAGATGAACTTTGTATTCAATGTTGTGTGCAGTTGTATAGAACGTCGGATTTTTAATGATTTTCTGAATTGATAATTTTGTAATGTGTAATCTGATTGTTTGTTACTGTACTTATTCAATAAAATAAATAAAATAAAATCGCATAAAAATTGGATGCAGTCTGAAGTCCGCTCTCCATCGTCATATCATAAGATATAAGATATTGCAACACGTCGTACCGAAGATAAATGAACAACACGATCCATTCCCATACCGTACATTATCATAGATCTAATAGTCCATAGTTCCACCACAGATAATTAAGGGCTCACTACCTTACGACACCATGGATCACGATCGGCTAACCGATTGGTCGTACAAGCATTGCTAACTGGGTCGATTTCAATCTAATTCTAGAGTACTGACCAGTGGTTAAGTATTCGGTTTGGGAGGTGCATCCGTCGTTTAAAGTGAAACTGTTTTCCTAATCGTTCTTTTGTAAGCAATACCGTACTAACAGAGCTCGGTAATGCGTCTATTAAATATAGCCATTTATAATCACTGTTCGGTAAATGATCGGTTAGTGAAACAATGTCAGACAAAGTAAGTCTATAGACTGACCCACCCATCTATCGATGGGTGCTCGTCTCTATGGAGAGCACCTAAGAAGACGGTCTCAGTTGTCATCTAGACTAGTATTTAAGCCAAAGCATAAGCCTAATGGCAGTTCTAACTGCCAACTGCAACAACGACAGTTGTTTGTTCTAGCAACTCTGACATGAGGTTGGTCACAAAACATACGTCTAAAAAAAACATATGTTATCGCATCGGAGATTTAATTATTCTATTTAATAAGCTGCCCGTGGGGTGACCGGGTAGGTATAGCACCCTCCCATCTCTTATCGTTGCGTGTCCGTAATGCGACTAATGGAAACAAGAGGACGGGAACAGCGTCTTTCTGTTGGATTAGCTACCAACTATGCTGCGATCCCCGAGTCGCCTGCCAAGCGTGCGGATTATGGCAATCCCTCCCTTATAAGGGGGAGGTATTTGTTTAGCAGTGGACGACTTTCGGATGATGACTATGGTAAAGAAAAAAATATATTTTTCATATCTGTATATACAGAAATTCCAAAACATACTTCAGTTTAACATACTTCAGTTTATGTTATCAGCTGAGTTTACATTGATTTATAAACCGATCTACTGCCGGTCCCAATATCTTATGGATCCCTTAATATATGTTAAAATAGTTACCATCGATAGATATAATGACATATTTCCGTTTCAATAAACAAAGACAGATAAGTAATCTACCTTTACTAGAAATGACCTACTGTCAGGGTTATAACTATCGCTCCATTTCGGAGGCTTATCGCGGGATATCGATGACTTTATATATGATTTTAACTTATAGTTAGGGATTGATAGGATATTGGGACCGGCAGTAAGTCTCCCATGGTATCTACAGAGATCGGATTCTTGAGTGAAGATGATTTAAGTTTTATTTCTTGTAGCCATTTGCAGGATAACAAAGTATAACCAGATAAAACATGACAAACAGCATACCATTTATTATAAAATCACGCCTAAAAGCAATCAAGCCGAATTCCTAAAAAAAATCTAAGTTATTACAAACTTCTGCTGCTAAGATTGTGTTTAAGATCGTTACCAATAATGATTTATGAATATAAGCCTTGAAGTTCAATAACCTCGTTTAACACATACCTGATATTATATATCACAATTAAGTTAGCTACGCAAATTGAAGACTCTACATATATGTAAGCATTAAAGGTCGTCGATCTAAAAATCTAGTGTTCAACAATACGAATTAGCATACGCGATTGTCGATAACGCAATTAGGTGCTCGGTACGCTTAAGGCGTAATGTATATCGATTTAAAAAATATCGATAGGTAACATATCGAATTGACTTTTAATTGAAAGCCTTTGGCGGCGTTCGATTGCCATGACGGTGTTATTAGTAAAGGTACAGGTATACAGTTAGGCAAATTGTGTTATAGTGTTTGTGTCGAAAGAAAAAGAGCTTTTATTGCGTATAATTACAAAGTTTTAATTTAAACGCTTTACATTGCAGTCATCATTATAGTAATAAAACTAATCTCGACACGATACAACACTCGTTGCAAGTGCGTTTAAAACAAATGCGTGCACTAATCTTGGCGGTCGTGTTCACATTACCAAAATAGCTCGTAAATCTCACAAAACTTTTAACCATACGGAAATAGGTATCATTTTCGATTGGCACAACTGCATAGCCTCTTACGTGAATTAACTACTTGTGGGAAACAAGCTGTTATTTCGTTATTACTATTGTTCAATGGTAATGAGTAAGCAAGGTTGTGTTGCCAAACCATGTAGTCTATTGCAGATATCTAAATAAGTACAAACATTACTTATCCCAATTGGGGTAGTACGTTCGTTTTACAGTAGGTCCTGTGATCAAAAAACCCTTACTTATCCTTTCCATCAAAGATATGCTACGGACTATTTCAAACCCACCAGTAGGATCGCTTATTTTTCATACTTAAGCCTGGTTCAGCGAGTTCAACGAAGCAATTTTTTTGATATTGAGGGATGCGGACACGAGGGAACACCGATACTCTTGGTAGCAGCCCCGCTATTCTTTAATCAACTCAACCTCGAGTTTGACGCTGCGGGCAGCGGCGAGTTGCGTATTAGTATTCACAGACTATTCTTACGTAGCACTACCGCCACGAGAATTTGCGGTTCTCAGTGGAACTACTTAAGGTCTAATAATTTAACTGTCAGTTCAAAGTTGAGCTGAAATGCGATCGTGAATATGGATTTTAACAGCGTTAAGCTAGAAGTCGTATTCAAGGCTGACTATACGTCGAGGTTTACGTTAGAGAATACCATAGTAGTAGTGACACGATGTCGACGACGGAAGACGTCCAATGCTAACCATAGGCCTCCGGCCTCCCCCTTAGTGGTTGGCCACAGTGAGCGCGCGGCGACTTGAGCCGAGCGCGGGCGCGGCGGCGGGCGGGCCGGGTGGCCACAGTGACGCGCGGGCTGTTGTGGCGCAAAAACTTATTTCAGGTGTCACAAACCATAGGTCAATCCTGAGATTGGAGGCGTTGAACACAAGAGATGGTTTGCTGGGTGCGCACAATATAACTAAAAACAGTTAAATAAATAAAGATATTTTTTCTATTTATATTATAAATTTAAAAAGTAGCCAAAAAAGTTATTTGATTATAAAAAAAAATACTTCAAACGCTCGTACGCCGAGCGACAAGACCGAAAAGGTTTGATACCCCCGCCAGCCGCGCGATCGGTCGCTTGTTGACTAGGCCCGCAATGTGGCCAGAACGCGCGGATAAAACGAACGTTTGAAAAGTACGCCCGCTAACTCGCTCAAGCCGGTCGCGCTAGGCTCCCACCTAAGTGGTTGGCCACAGTGAACGCGCGGTGACTTGACCTAGCGCGGGCGCGGCGGCGGGCGCGCAGGGTGGCCACAGTGACGCGGGGGCTGTTGTGGCGATAACACTTATTGCAGGTGTCGCAAACCTTTTATGAGGATTCTGTATTTTTTACTGGATAGGCCAATCCTGAGATGGGAGGCGTTGATCATAAGAGATGGTGTGCTCACGCAATAACTAAAAACAGTTAAATGAATGGAGATTTAAAAAAAATAATATTAAGAATTGAAATTGTAGTCAAAAAAGTTTATTTTATTTATTAAGGAACATCAACAATATACATATTATACACTTACAATTTCAAATGTCCAAAAAAACCTTTTGTATACATGTATTTAAAGTTATTTAATAATAAAAAAATACTTAAAACGAGCGACAAGACTGAAATGGTTTGATACCCGCCAGCCGCGCGATCGGTCGCTTGTTGACTAGGCCTGCAGTGTGGCCAGAACGAGCGGATAGGAACGTTTGAAAAGTACGCCCGCAAACTCGCGCAAGCCGGTCGCGCTAGGCTCCCGCGCAAGTCACTTCAGTGTGGCCGCAAGCGGTGTTTTCATATGTTTGATATTTCGCGCCCGCCGCCGCCGCCGCGCTAGGCCTGCAGTGTGGCCGACCACGAAGTCACTTCAGTGTGGCCACAAGCGGCAGTTTCATATCTTTGATATTTCGCGCCCACCGTCGCCACCGCGCTAGGCCTGCAGTGTGGCCGACCACTTAGAACGTTACAATAAACGGCAATTGGCTATTTGCATCCACCGGTTGCTTGCGAATCATACAATGTCATCAGTCAACTTAATGTATAACACACACGCATACAAGATATTAACGCAGTCTCATCGAGATAAGAGCATTACGAATCCCACGTGCGTCGTGATCTTAATGAAAATGCAACGTGACAAAAATGCTAGCTGCGACGGTCTAGTTTCATATCAAAACAATTTAAAGTGTTCGTCGTGTGAATTTTAACCATGTCTTGATTACGAAAAGAAAACTTTCATTCCTCTTTTGTTGAATGACGCACATGAAAATAATAATAAACATCACTAAACTGTTACAGAAATCGTTCTTTGCTCTCAGGAGCGCGAGTATCACTCGCTTTAAGTTGACGTTTAGACCACTATTACGCCTGTTTTCATTGAATGACTTTAGTTTTATGTTAATTTATACGACAGTTTAAGTTTTAATAGGAATTGTATAAGCACTACAATACTCTCATAAGAAGTTGACCTTTCTATTGATAACAAAGATGCGACAGGCAGGATGGACACGAACGTGCGTGTATATCTCCGTGGATTGCAATATATATTTTTTTTTTTTTTTTTTTGCCAACCAATGTTTTCGATTAATGTCGTGAGAGATACTTGGTGTGGCAGAAATCAAAACTAGTACTTCTACATCTAAGCAGTTGAAATCAAACTGGTGTTGCTAGGCTGAGGAATACAACTGGGCAATTCACTTGGCATTATATTTATCCCTCATCATCATCAACAGCCGAAAGACGTCCGCTGCTGAACAAAGGCTTCCCCCATGGAATGGAGGGGTTGCTATAATCTCCACGCTTGGCAGGCGTCTTTGGGATCGCAGTATAGGTGGTAGGTAATCCAATAAAAAACACTGCTTTTTGTTTTTCCTTAATCGCCTCTTACGTACACTCAAATGAGCAGAGATGCGAAGGCGCTATTCGTGCCCGGGCACCCCACGGGGGATCTCAATCTCTACTTGCAGCATATTAATGTTCTCATTAAAACTAAAATCATTCTTTTCAGAATGCCTTGGGGCTCAGTCAGATCGTTCCCGGTCCCGGTCGAGCCCATCCCGAAGCGTGCGTGTCGGGACCAACGCCAAAAGAGAAGTAGACTTCGACTGTCCTGAGGAGTTTGGCTACTACCCACACCCCACCGATTGCACATTGTACTACGTCTGCGTGTTTGGCGGCGCCTTATTAGAGTCATGCACTGGTGGACTTATGTACAGGTGCGTTTATCATCGTTAATTAAGTTAAGAACAATTTTTTGTTTTTGTTTTATTGGTAGGTCGTGTTTTGTTAGGTGTTAGGTCTCTTCCAGACCCTAACACCTAATAAAACACGATCGGCGATGACGCAGTGTAGGCCCTGCTACGTCCAAGCTGTAGGAGAATGCAAGGGGGAGCGTGCATTTCTACTCCCCCGGGACATGTTCTAGCAAGCTTCTGGCGATGGAGAGATTTTGGCGAGGGCCAAACGGAGTGCAAAGAGTCTCTCCATAGCGTGGATGAAGGCCAACGGGGAGCTTTTAGTGGGTAAAAATCCCTCATAACCCGTTCTCCACCCTTACGGAGATCGGGCACCTTTTAATGGTTTCCTTCCAGAATCCAAAAAAAAGTGGTAGGTACCTTATGCAAGGGAACGTCCAGGTAGGTACCACCGCAGTGTCAGACATTCTACAGCTAAACAGCAGTGTGTAGAAATTATTGTGTTCCGGTGTAAAGGGCACTGTAGCTGGTGAAATTACCGGACACACGATACTTCAGGAGTGAGAGAACTCATGAGTTTTCGGTAGTCACCCCGAGACATTTCTCAGGCAGAAGTGTTGATTTGGTAAGCAATACGCCTTCCTCACATCATCAGGCGAACGTCTTGACTGTCTCGTCTAATAATACCCTAAAACATTAAAGGAAAAGGAAATCTTTATGAAGATGTATGAAATGAACTATGATAGAGTTGTACAGTGTGGTTATTCTGTAAAAATAAAACAAACTCGAAAGCCGGATCCACGGTGAGATCAAATTTGTTGGACGAATTTGATATTTCAACGTGGATTCGATTTTCAAGTTTGAAGTGTTCTTACAGAATACCTCTACTGTAGATAGATAGATAGATAAATAAATTCTTTATTGCACACATTATAAAGGACAGTTTACATGAATCAGGTACAATTTAATGTGACCAAAGGCGGTCTTATCGCTCAAAGCGATCTCTTCCAGACAACCTTTGTGGAAGGAGCTATACAAAAAAATAGATCTGCAGTGTAGTGCACAGTCATCAAAACATAAAAATACAATTTAAACAAACAAAAAGTATTATATTAACAACAAATAATGTATATAATACTTACGTACATATATAAAAAATATTATAAACTAATACTTATTTATAATATAAAATTCTATACTTACTTATATAAATAGGTGTATATTATATATTCACATATATATAGATATAATGAAAATGTACCTAATAGTTCATTGTACAGGTAAGATGTTAATTACACACAATGGATTTAGCAAGAAGATGCTTATTATTTTACTAACTGTACTGTGTATTAAACGGTTATGATAATGATGGTCTTCAAAATTTTATGATGTGCCAGTTCTCTAGTTAGGTACTTACATGTAAAAATTGGGGGCATGCAAATAAAAAAAAACTTTAGTAGGAAATCTATGTATACATAGATACTTATAACATAGACAGCCTGGCCGCTACCCAGTAGTTCTGGGTTCAATTTCTATTGAAGACAAGCAATTGTATGAATGAACATGTCTCTCTATCTTGTCTTGTATATGTGTGTTATTTGTCAATATTACTTATATTGAGTATTTAAGTATACACATAAAAACAATAAAATATACAAGCATTTACACCAGCTGTATGGTCACCATAGTACAGGCTCTGCCTAATTTGTGATCAGATGATCGTGTGTGAATTATTCCAAAATATTATTATAGTAGATATCGTGGAACGTAGATATCTGTATGTGGCATTATATTTGACCGTTTTGACTAAATGTTATAATCCTACTAATCCACCACCTTTTCTAATAAAATTGTTGCAAATTCCAGCCACGAGCTCCAAACATGTGATTGGCCGCGTAACGTCGGCTGTGATGGCACCAGCGCGATTGGCGGTGAGGAGTTGGAGCGCCTCAGCGATCGGGATCCACCGCCACCACCACCACCTCCCCGCCGTGCGCCTCCGCCCCCTCCTCCGCGAGCCAAACCGAATCCCGTGATCACCTCGCGAGGACAACCTAAATTCAACCGACAAGAGTACGAAAATGTAAGAATCATATATGGTATTAACCGGAATGCAAACAAAAATGAAGTTTATAATATTACCTAAATGACGTATACATCGTTTACTACGAAAATAAATGTTAATATTTACAGCAACAGCAACTATACGCTGAAGTGGACGACTTACCACCCGTAGAAGAAATCGAAACTGATAGACAACAGCGCGTATATCGCGGTCAACCTGCTACCATAGGACAAGTTCAAAAGGACAGAGATGGGTATGCAGCACAACCTATTAGCTCTGGAAGAACTCTGAACTCGAATATTATTCCCGCATCTTTGACACAGAATAGCAAAATCGGGTCATTCTCTTTCGGATCGCAAGTCGATGACAGAAGAACAGCGACTGTTACACAGGCACCACAATCGTACAGGTGAGTTTGGGGAAACAACTGTATTGAGACCTTTTGACTTGAATATAAACTAATAGACGTTGTCATTATTTCAGTGAAGACAAAAGTGACACCGTGACTGACCGACTTTTAGACATTGAGACGAATGAGATCAAAACTGATGACGTAATTGAAAAAAAATCGAGAAGAAAACGAGATATTGTAGGAAAAGATTTAGAAAAATCTGAGACTAATACTACGAAACCAGAGAAAATATCTAAAAGAAGTGATAGTGGTGAAGAAATGGAATATGTTGAAATTGTAGCCGATGATACGAGTGACAATATACAAGACGATACCGAGAGAGGAAAGAGACAAGTTAGATACTATTTGAAAAACGGGTACAAAGACCCAAGAAAGAACTGGGCACTAGTAAAACCAGTTAAAATTGTACATTATCACACACCAAACTATAATGCCAACGGAAATAGTGCTAGATATCAGCAGGCTTATAATAATTTGAAGAATCAAAATTATTACGATAGCAGCAGTCGTCCGCAATCGGATTTTAACAATAACTACTATTCAACGGCCAACCCTTTTTTATCATATCATTCCGAAAATTCAGCAAACCAGGAACCTTTTAGGCCTAGTTTTCCGGACCCATCCCAACAAAAAATATCACAAAATTCTCATAACTCTCATGCTTCTCAAATTATAACTAAGAGCCCACCTATATCTTCACTATCAAATAATCAGGAAAGCTTGTTTACGTCTTTAGCTGGAGGGTTTATAAATAATGCAGCAAAACCAAGTAAAGGACAGTATAGTAATCATTTTTCATCTTCCACAAACCGACCACATAGCGTAGTCACTTTTCAAGATTCATCACTATTACCAAGTACTATAGTGACTAGTAAACCAGTACCAACACCTACTTCGCAACGTACTCATGATGAGTATCATGGACATCATACAAATAAAAATAATTATAATCTTAAAGGAAATGTAAATAAGAAACAGGAACACCGTAAACCAATACATGGTGATAAAGATCAAGGAGAAGGATCTAACTCTGATGAAGAATCTTCTGAAGAAGAGGACGATGAGGAAGACGACGATGATAACTATAAATATCCTGAATTCAAATTTCCTGATAACAAATATAAGGATATAGTTAATCCATTTGCTAATCCTGAATTTGATTTTGATGCTTATTTGTCAAAATTGAGTTACGATCCTTTTTCTTCTGAGGATTCTGATAACGATCCAAGTCCAGCTCCTATACTTAGTTCCACATTTAGGCCTGCAACAGCATCAGCTCCAGGGGCAAACGTCCCTAGCCCAACGGTAAACTATAACGGAATGAGTACATCGAGTACGTCTTCTTCTAGGCCTACATCATTACCTATAGTTAGTAGTATAAGACCCTCAATAGCACCCACGAAGCAACAACAGCAATATAAGCAGATTATTCAAAATCCTGACACAACAAGACAACTAACAATTTTACAACAGAATCATCTGTCTAATGAAAATATATTTAGACCTGTCTCATCAACTGCACAAGCATTTTTAAATGAAAATGTATTTAGGTTTCCTCAATTGACCATAGGTAAAACTCCAAATGAAGATTTTCGACCATCTCAATCAACTGTTGGAGTTAATTTGTATGATAATATATATAAACCACCTCAGTCAACGGCAGGTGTACCTATTAACGTAAATACCTTTAAAATTTCACAGTCAACAACGGTTTTACCTTTAAATGAACATGCATCTAGACATGAAAACACCTTCAAACCACCACTAAATGAAATTGCCTTTAAGCCAGTCCAAACAACGGCTGGGTTACCCTTAGATGCTGTTAAACCGAAATTAAAACCTCCAAACTTTAAAGACGATCGTCAGCTACCAATTAGCTATAGTTTTAACCAACCAATTGAAAGCACACACACTCAAAATAATAATCAAAAAGCTAAAGTGCAGTCTCAGCCAATAATTTCAGTAACGGGAAAACCTTACATATTTATCAGTGGGACTGCTGGACCTAGTGTAATCGTAACCACACCAAAACAGCAATATATCCTTAAACCAGACAAAATAATATCTTTATCTCCTCATAGCCATTCAACTGTTAAGCCTTATTTGATTTCTTCTGTTAAACCTAAAGATACCTACACTGGAATTAAGCTATCTACGGCAAAGCCTTTGACAACTTTAGCTAATGAACAACTCTCAGCTCTACAACAATACTGGAATAGCCTCTCGACAGAATCAGTTCCTGTAAGTTCTGTTACACCTAAGCCTAGTGTGACAGCCAATATTTCTGAATTAGAGAATTTATTTGCGCAAGTATTAAAAACCACGCAAGTCCCAATTAAAAATTTTAGTAATTTTATAAACATAGCTAGTAGCACTAAACCAACAGCTCTGGTTACAACAGCAAAACCGTTTTTAAAACGTCGGCCTATTCCTAAACCTTCTCCTGAAATGAATGATTATTATTACGATGACGACGAAGAATATTACATTGAACCAGTAGTGAAGCCTAAATATATGCCAAGTACTGAAATTAAGCCTCAAAGACCACAAATGGCACAGAATGATGAGGAGTATGAAGATGAATATGAAGATGAAGACGATGAATCTGAGCCAGTGAAACATGGAAATATTAAGCCTTCTCAGGCTACAAGAATACCGGTTGGATTCAGCACGCGTAAACCGGCAAGTGCTACTAAGAATCATAATGATGTTTCCATTGCGACTAAGTTGCCACTGAAAGATTTGAACAAAAATATTAATGGTAAAATACCCGTACCCGTATTAATCGATTACGTGTCACCTACACCGACAGTTTTGATTCGCCCTGAATTATCAAGTTATGCAATAGTACATAGCCCGAAGAATAAAACTCAAATACGTAAACCTGACATTGAACTTGGCCCAAACACTTTAAAACCACCGAAATATCTGAATCAGACTACTTTACGTCCGTATACAGTTAGGCATAGATTAGCTAAGCCAACTACTGTAAAAGATCATTCTCTTGATGAAGACAAAAAGACCAGAGGAATTGTAAGACATCCTAATATTGTCGCGCAAATATTGTCAACTACCCCACGAGACAGTCACAACCAAGAGACTAGATATAAAAAGACTAAACATGACGATAAAACGAACAGGTAATTTGAAGAGCACAAAGCATTATACTAACGCTGAAACGTATCCAAGATCATATGGCACTGCACTAACTCACCTTCTGTACAAAAATTCTTCGGTACTTCCTGTATCTATTGCACTAAAAGTATTTTGACAATGCTAATATTGACTTGATGACCTCTGACTGTATAAAGAGACTTGCTTTGTATATAGAAAAACTTAATTAAGTTCGTATTTAGTTTTTAACTAACTTGGTTCACTTTTTATAAAACTTCGCCATTTCTAGCTTGGAACCGACAGAGAGCGTTACACCAGTGTCCTATACAGCGAGTCCACGACCAAAAATGTTGTACAATGCATCTCAGAGCTACAGTCCTGACCAGTATGACCCATTCTACGCTGTCTATGATGAGGACGGCGAATTGTATAAAGATACAGGTAATTCCGCTTTAAAATGATATTATTTATAACTTGTAATGATACTAATGTAAAAATCATCAATCAATGTTATAACATTGAGATGATTTTAACAGAAAGCTTTTTCTTTGAAAAAAAAAGAAAAGCTTTCTGTATGATACTTCTACTACAATAAAAACTACTTTTAATCTATAAAACTTTATGCATGTTTCACAATAATTACAAAAATAAATTATTTGATTTACACGCAGGCGTAACTTATTATGAGTTTTGTTAAATACAAATACTGCGCTTTTTTCACGTAACCTATATCTGATATTCCTACATCACAATTAGCACCTTTACCAATGTATGCTTAAAAATAATCAGCATTTAATTTAAATGTTGAAGAATCTATTGTTAAACCACAGCACAGGGTAGTAATTTTAGCACATAACGCACAAACGGTTTTGGCAGATTACGTACAGCAATATAACACTGCCTCGCTCCGCCCAGCTGTACAGCAGACCTACCGAGGTACTCCACCGCCGGCGAGGCGTCCAGTCGAGACCTACACCCCGAGGCCATCCGCTGATGACTACGACGATGCGCTTATACAACCACAGGTATGATATTATTGTCTATACTATAGAGAATGAAGAATGAGTATTGTAAATATTTCTCAGGATAATAACCACTTGAAATAGAATGAGCTTATTGATATTAATTAAGTCAAATCATCACTGCTGCACATAGGCCACTCCCATACATTTCTACCTCGACTGATATTGTGCCGCATGCAGTGGCCTGCTGATACCTGCATGCTTGTATCCAACGGGTCCCCGTCATCTTAACGTCAGCTGTCCATTTAATAACAGAGAGATAAGAATACACCCCACATTAATATTTATTTGGGGGACATCTTGGGAGGTATAATTACTTTTGTTATTAAATATTTTTCTACTATTAATTTCAGATCAGCAACCAAAATCAATACCAGGCACCAATCCGTCAAGCTACAAGGTAATTGAAAGACTTACTTAAATTTATGTCTAATGGTTAGTTAAGAAGTTGATTTGTATTAAGTTCTTAAGTTTAAACGTCCAACTATAAAATGTGAACCAATGATTAACACAACAAAATTGCGTACGATCCAGGGGCGAAGGTAATGAATTAGGATACGATCATAACCCAAGCAGTGTGAAGACTACCTTCTATGAAGCTACCCCTATAAGCACCACTCCTCGTACAACAAGCACGAGCACAACAACTACTACACAACGCCCTACCACGGCACCATACACTGAAGCTATGACACCTCGATATACTCCAAGGTACTACAAAAGTTCTACCAAATATCGAAGAATGTTAATTCATCCTGGCTTGATTCATTCTTTCAAAATCATTTAACATTAGAATGATCATCATTTTATAGTTTTTGTCTAAATTTCATACTATATTTAGGATATCTATATTATAGGTACTTATTTGTCCATCACCGTCAGTTTTAAGGTTGCTTTAATTTGTTACACTACTTTACTATTAATTATTAAGTACTATATTTTTACTCTACAACTTTCGTATTTAGAATCTTTGACTAGCTTTTGTGGTATCTTTTAATGTGTTTCTACAATAACTTACATTAGTACTTAACATATTTCCGTTTTACTAACGAAACTAATACTAAATTTATTGTGTAATTACCACAGTATCCCGCTGTTGCAAACAAATATTAATATCAATAGTAGTATTTGTTAGAGCTGCAATTAGAAAGTATTTTTTTCTGCTTTGTATTCAACAGATCATCCACAGATGAAAATCCAATTCCTGAATCCACTTCAACAAAGCCTTCCGACGAAACTTCTTCGTCGATCCCTCCTACACCATCAACAGTTATAAACTTCTCCTCCCATGCAAAACCCTTTGAAAAGACTGATAACTCGCATAGGCTAGGAGTGACAATATCTACGACTGAGAAACTTCTGACTGCTAGACGTTCTTCGCAAGTAACTAACAATAGTAATTTGTCTATCGATGTGGTGCGCTCTAAACCTAATAGAAACAATAAAACAGTTGTGTCACTAACAACGGGTTTTTCTATCAGACGTAATCTCAATAATACCAATGATCCTTATACGTTGACTGTTCTAACGCGTCCATTAGAAGATTACGATAAGCCCCGCAGAGGTATCAGCAGAGATAAAAATAATAGACGAGCGCAATCTGACAGGTATTATGATAGTAGTAGTACTGAAGCTCCTTTAAAAAAGGTAATAAAATCCCAATCGATTGAGAAAACAAAAGAGAGTTCGAAACGTAGAGGTAGTTATATTCCAGAAATAATTGAGGATGACGATATTCCTATCTACGTCAAACCTACTTCTAGATCAAGGACGATTAAATCTAGAACAAAAACCTCAACTTCAACATCTACTACTACGACGGCAAAATATTATATAAAACCAGAGCAAAAACCAACTCCACTTTCTGTAAATAAACAAGATGTCGTTGATTCTACTGAAAATAGTATTAATAATGAAGCAATAACAGAGTCTAGTATACAAAATGCACGTTCTGCTGAGTCAGTCTCACACCGTGGTGATTATTTCAGATCACAAAATTCCTATACTGAATCAGCACATCCTGTATCACCCTATAAAACACTTGATAATTTAAGAAATGCGTACCAAGAAGAGGATATTTTTAATAATTTTAAAGCGACTACTTTATCTTCCGCTCCGCAGACAACAACAACACTTAAACCATTTCATATTCATAATTCTAACATAGAAAAAAATTCACGCGCAAAGCCTTCCTATTACAGTTACAAAATTGATGAAGACGTCGTACCAGATCAAACTACAGAAGTATTTAATAGGAAAGTTAAAAATGTTATTAAAACTTTCCTAACTAATTTTGTTACTTCTCCTATACCAGAAAATCCTATTGAAGAATCCTCAACAACAACTTTAAGATCCACCACACCTATCCAAAGAATTGAAGGTGAAATTATTAATATTGGTTATCAGAAGAAGCCATTGAAGTATTTTGATGAACAACCATTACGCAATAATGTCAAACGTTTGGAAATAATTACTGAATCTGGTGTTGACTATCAAATTACACCTACTATCGCAGAAATCAGTTTAACGAATAATAATTTAAAAACAAAAGATTATTTAACAACACCCAAATTAATGGCTACAATGAGTAGTTCGCCCTATACGTATGCGAGCCTACCCACAACTCCAATTTCTATTCAAAGCTCAACAGACGATTTTAGTACTGTCTCGGCAATACAAGATAACCATCAATCTAAGTTTAGTAGTGTAATCAAAACTCAAACAGACAGTGAATATTCCCAAAAGTTCCAAAAAAATATAAGCAATATACCCTCTAGTAATAGCTTCAGTAATAATTTGAATATTGAACCAACAAAACCTACTAACATTAATGCAGAAGATATAAACAGTACGACCGAGAATGAGATACAAGAACCTAGTAAAGTTGAGAACGATATTGCATCGACAACTAGTACTACTAAATCAACGACGACTATTAAGTTAGAGCCGACGACTTCGACGACTAAAAGCATATCCTTCCCAACGCGAGCCTCTAGAGTCAATCCTGCCATAAAATTAGCTGCGACAAACCCTGGAAGTGGGCGCAGGAGTTACCAATCGTCGTCAAAATGCTCATCAGACAACAGTCTGCAAGCGAATCCAAAATGCAACGAAATCAAATACCAGAGGTACATTACTCGCTGGCTAGTAGTATAAGCAGCCTAAAGTTATCTCACAATTACTTACTGGAGGTGGAGGCTTCGTTTATCAAAATGTCCTTATTTTCCGCCTCGTGAGCATGAAAAAACATTTTATTCGACAGTTCGTTTAATGGCACCTACATCTAAACTCTATTGCTTAACATTCTATTTTCATTGGGGGACTTCATGTTGTTTTATTTGAATTTCAATATTGTTAACTCCTGACGCAACCTTTCCATATCCTGCACTATAAAATCAAATGTAAAGAATGACTGAAGATGATAATTTTAGATTGGGTAGAAAGTTCCTCAATGTAGCTTCACGTAATATATACTGCACCACATTGCGACTCATTATTTAGAAATAAGTGCACCAAATATCATTATGTAAATGAAAATCAGCTCATTGAATGTTGATCACCTATCGCATGTTTTGTAACAAAATAATATGGTGTATGACATGGTACAAGTATTGTGGAATTAAAATTTAGGATAATTCCAACTTTCGTTTCAAAATTTGATCATAATATATATTTTATATTAAATATTATTATTATATTCAATATACCTATTAAACTACTTTATATTTCATTGATCCAGTAAAACTAAATATAGCTTTGTTTTAAAAATCACGCATACTAACGAAAAGTTATATACGTATACTTTTTTCTAACTATAAATTTGTATGTTGCAGACCAACCAGCACCAGAGGTCGTGGCTCAGCACATTACTCAACTTCGAGTGGTTCCGATTCGCCTCAACCAGCACCGAACCGGGGGACTCCTCCAACGTTAGAATTGAATAAACCTTCATGCACCCATTCCATTATTAATCTAAAATATTGCTTTATCAGTGAAATCATAACAAAAATCATTCAACAGCATTTTAGATGGTTAAATATTTAATTGTGTACTGTTTGTAAAGTACTTTAACGATAGCTTATGATAACGGTGTTTACAGATAAATACCGTGATGAGAGATGAGATAAATAGCTTTAAAAAAAAACAGAAATCGGGAATTATTATAGTCGTATTCGAAGTGAAAATTTATATGCTTATACCTACATTATGCAGAATATTCTCAGAAAAACTCCGTAATAATCTGTTCACAAAACCTCTGAAGATGATTTATTGAATGATATTATTCCAAATTCAAATGCCGCTTAAAAAAAAATATGTTTTCATCATCACATCACATCATCCATGTCCACAACATTACTAGTATAATTTCAGAATATGCTACATTATCTAAATTAAAATTCTTTCCGAGCAGTCGCAGCCGTCCTACGCTGAAACCATCTACTGCCATCGTCTCCAAAACGACAGAGTTCGTGGACATTTATGCTAATCCTCCAAGCAGACCTGCGCCAGTTTACCCACAACCAACACCTGACAAGACAGCAGCTAAATGTAGGAAAGATGTCTGCCTGCTGCCTGACTGCTACTGCGGTGGAAAAGATATACCTGGTACGTTCGGGTTCAATGCTAATGGATAACACAATGTATCATTAAAACAATATTAGACCGAGTCGTGAAGACAAATATGAGTTGAAACTAATCTTTTTTATTGAAATTAGAAATTATTCTGGGTTCACTCTCAGAGAAATGTATAAAATTATTATCTCCTGGGTTTGGATTACTGACAGTGTGATCCATTTGCTTGGAAACTAATAATATATACATATATAAAAAAATCTAAAATATCTCTTGCAAATGATCTTTGTGACTTAGGAAACTTACCCGTCAACGAAGTACCTCAAATAGTCCTTATAACGTTCGACGACGCCGTGAATGATTTGAATAAAATGTACTACGAAGAGTTATTTGAAAGAGAGCGAGTTAACCCAAACGGCTGCCCAATAACTGGTACCTTTTACGTCTCCCACGAATGGACGGACTATAGTCAAGTTCAAAACCTTTACGCAGTTGGCCACGAATTTGGCTCCCATACCGTATCGTAAGTCAATGAGCAATAGATTATTCTGTCACTTTAGCTCTTCGTATCACGATAAGCCTCTGGTTTGCCACTAATATGGTTTTATTGGCATCTTATATCTATGTATTAAGCTATATTTTATATTATGTTAAAACTAATATTTTTTTTTCTTCTCTTCCTTTATTCTTCTTCCATCCGACTTAATACCTGGCTTCGGTTTCTTCCTCTTCCTGGCACTACTGACACACCCACGCGCACAACACCAACATCCTACAAAACAGGCGAGATGCCGGTGGAGCAGGTGCCACAGATCGTCCTACTGACGTTCGACGACTCTGTAAACGACTTGAACAAAGGACTTTACGCCGACCTCTTTGAGAAAGGTCGCGTGAACCCCAACGGCTGTCCAATATCTGCAACATTTTATGTGTCCCACGAATGGACAGATTACAGTCAAGTACAGAATCTATACTCCGCTGGACACGAGATGGCGTCACATACGGTTTCGTAAGTTCATGAAGAGTATATTCAGCACAATCCACTGTTCTAGCATCAACACCGTTTGATTTTTATTAATTCGTTACTTGCCTTTTCTGTCTTAATATTTCTGTATCTTTAATTTCAGCACTTATAAATTATAAACTATCAAATCTTTTTTTAATATTTTTACAGCTTCTAAATTTAGTAATATAATCTTCTATTTTTTAATTTTTTAATTTTTTAATTTTTATATATTTTTCTTTATTGCTATAGACGCTAACATATCCTGTTCACTTTTTAGCCATAGTTTTGGAGAACAATTCTCGCAAAAGAAATGGAACCGTGAAGTGGGTGGCCAAAGAGAAATTCTGGCAGCGTACGGAGGAGTTAAACTTGAAGATGTAAGAGGAATGAGAGCGCCCTTCCTTTCCGTAGGCGGTAACAAGATGTTCAAGATGTTGTACGATTCAAACTTCACATATGACTCATCGTTGCCAGTTTATGAGAATAGACCACCAAGCTGGCCGTATACTCTAGATTACAAACTATTCCACGATTGTATGATTCCACCTTGCCCAACAAAGTCTTACCCAGGTACGAAAATAGAAATATTTGTTAAATAAAAACTCTAAACAGTTTGTTTATCCTGGTTGATGTTGATGATGATGAATTTAATTAATTAATATCTTCTAGGTGTCTGGGAGGTACCAATGGTAATGTGGCAAGATTTGAACGGCGGCCGTTGCTCCATGGGTGACGCTTGTGCCAATCCTCCCGAACCCGAAAACGTTTACAAAATGATATTGAAGAATTTCGACAGGCATTATACCACGAACAGGTGAGCATACTTACAAAAACAATAATAAAAATGTACCATAACCCATATAGATTTTAATACCACCGTAAAAAATGTATCAAATCTATATTTTAAATTTCAGGGCACCATTTGGTCTCTTCTACCATGCAGCCTGGTTTACTCAGCCCCATCACAAGGAAGGTTTTATAATGTTCCTGGACTTCATCAACCAGATGCCGGACGTATGGATTGTCACCAATTGGCAAGCTTTGCAATGGGTCAGAGACCCTACGCCTATCTCTAGGCTCAACAACTTCCAGCCGTTCCAGTGCAATTATCAGGTAAGAATGCGTTTTAGCAGATTAATATTAAAAATATTACTAATAAATCATAATCATCATCAGCCGAAGCACGTCCACTGCTAAACAAAGTCTTGGGGATCGCAGTATAGGTGGTAGGTAATACAATAGAAATACGCTTCTGCCCGTCTTATTGTTTTCCCTTAGTCACCTCTTATGATACCCCAGTGGAGAAGGGAAGAAAGGTTCTCGAGTGGCGACCACGAACCGGAAGACGCAGCGTAGGTAGGCCTCCCACTAGGTGGACATACGACATTGTGTGCGTCGCAGGTAACCGGTGGATGCAAATCGCCAATTGTCGTTCATTGTGGCGTTCTAAGGGGGTTCCTATGTTGAGCAATGGACGTCTTCCGGCTGGTGATGATGATGATGATACCCCAGTGGAGGAGATTCTTACCCGAACTGCGTACGGGCAATTTTTGATAAATAAGAAGCGAGAAATGCTTTATAAGTTGTATCTTTTACAGTTTTGCTCCAATATAGTTGTATCTTTTACAGTTTTATTTCAGTAGTATTGCAGCGTGATTAAAAATTGATTATTCATTACAGGATCGGCCGAAGAAGTGCAACAATCCTAAAGTGTGTAACCTATGGCATAAATCAGGAGTTAGATATATGAGAACATGCCAACCTTGTCCCGAAGTGTACCCGTGGACCGGAAAATCAGGCATCAGCTCTTCACGCATAGACAACGACAAAGGAGAATAAGTGCCTCCGACAACTATAGCATAATGATATCAAGCTGTCCATCTTTGTGGATGATACTAAAATAAATGATGATAAATAAATAGATATCAGAAGCCAAGAGGCGAGTGATGTTCCGTTTGAAAAATAAATAACAGTAGAAAATGTTTTCTCATCAACTGAAGAGTGCCATTTAGATAGCGATGGTCACAAAGCAAATTTGACAGTTTAGTATCGACTAAGGGACATGAGTTCATCCCACTTATTCTCTTTATGTTAGTTGTAATGTATTGGAAACTGTGATATTAAGTGTTTTCAATCGTCTAATGAGAAGATTACGTCGATTACTTTATTCAGTTTGCATGGTTAAGTGTAATAATAATACTCGTGCAATTTTTTTGCAATAATTGTTTGTCCTATTTTGTGTTCGTTTGTCGTAATGTATGCTCATAATACTCTAAAGTATCCCAAAATAAACAAATAGTTCAATATAACATAACGTGATGGATATATTTTCAGTATTCATGTTCTTGAGGTCACCAAAATTCTAAAAATGATTACCATTCTCCGAATAATTTTTAACGAAAGCCATATTAAAATTTAGAAAATATTTGTTTTTTTCTAATCTTGCCAGCTTCGTGGTTGATACTGCCTTTATGTAATTTGTAAATATAGAAGTAGTTTTTATAGTGTAATGACTGTAGTAAATAAGGTAGTATTATATACGTTCTTGGTTGGAATATAAAACTGTGAAC
This sequence comes from Furcula furcula, assembly GCA_911728495.1. NCBI lineage: Eukaryota > Metazoa > Arthropoda > Insecta > Lepidoptera > Notodontidae > Furcula > Furcula furcula. The sequence continues at coordinate 7,761,480 of OU452244.1, read as the reverse complement.
AAAACCTATGTAGGTACGTAAATTTATTTTAAAGTAGTTCAAAGAAATCCTTTTACTGCAACAAAAATAAAATTGTTTTTGCATTGTGTAGACGTCTGTCCACATCGCATTTAAATCTATTTGTGATGTTGCACATGTCTATACAACTGCATTTTATTATATTTTCAGAACGTATGACAATACTTGTAATATAAGAAAGCTCGTTGGAGTTAAATACTGCATACCTACTCATATTATTGTCTCTTCTTTGCTTCATACTATATTCCTGGCGTTCCTCTATCCATTTTAAGAATACTTGTACTTGATTCCAACGTTACTTTTAAATCTACTCTATTAGTGTAAAGGCTTTGGTCTGCTATTGCAACTAAAGTTATTGGAAGCGCTTGCTACGAACATTATTTAAAAAGTTCTATTTATAGGTCCTACTATTGTAAATATAGTTATTAGTATTTAAAAATTGGTAGTTTCACTTTTGTATTACTGTCTTGGCGATTAAATTGTATCACGGACGATATAGCACTGAGATTCATGTACTTCAAATATATAAGAAATATGTCGAATGTTTACGTTGTTTCGGTAAAATGTTTTTGTTTAGAAAAATTAAAAATAAACAACAACTGTCACCAGTGCTGATCAATAAAACGCTATAAATAATTCAAAATTTGTCTTATTTCAAATTCTCTAACCTTGTTTCTTTATTAAAGCAAAAGCATCATACAAGAGTCACGGCTCCGACCGTGACCACAGAGAAACCGCAGTGCTGATCAAAAATTAATTTCCAATCATAACACCTGTGTAATGTTATTTTTATTGACTAAGGTCAGTACAACCCTATATAAACCAGACCACATTCGGTTTGCTGTCTCGAGACGCTCTGGTAACATGGGTCTCTTCAAGTTATTTAAGTTAGTCTTAATTTTGCTGCTGAACGCAAAATATGTTTTCAACCAAGAGATTCATTATTATCCTTCTCAAAATAATTTTAATACACATAACTTTAATGTGAAACGTGAAATAAAATACAATAACTGTAAATCCAACGTGAAAAATAACAGTAAATTTGATTGCGACTTGCGACTGTATAATAGCGAAGAAAACAATAAAAGCAAAGTAATGTCTAAAAGGGCTGTTGATCCAGTATTTCACGGATATCCTAAGACTAGAGAGGAACTATGGAACGAACTGTTTTTAAACGAAAGTACAGCTTTTGACCAAACACCATCTCTTATTAAATTACTTCACAATATCACCATGACTTACTTAAAAGATTGTATACCCATAATTCTGTATGACCATCAAATAAAGGCAAAAGACAGTTACTTAGTGCAACATTTACTGAATGGTTTTCCCGTAACTTTCATTCACGGTTATATTAAGGATAGCGGTGAATTAGAAGAACCAAAACTTTTACATGCAAAGTCGGATTGCTTACATTTTATTCTCTTCCTAAGTGATATTAAGACCAGTGGAAAAGTGTTAGGCAAGCAATCTGAAAGTAAAGTTATATTAGTAGCAAGAACTTCCCAGTGGGCTGTGCAAGAATTCTTAGCAAGTCCGATGTCTAGAATGTTCGTTAATTTACTTGTAATAGGTCAAAGCTTCAAAGAAGGTGATACAAGTTTGGTAAGTAGCGGATCATAAAATCTGTCAAGTGTTAACATTCGTTAATTATGAAGTCTTACTAATAATCATAGCAGGCGTTCATAGCCAGTTGTAATCACTGATCGGTAAATGATCTGTTGGTTAAGCAACGTCAGTCAAGGTCAGTCTTTAGATGGGTGACCGTTTAGTGGCATTTCAACTGAGCGTCTTCATACTTCGGAGGGTACGTAAAAAGTCAGTCCCGGTTGTAGTCATCTGGACAGCAGTCGTTAAGCCAAGTCAGAGGCTTATAGGGCAGCTTGAACAATACTGAAAGGTTGGCCACTAACCATACGACAAAGAAGAAGAATAATTATAATAACCTGGTGCAACCTATACACCGACATCCAACCCCAAACTGGCACTGTCTGAACTATAAAGGAAACCGAACAAAAACATACTTAAAAATATAAAATTGTCTTACCTACATACAATTACGACAAATGACAAGCCGACAATTTTATAAACACAGATGAAATTCTATTGTAAATGGGTGCGACATCTACCCAGGACGTTTGTCCTTTGCGAATTTTGCACAATAGTCAGGGTATCAGCTACACTCTTACCTAGTCTAGTTTTGTTATTTCCTAATATAAAGACATCGCTCGAAGAACCGATAACCGATAGCGACGAAAGGTTCTCGAGTCGCGACTACGAACCGTAAGACGCAGTGTAAGCAGGCCTACCACTAGGTGGTCCGACGACATTATTCGCGTCACAGGCAAACGGTTGATGCAAATGACTGTCGTTCATTGTGGCAGTCCAAGAGTTAGGTCTTTGTTCAGCAGTGGACGTTTTCCGGCTGACCATGATAATGTTGATGGAAATAAAGAGGATCCGGACAAATTCTAAACTTACACACGCACCTGTGGTAAGCTACGATGGCCGCCGCATTTTGATGACCGTCTCGTTCTCTCGCTTTTCTTTTCTCTTAACTGCTTGACATAAATAGAAAACTATGTTGGAAAGAACAATCATTGTATCAATTTTGTCAACTTCCACGAATCAAAGTAGTGAAAAGATACCGAAATTACGAACGACGAATATAAACATAGTTCAGCATTACGAGAAGAAATCAAAGAAGTATGTATACCTTATAACGAATGAGGCAATTTTAGTAAATTTTCATTAGTACTGTTGTAGGTAACTGATGAAAAGTTTTAAATTAACAAAATTATTACAGGAAACGCCGTATATTTTATATACACATAAACTTTACATAGACGGACTGGGAGCTAGTAAACCTGTAGTTATAAATTCTTGGTCACATGGAAAGTTTTCCAGGAATGTCAACTTGTTTCCGCATAAAATGACCGAGGGTTATGCTGGTCATAGATTTGTAGTGGCTGCTGCTAATCAACCTCCATTTGTTATTAGAAGGTATATAATATTTGTAGAACCTTGAGTTTTTTGTAATACGAGTAACTTATAATATTTTCTTTTGTCCAGGGTATTAACAGATCTTGATGGTGGTAACCCACGCGTAGTATGGGACGGTGTTGAAATCAGATTAATAAAATTATTAGCCAAACGAAACAATTTCTCCATTGAAATTATCGAACCTCAGGAGCTCGATTTAGGGTACTGTACCTTATTAACACAAAAATTTTAAAAACTTGAAATAGTATTACGTATAACGGGTGTAAGGGACATCGCACCGAAATTTTTTTTATAAGATGTCGAATAAGGTCAGTTACAATATTACAGAAACCATTTATATGGAAAATGACAAATGACTGACTTATTAATTTTCGAGCATGTAATGAATATATGCGGAATAATATTTATTTTTCAAATTACATTGCTAATTTTCTAAAATAATAATAAATAATTGTCTGTTAATTAATTGCTTATGTACTGTTTTTGTGCAAAAAAAAAAATTAAATAAATTTTCCAGAAATAAGTAATTTACTGTTTTTAAATTAAAATTATGCTTTAATATTATACCAATAATGATATTATACTAATTTTTTTCATGAAAAAGCCGATGAACAATTTCAACACTAGAGTGTTCAGAATCATGTACTGGATTCCTGGTATCGGTTTTCGGTACGATGACCCTTACACCCTTATATAATTTAATGTTTGTTTTTTGACCAGACCTGGCGAAGCGGTTACCAAAGAAATAGCTATGGGTCGAGCTGATATTGGGATCGCCGGAATGTATATGACAAGAGAAAGAGCAAGAGATGTGGACATGTCCTTTTCTCATTCCCATGATTGTGCCGTTTTCATTACTCTTATGTCTACTGCTCTACCACGGTATTTCTTATTCAATCTATTTTTCTTCAAAACGATAAACTTGTCTTTAGTTTTTTTTGTATAATTTACCATAAAATGAACAATCTGTATAAGATTGTGACCTTTTCCGAAATAAATTAATTAGTATCGTTATTACTTTATCACTAGATACCGCGCAATACTTGGCCCATTCCACTGGCAAGTGTGGGTAGCATTGACTTTTACCTACCTCTTCGGCATGTTTCCTTTAGCGTTTTCTGATAAACATACTCTGAGACATCTGATCCATAACAGCGGGGAAATCGAAAACATGTTTTGGTATGTCTTCGGCACTTTTACCAATTGCTTCACATTTATGGGCAAAAATTCTTGGAGCAAAACTACTAAGATCACCACTAGGTTATTGATTGGTAAGTCAACACAATTTTTACAATAGCTATACACATAAATCCTATAATAGGTAAACCAGCTATAAGTGCCAGCTAAAAAAGTGTAGTTATATTCAGCAGTAATCTTACAGAACTGAATATTATAAGATAACCAGATAAGTCTGTATCATGATCTACATTCAGGAGTATATGCATTTTCAATACCCAATATGTTTCTACGTTACCATTACCATGCCATACTTATAATACGTTGACTTCTTATTTGGTAATTTGTTTTCTTGATGGCTAATTTTAATCTTAATTATTAACTTTTTCTGATTGTTTTCTAGGTTGGTATTGGATATTTACAATCATTATAACAAGTTGTTACACTGGCTCAATCATAGCATTTGTAACATTACCAGTATTTCCCGAGACAGTCGATTCTATTCAGCAGTTACTAGCTGGGTTTTTTAGAATTGGAACTTTAGGTAATTATGATATGTTTTTTAAACTGTACTTTGTTAAGTAAAAAAAAAAAACAACCGACCGTAAAAATTAAGTAATAGGGATCATGTTTGATAAATTAAAAAAAAAAAATACTTAGGGAATCTCCTTGGCTATTTGACTTTCATTTTGTTTAGACTTTCTTTGTACGGTCACCATTTGATTTCAGAAAACAAATACTTACGGCGTATTGCCAAAGAATTTGTAGAGATTTATTATCCACCTTTCGGCATTTATATTAGATTCAAGTTATAAAAGTAATTAGAAACAAAACCTATTGGGTAGCCTGAACTCCCAAACTCTCGTAAGGTCTAATTCAGAGTCAAAAATTTCTACATGGGAACAGCCAAATAATTGATAGGGTTAATTTTAATATAGTAAGTGCCAATTCATAATTATAGAATATCCTAATCACAGATCGTGGGGGATGGGAGAGATGGTTCTATAATTCATCAGACCTGCTTACAAATAAACTTATGAAAAAATTAGAATTGGTTCCTGACGTTGAGACCGGTATTAGGAATATTACAGAGGCATTCTTCTGGCCGTATGCCTTTTTGGGATCTCGAGCTGAATTGGAATATATTGTTCAGGCTAACTTTACAGCAAAGTAAGTCTTTTTAAAATATGTTTCAAATTATCTAAATAGATGACTGAATCGTATTTTTATGCAACCTGATGCACAGGCATACTAAGACGTTTACCTGAAAGTAAGTGATTCTCCCTTGACAGCTGTTTTAAGATCACCAGGGAGGTAGGTACTACTTATAGTCTCTACATCAGAATACAGGAGTGTTAGGCGTACACACTACGGTGGTAAGCACACGGACCTTTACCTATTAAAACCTCCCTATTAGTGGAGTGACTCTGGGTACTTCGTTTGGACCTCACCAGAGTCCTTCCAGTCCTGCTATTATCTAAGCAACACAACCTCGGGTTCGACGCTGCTGTGGGTTACGTTTTCGTATCCACTAACTTTTCTAAAGTAGTGCCGCCACGAGTATTTACGCTTTTCAGTGAAACTATTTAAGGTCGAATAGTATAACAGTCAGTTCCACGTTCAGACGGAATGTTAACATGGATAGTGAATATGGATGCTAACAGCGTTAAGCTCGACGTCGTACTTAGGACTGGCTCGTCGTCTGGATGTCGAGCACAGCTACAATAGTTTACGTTAGAGAATAGCATAGCAGAGCCGGACGCTAGCTAGAGGGTTTCGTTGCGCGCTGCCTACTTTCGCACTTTGGTAACTTTTTAGTATTTTAATGTAATTGGTAGCACAATGCCAACTTTTTAAAATCACCATACATTAGATCGTACTTTGCCTACTTTCGCATATGGATAACTTTTTTCTTAACACAATATTCTTATCGCAGCATGCCTACTTTTACTATCGGCAGTACATTAAATATGTATGTTGCCTACAAATTGTACAATCACCACAAAATTAGTTATATTGTGGATCTGTGGCTGTTTAGTAAATATTGGAAAAACAGCTTTAGAGGCACCTGTATTAAACTTTTACAAACCAATGGGCCAAAGTTATTGGCCGACGATGGCGTAGGTATCTATGAACTTTTCATGTTATTAAATTAGAACCAAAAATTTTACAACGTCCGATACCTTCCTACTAGCAACCAAACCAAATGAAGTTTGTCACAATACTGTTTAGTAATGTTATAAATCAATACAATAAACAAATAGAATAAAAAAAAATTGAGAAAAATATAATCTATCTGTTACAATACATGGAATAACCATGGCGGCATGTTTTTCGAAATAATTATTTTTAACGTAACTGTACTAAAATAGGCAATACGCGATCGAAAGATTTGAATTTCTAAAAAGTTGGCGAATCGCGATGTAACTGTGGCAGAAATAAAAAGTAGGCATGGTGCGATCTAATGTATAGTGGTTATAATAAGTTGGCATTGTGCTACCAATTACATTAAAATACTAAAAAGTTACCAAAGTGCGAAAGTAGGCAGCACGCGACGAACCGGTGCATGGCGCTATATTGTGACATCACTGCGGTGTAAATAAACATCTGTGTAGGTATAAAAGTGAATCATTGTATGAAAGAAAAAGTTGAGATGACAGTTTGACAGTTGTTTATTTACACAGGATTGACGTCATTCACTCTGATCAGCGTTTATTACAAAATGGCGATTAGCTGTATTTGAGTAATTTATTTTCTTAAATATCACGAAAATCTCTCTATTATTATAAAAATGAGATGCATTTTTGGAATCAGTGCAATCTGTTCTAATATTTAAAACCACAGATTTATTGGTATTGTGTTGCAGTCATCATGCCTATTGTGTACGCACTGTTACAGGTCAAAGCGTGCAGTATTACACATTTCTAATGAATGTTTCGTACCCTTTGGTGTTTCGATTGGGTTTCCTAATAATTCCATTTACTCTGCAAAAATGAGTGTAGACATTACAAGTATGTTTCAAAGTGGTCTGGTTGACAAGATATTTGATGAAGTTCGATTTGAAATGCAGCGTAGCATTACTGGAAAGCTGCTTGCGGTAAGTGTAAAACACCTTGAGTTAAATTTGAACACAGTTTTTGAATACAAAAAAAACAGTCGAATTAAGAACCTCCTCTTATTTTTGAAGTAGATAAAAAAATGGTGTTTCTCATAAAATTAGAGATGTTTAGTAACGTGTTTAACCTTAACCGCAAACCCCCCTACCCCTTCCCGACCTCAGATCGCCCATAAATTATTTTTCCTTTAATTTTTATAATATTCTCCTCCTTTTCCAAAAAAAAAAATAGTAGGATGAATCCTACTACTTTTTTTTTTTAGTTTCAAAAATTATCGACCCTGGTCTTAATAAGGAGTATAATAAGTAATGTTTAAAAAATAAACATGTTCAAAAGAAAACACGGAATATCTTTATTTTTTATTCAATTCTCCTCAATACCTTAGGTCCTATAATTAACAGCCCACACTTAATAAATATGGCACACTTTTTCAGGCTGGTTCCGGAACACTCAAACTAGTATCAATAGAAGAAAAGGGATTGACTCTAGAAGATACTCAAGGAATGTTCCTACTTCTCGGCGCTGGTTTTCTTATAGCAGCTACTGCGCTCTTATCAGAATGGATGGGTGGTTTCTCTAGAAAATGTTGTTTCAAGAAAATTGGCACCCCTCTTAGTATTGCACCTGAAGAACATTTCGTTGCCACACCTAAATCCGGTGATAATGAAATAAAACTTATACCAAGCACAAGCAGTAGACTTGACTTTGAGACTAGAACAGCAAGTGCAGAATCTAGAGATACTCTGAATGGACAAATCATTAGTATTACTGAAGATGACATTATAGTACATAATAACTTCAATGTGGATAAGTGCGAGTCTCGAAGATCAAGTTCGGTTGATTTAGACAGGGAGGTTCGTGAGATATTTGCAAGAGATTCGAACAATCGAAGATTTTTTTCGGAGGAATCGGATGCAGATGCAAAAAGGCACGAATCTGTATCACTCGGTGCTTTTGGTGACCATGTTGATAGTAAATAGGAATTAATTCATAGTTAAATTTATGTTTACGTACTATCTATAGTCAATTTGTGTGTCAAATAGGATATGCACCGGGAATCAATGCAATTTAGCTTATATTTTGGCTTGTAGTGGGCTTAAATTGGAACGAATGATAGAACGGAAATAAACAAGAGTATTATTACACCTCGTAAACGGAAAACATCGTGCCACACTAGTCTTCTACTTGTGACCACGGGTGATGGATGCAACTCGGTAGAAACGATAAGCCAAAATTATAAGTCGAAAATCAAAATTTTCGATTATTGTTGATTTAACCTGGTGAAAATATTTTTCGATAATGAAACGTCTAAAATTGTACCTACCAATATAATATTAAAGTTCATGCATGATCTATATATTGGTGTTCATAGTATTGTCATTATAAGTGCTGAGGATTGTGACGAGAAATTAAAAACAAAACTTGACATCCAACTCTTTATTATCCTTCGAACAGTCATCAAAATAATTTATAACAATTTTCTAACACTGTCGATAAACATTAATATTCCATTCAGCCACTGAGATGTTCCATTCATCATACATTTATAATACACAGAGCAGACATGGCTGCCTCGCCATAGAAACACAGGCGCCGTGAGACCTACATTAATGCAATATTTGGCCCGGCCTTATCTTATAAAATAATCATACATTATGACTTAAATTCCCGAGAAACACCGCCGGAATACCGTCGGAGCCCTCACATTATCAGTAAAATTATCGATAAAATACAACAGGTTTTGCATTCCTTGTAAATTCAAATGAAAATATACCTAACACCTACCTAAGCATACTGCTGTATATATGTATTGCACAACTGTTGTTACAAGTGAAAATAATGTGAAATCGACTTGAGTATTCAATAAGGATATGTATTTATATTCCTATATTCAATAGATTGTTCAAATAAACTGTAACGGTGTCTCAATAGCAAAAGATACAGGGACATAAAGACATAACGCCGTCTAATATGAAGAAATCGTTCGACACTTACGACTAAGATTCTCATTAAATGCAATGAACTAGATTATAAATTAAATGAACAAGGTCCCTTTGCTATTGTCGCACAGCAGGATGAAATAAAGGTAAACATATACACGAAAGTAGGCATATCTAAAACAAACAAAGCAAACTCTGTACAACAGCACACAACACGGTTGTGCGTCGAAATAATAATATTATAATTAAACTTGAACTCATTCCCGATAGCAAAGCTCACAACCTCGGAAATTATGCTCCCAATACCAGCTTATCTGTCGCTATTTTTTATACAGTAAGTCGACAAATTCGTACATCATTTCTGTTACAAAAGAGACAATTTAGTTCCCATGTTGGAATATACTTTTTTGTGCAAATTAAGTTCCATTATACTATAGATATATTATGTATAGGCGTCGATCCTACAGTGTTCACAAGCTCGGCGTTCAAAAAACAAAGTTTAGAAGTTATCGACCTCAGTGGTCACTGCTAAAAACCAGAAATTTAAGAGATTCCGCAAGAAGATGATTACGCGTTTAAGCGTTCCGCATTAATATGTTTTTTTACTTGACTGCAGTCCCTATGTGCAATAATTATTAAAATTTTGTTCATAATACCTGCTGCGATAAACATTTGTATGTGCAGCAAATATAAAAACGTGTAATGCATAATCGCGTTATTTTCCTCCTTCTTGCAACGTCCTTAATGTTGATTTTCCTATCAAATTAGGCATCGCTGCTAATGATTCGCGATGATATTAGATGATCGGCGCCGATGATTACCGTGAAAAGAAAATCGACCCAAATGGTAGAATCGACGCCTAAGCGACAAGTGTGTCTTTACGATAGGTAGGTGAAATGTGATTTACAATAAGACACCAGATCACACCATCGTTCTACAACTGAGTAAATAGAGGTGAATTATAGAAACAAGGGTTTCGCATAAACGCCAAACATATTGAGCAAATTTTAATACAAAGCACATCAACGTTTCAATTGAAAGGAACTACTAGGAACGAACGACCGAAAACAGTGAATAACGTAACTTTAGAATATCAAAATGGGGCCTAAGTGTTTAAAATATATATCAGGGTCGCTACGCATTTGTGTGGACAATCAAGCAGTTTTAAAGCGATACTTAGCTCGAAATTACAATAGAATATTTCGCTTGTATTGTCAAACATTTTTTTGTAAAATATTATTTTTTTGTTTCGTAGCGGCACTATCCAATGACCATGTCTTCACATGGTCATTGGATAGTGCCGCTACGTTTTTACATCTTCATGTATATGTCATATATCTAACCCGCAGTTGTATACTATTTTGAAAATTCCATTTCATTTGCAATTTCGAGCTACATACCGGTATTTATAAAGCAATTAATACCGTTGACCAAACATATCAAAAGACCAAAACACGTCTTATACAGGAGAGTGCGCAACGAACCTTTATTGTATTAACAACGATGCTACCAGGCCCAGGACAGTAACAGTGTATTTATATCACATTAACAATATTATTCTAACATTTAATGTGTACTTACATGATCATTACAATAGTTCCCTAAAAACGGGTCAACATTCATTATGCTCCGATATTAAAATATTAATTCATTTACATACTAATCGTGTACCTATTTTACAATGTGAAAATACATTTTCTTTTAATCATTCGTTCAGACTTTTGAACTTCTAACTGGTGAGTCCCTGTACAAATACAATAAATGTACATTTTAAACAATTTGTTATTGTGATGTGAAGTGACTAATTTTATTGTTATGTAAACTTGTATAATACACCTTAATATTAATACAAGCACATTCATACAGTTTGACTGTACTTTTAAATGTGATGTCAGCAATATAATAATAATAAAAATTGTTATAATTTACCAGCATGTAGATATATAGGCGGTGGTCTAAAGTTCTTATAGAAACATTCAACTTTTGATCACGGAGTCTGTCTCAAGACCCCACCCTGAAATAGTAGTTTTATGATTTAATCGATATAATCGAATGCAAAAAGGATCGATTTTTTCTAAACCGTAAAAAATCTAGAACACAAATAAAAATACTATTGTACGATAGCCAGAATACATCAGAATGACCTATATTTTTTAACATTACAATTATTTTTTGCATAAATTTACTATTTATTGATAATTCTATCAATGATTTCCACTACAGTAATAACAATTTAATAAGACTTAATATTACCAGGATGTGAAAAAAGCAAAAAATTCTATCGTATCGTACAAAATTTTTGGTACTTTATGGTACATTTAGGCACTGCGAGTAAGGCATCTACAGTGAGACGATATGAGGGGGGAGAGGGAGGGAAAAGACAGTTTTCAACAGCTACTATGATTGAATTTTGAAGTACCGATATCGAATATTCGATCGAGATCATTTGTTTCAAGTTAACAAATGAAAGACGGATGATAATACAAAAAGGGTCCGTTCAGGTTGAAAGATGGCAATCGGCGCCGATATCAATATGGATCGCAATGGAAGCTTTTTAGCCGAGTCAATCTAAACTAATGACGTCACTAAATTACAAGCGGCTGATCGGCCTGTTTTATGAATATAGTTTAATTAATCGGCGCCAATCGTATTTCTACCAGAACGCCAAACTACAAATAGAAAGCTGAATTAGGGTAGCTACTGGGATATAAGGAAAAGCGGCCAATGCTGTGCAAAGGGAAATCTACGAGTTCTAAATTGTATGGACGTGACCAAAAATACATTTTGAAGTAGGGCGGACTGTGATAATATAGTGATACCAAAATATTTTCGTGTAAAATATACTTTAGTGTGAGCGCTTAGAGCTGATCAACAGGTAATATTGTTCACTTTTAATAACTACTAGTGATTAAGTAGACTTATAACGAGCTTCAGATCACATTAACAAAATAAAAAAAGTAAATGTACAATCAACAATGTCGTTACTTACACATTTTAACCCATTATATAGCCACTTAATTAATCTACGCTTAACATATTATATATGATATTCAAAATTGACTTGATAATATTTTGGTCTGCGGGAGATTTTGACCATGTAACAAATGAATTCAGGTAATGGTCGAAGCTGTACAGTGAAAGAATTTGATTTATTTCCCAGTTTTGAATACCGATGCTTTCTAATTATAGTACAAATCAGTTACTTGGGAGTTGAATACATTAATAGTGAAAATCTATTTTTTATTTCCATATGGAATTCTAAAATTTACGATACAAACGGTGTTTACTTACATTTCTGCTTAGAGTGCAAGTGTTATCATAAGAAATTTTAAAGCTTCGTGTGGTACCTTCATATACTCGTCTCTAGCTAACATTACCTACTTACTGACATAACATTCGTTCCTAACGGGACGTGTATACATATTATGTAAATATCATTATGATTCTCATGTATAAATATGTCAATAGATTATGTAGATTTTACAATACATAATTTATTATCCTCTGTGATGACGCTACGATTAATATACAAAGATTCAAGTTCGGATGTCACACTATTATTATAATTTTTAAAATGGCACAAAAAACTTTTTAAAACACTAACACAAAAGTCAACAGTCGTTTTATAAGTCTTCATCGCACTCACACTCTGTAGTCTGTGTTTGGCGCGCACTACACACAGCTTCGAAACGGCTGCACCCGCACGGATTTCACCTCGTGCTATAAAGTCACTAATATTAAATTGACTAACTTTAAGCTAAACAGACAATGGCACGGATTGCACATAAAATGTCTATTTACAGAGGGAATTGGATATATCTATCTATACCTTAAATTCAAATTGATCAGAAATTCTGCCGCTATTCTGTACTGCACCTATAATTTAACATTTAACCTTAACTTTTAGTGTACTCACGTGTGCATTATAATTATTAATTACGTATTAATTAGGGTTGTGTAAACTTGAACATTCAATTTAGTGATCGCGGGAGTCCGATTCTGTTTAGATCCCAGGTAGGACGAGTGTGTCTCGATGTTCGAGAGTCGACCGTGCCATAGATTAAGCACCAGATGCACCATTCGATAAAGTCTAGTACTGTCACGTTCGCGGCCGACGTGGGACGGTGATCGAAGCTCGATACGGTACGCAGCCGTTATTTGGCCCGCGGGTTTGGACCGGGTCTAGCAGTGCGGGTGGAGGGGCCTCGGGTAGGAGCCGAAGGCCTCGGGGGCTAGCTATGTGGCCCAGCCCTCGATCCGCGGCCGCTTCGTGTGCGGCTGCTCGTATTCGAGTGGCAGTGCGCTATGCCTCATGTCCTGCCCGGCCGGCGAGCCCATGTTACTTGACGACACTGAACCTGTAATGTTGTGGACTGTCAATATAGATGATTAGTATCGTTAGTAATGTAGCAGATATTTATATACTATTGGTAAAGTTGGGTCTACGCTAGACGAGCTAAACATGATCATGATCTTTAATAGAAGAACTAGGTAGATAAGTCGCTGGACGTTTGGGGCCTGGGCCCTAGGACGTCCACTGAGTACAGCAGTGACTCCTCGGAGGAGGGCGGTGGGGTTGCGAGCCCCGTCCCTGTGAGGACCGTGATAGGTTCCTGGGGGGCTACATAGCGCCCCCCTGCGGCGGGCTCAATCAAAGGCTTCTGACTTCTGACTGAGGGGCTTCTGGTGCAGATCCCACCGGAGAGCCCGGGGGTCCCCTCTCATGTGCCGATGCGACACATACCACATACCCCGGTCGAGCCCCACAACTCCCAGAGATATTTCAAAGGTTTCCCCCGCAAAGTCACTTAACGTTATGCTACTAACGTTATGTACTAAACTAAAGCTAAGACGCTAAAAACAGATCAACAAATGGATTCAAAATTCAAATTAAAATTCTTTATTATGAATAGGCCTCACATATTGGGGGCTCTTACATATTGTAAATTTTTACAACTACCTCCGGATCGTAACGCGGCCTCCACTGGGAAGATCCGGAAAGAAACTCAGCGGGCTTGTCTTTTTTATCTGTTATTGAAAAATAAATGTTAGTACACACCATCAATAGCTCCAGATAGGTGGGCGGGCTGCGGCGCGGGCGCGGGTGGCGGGGCGCGGTGCATATGGTCGGGAGCGCGCGGAGGCGACACCGGTTCCGCTTTGATCTTCACGTTGCTGGGCGACGCGGCCGGCGGCGGCGTCCCACCACCGCCCAGCACTGGCAGGCTGCTACTGTTGAACGAACGGACGGAATTGCTACGGTGTTCGATTGATACAGTAAATTATATATCTAAAGAGAGACGGTCAAGTTAGATATATTTCGATCGAAAGGAATAGCAATTGTTGATACTGTAAAATATATGTTTAAAGATCAAATGTATAGGGAAAAGCAAATAACTTAATTTAAACCGAAAGGAATGGCTACGGTGTTTTTTTTTATAAATATTATTATATTAGATATTTTATCATTTATTGGAGAAGATAACTTTTTTATTTATTTAAGAAATTCAGGTGTACATGCTAGAAGGATGTTAATCAGTTACTTCAATTGATAAAGCTAAAAATGTTAGAGTATAATATTATTATTATTATTATATATACAGTAAGTAAAAATATACGTCCATCAAAATGATAGGATCAAATTTGATTATTTTGGATCATAGTAGATTACCCAAATTGTAAAACTAATAATAAAATTAAAAAAAAAAAATTTAAGTTATTCACAAATATTCAATAGACAAAACTATCTGCACCATCTTAACACGCGATCACGCGTTGACCGCCGACGGATTAAGATCAAATTAGATTAATATTTTCGATCAAAGAAGATAATAGTTTAAGTTGAATATTCCATTAATAATAGAATTTTTAATATAAGCTTTAACCCATAATACTATCACGTTACAGTTTAATATAATAATTTGAAATAATAATAATATACATAACAGAGAAATGTTTTATTGTATTATTGTATATTAGCAAATCCATCAACTTTATTACAACCTACATGCCCTAGACAAAAAAGTATTCCACAACTTAACGACAAACAAGTAGATAGGAAAGAAGAATTAACAACATGTTTAATTCATTGCATCCAATTAGAATAAGATAAAGAAGTGAACGCCCGTGGCAACTAATAAAAATTAATTTATTCCGCAATTATCTTTGCTCGATTGGCGCAATCATGCGTAACGAAGTGGGTGAAAGTACTGACAAGTATTCTATAAGACCTTGGTAGATGCAAAGTGTCACTTTACCGCCCACTTCTGGTTGAGCCGCAGGGGGCATTAAGAACACGATTACCGTTTTTGAGATAAAGCAACAAGCTCCGGCAGCCGTGATCGTCTAGTGGTTAGGACCCTACGTTGTGGCCGTAGTAACCCAGGTTCGAATCCTGGTCACGGCAGTGAACACACTGTCACGGTGGAGCTAATCTTTTGGATTAATTTTGATTTAAGCATAGACGAAGAATCGCACTTCTAGTAGATTTGAATCAGAAAGAAGAAAGTTACAGTTTTACTGAGGTACACAAAGTTTACCTACATATCTTAATACAGTCGAGTCCAAATTCTTTTGAGAGCTTGAAATCAAAAAACATAACGTGAGAACATAACATATTTTTCAAGAACTTAGTGTAGATTACCATTAAATAAATAACGCTTTACAATTATGTGCCAAGAGTTCAATAATGTATTATGATTCACCTTCAATAGATATGCTTCAAAATATCTAAGGCGTATTACTGATCGTTAAAGAGGTCTTTCAGTTACGATACTAGGCAAATATTGTTGTAACGTATGTAAGTAAAAATGAAAACGAATAACTATCAGAGGTAGCTATACAAAATATCTTATAGAAGGTAGAAAAATTTGATAGAGTACAAAAAATTCTCAGTGACTTGTCACATAGTACACTACTAAAACTAATTTATGTCTTGAATTATTCAAGAGAAATATTTCTTTATTGATCTGAAACACGCCATCTCTTATAAGAGGTAAGAACTTCGACAGTGCAACAGCAAACAAAATATTCACTTGCAAGTGAAAGGAAAATGCTCTACATTTAGCAAATGGGCATATAATTGGATATTATTATCCATACCTCCAACAGCCGTGATCGTCTAGTGGTTAGGACCCTACGTTGTGGCCGTAGTAACCCAGGTTCGAATCCTGGTCACGGCAGTGTGCACACTGTCACGGTGGAGGATATTTTTTTGAAACCATCGAAATGATGAAGAACTGATGTTATTTTAAAGCAAAAGTTATATCAGTTTTCATTAAGCAAAGCCTAAATATAGTTAATCACGATCATCAACTGAAAGACATCTACTGTTGAATATAAGGCTCCCTCTTGGATTGCCACAAGTGGTTAATTGCATCCACTGGTTGTCTGCAACGCGCACAATGTCGTCAGTCCACCTAGTGGGAGGCCTGCCTACGCTGCGTCTTCCGGTTCGTGGTCGCCACTCGAGAACCTTTCTACCGATCAGTTCTTCGAGCGATGTGGCCTGTTCATTGACATTTCAACTTACATATTCTAATATCTATGCGGTTAGTTTTAGTTCTTCGAAAAAAACCTCATTGTGGATTTTATGGCGCAAAGAACTGAAGAAGGGAAGGAAGGTAAAGTGAAGGAGTGTAGCTTCTTAAAAAGGCCAACAGTTACGGACCACTTCTCAGTATCATATTAAGTCATCACATCATGATGAAGTTTAAAGAAATCTATTTGTAGAGAACTTAACAGAATAATTAAAGTTTAATAGAATACTTCATCTACTAGCTTTTAATTTTATATGATCTTTTTTCGACCCGGTTGGATCCATTATGCTTGTCCTAGCCCTTATCTTGTTGCTATCGTATCGAAGAGTTCCTTAAGGTACGCCATGATTACGCCAGCTTGGAGCTGTACATAATCATCTGGTGTAGGGTTGACTACTCCCAGATGGCTCTAGCTACGCCTTGCAAGAGCATCGCAGCCACGCAGTATGTGTAACATTGACTCTTTTTCATGTACACAGAATCTTCAAGTATCTACGGTACTTAGCCTCATTCTGTGTAGCTGCTCGTTAGTACCAAAATGGACCCGTGAGTGCACCAATTTAAATATTGCAAAAAAAAGTTTGCTTTGTAAAACATTTTAAATATTTTTTTTCATTATGCTTTATTTAATTTCCTAATTCGATCATTTGTTGGGTGGGGACAAAAAGTCGCAAATGAGTTACAGTTTTTAGACCTTTTTTTAGGTGATAACGAATCTAATTTGTACGTACTGATGCGTGACGATCGGCCATGATATGTCTCCCGGAAAGTAAACTTCGATTCATTCAATTTCTTGAAAGGTTTTTTTTTATGAATCTAATAGTAATGTTTCACTACATTTAAGTTATTTAATACGTTTAATTGACAACTTCGGGCTACAAAAAAATAAGCCAATCTTTAATTCATTATTCATAGAAGCAATACGTTCTATAGAGGCGGGGAATGGTATTCTAATTTAACTAATACACAACGCACACTACCGCACTCAGAGTTCGTTATTAAGTTAGTTATTAACTCGTCAGTTAAGTTTAGATTTCAAAACGATACTAAGATATAACAAGACAACGTGCGGCAGAAAGAGGCGTATGAAAGAATAAAACTATGTAGATTATAGTAAAAGTATTAGCTGATGATAAGATAAATATTGAGTCTAAATTAAGGAAATTAATTATTAAATGAAACATTTTTGATTATAAAAAAAAATATATACTATGTAGAACACATGAACTCAATTTTGAGCGGAGAGATAGAGATTTAAATTAATAACAATTATGTTTTACCTATTATGAAGTTGGTCAATTCCGAAGAAAAACAAATTTCAAAGCTAGTAAATAGGTGGATACTTAAAAAGCTTTTGGCTTCGGTGTAATAAGGGTATTAATAAATATTCCTTCTTATATTTAGGAAGCAGAACAATAGCTATTTGAAAGTGGTTATGCTGTTTTATTTAAACCCATTTTGTATGTTTTTTTACAACGATTCAATTGGATATTTTACGTAACTTGTCAACTACCGATTGCTGTTTTCAACCTTATACGTATAGCTCCAACAGCCGTGATCGTCTAGTGGTTAGGACCCTACGTTGTGGCCGTAGTAACCCAGGTTCGAATCCTGGTCACGGCAGTGTACTCACTGTCACGGTGGAGCAACTTTTTTAAAACATTTAACTTTTTAGGACGATTTAGATTAATAAGCCAATATCAAATACTTAAGTAATTAAGAAAAAAAACTTTGTAGGGTTGCTTTGTTATTGCAGAACAAAAATCTTAACTGAAAATAATTCGATAGCTGAATAAATACTGACATTTAGACCAAATACTGACTTTGAAAATAAGTAATGGTTTTGTAAGCAACCTTACAAAGTCAGAAACTTAAAAAATAAGGTAATAAAAATGAAAAAATTGATCACAGACATGTACCTGTTGTGTTGTAACGTTTGCAGTTGGTGCGCGCCCCACGTCAGTCCGATGCCCATGTCCGAGTTGATGCTGAAGTCCTGTGGTCCGAAATTGCCGAGTCCTGAGTAGCTTAGTGGTGTCTGCAACAAAAACGCAAATTATGATTAGAGTTAGTTAAAATAAGGACAAGAATAAGACGATTTAAAAGTTGAGAAAAAAGATAATAAAACAAAATAAAATCACGCATTTTAAAATTTTACATTCCATGGATTTCATCTAAGATCAATTTAGGCTCAAAAAAATGAAACTACGCTGATCCAAAAAAGTAAATATATATTTGTAAGGTCACGGTTGGTCAACCCGTTCAATGTGACACTTCTGTTTTAGCAATTTATTTTATGACAAGTCACTTACTCGCCCAGTGTCTACAGGTCCATTATGACGTAAATTGTTGTTGTATGTTGTTCGAGTCAAAAGGTTATTAATGCTTTTAATGCCCCATCTTCTCTAAGAAGAATCTAATTTATAAAAGAATTCATGCCGGATTCATCATCATCATCATCATCAGCCGAAAGACGTCCACTACTGAACATAGGGGTTGTTAGAAGGGTTGACATAATCCCCATGTTTGGCAGCCAGAAATTATGCCTTACAAAATTTCCTTCTACTTAGGTTATCAGTTTTTTTGTTACTTGAAAACAGCGAATGATGCGGAGATTCGCAATGAATTTAATATACTTAAGTCCACAGTTTTTAAACCCATCGCCATCCATACCGCAAAGTCACATTGAAAGACATGTGTATCAAATTGCAGACAATGTAGTTGTTGTTGTTATACCTACTTCACTTTATCGCTTAGTCCACGGTCCACTTAGTCGGACCACGGTCACGGACACGGACGGAAGCAAAGTGAACATGCTCCTTACGGGTCCAACAGAGGTTTTTTAACTTCTTAGTGCCTACTCTAGCATTTACGTTGCCCCGTCGTCAAAAATATGTAATTTATTTGTAAACTTAAAACCAAAACGGTGCCCTTAAATTTTGGCGGCCCGGGCAAATGTCCGTATCGGCCGGCCCTGCATGCTTAGCACGACTTGCAAGTCTTGACAAATTAGTGTGAGTATGACGTCACAATAACGTAATATTTCATATTTTTGAATAGAGAACTTAATATCTAATAGTCAGCTACGCGCTAGTGATTCTTCTAGTGTTGCAAGCGTCTATAGGCTGCGATGACTGCTTACTATCAGGCGGGTCGATGCATAAAAAAAAACAAGACTTGCAAGTCGTACTAAGCCTGCTGAAGTAAACGCCCTGTGAATTTGTAGAAAAAAGATAAATATAGTATAGTCACCTCTCCAGTGTATGATATGTCGTCTTGAGGCGGTGGCATGGAGTTGGGTATGACAACGCGCAGGTTATTATGTCGTGGCGAGTGGTGCGGTGGAGGGGCGTGCGAGTGCTTGTGCGCGTGCCGGTGCGGCGACGGTGCCGGGCCCGGCGACGGCGACGGCGTGCAGCCCGCGTCCAGCGGCGACCCCGACCCCGGGTAGCCATTCGACATTTCGAGCATCCCGCCGCTTGGGTACACTGTAGAACATGTCACGAGTTAGAAAATCTAAGATAAGTGTGGGCCACTGAAGTTGTGTCGCCAAGACAAGCAAAGGATAGATTTTTTTTTGTTTTCGCTGGTAATCCTTCAATAGGTTCCTGGGACCTAAGGGGAGTGTGCGGGAGTCAACTGGGGTGTGTGGGATTCATACCCACTAAAACCTCCGCAGCTGTCGCATCGGCACATGAGTCTCTGCACCAGGAATCCCTCAGTGCCATAACTTTGAGCTCGTCACCGCGGGACGCATTATAGCCCCCCCAGGTACCTGACACGGTGCTCATGGGAATGGGAAAGTAAAGTATCTCAAAGCATTTCGGCGTGTTTGAAAACCTATTTATCTTTTTTAATCACTAAGGGCTCCCACACATAACTGCGATGCGATGCGATGCGTCGAGAAACAAATGAATTTTTGATACAAGTTTCAGGAACTTGTATCGAAAATTAGCCCTTACTCAGGCATGAAATTTTTTTATTTATTTTTTTTTACAGTTACTGTTTACCTTCTGCTGTTTTACTTATTATTTCTTTTGTTTTTGTTTTATTTTTATTTTTACATCTTTTTCTTTATTATTGTTCATTTTTATATCATTACTCATTTTTCTAATATTAGCTTTTAAGTCTCAGTTCACCTATACAAAAACGAAAATTAATACAGCGCCCGGGAAACCAAGAGAACTGCTTACTTGAAACACAGGCTCTAAAAAGACCTAATGTAAGTAACGGAGGTCATCAAGGTACCCTGACAATCTGTACTCATCAAATGTATAGTTAAAATATGTAGCATGTACCCTACTCAACTACTTTGAAATAAATTTCATTTCATTTCGCCTCAATAATAGTGGTATAAGTGTGTGTTATTAAAATTAAGTTTTCATAGTTAAAAGGATTTCTAAAATTACCTGAATCGGTTTCCGAAGACGATGGCCGTGGACTGATAGAGGTGTGCATCTGTGGACTAGCTTGCAACATCGCCTGATCGTAAGTGCCAACTGGGACGCTGACGGGCAAGTTGTAGTTGCTGCCAGCCACCCCCACACCTCCACGACTCCCGTTTAACTGGTTCCTTTGCATCATCATTTGGAATTCTTCGTCAATTTTAGAATATTTGGCCTCGGTCCTTGGTGTCAGATTGTACTCTGGTTCCGCTTCAGGGCTGTCCGGCGACATCACTCCGTTCTTATGTTCCTTCTTCGTGAGTGCCTGTAAGTGTCAGCGAAAACAGCTCAGGTGGCTTGACAAGCCAGGACCATAAAATATTGCACTGTATTAATCTGGCATGCATTAAAATCAAGTTAATATTTAAATTAAACCCCCTGCACATACTGTTAGCGTTACAGTACAAGCTAGTTTTTTTCGTGACTACTTTGCACACCTTTAAAATTGCGGCTTTAAAAATAAATAACTTCTGGTTAGAATATTATGTATATTTATTTTCTGTTGTTGTCATAAAGCTATATTATATTTTATTACTTCCGTCAGAAATTTTTAAGAGAATATTTCTTAGTATAAGTGCACGCTCATGACAATTATTTTTCAGAAATCTTTTCGCGTAAGTATGTAGCGGAGGGTATAAAATAAAAGTGCTCTACTAAACTACAGTGTTCTAAGGTAATTTGTAAGTGAAAAAATTTTTAGCGTACATTTGTGTGTTGTGTCGAACGCAATGTTGCAACACTGACTTCACCCTTTATAAAACAGTCAGGTAGGCGCGGTTAATTCAAATAAACACATAATATATACAAAACCATGCTGGAACAGGAAAAAATAACATAAATATTTGGGATTTCTAGTCATAAACTGTTAGTATAAACTCGGTGTCTGGTGTTTTGTACTTCCACATTTTTTTTCTAACGGGAAATAAACATGCCTCTTTGGAATTTTTCTTACATTGATTTAAAGCAAGGTTTTAGCCAGATGCACTTCTAAGGAATAATCCGACATTTACTGTGGAAATAGGGTAGTTTTAGTAGAAAAATATATGTATTAGGTATCATGTAAGTACAAAGCACGCATTAATGGGATAAGTCAAGTTGCATGGACATTGCATTGCGATCACGGGCACACAGATGACGCCGTACTTAATGTACCTCGATGATGTTGCGGTTTGTCAGGGACTCGTGCGGCTCGTTGTACTCAGTGTATTTTAATAAAACCTGCAATAGAAATATCTAAATTGAAATATATAGCTAACCTAGCACAGCAGTCTGTGTGTGTTATTCGCTCTCAATGATATAAGCAGTAAATACTTTCTAAAGATTGAATGCTGACATACTAATAATAATAATAATATAATATCTTGGGACAATCCACACACGGTCATCTGATCCCAAACTAGGCAGAGCTTGTACTATGGAAACCAGACAACTGATACTAATACTTGATACTTTTTTTTGTAAATACATACTTAAATAGATAAATAACACCCAGACACTTGGTGGGAATCGAACCCACGACCCATCGGTTAGCGGACAGGGTGTCTAACCACTAGACCAACGGACCTATCAAACTACCTTCAGCCATCTAGATATCAATAAACACAGCTGATACAATGTAGATCTTGTTTATGAAGAACAGCCGCTGAAATTTCGCCTGTTATAATAAGACAGTAATATTAAAATTGAACATCATTATAAATACTCATTTAAGTTTTATTTATTTTTATTACATAGATCTACGAACAAAAAACATCGAACATAACGATCTTTATGTAGCTTGTTTGTTGGTGAGTCCTAATTTACAATGAAAATGCGACATTTATCAATCATGAATTATTTACGAGAGCGGAAGTCGAGTATATTATGTCAAAGATAAACGTTAAAGCTTTTATTTTAAAGAAAAACAAGATGGATTTCAAAACATAATAACATAATTACTTTATAAATATTCTTAAAGGAAAATGTGATCTTGATTCCTTTGAGGAACGTAACGGTGCTTTAAATACATCGCGTTAAAGATGTTGATGTTGAAGAAGAAAAATTAAGAACCTATTGGTATCTATTAGACCAGAGTTCATAAACCAATGAAAGTTAAAACGGAGATTTTGTCATAAAGCAAATTAATAGTTATAAATTCAGCTGTCATTGCTTTACAAACCAATCTCAGCTCTCGAATTTTATTTTTATTGAGGTAACTAAGGGTAAGCTATGATTACAGAACATCAATGCGGATATGTATTACTTAATAGGAATTGAATTGGATTCGAGCTGGAGAATGATTTGTGAATATAGAGGGTGTACTTTCCCAATATTTTTATAGGGCGTTTATTTCAGCTCTGAATCAAAATTGCACGAAAGCAAACTCAAAATATTATTAGTGTCAAATCACTTAGACGGAATACAGGATATTTTATAGTTTAAATCAGTCCAAAGTGGCATTGAATAAACAATAAAAATATGTAAATGAAGAACTTAGCCGAGTTGTTATTACCGCATTAAAATATAAGTCTTCATAATAGGCCCGTTCGTTAGTCATGTAAAATAAAAATCCCAGTCTTATAAACGCAAGAAATGCTTTTTTACTACTACTACTACTACTACTAGTAGAAATTAACTTTATATTACATACCTACTTTTTTTTACTGACGTAACAAAGTTTCTACTATTAAAAACAGAACTGTAAAATTAATTTATTTGGTTTCAGTAATTAACTAATATCACCTAAAGCACTACAGTCATAATTTATACGGTCTACGTACTTTTTATATATTTTTTTAAATAAACAAATCATCGATCCGTTCGCAAAAACAAAACAAATTCATTATAAACATGTTCAGTATACGTACAGAATCCTATTGATAAATATGACTTGACTCTGAGACCCTTGTTTAGCAATATTAGAGTAAACAATTACAGAAAAATCTAATACATAAATGAGTAAGCTAAAATAAGTAATTAAGGTAGTAAAATTAGAGTAACAAACCTTGTCCATATCAGTGCTGGCATATTGGTAGAGTTTATTGTTGGAGCTGAAGATGATTAGAGCGATTTCACAGTCGCAAAGGACGCTGAGCTCGTAAGCTTTCTTCATCACACCGAATTTACGTTTGTTGAAGGTCACCTGAAATATTAAATGAAAACAACAGTTACTTACTGATCATAGACAAGTATAATTACATTAAAAGCAATACGAGTAATTTAATATTCGCCGGTTTTACGAAATTTAAATGTATAAAAATCATATAATACTTTGTATCAATTTCTCAAAAATATTATTCACAATTTGTATTGTTTATTAAACAATTGTTTAAAAAAAATAAAGTACTTCCTAGCATCATAATAGAATAATCTCAATTACTAATAGTGCACTAGTTAAATTTTCTATTCTGAACTACTCGTATTCTCACATCGTGAAAGATAAATATTTAGATAGATTCCGTTATGACGGACTGTCATTTATTAATTAGTAAAATGTGGCCAGAAATGTACTGGGTCACGGACGACATTATTGCTGGAATTCATTGGTGTAATGCGTCATTCTACGTAATTTGAATTCAATATTTCAAAGTAACAAATGTACCAATGGTAACATCAGTTGCGGTTAATTTTACGTTTTTTTCCTCAACAGCAAAAGTAGTAGTAGACACTACACGTATGTAGTTTATATATCTCGAAACCATACATTGGAATGAATAGTTCGCGGGAATACGAGGTTATGACTTCTCTATACTCCATTTCAAATAAACTTAAAAACAATTACAACTTTATAATGCGGTCGCAAAATGCACTCTCCGTATATTAAAAACGGTTTGGTAATACAAAGTTGGTTTTTGCTGATGCACCGAGTTACAATTTGTATCGCCTACATTTGTAACTTACAAATGTAGGCGATAGGTAGTGTCTGTGGTGCAAACGAATTTGTAATCGTTCACAAATTGATTTGATAGTTGAAGCAGCCAGACTGGAGAAGTATACCTCCACCTTCCGAAAAACCCCACCCAAAGAACGCCAAAAAAAGGTTGCCAGTACCCTTAGAGGAGTCGCTTTGCTGGTGGCTGATAGAGTACTGTTTATAACTTTTGCTTGCAGCTCAGCCATTCCACTGACACAGAGTTTGTCTAAACCATTCTTAAACTATCCATGACTGTAGCAATGCTTAGTATCAGGTAAAATTGCAGTCAAGCACTAGCCTAGAATAAGTAATACTGTTTCTTCCAGAAAAGAGCAAATATGAGTTAGGTTGCAAAACATTTTTTATTTAAATCTTGGTTTGCACCTATTTGATTAAATAATATTACATTTTACAGTATTATATAACATCCAAGGAACAAAGGAAGTCGAGGACCGACGAAAGCAAATTGACCTTCGCAATTTTAATTTTATATGTCTGCTTCTACTATTGCAAAACCACTTTCAAAGACCTGGCTCGTGCTCCCGTAGTTAAAGGTTTGTTTTAAAAGATGAGAGACGATGTGTACTTTGTAGGGTCATAACAAACTGGACAAGGGCGATACACAATGTAATCGTATAATTAATAAATTACAAACGGGCGCGGTCGTTGTACTGTTGAGATAATGTTTTGCTGTGGGAGTTGATACGACGCATCTGTTGGGTCACGCTGATGACTAAGGTCATTTCACTCTGGCGGCTTTAAAAGTGCAAATAATTTTATGAACTATTTTATTTAATGAATTAACTTAGAAAAGTAAACTAAACTTTAGATTTTATTATAATTATAAAGAGATTTTACAACGGTTTAAATCTTTTGGGTTTTAATGATCCTACAAAAATTGCCTTATATGTCAAGTTGTCAACGACTTAAACAAAACTGCAAGCATCCCAATATCCATAATTTTTTTACTTTGTAAATTTAAAACCTAACCTCGTAACCATAAGGATAAAATTCACATACCTAGTTAAATTAGCATATGGAATGAAAAAAAATGGATATTAGTAGGTACCTATGGGATTGGTTTCGAATATGATTAAGGTTTACAAAATTTGCTGCAATGCATAGAATATTAATGTGAATCCAAAATTCTTTTCAAACAAAACGGATGAATCTAGGCCAAAAAATAAGACCGTTTTTGGACTTAAGTGGTCAGTATTACAATTCCCACAAGTAACAAATTTCTAAGCCTTTATTGTAACACTAGCTGACCCACGCAGCTCCGCCTGCGCTATTTTTACGTTAACTAAACTTTGAATAACAGACATTCGCATCGAATACATAACCTCATTTTTTATAGTCTGTTAAAATCTGGGACCCACTTTTTACTTGCTCTCCGAAGCACGGACCCGTTTAGTTCAAATGGCGTTAAGCGGTCACCCATCTCTTTAATGACCTTACCTAACGTTGCTTAACCAGATCGATTACAAAACCTTGATAACAACTCTCTATGAGTGTTCCCTTACTAATATTTATTATATTATAATGAAAAATTGATAAAATCGGACCAAGCGTATAACCAAGTACCCGTTTTGACTTTAATCCCCTCTCCCAAAAGAACCGTGCTAGATTACGGGATAAAAAGTATCCTATGTCCTACCTCGTAGTAAGATCTCAAATCATGCCAAGTTTCATTTGAATCCATTCAGTAGTTTCGGCGTGATGCTCAGCCGTGATACAGACAGACAGACAGACAGACAGACAGACAAAAATTAAAAAAATTACATTTTCGGCCTCAGTATCGGTTATAGAATGCCCTCCAAATATAATTTTCAAAATATCTTCAATGTACAGAATTGGACCTGTTACAGTTTTATTATAAGTATAGATTTAAGTACATATCACACTATCTGTACAAGTTCATGTGTGAGTAAACGGGGTAGCGAACCGGTAATATAATCATGAATAGTATGTACAATTATGCTTTGCATTTTACATCGCATAATCGCAACACTGTAATGTCAGGGGAGGTGAGGTTGTTGAATTGTTTTAAACCTGCGGTACTTAAAAGTCTGTAATACTTGTTAAACTAAGTATAAACTATTGTTCGTCTGCGATCCTATCCTAAGAAAATAAGGAAGAAATTTACGAAGATCCCTCAGCCGCCAGTACCGTAACTTCTTATAGAGCACTAAAAAACTGCAGTAACTCTAAGATTTTTGAAGGTGGCCTTGCTTAGCTGTAATTTTCTATAGTACTTTCCTAGTCGGATAATGTTAGGGTATTCTTATCTTCGTCTTTCTTCATTTACTAATAATACGAACCTGTCGATTCCGTTCGTCCGTAATCCGGGATATTTGTATTTTCTTCCGACCCATGGTGGCAGCAATCTTGGAAGGGGGTGCGGGGAGCGGGACGAGAGAAAAAGTTGCCTTCGGGCTGGCTGCTACTGGACGTCAACAGCTGCTACCTGTTGACAATGAAAAGCAAACTTTAATACAACATGATAAAGACGAACTTACTAATACGTCTATTTGAAATAAACGGTCTGCTGTGTAGCAAATAATTCGCATGAATACGATTTAATTAATATTGATCGTTATTAATATTGCATTACAGACTAATTCAGTGACAAATGATTAAGGACAAAAGCTCTTCAATGCTCATTGGTGGAATGTTGCCATGGTCGTGACTGTGGTCACACGGGCGGAGCAAGGCTGATGATAGATAAATGTTTAAAATGACGTAATTTGAAGCAAATTGAATAAAACATTTGGATTATGTGATAATTAGAATGTTTTCTGAAGTATGTCTTATAAATAGTAAACAAATCATTCAAAAACAATAAAATCCGACAACGTTTGTTGTTAAAAACATAACTATCATTTAAAGTATTTTTAATTAAGGACGAAGAAACAAATTAACGGACATCACACATGCCTTATACTAACTTAACAGTTCAGTGATAATGCTGACTGCGATTACGCAATCGGTGACGTAATCACACAATACAATAGGTACTATAACAGGCGTCGAATATGGTATGTCACAAATCAAAAAATGTTTAAAGATGTAGTAAAAACATGTAAATGCATGGCTGATACAAGACTAAGATTTAGTAATTTTAACCATGAAGTATAAGCATCGGAAACAGGTACTGGTATTAAATTAATTATATAATTTAAACAATTGTATACAATAAATAACTTTCGAACAGAACAACTATTATGCGAAATTACATGGAATTTACTTGAGGTTACGTTATATTACACAAGGTGATAAATAATTCAATTAACATTATGTATTTAATATAGAACAGCAAGAGTATGGTTTCAAATAATGCTTAATGTTTGCACAATTGTAAAAAAATATATACCGAATCATAATTCAAAAATCCCAATAAAGTGCAGTAAACGAAAAATTTCGAAATGCAAAAATTGTTGAAAACAAAATGATGCTTAAGATAGTAGCTATCGTAAGTAGATTATAAAATAAACGGCGTTTATTATAAAAAAAAAATTGATTACCATGCTAACAGCGAAGTGTTAGGCAAAAAAACGGGGCCATGTGGGCTGATAGTAGGTTCATTATGCAAAACTCCGTGACCTACCGTCTTGTAGCACGTTATTTAAAAGGTAACGGTTTAGCTATTATACTTAACATTCTACGATTATTAGTGATAGTTATTAATTTATTTGTTCTAATTGTATCTGCCCAAATTACACACTTGTCGATCCCACACGTTTACAAATCTACGCAAGCATCCAAGACGGTAATAAAATTTTAAAACAAAACGCGCACATAGAATTGTCTAATAGCTTAATGCAAATTACGTGTGAAGCAGGAAGAAGTAACATTGATATAATATGCGACACATCTCAACAAGGTTTCGTATAAATTAATTCTAGTTGTATATATTGTGATCGAATAATACTTATTGAATATTTTAACAAATACTTAGGTATCGGTAACATCAATAAAGTTCCATTGATAGAAATAATTTTTGACTTGAATAAAGTTTATTGTAAATATTCTAAAAACATAAATATCAATATAATATTGAAAATACAACTCACAAGAGACTAGAAAACAAGTGTAAAAGCGTGGGACGCACGAGGTCACAGGAATAGTACCATAGGTATTATTTTAACTTTTAATATATGTATAGATATAATGGACAGAATTGTAATAAATATGTTTTAGATATATTTTATATCTATCATCAGGCATTGCGCTAAAATATAAAGTTTTAAAGATTTCTTTCATCTCATCATCTGCAGTACTATTCTCTACGCAACGCAGCCTCGAGCATGCGGCTAGAGTCTTCGTATTCACTAACTTTGCTTACGCTGTACTAGCGCCACGAAATTCTACAATTTTCTGTGGATCCGCTTAAGGTAGAATAGTTTGGCAGGCAGCCGAAATGCGAATTTTAACAACGTTAAACTCGACGTCAAATTCAAGGCTGCCTCGAAGTTGAGCTCGCCGTCGAGCCACACAGAACAGCCACGATAGTGTACGTAATAGCATAGCTGCAATATTCCTACCAAGGTAACTCTGATCGCTGAGTAGGTACAATGGTTACAACGTAATTAACGAGTGATTTTTTTATACTCAAAACTGAGTATCTTCAATTTTGTAGTAGAATAGAATAGAATATAATACTCTTTATTGTACACCAAGAAGATATTTACAATATAAACTTAGAACTAAAACATAAAATGTACAAATGGCGGTCTTATCGCTATAAGCAATTTCTTCCAGACAACCATTTATTTATTTAGTAGTATACAACGTCTAAAAGAAGAAATGGAATTCTAATAATCTCAGTATGAAAAAATATTCGTAGTAAAAAAGTCCACAAAACAATAGATTACAATAGTAAAATTATCGGAACGAATTCTATCCGACAATGGAAAGTGATTGCGATGGTACGCAAAGCCAGCAATTTATATGTATCATCACCCCATGAGGAAACGGATAGATACATTTATCTAAATTTGGTCTGGTTTAAAGAATAAATAACTATTTGTTTTCTTATAAAACATTGGCTTTAGATGAGGATGTTTTGTAGTGTTGTGCAGGTAGCAATCGACGTTGCTGTTTCCAAAACAATTAACCTTATTTTAAATACGTATTTTATATCAATATGTTAACCAGTAATGTAATATCAGAGATCAATCTGAACTTGTAACTAGTATTTACAATTTTCTATTTATGTCTTTTCTACATATTTTCGTGGCACATGACTACTGGCGAATATTTGATTTAGTTGTTATTTGAAATTACAAAATATTATATTCGGCTGGACTTGGAGACATATAGCTCCCAAAAGTCCTTACAGCTGAACGGATATGTTAACTGCCGAAGGAAAAAGGGCTAGCGGTCGCTCACCCTCACGTTGGTCTGGCCAAATCCGCTCCACCTTCGAAACCTCATTGCACGAAGCGTTCCATGATGCCTCGAATCGTAATAAGTGGAAAGCTATTATCCGATGTAAATTGTCATATGCATTTCAAACAATAAGTCCAGACCCTCAGCATTGAAGTATCACCACGAGGAAAAGGAGTAGCGAGGTAAATATTAATGCTCTAAACTCTTACTGCCGCACTCAAAAACGCCAATTACAGTTAATTATCATTAATGCATTGCTAAAAATCGGATTCCAACGGTGTCCATATTCGGCTATTCCACTTTTCCCACCCAGTATCCCACCTAAGTGGGGAAAGTGTTTTTTTTCTATGGAATGGTGATTTGAAATAAGAATTACTCTTTGAATATTTTAAAACTAATAAAAACTTAAGGCTCCTAGTTATTTACCACTTCTTTTTAAAAAGTAATCATCAGCATTTGCTTTATACATATTATGTTCCAAAACGACTTTCTGCAACATTTTTAATTGTTTTTTTAAAAATAGTGTTTTTAAGCTTGATGAGTTATGCGTGACACGGCAGAGCTGATTATGGACGCAGTGCTTTTGCCTTGTACCCGTCAACTCTGCGTGTCGTAGTACATAGCTCAACACATGATTACTTTCTAGGTTGCTTTTTATATGACCTAATTTCTTATGCCAACGTCATAGGTGAATTGCATTGTAAATAATATTTTTCTCACCTAGTCATATAGTATCGTGATACTAGTTATAATTTATTATAGTTAGCAATCTATTGTGAGAAATCTTAACAATTTTATTGTTACGATGAATCTGCTTTGTTATTCCTGTTTCTACTTAGACATTTTATTTTAGTTAAATTTTATTCATAATACACATTTATTAATAAATCGTCAGTTAATTTTAGGTGTACATAAAATATAATTACAAGCAGCGATGCTTAAAATAAATGACGTCAATTTAAGCTCATAAAAGCTAAATTTAGTGGCTGAAATATTTTCTTTGGAAGCAATTAAAAGTGATAGCGAAAAATTGTTTTCTTTTGACGCGCCACGATTAAGACTTGAAGCGACGAAATTAAAATGTCAACTTTTAATTCCGCCATTTTTTCGCCCAATTGGCAAGAAAAAAAGATTTTATTGCTCGCTACGCCGCAAATTCCGATTCGGTTTATGTGTGAGTTGCTGCATAGACGTTTTTCTGTGTGCGTGAAATGTAGTTCATGTCACGGTGTCATGTTTGCCCAGTTTCCCCAGGCGGTTTGGGTGTGTGCGTTGGGCTACGCATAAAAACTGTGGTGGTGTGTGTGAAGCGCTCGTGTGTTGTTTATTGTGCATTTTACTGGCATTGCCCGTGTAGGTCGAAGGGTGTAGTGTAGGGTGAGTGGGGGTGTAGTGGGTGAGAGGGGGTGACAGGTCACTGTGTTTATAGGTGGATTGTTATGAGGCACTTGCCTCTAATCATGCATTATCACGTTCCCGATGCGAATGATTATCACGCGGTCTAATTAAAACTTGAGAGAGCCCAAAATAATCTATTCGCGAAGTTGGAACTCGAGACAGACAGATGGGCGTCTCTATTGCTTTCAGATGTCATGGGAAATTGGATCGTCTGCAATATAAAATTAAGTTCAAAATTGAAGAAAGCAAGAACCTTAAAATATATGTATATTAATTTTCATATCAACTTAGTTGTAGGTTTTTTTTTAATTTCCTCCTCGTGCAACCATTTTTTAACCATCGACTGAAAATGAGTAGGTAAATGCAAAACCACCCTGCGTTAACGACCATCTTTCCCTTTTTTTCTCACGGCTCATTAAGTTTTTTTCTTAAAAGGTTAACATAAGCGTAAAGCCGTGAACAGTTAGCCTTGTTCAGGGGTAAACAACTGAGAGATAATCTTTTACGCAAAAAGGAATGCTTAGATTAATGGAACACATTATCACAAAGAATAAAGGTAAATAGGGGAACTTTTTTTCTTATTAAATAAATCTTTTATGACACAAATGAGCGGTTGAACACCCCCTTATACATATAAAGATATTTGATACAAACATAAAATGATTTATTTTGACTTTAAAGATATTACATATTCTTGTTTGTTTTGAGCGTTTCGCACGTTTATGACTTATTAGACGTGTCACAAGTTTTTGATGAAAATTTTGCTTGCTTAAGGGCGGTCTATTACTAACTATTGAAATGAAACTAATTTTCCTTTTTTTTTATGACATTTGGACTGCTACCACCTCAGTCCACCCGTGACCATGAATGCTGTAAAGTATTCGAAACGTCGGGTAATTAAAATCAAAAATAAACCGCGATATAACCCGTAAAATTAGTTTCAGTTCAATGTGTAATATTCGCGTAAATATCAGAAATCATTATATTACTAACTAATTTCAAACGTCACTTACCGTTTTTTAAACGCCTTAAAAAAAATAAGATTCTGTATTCGACGTGTTTGTATGTCATATTAATAAAAATGCGTAGGTACTATTCATTTAAGTTAGACTATGTGGGCTTCTAAACAAATTTACCAAATTGTATGTATGTATGTGTGTGCGTAGGTTTGTCCGCGGATTTCTCAGAAACTTTCAAAACAGATTTCAAAAATATTTTTTAGTACAAACATAAAAATCGTTCCAGTAGTTTAGGAGATAAGGACTTTTTATAACGAAAATATATTGAAGTCGGTGTCAGCCGGTGCTAGTGTTGATAGCATGATGTGCTAGCACCGACTTCAATATTTTGTTATTTAATGCTTTTTAGATAATTTTCTTTGAAGTCAGTTTTTTTAGAAATGTAATTATTTCGACTATCGCAGCAATTTATTTATTTTCCATTACCGAGTACGATATAATCAGTGTTTCTATTTACTATCCGATTGGATCCGACAATTTCTCAACGCGAAATATATTCTTAAGTTTTAATAATGAGGCATTGCCTAAAGTATTCTTATTTTTCTGGTCCCCTGCGTGTCATCAATACGATTCAATTAAAAGATGGATCTAATTTTCATTAATGACAGACGCTTGTTAAAAGGTAATAAAAGGCTGTCGACAGTGGAAGGTGCGTGGGTGATGAGAACCGAGGCAAACGCCCACACAAGTCTACGGGGCGTCATATATAACCTGTAATATAACAAGTGCAAAACCTGATAGCAGTTCGTTTAGAATCGACTACTGGATTCGAACGTATTCCTTACATTTAAAAAAAAAACGGTTTGTTATCTATACTACTTATAATAAAACTGTAACAGGTCCAATTCTGTACATTGAAGATATTTTGAAAATTATATTTGGAGGGCATTCTATAACCGATACAGAGGCCGAAAATGTAATTTTTTTAATTTTTGTCTGTCTGTCTGTCTGTCTGTCTGTCTGTCTGTATCACGGCTGCGCATCACGCTGAAACTACTGAATGGATTCAAATGAAACTTGACATGATTTGAGATCTTACTATGAGGTAGGACATAGGATACTTTTGATCCCGTAATCTAGCACGGTTCTTTTGGGAGAGGGGATTAAAGTCAAAATGGGTACTTGGTTATACGCTTGGTCCGATTTTATAATTTTTTCTTCATAATTATAATAAATATTAGTAAGGGAACACTCATAGAGAGTTGTTATCAAGGTTTTGTAATCGATCAGGTTAAGCAACGTTAGGTAAGGTCATTGAATAGATGGGTGACCGTTTAATGCCATTTGAACTAAACGGATTCGTGCTTCGGAGAGCAAGTAAAAAGTGGGTCCCAGTTTTTAACCGACTATAAAAAAGGAGGTTATGTATTCGATGCGAATGTCTGTTATTAAAAGTTTAGTTAACATAAAAATAGCGCAGGCGGAGCTGCGTGGGTCAGCTAGTTACATATAAAATTAAATCTTATAGCAAAGTAATAATTGAACTGAATGTCATATTACTGGTGTACCGAATGTGCTCAGCGGACGACATTTATAGATCGGAATTCAGCGGATCTAGTCGGCGCTTATCGGTGCTTGCTGGTATTTCATTAGCTCGTAGTACGGAGAGAGTATGGGGCGCGAAATCTTAAAACGAATTATACACCCTGTTTTTTTAGGAAATTAAAACACAGGAGTGATGGCTAACTGGTGGGCTCCATTTATTGCTATTGATTTTGATCTTGTTTTTTTTAAACACAATTTATACTAGTGTGGCTGTGCTCCCACTAACAGGTACAGGCTTCGTAGAAACTTATTAACAATAACTTTTTGTCAGAGGTATAGCGGTAGATGAACTGTAAGTCCTACAGTTCGTAGCAACAGCGAGTATATATAGAGCAGTGGCAATCTTATTTTTTCCAGGAACAACGCCCATCGGAGGTGGCGGTATTTTTTTAGATCATCTTTATGCCCCGGTCGGAACTAGGTGGTACGTTCCTTGTGCAAGGGAGCGCCCAGGTAGGTACCACCACAGTGTCAGATGTTCTTTCGACAAACATATTGCATTGACGGGCCTGTTGGTCCAGTGGTTAGACACACTGCCGCTACTCAATAGGTCGTGGGTTTGATTGCCAGCAAGTTTCATTTATTTATTGAATTACCTATTTACAAAAAAATATATGTAGGTGTATCGCATACCATCCAAAATCTTGCTTGCCTAAATTGAATAAAAAAAATAGAGTCGATGGTGTATTTGCTTTGCCCTATGTGAATCTGATTTGAATACACATAACATATACAAGTATTAATTATTTTCATGTCAAAACCGATCGTCAGAGGAGTTCTGATAACAAAAGTCCATTAACAGCCTTGTCTCTATCGGATCCATTTGTTCGGACAATCCGTACTTTATTTGGACAAACCGCTTAATTCTGGATGTTGTGGGGAAAATGTTTGCGTTGTGTTTATGGGTTGCGGATGGAATCACGTATGTTATCGTTTTTCTATTATATACGTGCTTTTGAACACCTTTCAGCTCCTGGGACCACCACCTCTATTAGCAGTATTATTATCATCTTACTTGACACGAGGTAGAGACGTCAATATAAGTAGTTTATAGCTCTGTCACTTTTTATCGAGAAGATAAGGTGAAAATAATATTTCTATTAGATGTGATGGTACAGGCCCTGTTTATGATAATGATAATACATATTATATTGTAATTTTTAATCAACCCATATGCAGTTTGAATTTTTAATCTCATTGTTACATTGAGGGATATTTTTTTATTCTTAGATAAATTTTATCCATCGGATATTGTATTACACCGACAAATTAAAAGAGGGACGTGATCTGTCATTTACTACTAGTATTGCTATATATTTGCACCCTTTGCGGTGGAGACCATGGGGCCTTGGTCTCATGAGACGCACGGTTTGGTGAAAGAAATTTCATCCAAACTTATCGAAGTCTCAGGAGACCGTCGAGCTGGTAACTTTTTCTGCCAACGTATAAGCTTGGCCATACAAAGAGGCAATGCCGCCAGTCTTTTAGGCACCGTTCCCTCCCAGTGCGGCGACAACTTGGAGGAAGTTTTTTACCTAGTTTAAGTATATTTGTAAATAAACAACAAAAAGAAAACAAAAAAACACAAACGACACAAAAAGTGAATTTCGAAACTACATATATAATAAGTTCTTCTCTTTTCAACGTCCTTAACAGCCACACTCAGTTTTTTTGTTTTTATATGTTAAACGTTAGAATAATAAAGTTCGCATTACGTAGTTTTTAGCTTTTGTTCATAAATACAGAATTGTTTCGCACGTTTAAATTGATATGTAGTAAATGCTTAAATTCTATTTGTGAAAACGATAGGCTTAAGTTATGTTTATTATTACCGTGTCCATACTTTATATTTACAAGCTGCTGTTTTTCCAAACTGTAAATATGTAAATAAATAAACTGAAATTTAGTTTGAATAAACGGGTTTATAATACCCATGACTTTACGTAACCTACAGTATCTTCCAACTTTTGAAATACCCAAATGTAATAATGCTTATGGTGAAAGAAATTGTAAATGTATTCTGCCAAAAATACTTAATAGATTGCCTAAATCAGTACTTGAAAGGATTGTAAGCAAAAAACCAGGCCAAATTAAAAGTATACTCAAGAGACACTTCTTATATATGTAATAATTTTCAGACTTAAGCTGCTACTTCTTAACTGTATAATCTTTTCTCATTAAGATTTTAGTTAAGAAACATGTCATTTTTGTTATTTTTTTTCCGAAATAAACAGTTCATTTATTTATTTATTTTATTTATTTATTTATTTAATACGAATAAACTATATTGTATTATATATTGTAGGTGACATTTCTTTTTGATCGGTTAATGGTTAATTAATGGTTTACCTTACCCGACTGATATTTTTTATCCAACGATTGTAAAATCAGTCCTTTAAAATATACGTCAGTCTAAAATGGGGATAATATTGTTACTGACATTTTTTATTCTTAACTTCGATCATAGGCGCTGTGAATATAGTTTTCATTGGAATAGATATTACGCATATCTCAATGAGTTAGCGAAGCTTAAGAAAGCAGGCAGACTTACCCATCAAAATGAACGTGTAAACTATTCATCTAACGCATCTTTAATTTGTCGGTATATCACTCACGGTATACAAACACACATACATAGACTGCTAAACTCATAACCCATTTTCTTTACCTTACCGTAGGCGGCTATCCGTGTCCTTCGGAGTCGCTGGACGTTCGGGGTGTGGGCCCTTAGATCCCGTAGGTCTAATGAGTACGGCGGCGACTCAGAGGAGGACGGCGGCGGGGCAACCCCCGTCCCCGTGAGCACCGTGTCAGGTTCTCGGGAGGCTACAATGCGTCCCCCGGCGGCGGGCTGGCTCAAAGGCAAGGCACTGAGGGGCCCCTGGTGCAGATCCCACCGGCGAGCCCTGGGGTCCCCTCTCATGTGCCGATGCGACAGCCGCGGGGGTTTTAATGGGTAAGAATCCCACATACCCCGGTCGAGCCCCACAGCTCCCAGGGATCTTTCGAAGATTTCCCCGCGTCAAAAAAAAACATCTGTGTGGTGTCCGAGTAAGAATAGCACCATCCTAACTCTTCCCGTTGCGTTTACGTAAAAGGCGACTAAGGGACATCAAGAACTACCACTTATACTGCGATCTCCAAGCCGCCTGCCAAGCGTGGGGTCTATAGCACCTCCCCCTCCCCCCCTTCTAAGGGCGAGGCCTTTGTTCAGCAGTGGACGTCATTCGCCTGCTGATGATGATGAACGTAGGCGGATCAGAAACAAGTTTTAAAGGAAATTATTTACAATCCCAAGCCATATTTTATTATAATAGGTACTGTATACAATATGCATTACATGCGTCCGGTTAATCGCCGTCGTTCGAACCTTGACGATGCCTCCATGAGTATGATAATGCAATAATATTCCATGGCTCCGTACATGATACAATTTATGCCAGTAATTGCAAAATTTAATAGAACGTTATTGAATAAACCTTCACAGGTAAGTGCATAAGGAGATTCCGTTGCAGTGACAGAAATTAAGTTAAAACTATGTGAGTTACAAAATATTGTCCCTTTCGAGTAGGAAAGCCCTACTATGGTAACTGTGATGTAATGTATGTTTGAATATCGAATAGTAAAATGCCCAGTGCTTGACGAATCATGTCAAAACATCTGTTTTCTGAACAATTAAGAGTGGTTGAGTTATTTCCGATGATCCTCAAGAAAGCTTCCGCCGCAGCGTTTTTTGCATGCATATTCCAATTCAAATTGAAAATCATTGATTTCAAAAAGGCTTAATACTAGCACTTTTGAACGGTATTTTTTTAAAGCTACCACCGTATCACAACTCGCCCTCAACTGAGAAGATCCGGCAAGAAACTCAGCGGGCTTGTCTTTTTTTTTTTTTTTTTAAACAGTGTTAGTCTTGTTACAATTAGATCAGCATCAGCGACAGTGTGTCCTGCTGTTTAAAAGATCAAATAAGAGCGAGAAAAAAAATACGAGGAAAATACAACAAACTAAAAGGCTAAAGGGATAGTAGTCGGACCAGTCCCCAAGCAGCACCCGCGCACGAATGGACTCGAGCAGCAACCACCACTCCCCTCAACCATATTGAAGGGAAGGTGGTGACCCGCCACACAGTTATAGCAGTAACCGGACCCAATGGTCCGGTTATATTTGAGATCAGCCCTAACACCAACTCTAAAGCAGTATTATTCAAATCGCCATTGGAAAGCTTTTCATAATAAAATATACAATCTATTATATTTTGACGTAGATGCAACACTGTACGTAAGTAAACACCGTGTCAGTTCGTAATTACCTTTAATATGTAGGTATAGGTGGGCGATGCATTATGGGGTGGTGGTAGGTACGACGCACACACATGAACACTTAATATACACATACGTCACCTGTGTCCTACCCTTGTCCTAGCACGTGTAATTCCCGCAAAAGCTAATTTGTACTGGCTTTCGCTAATAACATTGACATTTTAAATTATGTGTATGTGATTTATTCGACGGCCAGTATTCTCTAGTCACTGTTCTACATTTTATTATAATAATTTTTTTACCTCTGTCAAAAGTCTCTGGCAATGCTATGCTCTGTCTATAGGCAGGAGTCGCTTACCATCAGGCAAAAGTAATGCTCTTCTCGTCACTGGCCGAATAAAAAAGTGCTTACTAGTAACTCCTTTAAAATTCTATGGATAGGTACATCACAAGATAGAAATAAGATTTTATTTGTCTATGATTTCACCTAGGTATGCAACTAGATTTGAAGTGGTGTAGAATGTCCGCTATATAGCAGATATAGAACATGGCGAGACATCCATCACCAGCCGGAAGACGTTCACTGCTGTACATAGGCCTCCCCCTTTGAACGCCACGATAAACGACAATTGGCTATTGGCATCCACCGGTTACCTGCGACGCGCACAAAGTCGTCAGCCCACCTAGTAGGAGGCCTACTTACGCTGCGTGTTCAGGTTCGTGGTCGCCACTCGAGAACCTTTCTTCCCCGTCGGTTGTAGCTTCTTCGACCAATGTGGCCTGCCCATTGTCACTTCACCTCGCAGATTCTCAGAGCTTTAGTTCTTCGGCGAATCTCCTTATTCCGGAGTTTATCACGAAAAAAAGCTCTCTATAAAGCTTGTTGCGAGCTTCTCTAAAAGGCCAGCAGTTAAAGACCACATCTCAGTACCTACCGTATATCATCACTTAAAAACATCGACGTTATAGTTTAAATAAACTATTTAAAAAAAAATAAAAACCGACTTCAAAGTAAATTATCTAAAAAGCATAAAATAATGAAAATATATTGAAGTCGGTGCTAGCACATCATGTTAACTAACACTAGCACCAGCTGACACCGACTTCAATATATTTTCATTATTTTATGCTTTTTAGATAATTTACTTTGAAGTCGGTTTTTATTTTTTTTTAAATAGTTTATTTAACACTTTTTAGTGACTTATTTTACCAAAATAGGTATCAGCACTATCACGCAACTCGAACGTCTACGTTAGAGTACTTACTGAAAACATAAAAAGTTTATATCTCTTAAACTACTGGACCGATTTTGGTACTCTACCCTAAGTTGAAAAATACTCTAACTATTGCAAAAAGAATTTTCAAAATCGGACTTGTAGTTTCTGAGAAATCCGTGGACAAACCTACATACATACATACATACATACATACATACATACACTCATAAAATTTGGTAAATTTGTTTAGAAGCCCACATAGACTAACATATATTAATATTACGCATTTTTATCAATATTACATACATACGCGTCGAATAGAGAACCTTCTTTTTGAAGCCGGTTAAAAAACATTCTAAACAACACAAATTTATCCGTAAAGTTTCACATGATATGACGCGATAGGTAATGTTTAACTAACGCTTGGTAGTAATTCTGCAAAGTGTAACTGATACTTATTGATGTCACCCTGGTATTATACAATGAATGCTTTATAAGATAGCCGTAATGCAATTACGTTATCAAACATTCAATGGAATTTAATCATTTAGGTAATTTGCACTAGAAAATGACAGAATAAAACAATTTTGTTACTATTTTTACTATAACAACAATAATACTTAAAATAAAACAGTTGTGTCAGGACTGTTTTTACTTTTACAAAAATACTTGACATATGATTAAATAGAATTATAGAAATTATTTGTTAACTATCTCAGGTTTACAAATCATAATTTAAAAGGTAATTAAATAAGTTTTTCTTTTTATTAATAAGTTTTAAATTTAAAACAAAACCAATGCAAACAAACGTATTGCAAATTATTATTATATTGTTACTCGTGAATCATGACGCCTATTATTGTTATCACTATAATATGGGAAAATGACGTATGGGAATATCTGTTGTTCAAAATAAACTACGTTATTTATCCTGTTTAGGCCGGATAAACTCTATAAT
Organism: Furcula furcula; assembly: GCA_911728495.1. NCBI lineage: Eukaryota > Metazoa > Arthropoda > Insecta > Lepidoptera > Notodontidae > Furcula > Furcula furcula. The sequence continues at coordinate 7,720,562 of OU452244.1, read as the reverse complement.
ATATTTAAAACATATAAATAACAATAAAGTACGTATGTAACAATATACAATACGTACGACACTTATTTTTTACCTGATTCCTATAGTAAGACCTAACACTATTAATATTGAATACTCGTAATTTGATCACGTTATGTTGTAGAATTAAGGTAAAACCGCACTTAGTGGAACTGCAATGCAGGGGAGCGGCCGCGAGACGCGATACGGCTATCATTTTTTTTTGTTCTATTATAATCGCACTTCAACTGCCATGGTGCTACCAGTTTCATGGGTGCTACAGTTTGCAGCAAATTTTGTATCTCACTCGCTCGTCGTCCAAAGAGCAAGATTGAATAATGTGCAGTGTCACCTCGCTTGCTATACCGTACAACCGGCAACCTAGGTACGCGACGCGACATGGCATTTTGTAAGTTGATCAAATTTTAAATGGTATATTATAAGTCATTTATTCATTTGTATAACATAGGTATAAATATGATGTAGGTCTTCATGGTATCATATAGGATTTCATATAAGCTACATTTTTCCGGGTCGTATCGCGCTCCGCTTCCCAGCACTACCACTTTGCCTAGTGTGGTTTCACCTTTATTATGTGTTAGGACTTTTGTACAAGCGTCCGGTCAGGTAATCGTAGGTACCACAGTAATTCCAGAGATTCTGTCGGCAAGCAACAGTGTTTAAACAATTCTAATCCTAATATCCTCGTACTAAGTTGCAGAAGAATAAAATTACTGGTCTTAGTAAAAAACCCACAATTCCTAATCCAAAATACCTATTGTATTATTATTTGCCGAAATATTTCGCTGTGATGAGACAGACAGACAGATAGAGGAAGTTGAAGAAGTTGAACCATAAAAACCGAATAAAAATTACTTACTACATTTTCTTTTTCGAATATTTTTACTTTTATTGAACTTATAAGACACTAATATCATGCTGCCACCATAATTTACAATTTACGCAACTTTTCAATGATTCTCATAATTGTGAATAATGAGTCTTTCACGAAATATAACGGTCCATTACGTTTGTGAATAACATATTTCACTATTTGTTTTGTTTACATTGAAATTCGCTTGTTTCGAATAACATTACTAGGAGCTGTGCCAACTTCCATCGTAGTCTGTCATTCGCTAACACACATGGAATCTTTACCATGATTTAGTATCAGATGAGGATTTTGAGACGAAATATATATAATAGCGATATGTACTATTCAAAGCAACGGTAAAAGGAGAAATCATCACCAACATCAGCCCACATAAGTTGCTAGGCCTCCCCCACGACACGCCACTGAACCCGATATTCGGCTCTCCTCATCCAGTTTCTGCCAACCGCTCTGCGAATATCGTCGCTCCACCTGGTCGCAGGGCGTCGTAAACTAAGCTTTCCGATTCGCGGTCTCTGCTCCAGAACCAGCTTACCCCAACGGTCATCGGTTCTGCGGCAAACATGAGCAGCCCACTGCCAATTCAGCTTTCTAATCCTTTGAGCGATGTCGGTCACTTTGGTTATCTGACGAATCAATTCATTCCGTATTCGATCCCTCAGTGAGATACCCAGCATAGCTCTCTCCAGCAAATAATGAGGTAAAATTTATATTTTTGCACAAACCCTCTGTCATCGCGATCTGCGCGGCTAGTGCGGGGTGCGGCTCACTTTCATCAGGCCCATCGTTTGATATAATATCATTGTGTCGATTGATTAAACCCCTCATCATCATCATCATCAGCAGCAGCAGCCGTTTACTGCTGAATAAAGGCCTTAGAAGGGAGGGGTTGCCATAATCCCACGATTGGCAAATAGCTTGGGGATCGCAGTATCCAGGTAGGTACTCCAATAGGAAGACGCTGCTGCCCGTCTTCTTGTTTTCCCTTAGTCTTACGAACACCCAACGGGAGGAGATGGGTGGCCTGGGTAGTAGGAGAAGCCCTCATAGCGAGATGTAATCACTGTTCGATAACGATCAGTTGCTTTTTCAACGTCAGACAAGGTTCTTAAATTAATTTTAATTTCGCTTATAATAAAAACCAGTAAGTACCTAAAGCATTGGTAGTTATGCGTTTTTTTTAACTCTATTGTTAAATTTTAATTTACCTAACTACATAAGTATCTTTAGCTAGTGCCACTTTGCAGCTATTTATAGTTTTTATAGTTTTATCTGTTTAGCGTTTATTTGTATGCAACCCCCAGCCAATAGTGTGGCCAATTTATTTCTATAGACTAAACACTGTCCTTTATAATTAAACACATAAACTGATAATGTCATAACTTAGTTAATAATATCTTAACAAAAAGATACTGTTCCGTCTACTTCGATAACAATCAAGTAAGCACTAATTAGGATCGAAGCTGTAGCTATAGTTTAATGTTAATAGTAACGTTTATAGTTTTAAATTTACAACACAAAGTTAAAAAGTTTTTTGTGTAGGATATTATTCATATGATTATTTTTTATTAGTCTTTTTATGTTCAGTAAAACGTGCGACAGGGTCAAGGCTGAAAACAACTGTTTGTAAAAAGGCCAAGGGGAAAGTTTGCAACATAGTAACGTATCTACGTATGGAACGGACGAAAGCCTATGAAAAGACACAATATAATGTAAGGTGTAAAATTTTACCACACAAAATGGTTGGTACTTGAGAAACAAGGAAGCTTCGAGGCATATCCTTGGCATATCATTTGATTGACGAAGTTTATCGCAAAAATCTTTAAATTCAAATTCTGTTTTAGGCATAGACCTCACGGGGGCTCTTATATATTGTAATTTATTCATAACTACCACTGGGTCGTAACGCGGCCTCCACTGAGAAGATCCAGCAAGACACCTAGCGGGCTTGTCATTTTTCAATATGCGTATTGTATTTTTTAAATAATTGTACAATAAATATATCTTAAACTATAAGCTTGTAAGAGCATTGCAGTTCAAGCCCACGCAGCTTTATCTTCCAGGTAATCCAAGATTTTATAATAGCCCTTTTTAGACAAATGGCTCTTAATATTATTTTTTAATGTAAGGTAAGAAAAAACTGTTCAAAGCATTGGATTTAATTATGATAATCCCCATTAGAAATGTCATCGGAATTTCAGAATAATACTAACCAAGTAGTACATAATATTACGGGAACTTCTCGTTCAGATACATTCTCTTTTAACTTAATAAAAAAAAATGTATACTACCAAGGTGGCAAGCAAGCGTGCGGCCCGTGATGGTAAGCAGTCACCGCAGCCTATAGACGCTAGCAACACCAGAAGAATCACTAGCGCGTTGCCGACCCTTAAGACATTCGATTTTATTGTGTCCGGTAATTTCACCAGCTACAGTGCCCTTCAAGCCAAAACACAGCAATGCTTACACACAAAAGTAAAACACACAAAAGTATCATCAAAGAAGAATAAATAAGGTCCAAATTCAACCCTGAAGGCACTAACATACATGATATTCAACTGCTTAACTTATGTCAACATGCTACGGTTCATAATAATAAGTTCACAAACAAATAACATTTCGTATCATATTTCATATTTAGAAGCGCCTTAGTGTGTTATTAGTAAGAAAAATTATCATGTTTCAGGATTGTATTACGTCAATATTTTCCAATATAGTCGCAAATATTTGTTCTCCTATAGAATGTTATAAGTACTTCATTATTATTTTTCTCAAATAACTGATAAGATACAAATTACACGATATTTTTGGAATACGGGAGACATCTTGGATGGTCGGAAACCTGGTCTAATTAGCCCTAGAAAATGTAGGTGATTTATTAATTTCCAGTATGACATGTTATCGCCACGATTTCTTTTCAAGCTTACGTGAATCGTGAATACCACAATTCACGTAAGCTTGAAAAGAAAATTCATGTTTACATATTTATTATTGTACCTCTAGTCTCCTAGGATAACACGCATACCTGATTTTATTCCAAGCTAGCGAGACATAATGAGAGGACAGATATGCATGGGAAATAAAATATGTATGTAAGGTTATAATAAAAATCACCTTAGCGAGCTCGGTCATTTTAAGGTTCTGAAGCTCTTTTATTAAAGTAACCTGTCCAGAGAAATTCTGTAAGCAATGGTAGAAACCAAAGTAGAAACTGCATCAAACTGCGCCGCATTGTGTTGCATAGTGCGTAATCTAGAAGAAGTAGACGAACAAATAAACGAACAGATGTAGATAGGGCCTCGTTAAATTGAAATTACCTATCTACTCATAATTTTATAGCAAATTTTAACCTCATTAGTAAGTTTTATTTTAAATAGTATATAAATGTAAATTATATAGCAATTGAACTATTTCAATATAAAACACGAGTTTCGTTAATATTCAACTACAACATCGTCAATCCAAAATATAAAATATGGAAAAAAATAACATTAAAGCGGGCCCGCTTACAAGGTAAATATTCCGAAATCGTAACATAAATAATGCAGTTCTACACGGAAAATACTAACGAACAAAGTGGTGGTAAAAAAATCAATTTGAATGTTTAAAAATCGCGATACAACCTGTCTATGTGCGTCGCGCGTGTTCCGTTGCCAAGCAACGCGTCACTGTCGCAAGATGGCGCGGATGACGTCAGTGCTGGTGGCGGGCGGGAGCGCGCGGGGGCGGGCAAGGTCTCGCTGTCGACCGACGATTCACTTCCCAGTGAAAAAGAGACTTAAGAACCAGAATCAAAGGATGTCCTTGAAATTGGCGGAAGGCAAAAGCACGAGGTGAAGCTGTATGTAACGATAAAACTGGAAACGAATTGGCATTTTGCAGGAGCAGCTAATTACTACTGATTTAGATTACGCATTGTTTTAATAAAAAAAAAATGGAATAAATATTTTAAAAAACGAATGATTTCTTATAATTTTTATATTAAGATCAAAGATCAATACCGACTTGGATTTATGTTTCAAGGTTCCGTCAGCGGTGATTTAGATACTGCCTCTTTCAAGAGCTAGAGGAGTCAATCTTATAAGCTGTTTTAGAAAAATCTAGTTGGAAAATCCATGGATCCATATTTGTTGATTCTGTTAAAATAATTTTGACTTAACCTAATGGTAGGGTATCATTACCTTAGAGTTAAATTTTAAATCACATTTCACTGCAAACAAGGTAATCGATTTTATATACAGTTATGGAAATTAAATTAACAGCAATAATGCTCAAAATCGCGTGCCGATGACATCAGCTAAACACGCGTGCTTTGTTTCGCCGCGACGTGTCACTAACTGTTCGACCTATGTCAAGTTCAGTGAAAAAGAAAGTGAACAGCAATATTTTTCTGCAAATTCAAGTCCGCCTAACTGTCTGTATACATTTAGCCAAATCACTTTTCCAGTAGAGTTCCTTTAGCACCTGTATAATCACAAGCAACTGTATCTACAGTGTCAATGTCGGTGACAATTAGCGAGCCATCTTGTATACTGACAGGTTCATAATAATATATTGCAATTTTATTATCATCCTGAAACACAGACACAAATGATTCGAGTTTTGCTTGCCGTTATTCCCTAACAGCGAATAATATAACACTAACATTCCTCTTTAATATTGTTATACCGATTCTTGGTAGCAGAGGTTACTCACGATTAAATAGGTTAGGATGCGAGTCCAACTTGTGCTTAATAAAGTCAATAAAATGACTGTTTTAATTTCATGTGTACACTTTACACAGCGACTTGGCAATGCAGCCTCAAATTAAAATCACGTGTCAATCAAGTGATGTATTTGAAATGATGTGACAATTTCAACAGTAGGCCAGCTGGTACCTAAACAACGATCCATCGTTGAGTTGTATCCGTAATATAATAAACTTATTGTCCTTGTTTGTTAAGCGCTGATGATGATACAAACTTTGCGTAAACAGGTTCAAACCGGAATAAAATGGACAGATAATTGAATATCATGAATGATTTAGATGTAGAATTAAATTGTCCATTCAGGTATCATTTTAAAATAAAATTTAATGTTAAAAACAAGCAGTTCGATTTTATTTGCTTTTTGACATCATTATCAGCCTACATTAGTCCACTGCTGGATATAGGCCTCCCCCAATACACGCCATTGAGCCCGGTCTTCGGCTCTCCTCATACAGTCACTGCCAACTGCTTTGCGTATATCGTCACTCCACCTGGTCACAGGGCGTCCTACGCTACGTTTTCCAGTTTGTGATCCCCACTCTAGAACCAGTCATCCCCAACGATCATCGGTTCTGTAGCAAATATGACCTGGCCGGCTTTTTACAATTAGAACATATTCAAGTTCTTAAAAATATACTTATTATACAAATATCGGAGGATATATGCAAGAACGGGTGCCACTCGTTAGCCGTGGCAGCAATGACAATTGCATGACGTCACCTGACTAACACAACCTCTCTTGTCCTATACGTATTGATAAAGAAAACCACAATAATTGTTTGCATGTGTGTCTGTCTGTGTACAAACATATGTAGGTGTTGGAGATTACATTCAGCTGGATTTACCAGCAAGATCGCACGATAGCAGTTATTGTGGAATGTTTAACAATCTGTTATGTTTTGCCAATGTCAGGGTCACGATGTTTGAGGGTTTTCTGCCTAAACAGCATGAAATAAATTGGATTAATCTGTTGTGGATTAATTGTTACTAAAGTTGACAATGTCAATTAAAAAAACACGTGATTGTTCTGTAGTAACACCTGTTTAAGGCTAACTGGAGTAGGTGGTAAGTATGTCAAGATAAAACGACAAAAAAACAGACATTGCCAAAGAATGTGTCGATGTTATAAAATTGTCTGTATCAAATGAAGTTTTTTTTAATTAAAATAATCTATTTACTGAATAGTTGACAAACTCGCTAATACTGAGCGCTCAATTGCGCGTACCATTGAAACTCCTGTTACCGCTCCAAAACACAAATGTATTAAGTTTAACAATTGACGATCGATAAATATTTAAAGCATCACCGTAAATCTACAGGGGAAAAGTAGTAGATGTTGGAATAGAGACCGAAAGCTTCATTGGGTTCTCGTAAGGGTAACCAAGATATCTAGATCTCAGTTGTGAGTATTGACAAGCTGACGCCATTATTAATTTTGATACCCAGTCAATAGGAATATCGAAACTTATGATACCTTATAATGTAGACATGATCACAGTAGAAACTCATTTTTAATTTAATACAATTTATTATTAATCACCAGCATTTCTGAGCTTTATTTTTAATTTTATTCACAGTGTTCACATTGAATTTGTTCGCGAAGTTAACAGCGATGTTTCATTTTAATCTTATGCCAGTAGTAGCATTGTACGGAAGACGTGTGACTGCACATGAAATATGCAACTGATACGCGACATGTCTTGCATGATGTATGTTATGGATAGCGTTAAAACGTTGTTTTCCAGCTATTAGAACGCATTTTGAAGGCACAAGACTGTGCAAACATCTTAAGTGGACTTTTCCAACGTAATATTGAGGAAGAAACGCAATGAAAAATGTGCTTGATGTATAATTATGTAAATACAAAGTAAAAGATAAGGAGTCATCTCTTACGTTACCCAACGGGAGGAGATGGGTGGGGATATCTTTACCCGTGCAGGCATGATTTGGGAATGTAATTTAAAAATAAATATTTTACAGCTACAAAAAGTAAATGATTAGTTTATTTTAAGTATTTCATGAATAATAATTGGTAAAATTGAAGAAATCGATCAGCAGTTTAAAGAATATAGAAAAGTTCCACTCATGTGTTCTCTATAAGCCCAGGTTCATCGTCTTCAAAATATACAGCGACCTTGCGGGATAAGAATTAATTGAACACAATTCACGTAAGGAATTCTAGGCATAATAATTTAATGATAAATTGGTTTGTTGTTTACATTACATCAAAGTACCTACTTTTACTGATTGGTTGGGTTCATTGGTAGAGTCTAGTTTAAGGAATATGTGACAATAACTGATGATGCTAAAATTACACAATTAGTCTGCTAAAACATCGAAAACCGGACTGTCAGCATCATTAGATTTTTTCGAAAAAAGATATGGCTGCCGGGCCGTGAATTTAAAAAAAAATCATTAAAATAGTAGACAAACATACTTACACTCTAAAAACATACGTGGGTAAACCTTTTTTTGGGGCAATCGAGAAAAAAGCAAGAACTTCATTACATTAATATAAGTTCACTCAAAAATGTTTGACTTCGCGGGAACACCTTGCAATATTATTTTCCCGGACGCAGAAATCGCTGCGACAATCGGGCGACAATTCTAAGTCAATTTGTATTCATGAACTGTACTTTGCACTTTTTATCTATTTCACTCTACCATTCACACTGAGCAGAGAATTTAATTCAAGTTCGTCTACAAGATTACTTATAGCGGAATTTTTATTGAACTTATGTTATTTATTACTCCAAAATATTTTTGTTGTGTAAACAATTTAAGTAATTGATTTGTAGTGACTATTGATTCACAGGATGATATTTAAAAAAAAAAGAAAAAAAAAACTTCTTTATTCCGATAAGAAGAAGATTCTATAGATACAGCTAAATACTGTGAATTATATGCTTGATTTTCCAAAACGAGTGTGAAAACTCTGGTAAGATTTAACGTGTTATGGGTACCACAAATATAAAATTAAAATTGATTCTTAATAGTTCTGACAGAATAGACTATCCAACAAGAATACTCGCATTTTATCAGAATAAACTAAACCTGAATTGCTAGCGGACTTTATCAATGCACTCTAATTAAATCTGAATGCATAATATAGACGACAGATACCTTTGAAGAAAACCAACCTGTTGCTTAGCCGTTCGGAATTCTCAAAATAGCAATTTAAATGAAGTCGTTGATTTGGGCGAATTGTAAGTCAATTTGAACTCGAATTAACTTTAAAACACCAGAGATATCCTCTTTTGAGATCACTTGACAACAACATTTAAATTAAAAGAAATGTTTGAGGAAGTTATTGCGTTCATCAATGGCTTTAAAACTCGCGCTCGAAAGATGCACGGATAAACTAATTACAATATTATATTAACACTTGAAAATAACTCTTATCGTATTAAATATAAAGCATATGTTGTTATAGAAGTGTAGGAATAAGTTGGTGGAATGAGTTACTGATAAGGCAATGTCAGGTCAATCCTTTGTTGTTCAAGATTACAATGTCAAATTGTGTTAGTGTTTTCTCTTCTCATGGTAATGCGTTAAGCAAGATGGCGCCAGTAGCGATGGTATCAGTTACCGGAGGATAGGAGCAGGGTTGTTAACTTAATTTATCGAAGTCTGGTTCATAAAGGTTCTCTTTGGTATCGTTTATATAGATAGGTATATCGAATTTTTTAAACACAAATTCGCGTGGGGCTTATGGAAACCCTCCCTTCTAAGGAGGAGGCCTTCGTCCAGCAGTGGACGTCTTTTGGCCGATAATGATAGTAATACATGATGAACATAAAACAATTACTTTGCTGGTGGAAGTAGAATTAACTCATAAAATATATAAATGGAACGGCGGGACTCGTGTTATTTTGTCCCTGAACACAGTAAAGCTTCTTTTAATATTATGAGTGAAACATAAACATTTTCAATAGATTTTAAAATTATAACAGATTCCATAACAATAATATATATATTTTTTTACTAAATAATGTTTCAAGTCAATATAATCACGAACTGAAATATCTGTAATATCTTATCTCGCTGTCACACTTCACAGCAATTGTGAAACTGATTTCACGTCATTGCTTATTAGGTATTTAACAACTGAAAAGAACAGAAGATTTTCTTACTCTTTGTTATCTATACGTAATCAACAAAAGAAAGATAAAAAAAAAAATAAAAAACTAAACAATAAAAATATAAAATAATAAACAATTTTAATATGCATTTCGCATACGACAATGTAGATAATTAAAACATTATAGGTATGGGTATATGATAGACTCCTAGAATTTTTTACGACATCTGACATAGTTAATTATATAGTGGTGACTCTTATATGACGTTTTAGAGATATTATCGCATTCGAATTCGCTGAATCAGGTAAAATAAAGTTTCGCAAAAATATTTTAAAAGTGCATAATTAGGTAAGAATACGTAAAACTGCGGAGCTTCTCTGCTAAATGAGACTTTTTTATATTTCGGAACTAATATAAAATCCAATAGGTAGTACAAAAATCAATTAATTTTCCACTAATAACTAAATCATTAGATAGAAGAACCACGTATGCATGTTTTTTTTTTTAAAGTATTTAATTAAAGTTATAACATTGAAGAACTAAATAAATCAAGGTATGATTATCTGCTTTATGTAAACAGTGAAATTTGTGACAGAAATTTGGCACTGATTATTTATTATAACATATACCTAATTTTGGTTTTAAACTTCATAATGAACAAATCAATGTTTGAATAATTATCATTATGACTATGACACGCTTGATATAAAAAGTGTTTTAGGTAAATTTCGACTTACATGCAGCATGTTGAAACTTTCTAATATTAATTTAATTATCCTACGATACATGATAACTTCGAATAGTTCCGGATGGACATTGTCGATGACTACGCCTGAATTACCATAGGAATTTGCTGCCATAGCAATTACCAGACTTATTTCACCATTACCACCGTGAGATGTCGTAACAGGCACACAGCGCTCTGTTTGCTGGGCTCTCGCACCCGTCTGACCCAAAACGCGAATCTGTGTCAAGCTGTTTATTCAATCTGCAGGCCGAGACTCTTAAGACACATCTCAAGCTGAACTAACACCTATGTTGATAGCTGTACAGTTGAAATTTCGAGTGCGACGCCCTCATGGGGAACTTGACTACGCCCTTGTAGGTGTGGATCGTTTCTGCCCTTGAATATGGTGCTAACGATGTGTCAGAAGAAAGTGGAAACGTTGGACTTTTACTTAGTTCATGTTCCTAATACCGAAAATAACTTATTTACAGACTTGACCATAGGTCAAGTCTGTAAATAAGTTATACTACCATACTACGTTAAGTTACACTAACGTACGTACGTTAAGTTATACTACTAGTTATACTACCATAGGTAGTAGAGTTGTAAATGATTAAATAAAATATTTAGCAGCATAATAAATATGACATAATTTCTAGGTAAAAATGCAATGTTTCAAGTAAATGATTTAATAAAAACAATGCTGTCTCATAATGTTGTCTGTTACTTACGCGAATACTATACATTGTAATTAATTTACCCTTACAGAATAAAACCGCGATATATTCCGTAAGAATATTTATTCCGTAAGAGTATTTATTACGTAAGAGTAAATTAATTACAATTCTGTCTCACTTAGAAATGTGTACGAAATTAAAAATATTGGCATCTATTTAGATGGATAGGTGCCAGTGTTTTAAACTTTGTAACTTATTATTTATACTCTTGAGGTACGAAAGACATGAATCTGTATAGTAAATAAAGCTGTAATCTGTATAAAAAATAATTACAAATTCATATACTTACTTAAATTCAAAATCATGTTTTTATTATTTTTTCGAATATCCAAATCTTTGCTGTTAAAATACATAATTATTTCATCGTTATTGAATTTATATACCGACTCAATCTCATTCAGGTAAAATAAAATCATTTAATAACTAAGTTTATGTATGAGAAAGACACGAATTCGAAATTAACTGATCTTAACGATTTCCTTGCACTAATTCCATGTCCTAGATTTGGCACCTCGACCCAATCGGATCCAAGTCTTGCTAACATTTCCGTTGACTGATCATAACGCTCGATTAGCAAAATTCGTCAGTGAATCTGGCATACGTGATATCTCCACTAGGAAACGGATTACTGAATCCCGTCAGGCGTAAGAGATAACGGCATCACATGTTCGAAGCCAAAACTGCTATCAGGACCAATATTTATTTATTTTGCACGGGCTATTTGGCTCGATAACATTGTTGTATCAGTGCAATCTACGATTATAGACATAGTACATAATATTTTTGTTACGTGTACTCGTACGTAGATGTATACGATAAGATTCCTACGACACTGAAAATATAATACAGGGTAAAAAAAAAAACAAATTAGTTTATGGTGCCGAGATGAGGGTTTATCGACCTAAATAATAAACATTTAGTTTGAAAATACATACATACATACATAAAATCACGGCTTTTTCCCGTAGGGGTAGGCAGAGCCCAAGGGCCGCTTTTCGCCACCGTGAGAAACGAGACGTGATGGGTGGCGAACCACATCGCCGCCATTTTGGTTAATCAAATTATTTATATGATTGACCATTGCGTTCTCACGAATAAGGAGGGAAAGGGAAGGATAGGTGTTGTGAAATGGAAGATTGGCAATTTAGAGTGGGAAATAGGAAAAGTAGAAACATACATAAAGTAGAAACATAGTTTGAAAATATGTCTGTAAATATTAGGTTAAAGTGTATTAAGCCCTACTACTATCTACACATTAGGTAGGTAGTAATAATATTTGTTTGAATACCATTTTTTTATATATATTTAGGTATGCTGTCGTGATAAAAATTGTTTATTTCTTATTCGTGCTCATATAGGTATATGATCGAATCATCATCATCATCATCACGGGCCCGTTGGTCTAGTGGTTAGACACCCTGGCTGCTAACCGATGGGTCGTGGGTTCGATTCCCACCAAGTGTCTGGGTGTTATTTACCTATCTAAGTATGTATTTACAAAAAAAAAGTATATACTTAAGTATTAGTATCAGTTGTCTGGTCTCCATAGTACAGGCTCTGCCTAGTTTGGGATTGGATGACCGTGTGTGGAATGTCCCAAGATATTATTATTATTATCAGCAGCCAAAAAACGTCTACTGCTGAACAAAGACCTCCCCCTTAGCAAAGAATCCCCACGCTTGGCAGGCGGCTTGGGGATCGCAGTATAGGTGGTAGGTAATCCAATAGAAGACGCTGCTGCCCGTCTTGTATTCCCTTATTCGCCTCTGAGACGGACGGGATATATGGGCGACAGGGTATAGGTATGATCGAATAACAAAAGTTATTAAAAAAAATTATGTAAGTATGTCAGAATGCCAAAACTACTATGTTGGTATTTATATATATATATTTGTATATGTTCATATATATTATATGTAAGTAGGTACACATCATAAGTATACATATTTTTACTAGTGTATTTTGTCTCACATATTAACTACCCCACTCTTTGTATTCCACGCAATCTTTTTTCCATCCCAAGGTTGCCTGGAAGAAATCGCGGATAGCGATAAGGCCGCCCTTTGTACAAATTTCTTCAATTCCTTTTCTTATGTTCATTTATGTGTGTACAATAAAGAGTATAAATAAATAAATTAATAAATAAATACTACTCTAAGTAAGTAATTCACGTTTTGACGGTTAATGAATTGTGTTAAGGATAATAGCATTATCTAGAGTGATTCTTGTATAAGTTTATCGTAACTAGCGGGCGGATTACGTTAGATTACAACGTGAACAAAAAAAAATCCTTAATGTAATGAGATATTTTATCAGCCACTTACAATAAAATAAATTCACCCCACTAATTGCCGCGTAATTCCTTTTTCAAATAAAAAGACGTTGCATAATGAGTTGGCTTTAAAAAATAAAATAAAAAAAGAAATAGCGAACGCACCGCACCGTCATGTAGGCAGCATTAAACGCGCGAAAAAAAGTAATGGCCAGCATCAAGGTCAAAAGACGCTGTCCTAGTCATGGAAGGCTTTTTTTGCAGGGCTCAGCGTACCTGGATTTTAAAATAATGTTCAAATAATCCTTATCCTTTCTTCTATCCACAAATTTTAATTATTAACATTTAGACATATTAAGTACTGTTAAATTTTGAGTAAAAACAACAAAAATCAATAAAAATAACTACAAACACATTTTATTAAGTACTTACTTACTTAAACGGATAAATAAATCAACTAAAAAAATATACAGATTTCTGTCTTAGGTATATTACACGCCGCTATAAAAAAATCATTTACGCATTCTTGGTAATAAAAAAACCTTTCGGCTTTAACCATTGGGTACTATCAAGTATCGACATTACAAGTTGCCTTGCAAAACCAGAATCATCTCATTGCAGACCCGTTTCAGATAAGAGGGAAAAATAAAAAAGTGCAGTAGGTTCGCCAAGATCGCATGGGAACATCGTAAGCGCATCGACCGAACATTTTTTTAAAATAAATCCGTTGAATTTTATGCTGACGGGTTAAGGCACAAATTTGCGGGATAACTTTTACAATTGAAAAAAACTTGGTAAGCCCTTAAATGGTATAGACACCTGTTATTAGGCTCCTAGCCTAGTACAGACTGGTTATAGGAATTAGTTTTTATAACATTAAATGAAAAGTAACCCACTAACCAATATTAAAAAAAAACAAAGAAATACATTTAAAAAATTAAAACATAATACAGTATTCGATACCTTTACTTTATATATCTTAATAGTTAATAATTTTCTAAAAAAAAAAACCGAAAAAAATTTTTTTAATCGCCATACAGCAAAGGAGTTATTTTCCTACACACAATTAATCTTTATTTTCATTTCTTCCACCGAATCATACGTACCCAATACTAGTAAGATTAGTCAAAACGCGTAGCAGGAAAAACTTATAGATGTGCATAAAAAAAGATATCATGAAATAACTGTCAGATAAATTATCTTGATTTGCAAACATATATTTATATAAAATTGAACGTTTTGTAGGATCACTGGTTGATTTTTTCACTCTATAATTAAGCATAACCTTTATGTTCAAATAGATAATGATTTTAATTTTTAAAACCTGATTAAAATTGTAATTAATTTCTGCTTTAAGCCTTACGTGTAAAAAGGTAGAGAACTTCATATTATGACTACGTAAAATAAATACTTTACCTATGTACTTTTTTGCTACTCTGAGGTAGGTATATTTACATTATATCGAAAATATTACCTATATCAAGTAGGTATAATTTTAATATCAAAAAGGGTGTGAGAGGACTTTCACATTTTAATATATACACATCAAAAGTGTCTAGGGATCAAGCATTTTTAAGCGGATTTCTTGAGATTGAGATGTGGCTTTGTAATAAATTTATGATTTTATAAATTTATATGGATCCTTTTTGGTGCATTTCATAATTTGAATCAGGAACTGTGAATCAAATTCGAGTAAAAGATGAAAATCAGCTGTCAATATTTTCCCTATAAAAACATACAACGCATTGAAGACATTATTAGTGCTACTGTTTCCCTACTACTGATTAAAACCAACGTTATTATGGAGCGGCGACGTCATTTAAGCAGGGAAGAAATGCTCAGAGCCGTGGGAATGATAGAAGCTGGTTCCCGGCAACGTACTGTGGCTTTAGCTCTGAATACAAGTCAGAGTGTTATCAGTCGACTTTGGACACGTTACCGAAGCACTGGTACCGTGGCTGAGCGCCATGGAGGACGGTATCGCTGCACCACACGGAGACAAGACCGATATATTCAAATCTTAACTCGAAGAGCTCCAACAATAACTGCCATGATGTTAGCCGTGAGGCTTCATCACTCTTCAGGGAACTTAATTAGCGACCAAACAGTCAGAAACCGCTTGCATGAAGTGAACCTTCATTCCCGAAGACCGCTACGGGTACCACCTATAGCAATGCACAATCGTAGGATTCGATATCAATGGGCTCTTGAACACAGAAATTGGGCAGAAGAACAATGGCGTTTCGTGTGCTTTTCTGATGAGTCTCGTTTTGGTATGAGACCGGATACAAGACGTATACGACACTGGAGAACCCCTGGACGCCAACAGCGATTAAAATCCTGCCAGGAAGTCCATCCTTATAGTGGTGGAACCATCATGGTATGGGCGGGTATTTGGATCGGCGGAAGAACTGAGTTGATTTGGATCAGAGGCAACCTCAACGCTCAAATTTATGCTGAGACGATTGTATCAGACGTCATCATTCCTCTACAAGTGCAAATCGGTCCCTTATTTCAGTTAATGCATGATAATGCACGACCGCACACCGCAAGAGTTGTAAGACAGACTCTCGCCGCAGCTAACATCAATGTCCTGCCCTGGCCTGCTCAGTCGCCAGACTTGAACCCGATTGAGCATGCATGGGATATGCTACAGAGAAGAGCTCTGCCGAATATGGAGGGTATCCAGTCGCAAGAAGACCTTTTTTTGTTGTTGCAACGAACATGGGCGGCCATTCCACAGCGTGATTTGGATGAACTCATTTTGAGTATGCCAAACCGATGTTCTTGTGTTGTTAGTGTTCGCGGTAGAAACACGGATTATTAATTGTTTAAGTTACCCAATAAAATTTTAAAGAAAACTGTTATTTCAGTCTTTTTTTCGAACTTTTGTGTTAGTGGTTCAAATGTCAAAAATCCCTTTATTAGGAAAATGGCAAATTTCTTTATTAATGCAAAGGTGACTTGGTTTATCGTTACTGTGACAAACGAAAACACTTTATTTGATGAATCCTTAAAGAAAATTTTAATTAATATCAATCAGGAGAAAAGTTATTGCAAAAATATATGTTGATCCCTAGACACTTTTGATGTGTGTATGTATCTCCCTTATGGCCTGCGGACTTATCTTTGAATTTTATATAGAACATCATTAATATTTTATTTGTATTTTTTAACAGCAATACAAGGTTTTTTTTCATCGTGACAACCCTAACAGTCAAAAAGCTCAGACTAGGGCACCAATAAGGCGCCGGCGGCCGACTACGCCGCGGCCGTCGTCGGCCGCGCGAACTTACGCGGGCGCATCGCTCGGTAGATAGTAATTTAGTGTCATTGCTACTTGCTACAGAACTAACCCAGACCGGTTCACAAGCAATTAAGTACACAGTAAAAGTATTAAACATAATATCTTAATGCACGCGTTTTACACTAAGTCATTAAAAGTATATTAGTTATCAGCGGACATGTGGATGGCGATACATTTTTACGTTTACGTACTTTAGATTCGAGTAGTCGATAACACTTAACAATACAGACTTAATTATTAAGTCTGTATTGTTAAGTGTTTTACTGATGTAATTTCACGTCAAACTTGCTTATTTTATAAATCATACAAAAGTTTAATATCTCTGTCTAATTCTTCATTTAAATGGAATTTCATTGTCTTTTGCGTTTGTAGCTGATTTGTTTTCAGATTATGCATAAAACATACGCGATACGTTTAGAACTGCCTCTTTTTTGAAGTTGATTGAAAAATAACAATTTTAAGTTAGTTTTAGTTTTACATAATAAATTAACTTTTAAGTAAATGACTTTCTATGTGATACAAATCATAATCTTACTAGACATGAAAACATAAGGTAGAGCGTCTTATTTCCTTGTTTTCTATTTCATCATAATTTATTTTGTTTATCTGTATTAACGAACATAATAAAATTTAAAACAAACTATTTGATTTTTGTGTATTATACGCATTCATAAAAGATAAAAATATCAATATTTTCTTTCTTATTCTTTGTTAGTCTTTTAGCTTTAACCACCCAAGTCACCACCAGTTAGTTAGGTACCATAAGAACTGCTAGTTAGTACTTTAAAACTACTGGGGGTTAAAAAACCGACTGTTGAAAATGTTAATTATTCGGTGAAATGAAACCAATATACATACATAATAATTTAATTTTGAGTTATATATTCACTTTACAGGTAATATATAGTGAAGAATATTTTTTTGCAATTTAACCAAAGTGTTATGTAGGATATGTAGGATTTTTTTTGTATACGAATAATACCCATAGTGATCGAACAGTTTTTAAACAGTGTGTACAATTTGATGTTTGCAAAATATAACAAAATATATTTATTGATACCATCACTCATTGCTTTTGTTATAAAAGGCTATAAAATGAAAGTAAATTCATACCAATCTGCATAAGTACAACAATATTCACAAACTTAATATTGTGTATGCTAGGAAGGTCACGTGGCCAATAAGTAAACAAACCAATTAAATGTTTTTGTTCTGCATAATTAATTACGGTGCTAAGATTGATAGTATCTCCGCAAAAAACGAATCGAATTAAAATTTTGCCAATATTCACAAATGAGAACGGGCTTTTAAAATTATTTTTGCTTAATATGTTTTTTTTTTAATTGTATGGTTATGATGGCCAACCTGATGTCAGAATTGGTCTCGGCCTCTAACTGGGTTTAAAAATTGCTATCTAGATAACAACTAGGACCAAACTTTTACGCGCTCTCGAAAGCATCGATATGCTTAGTTTAAATGTTACTAAACGGTCACCCATCTATGGGCTGACCTTGCCTGACGTTGCTTAACCAACTGATCGTTTACCGAACAGTCGTTAAAACTGGCTATCAGCCGAGTGCCTTAAAGTACACACTAAATATTCGTAGTTGTCTGATCTTGTGAAAGATTGGCGGCATTGACTATATTTACAATACGAGCTTATTTTTACTATAGAGAGCATTGCCGTATTCCGGCGTGAAGGGCACAGTAGCTGGTGAAATTACCGGTCACAAAAGTTATTAAGTAATGTTTTAATGGTAGGCAATACGCTAGTGATGCTTCTAGTGTTGATAGCGTCTATAGGCTGCGATGTCTGCTTATCATCGGGTGGGCCGCATGCTTGTCACCTTGGTGGTATAAAAAAAAGAGGCTGAGGCTTTTCTTACGAAGCTACGTAACAATAAAGGGTGGAACGACTAGACTACATGCGTTGAGCACTGGGTGGAGAAATATAAAGTCAATTATTGTGCCAATTTAACTATAGGTGTTTAAAGAAACATCCTGTCTTGCCACTGCGGTACATGTCCTCTACAACATCTCTTAGGGTTGTTACCAAGGTTACATTATATATATATATATATATAACTACATTATATTTGTATCAGCGGCACGCTATGATGGCCACCCTGATGCCTGCCTGCCCCTCGCTGTTTCTTTCTTCTTATTAATTTGCTAAATCTAAAACCGTTTAAATTGGTAGAGTCGTATTGAGCGTGTCTCAATGAAATAAGACAAAAAAATCCTGGGTTTAAATAATAATAAGCCAAAATAAAACAAGAATTATTAATTTAATAATACCTAATAAAAGTTTATTTGGTCGAAATTATAACATTTTTAATAATATCATGATTTCAATACAATTTTGTTGCTACGTACGCATGTGTCATATTACAATCAAAGCAACCCCTACTTCTTAAACTAGGTAAGATGCATCTAAAGAAGTATTTGTATTATTTAAACATATTTGCCGAGTTTCATAAGAAAACTAAAAAGAAAAGACAAAATGTCAAAATGGCCATCTACAGCGTGCCGCCGATATAACGCATGATTGGAACATGATGGCTCATGAATAATTCAATCTTAGTGTAGCTACTGGATATGACTAAATTATGGCAATATAATATTTACGCTAGGTACTTTTTGATGAAGGTTACCTACCTTATTATTTAAGTGATATCTATTGAACTAAAATCTATTTTAATATTAAAAAGAGAAAGGTCTTTTTCGCGTGACTGACTTATTAACGCAAAGCCGAAACTACAAAAACTAGCTGAAAGTTCCTATATAAAATTGGTAAGTATCTTTGAAAAAAATATCTGCTTTATTTACTATATTCTAAACATATGAAAGCCGAGCAAAGACGGGGCAGGCCTTGTTGCGTGTTGCGATCTTTGGTGTGGCCAGTTGTAACCACTGTTCGATAAACAATCAGTTGGCTAAACCACGTCATGCAAGACCTATTCATAGATGGATGTCGTTTTGTAGCATTGGAACTCAGCGTCTCCGTAATTCAGAGAATTTTGTCATCTAGATAGCAGTCGTTAAGCGAAGTCAGGGGCCAAAGCTCGTCGCTACTTCTGCCGTTAAGGCTACAGTGCTATAAGCGCTCGCCTCCTATTGTCCGGTGAAGCTGTAATGGCCAACTGCGGCCAACAGCGTCTATCAGTCACAAAAAAAAAGCTTAAATAACTCTGACAACAGGTTAACCACTAATCATAAGAACATTCAAAATAAGAATGAAAATATTTTTAGTTTTAAGATTTTCAAACAATAATTATGTTTCGTTATTTA
Source organism: Furcula furcula (assembly GCA_911728495.1). NCBI lineage: Eukaryota > Metazoa > Arthropoda > Insecta > Lepidoptera > Notodontidae > Furcula > Furcula furcula. Next base: position 7,700,509 of record OU452244.1, on the reverse strand, counting down.
TCATATTATGTATTTACATAATGTATCAAACAGCTGAAAAGCAACTTCCGCTATTATGAGATAATAGGGCAATCACATTATTAAAATGTCGGTCCGAGTAGGTACCAACATTTTGGTTTATAATTTTGAAATGCTAAATCTATCTACATATAAAATTACTTGTCCTGGCTGACTGACTGACTGGCTGACTGATTCATCAACGCACAGGCCAAAACGCTAGACCTAGAAAGCAGAAATTTGGACAGTAGGTTCTTCTTATGACGTAAGCACCCACTAAGAAAGGGTTTTTGAAAATTCGACTCCTAAAGGGGTTAAATGGGGTGTTTTCTTTTGTATGAAACTTTTTATTTTATGGTTCGATTGACTTGAAATTTACTGAAAAGATAGATAGATAGACAGATAGACAATTCTTTATTGCGCACAAACAAACAGATACAAAAAGAATAAGAAGAGAAGAAAAGATTATCTAAATAAAATAAATCAATACGTGCTTCGCGAATTTTCAAAAAAAAAGAATTGGGGGTATATTAGGGGTTGGTAAACTTTGTAAAAAAAATAGCGGGCGAAGCCGCAACAAATTGCTAGTAAAAATATAAAATAGATCTGAAATTTCGATGACAAAATTATTTAGCTATCATGATCTCCGATTTTAAATAAATTTTAGTTTTTATATTAGCCAGAAATATAAGCCAATTATAATGACGGGCATATTGGTCTAGTGGTTAGACACCCTACCTACCACCTACACTGCGATCCCCAAGACGCCTGCCAAGTGTGGGGATTATGGCAACCCCTTTCTTCTAAAGGAGAGGCCTTTTTGTTCAACAGTGGACGTTTTTTGGCTGCTGATGATGTGAATCTGCAAGTTGAAGTGGCAGTGGGCAGGCCACATCGCTCGAAGAACCGACAACCGTTGGGGAAGAAAGGTTCTCGAGTGGCGACCAAGAACCGGAAGACGCAGCGTAGGTAGGCCTCCCACTAGGTGGACAGACGACATTGTGCACGTCGCAGGTAACCGGTGGATGCAATCCGCCAATTGTCGTTCATTGTGGCGTTCCAAGGGGGAGGCCTATGTTCAGCAGTGGACGTCTTCCGGCTGGTGATGATGATGATGATATAATCCTAAGTAAAATTTAACGATTTAATCGCGATGCTACTAATGATGTCATGAGATGCGACCGACATTCGTTCGGTACGATAAATCGATGATTTATTAATATTTATCTCCTTAATCTTGGTAACGTAAACATAATGGCCGTTTATTTGCCCTTCGTTTACGTTAGTAGGACGTATGGATTTTGGACAAATATATTTTGTATAATAAAATAATGTCCTGCTAGCCGAAATGACCACAGCGACCAATCTTTTACAAGATATTATAGTGCACAAGTATGTACTTGCACAGACACGAGTACACTCTCTCATCCATTGCTCTCACAATCCAATGGGATGGGCCCTATAAGGTTCCCGTTTTTCTTTTTAAGGTTCCGAACCCTAAAGTAGTGTAGTAGTAGTGCCAATTTAACAGACCACATTTGACACTTCATCAAAATTTAACAACGTAACCTTGTAGCGGCGGGCATAAAATATTATTATTTTTTACGAAGTTAGAACTGCACAATTGCTTAACTTTTTTCAAATATGATTACATATTTATTGTAATAAAAAAAGAAGCAGACAGAACAAAGAAACTGACAGATGTCAAATGTGATCTTTTAAATTGGCCCTACATTAAAAACGCAAATTTGATCCAAAATCCAAGATTATCTGTTTGAATAAAATTTATATGTCATTCGGCGCATAATAATTATTGCAGTCTCAAGTGACGATTGGCAGAGCATTGCATGCCTTGTCTATGAACGAATTGACGTGAAAACTCGCATTAGTCTATGTAAAATTAATGCGAGTTTTCTCAAACAGCAAATTGTTAATTTTGTTTTTATAAACACCAGCAAAAACCAAATCTCATTCAAACAAGACTGTAAAAAAAGAAATTACAACGGTTTTTTTTATCAAGGCTTTTAAAATAAGTAAGTATATTAGTTTGTTTAGTTAAAGCAAATCCAAAGTAAGTTTATTATTTATATAATGAAGACGAAGTCATCGACAGCCAAAAGACGTCCACTGGTGAATAAAAGCCTCTCCCTTAGTTTGGAGGGGATGCCATAATCCTCACTCTTGGCAGGGTCTTGGGGATTGAAGACGTAGTAAACTAGAAAATAATTTGTTTTATTTATTTCAACAATAACATATATAACGTAACAATTAGCATAATTACCTACACCTGGAAAAAAAATCTGATTTTAAAACAAGAAAACTAAAATGTTTCCCTCTCTGGTGAACCCGGAAAGATACTTTCCGCGTTCACCTCGCGGTAACTGTAATAATAATATTGTCCAGAAAATATCTCCAGTATTAAGAAAACTTTCCATCCAGATGGGGTACAAAATTCTACCCTGTATATATTATGTATACAGTTTATGTATATATAATGTAATCTATCTAATCACATTTTGTATGTTCGCAGTCGGGTTTTTATATTTTTTATAATTTATACTTGTTTACTAATTTAACCTTTTCGATGATTACGGCGAATAAGATAAGATAACAAGGATCGAAATATATTAAAAAACTTGGTAACACAATAAAGCTTCTACCTAATACACGAAATCATGACCCGTGAAAACCATTTACTATAAAAAAAACGTATTTTTCATTCTATATCCGCAAGGGGTTGTATATCGTTTGACACTTATTCCACGTATCCCTTTTTAGATCGCTTTCCACAAACTAAGCCAATCACGAAAGTGCGATCAAGCGAAACTCAAATCTAATGTAAAACTTTTTTTTTGTTATATTTATATACGGACGGAGAATATTTTTATAATATACACGTGATCATATTTATGTATTGGGACAGAAAAGACCTAGAGAGCGACCACAAATACGATAGAACGACGACATAAGTAGTGAAGGTGGCGAGCACCTAGTGGACTGCTCAAGATATAATAAAATACAAAGGACTAAATGACGCCAAGAATTTGGGCGAAAATTGCTAAAGAAGAAGAAGATGTTTAAGTATATAATAAAAAATCCTGAAGAGGATTATTTGACTCCCACGTTTCTTTAGTGGGCAAGTATTAAGTTTCATGGAAGGAATCGACAGTACTAAAATTTAAAGATATATTCTCGTTGAAAAATAGATACAAATCTTTGCCGATTTCTTCTTTTTTCTCCCATTCTTCGTCCCCTTGAGACAATAAACTTGATTGTTTTGCTATAATAGGGTGCTTGCACTATTTTTATTTTAGTATATTATAAAGATTTAAGCTTGTAAGTATAAAGAAACAAAAAAAAAGATATTGAAAATCAAAAGTTTTGTACGTTGGCGCGAAAACCCTTACTGACTCGACTTAGCGTCATTGGGTTGGTATGACCTTAAGGTATAACAAACAAACTTATATTGGCGCATAAATAATTGCCCACAAACCCGTAGAGCTGAGGTTTACCAACCAAATGACGTCATTAAAACTGACTGGTTTATGAAATAATGTTCAAAACATAAGATATCGTAAAATTATAATATCCTGAGAAAAAATATTTTAGTGTGTACTCTTTTCAATCATCATTATTAAATTATAATTCTAGACAATATTTTTTTAATTATAATTTTCCATTAAGTTCCTGTTACATTTAAATGCTCATTGTTTAACGAAGCATTGGGCGTTTATATTACTAGACTTGACATAACACAATTATATTCTCATATAAATTGATTCAGAGATTTTGTCAGTTTATCGAACGAAGTAGGTAGTATTTCGTTCGATGGAGATAACGTGAAAAATCAAAAAATAAAAGCTTCTAATTGTATACTTACTTCTATTTTATAAATAAACTAACAATTTCCTGCGGATTCGCCCGCTAATTTTTTTACAGAGTTTACCAACCCCTAACACACCCCCAAAGGTTGTTTTTGAAAATTCGCGAAACACGTATTGATTTATTTTATTTAGAGAATCTTTTCAGTAAATTTCAAGTCAATCGAACTATACAATAAAAAGTTTCATACAAAAGAAAACACCCCATTTAACCCCTTTAGTTTGTTTAACCCCTTTAGTTAACCCACTTTGATGAATCAGTCAGTCAGTCAGTCAAGACAAGTATTTTTATACTAGTATGTATAGATATCAAGCACAAAAAAAAGGTAGAGTACTTATGTAGAGATCTATGATAGAGGCGATTTGACTGAAAATAGTTATATCTATCTAAAAATAGTTATTCTTCCTATACCTAAAGGGAGACCTCCCTTTAAGAAAATGCAAATAAGACAGATACTGTTTTATTTGGAAATCGAAAGCTGCACTGTCGTTCGGCGATCTTCGGATAAACTTACATTTATCAATAATAGACAGCAGTAGTCTACTACATATTCGTGTCAATTTAGCGAATATTCAATAATTCAGATTACATCAAATTAATAAAAAATATTTCATTATATACTTAACAAAAAATCGGTGGCAAAAGTTCAAGGTTCAACTTAAAATGTTTGATATAACGAGGTTTATAAAAACAGGATCTGTTTAAATATCACTTAAAAGAATTAGTATTCAAATCAATGCACATGTTTAATGAGTTCTTTAGTTCTTCAATTATAAAAAAGCAATATCTAGACCTATTAAAAAGTTTCCGAAACATTTACAACCGTATTGATTGAATGAGGGCATTGTTCCAAAACATACTCACGTAGGTGCTGTGACGTCAGTGCGTCCGAAATCACGACGAATACCCGATAGAGGTCACCCTAGACCAGATTTGGACAACGTTTTCCCCGAAGACCGAGTCTTGAATTTATTGGGGTTATGCCAAAACTTGATCAGGACATACCTGTAACAATATGATATTTATATTAAGAATCGCAATAATAAAAAGATACTCATAAATAATCACTTTAATAAAAAGATTCAGAACTTCATTATCTTTTCGTAAAACTATCAAATAAAAACAGCTCCAATAATTTTACTAAAACAATCGCATTATAAATAAAATTTAGTTAAAAAATGGATATAAGACGAGATATACATGAAATATTTACAATTACTGGACACAAAGACTTAAAATCTAATGTCTTAAGGGTCGGCAACGCGCTAGTGATTCTTCTGGTGTTGCTAGCGTCTATAGGCTGCTTACCATCAGGCGGGCCGCATGCTTGGTTGCCACTTTGGTAATATGTATAAAAAAAAAACATAGGCTAATTACTTAGTTCATTGCATTCTTATTTTAGTTAAAAGACATATAGTGCTCGAGATTCAAATTTATCGACTCTCAAATTATCTACTTTCCTTAATATAATAATAATTATTATTAAGTACTCCTGTACATATAAATATACATACATATAAAATTAACCACGAGCCACAATTTACATTTTCATTTAACAGCATGACAATCGTGCCATGCCTGTTACGTACTATGTAAATCATATTATTTTAGATATAAACCAAGCAATTGTACAGTGAGACAGTTTAACCCGTACTAAGTGACACAGGTACTGCATGCGTGCGTTAAGGTCGTTTCCTAAACTACCGACTCAGTAAAGAGGTTAGGCTATTTGGCGTTGAGCCAGGTTGAAAAAAAAACTGTAGGGAAGTGTATTATTTAATTCCTATGTAACGGGGGTTAAATTAATGACCATTTCTCAGGTAGGTACAAACTAAACTGCATAAATATTATCAGAAAAAATAAAAACGGACTTCAAAGATAGTGAGCTGGAAAGCATTTAGTAGGGACGCCTAGAGCCCAAACCCTGTGCTTCTGCTACCCTGTGTATAGAATTTTCTTTTTGACCCTATGTATTGAACCTAGAGTCTCACGATAATCAATATAACTTACAACCTTCGTATCTAACGATAGGTTCGGCGCTATACTGCTGAGGTAGAGAAGATGCGGCATCTCTACTTAGTTCTGTTCCATCGTAACACAACTCTATTCTACTGTCGGCAATAATATTATATATATGTAGATCACACTTCCACCCACTTGGGTCTTCTGCATGCTTCTTTGCCCTTAGGAAGCTCTTGGACACGTTAGTGACAGATAACTAACTTGTCCTCTTTCTGGGCAAAGACCATATAGTATTTTTGTTCTTATCGTTGGCACGGAAAGAAGAAAAAGAGCTCCCACAATTTCGGAAGCTGTTAATCTGGATAACATTTCCGGGCAAATACTATACTGGCAGCCGGAAATTTTCGGACAAAAATACTAATAAAAATTCTCGCAGCATATTAACGATCGCATAATTTAAACTATTTAATTAACAATGATGAACTTTTTATCTTATCTAGATTGCAGGGGTTAGAAGTCACTGCCCCGTTGATCTGAGATGTTTACACAGTAAATACACTCATGTGCCTTATTAACACAGTACAATCAGCCATGCTAGCTGCGCCAAATAATTTATTAAATGGAACGAGTGGACTCGTAAATAAACTACATATTCTTTTGACCTACTTAATGCCAAAGTTTAAAACAGCTGACGAATCTTTAATTCATGCCAAGACTATGTGATATAAAAATAATTGGGTGATGTTTAAATAAAAATAAATGAATTAAACGTTTGTTCACGGAAATAATAAAATTAAACTTTCTAGCTAGTTCGTAAGCTGAGCTGTGTAACAGTTTGCAGAGGTCGTAAATTTTGTGTACATCTTAATTTTTAATGCAGAAGTGCTTAATCAAGGAGCGACCAAGCCAAAAGCGATGTTTTTTTTTTTTTGTTGAGGTAGTTCAACTCCTGAATACTGAGGAACAGTCATCGACATCACAATAAACCCTACAGTCGATTTAATTGTTTCACAAAATTTTAACAATGGCGTTTGTCCTTTAGAAGGAGTATTATTCTATACAAATTCAGCTGTACATGAGCTAATTTCGAATTACACGCATGATACCTCTTTAACGCCAATACGGTAGGTATTTATAGTGATAATAAAAGTAAATTAAATACTCATCGTCTTGCCTCAGCGTCAGAGATTCTGGTTTAATCGCCATAAAAATATTTTGTGTTTAAAATCATTAGATGGGCACCTTTCACCGAGTCTAGTAATTATTTAAGAGAAAGGTTATGATAACACAATGGAATTTACCAAACTTTAAATTGATGATAATAGTAGTTCTTTGTTACTTAAAAAATAACAATATTAATACAAAAACAATTTAATAAAAAAAAGAAAAATAATAAGTAACAAAAATAAAAAAATGGCCCAAAAAGCTGGCAGCTAAATAAACTAAAAGCAGCTAAACAAATTGTGAAATAATTTAGATTGCTGTATCCTGCTGCTAATGGCTCAGAGATCATCGTAAAACGATGACTCTGTTATGGGACACCATTTACAATTAAACCACAAAAAGGACACTTTCCTTGATGTAGATATGTTATAGCAGAATCTGCACTTCCATGGCTGCCGTAACGATGGTAAGCTCGATCAAGTAGAATCTTAGTCAAGAACTAGTTTATATACAGTAAAAAAAAAATATTAAACAAACCATCAACAAACGAATGAAAACAAACAATCCAATATGGCGGATGATACGTCACCACCGCTATTGGTCTCCGGCACGTTATCACAGCCGCGTAGACGATCCATTTTTAGAAATATTAATTCAGTAATAACTGTTGTACTATTTTTAGTCCGGCCTAGTCTAAAAATACAGCGACCGTAGTGGCGAACTGTGACGCTTACTTGATAATACTCATGTAATATAAGTGTCAATGACTCGGTGCAATTTATTGGTCGGATCGACGTCGGCCATCGCGGCCAACATTGCTAAGGTTATCATCAATAAAGCCTATTAGACAAGTTAATGTAATGGAGAGTTGGGACTTAGACGTGTTACAATTTATACGTTATACGTTTTAAGAGAATAGTCTACTTTGTAAAATTCCATTCGTTATAGCATTGTAAATAAAAATAACTAATTAATACTTATAACAAGAGAGAGATTTTTTTTTTTTGCAGTACTACTTAAACCTACCTACCTATGTGTGGTAGACCCCACTGAGTTTCTTGCCGGTTCTTTTCAGTGGGGGCGCGTTGTGAACCGCTGGTAAACTCAACCCTCTCTTAAGCGACACCCCAAGCCGAGGCCGTGCCTCCCTGAGGTGCCCTTGAGCTCGTCGCTACTTCTGCCGTTAAGGCTACAGTGCTATAGGTGCTCGCCTCCTATTGTCCGGTGAAGCTGTAATGGCCATCTGCGGCCAACAGCGTCTATCAGTCCCAAAAAAAAAACCTATGTGTGGTACACATAAATACAACCTTTTCTAGATCTAGCGGGAGAAACCTTCAATCGGTCCTCGGGACCCTGTGAGGCGTCAACCGGGGTATGTGGGATTCTCATTCACTAAAACCCTAGCGGCTGTCTCAATGTCGCAGAAGAGGAAGGGGTCCTGGGCTCTCCGGTGGGATCTGCATTAGGGACCCCACAGAGCCTTGCCTTTGAGCCCGTCGTCACCGGGAGGCGCATTTTAGTCCCCGGGAAACTTTCACGGGAGACTGACACGGTGCTCACGGGAACTGGGGTCGCATCTTCACGGGCTATCTCCTCGGAGTCCTCCCAAAGACACTCAAACAATTAATTTAAAATACGAATGAAGATTATAAAAATAATACTAACTTTAATCTTGCTAATCACTTACGGCGAGCATCGATATAGCACGATTCGATTAGCACCCGATTTAAATTCACAACACGAGGATACATTAGCAAATAAATAGTTGCGTTACGTAACTAGTTGTCCACTATTCGGACTATAATCGAACGCGAGACGTGCCCGAGTGAGTAGGAAGGTCGACTAGTCGACATTGACCGTGGAGTTACAACATCAGGTTACAAAAAAAAAATACTTATTATGTTTCCGCAAATCGAGACCGCTTCGCTTCGTATCGAAGTCTCGTTAAAAAGTAAAGACGTGGAGGCCATGCAACGTCACAGTTTTTGTAGGTACCTATTGTAAACATTCGCAACGATTGTTGGATAAAGGTGCTTAAAGTGACTGTGTAAGGTACCTTTTGTTTTGTTGCTTAGATTATCATTTTGATTGTGATACTTGTTTGCAATTAAATTTAGAATGGTGTCCGTTAGTTAAACAAGTGCCTAGCATAGAAGATGATATGTACCGAATATTGCAGGTGACATTATCTGGAGTAAGTGAATACCCACGTTTTATTCGTGGAACTTAGAAACAAGTAAAAATGAAAAAAAAGCAACGTTATTGTAAAAAAAAAAAACAAAAAAGCTGTTTCTTGCAGACTTTAAAAAGAATTATTGATGATTATATTCTAAAATTATGGTAGAATTTAAACTCTACATGATATGAAATATGGTATAAAATACATTATTAAAAAATCCTGATTCCTATAATAGTCATTTTTAAAAAGATATGGTTTATATACTCATAAGTCTAATATACCCGTGGGGTGTTCGGGTAAGAATACCATCCTCTCCACCCGTTAGGTGTCCGAAAGAGGCGACCAAGGGAAATCAAGAAGACGGACAGCAGCGCCTTTCTACTAGACTACCTACCACCTATAAGTACTGTGACCCCACGTCTCCTGTTAAGTGTGGAAATTAAGCCCTCCCTTCTAAGGGGGAGGTATTTGTTCAGCAGTGGACATGTGGCGAGTGATGATGGTGAATGAGTCTATCGATGATTGAAACGATTTTTTTATATCACACTTAAGTTTTAGTGTACAGTGTGTACAGAATACGTGCCAATAAGAACTCTATTGGTTAAATTAATTACATTATAACTGTTAGTTTGCGTGGGTTTTGGGTACGTGAGGTCTAATCCAAATTCCAAGTGGAACGCTTTGATGTTAGAAAGGGTTTAATTACTCATATAAAGTGATAGGAACTACCAATTTAGAATATGCCAAATCTGCCGAGAATTTGTGTCGAGAAAAGTAAGACATTTCCCCGCTAAGTAAACGAAACCTATTAGTTAATGTCTTAGCTGACGAGACATTAGATATTACGTTCCTTTCGTCCTGTTCACATTGGAATACAGCATTGTCTACACTATGCTAATTTTCGCCATAATATCTGACATCGTGGTGGACTTAGCTGGACGGTCTTATGCGCGATGGTTCTACCAACTATTAGTTCTTTAAATTAAACGAAGTTTAAGCGCCTTTTTAACCGACTTCAAAAAAGGAGGAGGTTCTCAATTCATTTGTATATATATTTTTTTTTTTATGTATGTTCGCGCATAACTCTGTCAATTATGAACCGATTTGAAAAAATCTTTCTTCCATCCATTCTTCAATCCAAATATACACAGCCGGTAAGCTAACACTAACTTCAATAATATTTAAATTATTTTATACTTTTCAGTGGTATTGAAGTCGGTTCAATTTTTTTTTAAAAAGATTTTATAATAATTGGAATGTAAATATTTACGTGATTTTCACTTTTGAGTTAATCATAAGTACCAATTGAAAGTAACACAAAAACAAACTTTTACAGGAACATATGTTCTATACAGAGTGTTATTAAAATCACACGGGTTTTGCAATGGCAAAAATCCCCATACAAATCGGACAGAGGTTTTGCAATGGCAAAAGTCCCTTTCCACTCGGACAGGGGTTTTGCAATGCCAAAAGTACCCATACAAATCGGTCAGGGATTTTGCAATGCTAAAAGTCCCCATACAAATCGGACAGGGGTTTTGGAATGCCAAAAGTCCCCATACAAATCGGACAGGGGTTTTGCAATGCTAAAAGTCCCCATACAAATCGGACAGGGGTTTTGGTATGCCAAAAATCGTCATTCAAATCGGACAGAGATTTTGCAATGCCAAAAGTCCCCATACAAATCGAACACGGGTTTTGCAATGACAAAAGTCCCCATACAGATCGGAAAAGGGTTTTTTAGCACCCTGTATAGGCTGTATATGTTGTATGTTCTATGTTTCGACCATGAGACAGGACAGTGTTTATCACTATCCTACTATTAGTCATCTCTTATTACACCCAACAGGAAAATGAGAGACTGTTTAACTAGCTCCACACGAAAGAAATATTTTAAAAAGTATTTCATCTAGATTTTCTGTCGTAATTAATGTTAGAAGCTTTATAATTCTGCATTATACGACCACCCTTGAGCCACCCACATAAATTAACGGAGAATTTAAAGGACAAAATGTACAGAGATAATGCTGACAAGAACAATTAATTACAGCTCATGAAACATATTTTCATAGAGTCTTTATGTAACATGCGTAATTCGTTTAGGTATTACTGAATTATTAATATTTATTTGCAAATAGCAGCAACCGCTCAGTGGTCGAGTGCTTGCCTTGGAAACAAGGTGCGCAGGTTCGAACCTCGGCTTGCACTTCTGATTTCTTTAATTAATCATGTGCAAATCGTGTTTGTGCGATTGTTACTAGCTTTCAGTGAAGGAAAACATCGCGTAAGAAATCCTAACTAGCTTTTAAATGACGTGTCAAGTCCGCCAACCCCCACTTGGCCAGCGTAGTGGACTATAGCCTAAGCCCCTTCATCTTGAAGGGAGGCCCGTGCCAAACAGTGGTAAATAAACAAGGGCTGGTATTGCAAAAAAAAAAATAAAAAAAAATATTGGTGGTAGGTCACTTGTGCAAGCGACCGCCTCGGTAGATATCCAAAGCACTGTCAAATATCCTGCCATCAAGCAGCAGTGTTTTACACACTGCTGTGTGTGTGCTGGCAAGTTTGTCGTTCGCTTCTACCCTCATCACTAACTAGCTAAAATCAGCCCTGCTTATTTTCTGATAAAATCTCTCTAGGGAACTTACTAAACGTGGGGCAGATAAGATTATCAAATAATGATTGTAAAACAATTACCAACACATCCAAAAGCCATCCAAAAGGTGGGTTGGTTAAAATTATCAAATGCTAGCTGACCCGCGCAGCCTCACCCGCACTTTTTTACGTTGTTGACACCTATTTTTTTTTCTAAACCACCCCTGAATTCGAGCGAACAAAACAAAACAAAAATTATTCAAATCGGTCAAGTCGTTTCTAAGTCTGAGCGAAACTAACGGACAGCTATTTATTTTTATACAAAAGAAAAAGATTGATTGTAAATTATTAAAAATACCTACCTCAAATAACGCAGAAAGTTGAGAAAATGACACCAGATCGTGTGTGTATGACCTTGACAATCTTAATTTTTTAAACAAGCGACGTAACATGATGCCAATTTAATGAACTCGGACTAGTCCAAGCGAATTTTTTTTCATCATTGACATGTGAAAATGCTAAAAATAAACGTTCCAGAATCCAAAATTGGTGCCAGCCAATTGTAAGACATGTTCCAAGTCCGTTTCAATTAACAAAAATTATATTAATCCCGACGCTGGACGGCGCCAATGCGTTATGAGGTTATGTCAGTGCGGCCAACACGCCGACCCTGTACCAATGTAATGTGGACTTTAGAATATGTGGTCGTTATCACTTCAATATTCAAACTGCGTGGGGCGACACGCATGTTTAAATGGTTTTATTGGTAGTAGAGTTTCTGGAGATCTCAGTAAGAGCTGGTTCCCACTTGTCGGATGTCGGATACACGACGTATATTAATCGGAGGTTCCAGTGGCAGTGCATTTATGCACAAATCGGTTTCCGATAAGTTTGAATAGCTTCATATAAAATTCTCTACCACTGGAACCTCCGATTAATATACGGATCCGACACCTGACAAGTGGGAACCAGCACTAATAGAAAAATTATATTTGGTATATAAAGGGTCTATTCTGGGTTTGGAATTCACTGTCTAGATATTTGATAACAACGAACAGTTTAGATAATAACAACGGCTGTGAACTTAGCCCTGACGTTCAACTTTTATTTGGCTCAGACATTGTAGTAACATTGATAGAGCTTACTCTTGTTAAAACAGCAAGAGTCGTTTTTAATAGGCATATTTTTTTCGTAAAAAATTTAATGTATTTTTTTATTGGGACTAATCTCACTCCTCATTTCCACCACTGTTACTCCTGTAAGGATCTGCAGTAGTCACCACTGAAGACACCGAGGTTTAACCTTCGGCGATTCCCAGGGGAATGTTAAATTGTCTTGGAACCCGTAACAAATTTAATTAAAAATTTAGATAGGAGGAGTTGGAAATACATAAATTCTACTATTATCTTAACAATTGTTTAAAGAAAATATAACATTTATCTTAAGAGGTTCATTAGTAAAAGAAAAACCATGACTGACTGTGTTTTGGTTGATGTTTAGTAAATAATTTCCAAGGATAGTGTAAGACGAGTATTAAATAAATTACAACGTTTAGAACAGTTCCAAAATATGAAAAAAGTAAGTAAGCACTATATAGTAGATATAACTATTGCCTCTCTACCAGGGACTTCCTGTATTGTTTTAATAGAGACTTAAGTAGGTACGAGTTTCGAAAGTCGTTCGTAATAAGATCGATTATATATATAAAAATGAATAGCTGTCCGTTAGTCTCGCTGAAACTCAGAAACGGCTTGACCAATTTAAATATATGACTTTAAAGAAAATTGCGTGTTAACGTAAAAAAAAGCGCGGGTGTTGAGCTAGTGCAATATAAAATACATTAACAAAAACAAATACCTAGTTAAAACTGAATAAACAATATGTATAATACCGTATTTAATGTCTGTCAATCCGCACATCTGGGCACTTTTAATAATACGTGTACTCGACCTTGTGCTGGCGTCCATAACATTTAATTATTCATTATTTCTCATTAATTTGTATGAGACCGAACGTTCTTTTTTTGGTTGTTTTAAGTTGTATGTGTTGTTTTGAATTTAAAGAGGGCTATTTTGTATAATACCTGTATATTCTTGATCAGGTAGGAAACTGAGAATAACAATCGTCTCGAGTATCACACGGTTAATGTATTTTTTATTATTTTATTTATTAACGTAGTTGCTTACTTAAATTATATTAATTAATTATACATGGATAGGTAGGTTCCATTTTATATTACACTAGCAATTCCCTGCGGCTACGCCCGCAAATTTTTTTCCGCCCCTTTTAACTCCTTTTGGAGTGGAATTTTCAAAAACCCTTATCTATGGATGCTTACGTCATAAGAATAACCTACTGTCCAAATTTCAGCTTCCTAGATCCAGCAGTTTGGCCTCTGCGTTGATGAATCAGTCAGTCAGTCAGGACAAGTAATTTTATATGTATAGATTGCAGATAATTTAATTGCAAAAGTAAGGAGATTTACCATTAAAACTTACTCATTTTGCAATTAAATTGTAGATAGATCATGACAATTATAAATCTATTTTTTATTTCACTAAGAAGCCGAAGATAACAATAGGTTTTTCTTAAACTGCTACTTAATGTTTCTTTATTTAAAAAAGTATATCAAAGGTATATCTTTTTTGTGAGGCCATTTAAATGATTGCTTGAGACTCTATCGCCTACCAATTTAAATTCATAATGGTTAATTAATTTTAAGGTGCCTACATTTTTATTAAGCTTTTATTGCAAACATTCTGTCATCTCGGAAGTTTATTTAGGTATAGGGCCTATGTTTGCTAAGTAATTATATACATGTAATAACCAAAATTCTCTTATTTATACTATAATAAATGTTATCTCTATTAGAACTACCTATGCAACTATTCAGTAAAGTGAGTTACAGTTTCATGGCTAGAGAGCATGGTTCAAAAATGGCTAACAAAGTCGTGGTTGCAGCAATCATTATCAATAAAACAAGTTTATAATTCTTATTTTTTCTTTTCAGTTTTATCTTATGTTTAATTTCAAAATTCCTTAGCACTTGTGTATGACAATTTTCAAAAACGTAACACTAATTTGCTCATAACTTTGCTACATTATCACAAACGTATCCAAACAATACCTATATCTAATAGTGCTCAATATCCCAAAATTACGTAATCCGCGGCGTGTAATCGCCAATTACTTATCACAGTCGATATTGGCATCGACGACGTCACACCAAGGTCACAGCGCAAGGAAGTCGGTAGACAATGCGCCGAGCGATTTTGCAACTCGAACTAAGCACCAACGAAGTAGGAAGTCATCGGTTATCACGACAATCGACCGACTACTGCGCAAACTAGATAAGAATTATTTATCGATACTTTTTTTTTCTATGTTCTAATTATGACATCGATGCAGCAATCGATGGAGTAGAAATGTGCTATAACAGTTCCCAAAGAACTAAAAGATTAAATCACATTGTACTAGACTTGTAGATAGGACTCATAGGACATGTTTATTTCCTTTATTAACCGATTTACAACCCCATCGTTTTTGGACTCGCTTGGCTTGTCCCGTGGGGTGCCGGGTTAGAATTGCAGCCCCCCATCTCCTCTAGTTGGGTGTCGTAAGAGGCGACTAAGTGAGAACAGGAAGACGGGCAGCAGCGTCTTTCTTTTGGATTTATCTTCCACCTATACTGCGATCCCCAAGCCGCCTGCCAAGCTTGTGGATTATGGCAACCCCTCCCTTCTAAGAGGGAGGTCTTTGTTCAGCAGTGGACGTCTATCGGCCGCTTATGAGGCTTCAACCTTATCAACAACAAAAAAAATGTCCACACAACTTTGTTATGCTAAAGTGAAATTCAAAATAGGTAATTTTTATAAGATTTGTCCCTTGTAATTTCCGGTAGGTATTACATTTGATGGTGGGAACAGGCGCAGTGGGCATACAATTTTACAATAAGTACTTATTACTTATACCGAAGGAAAGTTCTGTTCCTTCTATAATGTGTGTAAGGAATCTGAATATTTTATTCATAGAATCGCTTGCATAGCAGAGCTCGCTATAGGTGATGTGCTAGCGGAAATTGATAGCGTTGTAAAAATTTTACGGGTATTTTATAATTTTGTTACATAGAAACAGCATTTTAATTTATTTATTCAGGGAATATAAATTATAGATTTAGAAGCCCAAATCATGGATATAGAAATTTTATAATTATATCAATTCTTGGTTACTACTGCAACATAAAATAATTATTAGTAGTCAACACACTCACACTGAAATTATTGTTTTGCATAATATCTAAATTGCTCAGATATTTTAGATAATTAGTTGGTAATTTAAATGAATCAAAGATCATCACTTGGGATTTATAAGCTGAGGTGGTAATGAGAGACAGGTGAAGCACTGTTCAAGCCCAAACAAAGGCAATCTTTCTTGTACATATAAAATATTTTAAAGACAGTGGTTAAAAAACAAAATCGGCAAAAAATACATAATCTTAACTCATGAGTCACAATATAACATTGTTTTACGACATGTACATTAAAAGTCCTCAGCTACATTATAAAGCTACATAAAAGTGCCGAAAGAGAAGCGTAATTTTTGTTTTAAGCTGAGATAAAAGTTAAAGACACACAAGGGATAAGTTTACCCGCCGGATAAAAGGACGATTAAGGTGATTTTCGTTTAAGTCGAGTTGTCTTCAGCCAACATGTTGTGAAAATAAGGTCATGCGACTTCGTGGGAACAAATCATAACTGGAGCATCTACAAGCCACCCTAACCGGCAGAAGTCACGGTATATAGTAATAAACACGTAAATTCTAACGCCAATAACATGAATCACTTGACATTGAAAAGCTCACCCGAACACTGAAACGCCGAATTTTAGGGTGGCTCTACACGGGCGCTTCCATCGATCCCCGTGGAAATGGGGTCGGGCCACCTACGCTCGTGACCTTGGCGACGGAGATGGCCGAGCGTTGCCGAAAACGGCCGAACGGTTCATTCATTCAAATCCGGACACCCACGTAAGTGCTGGGCGGATTTCAGCCGCAAAACCTTCTGCGCCGTCACTTCTAATGATGTGTACTTAATGTAATACGGTCTTCGGATATTCGAGATAAGTGCGGATGGAACGGTGCACCGTTTCATCATTTTTAGGTTTCGTATACCTAAAACGAATAGAACCGCAATGCAAAGTTATACGATTTATCGAATAAACGTGTATCTATTATGTAGTATATTTTTTAATGTATGATTATTTGTCAAATATTTATATTTTTTATTTATCACGTTTGTTAAAATTGCGCTTCAAGGTTTTGCGGTGTTCAAATAATTTTTTATTCTATTATATTCTATCAAACAGTATATTTTATAAGGACTTAATAAAAATACAGCTGGCTGGAACTTTTATAATTACATACTTTTCTTATACTTCCCATAGAATTTTCGAAGTCGCGATAGTATTTCGACAAGAAAGTTTTATAACTAAAAGATGCCTACTTTTTTTCCATTTCATTTAATTATAGACCGGCGTGCTTGCAAAGCACAATTTTCATATAAAACTTGTTACACGTGGAATAAGTCGGCAGGAACTAGAAACGTGCATACGCTATCCCATAAATAATATTTTTGAAGAAAAAAAAAATTATACAGTCGAATTATAAGAACCTCCTCTTATTTTGAAGTCGGTTAAAAATATGCCTAATTTCGTGTTGCGCCTCTCTTAAAATATATGAGAGACAGACTCTCATATATTTTTATAAAGTTTTTGTATGAAAAAATCCCGAAGACCCCTCTACAACCTAAAGTAAAACGAAATACTATATGTAATCATATAAACGCAGGAGTCATTCTATGTGTATGCGAATTACTCCATGACGTAGGTATAATAAGCACTTGTTATTTCTTTAAATGGAGCGGAGTAAACGTAAAGGGATTGGCGATTACCTTGCTACCAAAATATCATTACCTGCTACCAAAATTTTTATGCTTACTTTCAAACTATGGCTTTGCAAAGAACAATAAGGAGGGTTAGAATCTATGGCTATCCGTTTAGAGTGTAAGCAATGATATCGCCGTCATTCCAAAGAGTAAAATGGGATATTAGTACACAATATTGATGTCAAGACAGCATGTGTAGCAAATGTAAGGTTTTTTACATACATCATGAAGATTGATAGTAAGATAGAAGCATTATCAAACTGTGCTTTGATTTATGAATAAATAGGTTACACCTAACTAAAATTATTTACGAGAGTCAACTACATACTGCATCAAATAAAGGAAATATAAATTATAAAAGAACAATTTTCCCAAAAAAATTGCTCGATGTTTTGATCCTCCCTGTGATCTGTGTGTCATTTTGCACAGAAATAAGCTGTATTCCAGTATCAACTGCATCAATATATCTACAAATGAAAACACCCCACGCTGCGTAAACAGCATTACAGCTCGTCAACAAGCCATAGCACCGCTAGGAAGACCCTGTTGCAGACAATGCAGGGTCGCCTTATCTATCTCAATCAATATTTACACGTGACCTTAGGAGAATGTATTGTTCTATATACCTAATATATCATTTGCAATCATTGCAGATACTGGTACCTGAACATTGATATAATTAGATTGTCGCGTGTATTTACAGATCTAAACAAATATTTTGTATGTGTTTAAGAAAAATAGTGCACGATTTGAATATTATTTTAAAACTATAAGAATATAAGGTTTGTTTTTTGGGGTCGCTGGGTTTTTTGTTGGATCTTCTCATTGGAGACCGCGTTAAAATCCGGTGGTAGTAAAAGTACGCATATTAATTATATTTTAAATAATAAGGGTACTTTTAAAATGGGACAGCTTGACTGGAACAGCCTTCACCTTACGGAATCCATCCTTGAGAGGCGTTGCAATCTTACTCTAAATAAAGTGGGCCAGTAGATATACTGAGGGACTGTCGTAAGTCCAATTTGCCGCCGGCAAAGCGATATCTGTAGCCATGTGTTCTTTTCCTAATAACGTTTATATCGACCCTTATGATTAAATAAGATCACGATCAGATTTTCCAGCATAATATTGACTACATTAAGTATATCTAATTCCGAGTAACACTAGCATTTTCCCACTCGAATCTTCGTCTACACTGGTAAAACATTGACATGATATGTGTGTCCAATTAGATTTTGTTTATGTTGATTTTACACGATTATACATCCCAAGGTTCACATGGTGGAATTTTTGTCAAAAAAACCGGTATGTACGGTTTCCGCAGTGAATTAATATGTGATTCGCGCACGCGTGTGTTTGTGTGTGTTTGTGTGTGTTTGTTCATGATAGGTAGTTATTGTGGATATGACGCAGTGAAGCTGAACCGGTCTTATAGCTTGTTTTTTTTAATTATTATTATTAAGACTTTCGGTTGCAACAATAAATGAGCAAAATATGAATAAATAACAATCCATTGGTAAGCTATTCTCCTTTTTTATTTTATTTTTTAAATTTATGCACATAAACAGACAATACTTCATTATCACTTGATAATTTTATGTTATGTAAGTTTTTTTAAAGTAAGATTAAAAAATACATTTGGTTGATTTACTTGCGGAAATCTGTTAATTAAGTTTTATCGTTTCTGTCCTTGTTTCATTATGATCGGAACATGAAATATATTTTTCTCTAAAAATTTTTAGAGTAAAATCAGATGGCAAAAGTTGAGAAGATAAATAAAAACAATACCTGCCTTATTACAATGTTATTAATTTTTATTTAAGAGCTACTAGCTGACCCGCACAGCTCCGCCCTTTATTTAATATTTTTTATGAATTTCCCATTTTTGGTTCTTTTAAACCACCCTGTATTAGAGATTAAAATCGGTCAAGCTGGTTCTGAGTTTTAGCGATACTAACGGACAACTATTCATTTTTATACACCTACAGAAATTTGTATGCAGATTGTTTGCAGACTAAAAGGTGTTATCTAATTTAAAAATATTTTTCAATTTTATAAATCACTTTCCATGTAATTTGAATCAATTAAATTCTAATAATATACTTTTGATTGATTTATTAAACTTTGTTGCATTAAACAAAACCTTAATATGCTTGATAATCAGTTATAAAATATATTTTTCTTATTGCTTTCCATTGCTATACCTAATGAATAGTCGCGTAGTAGGTATACATGTCGACACAAAAAAGTGAATGTTTTGCAGCTGAGTAAGGATCTCATTTCCTCTGTCATGAGGGTTTAGGATTTAATTACACGGGTCAAGTGGTCAAGTGCACTATTAGGATAGAAGAAAAAAAACTTTACCTGTAAGACATAAGGGCGAAAGAGAAAAAGACAATATGTCACTATGAACGTAATGTAAATATACATAGCTTACAAATTACATTGACACATACAACATAATTTGGTCTTTATAGTTCTAAAACCCAGATTAGAGCTAACGAGCTCTGTGAATATCGAAGCGACGCATATTTAATATTGACAAACAGCGCCTACACGTTAATATATACAATTATGAGAGGTGCAGTGGTCGACTACTACCAGATGACGTAATACGATAGCAAAACAGTCAATTTGATGTGGAGCCATTAGCCACGACGCGCGATAACGCGGCAAGTTCACTAATGAGAATGGAACATAGAGATTGTGGCATGACCGATGCTCCACCATTTTAAGCTGTTTCAAATGTAAACATTTGTACAGTTGTTTATATTAAAAATGCTATTAAGAAGAAACTTGATGTAGATGCAGAGGAAAACGCGTGTGAAGATGATTTCAGCAAGTCTATAGCAAGCAATAACTATTTGTCTAATTTCAACTAAAGTGTTCCTCTGTCTTACGCTAGGTTAGAGATTTTGTCAGACAATTAAATCACTATCCAATTCTAGTCTTTACACGCTCTGCAATAAAACTACAAAACTCAACAAAACATCAGTCTTTAATTTTGTTTACAAACGGATTGCTGATTAAAACGAAACACCCAGTCACTTTTTACAGAACTACCTTTTTGTCATAATTATGGGCTGTGATAAGGTCAGAGCGAGGTCATTTGAAAGTCTCTTTTCCAGTATTGAATTGTTCATTGATACCAAAAGTGAATTGGAGCAAAAACTTAAAGGACATTGATGTATTGAAGAAAGTGAGATAAAGTGAAGGGTACAAGTTAATGTGGTGTTTAGTGAAGTAACAGATTCATTTCTTAAGAATAATACCAAACAATAGAACCAATAATAAATATATTAATCTCTTCTATTTATTGAAATTAAAATACTTTTACGGAATATATCGAAGGTTATTTTAGGTTTTACTATTCCGATGTTTCAAATGCTCTTCTATTTAGATGTAATTTGAAAAAGGATAAGAATCTTATAGGAAACAAGGATTATATAAGTATAGGATATAACATAACCATCCTAATTAAACCGCTCTTGGAAAATTAGAAATGATAACAGTGTTGCAACGGAGATTTCTTTAGAATTCTAGTAAAAGTTTGGGAAGCTGCAATCAATCAATTCAATTTAGGCAACCTTTAGCTGTTAAAACGTTGTTGTTTTTAGCATGTATTCACCTTCTCTGTTTAATGTAATTTTTTGGTATAGTGACATCGTACTTGACATAATCGACTAGGAAAACGCCCGTGTAATTAAAAGGTAATTCCAAACATGGAGTAGATGTTCTTTGATGATAAAACTACGTTCAAATAGAAAAATATGCAAAATTCTCTTCATACGTGAAAAAGAATTCACGTCCATGTATTGACAAAAACACGGTACACATGTATCAAAAAGTCACGAGGCTATCTCGCCGATTAACCTTTGTCTATCTCAGATCATGTACCTGACGGCACGATTGTACCTGACGGTAGTGTACTTCCGCAAATACTACTTCGCAAGTTGGCAAATAGTTAAGTTGATTTAGTTATTACGAATACCTTATTGACGAATGAATATTATCGAGTTGTTGTGGTGGTATATGTTTTATCATGAATACTCTAAACCCAAGATCATATTCGACACACGTCTGATCTAAAGCTCTAAAAAATTAACCTTAAATAGATGGTTCGGATACTATGACATTACTTAAAATTGGAACTTAATGCGATTTACCTCATAATCTCGTCAGACAGCTTCCTGTAATAAGGATTCAAAAGTACGCCGAACTGCTTCGCGTTAAGGTACGGCACTCTGCAGTATCTTAGTGAACTTACGCTAACCGATCAATTGTAAAGCGAAAAAGAAGCCAGAAACAACTTCCTAATCAAATTGGTATCATCAAACCTCTTTCTTATTTTGGTCATTCGAAGCATGCTGTGCGTTGTTCGTCAGTTATTTATAGTCACACTTTTGCTAAAATGTCAAATCTTCAACGAAGCGGTGAGGGAGACGGCGTCGGAAGGTTATCAAAAGTGATAAGAGCACATCCATCACCCGCAGCGCGTCTGTCGGCGAATTCTCTAGGGCGGTTGGCACACGGAAGATTTTCAGAATGTAACTACAGCATCTATCAAATAGTGTCGAAGTGCCACCGGCGAAACATTCTAATGGAATACATTACTGCCTAGCAAAAATAAAGGAAACAGAACATATATAAAATATATTTGAATTGTTTTACTCGATTGTGGTAGATCCTGACAGTTTTAGAAAGATTACCCGATCCAGAATTAACATATCTCTTATTACTATTTTTTTAACCGGTCAAGTAGTTTTGTAATACAAACTCTTGAGTAGCGTTATTTTAAATGTGCAAAATATTCGCCCATATTTTAATGCCCGTAATTGCATTACATTTGCCTGCTCCCTAAACTGGTCTGTTTAGTTTTCCTCTTTCTCTTCTTCCCATTAGTTTTCAGCATTTGACCAGCAATTATTATAGCCTTTATCCTTCCTCTTGTCTGCAAATTATGGAGAGTTAGCATTCCTTCATTACGTAGGTAAATATTAGAGGTTTACAACAAACTCAACTCTCAGGTACTTAAAATACTCTATTATTGTTAACCAGTTGTTTCCTCAAAAATTCTGTCATTAAAACCACAACAATTAGTGAAGTTCAAACATAATTGGGCTTTACAAGATTAATCAATAAAACCCAAAGCTCCAAATTAGGAGTAGTCAAGAATAGAAACGCTATTTTTAGTATCGTTATCAGGACAACGTAATGGATTAACGCTAAAAGCACAATTAAAGCTAATATCAAAGAAAAAATATCCTGTTTTTATATTCTACATAAAGTGAACGAGATTGTTTGCATTACGCAACAACTCGTGACTCCTATTACGAGCTACATAATCAATAAACGTTGTATGTCAACTGACATTCACCGTTCAAATGCGGACCTTTTATCTATGATGATAAAGACACTAATGGTTGGAGGGCCACGCTTCCACGCCGCAAGCACCGTAATATGCTTTTCCCTGGTCTGGTCTCAAATTATCACTTTATTAGAGCTCAAACGTTTCATTGATCCTTTTGATTAACTGTTGCAGTGTACAACGTTGGGTCA
Organism: Furcula furcula; assembly: GCA_911728495.1. Lineage (NCBI taxonomy): Eukaryota > Metazoa > Arthropoda > Insecta > Lepidoptera > Notodontidae > Furcula > Furcula furcula. Next base: position 7,677,229 of record OU452244.1, on the reverse strand, counting down.
TGTTATGTTCCTTTGAACATTGGAAACATAACTGGACCTAGAACTTAAATAATAATATACAGGCCTAATCGCGTCAATTTCTCGGCGGTGTGGTGTATGTGATATACCTATTTCTTTTTATGGGAACTGGTGATGCAGACGATGGTGAAGCACACTATCTCATTAAGAATATAGGAATTGTGTCAAAGGAATTGCTGCTGGGAGCAATTTTGAGCACAATACTGCAGTCTTAGGCTTCAACCAACAGAAACGCAAATTTTCATAGTAAACTGGCACTGGCCTGGCAATCCACAGGACTAATATGACCTTCAAAGATGGCCATATTTGGATCTGGTTTTCTGCAAAGTAGGAGTACCTCCCAAGTTGGGCAGCTTAATTTTTTTGAGCCCTTTTGAAATGCCCTTTTCACCATGTGCAGTTTCTTGTCTACTCCGCATGTGACATGGCATTATAGTGAGTAATACATTCAACTCTATCGCATACTGTGTCCTTAGTAGAGGTTGGATTGTTGTCACATGCGCCAAAGACAAATAGTCAATATAATAATTGTTTATCGTTGTCACTAAGGGATATAGACTCATGTTTAAACATTGATATGACAGGTGGGCCTAGTGCGTAATCAATAACAATTTAAATGTTATTCAAGCTTACTTTCTGAAGATGATAAACGCAACTATTGACTCAGTAGTCGAGGTTGGCTTTAAAATGTGCAATATTAATGGAGTAAAAACAAAAAGACAGTTAAACACGCAGAGAACCCACAAGCAAACCGCTGGTGAACACCCGCACACACACGCACATAAAAAATGTGTTGGAGCACACACGCAGGGCAAAAACTTTGCAGATGTGCTCACACGCATAGTCGTTGAGCAAAAAGCGACCGGCGCGGCGCTTCTTAATCTTACGTCTGAGTAGTTCCACTCGTGAGCAGGTTTGTTTGCCTGTATCTCTTTTTTTACTTGTTTATACAAATCCTTTGAATTTCTGACGTTCATAATGCAGTTTTGCATTAGTTATATCTTTGTAATTAACATAATTTTATAATTAAACTGTACAAACACGTCGTCGTAGATATTATATATATGTAGTTTTTAACTTTTCATATGATTTTTTCTAAATATTCCATTAGTGAAGACAATGACAGCTGATAGCGTTAATCATCTTATTAATGGAAAATTTCATAAACTTAGAATTCTTCTTCGACGGGCCCGTTGGTCTAGTGGTCAGACACCCTGCCTGCTAACCGATGGGTCGTGGGTTCGATTCCCGCCAAGTGTTTGGGTGTTGTTTATCTATTTAAGTATGTATTTACAAAAAAAAAGTATATAAGTATTAGTATCAGTTGTCTGGTTTCCATAGTACAGGCTCTGCCTAGTTTAGGATCGGATGACCGTGTGTGGATTGTCCCAAGATATTATATTATATTATATTATAAACCATTTGGTGTAAAAATCTTTTTAAAAAAAAAATTTAAACTTTTTAGTGATATTTTCATATATAACGATTGAACCATCGAAAACCGTAAAATTATCTAGGTAGGTTATGATCACATTATCGTCTACATAGTTTTACATAATTCATGTTTCTTCAGAAAAAAATATCCGGTCGTAATGAAATTTGCATGGAATCATCATAGCAGTTTACTCTCTCGAATAAAAAAAGAATCATCGCAATCGGTTCATAATTGTCAGAGCAATATAATGGAGAACATCAGTTTTATGGTTTTTACCAGATAAATTCCTCCACATCGTTCATGGTCCTCCAGGAAGTTCTTATCTGGTTGTAATAAAATTCATACAGATTTAATACAGTGGTTTCTTCTTTCGAATAAAAAAAGAATCTTTGAAATTGGTAAATATTTGCCAGAGTTATGACCATTTTTGTCCTTAAAAAGCGACATAAAGTCATCGATATAGGCTTTCCTGCAGCTCTCAGTGCGCAGTCACCATTCTTGTTTTTCAGGAACTACTTATTACTACGCAATAATTTTTTTATGGGACCCAATCAATGGATTGAAGAATGGATGGAAGAAAGATTTTTTCAAATCGGTTCATAATTGACAGAGTTATGCGCGAACATACATAAAAAAAAAATATATATATATATACAGACGAATTGAGAACCTCCTCCTTTTTTGAAGTCGGTTAAAAATGTCTGCGAAGATAATCATCTGCGCCATCCTCCGGCCGTTGAACGTCTACTTAAATGTTCTGCATATTTTGAATAATTTTACTCGCTTTATTCTATTCACAGCCTATGCAATTAAATCTTGAGTATCCGTAAGCTGAGCTGCTGCAGCGGTAACTTGTTTGTAATTATTTATAAATACATTAATAGTATTTGTAGTTTATGTCCTTGGACTTAATATTCCCGTAAATGAAGGCTACGATATTACATGACACACATTTTATGAAAAACATGAAGGTGATTCAAGTTATTACACAAAGTATGCATGTAATCGTAAATACGGATACATAATTATGATGACGAAGGCACTAATGGTTGGAGATCCACGCTTCGACGCCGCAAGCACCGTAACATCCTTTGCCCTGGTCTGGTCTCAAATTATCACTTTATTGGAGCTCGAACGTTTAATTGATGTATGCTCAACAAAGGTCCACATAACACTTTGGTTGACTGACTTTGAATCGGCAAGATGAAGACTCTATGAACGGTGATCACATTTGCGACCATCAAACCAATAAGACAATTTAAATAAAATTTTCCTAAATTGCCCGAGATGACTTCAGAGTTGCAAAAGCGCGAGCTGGTTTTGCCTTTAAAACTGGAACTATAAACGAGACCGCAGCAACCTCGTTGTATAACATTTGTAAAATAAGTATCTAATTCGCGTATTATTCCAGTGTTTGTACGTAAAAGAAACAAGTTTATGAATTGATATAAAATGTCAAACAGTAAGGTCGATAGTGCGAAGAACTGATGACAATAAAGACTTCCGCCACAATACGATTCCAAATACTAATCTTAATCGCGCAAATTCGAAAAGTCACGAATTATATTTATGTGGAGAGCAAACAACTTTATATAATTTATCTTTATGAGTTAGGACAATAATGGCAGATCATCTAAGTGTCTTAAAATCTTTGGATCATAGGATATAACAAGTTGATCCTGTACTGATCTATCAACGGTCGTATCGATCTTCCGTTCAATAGAACTGTAAGCGTAAAAGTAGATAGAACACTAACTTGTGTCTGCGCAAACCCCTTGTGGTTGTAGTTGGCTAACCTTGTCAATGATTGGCCGTAGTGGCTGCATTGCTCAAAAGCACATATTTACAAATAACGTATCCGAATACATGGAATAGAAATTATAAAAAAAGGTGACAGTCTAAGACGTAAGAGACAATGTTATATTTCTGGATTTATCAAGCACTAATAAGATATTTGTTTTTTTATTAGATTTAACGCAAGTTTAATCACAATTAAAAATATTTAGTAGCAGTTCCCATTTAAATGCAAATGCAGACACTTTTTCGAATAACTACAATTGAAAGTGTTATAGCAATTTATAAGTAAAACGTGTTCCGATTCCAGTCTTACAATAAACATGCTAATACGAGAAACTGAATAAAGAATTGAAGCGATAACACAAATTCCTAGAACAAGCACATTTATTGCAACCTTTATTGAAATACAAATATGTACATCAACTCAAAACTGTGGTACAGTACAGCCAGCAGACAGAATCTGAGAGTCGTAGGGCAGGTCATGGCTGAATGCGTAAGCACAAACGGATGTGCGAACGATAACACTATCATTATTCCACAAGTCTGTTTGTTTCAAGTTCTGGTTAAGAGAAAACTAATATTTGAGCAATGTTATCTAAAACAATGAAATAATATGTTAACGAATGTAAAGCAACTGTTTGTCTAAAAATGTTTGTAATATTTTTCTGAATAATCATCGCCGTTCTATGCCTAGCCTTGTAATAAGTCCTACGTTCAATTGACGTGTTTGTCTGGAGTGCAGTGTCTGGCCACCAGTCAAGTACCAGGCTAGCAGCGGATCGTGGCGGTGTCACGTTACGCGGTGGCTGTTGACACCAGAGCGCCTGATTAATATTTATGATACGGCTAGCATCTCGCATGGCCGGTTCGCTCACTCGCCGCGAATTATCTCGGACCCGCTCGCACCCACAAAGCTCTTTAGCGCTAGACAGAAACCGCATATAATACATATGGTAACTGCTCTTTCAACATCCAAGCGTGCGTAAGTGCGAATGAGAATCCCAAATCTTCTTAATTTTCGTTAAGTTTCGCTTTTTGACACCGGTTTTTTTAGGATTTTAACGTGCTGCGACCTTGGTGTATTGTTTGTTACATTGAGTTTTTTGGTAAACATTCGGATATGTATTTTATTCATCAACGTGATGACAAAAAATCATTACATAAAGATTTCAAATAACTTTAAAGTTGTAGAAGCGGTTGAACCGAATTTATTTGTGTGTTTAGTAAAGACATACACTCAATTGATATGAGTTCCACTGACCATGCGATTGCAAATCGAAAGAAGTGAGTATGTGGAACGAGGCGTGAGACCAACGCCTCGAACCTGACCGTATCGAGGTATCTCAACCGGACAGACCTGACTTCGCTGCCATTATAAGAAAAAAAAACGCAACGGCTATAGAGGAAAACCGTGTTGTAGAAATTACGGCCATTTAGAAAAGGGAACACTTGTTCGTGTTGTTTGCCAGCGGAGATTATTAAGTATCTCCTCGGTATGATCATTTAGCTTAACCATATTCACGTTCATTTGAATTACTCATTGGACCATTTCATCAGTCATTAAAACGGTCTCGCATGTAGTTAATTGAAACGCATCCAAAATTGCTAAGCCGATTTCTTTTGTTTAATCAGCTGCTCGATGACGGCAATCAATGTCGTTCAGTAATTCGTCGTTCCATTCAATAAATTTGCATATTTGTATCGAATGAATTTAAATTAGTTTTAATTTTTCAGTCGCTTTATGTGTTGCACATACTCATATATTTTCATTGTTTCCAATATGAATGTCTCGCATTAAATGAGTTATCATTGTGTTTGCGACACCATTATCGTTGTTTGTCTGGATATTTTCCGTGAGCTCGCGCGCTTCCAGCGCCGGCCGGCGCGACGTACGCGATACTTCGCCTCAAGGTCACGTTATCGTGCTATCGCCAACCCTGAACCAATCCAAGGTTGTCCGTTGAATGTGTAAGTGTTCACTTTCCATGGCGAACTCATATCCAGACCCAGCTCGATCCCTTGATTCATCGACAACATCACGTCACTAGGACCGTCTTACAGGAACTGGGCAATCTCGACCGTCGCTCGGCGAGTCTTTATCGTTAATTTGCGAACGCTGGTGGAGCGCTGTCTGGACGCGTACTCTCGCTTTTAAGTGGCAATACTGCTAGATACTATCAATTGAAATTAGCTGCGTGTTTACATTTTATAAATAGAGCGCGTTCACGTGGCGCCGCAGCGAGATAAGCGTCCGTCGACTCGAAGACATCACTCACCGTGCGCTGTTAACATCCTCTGCAGTAAGATACTGGATCCTCCGTCACACTGACACTCGTGCGGAATTTTAAGCACACACAAACGGCGCACTAAGTTCAGCGACACACGCGAGGACTGCACGGCGCGACACCCACAACTAGAATGCGGGCGAGACGGCTCGTCGCGGGGTGCGGGGGGAGGCCGACAGCGACACACGGCTCATACGAAGGCGCGGCGATGAGGACTGCGGCCGAGCGCGAGCACGCTCCCCTCCATTGGTCGGAAGCGAGGTGACGTCACGCGATCAGGCCAATCGGCTGCCAGCTCGTAGTTCCCGCCACCTGCCGCGAGAGGCGCCTTTGTCGAGGAAGTCGCCCGCCCTACACAGCTTTCCTCAGCTAGGGCGTATGCATTTGCGAGCGGCAAACACGGATAGAAAGCACAGCATCATGAATTATGTATTCATTATAATTTATTTGCACTCCTTCGACTGATCTGAATCATAATTAATCCTCATCATCATTATAATGTCCACGATTTCATTTAAACACCATTTCAGGCTTATTCAGATTTCCGTTTACAATTTTGAACCAATGCCAAAAAAGGTTATGTACCCATGCGCTAAATAAATGTGAAAATTATTAGGAGTTTGGGCTTGTAGCGGTTGAATGGAAAAACGATTTCAGCTAAAGACAACGGGAAATTAGGATCAGCAGGTGTAATCGACTTGCAAATACTCGTACTGCTGTCTAAGTGTCTACGTAGCAAATATTAAATGGTTTTATGAAAGGCCCAATAACAATTTCGGTTTAGCGAATGAAAGTTTTGTTATCACGGTAAACAAATTAAATATTTTATATTAGTTGAGAAGCGTCGACAGTTACTAACAGTTTGTTGAACAAGAAACTTCACTTTACGAGTATAAATACAAAGGCAATATAATGAATGAATTTTGAAAGTTTCACGTTTTAGAATGGTGTTATTCAATGAATGATCCTTGAATTATATGAGTAAAGTTTAGTTTGCATTGAAATGCGGGTGTAAATTAGTACAACAATCTAAAGACCATTCATCAGATGTATGTTTGTATGTATGTTTGTTTATATGTATGTATAACTAGCAATTCCCTGCGGCTACGCCCGCTATAATTTTTTCCCTCCCATTTAACCCCTTTAGGGGTGGAATTTTCAAAAACCCTTACTTAGTGAATGCTTATTTATTTATTTATACTCTTTATTGTACACACATATTAAATGAATATAAGAAAAGGAATTGAAGAAATTTGTACAAAGGGCGGCCTTACATCATAAGAAGAATCTACTGTCCAGATTTCAGCTTTCTAGGTCCAGCGGTTTGGCCTGTGCGTTGATGAATCAGTCAGTCAGGACAAGTAATTTTATATGTATAGATAACACATACATATTATGTGTATGTGTTATTATACATACATAGACACATCATATCATACATATGTATGTTTGTTATATGTATGTATAACAACACATACATATTATGTGTATGTGTTATTATATCCACATACATATAACAAACATACATCTGATGAATCGTCTTCTATCTGGATAACCTTAGAACTCTACAAATTAGTAGGGTTCGTTACGAAATAAAATAATAATATTTTGGAACAATCCACACACGAGCCTGTACGTAGTATGGTAACCATCGTCCAGATATTCTGGCCACCAAGAAGCAGTGTGTAAGCATTGCTGTGTTCCGGTGTGAAGGGCACTGTAGCTGGTGAAATGAACGGGCACAAAAGACATATCTAATGTCATAAGAGTGCAACGCACTAGTGATTCTTCTAGTGTTACTAGCGTCTATAAACTGCGGTGACCAGGCGGCCCACTTGCTTGCTATCTTGGTAGTGCAAAATAATAATATTCTGTCCATAATTCACATTATGCAAAAGCATTACCATCGGTAGTAAGATCTTTGTCATTAGAGAGAGCTGTAAACAAAACCCTTAGTGGTGCCCGAGGGAACGACAGCTGTCTCCAAGCCTCAGTTCTCAGTCATTAAACACCCACGTCCGTGATTGTAGCCACCGGTACCTTGCTATACAAAAAACAACTTTGACATTGCACTGTTAGAGTTCGATTTGAACTCTACATTACCTAAGCTTTTCTGAAATTTATAAACACGACATAACATTTTCTGAAATGGTTTTAAAAGACTTGGAGTTATGGCAGTTTTTAGATTGATTGCTTGCGATTATATTACCTACAGGAAATTGTATCAGATATTTATAAAGAAAAAGTGTTAGCTCAAGGAATAAGAAGTGTAGAATGTTTATAATTCCTTTAATTGAAATTGATGATTTGTACTTGATTTTTTTAAATATTATTTTTTAATTATTATTAAATTTTATGGCATTATATTAATCGAAGTGTAAAACGTCAATTTCGTGGATATTATGTATATAACTACTCAAGATAGGTAGGCACATAAATAGATTATTTCTATGCATTCACCTAAGTATTTTGCTGACATTTAGTTGTAGTTCTTTAATATCGTAATATTATTACAATTACGAAATGATCCTCAAACATCTTATTTATGAAATGTAAAAGTGAAGTTTTTAAAGTGGTGTGGATAAGAGGCCCATTTCAGGCCCGAATTGCTTAAGACAAACTGTACATATTATATTAGTATAGAAAAAACTAAATTAATCAACATGTTTCACTGTAAATCATCGTATCAAGTCCCGGGTGAGAGATATATTCAAAAAGATAATGTAACTGTAAACTGTATGCTTTATTAGTCCTTTAAACTCTGTTTGGATTTGGCCATTCATGACCACTAGTAAAATACACTGTGGTAAATCAGATTTATTATAAAACTAGCTGACCCGTGCAGCTCCGCCCGCGCTTTTATTACATTTTGCTCCCCTTTTCTCCCTCCTCCCTAGATTTATCTCTCTCCATATCTCTCTCTCTTATAAAAAAAATCTAATTATATGCTCTTTCTCTCCTCTCTCTTTCCCCCTCCCGCTTCGGTTTCCGTCACACTCCCCCTCTTCCTGCCCTGTTACCCCCTCTCTGAACCCTCTCCCCCTCTCTCTTCTACGAACTTGCTCCTTCTCACTCCCCCCTTACTCCACCTAACTCCCCCGATCCGTCACCCCATCGCCCCCTTCTCGAATCCCCTCTCCCTCTTTCTCCTCTCGTGCACCCTCCTCTCGTTCTATATATCCTCGTCAATCATGGTATCAGCGGCATTAAATATATTTTATGACCTTCTCAGACCTCCCCGATATGCACACATAATTTCATACATATCGGTTCACCCATCTATTTAATGACCTTGCCTCATGTAGCTTAACCTTAATCTAGCGGTATGAAATATACTGTATGACCTATTCTCAGACCTACCCGATATGCACACTTTCATACAAATCGGTTCACCCATCTATTTAATGACCTTACCTAACGTTGCTTAACCTTAACCTACCGGGATAAAAAGTATCCTATGTCCGTTTACTGGTTCTAAGCTACCTCCCCACCAATTTTCAGCCGAATCGGTTAGGCCGTTCTTGAGTTATAAATAGTGTAACTAACACGACTTTCATTGATATAATAATTATATAGATTAAAGTTCTATAGTTATTGTATGTTCAATTTCACCGATAGATGGCGCTGTTCATAATGTAAATCACGCTAACATTGTAAATTACTGTCTAATGATATTCGATAATGAAAGTTTTAAGTTTTCCGCATCTTTTATTGTTGCGACTGTAATACATACATAATCTAGTTTGGATCCGCTCGGGATTTACAGATTTTAACTTTTCAAAGATATGATGTATGTAAGATATAATGATAATGTCATATTGCTATCAGCAAAGTACTTAGAACAATACAGAAATCTAATGAAAATGTCCTGGGTGTACCGGACCGGCTTACCCCTTACAAAAATTGACCCTTCGCCAATGCCATATCTTATGCAAACTAAATGTCTGCTCAGTCCCTATTGTATATAGCGTAATAATACATATCTTAATGATTAACTGATCAGTCTATAATTACCCTATTCACATACAAAGGAAATTACGTGGTAATATGTGCAAGTAATGTTTCACTGCTTAGCCCCTATGAAACATAGCGTGATGTTTTATATACCAACTTACACCTTGACTTCTACACAACACATCAGTGAAAGTCCTATCAAAATCCATCCACGGGTTTTCAAATGATACCTGGACGAACAGAACGACAGACAGACAGACAGACAGACAGACAGACAGACAGACAATAATTCCAAAAAAAATTGTTTTGGCCTCTATGTCGATAGTATAGTACCCCCACATAGAAATTTTGGAAAAATATTCAATGTACAGAAAAAGTGCTCTTTGAGTTTTATTATAGTATAGATTACAGAAGAATTAATTAAAGATTTTCTTAAAGAAATCGCAACTAGCGACAAGACTGGCAATTTTATATATTATTAGATTAGATATTTAGATTTTTTATGTATATCTTTGCTTTGTAGTAAGCATAAAATAAAGAGACATAACAATATATCTATCTATACCAATATCATAAAGAGTTCGAGTCTTTAGAGGTTGTCTAAGTTTGGAACCATACCCGGTGGGGTGTCCGGGTAAGAATAGCACCCACCCATCTCCTCCCGTTGGGTGTCCGTAAGAGGCGACTAAGGGGAAACAAGAAGACGGGTAGCAGCGTCTTTCTTTTGGATTCCTATCACCTAGGGTAAAAGTGGGATAGTTGCCCCAGGGGTATAGTTGCCTCGATTGTAATTTCTCTAGTTTGGCGGATGACCACATGTTATTTTATTTATCTTTCGAGAGACTCTACAACTACCACTAAGTTGACCGTGTTGCATGTCTCTGTGCGATTGCATGGAAGTGTAAGGTGAAATCAAAGTTTTTGCAGGATAGATGGCCTCTTTTTTAGCGGGGCATCTATCCTAAACGTAATTTACATAGATTAGGCAATTATCCCCTATATGGGATAGATGCCCCAAAATTTAGAGGTCCGCAAAAATCGCCAATACTCTGGAAATATCAAAGATGATGGTTTTTCCTTTCATAAGCTTGAAGATAATAAACCAAAGTACCTACCCGTATTACAAATAAAGAATTTTGCTTTTTTCACTGAGAAATATAAAGTAATTTCAAAAAGTGTGGAAACTATTCCACTTTTACCCTATACTGCGATCCCAAGTCGCCTGCCAAGCGTGGAGATTATGGCTACCCCTCCCTTGCATAAATGATATCAAGAAAACCTCAAACAAAGCGGCGGTGTGCACATTATAATAATCGATGGGAATCCACCATGTGTACGGTGTAAGTTTGAAATAAAGTGCAATTATCACACGTTTGCTTTGTATCATGTGGTACATGTATGCATACTTAATCAAAGCGTTTACAGTCGGAAAGTCGAGAATATATATGAAAGAAAACGTTAGTTTACTTTGGTCATTGTTCTTTCGGAATTGCTTGAAGTTTAGAGCAACTCCGAGGTTGATAGAGTCCATAAGCACAGTGACGGGTTCCGCGCAGTTTATATTGCGCTCCCGGCATGGTGTGGGGCTCTAAGCCAAGGCATTGAGGGGGACCTGGTGCAGATCTCACTGGAGAACCCAGGTTCCTCCTAACATTGCCGAAGCGACATCTTTGTGGTTTAATAAGAATTCATATTCCGGTTGGCCACCACTATCGGGAGACACAGTGCACTGTATAAGAGCTTAGCACCGACGACGTCAATATTTAATTTAATTATATATAAGCGAATGAGGGTGGCCCCTCATTCGCTATTCTTTTCTCTATCCACTATCTGATAAAGACAGACCTAGAGTTTTTGTATCGTAAAGTAGCTAGTACCCTTCCCGCCATCTAAATCTATAACTACTTACCATGGGGCGAAAACGTGCTCAAATGGATAAAAAACATCTTGGAACCGGCTGCGGGAACAGTGTCCTAGCAAACGGTGGTTAAAGTTCCAGAGTGAGGAACTTCTTCACAATGTGTGCCATCCAGGAGCACTACCTTCTGCATCAGGCCCTTGATCCAGCCATCTAACATCAAGGCTATTGGCCATTAGGCCAGTGCAGAAACGACTACGGGCACAAAGATTGCCTTATGAAAGTACCACATTTTCGCGAGATCAAGATATTTGCATTATTTATCTTTCTCCGCCGTCAATAAGTTCTCGTCATGGGGGACAGTGACGTCTACAATCATTGCACGAATCTCTGTGCGATCTTTTTAATATTATATAGAGTAAAATACACTAATTATATCACCGATCTCTACGGATATCCTGTGCGCAAAACAAAAATAAATACCTTCAAGCTTACACCTACACAAATCAAATGCCAGTGACGTCAATGTCGTTCGTTCGAGTTTCAAAACATCATAAATAGTAATAAAGCTCCCTCACTATTTAATCAACTGGAGCAATAATGATGTATAATGAACTATCCGTACGATCGGCTCCAGGCGTTCACTATAAATCTGTCATGTGTTAAAGATTGTCCCCCTCTACAATCGATAGGTACTTCAACGAAACTTTCGAACAATCGTTTTGTTAAAAAAAAAGCGATAAATTTTAAAATAAGAACAGTTAGTAAAAGCTCGTTAAGCAGAGTGAGTAGAAATTTTAGCAGTTAATTTTTTTTTTCTGTTGTGAATTAAATGAAGAAAATTGACTAGTGTCGTCGACAGCTGGTGAAACATGGATTTAGCAATCAAAGATTCCTTCAGGAAAAGCGTGATATTAAAAATTGTTTGAATTGCGACAACTGTTGAATATTTTTTTTTATCCCCACGTTATAAAGGAACAAAATTAAATAACCCTTCTAACTCCACCTGTCCACATTATTTTTATTTTTATTATTGCTGTAATATTGCCTTCTATTTACGCGAATACCACATTGAAATGAAACTATAAAATAATCAGTAAAAGTACTTTCACTTTAATGTTCTGATACATTTTAGTATTTCTTTAGGATTTTCCGAGGGAGCAGTGTGTGTTTCTTGATGACTACCTACTGGTAGTCCCTGACTTACAGACAATAAGTGTCAAATTAAGTCCTCATTTTATCTTAGGTTCGAATAAAACTCTAACTAAACTAATATAGCCGTAACAGCTCAGTGGGCGAGCGCCTGCCTTGGAAACAAGGTGCGCAGTTTCGAACCCCGACTCGCACGGACCTCTGATTTCTTTAATTAATCATGTGCGAGTCGTCTTTGGGCGATTGTGTTGAATGAAAAGATCGTGAGGAAACCTGCATGTCGTCAAATGACGTGTGAAGTCCGCCAACCTGCACTTGGCCAGCGTGGTGGACTATGGGCTAGGCTTTCATCTTGAGGGGAGGCCCGTGCCCAACAGTGGGACAAAAGGACTAGTATTATTATTATTAAACTAATATCCTGTTCAAAAGAAACTTTTTAATCACAACCAACAGTACGGAAAGCGCGTGCGACTAACGATCCAGCTCTAAAGCAATGAGCAAGCACAGGAATCCACGAGAAGTCTATTTTTGTACTGTTCCCCTCGACGTCTGCGCACGCGCTCTCCTCAGGGAGACTTCGTTTACCGAACGTATATCGATATGTAGGTATGCTAGAAGTGAAACCGTTGTGCCTGACTGCTCCAGAAGGATATGCTATGTATTTCGAGATGTTTGTCTATTTCTTTGGCACGGCCTACAACCAAACATCTTGATGGATTTTGACTTATGACATGTTGTTTTTGTCTTAGTTGTGGGAGTGATGCAGGCAATATATTTATTTTAAAAAAATATGGCGTCCATCATCCGCCATTTTGTATGTTTTACTTCTAAAAAACATCAGGGTAACAAATGAAAGGTATCTTATTAAAATGGTAGATTTGCCGCATAATAAATGACATTGTATGGACGAATTTAACTTAAAAAAGTCAAAAATTATTTATTTCAAATCTTTTGTACGGTCAATTTTTTTTTTTTAAGTCGCTACCATTGGATCACAACGTGACCTCAACTGAGAAGATCCGGCAAGAAACTCAGCGGGCTTGTAATTTTTTCACTTTTTTTTTGTCATGTACAATTAGATCAGCATGAGCGACAGTGTGTCTTGCCGTTCAAAAGATCAACTAAGAGAGAAAACAAAAGACGACGAAAGTACAACAAACTAAAAGGCCAAAGGGATAGTAGTCGGACCAGTCCCACCAAGCAGCACCCGCGCACGAGTTGACTCGAGCAGCAGCCATCACTCCCCTCAACCATATTGAAGGGAAGGGGGTGACCAGCCACATGAAACCGCCACAAGCAAAGACTTTTCATTTAAAATTTTGACTATATCCTGATACGTTAAAAAATGTCTAGTTTCAATACCTGTTTCATTTTATGTAATATCTATCTAAAATATCGCCGGTTGACTCTTAGCGATTCCATCATGTTTAAGCTGCTTATCTAATACACATAATAATATACAACTAAAATATGTACTTTATTAGACGTTTCTATTTTTATTAAATATACATTAAAACGACCACATAACTAAACACATTAATATTCAATTTAACATTAATGTAAATTCATGGAAATCATATTAAATATCAGCCTTACAAAATGTAACTATGCGAAAACATAGCACGGAAGGTTTTAAATTAAGAATGTCTCTTCTAGTCTATAACTATCATTGTAATTTTCCTTTGGTTTATTGCAAATGCATTAAGATTATGTTCCTAATATTTGAAATGGATACTTTTTAGTTTTATACCCACAGAATCATAAACATAATGTACTTCAAGTACCTACCTATTCCATTGTGGAAATATAGACTGAAACGTTCTAAACTTTATTATCTCCTATATGTGCATATCATTATCAATTACATTCAAGGTGGCTCAAAAGAGCATCATCGTCATCAGCCTGAAGACGTCCACTGCTGAACATAGGCCTTCCCTTAGAACGACAATTGGCTATTTGCATCCACCGGTTACCTGCGACGCGCACAAGACGGAGATCCAGTTAAAGATTGGAAATTTTAAAGACCTTGGGGGTTGGAAAATCTCGTCATGATTCTGCTCCTAAAAATATATGTTTAAATTCACTCAATCAACATTTCTCCTCTTCTCCTGCCTGCGATAGGGCAGCAAAAATTAAAACTTTGAATGATCTTTCATTACTTCCAACTCCCAATATTTCTCATTTCTTCTTTTCTCAATTTGCTGACTGTGATGTAAAGAGGAGTATTTTATCAATTGCTTCCAGTGCAATCGGTAGCGACTGTGTCAGTCGTAATATGATAATTCCTATCCTTGACATAATTCTTCCAATAATAAGCCATATTCTTAACTATTCCATAACCGCGCGCCAATTCCCATCTAGTTGGAAGGAGGCTCTAATTATACCTTTACCCAAAAGACCTAATCCTGCATCTTTTACTGAATACCGACCTATATCTATTCTTCCATTCCTTTCCAAAGTCCTTGAACGTCTCATCTCTAATCAACTCAGTTCCTTTTTAAATAAGAATAATCTTCTCAATCCCTTCCAATCCGGTTTCCGTCCTGGTCATAGCACTACTACTGCCCTTGTACATATTACGGATGACATCAGGTCCGCCATGCAGGATGGAAATCTATCTATACTTTGTTTATTAGATTTTAGTAATGCTTTTAATTCTGTAGATTTTGATATCCTGCTTGGTATTCTTGCTTCTCTAAACATATCTCCAGCAGCAATTGAGTGGTTTCATAGTTATCTTTTTGGCCGTCGGCAGCGAATACGCATTGAAGATACTTTCTCTTCTTGGTGTAACTTGTCTGCTGGCGTGCCGCAAGGCGGTGTACTATCCCCTCTACTTTTCGCTGTATTTATTAATACCGTTTCCAGTCAACTTGATTCTTTCTACCACCTTTATGCAGATGATCTGCAGATTTACTGTCATACTTCTCCAAGTAGGTTGTTTGACAGCATTAATGTTATAAATGGTGACCTATCTAAAATCAGCACCTGGAGTAATTCTTATGGTCTTAAAGTGAACCCTACTAAGACTCAGGTTATTGTTATTGGTAGTCAGAGGTTGATGTCTAGAGTGGATTGGTCGCAAGTACCTCAAGTTTTATTTAATAACAACATTATTCCATTAAGCGAGAAAGTGAAAGATTTAGGTATATTTATCGATAAAACTTTATCTTGGGCACCACAGGTTCAGGAAATTAGTAGGAAAATTTTTGCTTCTGCTGGCTCATTAAGAAGATTGCGAAACTTTCTTCCAGTTGCCACAAAAATTGCCCTTGCTCAGTCACTTCTACTTCCAATCCTTGACTATGCAGACGTCAGCTACCTCGATCTAAATGAAGACCTACTTGATAAACTTGAGCGACTTCAAAATTTCTGCATTAGATTTATATTTGGTTTGCGCAAATATGATCACATTTCTATTTTTCGTAAAAAGCTCGAGTGGTTACCTATTCGCCTCCGCCGGAACTCACATATTCTTCATCTTCTCTATAATATCCTCTTTAATCCCACTACCCCCCCATATCTTAAAGCTCGTTTCAAATTCCTTCATGAGACGCATTCAAGGAATCTAAGATCATCAGAAAACCTTGAACTAGCTATGCCCTTACACTCAACAAATTTTTATGGTAAATCATTTTCTGTACATGCAGTACGTTTATGGAATGCCTTACCAGTTCCCATAAGGCAAGCTAAATCTTTAAACATTTTTAAAAATCTTGTAAAAGCTCATTACCTTAGTTTGTAGCGCATTGGTATTTTGCTGGTCGTTATTATGATTTCGGAGTGCTATCTGTACATTTATCAGAATTAATTTTTATATATATAATACATATATTTATAGTTCTCTTCGTATATATATATATATATATATATATATATAACCGGAAGACGCAGCGTAAGCAGGCCGCCTACTAGGTGGACAGACGACATTATTTATTTTTATTTATTTATACTCTTTATTGTACACAATAAAAATAAAATAAAAAGGACTTGAAGAAATTTGTACAAAGGGCGGCCTTATCGCTATCCGCAATTTCTTACAGGCAACCTTGGGATGGAAAAAAGATTGCATGGAATACGAAAAGTGGGGTAGCTAATATGTGAGACAATATACACTAATAAAAATACATATAATAAGTTTACCTATTTACATATAATATATTAATATACATACAGATATATATAAATATTTCTTACATACCAACATATATTCAATACACTTATATATATATATTATGATTTCGGAGTGCTATCTGTACATTTATCAGAATTAATTTTTATATATATGTCACAGTAAAAACTCTGAGGGCACCATAATAATAACGGGATGTCAGCAATGCCGACGTTACTGACACAAAAGTTACTCTTGCCATAACATTTTGACAGTTAATTATTTTAAAGATATGGGGACTCCCCCAAGTGGTCTCCTCCGGCCCCTACAACCACACCAACGTCAGCCTTTAACCGTCAGTGGGATCACTATCCCTTGTGATTATTAATTAGTCATACAAGAACATCTGATTAATTTCATATTAATAATTCAAACGGACGTTTACTGGTCCGACTCACCGACATAATACGCCAAACCTTTAGAAGCCGAATCGGACACATCCAATCCAGAAGAATAAATTCAGCAGCCAGGAAAATCTGCGAATATAACTTAAAACACACATTAATATTTTCAACGAAACGAGTCAGGTCCGAACGGTCCGACGATCCGAGCGACTCTGCCACGAATGCGGCCGTTGCGTTGTATTTATAGTTTATCCAAACTCACTTTTGTGTAAAAGTACCCTCAATAATTATTATTAATTTTACAAACAATTTAATCACAAGAATAATCCGAACAATGAGAACTTAAACCCCAACAAAAATGACGAAACAAGGAGGCCGAAACGTCTCCACCCCGGCATATATAATACATATATTTATAGTTCTTTTCGTATATATATATATATAACCGATAACCGTTCGTTATATATATATATATATATATATATATATATATATATACGAAGAGAACTATAAATATATGTATTATATATATAAAAATTAATTCTGATAAATGTACAGATAGCACTCCGAAATCATAATATATATATATAAGTGTATTGAATATATGTTGGTATGTAAGAAATATTTATATATATCTGTATGTATATTAATATATTATATGTAAATAGGTAAACTTATTATATGTATTTTTATTAGTGTATATTGTCTCACATATTAACTACCCCACTTTTCGTATTCCATGCAATCTTTTTTCCATCCCAAGGTTGCCTGTAAGAAATTGCGGATAGCGATAAGGCCGCCCTTTGTACAAATTTCTTCAAGTCCTTTTTATTTTATTTTTATGTGTGTAGAATAAAGAGTATAAATAAATAAAAATAAATAATGTCGTCTGTCCACCTAGTAGGCGGCCTGCTTACGCTGCGTCTTCCGGTTCGTGGTCACCACTCGAAAACCTTTCTTCCGAACGGTTATCGGTTCTTTGACAGATGTGGCCTGCCCATTGCCATTTGAACTTACAGATTCTGACATCTATGTCGGTGACCTTAGTTCTTCTCCACATTTCGGAGTCTTTCGCGCAAAGAAACTCCGAGCATAGCTCTCTCCATGGCACGTTGTCCGACTCTGAACTTCTCTAAAAGGCCAGCAGTTAGAGACCACGTCTCAGCACCATATGTCATCACTGGCAACACACACTGGTTAAAAACCTTCGTCTTCAGGCACTGCGGTATTTCAGACGAGAAGATATCACGTAGTTTCCCGAACGCTGTTCAAAAGAGCAATAATCTATACTTATAATAAAACTGTAACAGGTCCAATTCTGTACATTGAAGATATTTTGAAAATTATATTTGGAGGGCATTCTATAACCGATACTGAGGCCGAAAATGTAATTTTTTTAATTTTTGTCTGTCTGTCTGTCTGTCTGTCTGTATCACGGCTCAGCATCACGCCGAAACTACTGAATGGATTCAAATGAAACTTGGCAAGATTTGAGATCTTACTACGAGGTAGGACATAGGATACTTTTTATCCCGTAATCTAGCACGGTTCTTTTGGGATAGGGGATTAAAGTCAAAACGGGTACTTGGTTATACGCTTGGTCCGATTTTATCAATTTTTCTTTATAATATAATAAATATTAGTAAGGGAAGACTCATAGAGAGTTGTTATCAAGGTTTTGTAACCGATCTGGTTAAGCAACGTTAGGTAAGGTCATTAAATAGATGGGTGACCGCTTAACGCCATTTGAACTAAACGGGTCCGTGCTTCAGAGAGCAAGTAAAAAGTGGGTCCCAGTTTTTAACCGACTATAAAAAATGAGGTTATGTATTCGATGCGAATGTCTGTTATTCAAAGTTTAGTTAACGTAAAAATAGCGCAGGCGGAGCTGCGTGGGTCAGCTAGTGTAATAATAAAGATATGAGACAAGAATGTTGTTTTAGTTTATTGACGTCCGACTGCTGGCAAGGGACTTTTCCCTGCACATTATGATGTACAGGGAAGCAAAATACTTTTGGTCCCTTGGAATACTTGGACCCCTTGAAAAAAAAATATTTAAACTTTTTTTAATTATGTAATTATACCTCCCACAACTGCGACTAATCTAACGACATATTAAATATCAAAATCCATCGAACCGTTTAGGATGTAGGCCATGCTAAAGAAATAGACATACACACATACAAACTCTCGAAAAACATAACCCCTTCCTGGGGCATTCGGGCAAAAAAAAAACGATTTATGCAATCTCTCCTTTTTGCGTAAACTAAAGATGGGAATATCTTTTTTTTTTTGACGTGGGGGAAATCTTCGAAAGATCCCCGGGAGTTGTGGGGCTCGACCGGGGTATGTGGGATTCTTACCCACTAAAACCCCCGCGGCTGTCGCATCGGCACATGAGAGGGGGGACCCCAAGGCTCTCCGGTGGGATCTGCACCAGGGGCCCCTCAGTGCCTTGCCTTTGAGCCCGCCGCCGGGGGGCGCATTGTAGCCCCCCGGGAACCAGTCACGGTGCTCACGGGGACGGGGGTCGCAACCCCGCCACCGTCCTCCTCGGAGTCGCCGCCGTGCTCAATGGACGCTCAAAGGGCCCACACCCCGAGCGTCCAGCGACTCTGAAGAAGATGGGAATAACTAACTTAACCCAACCATAGAGTCTACTTTCTTAACAAATCCAAAGTATCAACAACCCGTTTCAGTTACAGCACAATCCAAGCCTAAATATGGAAAATGGTTTAGCATTTCCGTCGGTATGTGCCGTTAGCTAAAACAATCCCGATGCAAGCTTAAACAACGGTACGTGACCGAGGCGCCCGCGTGCGCCTATAAAAACCGTAAACTAATTAGAGCAACAATATGCAACCAACAACATATCGGAGGAAACTCTATAGTCATTGTTAATAAACAATGGATGCATACAGAAATTATGATTTTGAAAGTGGTAGTGCGGATTGGGAATCAGGGTTAAGGAGAAAGAAGTTCACTGCTAAACGAAGACCTCACCCTTAGAAGAGAGGGGTTGCGATAGTCCCCATGCGTGGCAGGCGTCTTGGAGATCGCATTTAATGTGATAGGTAACCTAATAGAACGACGCTGCCCGTCTACTTTTTTTCCCTTAATCGCCTCATACGACACCCACGGGAACGACACGGGAACGAACAGGAGGAGATGGGTGGGTGCTATTCTTACCCGGACACCCCACAAGCTTTGAAAAGTTGCTCACTTTCATGAACAGCTTCGTTTGTTGTTCCTTAAATGCGTAGCTTGGGGACCTTAAAGTTAGTCTAGTTAAAGTCTGTATTTAATGAAAATAAACTAATAAAAAAAAAGAAAACGGCTTCAAAGTAAATTATCTAAAAATAATAAAATAACGAAAATATATTGAAGTTGGTGTCTGGGAAATCCACGGACAAAGCTACATACATACATACACTCATAAAATTTGGTAAATTTGTTTAGAAGCCCACATAGACTAAGATATATTAATATTACGCATTTTTATTAATATTACATACATACGCGTCGAATAGAGAACCTTCTTTTTGAAGCCGGTTAATAAAACATTTTTGAAATGAAACTATTTTTACGGATTATATCGCGGTTTATTTTTAATTTTACCAGTGGTCACAGGCGTACTGAGTTGGTAGCTTTCTATACGTCATAGTTGTCTCGGGGTACCCTCAGATCTTCTAATTATTATTGTTAGTCCGATATCTACGGAGAAAGAGCTTACATGAATGCTGTTAATTAAGTGTTCGAAACGTGTCGGGATAGTAAAATCAAAAATAAACCGCGATATAATCCGTAAAGTTAGTTTCGTTTCAGTGTGTAGGTAATATTCGCGTAAATATCAGAAATAGATCGCCAATAGTACCTAATAACCTTAATTTATCGAAGCTTATAAAATCAATGTAATCCAAAGATTTGCCATTATCTACGAATATATTGTGTTGTGTGTTTGCAAATACTATAGTCGTTCTTCTAGGACAACACTAAAAAGTTGCATACTAAGTTAGGTGAGGTTAGGTTAGGTTAGGTAGTTGAGGTATTATGACGAGGATGACGCATTTTTTTCTTCAATCTTTTTTTTTATCTACACAGATACAATGTGGTACACATAACGTTTAACCTTTCGCCTGTCTCATTGGAGTCTCCCACAAGGTAACTATGGTAATTTCTAAAAGTCACAAGAACTGTTTCACAGTTGTGCAATTCTAAATCTAATTTGTATGTAGTGTAGGAAGCTTTTGTATCGTTCTACGGATTCGTTATACGATCTTTTGTTACGATATTTTTGTCTAAGACCCACGTGGTGTAGCAACACATGTGAGGGACCATCGCATCCCGATCCAACCCGGGAGACTCCAGATAATGAAATTTAGGGGAAATATGTGTTTTCTGAAATGGATTTAAAATTTACTTCGAATTTATCTACTGGTGTCGTCTGTAAGCTAGCAATCGGGGCTAACTGGTTTAAAATAATTATATTACTCAGTAAAATTATTAAACACGACTTGTAACTGACCCTCATAAAAATGTTCAGTTTTTTTATGTGTTTTAAACTTGACAAACGACTGTGAAACTGTTATATGTTACCAACAGTCAGACAGTAAACCAAAGTTATAAGACTGACTAACATATAACTATAATACAAGAAGTATATAATTTTGTAAATCATCATCATCATCAGCAAGGAAGACGTCTACTGTTGAACTTAGGCCTAACGGTTGCCTGCGAGTCGGACAATTTCCTTAGGGGCCTAATCATGAACTCTTACGAAAAGTGACTTGTCTTACTTTATACCATGAGCGCACTATTTAGCGTGACACGAATTTATCACGTGACCACTCACCTGTTTGGGTGCCGTAATAGCTGGATGGCCTGGTAATTAGTGCGCTCATTGAAAGTCAAAGATCACTTTCCGTGATAAACTATAAGAGTACATGATAAGGCCCCAGTTCACCTAGTGGGAGGTCTGTCTATGTTGCGTCTGCCGCTTCGTAGTCACCACTCGAGAACCATAGTTTCTCATCGGTTATCAGTTTTTCGAGCAATATGGCCTGCCAATTAAGTAAACAATAGACTAAGATTGTCAGATGATTTTTAAATTCCTGAGTACCTATTCATGTAAATAAATTAAGAATTGTTTACTTCTTTATTTTGACCTTTACCTAACTGAATTCAAAGTCAAAAATATATATTTCAAATAGGCTTAACGCTAGCACTTTTGGATCGTCAATTTTTTAAAAGCTACCACCGGATCACAACGCGGCCTCATCTGAGAAGATCGGAACTCAGCGGGCTTGTCATTTTTTCACTTTTTTCAACATTGTTTGTCTTGTTACAATTGGATCAACTACAGTGACAGTGTGTCCTGCCGAAATATAAAGCAAGGGAGAAAAGAAGAAAACAATAAATTACGACAAAAATTACAACAAACTAAAAGGCCATAGGGATAGTAGTCCCCCCCTAATAAACTGGATATCGTTTCATATTGTATATAAGTTGACTTAACCTATGTATGTACGTAATTAATTATGTACTTATGTTTTATTTCTTCGGCTTAAGTTATTGAAAGTGATTCATTTTATACAAAACTATAGTTTTATCATCCAGATGAATCATCCGTCCGAATAGCGAAAAAAGTTAATTAAGACGAGACAGAAATTCATTTCGATATGACAAGAGTCAATGAATCAGTAATTCTCATGAATTCAAAGCGTCGCAGGCGCAGACATATGTGGCACACATTTTGTAAAACGGTACCACCGCCCGCACCCCTCACAAACTTAGCACCCTACCTCCTCTAAGGGAACCACTGAAAAAAACATTATCTCCACATATTGTCCGACCCTTATGTGCTTGGCTTTAAGGCCTATATTGTCGAGACTAGTTATACATTGTACCTCAAGCAGCGGTATTTGAAGGGACATAATTTTTTTCGTCGAAGTAATCCGGCGAGGTCATCGACCTGTTGTTTGGCACACATTTTGGCATACTTTTCTCGCTAATGTGTACGTTACACGTTATTATTATTTGTGTTGTATTGAGATTTCTGTTTCATTTGAACCGCGCACTGCGATTTTGTTCATTCTGTAGTTTTACCTTTTGACGTCATGACTTATGATAGTGGCTGATTTTATTATGGTTTTATTGTAAAAAAAATACAATATTTCGTTCAAACTTTATTAAGTCGCCAAAACTTTATGGTCAGGATTGATTACCCGAACCCATACTTCTTTTCCCTAGATAAATTGTTAAAGGAAGAAAATTAACACCCTAGTTATTTAGACAGTTATGTGAAACAAATATTAGACTAAACATAAGGAAATAATAAACATGTATCACAAAACATTATGCTTGTTACAACGCAACACATAAACACGTTTCACAAAACATTAATATTGTATTAGGTGTTGTGTGATTCTATCATTATCCTGAGGAATCACCGTTTGACCCTTTTGCTGCAAGTATAGCGATACCAATGACATGGTCATTTTTATCTTGAGTATTAATAAGCACTCCTTACCATAAGATGGAATAGCTTAGCTATGATTAAAAAAAATACGCAGTGCAATTATCATATCGGGACATACCACAATTGAACAAAAAAATGTATTCAACCTTATCATTGACATTATCAAATCTATCTAACATGTGATCTTCAAGACAATCCTTCAGTTTTTTTTTATCTAATCAACTTATTTGAAATACAGTCGCCAATCCATCTTCAGTTACATCTTAGTTTATGCCACGTAAGGATGTGGTCTTTATTAAGCGTTAGTTTTATTCTGGTCACTTGTTCTTTAGGGCAGGAAGGGTTGCCATTAGTGACCATCAACCAAGGGACAGTAGCCGGATCGTTAGCAACGGATGGAAATTTCTTTGAGTTCCATGGTATACCATACGCCGACTCCACTTCAGGAATTCATCGATTCAAAGTAAGTACTCCATGTATTAAATTATGCATCATAAAATTTTGAAGAAAAAATTCATAATAACACAAATTCAACTGCCTAGGACAGTACGTCCAACTCTTCCAATGCTACTTTATACATATATGTATATATATATAATGTGTATAAGATGAACAATTTAAGGTATGTTCCAAAGTACGTACTCCACTAGGTACCGAAATAGTTCAGTTTCTTCTTTTTAACCGGCTTCATTAACCGGCTTCAAAAAGAAGGTTCTCTATTCGACGCGTATGTATGTAATATTAATAAAAATGCGTAATATTAATATATGTTAGTCTATGTGGGCTTCTAAACAAATTTACCAAATTTTATGAGTGTATGTATGTATGTATATATGTATGTATGTATATATGTATGTATGTATGTATGTATGTAGGTTTGTCCGCCGATTTCTCAGAAACTACAAGTCCGATTTCGAAAATTATTTTTGCAATAGTTAGAGTATTTTTCAACTTAGGGTAGAGTACAAGTTTCATCAAAATCGGTCGAGTAGTTTAAGAGATATACACTTTTTATGTTTTCAGTAAGTTACTGTAACGTAAAAGTATGAGTTGCGTGATAGTGCTGATACCTATCTTGGTAAAATAAAAGTCACTAAAAAGTGTTAAATAAACTATTTAAAAAAAAATAAAAACGACTTCAAAGTAAATTATCTAAAAAGCATAAAATAACTAAAATATATTGAAGTCGGTGTCAGCTGGTGCTAGTGTTAGTTAACATGATGTGCTAGCACAGACTTTAATATATTTTCGTTATTTTATGCTTTTTAGATAATTGACTTTGAAGTGTTTTTTTTTTAATAGTTTATTAAAGTTTTGGTTGTCTGGAAGAAATCGCTATTAGCGGAGTTTTCTGTATGTAATGCAAATAAAGAGTATTATATTCTATTCTACTTTAAAAAATACTTCAACGAAACAAAATCACTTTTAGGTACCTAAGATGTAAAAGGTTGCTAGTAGTGTTTTGTTAGAATTCACTATGCTAGCGTCTGAAGGACTTCCGTTAGTCCTTTTGCTAACACGTTACTATTGACTTGGTTTTCACTGATTTACTTGTTTATACAAATATTTATAACTACGTTCTTCACAGCATACAAAGCTTTTACATTGTTATCAACTGGAAATAATAGTTATAAAATGAAGTAATTAAAACTTGAAGTAATTAGAATCAAATATGTCTGTATATAGACTAAAGACTTAGTTTAAGGCTAAGCTTATGTTACTTAATACTATATTTTAATTACAGGCACCTCTCCCACCTCCATCATTCCAAGATACCTTCACGGCAAACAGGAGAAATATAAAATGTGTTCGAGCACTCGGAGTTGGATACGAAGGGACCGAGGATTGTCTCGTAGCAAATGTATTCACACCAACACTCAACAGCACAAGGCAGCTTCCAGTCATGGTTTGGATTAAAGGAAAGGAATTTGATAGATTATCGGATCAAGAGTACTCATTTAGAAACTTTGTAGAAAAAGATGTAGTCATTGTTTCCCTGAATTACCGTGAATCTATCTTAGGGTTTTTGTGTCTTGGAACTGAAACCGCTCCTGGTAATGCTGGACTTAAGGACATAGTAGCAGGATTGCGGTGGGTACAAGAAAACATTGCTGAATTTGGTGGTAACCCAAATGATATAACTCTCTTTGGACACGGCAGTGGTGCAGCGGCGGTCGATTTAGTCACACTGTCTCCAATGGCAAATGGTTTAATCCAAAAAGCTATTGCTCAAAGTGGAAACGCTTATGCTCCTTGGGCTGTTTCACGAGATAATTTAGAGTATGCTATACAAGTAGCTGAAGGTCTCGGTCATGTAGTGACCACTATTCAAGACTTGTCGGAAATATTTACAAGAACTAGTGTGGCTGCTCTAATGGCAGTGATTAATGAACTGGACCTCACAGATAACTCGCTTGCTTTTGCTCCTTGCTTGGAAAGGGAGGATTTAGAAGATGTGGAACCTTTTATTGTTAAATCACCTTATCAAATATTTATTGATAGGGATTTCTTACAAATACCTTTTATTACTGGTTTTGTTGATAATGAGGGTACAATCAGAGCTGAAGAAGCCGTAGAAGATGACTGGTTGGAGAGAATGGACAGTTCCTTCATTGACTTTATTCAACCAGACTTAGAGTTCGAAACCGAAGCAGAAGAAACAGATACAACTCAACAAATAAGATCATTCTATTTCGGAAACGAGGCCATAGATATTTCAGCCATAGGTAACTTTATAGAATATAATGGCGATACAATGATGTTGGTTTCAACTATAAGAGAAGCACGAACGCGGGCTTTGTCATCTACAGCCCCAACATATTTGTACCAGTTTTCCTACAGGGGAACTTTAGGAAGACCTATTGTGGAACCATTGGAAATAGAAAGTGCAGTACATAGCGAAGAATTAGCGTACATGTTTCACGACCAATCTAGTAGCCAAGAACTCTCGGACCTAGACCTTACTATTGGAGATGTTTTAGTTGAAAGGTGGACAAATTTTGCCAAGACCGGGTAAGTTAACCGCTCTGGATGGAAGTGCACCATCTTATTCATAAAACAAGATAAAATCAACCTGTACGAGCAGTAATAATACCAGCCCTTGTTTTTGTCCTTTTGCTGGGCACGGGCCTCCCCTCAAGATGAGGGGGCTTAGGCCATATTCCACCTCGCTGACCAAGTGCGGGTTGACGGACTTCACACGTAATTCGAGTGCTAGTTAGGCTTTCTCAGACATGAAGGTTTCTTCACGATGTTTTCCTTCACACAAAGACGATTCGTACATGATTGATTGAAGAAATCAGAGGTGCGAGCCGGGGTTCAAACCTGTGCACCTTGTTTCCAAGGCAAGCGCTCGCCAACTGAGCTTTCTCTTTCGCGAGCGGAGCTGCTCGAATTACGTTTGAGTGTGTTACCGCATTATAAATG
Source organism: Furcula furcula (assembly GCA_911728495.1). NCBI lineage: Eukaryota > Metazoa > Arthropoda > Insecta > Lepidoptera > Notodontidae > Furcula > Furcula furcula. Next base: position 7,650,311 of record OU452244.1, on the reverse strand, counting down.
CGACGACGATAATTACGACGTGCCAGCAGTAAATGCGACGAAATATGGTCCCTTAGCTGTTAGTACAGAGACTTATTGTAATGCCTATAATGCCTCTTACTTACCTCAAGAATACAGCACCACTCGAACGTACCTATATTTGGAAGTAGTATTCTGTAATGTAAAGGCACTAACCCTGTCGGATCGCTCAGATTTAGATTTTGGCGTTTCTCTTATCTGTTATACAACATGATAACTTAGATACCCTTCTCCTGAAAATTTCGTTATTAGTCCTTTTTAATACCATAACTATTCTGTTTTAATACCATTTCAATTTGTAAACCTTGGTATCAAAGACAAATTCGCACTTTCACTAGATGGAAGTTCCATTAGGTGGTAGGACTATCCTGGTACCACTGTAGTGTGAGGTATTCTGCGTAGTGTAAAGGGCTAAGTATGTATTTAATTTACGGAGCTCAAGAGGCTTATAACTAAACTCTCGTTTAAAATCAAGCTTTAAGCAAAACTTGTCTCATCCACCTAATGTAGTGTTCCAATAAAGACTAGTTAAATACGGTGTAGAAGTTTAAATTTCTAGCTAACAATTTTCACACTTAGTATTTTTTTACAGCATTCCCACAAGTGAGACTTCTCGGATACTATGGCAGCCATTCACAGAAATTAACGCTTTCTACCTTCGTATTCTTGATGATGGTGAGATCGGTACAGCCGCTGGTGCTACACTAGAAGTATCATTGGTAAATCCTCATCCCGACACTATTACATTTTGGGACGAAGTTTATGATATGCACTTCTTGGATGCGAAGGGAAGATGGAACTTAACTGAAAGACTTGAAGAAGATGATGATGAAGTAATCACCAATCCTGATAATGGTGATGGTGACACTAATGGTGATGGTGGCGATAATGGTGATGGTGACGACAATGGTGATGGTGGGGATAATGGTGATAATGATAATAATGGGGATGGTGGCGATGATGGCGATGATGGTGATAATGGCAATACTGATAGTGAAGAAAATGGCGAAGATATTGATAATGGAGATGGCGGTGAAGCTGCTCCAGAGGGAAGTGAGGAAGACCAAGCTGACTCTGCGTCGACAGCTGTTGGATACACTTTCTTAATAGTAACGTTGTTTACTTTACTGAACAAGTTCCATTCCTCTCAAATCTTGTCTTAAATTAATCAGTAGATTGCAAAGCTACTGTTTTAAATTTGTTTTGGGTTATCAGTAATGCTTGTTTGAATTTTATCTTGAAATTCTTGACAAGTAATTAATTTGAGTGCATGAGTTAATATTATAAGTTAGTATAAGTTTTTAAATACTTTTATGTGTAAATAATACTTAGTTATAAAATAGTCATATATTTCAGCAGCATTATCGAATAGTTAACAAAGTACAATACAACAGGGACTAAATAACTTATTGTACATTTTTATATGTATTACAACTTGTAATATTAGAATAAATTCTAAAAACCATCACTATCTGTTATTCCCCACTTATCTCTATATTTTTCATCTCGACGATTTTATCACAATATATCTCAGTGTCAAACGAAGTATTGATAAGCATTATCATGATTAAGTATAATATCTTGGAGAGATGTTACTTTGTTAGAATATTTTTATTATATTTATCAGTTTTTTAAAGATTGAATTCCATGATCTTGTACTGCTATCTCTTTTCTTTTACCGACCACCAACGCGCTGGCAGTCTCCACTGATGTATCGTCAACATTCTAATTTGCCGCACTAAGCGTTTAGTTTCCTCATTCATCATGCACACAAGCTGTGGAATTCTCTCCTGGATACCGTTTTCGTCTTCTTCTTAGAAAATTATTAGTAACTTGGGTTTATTCAAGCTAAGAGTGAACAGAACTCTTATAAGTAAGGGCGGTCCATCCTACGTCACATCTTCACTTACCATCCCGTGAGTTTATAGCCAAGTGTGAACCAATTCCGAATAAAAAAATATCTACTTATTCATACAATAGTAAAAAAATATAAAATGTTAATAAAACTGATCTGTTACTGCTCAATATCTAATGCTACGCTAACTGATAACTACATAGTCACACAAATAAATAATATACCTGTTAGTTTTATATTCAGGTACAAGATAGAGAGCAAATAATAAATCCCATAGGAATAAAACCATGTTCATTGGCTAATTATTTACACCGCATATGTCGATAATAAGATCCATTACGATTGGATGATTCCGAGTTACCACGACGTACATTATGATTATGTTATACATCATGCAGACCAGCCATGATATTTGACTTTCATTAGTTATTGCTTTATTTTAACAGGTACCAATCGCAGGTAACTGGTGGTACCAAGTATTCTACATTATTCACTAATATGTAGTTATAATTTAGTAATACATTTACTCAAGTTCAAACCTCACATAAAACAGTACTTTTATTGACCTTAGTATCGAAAGTTATTGCCCGAATGCCCCAGGAGGAGGACTATGTTTTTCGAGAGAATGTATGTATGTAAATATGTATGTCATCATCATATCATCATCAGCCGGAAGACGTCCACTGCTGAACATAGGCCTCCCCCTTAGAACGTTACAATGAACGACAATTGGCTATTTGCATCCACCGGTTACCTGCGACGCGCACAATGTCGTCTGTCCACCTAGTGGAAGGCCTGCCTACGCTGCGTCTTCCGTTTCGTGGTCGCCACTCGAGAACCTTTCTTCCCCAACGGTTATCGGTTCTTCGAGCGATGTGGCCTGCCCATTGCAACTTTAACTTTCAGATTCTGAGAGTTATGTCGGTAACCTTAGTTCTTCGGCGAATCTCCACATTTCGGATTCTGTCGCGCAAAGAAACTCCGAGCATAGCTCTTTCCATGGCTCGTTGTATGACTCTGAACATTTCTAAAAGACCAGCCGTTAGAGACCACGTCTCAGTACCATATGTACTGGCAACACATACTGGTTAAAAACCTTCGTCTTCAGGCACTGCGGTATTTCGGACTAGAAGATATCGCGTAGTTTCCCGAACACTGCCCATCTGAGTTGGATTCTTCGGGCGACCTCTTTGTCGAAGTTGGACCGACCTAACTGGATAGTTTGTCCTAGGTCCTGGGTTTATTTATTTATATATTATACGTAGTGGTCAACAACTTCGAGTGTATCGTTCCCAACTACCGGTACGGGTGTAACATGGACATTAGATATGATCTTAATCTTGTCCATGTTCATTTTAAGACCCACCTGTTGGAAAACGCTGCTGAGGTCGCTGAGCATCGTATTGAGGTCTTCCAGCGACTCTGCCATAATGACTATATCATCGGCAAAACGAAGGAGAGTGATGTATTCGCCATTGATGTTGATGCCGAATCTGTACCAGTCCAAGAGCTTGAAAACGTCCTCCAATGCGTTTGTGAACAGTTTCGGAGACATAACGTCTCCCTGTCTCACACCTCGAAGCAATGTGATTGGTTTCATACTTTCGTCCTGTAGTCGGATCGACATGGTGGCGTTGCTGTATAAACACTTCGATGTCATCATCATCATCACCAGCCGGAAGACGTCTGAACATAGGCCTCCCCCTTAGAACGCCACAATGAACGACAATTGGCTATTTGCATCCACCGGTTACCTGCGACGCGCACAATGTCGTCTGCCCACCTAGTGGGAGGCCTGCCAACGCTGCGTCTTCCGGTTCGTGGTCGCCACTCGAGAACCTTTCTTCCCCAACGGTTATCAGTTCTTCGAGCGATGTGGTCTGCCCATTGCCACTTCAACTTGCAGATTCTGAGAGCTATGTCGGTGACCTTAGTTCTTCGGCGAATCTCCACATTTCGGATTCTGTCGCGCAAAGAAACTCCGAGCATAGCTCTCTCCATGGCTCGTTGTGTGACTCTGAACTTTTCTAACAGGCCAGCCGTTAGAGACCACGTCTCAGTACCATATGTCATCACTGGCAACACACACTGGTTAAAAAAAAACACTTCGATGTACCTATAGTCAATGCGGCACCGCTGGAGGGACTGCAATACTGCCCAAGTCTCGACTGAATCGAAGGCTTTCTCGTAGTCCACAAACGCTAGACATAATGGCCGATTATACTCCTCGGTCTTCTGTATAATCTGGCGGAGCGTATGAATGTGGTCTACGGTACTAAAGCCTTTTCGGCACCCGGCTTGTTCGGGAGGCTGGAAGTCATCAAACCTGCGCTCGTGACGGTTCGTAATGACTCTCGAAAACAGCTTGTACACATGGCTCAGGAGTGAGATAGGTCTATAATTCTTCAGTAAGGTGTTATCACCTTTCTTGAAGAAAAGCACTACCACACTCCTGTGCCCTGCTTCTGGCGTAGTAACCTCGAGTAAGACGGAATTGAATAACTTCTGGAGGACTAAAAGTATCGGTTTTCCACCCGCTCTCAGAAGTTCTGTTGTGATTCCGTCTTCACCCGGCGCCTTGTTGTTTTTAAGTTGTTTGAGAGCCATTCTAATCTCGTACAAGCTGATGTCTGGGATGTCCTCAGTGTAGAGTCGGGTTAGTTGGGCTCTGGTGTCCTGAGCTAATACCTGAGCTGGTGTAATATGTATGTATGTTTGTCTATTTCCTTGGCACGGCCTACAGCCTAAACAGCTTGATGGATAGCGAGTTATAATATGTACTATCGCGGACACGAACGGTGTACCAGTTTTCAATCAAAATCGCTTGAACGAGACGTTACGTGCGCTTACCCCGTCCGCACTTATTTTGGGTCGGTTCGTGCAAGCGATTATCGTCCTAAAGGTGATACACCGCTTGTGACCGCGAGAGTACTTAGCTTTGAGAGTGACATAGGTTTACTTCCAAAAAATCAATATAGTTGTGTATGCGTTTTATGTATGTATAATGTTTTTTAAGCACATATTATAAATTATTAAAGTATAAAAAGTCCGACTGCGAACAAACAAAATGATCCTTAATATGCATTATGCATACATAATACGTATACATATGCATATATGCAAGCTGGTGACGTTGAGACCTTTCATTTGATATCCATACTGATGTTTTTGGAACTAAAAAAAAAAACATTTTTTTTTATTCATTTTTATATAACCTATGTCACTCCCACACCTAAGACGAATCTAACGACGTATTATAAGTCACTGTTTATCACGACGTTTAGGCTGCCAAAGAAATAGACATAGATAGGTACATACATAGTTACATACATACTCTCGAAAACATAACCCTCCGCTTGGGGCAGTCGGACAAAAAATAGAACTGCTTTGGATAAAAAAAAACAGTGTCGTATTAATAACCTGATATTCTTTGATCAAAATGTATAATGACAAACATCAATAGGTACATACGTCTTATGCAGTCCAATGCCCAATTAAGATAAAATAAAGAAGCACAAGAATGCAAATAAAATGAACTCTAAAGACGTACATAGAACAAAAATATCCACACGTAATATTAGAATTCATTCATCTCATTGGAAAGTTTTATTTGATACCGATATTGATAGAATTCAGAGTTCAGAGTCACACAACGAGCCATGGAGAGAGCTATGCTCGGAGTTTCTTTCCGCGACAGAATCCGAAATGTGGAGATTCGCCGAAGAACCAAGGTCACCGACATAGCTCTCAGAACCTGCAAGTTGAAGTGGCAATGGGCCGGCCACATCGCTCGAAGAACCGATAACCGTTGGGGAAGAAAGGTTCTCGAGTGGCGACCAAGAACCGGAAGACGCAGCGTTGGCAGGCCTGCCACTAGGTGGACAGACGACATTGTGCGCGTCGCAGGTAACCGGTGGATGCAAATAGCCAATTGTCGTTCATTGTGGCGTTCTAAGGGGGAGGCCTTTGTTCAGCAGTGGACGTCTTCCGGCTGATGATGAGTATTGATAGAATTTAAAAAAAAGAAAATAAAACTGAAATTCAAGGGTGCCACATTTCTTTAATAATTATTTACCTACTTATCACAACTAATATTAACACATAATAATTTAACGAGAAGTCTTAAGGTCAAGTCATTCAGGCTGTAGAGGAAGCAAAACATTTTCATTTCATTTCTTTTCATAAATGCCTAAATTGAAACCCCTTTTTGAGTGCAATCTGGTAAAAACATGTGCATATGCAATGTGTTCAAGTTGCGTGTGCATGAAATACAGCGTGGGTCGTGACGCCCGTGTCGGGTCTTCGAGGTCAAAAGGTCACCTGTACCTACTGATTCACCACGTGGGCGTTAATGCCACATACTATTTCTACCTTCATTATTTTATACCTAAGTAATGACACTGCGGTTTCTCCCTGCCGGCAGGGTGATACCTGGAAGGATGATGATCCATAAAGGGCAGCATTGGATTATGCATAAACCTACCTAAATAAAATCTGTAAATTCTGACGAAATAAATCGTAGTTTAGACCCGTATATTTTATAGCTACAAGCTATGGAACACAGCAACGTCTGCACTTGGTATAGTGAAAAAAGTGGCACCTTCTTAGACCGTCTTTTGTTCGTTTTTGTCGCTTACTTCTTTTTTAAACTATGAATTTCTTTTTTAAATCTAAAAAGAAATTCATAGTTTAAAAAAGAAGTAAGCGACAAAAACGAAACGAGAACTTCGTCATTTAGAAAATTTCTTCCGAAATATTCGAAATATTTATTTAGTAATTATAAAGTATTTAAATTATATATATGTATATATATATATAGGTATCGTCAATATAGGTATCAAATGAAAGGTCTTAATGAGACGAGTTGAAATATAAATATATTTATTTATTTCATTTGATACCTATATTGACGATTTTTAGTAGTAAAAAAAATATAAAACAGCGATTGACAGCCACCATATTAACTTTTTTGAAACAAATATATAGCCTATGTCATTACCATAATTACGACGAATCTAAAGACATATTATGAGTCAAAATCTATCAAGCTGTTTAACTGTAGGAAAAAGAAATAGACATACATACATACGTACTCCTGAAAAACATAACCCTCTTCCTGGGTCATTCGGGCAAAAAGTCCAGACAGAGCCGAAGAGGATCGTAAGGCAAGTCAAGTCTCAAAATGCCATTAAGGGCACGTTAGTCACTTGAAAGTATGTTTATGAAATAACCCTTTGGATGATCATAAAGCTCTTGGAAGCAATAAACTGCACGCGGATTTGCGTGCTGCAGTTTTATGTTCCGGGACCCTACAGCTGTGCGCTTAAATGGTAAACAAACTTCGCAGGAACCGTCGCCGTTATTATGTTCGCCTTTACCAAATGAGTGTAGGTACATTTTAAAAGACCTTGGACATTAAATAATGAAATTAGATTTAAAAACGGCTCAACAAAGTTTCAAAAAACATAGGTAAGTAATATCCCGAATAAAGAAGATCTGAAATGAAAAGAACAAGATCTGAAGTAAAAGATAGGCGATAAACATACACTATTAATTTTTGCGCCGGGATTTTAAAAACTTACATTTGTATATACACCAATTGAGAATCTCCTTTATATAAATCGTTTATTTTTTTATTCACAATAATACTAGTGTTTATCTTTCTTTTGGAAATTTCTGATAAAAAAATTGTAATAGATTTTTTATAATTCCCGATTAGAATAAAGTTTGAAAAAAATTGTAATTTATTTCATTACTGTTAGGTTTAGCTTTAGTTTGAATTTGACGTTCTTTAATTCTTTATTGTACACATACACACAAGAAATAGGTAAGTTACCATACATAAAAGAAGTACAAAGGCGAGCTTAACTCATAATTGAGTTTTCTAACAGCAAACCCCAGAGTGGTAGAAGAAAAAGAGAGTGGAGTGTGAGTCAAAGTCAAAGTCAAAATATCTTTATTATGTATAGGCCCCACGGAGGCACTTACACAAAAATCATTTTTACAAACTACCACCGGCTCGTAACGCGGCGGCTACTGAGAAGATCCGGCAAGAAACTCAGCGGGCTTGTCTTTTTTTGTCATTATTTTTAAAACAGTTTTACAAATTATACATAAGTCAGCCTTAAACTTCTAAGCTTGAATGAGATGAGCAGTTCAAGCCAAGTGAGAGCAAGTGTAGTGTACAACTAGGTGGAATAAAAGTTAAATAGAGTGTCTACTTATATTATACAAACATACAAAAGAGTACATACAATAATTACATAAATAATATATCTATATATACTTATAATAAAACTGTAACAGGTCGAATTCTGTACATTGAAGATATTTTGAAAATTATGTTTGGAGGGCATTCTATAACCGGCACTAAAGCCAAAAAAAATTATTTTTTATCTGTCTGTCTGTCTGTCTGTCTGTCTGTATCTCGGCTGAGCATCACGCCGAAACTACTGGATGGATTGAAACGAAACTTGGCATTATTTGAGTTAATACTCCGAGGTAGGACATAGGACACTTTTTATCCCGACATTCGGCACGGTTCCCTTGGGAGAGGGGACTAAAGTCAAAATGTGTACTTGGTTATACGCTTGCTCCGATTTTATCAATTTTTCATTATAATATAATAAATATTAGTAAGGGAACACTCATAGAGAGTTGTTATCAAGGTTTTGTAATCGATCGGGTTAAGCAACGTTAGGTAAGGTCATAAAATAGATGGGTGACCGTTTAACGCCATTTGAACTAAACGGCTCCGTGCTTCGGAGAGCAAGTCAAAAGTGGGTCCCAGTTTTAACCCACTATAAAAAAGGAGGTTATGTATTCGATGCGAATGTCTGTTATTAAAAGTTTAGTTAACGTAAAAATAGCGCAGGCGGAGCTGCGTGGGTCAGCTAGTAATAAATAAAATTAATAATCTAAATTACCTAATTAAATTTATCCGTCGGCGGTCGAGACGTGATCGCACTTATGCGGATCGTGTGTTAAACATGGTGCAGACCGGAATCACCGGCCATTGAGAGTTGTTGGCTTTTTCTTAAATTATTCTAAGCAACCAGATTTTAAATTGATCGTTGACAAGTATCTATCTTCTTATCTATACTATAATAAAACTCAAAGACCACTTTTTCTGTACATTGAATATTTTTCCAAAATTTCTATGGGGGGGTACTATGCTATCGACATAGAGGCCAAAACAATTTTTTTTGGAATTATTGTCTGTCTGTCTGTCTGTCTGTCGTTCTGTTCGTCCAGGTATCATTTGAAAACCCGTGGATGGATTTTGATAGGACTTTCATTGATGTGTTGTGTAGAAGTCAAGGTATAAGTTGGTATATAAAACATCACGCTATGTTTCATAGGGGCTAAGCAGTGAAACATTACTTGCACAGATTACCACGTAATTTCCTTTGTATGTGAATAGGGTAATTATAGACTGATCAGTTAATCATTACGATATGTATTATTCCGCTATATACAATAGGGACTGAGCAGATATTTAGTTTGCATAAGATATGGCAGTGGCGAAGGGTCAATTTTTGTAAGGGGTAAGCCGGTTAGATTTCTGTATTGTTCTAAGTACTTTGCTGATAGCAATATGACATTATATCTTTGAAAAGTTAAAATCTGTAAATCCCGAGCGAGTCCAAACTAGATTAGGAAAGAAATAGGCAAGGGAAAAATACCATTTCATTTCATTTAAAAGCCAGCGATTGTTTTCATGAAATTTTAATGAAACTCCCCAAGTGCAGGTAGTGTATAGGTATTGTATTACAGTCGCAACAATAAAAGATGCGAAAAACTTAGAACTTTCATTATCGAATATCCTTAGACAGTAATTTACGATGTTAACGTGATTTACATTATGAACAGAGCCATCTATCGGTGAAATTGAACATACAATCACTATAGAACTTTAATATGTATATCGTGTATATCTATATCTATACATATTATAAAACAAAGTCCTCCGCCGCGTCTGTCTGTCCCTATGTATGCTTAGATCTTTTAAACTACGCAACGGATTTTGATGCGGTTTTTATTAATAGATAGAGTGATTCAAGAGGAAGGTTTATATGTAAAATACATGCATAATAATACACACGTGTAGAGAAACACTGATAATTTTAGAGGTTTCTAATGTGATGTCGTAAATAAACACTTTTTTTTGCGCTTACATTGCAAATCCTACGAGCTTGATCAAAATAATGTACTACAATATTGTGCACCATAATAAGGTCTACAAAAAAGTCTGGGATGGTATATGTTTATCTCTTAGGGATAACCCACAATAACTATTTTCTATCCTTTACTTTTTATAAGAAATAATTAAAATTAACTAACAATAAATTGTTGTTAGCATGAATTTGTCCCTTCGTCTATGTAACGTAAACTTCACTAATATTTACACCAATGACAAAAAAGCTGTGAACGTTGTTCATACCGCTAGGTTAAGCAAGGTCATTAAATAGATGGGTGAACTGATTTGTATGAAATTTTGTGCGCATATCGGGTAGAATTTCATGCCGCTAGGTTATGCAACGTTAGGCAAGGTCATTACATAGATGGATGACGGCGGCGACTCCAAGGAGGACGGTGACGGGGTAACGAGCCCCGTCCCTGTGATCACGATGCCAGGTTTCCGGGGGCTATAATGCGCACTGAGGTGTATTTGTTGCAGATCCCACTGGATCTAGGTCCCCCCTCTTACGTGGTGATGTGACAGCCGCAGGGGTTTAAGTGGGTAAGAATCCCAGATACCGTAATTGACGAGGATATATAGAACGAGAGGAGGGTGCAAGAGAGGAGAGAGAGGGAGAGGGGGTCGAGGAGGGAGTGATGGTGAGGGATAGGGGGATTGAGGTGAAGGAATAGGGAAGTTAGGGGGAGCAAGGTGGGAGAAGAGAGAGGGGGAGGGGGTTCATAGAGGGGACAACGGGGAAAGGAAGAGGGGGAGTATGATGGGGACCGAAGCGGGAAGGGGAAAGAGAGAGGAGAGAGAGAGAGAGCATAGAATTAGACTTTATTAGAGAGAGAAATAAATAAAGGGAGGAGGGAGAAAAGGGGAGCAAAATGTAATAAAAGCGCGGGCAGAGCTGCGCGGGTCAGCTAGTTATGAATATATTCTGAATATCATGGCTCTTAATTTTAAGTTTCAATGGTACAAGTCATAGACGTGACTTAGTTACAAGCGCTTTTACAGTGGTCAATCGCTAAAAATTCAATTCTGCAATGGGCTCGCTCAATTGCTACAATTTAAATGTTTCTTTGGTATACGCATTACGTATCGGCACTCTTGCATTTGCCTGAAGTCGTTGAGCACACGTGCTACCACGTGGGTTTTTAATGTTACTCACTGTTTCACGATGTACGTCTTAGTATGGATACGACTTAAAACTATTATACTAACTATTATGGTGAAATTACCGGACACAAAGACTTAATATCTAATGTCGGGTCGCCAACGCGCTAGTGATTCTTCTGGTGTTGCTAGCGTCTATAGGCTACGGTGGCTGCTTACCATCAGGTGGGCCGTAAGCTTGCTTGCCACCTTGGTAGTATAAAAAAAAAAATTAAACCAACCATGCATTCTGAATAAAGTTACATTTATCACAATAATTATAGTTTTAAAAAAGTTACACGAATATTATTTGATTAATAATTCATGTATTTAATAGCCTAAAATAGTACAATGACGTATCTTGTCTAAGTTCTATGTATGAACAAAGAGGAGCTAGGGACGAATTGTAATTATTTAAAACTACATAGCGGCCTGAACTGAATTTGGCAAGAAACTCAGTGGGCCTGTAATTTAAATAGATGCAGAACAATGAAAACGCGGTTAGTACAACATCCAATTTTTTTTACAGTTAATTTTTTTTACTTAGGGTAATATTTACTAGGTGACCTACCACCTAGTAAATGTTACCCTAAGTAAGTAGTAATAAGTCTTGTGTTGATACCACCGCAGTGGCAGATATTCTAGCCCCCCCTAGCAGCAGTGTGTAAGCACTAGGTACTGCGCTCCAATGTCAAAGGCGCTGATGAAATTACCGGGCACAAAAGACTTAATATCTAATGTCACAATGCAATGCAGCTGTCTTTAGCAGGCGTGGCGCGTGGTAACCATCAGGCAATAGTCTTGCTCGGATGCATAAAAAAAATGATATTCATAATATCCAATATCCTACTCCTTAATCGGCAGGTCCACACAATTCCGTCGTCCAAGCGCCCGTGCCGCAGCCGTTACTTGCGGGCCATGTGGCTCCGCATCCTGCCCCTTCACGTACCTTGTTCAGGTTACCAAGTGACGAGTGCCGAGCGCTACGTTCGCTTTCAGATCCCGTTGTTTGCGAATACAGTTCGTAAATTTGTATTTACGAACAGGACGAACGAAATCCAAGAGGAGTTGTCTCCACGAGAAGTTAGCGACACACCTGCACATAGTGAGTTAGAGAGGCACTTATAACCAGTTGTAATCATTGTTCGATAAGCGACCGGTTAAGCAACGTCAGTGAAGGTCAATGCCTAGATGGGTGACCGATTAGTGGCATTTAAACTGAGCATCTCCGTGCTTCAGAGGGCACGTAAAAAGTCGGTCCAGGTTATTGTCATTTAGACTAGGCCTTAAGGGTACCTTCGGAGTCGCTGGACGCTCGGGGTGTGGGCCCTTTGAGCGTCCATTGAGTACGGCGGCGACTCCGAGGAGGACGGCGGCGGGGTTGCGACCCCCGTCCCCGTGAGCACCGTGACTGGTTCCCGGGGGGGCTACAATGCGCCCCCCGGCGGCGGGCTCAAGGGCAAGGCACTGAGGGGCCCCTGGTGCAGATCCCATCGGAGAGCCCTGGGGTTCCCCCTCTCATGTGCCGATGCGACAGCCGCGGGGTTTTTAGTGGGTAAGAATCCACATACCCCGGTCGAGCCCCATAGCTCCCGGGGATCTTTGGAAGATTTCCCCCGCGTCAAAAAAAAAGGCCTTAAGGGTAGCTTCAACTACTCTGACACCCGTTTGGCCACTACTAACCATACGACTACAAATAGAGAGTTACACTTGCACCGCTGGTCACTATTAATACCTAAAAACTATATGTACGTACATAATATAAGCCTGAACAGAAAAATAATGTCCGCATGACGATACAATCAATCTTTTGCAATGTGAGTCAACTTCGCGGGAGATATTATAGTAGGTACCTTGTGTACTGCTTGCGTAGATCACAGGCGTAGATACGCGTGCAGTCTTCTCAATTTTTATAAAGGATGGAAGACCAAAATGATCGGGAAGAGGTCAGGCGCAGAACCGACCTTTGAGGGTTGTAATTTCAAAATGGCACAATATTAAGGTCGTAGTTTAGTTACAGTAAACCTTACCATATTTATTTTTATTTACAAACAATATTTGCTTTCAGTTCTCTTTTTAACCGGCTTCAAAAAGAAGGTTCTCTATTCAACGCGTATGTATGCAATATTAATAAAAATGCGTAATATTAATATATGTTAATCTATGTGGGCTTCTAAACAAATTTACCAAATTTTATGAGTGTATGTATGTATGTATATATATGTATGTATGTATGTAGGTTTGTCCGCGGATTTCTCAGAAACTACAAGTCCGATTTCGAAAATTCTTTTTGCAATAGTTAGAGTATTTTTCAACTTAGGGTAGAGTTTAAGTTTCATCAAAATCGGTCAAGTAGTTTAAGAGATATAAACATTTTTTGTTTTTAGTAAGTTACTGTAACGTAGTCATTCGAGTTGCGTGATAGTGCTGATACCTATTTTGCTAAAATAAAAGTCACTAAAAAGTGTTAAATAAACTATTTAAAAAAATTAAAAACCGACTTCAAAGTAAATTATCTAAAAAGCATAAAATAACGAAAATATATTGAAGTCGGTGTCAGCTCGTGCTAGTCTTAGTTAACATGATGTGCTAGCACCGACTTCAATATATTTTCGTTATTTTATGCTTTTTAGATAATTTACTTTGAAGTCGGTTTTTTTTTTTTTTTTAAATAGTTTACAAACAATATTTGCTTTCAGTTCTCTTTTTAACCGACTTCAAAAGGAGGAGGTTCTCAATTCGTCTGTATATTTTTTTAGCATTAATTATATCTTTTAAAATTATAAGATTTAGCTGTATTTATCTTTACCAACTGTGTAGGACTTGATATTTACAATGTCATCTAATAGATTGTTTTTTGGATTAAAGAATCTTTATTTAAAAACAATTTGATTTATTTGGCTGTCGATGCAAAAAAAAAAATCTCTGAGGTTAGTGTACTTCATGATACCGGTGTAAAAATCTTGGCTAACTAAACGCTCTGCTGCTTCTCAATGAAAACAGTATCTTTCTAGATACATAACTGCCCTAACTAAAATGAGAGTTATGATTTTAGAGCGTATCTATGACTATGTAAATGAGTAAAAAAGGTACAATAACTAGTAGATTAATGGGTGATCTATTATTTCCCCATTCCTGTTTTCTTACGACCCGCTAATGAGTGAAGTGAAAGTTTACGATTTGACACCCATAGTTCGATTTTATGACGGTTATAAAATACTTTTAAAGTTCCTGAAAGAATGTTGTACACAAACACTGTAACGGTGTTGAAGTCGTAAATTATAAATTTTTAAGTTATTAGGTTCGTGAACTCCTGAAGGAAAACAAAAAATAGGGCAGAGATACACTAAGATGATAATAAAGCGAGGAAAAAAAAAGACTGAAAAGATGATATATTTAATACGGGATATTTCTAACTTGATAGAGCGAATATGGAATATATCGTGTCATTTCTTCTTTTTAGGATAAAATGTTTCCTTCTAACTGCGCTGGCCAAAACCAAGTAGGTACCTAATCGAGTTGTTAAAGTTTCTAGTGACATTAGAATGTTGACACCTGTAGTTGTTTTTACCACACAGAAATTTCTGAAGGCTTCAATTCCACTAGTTCGCGGCAATGTCATGGGAAATTTACATGTAAATTATTTTTCTAATCCTTCGAGAGCCTACTACATTGATGGATAACCTTGTGCTAGATTTTTGCAGTCAGATTTGTAGATACAAATACGTAGATAGGTGAGCATCAATATATCTAATCTATAACATAACTAGACTGTATTTTTTCAGCCTGTACCTACCTTTTAGTTTTTTTTAATTATCTTGATCAACATCCAAAAGACATCAACTGCTGGATGAAAGCCTCTCCCTTATAAGGGAGGGGTTTCCATAATCCCCACGCTTGGTAGGCGACTTGGGGTTCGCAGCATAGGTTAGGTGGTAATCCAATGGAAAGATCCATTGGATTCGCTGCTGGCCGTCTTCTTGTTTTTCCTTAGTAACCTCGTCACAAAGACACGACATGACACCCAACCTTAGGAGATAGGTGGGTTCTATTCTTACCCGGACACCCCATGGGATATTTTTATATTTAAGTATCATTATTGTTTGCATAACTAGGTAATACACGTTCTCACTTTAGAGACAAAGCGTCTTTTAAAGATTTCGAATCAGATTCAAATTCCGTATTCCAAAATCTTGGATTAGTATCTACATCTATCCTTCTTATATTTACAAAAACACACTTAAGCACGTTAAATTAGTTAAAAATATTGACGGATCAGATAACAATATACTTTTTATCTCGAAAAATTGAAACACAATTGAAGCTGCGAGAAAAACAACCAACATCGCAGGTAAAAGCCAATACAACTAAAAAATCTTGAGCAAATTCACTTTGTTTCCGAATGCGTGGTACCTACGAGCTTGAGGGTTTCACGTCACTATTCGATCTGTTTTTATTTTATGCTTCAAAGCGTTTAAAGTACATTTGAGATGAGCTAGTCAAGTGTGCGTACAATTTTGATGAAAGGATTGGGATAGTCTGAGAAATAACTCCTTATAACTTCTAGCCGTACTTTAATTTTTTGTTATATTCTTTAGGCATAACAGGTGCCTTAGGTCGAGTCAACACTACACACACGACTTAAGGACTGCACTTCTTACCAGTATGTTGAAGACAGTTGTTAATTGCTGATCATGATGTAAATATTGCTATTTCCAAATTTCAATAAAATTTTGATAACATAAACAAACGGTGCCATGATAATGGCTTAGTAATAAATGAAGGGGAGGGGTTGCCCATGAGGTGCTGGTTTAGAATTGTATCCCCCATTTTCTCTTGTTGGGTGTCGTAAGAGGCGACTAAGCGAGAACAGGAAGACGGGCAGCAGCGTCTTTCTTTTGGATTTATCTTCCACCTATACTGCGATCCCCAAGCCGCCTGTCAAGCGTAGGGATTATGGTAACCCGTCCCTTCTAAGGGGAAGCCTTTATTCAGCAGTGGACGTCTATCAGCTGCTAATGAAAATGAATGACTATGATTAAATGCAGGAAAGACTAAAGTCGATAGTATTCGATCATCCTTTATTAAAGACTACTATAGCATTGATAATTCTCTCCTAGCTCACGAATATAACTGCCTCCATATACCTAATATAACATATACATGCCCAAGAATAGATTAGAGCATTAATAGTTATATCTTGGGTCCATGCACATTATTATAGTTACTTAAATGTGACAAACTTAGAGCGTTCCTATCCAATCTTTAGTTTCCATCCAATAAGAAGACGATATACACAAAAAGAAGTCAAAATTAAATCTTTATAATAACAGGCGACTAGTAGGTATCGGCTTATTCCACTTTTCCCCCTTAAAAATCCCCCCTAGGGGGGAAAAGTGGAATCTTAAAATATATATATAAATCCCCCCTGCTCATCCAGTTTTCCCCCTTAAGGGGAAAAATGGATTCCAGTTGTTGTTGGGTTCCAGTTTTCCCCCTATAAAGTCAGGCTGAGGCTCTTGTAGCATGACATATGACATAACTAGCTATAGGAGAACATATTTAGACGAAATTTACAAATTGCAACCACGAATACTTAAATTAATAGTTCCCCACAATATTTCATGTGAATTTGAGAATCAAGACTCAAAACTCTTTAAGTATTGTTATGTGCTTCCAATCCATATCAAAGTCACTTACAGTCTATACTTTTAGAGTTTTAGACTTTCGCGTTCTATTATCAAACATTATTTTAATCGGGAATTACCAACTAGATTTGCTGTCACGACCCGAAAAGTGGTCACGAAAATAAGAAAATAAGAGCTACGGAGACGGCTGTCGCTCAATTGTCTGCAATTATTATTGAACCTTATTTTATAGTATGTAAGTCATCTTTTTATATGAACATACTATTGTTTTGCGTTTACGTGTATAGTTGTGTAGGTATATGTAACCGCGACCACATTTTCGATGTCATTTTGTTCGTGACAGCTAATCTTGTTGGTATAGTATATCGATGGGGAATTAGCTCGATTTACCGCGTGGGTTACACCAGGCGTGTTCCGGCAGCCTTGCGCCCGGGGCTCTAAACAAGGGGCAACCTTCGGAGTCGCTGGACATTCGGAGTGTGGGCCCTAGGACGTCTATTGAGTATGGCGGCGGGGTTGCGACCCCCGTCCCCGTGAGCACCGTGATGGTACCCGGGCGACTACAATGCGTCCCCCGGTGGCAGGCTCAATGGCAAGGCACTGAGGGGCCCTGGCGCAGATCCCACCGATGGGCCCAGGTTCGCCCCTTTCATGTGCCGTTGCGATAACCACGGGTTTTAGTGGGTAAGAATCCCACATACCCCGGTCAAGCCCCACAGCTCCCGGAGATCTTTCGAAGATTTCCCACGCGTCAAAAAAAGAAAAAAAGGCGTGTTCCCGAGCAGACACACACACTCACATGCAGCCTGGACTTACAGTCTGTCAGTCCGTCACTGGCTGGCCGGGCAGTTGTAAAAATCATACTTATAAATCCAAAACAATCATTTCTCAGTTGTCCTATCATTAACCGATACCCTTTCTAACTTTCTAACAGACATTACTCGCTATTAACCTATCAATCTTTACCTCTAATAACAAAATTGAACTTACATACTTTTCAACTTTACAATTCCCCTTATACTTCAACTGTCGGTTTTTCAACTACGTAATGACGGTTGTGTGTGTTCTTCACTATTTATTTATAAATCGTCGTATTGATCCGTCGACCATACATCCGTGGATACGGGGATCCTTGACCGATTGTCTGAAATATCCTACTGTCGGAAATACTAGTTTAGTGATAAAATTATCCTAACAGCCGTGTCCGTAGGAGGTTTTATTTTAGGTTTCTCTATTTTTGTGTCACAATTATTGCTTGTATTATTTTCGTTGCTGTTTAATATTGGGTTTGTTATTGTTTATTATGACGATACGTTTTTAGAAGTAGCTGTAATTCGTAATAGGTGTTTTATTTTTTTTTAGACGTATTTTTTATTGTATTACATTACGTTATATTTCCCAATACCGATAAGTCATTTATTGATAATTCCACCTACTATTTTCCAAAAATAGTTGATACTGTTTATGTATAATATATAGTTATATTACCCCGTGTGGGGTGTCCGGGTAAGAATAGCACCCACCCATCTCCTCCCGTTGGGTGTTCGACTAAGATGTGACTAAGGGAAAACAAGAAGACGGGCAGCAGCGTCTTTCTAGTGGATTACCTACTACCTATACTGCGATCCACAAGACGTCTGCAAAGAGTGGGGATTATGGCAACCTGTCCCTTCTAAGGGAATGCCTTTGTACAGCAGTGGACCATTTTTGGCTGATGATGATGATATATATATTTAGATCTAATTAATGATTACTGGGTTTTTTAGGTCATTCGAAAATCAGTAGCAGAGCATGAAAGTAAAACATTTTTCACATGAGGTTCTGTATGACTATACCTTATTTTTTGTATGATAGCGCTACAAATCCTGGTTATATTTTTATAATGTTTGAATTAATTTACGATATTAAGTTATTTCTTTTGATGTCCGTTTGATCATTTATTTAATTGCTAGCAATATTAACGAAAAATGTTAAAAGCTTTGGAGTGGAGCCGTTCTCGTCTGGAGAGATTATACCTATATCATAGATTAAAATTAAATATAAAAACCATTTTCATGCCGAACTTTAAGCCAATAGAAAAATGAATACCACATAACTCTCTGATGAATTATGAAGCAGACGTGCTTTCACGGAATGAACAGTAGACTCCGCCTGCCAGTTAGGAGAGCCGATACGTCTCGGATAGAGTAATTGCTGCTATTTCTGTATCCATACAACTTAAAATCGAAGCCTCCGCCTGTCTAGGGTAAGACTTGTCTTGTCTCACCTCTCTGACTAGATAACGATCAAAGAGAATTTCTCCTTGCATTTACTGTGTTCTATTGCATCTTATGATCCGATGGATGTCGAGGTAGAGCTATAAAACATTTGTTAACAAACCAGTGGCCATGTGGCACATCCCGTTGGAACGTATTTACCAGGATTATGAATGACAAAGTTAAAAATTTTTGAGAAGGTAGAATACAAAATATCTTTTATTAATAGTTGGATAAAATAATGATCGTAACAATAGTACTTAAATGTCAGTTATAATGTGATTTTTTATACTACATTAGGTTGACGTTAAAGCATACTAAGGCCCAAGTGCACCGAAAAAAAGACCTCCGTTTATTTTAGCAAAGAATCGATTATCTATATAACTACATAACAGTCCTTAACGGTGACCGGGGGTGTCGAGCTAGGTTAAGATAATGGACTGTTAAGGGTCCATAACCTAACCGGGGTTATGGTGGTGGTGAAAATAGATAATCGATTCTTTGCTGAAATAAACGGACGTTTTTATGTCGGCGCATTTGGGCCTAAGTTTATTAATTTATCTTGTCTTCTAACGACGACTAAAGGGGCGATAACGGGAATTCGACGGTATAAATATAAACATAACATTAAAATTTTAAACAATTTTGCATAAACTCAACACCATAACCAAGACTCATAAGCGCGCACTATACGATAGGATTATTCTTCTTCTTGTGATGCTATCTCCTACCGGAGGATGGCGACTATCATAGGATTCACAGATGGCATAATAATAACGTCCTCCTGGCCAATACGACCACAGCGGCCAATCTTTTACAAGATCAGCCATCTACCCGGGTGATATTATGTATAATACACATAAATGGCTTGCGTAGACACAAGTGCACTCTCTCTCTTTCCTCACACAATCCAATGGGAGGTCGGTATACCTCGCATCGGATTGTGATACGACCGGGATAACTTCAGGCGCAGGTCCGACTTTGTACATGACCATCCGACGCATAGATTTTCTTACTTTTCAGACAATCTGGTGATCGGCCTGCATTATTCTAACCAGTAACGAACACTTACACAAATTTATTTCTCCCCACGGGATTTCAATCCGTGACCTCCGATTTGCAAATCAACCGTTTTCCCGGCTGCGCCTTTCAAATACAGGTTAGAAAATAAAAATAAAGAAATACATATTTTAAAGTGTTTTCAAGAAATACATCATGAAGAAATACATATTATAAGGTGTTTTCAAGAAATACATCAATGCGCATGAATATTTTATGGCCGTAGACGCTTTCCTCAGCAACTTAGTTGTTAACTACTACTTAAGTAGTTCCGTTTAGCAAGATTGTTGCCGGCTAATTATACATAAACGGGGTTTGTTTACGTTTTGTAAAATTATATTTCGCTAAAGTAACTTAAATTTGCAGCTTTCTTGGCTAATCTGTATAGTAATTATTACCAGTAATAAGTAAATAGTTAAACAACAGCCAGTTGTATTCATTAATTGGTAAACGATCAGTTGGTTAAGGAACGTCAGGCAAGGTCAGTCCTTAGATGGGTGATCGTTTAGTGGCAGTCGTTAAGCCGATCTAAAGGCTTAAAGAGGAGCTTGAACAACTTTGACACCCGGTTGGCCACTACGACCAAAAAAAGAAGTTACATTACATTATGTCCCTAAAGGACAATAATTTTGTGTAATAGCCTATAAACAGGCTTATCACCGAATTATGAAAATATTTTTGAATGAAAAACAACGGAAGAAAAATTCAAACCCGAAAATATTGTTACTGTTGTTGCATGAGTGTTAGTTCTGGTATGGTTATTAGTATACCGTGTTTACAGACAAATTTAATAACATTGAATTTTTATAATCGACTTCAAAAAAGGAAGAGGTTCTCAATTCGACTGTATATATTTTTTATGTGTGTTCGGGTTTATCTGGCTTTATAAATCGATTTGAATATTTTTTTCTTGTATCTTGCCCGATCCACTAAAAGGTTTCCAAAAAAAAAAAAATATTACGTACGAATAAGTAGTTCTTGAAAAAATAAGAATTTGCAGAATTGCCTGAAATACACACATCAAAAGTGTCTAGGGATCAACATATATTTTTGCAATAACTTTTCTCCTGATTGATATTAATTAAAATTTTCTTTAAGGATTCATCAAATAAAGTGTTTTCGTTTGTCACAGTAACGATAAACCAAGTCACCTTTGCATTAATAAAGAAATTTGCCATTTTCCTAATAAAGGGATTTTTGACATTTGAACCACTAACACAAAAGTTCGAAAAAAAGACTGAAATAACAGTTTTCTTTAAAATTTAGAGAAGAACCAACGTTATTATGGAGCGGCGACGTCATTTAAGCAGGGAAGAAATGCTCAGAGCCGTGGGAATGATAGAAGCTGGTTCCCGGCAACGTAGTGTGGCTTTAGCTCTGAATACAAGTCAGAGTGTTATCAGTCGACTTTGGACACGTTACCGAAGCACTGGTACCGTGGCTGAGCGCCATGGAGGACGGTATCGCTGCACCACACGGAGACAAGACCGATATATTCAAATCTTAACTCGAAGAGCTCCAACAATAACTGCCATGATGTTAGCCGTGAGGCTTCATCACTCTTCAGGGAACTTAATTAGCGACCAAACAGTCAGAAACCGCTTGCATGAAGTGAACCTTCATTCCCGAAGACCGCTACGGGTACCACCTATAGCAATGCATAATCGTAGGATTCGATATCAATGGGCTCTTGAACACAGAAATTGGGCAGAAGAACAATGGCGTTTCGTGTGCTTTTCTGATGAGTCTCGTTTTGGTATGAGACCGGATACAAGACGTATACGACACTGGAGAACCCCTGGACGCCAACAGCGATTAAAATCCTGCCAGGAAGTCCATCCTTATAGTGGTGGAACCATCATGGTATGGGCGGGTATTTGGATCGGCGGAAGAACTGAGTTGATTTGGATCAGAGGCAACCTCAACGCTCAAATTTATGCTGAGACGATTGTATCAGACGTCATCGTTCCTCTACAAGTGCAAATCGGTCCCTTATTTCAGTTAATGCATGATAATGCACGACCGCACACCGCAAGAGTTGTAAGACAGACTCTCGCCGCAGCTAACATCAATGTCCTGCCCTGGCCTGCTCAGTCGCCAGACTTGAACCCGATTGAGCATGCATGGGATATGCTACAGAGAAGAGCTCTGCCGAATATGGAGGGTATCCAGTCGCAAGAAGACCTTTTTTTGTTGTTGCAACGAACATGGGCGGCCATTCCACAGCGTGATTTGGATGAACTCATTTTGAGTATGCCAAACCGATGTTCTTGTGTTGTTAGTGTTCGCGGTAGAAACACGGATTATTAATTGTTTAAGTTACCCAATAAAATTTTAAAGAAAACTGTTATTTCAGTCTTTTTTTCGAACTTTTGTGTTAGTGGTTCAAATGTCAAAAATCCCTTTATTAGGAAAATGGCAAATTTCTTTATTAATGCAAAGGTGACTTGGTTTATCGTTACTGTGACAAACGAAAACACTTTATTTGATGAATCCTTAAAGAAAATTTTAATTAATATCAATCAGGATAAAAGTTATTGCAAAAATATATGTTGATCCCTAGACACTTTTGATGTGTGTATATGTAGATAGATAGACAATTCTTTATTGCGCTCAAAAAACCGATACTAAAAGAAAAGGTACAAATGACATGCTACAATAGGCGGCCTTATTGCTAAGAGCGATCTTTTCAGGCAACCTAAAGATAGTATATCATCTAAAACAACTATCGCAAATATTTTTATTTCAATGATTCTTTTTTATTCGGGAGAAGAAACCACTGCAATGAATCAGAATTTTATCACAACCGGATAGGACAATGCAGGCTGATCACCCGATTGTCTGAAGTCCGAGTAAGATGATCCATGCGTCGGATGGACATGATAAAAGTCAGTCAGCGCCTGATCCCTCCCCGGTCGTGTCGGTATCTCGCCCCATCGGATTGTGAGAGTGAAATAAGAGAGAGAGTACACGTGTGTTTACGCAAGGACTTGTGCACTGTTACAACTCCCGCGTTGGCTTATGAAAGACTGGCCGCTGTGGTCGTATCGGACATTATTACAACTTTGTTTTATAGAACTTCAGTTTATATACCTAGTACATTATATCAACGAACTCGTGCAGAATCTGAACAAACGCAGTACAAATGACAGCCATCACGTGTGCACTCCTGTGCCGTCCACACGATCATACACAACATGTGACCATTAGGACATATTGTTATGAGTTGTACACATGTTTCAGAGGTAAATACACTCTTTTTTTGTTCTAGTGGGGGAAACCTTCAATAGGTTCCCGGAACCTGCGGGGGTCAACCAGGGTATGTGGGATTCTTAACCACTAAAACCCTCGCGGTTGACGCATCGGCATATGAGAGGGTAGACCTGAGCTCTCTGGTCGGATCTTGACAGGTCTGTTGGTCTCCTGACCATCGTGGGTTCGGTTCCCACCAAGTATCCGAGTGCTTTATCTATACAAGTCTGTATTAACAAAAAAAGTATAATAAGTAACAGTATCAGTTTTCTGGTTACCATAGTACAGGCCAGAGCTACTGTACGTGTCTGCCTAGTTTGGGGTCGGATGACCCCAAACTAGACAGACACGGTGTGGCGGTGGCGGTTGGTGTGTAGATTGTCCTAGAATATTATTATTATCTATTTCCAGTGGGAAGATTTTTAACTACTTAGTAATAGACCGGCCATAGCGAGCAAAATTAATAATCTTTCTTTGTAATTTCATGAGCGATATTAGAAATCTCACTATGATAAAATGACTGAATGATAGTATAGTTTATGTTCATGTACGAGTTTTTGTATATGTACTGGAGAATACCATAAAGGTGGCATTTGTAAAAAATTACGAGTGGTTGTATGAAAAAGTCCCAAAGGCCGTCAACTTAAATATTTTTATGCTTTTATAAGTTATACTTGTTTTACTTCCAAAACCATCAATATACCTAGGTATCAATTCTTAACGAGAGGAGTTGAAATATACATGTGTATATGCTTTATGTATGTGTATTGTAATTAAAGGACCATTTTGTTAGGTTCGCACTCGGGCTTCTTATGATTTTTATAATTTATTCTTATCAAATTTCTATGTCACTTGTACTTATTCAAAAATAAATTGCAACAAAATTTCGCTTTTCCACTTCAGGGAAACATTTAACTAATTTTCACTGCACGGTTACAGAAATATCTTGTCCCAGATTTCGTATAAGACCTAGGCTAAATCAGGCGAGCCGTTACAATTGATGTCGCTCAATTTTCATTAATAAACTATCAGGTTAAGCGGTTTTCTATGTTGCATAGTACGGAAATAATTTGCTTTCAGCTCCGGTGCATACCTGGATGTAACTGGAACGTCAGATTTAATTAAAAGTGCTCCGGACTGCTTTATACAGATGGCCATTTATGAAAATATCGTTTACTGTTTCATTATAATATAGAGACGTATATAGAAAAAGACTTTTAGGATTGCTCTGGAAACCAACGTAAATTAGAATCCATTCGAATTTGAAAATTTCAACAACCGAGTGGCGCGGCGTTGCATTGTTAATATTATTGAGGAACCTACCATATATCTTCGTTTATCAAAAGAAAAATCTTTTGATAAACGAAGATATAAATTAGTAAATAGTAATAAATATTGACAATATTTTTTTTACTAATTTACAAAGGAACGTGAAGCTAGTTAGTTAATTTGCTATTCGCAGCTTTTCGGCGTTGCATTGTTAATATTATTGAGGAACCTACCTCGTTTATCAAAAGATTTTTGTAAATATTGACACTAATATTATTACTAATTTACAAAGGAACGTGAAGCTGGCTGAGGCTGGTTAATTTGCTGGCAACGCTGCGAGCGTTGCTCTGCCACATTTTTGTAAAAAGAAGAAGGAATTTAATTATGTAAATAGGATTTTAAAGCAATACATTATTATCAAATAAAGATTTAATTTAAAAAAAAATATAATCCACGCTTGCTTTTAGGATCACAAATATGAAAAAAAAACAGTAAAAATACTAGAAAAATAAAACCGACAAAACCAAACCAACCTTATGCCATCCTAACCTGCTTTTACATAATACTAAAATAAAAGGCCAATAGGTCTAAGGGTCACTCTGGCCTAAGTGCCTGTGACATTTTACCACATGCATAATTGCGGGCGGAACTGACGTGCGCCCCCTACCTCCCGGTGGGGAGGCCCGTCAGGCGTCGACGTGTCAAGTCAGAACCTGAATAATATATGGACAGTGGAGCCGGATGGCTTTGCCACTTAATGCTGCTTGAATAATATATTCAATCGCATAGAGCTCGGTGAAATGTTTGCATAGCGGTAGCAGTATTGCGTGAAATTCTACACTTTTTATTTAATTTGATTTCATTAATGATTGCGTCAGTTTTTGGTTTTCTAAGTATAAAATTTTGTTTTTATTGAATTTAAAATAATATTCATTTGAAATATAACATTGGTCTGCCTTACTTCTCTTAAATTAACACCTGTTTATGATTAGGAGATCGGTTTTAAGTTAATCATGGTTAAAACAAGACAGTAAAACTCGTCACAGATCTAGCTATAATATCTATACTATAATAAAACTCAAAGAGCACTTTTTCTGTACATTGAATATTTTTCCAAAATTTCTATGTGGGGATACTATACTATCGACATAGAGGCCAAAACAATTTTTTTTGGAATTATTGTCTGTCTGTCTGTCTGTCTGTCTGTCTGTCTGTCTGTCGTTCTGTTTGTCCAGGTATCATTTGAAAACCCGTGGATGGATTTTGATAGAACTTTCACTGATGTGTTGTGTAGAAATCAAGGTATAAATTGGTATATAAAACATCACGCTATGTTTCATAGGGGCTAAGCAGTGAAACATTACTTGCACATATTACCAAGTAATTTCCTTTGTATGTGAATAGGGTAATTATAGACTGATCAGTTAATCATTAAGATATGTATTATTACGCTATATACAATAGGGACTGAGCAGACGTTTAGTTTGCATAAGATATGGCAGTGGCGAAGGGTCAATTTTTGTAAGGGGTAAGCCGGTCCGGTACACCCAGGACATTTTCATTAGATTTCTGTATGTTCTAAGTACATTGCTGATAGCAATATGACATTATATCTTTGAAAAGTTAAAATCTGTAAATCCCGAGCGGATCCAAACTAGATTATGTATGTATTACAGTCGCAACAATAAAAGATGCGGAAAACTTAAAACTTTCATTATCGAATATCATTAGACAGTAATTTACGATGTTAGCGTGATTTACATTATGAACAGCGCCATCTATCGGTGAAATTGAACATACAATAACTATAGAACTTTAA
Source organism: Furcula furcula (assembly GCA_911728495.1). NCBI lineage: Eukaryota > Metazoa > Arthropoda > Insecta > Lepidoptera > Notodontidae > Furcula > Furcula furcula. The sequence continues at coordinate 7,623,796 of OU452244.1, read as the reverse complement.
TCTATATATTTTAACAAAGAAAGTCGTGTTAGTTACACTATTTATTCAGTCCGTTGCGCGCCCCGATCCCGATCGGTCGTGCGCTGCCAGTTCCCGATTAATTCGTGTGCTTGTGTTTCCAGAATCCGCCGCGTGGTGTCGACACCAGTCGCCCGCGTGCTGCGAGATCACTCCGTCTCCCTCGCACCGTCTACGACGTCTGCGAGTATTCTTCGCGTCCGTATTTTTGATCTGCGATTGTCGTTTTCACGACAAAAGCACATCCTCCTGTTTCCTAGAGATTTTAGCTTCACGGGTTGCTAAATCCACCGGTTTACGTGGTCGCCAAGGGTACCCTACGGTGACAACTGCCTTGGCGGAGCGGGACCCGAGCGCTCGCGCGGTTCGTCCCGGAACCGCGCAACTCGGACGGGATCAGGTTCACCGGCCCTGGGAGTGACCCCCTAGTCGACCCTGATCGTCTCCCTCCCACCCTCCTCTTCCTGAACCTATCCTTCGGGTGCTGTTTGGCACCAAGTCGGCTCCGGTCGGCTTGCTGTCTCTGCCCCGGAGCAGCTAGGGCTACTCACCTCTCGCACATTGAGATTGGCGAGAGACGCACGTTAGGGCCTACACGTTAGGCACTCACCCTTCCCCCACCTTCACCCGGTGGGGGGAGCCATTCAGTACACACCGACTGGGGTGTCCCCCCCAGTCGTGCGTTCCCCCGTACTATCGAGCAGTATGGACCGTCATCCGGGCATGGAGTTCTTTCGCGAATTCTTTGAGTTCGCGAAAGCGCGCTGGCCCGAGATGGTAAACGACTTCACGTCCCATACCGCGCCCTCCGCGATGCCTTCAGCAGCCGCGCCCTCCGTATCCGCGATCCCCGCGACCGCGTCTTGCCCCGCGTCGACCGCGCCCGCCGCGTCCGCGACTCCGTTGCCGCCCGCCCTCCGTGCGGAGCCCGAGACGGACTCTGAGTCTGCCTCGGGCTCCGACATGGAGGTCGAGCTCATAAACTCGCCTCGTCCCACTACGCCTGCTGACGGTTTCACGTTAGTCAGCAGGAAGAAACGCGCGCTCAAGTCCCGCGACCTTCCACCGACCAAGTACATATGTACTGAGTCGGAAAGCCCGGAGTCTCCACCTCGCGTGACCCCCCCGATCCGTTCGACCCCGCCGCCGACGTACTTTTCGCCGATGGCTTCACCGGCTCCCGTACCCCGCAAGTCCCCTACGCCCTCGCGGCCGCCGCGTAGGTCCCCCCCGCCCCCGCCCATTGTCGTCCAAGACAAGGCCGCGTGGGAGCGCGTTAATAAGGCGATCTACGCCCGAAACATCATCTATACCAAGGCGATGAACACGCCCCTTGGTATCAAGGTCATCCTGCCCACCGCGGACCAACACCGCGAACTCACAAAGTTTCTCCGAGCCGAGAAAATAGGTTTCCACACCTACACTCTCGACGAGGACCGAGTCATCCGCGCCGTAATCCGCGGAGTCCCTACCCAACTCAGCAATGAGTATATAAAAGACGACCTTCTGTCGCAGTCCCTCCCGGTACTGGAGGTGCACCGTATGCACCCCGGCAACCGCCCGCTTCAACCGTACGAGTTGGTCCTAGTCCATCTCATCCGTTCAGACGAGGGCAGGCAGATCTTCAATTTGAAGACTGTTTGCGGTCTTACCGGCTTCGCCGTAGAAGCCCCCCACAAACGTGGCCTACCCGGGCAGTGTCACAACTGCCAGCTGTATGGCCACTCCTCCCGCAACTGTTTCGCGCGGCCTCGCTGTGTGAAGTGCACAGGAGACCACGGGACGTCTCAATGCGAGCGCGATAGGGAGACGGCGACCGAGCCTCCCGGATGCGTCCTCTGCGGGACCATCGGGCACACCGCGAACTATCGCGGCTGCCCGAGGGCCCCGAGGAGGAACCGCCGGGTGGCGAGGCGCAACAATCTCCGCGCTCCCCCCCGCCCCTCGGTGCCCTATGCACCAAGGGCCTCCGCCCCTCCACCCTTGGAGTCCTACCCGCCCGCGCCTTCAGCGCCTCAGGCCCAGGCACCCTCAGCGCCTCTTACGCAGCCGCTTCCGGCCCCCCGCGTCCCCGCGCCCTCTGCGCCGCGACCGCTCTCAGCATCCCAGCCCGCAGTGCGTCCACCGAATGCGTGGGATAAGACACTGCCATACGTCCGCCCCGCCGCTGCTCCTAAAGCAACGAGCGTCCCCGCCAAGCAACCGGCCGCGCCTGCGCCTTCAGCGCACGCGTCCAGCCTCGCTTCGGACTTCGAATTGGTCCGACGCTCTATCGATGGTATTAACATCGATAGAATCCGCCTTTTCGCGAGCCGCCTTCGGTGCGCACAGAACCCCTGCGATAGAGTACAAGCTATCGCCGAATTCGAGGACGTGTACTACGCCCTGTCCCCCGTAAACTCAAATGTAGGCCCGTAAATGGATTTACACCAGAGTAGGCAAAAACCCCATTCCCTTTCCCTCGCATTTTTCAATGCGCATGGCCTCTCCCGACAAAGGGATCAGGTTGCTGACTTCCTGCGAAGTCACCAAGTTGATGTCTTGCTGGTGCAGGAGACCCTCCTGAAACCCTCTCATAGGAGTCCGAATATCGCCAACTACCATCTTGTGCGAAATGACCGTGACACCTCCCTCGGAGGTGGCACTGCCATCTATTACAGAAGGGCCCTGCACTGCATCCCTATCGATCCCCCTGCGCTCACTAATATAGAGGCCTCGGTTTGCCGCCTCTCTCTTTCCGGCCATTCGGCTGTCACTATCGCCTCTATCTATCTTCCACCTGATAAGCGGCCCCTCAGGAGTGATATCGAGTCACTCCTTGACCTGGACAACGCGGTCATTCTGGCCGGCGACTTCAACTGCAAGCATGTCAGGTGGAATTGTAACGTCACCACCGGCAACGGCAGGTGCCTCGACGGCTTGGTCGACGTTCTCGACTTTGACGTCATCGCACCTATGCGCCCGACCCATTATCCCAATAATGTCAATCACCGCCCCGATATCTTAGACATGGCCCTCCTGAAGGGCGTGACCCTCCGGTTGCGCTCCTTAGAGGTTCTCCATGAGCTAGATTCTGACCACCGACCGGTCCTAATGGAACTAGGTCCGCCACCCATTTCCCAGCCGGTCACTAGGACCGTTCTGGACTGGCATCAGCTAAACACCTGTTTAGCCGATGCCGACTTTCCGAATCTTGCCCGCTTCCCGGCGCAAATCTCGTCCCCTCAGGACACCGACCAAGCGATCGGCGCTTTCACCGATCATCTCAAATCGGCCATCAGCCAGTCCTCCCGGCAGGTTGAAGCGGACAACTTTTACGCTGTGCGCTTCAAGCTGCCCGATGACATTAGGGAATTAGTCCGCGCTAAAAACGCGGCTATTCGCGCGTACGACTCCTACCCCACCGATGCCAATCGGGTCCGCATGCGTGCTTTGCAGAGGGACGTGAAGCGCAGCATCGCGGAACTCAGGGAGGCTCGATGGGGAGGGTTTCTAGAGGAGATCTCGCCGTCACACCAGGCTTACTGGCGGCTCGCGAGATCCCTCAAAACCGACACCGTAGCTACCATGCCCCCCTTGACCCGCCCTTCAGGCGACCCACCCGCGTTCGAGGACGACGAGAAGGCTGAGGTTCTCGCTGACTCTCTAGAGAGTCAGTGCACACCCAGCTCCGCTCCCGTCGATCCGGCGCACCTCGATCTTGTGGATAGGGAAGTAGAGCGCAGGTCCTCACTCCCTCCCACCGAATCCCTCTCCCCGGTCACGCAAACCGAGGTGGAAGACCTGATCAAAGGCCTTAAGCCGAAGAAAGCACCGGGCTCCGACGGCATCTCCAATCGCGTTCTCAAGGTTCTCCCTGTCCATCTGATATGTCTTTTAGTGACTATCTTCAACGCAGCCATGTCCCACTGCGTCTTTCCTGCCGAATGGAAAGACGCGGATGTAGTAGGTATCCCTAAGCCGGGTAAGCCTCGCAGCAGCCCTGCGAGCTACCGGCCTATCAGTCTTCTCAAGTCTCTCGGCAAACTCTATGAGCGCTTGCTATTAGCGAGACTCAAAGACTTTGTCAGTTCTAATAACATCCTTATTGACGAGCAGTTTGGCTTTCGAACCAGACACTCTTGCGTCCACCAGGTGCACCGCCTCACGGAGCACATCCTGACCGGGCTCAACCAGCCCAAGCCCGTCTACACAGGCGCCCTATTCTTCGATGTTGCCAAGGCCTTCGACAAGGTCTGGCACAACGGCTTGATATACAAGCTCTTCCAGTTAGGAGTCCCCGATAGGCTCGTACTCATCATACGAGACTTTCTCTCGAATCGTACCTTTCGATACCGGGTCGAAGGTACGTTTTCTTCGCCTCATCCTATACAGGCCGGAGTCCCTCAGGGCTCCGTGCTCTCTCCCCTCTTGTTCAGCCTGTTCACGAACGACATTCCTCGTTCGAGCAGAGTCCAACTCGCCCTTTACGCGGATGACACCGCTCTCTACTATTCCCATAGGAATATGTCCTTTTTAACGCGTGCTCTTCAAGCCGCAGTCGACGCCCTGGGTCAATGGTTCCGTACGTGGCGCATAGAGGTGAACCCGGAGAAGAGTGCCGCGGTGGTCTTCTCCCGGGGACCCGCCAATATGTTCTCCGCGCGGAGCCTTCGGCCCAACAGACGACTAGCTCCAATATCCCTATTCAATCGCCCTATCCCCTGGACTAGGAAGGTTAAATACCTCGGAGTCACCTTGGACTCCCGCATGACTTTCGGCCCGCACATTAGGTCCGTCCGCAATCGAGCGGCTTTCGTATTAGGTCGCCTGTATCCCCTTCTCTGCAAGCGGAGTAAAATGTCGCTTAGAAATAAGTTGACATTATACAAAGCTTGCATTCGCCCTATCATGACTTACGCGAGTGTAGTTTTCGCGCACGCCGCCCGCACCCATATAGATAGCCTCCAGGTTATCCAGAATCGTTTCCTCCGTCGCGCCGTCGGTGCCCCGTGGTACATGCGGAACGTAGATCTGCATTCCGATTTCAAATTAGATCCCCTTCGTAAGTTCCTCAAAGAAGCGTCGAAACGCTACTTTGAATCCGCGTCCCGTCACGCGAACAGTTTAATCCGCGCCGCCGCCGATTACGCCGCTAGTCCTTCTGACTCGCGCCGCAGACCACGGCACGTACTGCTCGACCCTCCTGACCCCATGACGGTCCTATTGGACCGGGATGCGCCGACCCCTCCCCGACAACCGTATGCTACACTAGCTATCAGACACCGGTCTCGCCGGCGAGGCCGAAGGGTCGTACGTATGCGACCGCAACGACGTGCATCACCCCACTGAGTTTCTTGCCGGTTCTTCTCAGTGGGGGCGCGTTGTGAACCGGTGGTAAACTCAGCCCTCTCTTAAGCGACAGCCCAAGCCGAGGCCGTGCCTCCCTGAGGTGCCCTTGTACTTCTGCCGTAAAGGCTAGAGCGCTTCAAGCGCTCGCCTCCTATTGTCCGGTGAAGCTGCAATAGCCATCTGCGGTTAACAGCGTCTATCATTCCCAAAAAAAAAAAAAAAAAAAAAAAAAACACTATTTATTCCGGTGAAGCTGCAATGGCCATCTGCGGCTAACAGCGTCTATCATTCCCAAAAAGAAAAAAAAAAATTACACTATTTATAACTCAAGAACGGCCTAACCGATTCGGCTGAAAATTGGTGGGGAGGTAGCTTAGAACCAGTAAACGGACATAGGATACTTTTTATCCCGGTAGGTTAAGGTTAAGCAACGTTAGGTAAGGTCATTAAATAGATGGGTGAACCGATTTGTATGAAAGTGTGCATATCGGGTAGGTCTGAGAATAGGTCATACAGTATATTTCATACCGCTAGGTTAAGGTTAAGCTACATAAGGCAAGGTCATTAAATAGATGGGTGAACCGATATGTATGAAATTATGTGTGCATATCTGGGAGGTCTGAGAATAGGTCATAAAGTATATTTAATGCCGCTGATACCATGATTGACGAGGATATATAGAACGAGAGGAGGGTGCACGAGAGGAGAAAGAGGGAGAGGGGATTCGAGAAGGGGGCGATGGGGTGAGGGATCGGGGGAGTAAGGGGGGAGTGAGAAGGAGCAAGTTCGTAGAAGAGAGAGGGGGAGAGGGTTCAGAGAGGGGATAACAGGGTAAGAAGAGGGGGAGTGTGACGGAAACCGAAGCGGGAGGGGGAAAGAGAGAGGAGAGAAAGAGCATATAATTAGATTTTTTTTATAGTAGAGAGAGATATGGAGAGAGATAAATCTAGGTAGGAGGGAGAAAAGGGGAGCAAAATGTAATAAAAGCGCGGGCGGAGCTGCACGGGTCAGCTAGTTTATTAATATAAATATAGCTCGGCATCATATCGGATTATATTTAATATACTATGCGTTTCAACTAAGAATGTGGCCGCCATCTTGCCATTTCAAATATATAATTACTAAAAATGATATTTTGCTATCTATTCTTGTTAAAACAAGACATTACAATAAATAATTCAAACCGGGGCGAATTTTTCATTTTGTGTTTACTCTGCTGCCGCTACAAAAATCGTAAAAAACGAGTGAAGTTACACAGTCGCGATCGTCATGGCGTCCACATTCTTAGTTGAAACGCATAGTACTTACTAATTTTCGTGTGACGGCACACGCAGCTATAAATATACAATTTCTGTGAAGTATGTATTAATATATATTATAGCTAGGTCTGTGACAGGGCTTAAATATCTGGTCACTTTGAATACCTATCATTGCAGTGATAATCATATCATATATTTATTCTGCAATTGCTATTTAACTACTTAACACTGGCGAAATCATCAATAACTGATGGAAGCCATCATTTAGTAAAAGAAGAAGAACATCGGCAGATTTGCTTTTCACGCATTAATCAAATAACATTTTTTCAAACTGAATTTACCCTCAACTAATTGTAGAGTCATTTTCTATACCTATCAACACTTGAAAGTTCATTATTCAAATCTTAGCCGGGTGTATTAAAAAGCAATAACTTGAAGCATGACGTGCCGGGCGTGCGTGCGCGCAGGTGTCGCGCCGGATGCGGCTGAAACGGAGGGAGTAACGGGGAGGGGAGAGGAACTGACGCGAGGGTGCGCACTCCGTTTCATATGACGGGGATCGTGTTTTTTTCGGTTTGCATCTTGCGAGGTATCGACGGATATGTGGTCATTTGATGCAGTAGTGCTGTTTAAATGAAGCTATGTATTTGTATAGTGCTCTCATTGGAGAGATTGTATAGTAAGTAATCTTGTTTGATAATGGGACGCAGAAACAGAAACCAACCCACACATTAAAATTAATTAAAATGCGCCTTTTGGCAACCCGGTAAGTATCAAAATGATCTGTGAATTTTTATTTACTTTGATATAAAAATATTTATTTATTCCTAAACTGACTTTTCTGAAATCTGTTATTGTGTGGGCTGGTTTCTGTGTGCAGTTATACGTATAAATAAAGGATATACAAAGAAACCTGACACAAATCATCTATTCTATATATCTATAATCTATAATAATTATAATAAAACTGTAACAGGTCCAATTCTGTACATTGAAGATATTTTGAAAATTATATTTGGAGGGCATTCTATAACCGATACTGAGGCCGAAAATATATTTTTTTTAATTTTTGTCTGCCTGTCTGTCTGTCTGTCTGTCTGTCTGTCTGTATCACAGCTGCGCATCACGCCGAAACTACTGAATTGATTCAAATGAAACTTGGCATGATTTGAGACCTTACTACGAGGTAGGACATAGGATACTTTTTATGCCGTAATCTAGCACGGTTCTTTTGGGAGAGGGGATTAAAGTCAAAATGGGTACTTGGTTATACGCTTGGTCCGATTTTATCAATTCTTTTTCTTTATAATATAATAAATATTAGTAAGGGAACACTCATAGAGAGTTGTTATCAAGGTTTTGTAATCGATCGGGTTAAGCAACGTTAGGGAAGGTCATTAAATAGATGGGTGACCGTTTAACGCCATTTGAACGAAACGGGTCCGGGCTTCGGAGAACAAGTAAAAAGTGGGTCCCAGTTTTTAACCGACTATAAAAAATGAGGTTATGTAGTCGATGCGAATGTCTGTTATTAAAAGTTTTGTTAACGTAAAAATAGCGCAGACGGAGCTGCGTGGGTCAGCTAGTAATAAATAAAATTAATGGTGAATATTTTTATTTATATTATTATTATTATTTGCACAGACACAACCAAGTGGCCAGGATGATTATCCTGGCCACTTGGTTGTGTCTGTGCAAATAATAATAAAGCAAGTTGCTGGTGGATTCACCAGCAACTTGCTTTGAAATACCGTCTTGTGACGACAGACGCACCGTACTACAGGTATGTACCAGAACCAGTTCTGGAGGATGGCCATATCACCTTATACTGGGACCGATCTATCATCACAGACAGGACTATTGTCGCCAATAGGCCTGATATTGTGCTGATAGATCGCACCGAGCGTCGTGCAATGATTGTAGACGCCACTGTCCCCCATGATGAGAACCTCGTGAAGGCGGAGAAAGATAAAGAATGCAAATATCTTGATCTCGCACACAAGGTTGTCGGCATGTGGGACATTGATAAGGACAATTGGGCATTGATTGTGGGACATTGTACCTATAGTCGTTTCTGCCCATGGCCTAATGGCCAAGAGCCTCGATAAACACCTCAAGAGGTGAGCCACTAACGTGAGCGTTAGACGGCTGGATCAAGGGCCAGACACAGAAGGCAGTGCTCTTGGAGACGGCACGCATTATGAGGAGGTTCCTCTCTCTGGAGCCTTAACCACCGTCTGCTAGGACCCTGTTCCCGCAGCCGGTTGGAAGGTGTTTTTTATTTTATTTTTAAATGTACTGTGTTTTATATTTATATTTAAAAATGTAAAGAATATGTAGTTTTAAAAAATAAAAAAAAATAAAAATTCAAAGTCCTCAACAGTGTAAAGTAAACAAAAACACAATTAAAAATGAATGTTGTAAAGTAAAACAAAGAAATTGGTTTCTTATGACTTAAAATATAAAAAATAATAGTAGTAGCTATTATAGGTACAGTCAATCTGGGTAACTTTGGCTTTCGGTACAACTTTGACTCATCACTGCAAACATGGACTTTTTTTTCGGGCTCTATACAAAATCATTGATCAAATAAATTATATTTTTACTTACTTAACATGCTTTGTAAACGTTTTTTCAATGTCATAGTTTCCAAAAATGTCAAAAACCATGGATAAAATATTTTTCCCGCTACCAGTACAAAACGACTTTTTGAAAGTGCTCGTAAAAGTTTTTTGTAGTAAGATTTTTATGCGCTCCCTAAGGGTAAGTTTTAGCTAAGACGATTTATTAAAGCTTATAAAATTAAATACAGATTAAGTTTTATCAATATTTGTTTAAATAACGTTAATATTAACAAATGTTTGCACTCAGTCCTATACCATCACCAAAGTCGGGTAACTTTGACTAGGTCAAAGTTACGTCATTGAAGAATTTTTATTTTACGTCATTGAAGATGATTTTCTTTATATGGAATGGGGAGAGTAAGACTACACAAGACCTGATTTTCTTGTTTTCATCTTAAATGTTTATGTGTACTTTTATAATTTTTAAGGCTTTGTTAACTTAAATTTGTTATTAATTAACGATTTCAAAGAATTTTAAGACTGATTTAATATTAATAAACTATAAAATTCTTATCATAAATGAAGACTGATGATTCCCCGAATGTGTGCTTTATTTTTGAAATTGTCAACCCTAAGACTTTGACGAATATAAGAAAAACTGTCTATGGTGCTTATTTTGTTTTTAGTATGAATTTTAGCGAGGCTAAAGATGTCCTAATAGTAGAAATAAAATCTTTTTAAAAAAAAATTGAACCGACTTCAATATCACCGAAAAGTATAAAATAATTTAAATATTATTGAAGTTGGTGTTAGCGTACCTGCTGTGTATATTTGGCACCAACTTCAATAATATTTAAATTATTTTATACTTTTCAGTGATATTGAAGACGGTTCAATTTTTTTTTAAAAAGATTTTATTTTAAACTTTTTAGTGATATTTTCATATATAAAGATTGAACCATCGAAAACCGTAAAATTATCTAGGTAGGTTATGATCACATTATCGTCTACATAGTTTTACATAATTCATGTTTCTTCAGAAAATAATATCCGGTCGTAATGAAATTTGCATGGAAACATCATAGTAGTTTACTCTCTCGAATAAAAAAAGAATCATCGAAATCGGTTCATAATTGTCAGAGCAATGTAATGGAGAACATCAGTTTTATGGTTTTTACCAGATAAATTCCTCCACATCGTTCATGGTCCTCCAGGAAGTTCTTATCCGGTTGTAATAAAATTCATACAGATTCAATACAGTGGTTTCTTCTTTCGAATAAAAAAAGAATCATTGAAATTGGTAAATATTTGCCAGTTATGACCATTTTTGTCCGACCGAGCGAGTCCGAGCGACTAAAACGTCATCTATATAGGCTTTCTTGCAACTCTCAGTGCGCAGTCACCATTCTTGTTTTTTTAGGAACTACTTATTACTAAGCAATAATTTTTTTTATGGGACCCAATCAATGGATTGAAGAATGGATGGAAGAAAGATTTTTTCAAATCGGTTAATAATTGCCAGAGTTATGCGCGAACATACATAAAAAAAAAAAAATATATATATATATACAGACGAATTGAGAACCTCCTCCTTTTTTGAAGTCGGTAAAAACAATTTAAAAGAGCCAATCCCACATCATCCGATGCATGGGGTAAAGTTGTCCAAATTACGCCATAACTTTGACTCATCAATTTTTTATTGATTTTAAGGTTTTAGTCGTAAAAATTTAACTATAAATATATATTTATAAACAATATGTCATGTAAAGCCATCAAAATTATCAATTCCAACACGATTGTGTAGATATTTTATAATGAAATTTTGAAATAAAATCAATACGTGGGTCAAAGTTACCCAGATTGACCGTACTGATTATACAGTATTTACAAATAATTAAGACCGGTCATTTAAAAGGCGAAGGTATTATAATTAAACCGCTCACTAGTACTGTTATTAAGAGACAGCAATTTCACAACAATTGCAATGTTGACTTTAGTATTCATAGAGAAACATAATTACGGGCTTGCCACAAAGATGTTTGTTATCGATGCAAAGACTTCAATTAAAGTTCTAGCTTCTAAAATATTACAATGACTTTTTTATACTTACTGAAAAAAAAAATACTCAGTTTATAACTCACGATATAATGTTTATTACAATTTTTCTTTTCCTTTTAAACTGCATCTTCTCTTTTGGTGTACAATAAAGAATATTGTATCATAGAAATCGACATTAAATATAGTAACATTTTCACTTAGTTGAAATATTTTTAGTTATTTTAATAATTTATTATATTAATTTTGTCGGATATAAGCAGAGAAAATATTTTAATATATTAGTCAGAATTTTTGGCGCGAATTAGTAAGTATATCATATCTATGGTTTATAATATCTTTGGGCCAGGCGATTTTCCTTAGCGTGAACCAGCGGCCTTATGCACCATGGTCCCACTAGGGTAATGTGAAAATTGTTAGATGTCCTTGTCATACACTACTACTACACACTACTGTATACTTAGGATACTACTGTATATACTTCTCAATCGTGAACACTCAGTTATTCTTGATCCTTAGTGATTTTGTAACTCCCGAATTTAATTACCAATGAGCACGAAAAAAAAAATACGTTACAAAAGCCGCAAATAGCTTCCGAAAAGACACGTAATTAAATTATACCATGGTTGATGTCAACCTGAAAATTAAGGTCAATTTTCGTATCTAAATGTTCCGGAGCGGATGCTGTAAGGGTGGATACACATCAGCACGCGGGTCGATGACCGCGCCATACTTTTTGTGATCACCGGCTGCGCCCGCTTCCCGTCACAATTTGTCTGTTATTTTTTTCACGTCGTAACACACCGTTGCCGACGTAACTTTTTTTACTATAGTTGTCGGAAAAAACTAGGTGACGTAAATTATAATAATACGGGCTTTACTGGCCATAGTTCCAGAATCTAGTCAGACTTTATTGAATTAAAAACTTGGCAAGTCATTAGTCATTTAACTTTAGGCAAGCTCAAATTTCAAGTTAGTATATATTGTATGTATAATGTATATTAACAGGTAGGTACTTCTAAATATGTTTGATAATAATAATATTTTTTTGTTTCGCTGGGGAAACCTTGAGAAGGTGGACCAGGGCTCTCTAGTGGGATCTACACCAGGACCGCCTCAGAGCCTTCACTTTGGCCCATTATAGCCCCCGGGAACCAGACACGTTCAGCACGGGGACGGATGTCACAGCCTTGCCGCCGTCTCGTCCGAATTTATTTGTTATGACAAAAAATACAGCATGTTTTTATACTGTGACAATTTTTCAAGTTAGCAGTGTAAGCGCGTTCTAATTTATTTGATTAATAAAATTCGACCTTTTAACGAATACAATTAGTGATGTAACCGTCAGGTGAATTTGTTAGGGAATAAAATTGGGATCAGTGACCACTTGATTAACTGAATGGACTGTCTGCGAGATGATTAGCCACGACTTGAAAGTCATTTAAATCTGTCAGAAAAGAAAAATATATGTACCTAATTAAAATCAAAGCCTTTCGCAAAACAACTAAATGAAAATACAACAACAACTTTCTGTAATTGTTCGTTATACGCGACAGGCTCTTTGAAGTAGCTGGAAGTTTGAAGTCTGCGCTAGACAGCCATCGAGTACGGCGGCGACCCCGAGAGCAGTATCAGAATCCCGGGGAGCTACAATGTGCCACTGCCCTAAAGGTAGCGGGGTCAAAGGCAAGGCACAGAGAAACACCTAGTGCAAAACCACCGAAGAGCTCAGGTCCGTCTCATATGCCAATTGTGCCGATGCGACAGCCGCGGTGGCTTTAGTGAGTAAGAATCCCACATATCCTGGTTGACGCTCACAGGGTCCGGCGATCTATTGAAGGTATCCTCGCGAGAACAAAAAAAGGCACCCCCACATCAACTATTCTGCTTGATTCGCTATGTGATCTGGTGATCTTAGGAAATTGCTGGACTTAAGAAATAAACTTTAACAACTGTACTAAGGCTACTCAGATTTCACAACTAAATATACACTGCACTGTGTGTGTGTGTGTGTGTGTGTGTGTGTGTGTGTGCGTGTGTGTGCACGATTGGTGTGTTTATTACCTTTATATTAATGTCAAAAAATGTATTAATGTAGAGCATGCCTGGATTTCATCAACATGTTTTCGTAATGGTAAATTGGTACTTTAAATTAACCAAAGAAAGTTTATTGTAGGTAGTTCATATCTTACCAAACAAATGATCAGCAGACTTCAAGTCATCCAGAAAGCCATGGAACGGGCGATCTATATATTCGTAATTGAGTTCCTAATACGGAATCCGAAGAAACACTATTGACTGACATAGCCAAAACTGTGGCACTCAAACGTCCGGCACTTGAGACTAAGATGTAACTGAACCGTCCGAGGAAGTGGAAGTTGGCGGGTCACATATGCCGTAGACAGGACGAGAGATGGGCAAAAAAAGGTCCTGGCGGACCGCGCACGGTTCGCAGAAGCGTAGACCAGTAGCCAAATGATCTAATGGCCTAGTTATGTTAACCGGCCGAAGCTGGATGTGGAAAGCTCAAGATCGAGAAGGGTGGCGTGCACTGGAGGAGGCTTTCACTTAGCATTGGCTAAAGAAGATAGAATAGAGGTTTATATTAGGACGTTTTGATGTTTGTCGGCTGAGGGGCAAGCCCGAAAAAAGTGTAACAATGAAAAACGACACAAAAAATTGACATTTTAATAGCATTATTTAAAAAGCTACCTAATGTGTATACAGATTCAAATGGACTTGAACTATATGTCAGCGTATAAAGGTCTCAATTTTCTTGAAAATATATACATTGTTGGTTTAATTATTGCACTACAGCTCTCGACTATTGTTTTATGTATTTCAGGGCGAGAAGGTACGGCAGATAAATATTAATGTAAAGTACAGTTTTCTAAGAGGAAAATCCCAAATAACGTTTTCCTACGCCTTTACCCATGTCTCATACCACCGCGACCTACCACAATCGGTACTTGTCCTCTCCCCAATTAGCTATTCGGCTGCACTACCTAATTCAAATTGACAGATCAGGCCAGACGAAAATACATCCGCCGTCTGGCGGGCCGATGGCGTGGGGGTGCGGGCGGGACCGTCCCCACCGCATCCCTCAACCACCCCCCACTATTGTCCCCACTTTTAGTTCTCAGTTTAAACACTGAAAAGGTGTTATTGTCATAATGGGTTTTGACATCTCTGCTTCTCAACATTTGCTGTTAAAATGAGTGCACTAAAATAAAGATCTTTGAACCGAAAATACTTGAATATTTGTTAGCTACTTACGTATGATGGAGGACAAACAGGACCGGAAATTTAATATATGGATGTATAATATAAATTTAAGATAGCTATTTTATTGACGATATATTATTTCTCGACGAAAACCAAGCCGAGAAAGTGTACAATGCATCAGATGGATACTTTTATTGTATTGTTTTTTTTTTAATTAAAAAAAAGGAAAGTAATGTATGTAGCCACCTTACCACTTATATCTCTTTCAGACAACCTTTGGATGGAGAGGAACTCTTATTTTCTACAGGGTGGATAAAACGAACGGGACACACAGGGGAAGTAGATGAAATTTGAAAGATATCAAAATTCACTGAAAAGAAACATTCTTATATCAGCTATTCGATTATGCACGATAAGCCTGAGATTATTCCGTCGCTGCATTTGACCCATGCACCATACCCAAATTTTTTTATTTATTTCTTTTTTTTCTCTATTCCATTAACAGCCGTGGCGTCACCTCTTTGAGGTGTTGCCAGAATACCAGCGCTGTGTCAGATTAATTTTTGACACAGCAACATGCTGAGGCAGCATCCTTTTTGACCTCACACAACCTCTTTTTTTTTTCTTTACTGTTAATTTTTACCTATTTTGTTATTGTGTGTGTCAAATAAATGTATTTCTTCTTTCTTCTTCTTCTTATATTTTTTTTTATAATAATAACCACATTCAAACATTTTTTTAAAAAGGTGTCCTAATCCGGGACTTAAACCAACTAAAAATGCAAACAATAGATAGCCACTATTTTGTTTATTTAATTAATGGATACCTATTTTAAATGATAAGGATAAAACATCTCGAATAAACATTCTAGAGCAAAAGAAACGTTTCTTCTTTACTTACTTTCTTTCTTTCTTTATTTATTCCATGTATCTGTGTGGTACGTGTCCTTCAGGTTAATTCAATTCAATTGTTAAATTTCAAGGTCTTCTTTAAATGTTCTTTCTTCATAAATACAATGTTTAATCGAGAGATTCTATCCTTACCACTCACTTATCCTATCGATTACTTCAATAAAATAGTTCCTGTCTATTTTTAACCGGCTTCATTTGCATTTTTACTTAGTTTGATTCCCGGCACAGGCAAGCTTTTTTTAAATTGTTTGAATGCTGTTATTATTATTTATTATAGTAAAATAATAATAATATTATGGGACCATTCCACACACGATCATCTGATCACAAACTAGGCAGAGCCCGTACTATGGAAACCTGATAACTGATACTAATACTTGCATCCTTTTTTTGTAAATACATACATAGATAGATAAATAACACCCAGACATAAGAATATTTCCTTTTAGTGAATTTTGATATCTTAATTACTTGATGTACTTCCCCATCCGTGTCTCGTTCGTTTTTTTCCACCCTATATACAGTAATACAGTGATACTTAAGAAATTCTGTGAGTATACAGTAATACTTAAGAACTGTAACAGTCTGTTATTACATGAATGAATCTTTGAGATAAATATTAAAGCGGAATATTTATAAAATACTACACATAAACAATCTATAAGGATTTAAATAAATATAATGGTGGTTACAACGAGTGCTACGAATTTCGTAGCGTATATCAAACTTCGTTATAAAGAAATCATTAATAGTTCATTAATCAAGTTAATGTAATAAAAACAGATATATAATTGAGAGACGAATATAATAAAAAATGAATAATGTTAAAATTTCAAAGGCTAATGATTTCTGATATTTACGCGAATATTACACATTGAAATGAAACTAATTTTACGGATTATATCGCGGTTTATTTTTGATTTTAATTACCCGACGTTTCGAATACTTTACAGCATTCATGGTCACGGGCGGACTGAGGTGGTAGCTGTCCAAATGTCCTAGTTGTCTTAGGGTACCCTCAGGTCTTCTAATTATTATTGTTAGTCCGATCTACGCAGAAAGACCTCAAGATACTGTAAGCTCTTTCTGCGTAGATCGGACTAACAATAATAATTAGAAGACCTGAGGGTACCCTAAGACAACTATGACATTTGGACAGCTACCACCTCAGTCCGCCCGTGACCATGAATGCTGTAAAGTATTCGAAACGTCGGGTAATTAAAATCAAAAATAAACCGCGATATAATCCGTAAAATTAGTTTCATTTCAATTTCAAAGGCTACCATAGACGGACCCTATCTCGTAGAGCTACGGCACGTCGCGTGCGCAGGAGTGCACATTGCGGCGCGATCCGCAGCGCTAACTCCCGCAAGAGAATACTCGCCATCAATGTATAAATAATCGTTTACCAATGCGTCCGAAAACACGCAAACCAGCGGCCGTAGTACGATATTTCAGGAAGGTATTCCCCCGTCCGTCAGACGCAACTTCAGCACATCCTATTTATAAGCGTCTATGTATAAATTCACTAAAAGTTAACACCACAACACACGTAACGAATATAAACTCGGAAAAGCCTCTATTAATAATCGACCGACTGACTTTGCTACCAAAAATAATAGTCTAATTGTGAAAAGTTTATGCGCGATGGGTCGTGGACCGGGGCTATCTTGGGGCGGCTAAACTTAGTGGTGCGTATGAGCCAGATGGTAAAATTAGTGAGACGCCGTCTGCTGCGCTGGTGGTCATGACGCCGACGAGCGCGTCCATTCACATCGCACACCTCGCGCCGGCCAACGACGGACACACGGCGTAAGTAACTGCCAAACTTATGACATTCCATTTACGAATTGGCCGCTATGTTGCTGGCCCGGCCCAATGATATTTAATACAATAGATATGCCATTAGCGCACGAAAAGTGCAACAACGAAATTCAGCCAAATTTGGTGAACTAGCAGTAACTCACGTGTCGGTAAAATGTAATGAATGTAACGTGTGCCTTTGAAAATCAAGTAAAACGCCTTTATGCGTATTTAGTAAATGCACAAAGTACTGTAAAAATAGTAAGCAAAGGATATCATACCTAAACTATACAAATATGAGAAAATATTTTAATTACATGAGTTACAGTTTTTGGCGCGCATTAGTAGAGATGTATATTATAACATATCTATGGTTTAATATTATTGGGTCGGCCATCTTGTGGTTGAGTTATTGTTTGCTAATCAATTGGATTCCATTGGATTGGTGCGGCATTTTGCAACCACCATATCTTCAGCATCGAAGAAGTTAATCCATCGAGTGAGATACACTCGATGGATTAACTTCTTAAATGCTGATAGCAGCAAGGTTGGGTTAAATTATAATTGTATATGGCATAGTTTTGAAAGAACACTGAGTATTTCTTTCAGGAAAATTTGTGCTCAGGAACCACATAAACCCTGTTTTTAACCGACTTCAAAAAGGAGGAAGTTCTCAATTCGTCTGCATATATATATTTTTTTATGTATGTTTGCGCATAACTCTGGCAATTATGAACCGATTTGAAAAAATCTTTCTTCCATCCATTCTTCAATCCATTGATTGGGTCCCATAAGAAAAATATTGCTTAGTAATAAGTAGTTCCTGAAAAAACAAGAATGGTGACTGCGCAGGAAAGCTGCAGTAAAGCCTATATAGATGACTTTATGTTGCTTTTTAAGGACAAAAATGGTCATAACTCTGGCAAATATTTACCAATTTCAATTATTCTTTTTTTATTCGAAAGAAGAAACCACTGTAATGAATCTGTATGAAATTTATCACAACCGGATAAGAACTTCCTGGAGGACCATGAACGATGTGGTGGAATTTATCTGGTAAAAACCATAAAACTGATGTTCTCCATTACATTGCTCTGACAATTATGAACCGATTTCGATGATTCTTTTTTTATTCGAGAGAGTAAACTACTATGATGATTTCATGCAAATTTCATTACGACCGGATATTTTTTTCTGAAGAGACATGAATTATGTAAAACTATGTAGACGATAATGTGATCATAACCTACCTAGATCATTTTACGGTCTTCGATGGTTCAATCTTTATATATGAAAATATCACTAAAAAGTTTAAAATAAAATCTTTAAAAAAAAAATTGAACCGACTTCAATATCACTGAAATGTATAAAATAATTTAAATATTATTGAAGTTGGTGCCAAATATACACAGCCGGTAAGCTAACACCAACTTCAATAATATTTAAATTATGTTTCACAGTTCGGTCCTTAGCAACTTATAATGTTTACTTATTGTAGTTATGCGTCCTTACTACTAGCCTTGCACGGAATGATTTAGTTTTTTTTTTTTTTTTCGGGTACTTTAATATTTTGTCACCTCACCGCCTCATAAAAGACGGCCCACCCGCAGTGTGTCTTCAATGTTTGTTTCCGTGCTCAAGCCTTCGCACGTCTCCAATCCAAAGCTCCAAGTGTATTTAGTATTAAATAAAAATAATTAAATTAGTATTAAAGAAAAAGTGAAAGTCAAGAACCGGACAACTGAGAGGCGACGCCGCGACGTCGGGACAACGGAGAGGTGCCGCCGCGGTGGTGACGTCGGACGACTCTTCGTCTTCGGGAAATGGATCGTCGTGCACTATTGGACAACGGAGAGGTGCCGCCGCGGTGGTGACGTCGGACGACTCTTCGTCTTCGGGAAATGGACCGTCGTGCACTATTTAAATTGTGTTCGTACGAATCGAGCTTCCATACAGGGTCGTCTCACACGTACATAAAGAACACATTTACGGTTAACAGCGATACCCCACCAGCGGGTAGTTGTCGCCCCACCAGCGGGTTTGACGTTTTCGCTGTGTTCAGACGATGCGAGCTTCCAATACAACCGGGGTCGTCTCTGTCGTAGTGTTGAACACGTTAACCGTATAGTGCGTTACACAAAAGCGATGCACACTCCTGTAGTTGTTGTTTTCGCTGTGTTCATACGATGCGAGCTTCCAATACAATCGGGGTCGTCTCTGTCGTAGATAATGAACACGTTCACCGTTATAGTGCGATACGTCAGCTCTGCAGATGTGAGTATATATGTGAGTATTTACGGTTCATGCGATGCACACACCCAACATCGGGTAGCTGTTGCTTGCGCTGTGTTCATACGATGCGAGCTTCCAATACAATCTGGGTCGTCTCTGTCGTAAGATAATGAACAACTTTACAGTCATTGTGCAATACACAATGTTCATGTGAGTATAGGTCTTACTGCTGGTATGTCAGTATGACATGTTTCTTTACGGTGCGTGTTTCCACACCGTGTCGTCTCATTTGTACAAACAATGTACATCATCATCATCATCACCAGCCGGAAGACGTCCACTGCTGAATATAGGCCTCCCCCTTACAATGTACATATGTACAGATAAACGCGATACGCATTCCTTATTGCGGGTAATTGTTGCAAACACTATTATGAAATGCATGCCGCCTACACATCTGGGAACATATAATCCGATCATAATCATCAGCCAGACAAAATCCACTGTTGAATATACGAAGACGTCCATCTTGGAACGTCACAATTAACTGTAATTTGCTACTACCATCCACCAGTTGCCTGGGATTCGTACAATATCGTCAGATATAATTCGATCTGTAGGTACTCCTAATTATCGGAATACGTCGTGCGCCACTGGACGAGATGAGTAAATAATTAAGAAGTTATAATAACAATACTAATATTTTTTCACAGTAGAATTAATAAGACTTCAAAACTTCGTAGTTCGTACTGCAAAGTGGTATCTAGCAGATCCAAGGCGGACTGGCCGCGGCGGGCTTTACCACAGGCTCGACGAGATCCTGGCCGGCCTACAGCCGGAGCATCCGTGAGCACCATCGTGGAGCTGCAGTAAGTAGCCTCTGAACTTATGGGACAGTACGCCGCGCCGCCGGCCGCCGGCCGCCTCCTACACTTATTATAAATACTTAGTTGAAAATAACTATTGATAAATCTGATCTAGAGAACAAAACAATCGTCATATTATTAATTCGTCGTTAATTTAGCTAAATGTATGACCTTGATGACTATATTTATGGTTTAACTTTATGAACAATATAGTTGCAATATTTGAATACTTATGACAAAATTGAGGACGAATTTTTGTCATACATAATTCTAGTTTCTAAATTTAATGGTCATAAAATATTGAATACTACATTAAATCTGTGTAGTAAATTCATAAAGTTCGATTTTTCCAAAAATAAATAATAATAATGAAGTAAAAGTATATACAGGGTGTTTCAAAAACCCTGTCCAAACACAGTTAGTTTTATTGTATTATCTTAACACGATCATTTTTACGTGATAATTTTTTTTTAACTAAGGCATATATATATATAAACCTATAAACAAAAAAAAAAAAAAAAAGTGAACTCTGTTCGAGCTTATCACTGTGTCATAATACAATTATATATTTATATAATCCACACAGTTAAAAAAAAAAAAAAAAAACTTCTTGGCTGATCTTTGATGTTATTATTCAGAATCCATACGATTATATTCTTGTAATTTTTTGTTGGATATTTCATTTGGATCTTTCCTGATATATTTTATCTACCAGCGTTGTGAATATTCCTCTTATAAGTTTGATGTGCCTTTTAATGTGTAATAAACCACAAACAAGCTGTCTTGAGTAACTTATATGCTTTGTCTACAATAAACACAAAACTATCTAGTTTACGCCCTCTATTCAATGTATTTTGCTTCTTAAGACTTTTGGGATTGACAACGACCATACCAGTATTTTTTACTACCTATTAATTTTAGTTGTTACTATATTTTTGGAGATAGGAACTATTCTTGAACTCAAATATATTAGTCGTGTTTACTAGTACTTACTATTACCATCCCTTGGTAATAATAATAATTAAAAATAATAATAAAAAAAAAAACTGTTGGGTAATTTTCATTGTTTTTTATGCCCTGGTTGCGGGTTCGATTCACATGCAAAACAGATTTGTCTGCGTGAAAATGTCTTCAGCGTTATTTGTCTATACAAAATATAAAAACATACCTTGGCGTATTTGTTTGTATAAGGTCCAGATATGAGTATCTTACCTCTGATTTTAACCGTGATTAATAAACCAAACGGAAGGTCTAAGGTTTTTCTTTGATAAGTCTGTTCTAAACGCTATACATAATTATTTGCTTCATATATTTATATGAACACCAAACAATTATTTAGATATTTGTATTTTCCATGTTTGTAATATGGAGACTTTAAGTGTTTTCCCTATATTTTTAAAACTACTGCAAAAAAAAAAAAGATTATTATAAAGAACTTAAATCCTTTTTGTAACAGTAATCGAGAACAATGACTAGATACATTTAAAATTACGTACGGTAATGACTGCATTAATTAAAGACTGACTGTTGTGTATATACCTACCTACCTATATAGCACCTAAATGTACTAAATAAATAGCGATCACGACCATGATCTGCTTACAATCTTCTTTAAGTTATTAGCGCCTCCTGTACGGGCGGTATAGTTAGTATGAAATAAAGAACTTTAAGTTCGATGTATGACTGTTGTAATATCCTTTTTCTACACTAATATTATAAAGAGGAAAACTTTGTTTGTTTGGTTGTAATGAATAGGCTCAAAAACTACTGGACCGTTTTTAAAAATTCTTTCACCTTTCGAAAGCTACATTATCCACGAGTAACATAGGCTAAATTTTATTTTGGAAAAAAATAGGGTTCCGTAAGATATTTGGGTTTTGGTGTAAAAAATCAACCAGAAAAGTTACTTATTTTGCGTACGCTGCCTAAACTATAAAAGATAGAACCATAAAATGTTCTAATTAATTGTAGATCTTATAAATATCTACAAAAAAGTCCGCGGCACACTATCTATGTCGAGGTCCAACAATCATTTTTTTATTTAAAAATCTTGAATTTTGTTTGGACTACATTTAAACGCATTTATTTTACTCATGCTAATAATCCTTATCAAAATAAATTATTTCATCATTAAGTACAGTTTATGTAGATAATATTTGGGCTTTGAATGATTAAAATTGGACATTTGGTTTTGAAGTTATGGCGAAATTAAAATATTACGATTTCTGCTGCACGGCCCGTTGCGAAGTGAGCGTCACCAAGGCGGGGGTGCGCATGCGGGAGGGGAGTTTAGATCTATCACTAAGGTACCCGCGCGGCTCAGACGCGAGGTCGGCTCCCTCTCGATTTTTTTAGATTTCTTTCTTAAAACTACACCTACGCAAAACTTCTTCTCAGAGCTAATCAACAGTTCTTTTCAGGGCTAACCAACAGATTTTTTCAGGGGTAACCAACAGTTCTTTTCAGGGCTAACCAACAGTTATTTTCAGGGCTAAACAACAGTTCTTTTCAGGGCTAAACAACAGTTCTTTTCAGGGCTAAACAACAGTTCTTTTCAGCGCTAGAATATTACACGCTGTTAGCATTTTCTTAAACATTTGAAAATGCCTAAGAGAGCCAGGTCTCAACTTTCTAAACATAGTTCTCAAGCACGGGCAGCAAGAATACGTCGTATGGGAGAATCTTCACCTGAACGTTCACAACGCCTTGCTGAACAAAATCAGAGAAACTCTCAGGTACGCGCACGAGAGTCGAGTGTCGAACGTTCGCAACGCCTTGCACAACAAAATCTGAGAACCTCTGAGTTACGTGCACGAGAGTCGGGTGAACCGATATGTATGAAATTTTGCGGGTAGGTCTGACAATAGGTTATAAATTATATTTTATGCCGCTGATACCATGATTGACGAGGATATATAGAACGAGAGGAGGGTGCAAGAGAGGGAGAGGGGAGGGTGATGGAGTGAGTGATCGGAGGAGTAAGGGGGGGGGGAGTGAGAGGGAGCAAGTTGGGAGAAGAGAGAGGAGGGAGAGGGTTCAGAGAGGACAACGGGCAGAGGAAGAGGGGAAGTGTGACGGAGACCGAAGCGGGAGGGGAGAGAAATAGCATAGAATTAGATTTTTATTATAAGAGAGAGAGATAAATCAAGGGAGTAGGGAGAAAAGGGGAGCAAAATGTAATTAAAGCGCGGGCGGAGCTGCGCGGGTCAGCTAGTTAAGAGATAAAGTAACGGTCATTGACATTACAATCAGCTGACAGCTGATAGATACATATGAGGGTAGGTGACACAATAAATAACATTTGGAGGGTATATCTCCTCATCTACCCTCAACTTATAAAATGTGCAACAACCTACAAAAAAAAAGGAATAACTTTCAAAGTGCAATTAATTAATCATAAAGATAACTTTTACTGTTATGAATGAAATACAAGTTTGTTCATGAATTACAATTTATTGCGTACCTATTGTCAAGGTGATATGTTCAGTAATGTTTTCTGTTGTGCACCGTGTTAATTAAATAATTAATTTAAGGTTTTTCTAACTATTCTATGTGGCCTGTGTGGCCTTTAGGAACATTTACGTTCACAAACTGATATTTACTTACATTATTGATATATATATTTTATACATATATATATTTTTCGGTTATTGATTATACAAAATAATTACGAAAATAGACTTCAATTTCAGTCATTGTCTAATGGTGAGGTTATGCATATTTCCTTTGAAATATGTTTTATAAAGTGCATTTGCGCGTTTTTACAAGACAATGATTTATTGCCACCGTTGACAGGTTTTGAGGAGAGATTTTTCTCGATACGACTTATCTATTCTTAGGTGCTTAACCCTAATGTATAATTTTGCTTGCGGTTCCTCTGCAGTATTAATATTACGATAGGTCATTGAAGATAATCTACCATCCTCGACTGCGTCACCGCTTTCCACCGGGTGGGACTGAGGTCAAACACTAGCTTATATTGAATAAAAAAAAAACTAAAAATTAAAAAACTTCTTTATTACGGACTTAATAAGTACTACGTATGGATTTTACTGTTGGCTAAGTGTAATATTGTATTATTAGTGTTATAAAAGTCGTAAGGAGTTAGACTCTCTCTTTTGATATTAAAACAAAAAGGAAAATCTAGTGCCTAATATTATGTGATGCTTTTACAGAGATTACAGAGATAAATGAATTTGGATTTTTAGGGCGTAACTTGTATTACCTATTCCCCCAAATCATAATAGCTAACTATTCACATTTTATAGAACTAGACTCTGAACATCCTACAATAAGTAAACATTATAAGTTGCTAAGGACCGAACTGTGAAACATAATTAAGGATCAAACGAACTTACCCTTACGTGAAGTTCGATCATAATTATGTGAACAGTTCGGTCCTTAGCAACTTATATACTCCCCTCCCTTTTACACATCACCCGACCCAAGGATAAAATGTGAAACGTTTTTCCTACTCTAAACATAATGAAGACACACTGCGGGTGGGCCGTCTTTTATGAGGCGGTGAGGTGACAAAATATTAAAGTACCCGAAAAAAAAAAAAAAAAAACTAAATCATTCCGTGCAAGGCTAGTAGTAAGGACGCATAACTACAATAAGTAAACATTATAAGTTGCTAAGGACCGAACTGTTCACATAATTATGATCGAACTTCACGTAAGGGTAAGTTCGTTTGATCCTTAATTATTTTATACTTTTCAGTGATATTGAAGTCGATTCAATTATTTTAAAAAGATTTTCTATTAGTTATATGCTGGCCAAAAAATCCAAACATTTTGGCATTAAGATGGCTATTAAAATATTGTAACCCGGTATCGTTAAATAGAATAGGATGTTATCACACTGGATGGAGTATTGATCTCCGGAAAGTAATAAACAGAAAAGGGATAAGAAAGATTGTACTTGATAAATAAAATATGCTTTAGCATTGGTATTCCCTCCAATATGGTTGAGGGGAGCGATGGATGCTGCTCGAGTCAACTCGTGCGCAGGTGCTGTTTGGGGGGACTGGCCCGACTATTACTATGCCTTTGGCTCTTATTTTGTATGTGTATTTTCGTCGTATTTTGTTTCTTATTGTCGCTGATGCCGATCAAATTGTAACAAGACAAAACTGTTAAAAAAAAGGACCCACCCGAGCATCTTGCCGGATCTTTTCAGTTGAGGTCGCGTTGTGATTCGGTGGTACCTTTTAAAAAAGTTGACCATTCAAAAGTGCTAGCATTTGAAATAAATATTTTTGAATTTGAATTGATAATAACACAAAAACGCTGTTGGTTCAAGAATCTGTGTGTTACTATGTATGTCTATGGCCTTCGGGTCTTCTTTGTTTGTACTTAGCCTTGAGCCTGATCCACCTTAAGGTAAGTGATAATTTTACGTCCATTGAGTACGGCGGCGACTCCGAGGAGGACGGCGGCGGGGTTGCGACCCCCGTCCCCGTGAGTATCGTGTCAGGTTCCCGGGGGGCTACAATGCGCCCCCCGGCGGCGGGCTCAAAGGTAAGGCACTGAGGGGCCCTGGTGCAGATCCCACCGGAGAGCCCTGGGGTCCCCCCTCTCATGTGCCGATGCGACAGCCGATGCGGGGTTTTAGTGGGTAAGAATCCCACATACCCCGGTCGAGCCCCACAGCTCCCGGGATCTTTGGAAGATTCCCCGCGCGTCAAAAAAAAAAGTGATAATTTTAACTGTGGATATCATACTGGATTTTTAGGAGCCTGTCATTATGGCCTTTAAGATGGTCATACTATAATTATTCGAACAGAAAGCTTGACGTATCCCTTTTCGGGCCATTTTTGCAAACCTTTTTCTAAGATAATTCTGTTCTCGAAACCGATTTTGAAACAGTTTTATCAAAACTAAATGGGAAGATATAAAATATATAATTACTAGGTGGTAGGTTCCTCGTGCAAGGAACCGTCCAGGTAGGTACCACCGCAGTGTCAGACATTCTGTCGCCAAGCAGCAGTGTGTAAGCGTTAATTCATCAAAAAAATCAGCATTGCATTCAGAAGGTATCAGTTGGTGAAGTAGAATCAACGAAGATATCGATAAGATTTATCGATTACTTGTCATAGGTAGGTATGCATATTTTTTCAGTATTAAGTGTGTTACCAATGAGCGTAGACTTATTGTGTTACAACCATTACAACATCCATCCATAGGGATAGGAGTAATGGTGGTCGCTTAAGAACCTACTTAGCACGCCATAAGGCGCCGACAATAATCCCAGCCCAGCTGAAAGCGATAGAAAAGCTAAAAAATAAAGGTCGGGTCGCAGTTCGTGTTCGTCATAACATATTTACCTATTCACCAACTGACTGACTAGACACAATCACTCGTACTCTCAAAAACAATAGTAGTTTATGAAATTGCTGCATAATAGGAAGTACAACCGAGCTAGGGGCGACGTTTATAATAGTATCACACGAGTGTATTAATACCTACTTATGTGCAGTTTCAAACACTACTTTATCTAAACTCATGAAATACAATTTTAAACCACCAAACTACTATACAAACAATGATATTTTACTAAAGATATGTTATATCCCTACTAACGCACGATAAAAGTTGTCTCACTTGTAGTTAGCTATATCTAGCTATACATTTTCCTACATATAGTCTGACAAGGACAGATACATAACGAGAAAAGTAAGAGAAAACGAGATGGCTATATTTTGTGCGTTCCGTTGTCAGCGTTGGTTAAACGCTTGTCAGTGTCATCTTGTCAATAGAGGTGGGATAAACGGCTTATAATTGACAACGCGTTTCAACGTTATGCTTATTTTTGTAAGCGCGTTTTTAAAAGAGCTTGTTGCTTAAAACGCTTTTTTTATAAAAGCTTTTACTCGTTGAAGAAAACGTTACTACGTCTTTTAAACGCGGATGTTTGGTATTGAAAAAGCGTACCAATGCAGATATTCATACCGTCACAACTCACTGTTTATTATACCGATGATATTTAATACAATAGATAAGATATGCCATTAGCGCACGAAAAGTGAAACATCGAAATTCACCCAAATTGGGTGAACTAGCAGTAGGTAAGTCACGCGTCGATAAAATGTAACGAATGTGACGTGTGCCTTTGAAAATCAAGTAACATGCCTTCATGCGTATTTAGAAAATACACAAAGTACTGTACCAAAAAAAAGGACCATACCCTATCATACCCTAACTATATATGTATACGAAAATATTTTAATTACGGTTCATATCTATGATTTTTAATATCATTGATTCACGCAATATTTATTCCCCAACAACGCAACGCAACACCCAACGTAGGATCGCGCGCGAAAATATTTACAACAAACGATGCTTACACGTTGACAGCGCAAAGCATACTAACGTTGTAAGTGTATCTAAAAAAGCGTGCTTAAAAACGTATTATAAATTGTCCAACGTAATTTTGCCGCTTATTATTGTGTTTATTCTTTGTCGTTTTTAAATTGAGTCTTATACCTATTACAATAAGGTTGTTTTTCAATCATAGTAAGGCCAACGGATTAGTTTGTTGCAACATAGTTGCTATCAACGTTAAAACGAAATCGACTTATACTTGTAAGCGTGCTTATGCGCTTTTTTTGAAAAGCAGACTTTTTAAATAGCTTTTCGTTGAAACGACCACCTCTACTTGTCAACTGACACATTCAATTTTACAATTATTTCTTACAATATTATTACGAAAATTGAAAATCAAATTATTTTTTCATAGTTACATGTGCTATATTATTCCTGACTGTTTATTTACTTTTGCCTGGTAATTTGTGCACATTATAAATACGCAGGACGGCATTTTCAATTTTTAATGATAGACGTCACGATGTCGCATTAACTACGCGGGACGGCGTGCGACTAACTGCTACAAAACCCAGTTGGGGGATACTCGCTGAACGTCTGGCGAGCGCTAATGGCATATCTATTGTTTAAAATATCATTGTATACAAAACAGATAAAACTACTACCTATGAGCATGCGTACAACATATTTTGTGGTACAAACAACTGCGTCCCACCAAAGACGAACGTATCGTGGCCTCCTAGATTAGACGCGGCCTACTATATCGGCTTAAAAACTCGATTTGTAATTTCTTTAGTCGATAAAATTCAAAAGTGTGTGAGTGTGTGTGAGTGAGGGACCGACCGACCGACCGACCGACCCCGGACTAGCCCCCACATTACCCGGGGATCTTTTGAAGATTTCCCCCGCGTCAAAAAAAATGGTAGGTATCACCGCAGTGTCACATATTCCACCGTCAAGCAGCAGTGTGTAAACATTTCTGTGCTCTGGTGTGAAGGGCACTGTAGCTTGTAAAATTACCGGATACAAGAGACTTAATAACTAATGTCTTTGGTGAAAAGCGGCACTGTAGCTGTCTGTAGGCAGTCGTATCCCTTACCAACATCGTTTCGTCACTAGGTAGAATAAAAAAAGATGTCATCATCATAACCAGCTGGAAGACGTCCACTGCTGAGCGTAGCCCTCCCCTTTGGAACGCCACAATGAATGACAATTGACTATTTGCAAACTATTTGCATCCATCACTTACCTGTCGTGTCGCAGCCTACCTACGTATTCCAGTTCTTGGTCGACACTTGAGAATCTTTCTTGCACATTTGGTATCGGTTCTTCGAGGGCACTGGGAGTATGTGGAGAGGAGAAACGAATAAGTTAATGGTTAATTTGTTTACGCATTTGCTTCGATTTTAATAGAACGTTTTAAAGCAAGCGTATAAGAGTAAGCTCACTCGAGCCCTACTGAATTTTAAAAGCTTTGACCCGTCGAAATGTGGTGGAGCGGCAAATCAAAGGGTGTTTCAGGGCCTTTTGTTCCCAATGGACCATTAATGAGAGGATGTCTGAATTGGCCAATCACACTTAGCTGAGAATATTCTTCACACGTTACACGTTTCAAGATTTTTGTGGAAATATGAACATAACTGATGTTAAAGTTGAACAAAGAGATTGACTTTGGAATGGAGTTAACTAAGCGAGCAAATTTATCAAAAAATCCATGTGTATATTGGAATACGTGGAACAAGTCAGTAAAAACATGCGTATGCTGAGTCGACAAATAATATTTTTTAAGGAAATATGCCTTTATTTTCATGTTGCGATTTCAGTTGTAAAAAATTATGAAAGATATTATATAAAAAATATCCCTAAGACTGTTCTGTGACAAATGTATTTAATTGAAGTGAATGGTAGAATGATAGAAAAATGATAGCAATGGTAAACGTAATTTTTAGAGTTATAATTTTGAAAATCATATTTTTTTTTCTTAATGCTGCTCCCACGAGGTAGCACCATAAAAGTTACAATCTAGCCTAAGGTTAATCAGTACTATTATTTTGACCTAAACGAATAAGTTACTTAGATTAAGAATGTGTCCAAGGGCACTTTTCTTATTGTCTCTATTAAGGTGAAGACACTATGTTATTGTGTTCTACACTGCATTACACTGCACTAATTTAACACTTAAACGGTTTTGTTCTTTTCAGTCTTCTCAATATGTCCGAAAATCTTATGACGTTATGTTTTTTTTTTAATTATACGTTACCTGGTATAAAACATTATATTGTTTTATTACATGCAGCTAATGCTTCGTAAATGTGACGTCATGTAACTTTCTTTCTAAATAAAACCGTTCAAGATTTAATAAAAAAACTTATTGGATTATGATGATCATACAGCCCGTCTCAAAAGCGACTTTACACTATTGAATCCTTGAAATTGTTCTAAAAATACAACTGGCATGTTTCCAGTAATAGAATGATGATAATAAAACGTTAGATATTTGAATAAGCTGGTCAAAAACTCGTGTAAATTGTGCTAATACATTATTATTTCCAACCAGAGAGACAGTCGGATTATTATGAATATAATGAATATCTTCCAAAATTAAGCAATATCGGAATGATAGGGGCTAATTTGTGTGTCGTATTGAGAGTATGAAAAAATCAAATTAATAGTCTGGATAACACAGACTGGATTGTTGGATATTATATTGACTAACCTTTAGCTTTAGCAGCGCTTTAATTCCAGGATTATTTTTGGTTTTTGTAACAGCTCCGAAATATCGGAAACCAATAGTTGTCCCGGCATTAAACCCGTAAGTCTTATTGTAAATCTTCATGAGAGTTTCAAACAGTGTTGGGATAATTGAATGTTAATTTTTGAAATCTTCAAGTGAATTCCAGTCGTTCACCGTGAGAGCATAGCGGGTTCAAATAATCCTTTAAATGGCCAACGGATAATAAACAAATTTTGATAAAATCTAGATCAATTACGTCATGAAGATTTCTTATACTTTAGAGCCACAGCATACAAGCTACTATTGTTATCATCGATAAGGTATCGTTCCGTCTGGAGCTACCACATTCAGTCGGCATAACTACTTGGAATATTTACACAAAAATTATTTCCTAACTGTTCCGATCGCAGAAGCTAGTCGGACAGACGGGAATTTTGAAGTAATTTTTTTTCCCATCTGTCCGATGATCGGACAACTAATCGGACTACTTGGAATAAACGGCAAAATCGCTCGATTTAGTGTTCCCAACATTTTTTTACATTACAACCACCTGGAACATTTTCCCCCTTTCACGTTGTACCCATATAGCTTTGTACCCAACTTACGATTTTTTTCGTGTACTGGCATTTATAACTATGGATTTTTCTTCAATCATCCCACGCCCCCTGAGATCTCTCCTCTCCCCTGAGATCTTCCCCCTCCCCTGAGAGCGTAAAGAGAAGAAAAGAAGAGCCCCGGTTGGGATATCCTGTTGTAGTGTATGCATCACTGCTGCAGCACGTTTTGACGACTTACTGTGTATACAATACATATTTGAAAACTAGCTGACCCACGCAGCTCCGCCTGCGCAATTTTTACGCTAACTAAACTTTGAATAACAGACATTCGCATCGAAAACATAACCTCCTTTTTTATAGTCGGTTAAAAACTGGGACCCACTTTTTACTTACTCTCCGAAGCACGGACCCGTTTAGTTCAAATGGCGTTAAACGGTCACCCATCTATTTAATGACCTTACCTAACGTTGCTTAACCCGATCGATTACAAAACCTTGATAACAACTCTCTATGAGTGTTCCCTTACTAATATTTATTATATTATAAAGAAAAATTGATAAAATCGGACCAAGCGTATAACCAAGTACCCGTTTTGACTTTAATCCCCTCTCCCAAAAGAACCGTGCTAGATTACGGGATAAAAAGTATCCTATGTCCTACCTCGTGGTAAGATCTCAAATCATGCCAAATTTCATTTGAATCCATTCAGTAGTTTCGGCGTGATGCTCAGCCGTGATACAGACAGACAGACAGACAGACAGACAGACAGACAGACAAAAATTAAAAAAAATAGATTTTCGGCCTCAGTATCTGTTATAGAATGCCCTCCAAATATAATTTTCAAAATATCTTCAATGTACAGAATTGGACCTGTTACAGTTTTATTATAAGTATAGATTTAGTTTATGTAAAAAAAAACATCAGTTCTTTTAAAAAGTATAGTGATACACACTTTTAAAAAGTATAGTGATACTATCCGAGATCTTCCAATAAAGAAATTTAAACCTTTGATAAAAAGCAGATTGTCAAAAAAGGCTTATTATAAAATCTCGGATTACCTGGAGGATAAAGCTGCGTGAGCTTGAACTGCTCATCTCATGCAAGCTTAGAAGTTTAAGGCTGACTTATGTATAATTTGTAAAACTGTTTAAAAAAAATGACAAAAAAAGACAAGCCCGCTGAATTTCTTGCCGGATCTTCTTAGTAGCGGCCGCGTTACGATCCAGTGGTAGTTTGTAAAAATATTTTTTGTGTAAGTGCCTCCGTGGGGCCTATATTCTCAGTCGTTACACTCTTGACAGAGTGGTCGTGGTTGTCATGAGAGTGGTGGTAGCACGCCTGACAATTCGGCGCCAATCCTCCCTCACTGCCGCCTTTCTGGCACATTGATGCACTGCACCGCCAATGGACGCTTTTATTTGATCGGTCCATCGCATGGGTGATCTCCCGCGGGCTCTGATGCCTTTTATTTTTCCCTCTATGACAAGGCGCTCGATGGAAATGCCATCTCTTCGCGAAACATGTCCAAAGAATGACAGGATACGAGACTGAACAATTGACGACAGACGCTGCTCGATGGCGAGTTCCTGTAGTATGGACTGATTCGTTCTGAATTCAGTCCATGACACTCCCAGCATTCTTCGCCAGCACCACATTTCGAGAGCGTTTATTTTCTTTTTATCTGTCTCTCTAAGTGTCCATGTCTCAGCAGCGTAGAGGAATATAGGGAATACCAATGTTCTAACGAGACCTATACAACGGGGCATATACAATAAATATATTTTGACTTTTTTGACTTTGAAGCATGATATCAATATTTCTAGTTTAGCGATAATCGTTGAACGCTGATGCTTATAGTTAGCGAGGTTAAGAGCTGTATCAAGCTACAGTTAAGCGATTAAATCGCTGATCGCTAATGCTAAGTCCTATGGCTCTTACGGTCTTAAAATCGGTCGTTGGCTAACAACCGATTTCAGCTTTATAAATGTTTCGCAAACTTGTCTCTTACTTAAAAAAAGTTTGCGTCTATAGAATTTTATTTTTTCAACTTTAGCCCGCTTTCTCTTACTTCTTGTTTCATTGAAAAGGAAAACTGTAATTAATGTTTAGGGTTTCCTGAAGTCGATTGACGTGAAATAAAGTTTGACCACGTTTTGCTGTAATTTGAAATGTTTTTTTTAAATAAAGATGTAATTAGGTACTTATTTCTTTTATTTTTCTTTTCAATACCAGTCTACGCAGAAGTTACGAGAAAACCTTTTGAACAATACAACACTGGCCGGTTGTTACTAGTTCTTAAAAAAATAAATCTTTAGGTGAAAAAATTATGATTCCAAATTTGAATATCGACTGCAGTACTACGTGATTTCTACTTAAACTTTAGACCATCTTACTGCCGCACTCACAAACGCAAATTAACTTTAATTCTAATTAGGTCACTTTTTGATACCATTTTTTTCGACTGTCGGAGCCATCTAGGATTACTTTCGATTGTTGAATACGAGATAATTGATATATCTACGGTCTACCTACAATCTGCGTATTAAGTATTAATTCCCTTCGAGTGCCGAAAAAATCAGATTTCAAAAAATATATATCATTAACTGTAGTTTGACCATTTAATGACAGGCCCGTTGGTCTAGTGGATAGACACTCTGTCCGCTAGCCGATGGGTCGTGGGTTCGATTCCCACCAAGTGTCTGGGTGTTATTTATCTATTTGAGTATGTATATACAAAAAAAATATATAAGTACATATTTGTATCAGTTGTCTGGTTTCCATAGTACAGACTCTGCCTAGTTTGGGATCAGATGGCCGTGTGTGGATTGCACCAAGATATTATTATTATTATTAATTACGTTTGTAGGTTCGGCAGTTACACTTGGAGGGACTTAGTGCTCGCTACAAAATGGATATCTGCATCGAGAACCTTATCGCGTGCCTATAACCAGAATAAACATTTGATAGAATGGTGTTCAGACTAAAACCCCTAACTATAGTGAATATAAAAAAAAATATATATATACAGACGAATTGAGAACCTCCTCCTTTTTTGAAGTCGGTTAAAAAGACTTCGCTGCGCTACGCAGTCAAGTAATTTTATTGAACAAAGAATGGCATCTCCTTTATAGAAAAAGATCCTGCTTTATACATATACATAATACAAGCGTCTATTTGCAAAATATTTTTAGCTCCAATTTTTTATTCCACTAATTGGCTTTACTTGAGAAAAGCTCAGACATATTTGTTACTCCTACACAGAAATTGTATGAAATCGATCGAAGAGTACGTTCTTATGTGAAGTATACATCGTTATAGAACATAGATACCGCATTGTAACATTTCAATCACGGTTGCCATGAAGTTATATTAAGAGAATCACTTTTTTTTGTTTTGTTTGTCGCATGGTGGTTGTCAGTGGGTTGTCCGGGTAAGAATAGCACCCACCCATCTCCTCCAGTTGTTTGTCGTAAGAAGCGACTAAGGCAAAGCAAGAAGACAGACAGCAACGTCTTTCCATTGAATTACCTAACTATACTGCGATCCCCAAAACGCCTGGAGGATTGTGGCAACCCCTCTCTTCTAAGGGGGCCTTTGTTTATTTAGTAGTGGACGTTTTTTGGCTGATGATGATGATTCTCTCTTTATAGTTCCCACTTAAAATATCGAGAGTACATACATAGTTTTAAAACTGAACTTAGTATTTAGATTATAGAGAAATCATACGACATGTCGTAATTTATTGTTTTCTTCTTTTCTCCCTTGCTTTATGTTTCGAACGGCAGGACACACTATCGCTAATGTCGATCCATTTGTAACAAAACATTTAAAAAAAAAATTACAAGCCCGCTGAGTTTCTTGCCGGATCTTCTCAGTTGAGGCCGCGTTGTGATCCGGTGGTAGCTTTTAAAAAAATCACCATTCAAAAGTGCTAGCTTTAAGCCTATTTGAAATAAAGATTTTTGAGTTTTTGAGTTTGGTATGGAACGTCTTTTTGCCAGTATGGACTACGCCAATATCTTTGTCATATCATGTTTATTCGTAGCTCGTAGTTTTACAAAGCACTAGCACTCCACGACAGTAGCATTTATCATTTATTCAGAGACTCGCGAGTGCAATGTCGGTTCAGGCGCTGTGTCGGACGATAGTTGCTGGGTTTCCTGTTCAAACACTGCCTGATTGTTTCTTGTACTGAATTTGCGAGACAGTTCGATATTTAGACTTGTTCAGTTTGTACGAAGTCTGTTTTGCTACGGCGTTGCTGTATGAATAATAGCTTCCTTATGGCGGAAGAATAGTTTGGTATATTAAGGGTGGTTGTAATGAAGCCAATGTTTGGAGTCTGTATGGGAAACGTAAAATTACTTGCAGCATGGGTCACACGATATTGGTCAAATTTGATATTAGTCAAATTGGTAATTCGTCAAGTTTGATATTGGTCAAATTGGTAGTTCGTCAAATCGTCTTTTTGTCTAATTATGAAATTCGCCACATACGACATTGGTCAAGTCTATGTACAGCCGATAAAAAACTACACATAAAAAATATATAAATATTTTTATAAAGAAATAAAATGGCAATAAGCCCGCCCGGCAATTTTAAAAGCACAATAAGCCCGACTGCAATAAAAAGAAAATGTTTAGAAATTACAATACAATTACATTCATAAAACACATGTACCTTCCAACAAGTTATTTTTTTATTCAGTTCGTAGATCTTTATCACGTAATCAGTGTCGTTACTAGATTATGTTCTTTTGGATTAATAAATTACCCATCTCAAAATTACGGAATATGTATTCACGGCAGTGATTGAGATTACCCAGCGCTCGACCTCACTGATCATTGCGCTTGTCGTGGATGCTTTCACGTGAAGTTATTTTGATATTTTTGTACCATGTCCCCACCCACCTTACAGTACAAGGGCAAGTACTAATATTATTCCCATATTTTTTTTCCACCTGCCTAACAAAACACAGCAAACCTATGAAAGAGTTTTCTGAGTTTTGAGTTCCCGATTCAAGCTTCAAGTCAATTTTCTATGATTATGAAATCGCAATAATACCTAAACGCCGCAAAATCTATTTTCCCAGATATTTTGATCAAAGGCTGTTTTTTTTCATTTTAATCAAGCCATTTACAAAATAAAAAGCAAGCAATCGGAATAATGACAGACAACAATCTAAAAAAAAATTTTAGGCTAACCACAAACCTAGCGTTGCTGCCATGTCAGTATATTCCTGAAGGATGGTCAGCAATACTTGAGGTGATGCCAGAAAATGATAGTAGGATGGAAAACTTTCAAAAACATTTTACTGAGCAATGGCAAAAGAGTATTACTCAAGATATGTGGTGTTGTGCAACTGAACGCCATCGCATCGTACCACCAACGCAGTAGAGGGTTGGCATCGGAGATTAGGGACTACAGTACAAGAAAAACATAATATTTTCATGTACATATTCATTTTAAAGAAAGAAACAAAATTTTATTTAATAAAAGTTAAAAGAGAAGGTGAGAAGCAAAGAAAAACGTTGGACATTATAAAAGACGCCAAAGTAGAAAAGATAATAGAAAAATTATTAACTGGAAAATTAAATTCACTGGACTTTTTGAAATAATTGTGTCGGATATGAATATAAACAATATGAATAAAAACTGTTTCATTTTTGTAGTTAATTGTACTTCAACTACTTGACCAATGTCGTATGTGGCGAATTTCATAATTAGACGAAATTACGATTTGACGAACTACCAATTTGACCAATATCAAATTTGACGAATTACCGATTTGACTAATATCAAATTTGACTAATATCGTATGACCCGCTGAAAATAGTCCAAAAAGTAAACTATGTTTGCTTGAACGCTTTTTGCCATCAAGACCAATTGTTTTCAATTCTTTTGAATTGTTGTATGAAACTGATGTGATGAGACGCGCATTGAATCCGATTAATGGTAAGCGACATTCCTTACCATGAATAGTTAAATTTCACATGTCCTCGTCACCTATGAGTTATTAAGCCTCCTGACAAAAAAAAATAACACCTACAGTGCCTTTTACACTGGAACAGTGCAATTTTTTCATCTTTTTCTTTGTGGCAGAATATCAGACAATGATACCTACTTGAACGGTAGGTTATAGACCTACCACCGAGTAACACTAAAGTGCATTATTAGAGCTTTTAAACAAAATTCCATCGATATCGATGTTACAATGAAAAATATTGCCCACCCATCTCCCGTAGGGTGTCAGTAAGAGACGACTAAGGGAAATCAAGAGGTCGGGCAGTAGCGTCTTTCTTTTGGATTACCTACCCTATATTGTATTTTCGTCGTTTTATCTTTCGTATGGCAGGACGCATTGTCGCTGACAAGCCCGTTGAGTTTCTTGCCAGATCTTCTCAGTTGAGGCCGCGTTGTGATCCGGTGGTAGCTTTTAAAAAAATTGACCGTTCAAAAGTGGCTAGCTGGGCTAGCGTTAAGCCTATTTGAAATATATAAATGAAATATTTTTGAATTGTATTGAATATACTGGGATTTCCATTATGGCTGCCAAACGTGGGGATTATGGCAACCCCTCTCTTCGAAGTAGGCCTTTCGGTGTAGGCCATTGTTCAGTAGTGGACTTTTTTGGCTGCTTCGATACTGATGAATGAAAAACACCAAACGGCCGACGAATCTACAAAATGGCCGCGACGTACGACAGGTTAAAAAGTTTTAGAAAAATAAATTTAGGTATACAAAGTATAAAACTAAACTTCATAACACGAATGTGTTGACACGTCAAATTTATTTACGATTATTTTAGGGGGAAACAATATAGAACCATTAACAGGTAAGTAATATTTTTATGGTCCCACCAAAACCCATTGCAGTCGAAGAAAAAAAAACCATAGATTTACGAGTGTTTACAACACGAACTCCGGCCATGGCGGACGGCTCATTAAAACCGACATGGACATGGAAAATGTGAAGCGGACTCGGCTGCGACTACGGCGGGGTATGGCGTCATAGAGTAATCGATAAGACTTGACACGGCGTACTATTTACATATTTTACCTACGAACAAGTAATAGCTAACTCGAGTCAAACATCATTTATAAGAAGCTGTTGTATGGTGAAGGAGAAAGCTACGGTGCTCTTGACCAGCTTGAGGGAGCATCAAATCTTCTGCAGACTGATTACGCACCATTTCTTCTGCTAACGCTGCGATTTCTTTTAAATCGCGGAATCGGTAACTCCATAGTTCCACATGCTTCGATGACAATTGCTAACTTATTTGTACTAAAGTTAAACATTATAGGGTGTTATATCTGCGGAAATAAGAATAGAAACAATAAAAATACTAAATATCAAGTCTACCTAAATGTATTTTATTTTAACACTCGCATTATTTCCCTGTACTATGAATCAAATTTGAAAACAAAAAATACTAAGTAAAAACCTCTCAAAAAATCAAAGCAAAGACCAGTCTACGAAATTCACTCAAGCAATCGGCAGTTGGGGCGCGGGGCAAGGCGGGCGCCGCCCAAAATAGCACGCACGTGCCGCTCGCTTGCCCACGCGCATCCAAGATGGCCGCCGCGCCGCGCAATGCGCTTGCGCCTGTGTGCGTGCGATTGATGCAAGCGAATGTGGCACGAAATGCGCATTATTGTTGTGCGTGGAAAATCGGTTTATCGTTTCGAGAGTTCATTTTAATGGTTGGTTGTGGGCTTGTAAAAAGGAGGAGGTTCTTAATTCGACTGAAGTTTTTTTTTGTATATCACCTTATATATTGAGGGCTGTTTGATAGAATATTTTTTTATTAAATACTAGCAAGTTGCAGCGACAACCCAGCCTTTAAATTTTCTCTTAAAAGTTCGAAGTCATAGATAAAAAGCACATTAGACAATACTTATATAATTGTATTTACATCTTCAAAGAGTAGTGTTAACACTGCACTAAAGAAATTTAAGATTGGTAAATTTCTGACGCAGAACATATTACTCAGAATAATGATGATAAATTAATAAATATTTATTATCGCATCCTGTAGGTATTCGTAACCACATCTGGTACACCAGAAACATTCGCAAACTTCACCAGAGGTGAATGAATCATCTTCCAGATTTTATGAAAGTCGATGTTGATATAATATGCCTTGCAATAAAAAATTAAGTACTTACGTAGTTGTTGGTCAAAGTAAAACGTGCCTACGTGAAACTTGCATTTATATAGAACCTGGAGCCCCCGCTACCTCTAATAGTCATCATCATCATTGTCATCGTTGTTTCAGTCAGTTTTCTACCTTTTTTGTTTAAATTTGTAGGTAAGCGTACTTACTGATTAGCGGTTTCGATGATAATTTCGCAGTTGGTTGGAGCTATATCCATTTCAATGTACACAAAATAATCTTGGTGGACAAAACAAGCGTCAAAATGTTTTTTTTTTCTAGATATTGACTTATCATAATGGTAACAAGTAAATTAAATGTTATAAAAAAAAAGCCCTAATTTTAAAAATTAAAAAGACGCTGCTGTCCGTAACGTCTTCTTGTTTTCCCTTAGTCGCCTCTTACGAACACTCAACGGGGTGAGATGAGAGGGTGCTATTCTTACCCGGACACACCTCGGGTAATATTATTTTATCGATCAAATATTATAAACGAATTATACAGTACGAAACATAGGGAAATTCAAACCGTGAAACTGGTTAATGATGTTTAACTCAAATTCAAATTCAAAAATATTTATTTCAAATAGGCTTAACGCTAGCACTTTTTATAGTCAACGCAGCCTCAACTGAGAAGATCCGGCAAGAAACTCAGTAGGCTTGTACTCGTAATTTTTCTCGTCTTCTCACAATTAGATCTGCATCAGCGATAGTGTACCTGCTTTTCGAAAGATAAAACAAAAGCGAGATTAAAAAAAAACGACGAAATTACAACAAACTATAGTAGTCGGACCGCTCCCCCCAAGACGCACCCGCGCACGAGTTGACTCGAGCTGCAGCCATCACTCCCCTCAACCATATTAGAGGGAAGGGGGTGACCCGCCACATGAAGCCGTCACAAGCAAAGACTTTTCGATGGCGAGCATGACCGGTCCAGAATCTATCTATGAATATCTACTTTATTTGTAATTTCAGTGTATTAGTTATAAATTATAACATTTCTTGGGATTTAATAAGCCACTCTCCGTGGTTACATAAATTACTTTATATCCACTGAGAAATCTCAGCAACTGCCATTTAAAACTACTAGTAATAATATATTTTATCCAAATTAAAAATTAAGTGGATAGCATGAATGGTGATAAAAAGTACCTACCTATCAACCAGTCTCACGGTTGAAATTTCGTTGTGTTACGTACCTACTGTATAATACCTACTGTATATTACTATGTACACTGTAGACGTCAATACATGTAGATTGTCATTGGTGGTACATTAAAGGTGTTAAGATATTTCTTAGTGCCTACTATTCGTTTTGGACCAACGCCGAGTAGGTGCGTCATTCCGCGATCGTCATTTCGTCTGCGATAAATGACTTTGTATTAAATATATTTTGTGTTGTAACAGAATAAAAGCACGATAATTTAATTGGAGACATTAATATTATTTATATTATTATTCTGTAACGGCATAATAATAAACAGTTAAAAATAAAAGCAAACAGAAAAATCCGTGAAATACACACATCAAAAGTGTCTAGGGATCAAGCATTTTTAAGCGGATTTCTTGAGATTGAGATGTGGCTTTGTAATAAATTTATGATTTTATAAATTTATATGGATCCTTTTTGGTGCATTTCATAATTTGAATCAGGAACTGTGAATCAAATTCGAGTAAAAGATGAAAATCAGCTGTCAATATTTTCCCTATAAAAACATACAACGCATTGAAGACATTATTAGTGCTACTGTTTCCCTACTACTGATTAAAACCAACGTTATTATGGAGCGGCGACGTCATTTAAGCAGGGAAGAAATGCTCAGAGCCGTGGGAATGATAGAAGCTGGTTCCCGGCAACGTACTGTGGCTTTAGCTCTGAATACAAGTCAGAGTGTTATCAGTCGACTTTGGACACGTTACCGAAGCACTGGTACCGTGGCTGAGCGCCATGGAGGACGGTATCGCTGCACCACACGGAGACAAGACCGATATATTCAAATCTTAACTCGAAGAGCTCCAACAATAACTGCCATGATGTTAGCCGTGAGGCTTCATCACTCTTCAGGGAACTTAATTAGCGACCAAACAGTCAGAAACCGCTTGCATGAAGTGAACCTTCATTCCCGAAGACCGCTACGGGTACCACCTATAGCAATGCACAATCGTAGGATTCGATATCAATGGGCTCTTGAACACAGAAATTGGGCAGAAGAACAATGGCGTTTCGTGTGCTTTTCTGATGAGTCTCGTTTTGGTATGAGACCGGATACAAGACGTATACGACACTGGAGAACCCCTGGACGCCAACAGCGATTAAAATCCTGCCAGGAAGTCCATCCTTATAGTGGTGGAACCATCATGGTATGGGCGGGTATTTGGATCGGCGGAAGAACTGAGTTGATTTGGATCAGAGGCAACCTCAACGCTCAAATTTATGCTGAGACGATTGTATCAGACGTCATCGTTCCTCTACAAGTGCAAATCGGTCCCTTATTTCAGTTAATGCATGATAATGCACGACCGCACACCGCAAGAGTTGTAAGACAGACTCTCGCCGCAGCTAACATCAATGTCCTGCCCTGGCCTGCTCAGTCGCCAGACTTGAACCCGATTGAGCATGCATGGGATATGCTACAGAGAAGAGCTCTGCCGAATATGGAGGGTATCCAGTCGCAAGAAGACCTTTTTTTGTTGTTGCAACGAACATGGGCGGCCATTCCACAGCGTGATTTGGATGAACTCATTTTGAGTATGCCAAACCGATGTTCTTGTGTTGTTAGTGTTCGCGGTAGAAACACGGATTATTAATTGTTTAAGTTACCCAATAAAATTTTAAAGAAAACTGTTATTTCAGTCTTTTTTTCGAACTTTTGTGTTAGTGGTTCAAATGTCAAAAATCCCTTTATTAGGAAAATGGCAAATTTCTTTATTAATGCAAAGGTGACTTGGTTTATCGTTACTGTGACAAACGAAAACACTTTATTTGATGAATCCTTAAAGAAAATTTTAATTAATATCAATCAGGAGAAAAGTTATTGCAAAAATATATGTTGATCCCTAGACACTTTTGATGTGTGTAGTTATTATAAATGCATAATGTAAACTGATAATAATTAAATACTTACTAATGACTTGTGATTTTTTTTTTGTGAGGTCACATTTTTTAATACCTAAATAACATTACAGTGTCCTTCTAACTTATTAATTCATTCACCTGAACACTCTTAAATTTGTTTCCTTTGTTTTATGAAATTTGGCAATACTTACGCGGATTTGCATGCGCCCATAGTCACTAATGTTTTTGTCGATTACATTATGGGCTTTCTTAACGCTTGGCGAATCTCATACATTGTTTACTGTCTAGTAAATAACTAACGAAAAATTCACCCACTGACGCCACGAAGTTGTAGTTCAACACTTTTGTGAAGTGTTTTTTTTTAATTGCACATCATTTGTGATTGACATTCAAATGTTCGACGTCCATATCAATGGACTTTATACCTATACCAATAACTAGAAGTAAATAAGTTTTAAAGGAAGTTCACTGCTCTTGCAGGTACATTACCGTGTCGGAGCAGGCGTGTCCGTAGCCGCCGGAGCACGCACACACGCTCACATCAAGCTGTGGGCGAGCGTCGCGCATGCGCGTTTGAGCACGCGTCGCGACGCGCGCGCACCTAAATATAGCAGCGCCTCCCGCCGAGCCGGCAAC
This sequence comes from Furcula furcula, assembly GCA_911728495.1. Taxonomy (NCBI): domain Eukaryota; kingdom Metazoa; phylum Arthropoda; class Insecta; order Lepidoptera; family Notodontidae; genus Furcula; species Furcula furcula. The sequence goes on along the minus strand of OU452244.1, from coordinate 7,581,047 downwards.
CGCTGGAGATCTTGAAGATTCCTTAATTATTGTTTTTTTTTTCTATACTCAAGTTGTTTTATGTAAGAGGAACGATAACTTTATATTAATAAATCCTTGTTGGTAAGAAATTAGTTTCTATGAAAACATCATGCGAGAGCCACAGAATAGGTATTCGAAAAAATATTTGTTAGTTTTTCTGTTCCGCAAATTAGTTCTGCCATTCGTAGCGGAAATGTGCCATAGTTAGTCTGCCAACAATCTCCGGAAGCGAAGCACTATTTTCGATTTTGCAATAGTAATGATTAAAAATATAGTTTTTAGTAATATAAGGCAAATGGTTATGAAATAAATCATTCATTCAATAAGCGATGATTGTGTTCCATATTTTTTTATTTCGATTATTTCAGAATATATATTGTATTAACTCTTCTAGTAAGCAATGCTTTATTATTTTACTAATCTAACCCTTACAGTTTAGTATAATAATAAATAATGCATTTTTAACGCGTTAATTAAATTGTGTTTTGAAACAATGAAAATGGACATGATATCTGAAACTCCAAAAAGAAACAATTTATTAGAATAAACAAAAACAGTAAATTATGTATATTAGTAATAAATGATGATAGGTAGGTACTATCATTGAAGACGACATCTCTTTTGTATTTGTTTGTGATAAACTCACCTTGTGAAGGGCTGAATATCTTACTCATTGCCGAATTACATAAAGTTGTTTACGAGTTCGGATTCATGACACATAATATTGGAGTAATTTATTTTGTGGGTTTAAAGAAATAATAAGAGGTGCCAAAAAATAGAACAGGCTGAAATAGTGGGCAGTTGATTGTTATTTTATAACTCTTTTGCGTAGATGTACATTTGTAATTACGTCAAAAGAATTTTTATATGAGTGAAATTAGCTTCTCGCATTTTTCCCCAATACGAAGGCATACTAAAGTAAAGTTCCACTAGTACAATAAGCACTGCTGCTAGGTAGTGTTAATTACAATTTACTTACTGTTGCTGCAGCAATTCGCTGAGATAGGAACCATTTTTGGTATCGCACAGCTTGGTAGTGATTTAATTTTACGGTTATGTCCTTCATGTCAGTGTAACTCTTTCCGTTTAGCAATATTTTATGTTTCTATTTTTTACCTTCTGTGTGTTCATTACCATGTCCTGTGTATGTCAAAATAAATGTTTTTCTTCTTCTTCTTCTTCAATTTATGAGTAAAACACTAGAGTACGTGGTACTCCCATTTTTCTATTGAGAATTTTCTTTTTATATTTTAGTCAATTTTTATCAGACTTTCATTACCCGCATGTCTTTCCCGCCGATCTTCTATACAGAGGTGTTCATATATTACTTTTCTAAATTCATTTGGGGAATACAACAAAACCTCGCGATTTCCAACGGTAAAGTAATCGCTGAGTTCAGCGACAATTGCCACGATGGTACTTTGCTTAAGGACAGCTCCATTTACTTCCTTTAATAGGCATGATGACTGCAACACAATACCAATAAATCTGTGGTTTTAAATACTAGAACAGATTGCACTGATTCCAAAAATGCATCTCATTTTCATAATAATAGAGAGATTTTCGTGATATTTAAGCAAATAAATTACTCAAATACAGCTAATCGCCATTTTGTAATAAACGCTGATCAGAGTGAATGACGTCAATCCTGTGTAAATAACAACTGTCAAACTGTCATCTCAACATTTTCTTTCATACAATGATTCACTTTTATACCTAGACAGATGTTTATTTACACCGCCGCAGTGACGTCACAATATGGCGCGATGCACCGGCCATCGTTTTGGAACGAAATTCAAACTCTATTTTAAAAATTGAAAATATTGCTATTAATTGAAAATTATTTATTTACACTTAAGTACAAACACAAAATACAGAACACATAAAAAGGAAACAGGAACATAATACAAATACAAAAATATGATTATTTTCGGCAATAGTAGACCCGTAAGTACATTATAGAGTATTTTTTCAAAATTAGTCATCATGCCTAATTTTCCTCATATGGGATAGTCAAGTGCACTTCCATTCATGATGGCATAACGGAATTGCAGTCCAGCACCAGGCTCTTAATATCAGCCGGATAATGCTAATCATAGGCCTTCCCCTTGGAACGTTACAATGAACGACAATGGGCTATTTGCATCTAGCGGTTGCCTGCGGCGCGCAAAATTTCGTTGGTCCACCTAGTGGGGGGCCTGCCTACGCTGCATCTTGCGGATCGTGATTGCTACTTGAGAACCTTTCTTTCTTCGATTATCGATATGACTAAGCTATAAATGAATAAAATTTCAAAGATTTAGTTAGATGGAGCACTGTGGCGTAAAGACAGCTGCGCAGACGCGCGCCGTAAATTTACTTCAAGTGAGAGAGAACAAGTCACGTCATCTTATGGGGATTTACTGAATGCCGTTAGCTTTTATTTTAGTAATGGCTTACCAATTTGATAACTAAATAAGTACATAATCTTGGATACAACTGTCACATGTAACGACAGTTTTACTTTGATCACATATACAAATAAACTTAAACCTGGTATCAGTCGTACCCGTAATGAATACATAGTAAGTAGTTTATGTTAATCTATGCTTCTATCTACATATATAAATAAAATAAGTAAAAATATCATATGAAATAGTTTGCAATTATCATATAAAATAGTTTACAATAGTGACTGCACGCAACTGAACTGAATCATCAGCAGCTAAAGGAAGTCCACTGCTGAACAAAGAAGGGAGGGGTTACCATAATAGGCATGATGACTGCAACAAAATACCAATAAATCTGTGGTTTTAAATATTAGAACAGATTACACTGATTCCAAAAATGCATCTCATTTTCATAATAATAGAGAGATTTTCGTGATATTTAAGCAAATAAATTACTCGAATACAGCTAATCGCCATTTTGTAATAAACGCTGATCAGAATGAATGACGTCAATCCTGTGTAAATAAACAACTGTCAAACTGTCATCTCAACATTTTCTTTCATACAATGATTCACTTTTATACCTAGACAGATGTTTATTTACACCGCCGCCGTAGTGACGTCACAAAATGGCGCCATGCACCGGCCATCGTTTTGGAACGAAATTCAAACTCTATTTTAAAAATTGAAAATATTGCTATTAATTGTAAATTTAATACAAAAATATGATTATTTTCGGCAATAGTAGACCCGTAAGTAGATTATAGAGTATTTTTTAGTCTAATTAGTCATCATGCCTATTCCCACGTTTGGCAGGCGTCTTAGGAATCGCAGTATAGGTGGGTAATCCAAGAGAAAGTCGCTGCTGCCCGTCTTCTTGTGAGGAGGAGGAACGGGAGGCGATGGGAGGGTGCTATTCATACTCGGACACCCCACTGGTAAATTAAATAAATTTATTCAGTTATCGTATTAGGCACCGCAATAGTGAAGTATTGGAGCTTTAAGTTATCCAATCTATAATCACTATTTGAATACGTCAAATTATGAAAAATCTTTCAAACTGCAAAATATTTTTTTTATTAAAATGATTAAGTAGGTATCCTAGTGTAAGGGGCGTAGCTGCCGCCGTCTCAGCCGTGTCATTGATACGGGGCCCCGGGCTACTGGGGCCCCGAACATGTGTAAGCAACAATTCGAAAATCTAGTGTAACACCTTGTTTTTCTACCACTAATACTTACAGTTATTTATGAAATCTTCACTAATTTAACAATTAAAACATTTGTTTTGGTTGCAGAAAAACATTGTGTTGACATTTGTGACAGTAGCAAAATGTCACTGAACTGTCATCTGACAGCTATATTTCGTTCAAAAATCGATAGTTGCAAACGTAAAAACTTGATAGTTCGTGATTAGTAATCTTTACAAATTAGCTCTCTTAAAATCATTTACCTTAATTATATACATAGTTTATATACTCAGACTCCCTTAATCTATTTTTAGGTGCTTAAAGTTTTTTTATAGTCAATAAACACTACTCAATGACTTCTTATATAGACTAGTGACGTTACTGGACGTAATGTCACTAGTGCAAAAAAAAACATATTTCCGGTCATCGACCGTAACTATAAAAGGTCGGGCTAGGGCTTCGGTCTCCCTCTTTTTGTATTTCAACTTCCCCAGAATTGGGGTCCTTGTACCAGGATTGGTACCAGGATTGGTGCCAGCTACCCGTCCTGAGTGCCGCTACACATCGGGTCTTGGTCGGCCTTTGTGCTACCAGCCGTCCAAGCCTGCAGCCCTACATAACCGTCTCCCCGCCTGCTGCCGGGAGACCACCGACTCGCTTGGCCTACTACTGCCAGGTGCATCGTACCACACGATCTGACTGCTTGAGCCCGTGACCTTTGAGATCTTGTCCTTTTTTCTAAATATATATATATCTCTTTTATCTTTAACTCTTTGTTTCTTTTCTTAACCTGTAGCGCTAAACGCTACACTAGGTTTTCACATAATCTATTAGGCCGTACCATCATTTGGGCCCCCCAACAAATTTTGATACGGGGCCCATCTAAGGCAAGCTACGCCACTGCCTAGTGTATATTCAAGCCAGTATTTTGTTTCAATTGGGATACATATTTCAATAAAGTGAAACCTAAAACCGACACTATGTATTCGAAATTAATGGTTATGTTTATGTGTTATAATTATGTAGGGTATACGTTGTTTTCGATAGCCCACTGTTACACACGACACGTGCACCGTGCGCAAAGTAAGCCGAGATCCTTTGGCAGCTGCTTCTCAATTGTGACGCTTGCTATGAGTCAGACGAGGCCGATTCTGTAAAAGAAACTGTAAAAAAAGTACCTATATTTTGTACAGCCGAGATCAAATTAATGTGAGAATTTTATTAAATAGATAGAAGTCCCATTTCTAGTTGCATACAATTATAAATATAAAAAAAAGATTAGTGTTCCATTTTTGTGTAGGTATGTACTTCGGTAACCCAAGTAAGCTCTGAGAGATTGACAGCGGCATTAAGTAAGGGTCGATCGAATAAATCCATTTCCACCTGTACGCATTTTTTTTATTATTGTTTTTGGAAAACCAACAGCACATAAAACACAATTAATACATTACAATAGAAACAGATAGCCATTTACAGATATTCACAAATAGTAAAAATTACGCGATTTGTCGTGAAAACCACTCGCTTTGCAAACCGGAGGTTTCGGGTTGAAATCCAGCAGCGAGCAAAAACTTTGTGTTAGTTGTGCCTTACTGGTCAGGACATGAAAGCTGATCACCTGATGGATATGTAAATAGTCAGGTCAGATGACCTCTCCCTGGTCGGTCTTCAGTTCCATTGGATTGTGATAGTGAGAGGAAGAAAGAGTGCACCTGTGTCTGCACTATAGTATCTCCCGCGTAAATTATACTATTCCAGGGCGGATATGGCCTGAAACAGTTTAATTTAATATGTTGTTATCGCCATGTTCTACCTTTATCTGGCTTTGTGTAGGTAATTAAAACACCTTCGGAGTCGCTGGACGTTCAGAGTGTGGGCCCTAGGACGTCAATTGAGTACGGCGGCGAGGTTGCGACCTCCGTCCCCATGAGCACACAGTCTGGTTTCCGGGTGTCTACAATGCGCCCCCCAGCGGCGGGCTCCAAGGCGAGCTGCTGGTACAAATCCCACCGGAGAGTTTAGAGCCGCGAGTGGTTTTAGTGGGTAAGAATCCCGCATACCCCGACTGACCCCCACAGATCCCGGGAACCTTTTGAAGGTTTCACCCGAGAAAAAAGGCACATAAAACAAAAGAATTCAGCCAATCGCATTGTTTTCAGAATTGCTCGCTAAATTCATGTTAATGGCGCAACGTTGCGATGCGGCGCAAATGAAAAACATTAGTAATAGTCGCTGAAAAATCTTCGTCTCAATTCCAGTTTCAGTAGAAAGTGGGAGATAAAAGGAGACAGAGATAGCGGAGATGATGTCAGCTTTCGTTGCGTCATTATACTGATTCATTGACTTGATCTATTTTTCTTGTTGCAATGTTACACTTAGCAATTATTTATTAACTAGCTGACCCGCGTAGCTCCGCCCGCGCTTTTATTACATTTTGCTCCCATTTTCTCCCTCCTCCCTAGATTTATCTCTCTCCATATCTCTCTCTCTTATAAAAAAAATCTAATTATATGCTCTTTCTCTCCTCTCTTTCCCCTCCCGCTTCGGTTTCCGTCCCACTCCCCCACTTCCTCTCCCTGTTGTCCCCTCTCTGAACCCTCATACCCTCTCACTTCTACGAATTTGCTCCTTCTCACTCCCCCCTTACTCCACCTAACTCCCCCGATCCCTCACCCCATCAACCCCTCCTCGAATCCCCTCTCCCTCTTTCTCCTCTCTTGCACCCTCCTCTCGTTCTATATATCCTCGTCAATCATGGTATCAGCGGCATTAAATATACTTTATGACCTATTCTCAGACCTCCCCGATATGCACACAAAATTTCATACAAATCGGTTCACCCATCTATTTGATGACCTTGCCTTATGTTGCTTAACCTTAACCTAGCGGTATGAAATATACTGTATGACCTATTCTCAGACCTACCCGATATGCACTTTTCATACAAATCGGTTCACCCATCTATTTAATGACCTTACCTAACGTTGCTTATCCTTAACCTACCGGGATAAAAAATCCTATGTCCGTTTCCTGGTTCTAAGCTACCTCCCACCAATTTTCAGCCGAATCGGTTAGGCCGTTCCTGAGTTATAAATAGTGTAACTAACACGACTTTCTTTTATTTAGCTAGATTAAAGTTCTATAGTGATTGTATGTTCAATTTCACCGATAGATGGTGCTGTTCATAATTGTAAATCACGCTAACATCGTAAATTACTGTCTAATGATATTCGATAATGAAAGTTTTTAATGTTTCGCATCTTTTATTGTTGCGACTGTGATACAATACCTATACACTGCCTGGACTTGGGGAGTTTCATTAAAATTTTATGAACGACAGATTTTACAGATTTTAACTTTTCAAAGATATAATGTCATATTGCTATCAGCAAAGTACTTAGAACAATACAGAAATCTAATGAAAATTTCCTGGGTGTACCGGACCGGCTTACCCCTTACAAAAATTTACCCTTCGCCACTGCCATATCTTATGCAAACTAAATGTCTGCTCAGTCCCTATTATATATAGCGTAATAATACATATCTTAATGATTAACTGATCAGTCTATAATTACCCTATTCACATACAAAGGAAATTACGTGGTAATATGTGCAAGTAATGTTTCACTGCTTAGCCCCTATGAAACATAGCGTGATGTTTTATATACCAATTTATACCTAGACTTCTACACAACACATCAGTGAAAGTCCTATCAAAATCCATCCACGGGTTTTCAAATGATACCTGGACAAACAGAACGACAGACAGACAGACGGACAGACAGACAATAATTCCAAAAAAAATTGTTTTGGCCTCTATGTCGATAGTATAGTATGCCCACATAGAAATTTTGGAAAAATATTCAATGTACAGAAAAAGTGCTCTTTGAGTTTTATTATAGTATAGAAAAGGCTAGGTTAAGGTGGAAGAGTTGAGAGGATAATGGTAAGAAAATAGATACAAAAGAGAGTATAAATCGAAAGGTAGAAATTCTTTTTTACCACCGCGATAGCTCTTATAAAAAACAGACCTTTCATAGAATTGTAAAAAAAATTGTTCAAAAAATTTATGTATTATATATTTTAATTGAGGCAGCGGTATATAAAACAAAATCACTGTTATTGTATCCTATACAAGATCAAATTCGGAACAATAAATATATGAACACAGCATGACGGCCGACAAGCAATTGGTAGGGTTGAATCTTTAATCAAAGGGTTGAATATGTAATTTTTCTGAATTAGATCTTGTAAAAAAACCAGGGTATACGTCTTCACATAAAAAGCTTCTATTCTTTATCATTAAAATGAAACTAATTTTACGGATTATATCGATATAATCCGTAAAATTAGTTTCATTTCAATGTTTAGTATTCGCGTAAATTTATATCAGAAATCATTATTCTTTATCATTTCAAGAATGCATTGAAAGCCTATCGCAATCATTTCGAACGAAACACTTGAATTCACTAAGTGGATGTTCCATTGAATGGCCCAAATAACCGTCAATAAACCTGTTATGATGGCGGCCAAGCTTGAATCAACTCTGTATCAATCGTAAAATCTACACCAATAAGCTATCGCCAACCAATAAGAATGCGTTTCAACTATGTCCTTAGTTCGTTGATCGCGTAAGCTTCGGGGTTTAACGGGAGCACGTAGCGATTACTTGTCGAAACAATGAACGCGAAGCGAAAATTTAGCCTAAGCCCCTTCATCTTGAGGGGAGGCCCGTGCCCAGCAGTGGGACATTAACAAGGGCTGGTATTTTATAATTATTACTACTAATTTGAAAAAAAAAGAAGTTCAAATTAAGTACATAAATATAAATTATGGTTACACAACACAATACAGTCACGTAACATACTAAGAACCTAATACTTTAAAATTTATAATTAATTAGTAGGTAACTATAACTAATTGACGTCAATCCTGTGTAAATAACAACTGTCAAACTGTCATCTCAACATTTTCTTTCATACAATGATTCACTTTTATACCTAGACAGATGTTTATTTACACCGCCGCAGTGACGTCACAATATGGCGCGATGCACCGGCCATCGTTTTGGAACGAAATTCAAACTCTATTTTAAAAATTGAAAATATTGCTATTAATTGAAAATTATTTATTTACACTTAAGTACAAACACAAAATACAGAACACATAAAAAGGAAACAGGAACATAATACAAATACAAAAATATGATTATTTTCGGCAATAGTAGACCCGTAAGTACATTATAGAGTATTTTTTCAAAATTAGTCATCATGCCTAATTTTCCTCATATGGGATAGTCAAGTGCACTTCCATTCATGATGGCATAACGGAATTGCAGTCCAGCACCAGGCTCTTAATATCAGCCGGATAATGCTAATCATAGGCCTTCCCCTTGGAACGTTACAATGAACGACAATGGGCTATTTGCATCTAGCGGTTGCCTGCGGCGCGCAAAATTTCGTTGGTCCACCTAGTGGGGGGCCTGCCTACGCTGCATCTTGCGGATCGTGATTGCTACTTGAGAACCTTTCTTTCTTCGATTATCGATATGACTAAGCTATAAATGAATAAAATTTCAAAGATTTAGTTAGATGGAGCACTGTGGCGTAAAGACAGCTGCGCAGACGCGCGCCGTAAATTTACTTCAAGTGAGAGAGAACAAGTCACGTCATCTTATGGGGATTTACTGAATGCCGTTAGCTTTTATTTTAGTAATGGCTTACCAATTTGATAACTAAATAAGTACATAATCTTGGATACAACTGTCACATGTAACGACAGTTTTACTTTGATCACATATACAAATAAACTTAAACCTGGTATCAGTCGTACCCGTAATGAATACATAGTAAGTAGTTTATGTTAATCTATGCTTCTATCTACATATATAAATAAAATAAGTAAAAATATCATATGAAATAGTTTGCAATTATCATATAAAATAGTTTACAATAGTGACTGCACGCAACTGAACTGAATCATCAGCAGCTAAAGGAAGTCCACTGCTGAACAAAGAAGGGAGGGGTTACCATAATAGGCATGATGACTGCAACAAAATACCAATAAATCTGTGGTTTTAAATATTAGAACAGATTACACTGATTCCAAAAATGCATCTCATTTTCATAATAATAGAGAGATTTTCGTGATATTTAAGCAAATAAATTACTCGAATACAGCTAATCGCCATTTTGTAATAAACGCTGATCAGAATGAATGACGTCAATCCTGTGTAAATAAACAACTGTCAAACTGTCATCTCAACATTTTCTTTCATACAATGATTCACTTTTATACCTAGACAGATGTTTATTTACACCGCCGCCGTAGTGACGTCACAAAATGGCGCCATGCACCGGCCATCGTTTTGGAACGAAATTCAAACTCTATTTTAAAAATTGAAAATATTGCTATTAATTGTAAATTTAATACAAAAATATGATTATTTTCGGCAATAGTAGACCCGTAAGTAGATTATAGAGTATTTTTTAGTCTAATTAGTCATCATGCCTATTCCCACGTTTGGCAGGCGTCTTAGGAATCGCAGTATAGGTGGGTAATCCAAGAGAAAGTCGCTGCTGCCCGTCTTCTTGTGAGGAGGAGGAACGGGAGGCGATGGGAGGGTGCTATTCATACTCGGACACCCCACTGGTAAATTAAATAAATTTATTCAGTTATCGTATTAGGCACCGCAATAGTGAAGTATTGGAGCTTTAAGTTATCCAATCTATAATCACTATTTGAATACGTCAAATTATGAAAAATCTTTCAAACTGCAAAATATTTTTTTTATTAAAATGATTAAGTAGGTATCCTAGTGTAAGGGGCGTAGCTGCCGCCGTCTCAGCCGTGTCATTGATACGGGGCCCCGGGCTACTGGGGCCCCGAACATGTGTAAGCAACAATTCGAAAATCTAGTGTAACACCTTGTTTTTCTACCACTAATACTTACAGTTATTTATGAAATCTTCACTAATTTAACAATTAAAACATTTGTTTTGGTTGCAGAAAAACATTGTGTTGACATTTGTGACAGTAGCAAAATGTCACTGAACTGTCATCTGACAGCTATATTTCGTTCAAAAATCGATAGTTGCAAACGTAAAAACTTGATAGTTCGTGATTAGTAATCTTTACAAATTAGCTCTCTTAAAATCATTTACCTTAATTATATACATAGTTTATATACTCAGACTCCCTTAATCTATTTTTAGGTGCTTAAAGTTTTTTTATAGTCAATAAACACTACTCAATGACTTCTTATATAGACTAGTGACGTTACTGGACGTAATGTCACTAGTGCAAAAAAAAACATATTTCCGGTCATCGACCGTAACTATAAAAGGTCGGGCTAGGGCTTCGGTCTCCCTCTTTTTGTATTTCAACTTCCCCAGAATTGGGGTCCTTGTACCAGGATTGGTACCAGGATTGGTGCCAGCTACCCGTCCTGAGTGCCGCTACACATCGGGTCTTGGTCGGCCTTTGTGCTACCAGCCGTCCAAGCCTGCAGCCCTACATAACCGTCTCCCCGCCTGCTGCCGGGAGACCACCGACTCGCTTGGCCTACTACTGCCAGGTGCATCGTACCACACGATCTGACTGCTTGAGCCCGTGACCTTTGAGATCTTGTCCTTTTTTCTAAATATATATATATCTCTTTTATCTTTAACTCTTTGTTTCTTTTCTTAACCTGTAGCGCTAAACGCTACACTAGGTTTTCACATAATCTATTAGGCCGTACCATCATTTGGGCCCCCCAACAAATTTTGATACGGGGCCCATCTAAGGCAAGCTACGCCACTGCCTAGTGTATATTCAAGCCAGTATTTTGTTTCAATTGGGATACATATTTCAATAAAGTGAAACCTAAAACCGACACTATGTATTCGAAATTAATGGTTATGTTTATGTGTTATAATTATGTAGGGTATACGTTGTTTTCGATAGCCCACTGTTACACACGACACGTGCACCGTGCGCAAAGTAAGCCGAGATCCTTTGGCAGCTGCTTCTCAATTGTGACGCTTGCTATGAGTCAGACGAGGCCGATTCTGTAAAAGAAACTGTAAAAAAAGTACCTATATTTTGTACAGCCGAGATCAAATTAATGTGAGAATTTTATTAAATAGATAGAAGTCCCATTTCTAGTTGCATACAATTATAAATATAAAAAAAAGATTAGTGTTCCATTTTTGTGTAGGTATGTACTTCGGTAACCCAAGTAAGCTCTGAGAGATTGACAGCGGCATTAAGTAAGGGTCGATCGAATAAATCCATTTCCACCTGTACGCATTTTTTTTATTATTGTTTTTGGAAAACCAACAGCACATAAAACACAATTAATACATTACAATAGAAACAGATAGCCATTTACAGATATTCACAAATAGTAAAAATTACGCGATTTGTCGTGAAAACCACTCGCTTTGCAAACCGGAGGTTTCGGGTTGAAATCCAGCAGCGAGCAAAAACTTTGTGTTAGTTGTGCCTTACTGGTCAGGACATGAAAGCTGATCACCTGATGGATATGTAAATAGTCAGGTCAGATGACCTCTCCCTGGTCGGTCTTCAGTTCCATTGGATTGTGATAGTGAGAGGAAGAAAGAGTGCACCTGTGTCTGCACTATAGTATCTCCCGCGTAAATTATACTATTCCAGGGCGGATATGGCCTGAAACAGTTTAATTTAATATGTTGTTATCGCCATGTTCTACCTTTATCTGGCTTTGTGTAGGTAATTAAAACACCTTCGGAGTCGCTGGACGTTCAGAGTGTGGGCCCTAGGACGTCAATTGAGTACGGCGGCGAGGTTGCGACCTCCGTCCCCATGAGCACACAGTCTGGTTTCCGGGTGTCTACAATGCGCCCCCCAGCGGCGGGCTCCAAGGCGAGCTGCTGGTACAAATCCCACCGGAGAGTTTAGAGCCGCGAGTGGTTTTAGTGGGTAAGAATCCCGCATACCCCGACTGACCCCCACAGATCCCGGGAACCTTTTGAAGGTTTCACCCGAGAAAAAAGGCACATAAAACAAAAGAATTCAGCCAATCGCATTGTTTTCAGAATTGCTCGCTAAATTCATGTTAATGGCGCAACGTTGCGATGCGGCGCAAATGAAAAACATTAGTAATAGTCGCTGAAAAATCTTCGTCTCAATTCCAGTTTCAGTAGAAAGTGGGAGATAAAAGGAGACAGAGATAGCGGAGATGATGTCAGCTTTCGTTGCGTCATTATACTGATTCATTGACTTGATCTATTTTTCTTGTTGCAATGTTACACTTAGCAATTATTTATTAACTAGCTGACCCGCGTAGCTCCGCCCGCGCTTTTATTACATTTTGCTCCCATTTTCTCCCTCCTCCCTAGATTTATCTCTCTCCATATCTCTCTCTCTTATAAAAAAAATCTAATTATATGCTCTTTCTCTCCTCTCTTTCCCCTCCCGCTTCGGTTTCCGTCCCACTCCCCCACTTCCTCTCCCTGTTGTCCCCTCTCTGAACCCTCATACCCTCTCACTTCTACGAATTTGCTCCTTCTCACTCCCCCCTTACTCCACCTAACTCCCCCGATCCCTCACCCCATCAACCCCTCCTCGAATCCCCTCTCCCTCTTTCTCCTCTCTTGCACCCTCCTCTCGTTCTATATATCCTCGTCAATCATGGTATCAGCGGCATTAAATATACTTTATGACCTATTCTCAGACCTCCCCGATATGCACACAAAATTTCATACAAATCGGTTCACCCATCTATTTGATGACCTTGCCTTATGTTGCTTAACCTTAACCTAGCGGTATGAAATATACTGTATGACCTATTCTCAGACCTACCCGATATGCACTTTTCATACAAATCGGTTCACCCATCTATTTAATGACCTTACCTAACGTTGCTTATCCTTAACCTACCGGGATAAAAAATCCTATGTCCGTTTCCTGGTTCTAAGCTACCTCCCACCAATTTTCAGCCGAATCGGTTAGGCCGTTCCTGAGTTATAAATAGTGTAACTAACACGACTTTCTTTTATTTAGCTAGATTAAAGTTCTATAGTGATTGTATGTTCAATTTCACCGATAGATGGTGCTGTTCATAATTGTAAATCACGCTAACATCGTAAATTACTGTCTAATGATATTCGATAATGAAAGTTTTTAATGTTTCGCATCTTTTATTGTTGCGACTGTGATACAATACCTATACACTGCCTGGACTTGGGGAGTTTCATTAAAATTTTATGAACGACAGATTTTACAGATTTTAACTTTTCAAAGATATAATGTCATATTGCTATCAGCAAAGTACTTAGAACAATACAGAAATCTAATGAAAATTTCCTGGGTGTACCGGACCGGCTTACCCCTTACAAAAATTTACCCTTCGCCACTGCCATATCTTATGCAAACTAAATGTCTGCTCAGTCCCTATTATATATAGCGTAATAATACATATCTTAATGATTAACTGATCAGTCTATAATTACCCTATTCACATACAAAGGAAATTACGTGGTAATATGTGCAAGTAATGTTTCACTGCTTAGCCCCTATGAAACATAGCGTGATGTTTTATATACCAATTTATACCTAGACTTCTACACAACACATCAGTGAAAGTCCTATCAAAATCCATCCACGGGTTTTCAAATGATACCTGGACAAACAGAACGACAGACAGACAGACGGACAGACAGACAATAATTCCAAAAAAAATTGTTTTGGCCTCTATGTCGATAGTATAGTATGCCCACATAGAAATTTTGGAAAAATATTCAATGTACAGAAAAAGTGCTCTTTGAGTTTTATTATAGTATAGAAAAGGCTAGGTTAAGGTGGAAGAGTTGAGAGGATAATGGTAAGAAAATAGATACAAAAGAGAGTATAAATCGAAAGGTAGAAATTCTTTTTTACCACCGCGATAGCTCTTATAAAAAACAGACCTTTCATAGAATTGTAAAAAAAATTGTTCAAAAAATTTATGTATTATATATTTTAATTGAGGCAGCGGTATATAAAACAAAATCACTGTTATTGTATCCTATACAAGATCAAATTCGGAACAATAAATATATGAACACAGCATGACGGCCGACAAGCAATTGGTAGGGTTGAATCTTTAATCAAAGGGTTGAATATGTAATTTTTCTGAATTAGATCTTGTAAAAAAACCAGGGTATACGTCTTCACATAAAAAGCTTCTATTCTTTATCATTAAAATGAAACTAATTTTACGGATTATATCGATATAATCCGTAAAATTAGTTTCATTTCAATGTTTAGTATTCGCGTAAATTTATATCAGAAATCATTATTCTTTATCATTTCAAGAATGCATTGAAAGCCTATCGCAATCATTTCGAACGAAACACTTGAATTCACTAAGTGGATGTTCCATTGAATGGCCCAAATAACCGTCAATAAACCTGTTATGATGGCGGCCAAGCTTGAATCAACTCTGTATCAATCGTAAAATCTACACCAATAAGCTATCGCCAACCAATAAGAATGCGTTTCAACTATGTCCTTAGTTCGTTGATCGCGTAAGCTTCGGGGTTTAACGGGAGCACGTAGCGATTACTTGTCGAAACAATGAACGCGAAGCGAAAATTTAGCCTAAGCCCCTTCATCTTGAGGGGAGGCCCGTGCCCAGCAGTGGGACATTAACAAGGGCTGGTATTTTATAATTATTACTACTAATTTGAAAAAAAAAGAAGTTCAAATTAAGTACATAAATATAAATTATGGTTACACAACACAATACAGTCACGTAACATACTAAGAACCTAATACTTTAAAATTTATAATTAATTAGTAGGTAACTATAACTAATTAGTAGGTTTTCCAGTAACGTCGACTGAGGCTGGTGCTGCTGCTCACAGCGCAGACTACCTCAAACGCCGCAAATATGAATGTCTTGGAGTGGGTTACATATTTGAGGCGTTTGGGGTAGAGACGTTGGGTCCGTGGGGGCCGGGAGCCCACCAGGTGTTCCAAAAAATTTCCGAACTCCACGTAGGAACATCTGGAGACCGGAACGCTGGCTTTTATTTCGGTCAGCAGATTAGCATTGCCATCCAGCGTGGCAATGCTGCCAGCGTTCTGGGGACTTTGCCACCAAAGAGTGAGGACGATTTGTATATATAGTAAAAATGATTTTATTGTATATATTATTCCCTTGTTACTCCAGTTATGTATTTTTTTTAAGATTAGTAGGTTTATAGTTATTCATTTCGTTTTTCAAATTTTCTATGTAATAAAGTATGATGTGTTAATATTCAAACTACTTACATATTTATATTTTTTAAGATATAAAATTCTCGTATATTCGAGAACGTTCCATTTTCGATTAGAAAACGTATCCGATAGGCCGAACGAGGGGGTGATTTGGTGCGTTGGCTGTTCGCCAGGCGGCGTCTTTGGCTCGACGCCAAATCGTGAGCATACAGTGGAAAAAAAATGGCGTCGCACATCTTTGATATGCGTCAGAGGCGCGTGCGCAGCCACCGGCTTCAGGTTTTCATAATGAATAAAAGAGGTTTTATTGCGAGATTGGACCTTGAATCTAAGATGTAGGGATTACTGAATAATTATTAGGTTTTATAGATCTTGTGCTACTTTGATGTTTTAAAAGAAAAACCGTGTTCCGTTTATCTCGTGACACTTAATATTATAGGGATTTTTATACCAGTTATCTGTATCTCGTTATAATTTTATACATATCGTAAAATGCATAAAGGTACACTTATAAAACGGATATTTTTATTTTTAAAATCGCAGTAATGAACCTCGTCATTAGAAAATAATATCATATTTTAAAAAAGGACCGTTTCAAGTCTAAATAATACTGTAAAATAATAAATATTCGTATTAAAAACTTAACTGTCCACAGTGTCTATAAACTGGACAAAACAGAAAAAAATACAACTTATATAAAATAATACGGTCCGCCAGACGGATAACTTGATATTATGAGCTGGAATAGTCTTAAATATCGTTGCGATTATTTTTATATTTTTTCTTCAAATCGATTTTATTTTATCTATCTATACTTATAATAAAACTGTAACAGCTCCAATTCTGTACATTGAAGATATTTTGAAAATTATATTTGGAGGGCATTCTATAACCGATACTGAGGCCGAAAATGTAATTTTTTAAATTTTTGTCTGTCTGTCTGTCTGTCTGTCTGTATCTCGGCTGAGCATCACGCCGAAACTACTGGATGGATTGAAACGAAATTTGGCATGATTTGAGATCTTACTACGAGGTAGGACATAGGATACTTTTTATCCCGTAATCTAGCACGGTTCTTTTGGGAGAGAGGATTAAAGTCAAAATGGGTACTTGGTTATACGCTTGGTCCGATTTTATCATTTTTTCTTTATAATTATAATAAATATTTGTAAGGGAACACTCATAGACAGTTGTTAACAATTTTTGGAAATCGATCAGGTTAAGCAACGTTAGCTAAGGTCATTAAATAGATGGGTGACCGTTTAACGCCATTTGAATTAAACGTTTCCGTGCTTTGGAGGGCAAGTACAAAGTGGGTCCAAGTTTTTAACCGACTTTAAAAAAGGAGGTCTATGCGAATGTATATTATTGAAAGTTTAGTAAACGTAAACACAGCGCGGGCGGAGCTGCGTGGGTCAGCTAGTTCGTAATAAAACAAGTACCGATAGTCCAAACAGAAATGTAATATTCTCAAGTTCAATGTCCACGCAAACGGTGTTACTTATTTAGGGTGAATATTCCAAGGTTACCACTCTACCACTATTAATAGTTAATTATTCGGTTTGATAGATCGATACAAACAATAAATTTTACTAGGTGGTAGGTTACCGTCCAGGTAGGTACCACCGCAGTGTCAGATATTCTGCCGCCAAGCAGCAGTGTGTAAACATTGCTTTGTCCCGGCGTGAAGGGCACTGTAGCTGGTAAAATTACAAAAAAGACTTAATATCTTAAGGGTCGGCAACGCGCTAGTGATTATTCTGGTGTTGCTAGCGTCTATAGGCTACGGTGACTGCTTACCATCAGGCGGGTCGCATACTTCCTTGCCACCTTGGTAGTATAACAAAAAACAAATAAAAAAACAACTCAATGATATTCAGCTCAACTGTTTAAATTATTGTTGTTTTATTTTGTCTAAAAAGAGAACATTTGTTCTTAAACGAGGTAGGGCTTGGACATTAATCATCACATTTGATAGTTAGAAAATTTACTAGATAAGTACAATAAGGTAGGTCTCTTGTGCAAGGTACCATACAAGTACCAACCGCCAAGCAGCAATGTGTAAGCACTGCTATATTGCCGGTGTTAATGGCACTGTAGCTGGTGAAATTACTAGGCTTTAAGAGAGGGAAGCAGCAACCAACCCATCGGATTTTGATAGTGGAGAAAGAGGCGGTGCCCATAAGTCTTTGCAAACAACAAAGTAGACAAGTATACCTACCTACCTATGTCTATGACCTATGTCTGCATAGGTAACTTGTGTGTACTAAATTTTCGCGAAGATGGTTGAAAGATAGACCATCATGGCCGTAAGGACAATATATTTTAACACTACTGAGTACTTCTTTCTTTTGCTCTTGACGCGGTACTTTTAAAAAATCCTCGGTAGCCTTCACGGAGAGACTTGGCATTCAATTTGGACCTTCTTAGAGGGCGTACCGGGGGCAGGCGCAGAAATGTAACACGAGGCAACTTCAGGACCATTCAGGTGTAATGCGACGCAGCAGTGTGTAAACAGTGCTGTGTTGCGATGTGAAGAGCACTTAATAACTAGTGTTTCGGGTGTCAGGTGGCATTGCAATGCAACCATCAACTGTCTATAGGCAGGCGTAACGCGCACCACCAGGCGAGTGTTTCGTTACTAAGATGTAAAAAAAATGGAAAAAACAAAATCTTCACCATTATCTAGCTTGTGTATTGTGGACACCGCATCGTATTGGAGTTGGCAGATCGCCAAGGGAGCAACAGGCGTCTTTTGCCACCGCTCGTTCGGAAATTTATGGAAAAATATTATTTTAACGGGCGGTTAACTCACGACGCGTTTCGTAAAGATTTGTGTGGAGTTTGAAAACATACTGTCGGTTTGTGAACACTGATTTATCGCGAGCCTTGTAGTTCACTAGTAATTTTATGTTTTTTTATTTGGTAGTAGGTTTTCTTTAATTTCACAAACCGATGGGATGGAAGACCGATACGATATAAGAATTCAGGAACAGAATCGAATTTTACATGCCTATCTTACTTCCCAGACAATCAGGTGATCGATCCTAGCCAATAAGGAACAACTATACAAAGTTATTTTCTCTCCGTAAGATTTGAACCGGCGACCTACGGTTTGCAAAGCCAGTAGAGGCTACAAATAAATACTCGTATGTATATTAGAAATAATTAGCTTAAAATTAGTCAGCAACATTTATAGTAAACGTTAAAGTTTCTATCTGTCTATAAATATAATACGGATACATTTCTATTTAATTTAATTATATGCTCATTACAACTGAATCATTAACTGTGCTCGTTAATTACGTGAATACAATGATATTTTTTTATATAACACGAATAAGAACGAATCGCTGTAAGTACAGGAGGCTTGGCTTTCAGCCAACTCTGAAAGTTGTAGTTGTGAAAATTTGTATGTGTGTGCTGAAGAAATGTACGGTCGGCATGCAAAGTGCCGATTTAATTAAGTCGTGACGTCAAGGTGCTTTAGGGTAATTACGAAAATGGAAATATTCAGAAAAAGAATTACAAATTTATTTATCTGTCAAAATTGTCATCCAGGGTTAAGTTTCAATTAAGGTTAGGTTTAAGTTTCCAAAGCAAATAATGTTGCCTGGTTTATACTAGTAACCAAGTAAGGTAAGTAGTAGCAGTAGTAGTAGTGTTTATCGGCATATGCTCATTTGGCATATCCTCCTAGATCACTTCATTCTTATTTGGAAAGTAATCGAAAAAATCAAGCCGGATAAAATTATTGGATTCTAGCTATCGATGTGACATACTGGTGTATCAACAGATGTTGATACAGCAGTTGAATAAAGTTTACTAGCTTACTTATACCTACTATAAGGAAAAAGATTCTCTGTTAGATGTCAGGACTGACTTTTTATGTGCCCTCAAAAGCACAGAGATAGTTCAAACGTAACGGACACCCATCTAAGGACTGACGTGGCCTGATGTAAACCGTTTCTTGATTGTTTACAAAACATTGTTCGGTATATTTCAAATTAAAATACGTGTTTATTTGTCTTATGAATATGTCCTTTTAGTGAAGCTCAGAGTCATACAACGAGCTATGGAGAGAGCTGTGCTCGGGGTTTTTCTGCGCGATAGAATTCGTAAAGAGGAGATTCACCGAAGAATCAAGGTCACCGACATAGCTCTCAGAATCTGCAAGTTAAAGTGGTAATGAGCAGGCCACATCGCTCGAAGAATCGATAGTCGATGGGAAAGAAAGGTTCTCGAGTGGTGACCACGAACCGAAAGACGCAGCGTAGGTAGGACAGACGACATTGTGCGCGTCGCAGGTAACTGGTGGATGCAAATAGCCAACTGTAGTTCATTGTGGCGTTCCAAGGGGGAGGCCTATGTTCAGCAGTGAACGTCTTCCAGCTGGTGATTATGATGCTGAATATGTCATTGTTTCTCTTATCTAAATAAATAAATAAATAAAATAAATATTCTCTCGTGTCGATGCCGACAGTACAAAGAGCCGATGACCTCGAATCGGACGTCTAGCCAAATGTCGGCGTGCCGATCTTACGTTACGTCCCTAGCTAACAGATAAACAACCCGCAGCGAATTATTCGTGAGGTCAACACGCAAATTATTTATTGGTAAATTGAATATTAAATTATTGGGATGTTGTTGGTTATATTAGCAATTTTACTGCGTACAAACCACGCAGTATTATTTTATAATGAAACAAAATCTGTCAAGCAACAATGTTTGACGGGCCCTTTGGTCTAGTGGTTAGACACCCTCTTCGGAGTCTCTGGACGTTCGGCGCGTGGGCCCTTGGACGTCTATTGAGTACGGCGGCGGGGTTGCGAACCCCGTCCCCGTGAGCAACGTGACAGGTTCTCGCGGGGCTATAATGCGCCCCACGGCGGCGGCGGGCTTAAATACAAGGCATTGAGGGACTCGTCGTGCAGATCCCACTGGAGAGCCCGGGGTCTCCTCTCATTTGCCGAGCATTATATTTACGTGCAAAATCGTGGGGCGCCTTAGCTGAATAACTGTAAATTTTGAAGACGACAAGAATTTAAATTTACTCACATGACAATAATTTAATTTTAAAGCGCCCCACGCTTTTTCACTTAGATATAATGCTTACAAACACGGGGTAGAAAGAAAGAACGGGTTCTATACTATATTTACTGCTTTTTGGTGCAGTATATCTTATAAAAGTGTGTATTTTCAGTTTTTTTAATTTTTAATTGATTTTTTTATTCGATTAAAAATATGTTCAGTTAAAGTCAATTGCTTACAATTTAATTTAATTATTGAACGGTCGTGAGATTCGTCAGTCAGTCGGACTTCTCTTTCACACTTCTTTTCACTTAAAATAGGGTGTATTCTGAAAGTGCTGTACCCTAATGTCAGCACCCCAGCCGGTGTGCCTATATAAATGAGGTGCATGCTGAGACAAGACCATTCATACAGCGGCCTCGGGACAGTCAACGGTCTACCCACATCCAGATATTACCACGGTTTGAGAAGCAAAGATTGTAAGTGACATATTATTGTTCTCTCTACTGTCTATTTATTGTGATTTATGATGTTTTACTGTGGCTAGAAGTTCTATATAAAATATAATATTATGGTAAAGATTTAAATAATCGTCATGCCTCTTATACTAATTGGTTGCAATTTCCATACCAATATAGAAGAGGAATCTTTATAAATAAATTAACTACTTGAATCCTTTCAATCCTGAATATCAAAGCGTAATTTTTGTAAAGCCCCGGTCAATATCTTTTGTTCTCTAAACAATGGCACCATCTACAATATCGGATGATAAATTATTTTGTAACGATACAATTAATCATGATTGAATCAACTCCAGACTTACTTTACATTCACAGAAATGCTTTAGTTTATATTTACAACAAGTATACATTATAAAAGAATAAAAAGCCCAACTGTGCACAAACTAACAACATATAAGTCCACTGTCCATCAAGCCGTTTAGGTTGTACGCCGTGCCAAAGAAATAGACACACATACACACACTCTCGTAAAACCTAACCCTCTTCAAGAAGAGCCACACCACTCACTTCACTTTTTTTTTTTAGATTTTTTTTTAGAGATAAGAGGATTGATTTCTCAGTTGAGGCCGCGTTGTGATGCGGTGGTAGCTTTTAAAAAAATTTGACCGTTCAAAAGTGCTAGCATTAAGGGCTCCCACACATAACTGCGAATACGCATCGCATCGCAAATATCTGCGAGAAACAAATGAATTTTTGTATTGAAAATGCATTTGTTTCTCGCAGATATTTGCGCAGATATGTGTGGGAGCCCTAAGCCTATTTAAAATAAATGATCCAGTTCAGAAGACCAAGTTTTTTAAACCTCGTTCTTTTGAAGTTCTTCTTTTTTTCGTCGGAATTGGCTACAAGTTGTCAGTTTTTGCGAAACAGCAAGGAGGTAGTAACCGCGAGGGGAAGATACCAATATCAGGAGAGCATTCATAACATTTTTTTTTATTCGTGAGGGAATCCTTCATTAAATCCCCGGGAACGGTGGGGCTCGACCGAAGTATGTGGGATTCTTACCCACTAAAACCCCCGCGGCTGTCGCATCGGCACATGAGAGGGGACCCTAAGGCCCTCCGGTGGGATCTGCACCAGGGGCCCCTCAGTGCCTTGCCTTCGAGCCCGCCGCCGGGAGGCGCATTGTAGTCTCCCGGGAACCAGTCACAATGCTTACGGGGACGGAGGTCGCTACCCCGCCACCGTCCTCATTGGAGTCGCCGCTGTGCTCAATGGAGATCCTAGGGCCCACACCCCGTCCGTCCAGTGGCTCCGAAGGGGCCATCATAACCTGGCGTACATTTACAGTTATGAATAAAACGGGTCAAGGCCGCACTTTCCTCCGCGATCGTCTGTAACGATGACGAGTTCTAAGAAAATTACAGTAGGTACACCGCAGATGCTCACAAATGAAGATTGAGCGATTACCGTCCTGCCATAAATCGCTGTCAGTGTAGTGTTTTAAAAGAATTTTTATTTTATATAATATCTTATGTTAAGTGAGAAAAAGCTGATGAGAGATGTTTTCTAAGCAAGGTCATGCCTGAACATGTAATACACTACCGCTCCTGAGACAGTATTTGTTAATTTATTAGTAAAATATTAAAAAAAAACCGACTTCATTAACACTAAAAAATATAAAGTAATTTAAATCTTATTGAAGTTGGTGTTGACGTACCTACTGTGTATTTTTAGCACCAACTTCAATAATATTTAAATTATTTTATACTTTTTAGTGTTATTGAAGTCAGTACAATTTTTTTTTATTGTTTTTATTTAATTAAGTCTCTTATTGCCGCACTCACAAGGGTATATTTTTTAGTGGTCTTTAAAACTTATCAATTCAAAAATCATCAAATCTTCAATACCTATAATGTTTTGTGTCCTGCAGGCTTGTCTACCAACTGTTATTATAGAACATTGATGCATATCTATTTTGTCCTTTGGCTCAATATAATCCCTTGTTACCTACAAGTTTATTATTTTCTTTTGACATCCCTTTTATTAATGAGCTGTTAATAAGTAGACAGCATACTATGTATTTGTGCCAAGAAAACCCTTTCAGCCGCCATCAAGAAAACAGAGGGCTTTCCAGATATATTTTTTTAATTTTATTTTGTTATTATGCACTTTTTAACTACTAGAGGTCTTCTTAGCCTAGATTTACCTAGACATATGGGCCAGACTCCTTGAGATTCCAAACTTGAGCAAAAACGTAGCGAGTTCTAGCTTAGTTTTAAACAAAATGTTATTTATATGAATGAAAACTATACATAAACTTTAATTTCCTCATGCATTCAACAGTTGCTACGGAAATTCAGTACGGATAGAGAAATATTTATTTATAAAACAAAAACGCAACGAAAAATCGCATTAGCGACGCCGATATTCCGCCACACCTATGACTGTTTCAGCAATATTTATGTTTCCTTTGCCAAGTGCGGGTCTCGTGGGCGTATAGTGTGACCATGTATCACTGATAACCACAGGATAGCCTCCGTAGCGGATAAAGCCACTCACTAAGCGTCGGAGGACGCGTTTTCGAAATTCGAGTGTTCGATGATGCGGGGTGAAGAGCAACCGCTTCGCGTAGGTTTTAGTTACAGATAAGGACAGGTGGTATACAAAGAAAAAAGATCCATGCGTTGGATAGGAATGTAAAAAAGATGGACGTCCACCTGATGTCTCCAGGTCTAATTTCTGTCGCCTTACACCAGACTATGACTAGACATCGCAAACCATTAAGGTATAGTGGTTTTAAACTTTGATTTGATTTTGCCCACTCTTTTATAGGTTTCTATTAAACCTTTTGTAAAAGGACGTATTTATAAATAATATACTTAAGTACCGATTAAAAACAAAATGAAGGTTACAACCACATCACAACTAACAATGGAAATTGTAGTTAACTTATCGATTTCTGATATTTACGTGAATATTACACATTGAAATGAAACTTTAGTCCGCCTGTAACACTGAATGCTGTAAAGTGTTTTAACGTCAGGATATTATAATAAAAATAAATCGCGATATAATCCATAAAATTAGTTTTATTTCAACGAGTGTAGTTTAATTGGAGTATAAGCGAAAACGGACAGATACAGATAGCGTCTTTATTTTATAAAGTTTAATGGTTACAATGTATTGTAGAATATTTTGTGTACTACAGATAATAGTCCGAACAAAATCGCGAGAATTGTTGTCCACCTACTTATATGACGAAACGAATACGAAGCAATAAGTAGAGACAAAATTTATGTAATTTCTTACAACACCGTCATTTGAATTAGTCTAGACTTTAAACTACATACTAACTATGCTCATTCCGTCTGTAAAATATGTTTTTATTGGTATATTTTGAAGGTGACCTAAAACCTAACGTCTTACTGCTTAAAAGCTTTATACCGTTCGAGAATTGAGTGCAGATTGCTATGACGTCAGCATATATCTTTATATGCAGACATTCAAATATATCATTATATATGTTAACCTTTTCTGATCTACCTGCGATGACGAATTAAAATAAAAAGCATTTTTCGTATCAAAACATCTTGAACGCATTTTATTTATAATTTTATCGATACAAATCATCGATATACTGTTTAAATAGTACCGATATCGATGATACCGATACGTCTATTACCAGCGTCTCGCATCTTACTACATTGAAATTGCTAGAATCATGTAGGGAGGGGTAATCTTCCAATAGTGTGGGATTCTTACCCACTGAAACCCTCGCGGCTGTCGCATTGACACATGAGGGGAGAGCTGGCCTATCCGATGGATCCTACATTGGGGGCGTTCCCCCAGTGCCTTTCCTTTGAGCCTGCTGCCGGGTAACATCGCATTATAACCCCCCGGAAACCTGGTACTTTATTTAAATTTCGATTTCGATAATTGATATTGAATATCGATAGATGGAAATATTAAATAACGATATATTGAAAAATAAATATTGATAGGTAGGAACAAGTAGATATTGGCGCCATTCAGCAGCATTCATGCGAATGTAAGCGAAATAGCTATTATCATAATGTTTGTTGGACTTTGTATAACTTCCTACCTATTGTATTTCTCTGAGATGACACATTGTTTTGCTTGTTATTGGGGTTTCCTGACAATATAATTAAGGAAAACCGTAAAATAAATTACGTTCATGAGAGATAAATCGTCATGTTTCTTCACAATTGTATTTACAATAACTGTGCATGTTAAATATTAATTTGATGATTAAAAATAATTTAAAAAAAGTACACATTAATCGAAATTCAAATGAATAGCAAAAAACAAACCAAATACAAAAAAAAATACTAGGTAGGTTAGGTATTACTCATTTATAGTATCCATTATCAATAACTAAAGCTTGATTCGCGATTTATAAAACTCTCATCTACAAATCGATACCGAGAAATCAAGAAACGGACCATTCATAGTAAATACACGTGGTAAATATTTACTGGATCAATCGAGATGAGTATTACGCGGCTATCGAAAGACATGAAACAGACGAAATTCAGTGACCTTATTAATATAATACTTTATTGCTAGAAAAAAGTAGCTGTTTCGAATGAAAAACTGAAGATTATTAGCCGGACCTGGACTGAATACAATGTGGTTAGATTAGATGCTATGAAACATTCAATAGTTTGGATGTCTTTAGGTACAAAAGCGGTCAGGTCGAGGGCTCTGTGCGTCACTACTAAATGTGAACCCGAAATGGGCGATAATGGTACATGCCCAGTGTCGTCGCAAGCACTGAGTAGGAATAGGGTGAAGCAGGCATTTCTACTCCCTCCGGGGATGTGCTCTAGCGAGAGACTCTGAACAGAGATCCGAACGGAGTGCTCAGAGGCTTTCCACATCGTTGGTAAAGGCTATGATGCTATAGTAAAAATCCCACGTCCCCAAAGCCTTCGACCTTATGGAGACCTAGTAACTTTGAAAGTTTACTAAAGCCACGTCAGCAAAAAGTTACTGAAAGTACTAAAGAGTGATACGTATTGTTGTATCAGGCATAAAATGTTCCAGAATTGATAATGAAAAGATCTCATCTCAGTGTCTGTAGGCCGGTCAACCATTGCCGATGAACTACTTGAGTAAAACTCGAAAAATATCTCGCTAAGTGCGTTAGAAAGAAAATAAACCTTGTAGCTTTTGCCTCGCAAATTTTTTTAGAGGATTCAAGGCAATTTGTGTAGGTTTGTTATTCAATAGAAAGTATGTCACAATTTGTATCTTATTCAAAAGCCTACAAAGTCATTCTACAGGGACAAAGAAACCACTATGTGGTCTGTACATAAAAGTGTGTAGTCACAGACTGCTGCGGTAACGACTCTAGAAGTTGGTACACTCAAATTATCATTCTCATTTTGTACTAACATTTTATGTTCTATGGCAAATTACTTTGTTTACTGGAACCTTGCCTAAATACTTCGTTAAGGATAATTATGTATATATAATGAAATGTTCTGAATACATTGCTCGTTATCTCGATCAGCGTCTATTCATGCTAATTAGCGATTCAAGGTTACCTTTCCTCTCAAATGATATTTTGTGGAGATTAATGGCATCATGACCGCAAATGTGATGGTTCCTAATATGAAACCCTAATTTCAGGCAAAAAATGCTTTAGAAATTTCTCAATCTTGTTATCAGAAGGGTGTGCAGAGGTGTACCTACATAAAAAAACCACGTCACACTAAGAATTTTTTTCACGTTTAGTCTCTGGTTGTGAACTCACCACAAACTCTCTCTCTCTCTATATTATAACTAAGAAGACAAATAGTCATTAGAATACACAATTACCACATACAAGACTACACACACAAACATTTAAATCCATTTTGAAGTTAAGAAGAAGTTGGTTAAGACAGAGAAAAAGTGAAATTTTGTAATTTCTTGAGACAATAAAGTTCTTTAAACCGAAAAGAGATAGACTAAAGATTATGGACCTATTTCATCACTATTATGAATAGTAACTAATTTCAGGGCAAATATACCTTACTAACCAGTCCGGACATATTGATTGCTTCAAGAAGAAGTGGGAGAAGTTTTGTATTAAGAAGCCCAAATAAAAACGGATACTAGATTGGATTGCCAATTGCTTTACCGACAAGAGCTCCTCAATCGAAGAACAAGAATC
Source organism: Furcula furcula (assembly GCA_911728495.1). Taxonomy (NCBI): domain Eukaryota; kingdom Metazoa; phylum Arthropoda; class Insecta; order Lepidoptera; family Notodontidae; genus Furcula; species Furcula furcula. The sequence goes on along the minus strand of OU452244.1, from coordinate 7,553,509 downwards.
AGTCCGGAATAGCCTTTTTGAAGTACTTTCTAGTCTAAGCAGTATGATATCGGCATGTAAACACGTCCTCAACCTGTCAAGCATCTAGGGCCTACGCAATACATGCACGTTAGTCAGAAAATCCACTCGTCTTTCGTATCGGACGTAACCTTTAGCTCCATCGTCACGGCTTGGCCGCAAACTCCGGTGACTAATACCTGGCAAGCCGCCAGTAACTCGACCTATATACTCGACCGACGTCTTCCTACTAGTACCAACCGCAAACGTCAAACTAATTAGGTTATAAAATTTTTGGTCCACAGCTTTATATGGGGGAATATTGGGAACACGCAATTAATTATTTATTACAATATGAAGTTTTGAGCCATAGCTACCTAGGAATTCAGCACAAAATTATCTACAATGCTTATGCGTCACGCATCGGCGTCGTGCATCGCGAACTTACAATTCGATCACTGTGTCTAAATCGTGTACAACGTTGCAACGTTGCGTTAGCTATTACATATGAGCTGGTATCAAAATTGTTTATTTTAACGACTAAATTACTAATCGCTGATACTAAAAGTGGGTGGGGTTTAGAGCTCAGGTTCTGTATTCTTCTCTAGCTTCTCAAACGTCACTAAATTGTTGATGGGGACTAATCCCACCACTCACTCGTGTCAGCCAGGATCTGCGGTGGTAACCAGTGAATACACCGAGGTTTGTGCAACAAATTAGAAAAATTTCATGCATCAAATTCTACTTCCCTCTTTTGCAAAGTATGAGTAAAATCATTCTAACTCTTTATGTTTTCTTTTTAAAATTGAAGCCGCTGATTATGGATACACCGTTTGCACAAAATATGTTACCTGAAAGTAGTACCTCATCAATTGAGACATTTGTATTCTCGTAAAAGAAAAAGTATCGGACGATTTTCAGTGCGTGAGGTGAGGAGGCGTATATTGAATTTCAGTAATGTCCATCGCAGTGTGTCCGGAGTGTGAAAGACTCAGTGGCGTCACGACGCACACAAAGGCAAGTGGGCGGAGCGTCGCGTGCGCAGCCGACAGCCGGCGGGCGCCCTCATGTATGGATAATCGCGGACAAAAGTTACCGGAAAATTGTATTGAATTTTTCCTTTTAAGCTGGTAGCTGACCGTATTATAATGCAGCAGCATTATCATCACTTCCTATCACTTACTTACCTTGCATTATCACTTTTCTTTAGGAAGATATATCTTCCTGAAAAGTGATAATCCTGCTGTAGTCATCCATCCACCTTTAGCGTCATCTTATCAATCATTCTGGCCATCAAATTATACCTACCTCATGGCTGAGGAGATGCACGACAGTGTTTGCATAGCAAGAGTGTCGCTTATCATTACGAAAACGGCCTGTCCGTTTCGTCACTAAGAACGATGTTAAAGAATTAACTCGGAAAATAAGGAATATTCTCAAAATCCAAGGTGGAGAGTGAATGTCTTATTTCTATTTTTTATTTCGCTTGATATCCTGTCCTATTCATTTATTTTTAATTGATATGCAACAAGATGTTATATTGAGTAAAAATGTTGTGTTATATTGTTGAAAAAGCTCGTTTATAACTATAGTTAAAACGGGTTATTAATTTTCCTACAAAAATATGAGCCTCAATTCTATTTGAAATACAGTTACTGATAAGATCGTTCAGTGTGAAAGTAAGTTGCATTTAATTTATCGCGTCTTTATAGATGAATAAATTTTGACGATTGTCTGTTCGACTGTACATTGACTGCGCCTGAGCACACCATATACGGGGCGCACAGCCCCCTCCGCCGCCGCCGCGCCGCCCGCCCTCCAAGCGCGTTTGGCTCACGTTTCGACATAGAATTTAAATATAGAAGCGGCAAGTCGAACTTTATGAAGTAGCTTTTAACTAAGAAATGCAAACCAAACCAATACAACGCCTAAGTACGTAGCATACTTGAGACCAATTCGTCAATATGGAACCCTCATCAAATTGGACTAAATCAGAAAATAGAAAGAGTTCAAAAAGTATGTATTTGTTCGTTATCTATATAAAAAACTGTATTTTTACTACCAATACTTATATCCAACATTGTTTATTGTAGGTATGGTGGATTTCCGTATGTTGTCAGTGCGACGAAATTTCGCCCTCGTAACAAATGATATCGTAACTAAATGATATTAAAAAGAGGTAGATAGGTAATAGGCGATGCGAAAGTGGCGGAATAAAGGTGAGCTAATTAACACAATTTGAATCAGAAGCACACCACCCACGGAAGTATTGACAGTGTCACTTTCTTTTAATATTATTGACTAATCGCATAAAAGCAATGGAAAATACGATTAGGTATGTAAATTATCCAATTCCACAAAAAAAATCTAGAATAAATGCGATGTGATGTTGCAATACGTGTGAATGTTGTCACTTGATATCGTCGATCGCTTATTATATAACGTATCTATTACTTATAATATCATTATAATGTTAAAAAAAAATGAAGATCAATAGCTTGGTAGCTTTAGTTACATAATTATATCAGTATTCAATTTACTACCTATTTCCATGTCTACACTTAGCAAATCGTGAGACGCGTGCGCGCCTGTTTGTTTACTCGGCTGCCGCGATGCATTTGTTTTTTTTCAACGTGCACTAGTGAGTTGGCTCATATACTCAAGTACATTGAAGTTTCAGCACGTACCAATGAAGAAATTTTCTTTGTTTTTTTTTTTATGAACAAACTGTTAGTTGACGTTTTCTATCAATTACAGTTGGAAAATGGAATGCTTGAATATTAATGATGTGATTTGCTCTATCTAGCTAGTCATATCCCCGAGACGTATGACATTTTGCTAATCCTATCATGCCAACCACATCTAGTAATTCCTCCTTATGTCATCTTCCATCCATCTGGTTTTAATTCTTGTTTGATCATCATTTTCATATACATTCATTGATTTCTTACCATCCGTTACAACGAGTAGAGAATCGCACATTCTCTGAAACGATTTTTTTTAAACTAACAAGGTGGCAAGCAAGCATGCGGCCCGCCTGATGGTAAGCAGTCACCACAACCTATGGACGCTAGCAACAGCAGCAGAATCACCCTTAAGACCATAGAGCGACTTTGTATCCAGTAATTTCACCAGCTACAGTGCCCTTCACACAAGAACACAGCAATGGTATCCTCAAAGAACCGTCGAAACGCTACTTTGAATCCGCGTCCCGTCACGCGAACAGTTTAATCCGCGCCGCCGCCGATTACGCCCCTAGTCCTTCTAACTCGCGCCGCAGACCACGGCACGTACTGCTCGACCCTTCTGACCCCATGACGGTCCTATTGGACCGGGATGCGCCGACCCCTCCCCGACAACCGTATGCTACACTAGCTATCAGACACCGGTCTCGCCGGCGAGGCCGAAGGGTCGTACGTATGCGACCTCAACGACGTGCATCACCCCACTGAGTTTCTTGCCGGCTCTTCTCAGTGGGGGCGCGTTGTGAACCGGTGGTAAACTCAGCCCTCTCTTAAGCGACAGCCCAAGCCGAGGCCGTGCCTCCCTGAGGTGCCCTTGAGCTCGTCGCTACTTCTGCCGTAAAGGCTAGAGCGCTTTAAGCGCTCGCCTCCTATTGTCCGGTGAAGCTGTAATGGCCATCTGCGGCCAACAGGGTCTATCATTCCCAAAAAAAAAAATAACAGCAATGGTAATACTGCTGCTTGGCGGAAGAACATCTGACACTGTGGTGGTACCTACCTGGACGGTTCCTTACACAAGGAACTTGCCACCTTATCATAAGCAGCCGAAAAACGTCCATTGCTTCCTTAGGTTTTTTTTTACTACTTATAAGCTAGTGCTTGACTGCAGTCCCACCTGATGGAAAGCGGCGACGCAATCAAGGAAGGTTGCCATAATATTCACACGCAGTATAGGTGGTAGGTAATGCATTTTTATGTTATTCAAAGCTTCTCAATTCAAATTTAGTGTTATACTTTTACCAGAGAGATTTTTTAAAAATAATGTAAGTACAGGTACAGGGAAAGTAAGTAATAAAAAAATAATAAAAAACTTCTTTATTAGCAGAATTAACAATTCCAGTAAATTACAAAAAGGAAACAATTATCGACAACAATGAGCTTAAAATTACCAAGGGATCCCAAACTAGGCAAAGCCTGTATCTTGGGATACCAATTACCGGTTACAATTCCAATTTTAAACATAATGAGGGCAGGGCCTTATAATGTGGAAACTGTGTGTAGGGTGTATGTATGTTGTGGTGTGTGGTGTGAATGCAAGTGTATAGTGTGATAGTGGACATAATATATAATAATCTATATAACGTGAATGTATGAATTGTGTGTGATTGTTCAATATTTTTTATTTATTGTATTTTTCATTCTTTAAATTTAGGTATGTTAAATAATAATACAATGACAGATACGACTTGCAAATGGCCCTCAGTCCCCGGCGGCTCCTCTATTCCTCGCCTTGGTAGCAGGCGGGGTAACGGTCGAGCAGGGGGTGCTAAGAATCTCCGGCAGATGCCCCACTACCACCCTCACCGAACTTTGGCCCTGGCAACACATAACGTCCGCACGTGAACTGCACAATCGCTTCCAGTGCATAACCGAATGCGAAACTGCGGACGAGATAAATAATGGGTTAATTTGTTAATTCCTGATTTACCTGTTTATTAAAAGTGATTCTGTTTTATTATAATCACAGCAGCTAAACATCTGTAACAGTTTGGCTTTCGCTTCCCTGGGAGAACAGTTCTTGATGTCACATTGAGATAAGACTGAATTATAAGTTGCTGGATAACAGTAACGGGGAAATCTTTTGGCAAAACTTGTTCTGACAGTGGGTGTTGGTACTTTAAATAAACGTTTTTTTTTAAAGTTCTTTATAGATATTAGATGTAATAATCGAATTATGGACTGAAAGACATGCCTTTAAAACGTAAAGTTGCCTAACACGCAGGACTTTTACTTCATCATCAGTTGGGTATCGGAAAGGTTTTTTTAACATAACTTTTAAAATTGCTCGTTGAGTTCTTTCCAGGGTAATCATGTAAGTATTTGCAGCAGAACCCCAAATTCCGATACAATAGGTTATTAATGATTGGCATACCGCATAGTATACTGTTTTTAGTGTACATAAGTTTGCTGACTTTCTCAATAATCTCATGATCCCCATAAGCCTTCTTACCTTCTTCGATAGGTTACTTATATGTAACTGAAAATTTAGATGTTCATCTAAAATTTTTCCTAGGTATCTAATGCTGGTTGTACGCTGCAAGAGAGTACAACCGCAGTTTATGGAAGGAGACGGGTAACAGCAAGAATGATTTGAAGATGGATGGGGGCCTACTGGGACTAGAGGCAGCCGTTTTGTGAAGGCACATATACTTTGTTTTAGTGGTGTTTAGTGTAAGAAGATTAAATTCTAGCCATTTTGCAATAGTTGCCATACCTTTCTCAGCAACAGTTTGAACGTCATTCCAGTCACGTCCTCGATAAAGTACTACGGTATCATCGGCATAGCAAATGATATCGGCAGATGGGATTTTCAGATGGTGGATGTCATTCATATAAATCAAAAAGAGGGTTGGGCCAAGTATACTGCCCTGAGGCACGCCAAAATTTACAGAACATGGTTCACTTGTTACTCCCCCTATTTGAACCAATTGCCGTCTTTCAAAGAGGTAGTCCTTAAACCAGTTTAGAGTTACCCCACGAATACCCATTGTCTCAAGTTTACGTATGAGTATGGGCGCTGAGACCGTGTCAAATGCCTTGGCTAGGTCTAAGAATACAGCAATACAACTAAGTCCGTTATCAAGGTGGGTAGATGCCAAATCAGTCAGTAACTTCACTGCCTCGTCGGTAGATTTCTTCCTCCTAAATCCAAATTGATTGTTCGATAACAATCCCTGAGCTTCTAAAAAATCCACCAAACGTTTATTAACAATTTTCTCTAGTAGTTTTGAGAATATAGTTAAAAGAGAGATAGGCCTGTAGTTATTAGGCGAGTCAGCTGCACCGTCTTTATATATAGAGGTAATTGAAGCAGTTTTCCAAGCAGATGGAAAAATACCGGTCTCTAAGCTCAAGTTAAAAATATGTGTTAGTGGGGAAGTAATTTCTTTTTTAAAGACTTTCAGCATGTGGTTAGAAACACCATCGAGTCCAGGGGAACTGTCATTTCTTAGTTGGGATATTAAAAGGCTTATCTCTTCAGCATTAGTAGGAGACAAAAAAAGGGAATTTAAGGGTCCATTCGTTGTATCTACCTCTGCAGCCAAGTCTCTTTCGGATTTATTAATTTTGTAGAGAATTTCCTGTGCTAGTTTTTGGCAATAGTGGCCAGTATCATTTTGTGAACATAAAAACTTCTGTATTTTTAATCGACTTCAAAAAAAAGAGGAGGTTATCAATTCGGTTGTATGTTTTTTTTTTTTTTTTTATGTTTGTTACCTCAGAACTCCGTCGTTTACGAACCGATTTGGAAAATATTTTTTTTTAATTGAAAGGATATGCTTCCAGATTGGTCCCATTTTTTTCAAAATCAAGTTCTGATGATGGAAACCATGAGTAACTGAGGGAACTCCTTAAATATTATAGGCATACATATAGCGTTTTTGGTATTTTTAGAAACTAGTCAAGCATTTTCATTCAGAAAGTATCATTTGGTGAAGTGGATCTGATGAAGAAGGCCATAGATGGCCACCGGAACTCTGTAATAAAATTAACAATCCATCCTATCCTAGCCGTGCCTTACTAAACGTAGAACTACCGAATTTGGACTCGATGGATAGTTCTCGATGAGTAGTTGTTAGAAAAATGGAGATCAGGGTCTGATGGTGGAGCAGGACGGTTGTCACGGGATCTCTGCACCAATAAACGTAGATCCGCCGAGTTTGGGATCGTTGAGTAGCTCTCGATGAGTAGTTGCTAGAAAAATGGTGATCAGCGTCTGATGATGGAGCAAGAAGGTCGTCACGGGATCTCGGCACCAATAAACAGAGACCCACCGAGTTTGGGTTCGTTGGGTAGCTCTCGACGAGTAGTTGCTAGAACAATGGTGATCAAGGTCTGATAATGGAGCAGGAAGGTCGTCACGGTATCTCGGCACCAACAAACGTAGACCTACCGAATTTGGACTCGTTGGATAGGTCTCGACGAGTAGTTGCTAGAAAAATGGAGATCAGGGTCTGATGATGGAGCAGGAAGGTCGTCACGGGATCACTGCACCAATAAACGTAGATCTGCCGAGTTTGCAGTCCCTGGTTCTCGAGAACTACGAGTATAACACCTAGATATCTTCGGTTTATGGCAATTGATTAGTTTATTAAGATATTGTCACATCTACATTTTTTTAAATTTTTGCTTAAGCTTATATTTTAGTGATGGTCCATAGTTGTGTTATGTAGTGGGTGTTTTTAAAATAAATATAAACTGGCTGTTTGTCCGAATAAAATATAAGTTGTTAAAACTTAACCTAATAATACACCAAGGGAACCACTAAAAAGAATAAAATAAAAATAATTTTTACAAAAAAAAGAACCGCCTTCAAAATTCAACTAAAAAGCCTGAAATAATTTCTAAGAATTTGTGGTTTTTACATCTACATTGTTGGACTTGGACTACAACATATTATAAATACATATTACTATCGAAGTCGGCGCCTAACGTCTAGCAAATACTTACAATGGCAGTAGGTACCTAACTGTTTTCCAGTTTGGTGCCGTCTTTGATAGTAATATGTATTTATAATATGTTGTAGTCCAAGTCCAACAATGTAGATGTAAAAACCACTAATTCTTAGAAATTATTTCAGGCTTTTTAGTTGCATTTTGAAGGCGGTTCTTTTTTTTGTAAAAATTGTTTTTATGTCATTACTTATTTAGGTAGCCTGCATTGCACCAACCTACACGTCTCGTTAAAAAACTCTATGGTCTGCACAGATTCATCCTATTTTTTTTTTACTAGATAATTGCTGTAACAATGGATTCTAAAACCGATTTTCAGATACATCTTCCTCCTGCATATTTGTACGACTGTAGCCTATGACTTATTTTCTGTCACATTTTCAAAAACAGGGAATCTACTACAATTAGTTTAAGCGGTGTCACTTATTATGTCTATTAACTGATCCCTAACTCCAATTTAAAATATTTCCTCTCTGAATTGATTGATGCCTTAACATTCAATGATGAGTGGTTTGTTCAGCAATCAATTTCCGGTATTCCATACGTTTGTTTAACGCGAGCCGTCCCATTAGTGTTGTTGCTTCCGTCCATTGCACTGGCTACAGTTTACATTACGGCAAACAGTTTACGCCTTGGCTGTTTATTATTACGATATAAAAGATGTGGCCGCGATGTCTGTATGTTAATATGAAACACGTTAAGTTACAGCAAAATATTTTAAGATAGTCGCAGTGGGGAATCCCGTTCAAAAATGTCAGTAGCCTGATTGGAGAAGTAGTATTTTATTTTGCAGAAGTTGTAGACAAATAATGTACTTATTTGTATATTATTTATCTATCAAAAGAGTAAAAGATGTGTAGTAGTACTTGATAGTACTCTAGGGTGCTATTAAGATCAAAAGACAAGTTGGTTACTGAGAATTCCTGTTTAAAGATATTAAATGGAGGATGGATGGATGGAATGCATATGTTTAAAGATATTAATTAGGTACATTAAGTGGAGAATTGTTATACAAAATAGATTATATATAATAGAAGTTAGCAAGTAATAGTTAATTCACAGTGTCATCAAATGTGTGGTTATAGTGCGCCTTAGCATAAATTTTATTTTTCGCCGTGGGATGCTGGGTTAGAATTGCGTCCCCCCATCTCCTCTCGTTGGGTGTCGTAATAGGCGACTAAGCGAGAACAAGAAGACGGGCAGCAGCATCTTTCTTTTGGATTTATCTTCCACCTCTACTGCGATCTCCAAGCCGCCTGCCAAGCGTGGGGATTATGGCAACCGCTCCCTTCTAAGGGCCTTAGGGCTTTTTGTTCAGCAGTGGACGTATTTTGACTGCTGATGATGATGATGATGATGATGATAAATTTTATATTGTAGTCTACACCTTAGTGATCAGGTAATAATTTTCTAATAATAAACGAAACACATATTAAAATTCTGATTAAGAATAGCTGAATATCCAATGTTTTCGCATAATGTAATCGGATATGCGCAAGCGATTTCCATACACGGTTGTAATGGCGGCGCGTCGGCCAATCAGAAGCGACGGTTTTCCCGCCCAACTATCCGCAGATTATGCGTAGTTTAAACAATGTTTACACAATCTGTGATTATGACGCACAGAACAAAAATCAGTACAAGTACTATAGAATGCTTAAATGCAAGTAAGAACCGTAGGCACAGGTAAGAACATACAAATACATACATATCAGGTACACGACAATAGGTACTATACCGTCAGCTGTATTTATCGACATTTGCGCTTGTGACAGATCAAACCTATTACTACTTATCACTTACATATCAATATAACTTTAAAGAGTTCAATTCACCGGTCTCGTAGAGGAAAATCTGCGTACGCTTTGTTTAATGGGACCACAGACAAACGCGTACTCAATAGAGATCCTTCCTCTAAGTTATGACGTCATTCATTTGTGCCGATAGATTGCAGGCTGTAAATTATTTGAATCAAGAACGGAGTGTCCATTTTCATGTTTCCGACGTATGGACAAAGTAAGTAATATTATGGACTGATATCTCTGGCAGTTAGTGTAGAACTTGGTAGGTACTTATTTTTAGCCTTCGTGGCGCAGTGGGAAACCGCTTTGCAAACCGGAGGTTGCACGCGGGGAGCAACAAACGTAGTTGTTCCTTACTGGCTATGACAATGCAGGCCGATTACCTGATTTTCTGTAAAGTAAGATGATCCATACGTGGATGGGCATGTAAAGAGTCGGTCATGCGCCTGACCTTTCCCCTTGTGGTTTTCCGTCTCATCGGATTGTGAGAGGTAAAGGAAGAGTGAGTGCACTTGTATCTACGCAAGCACTTCTTGTGAAAGACGTGCTGTGGTCGTATCGGCCAGGAGGACATGAAGCCAACATCTTTCCAGTTTCTATACTCATTGATGTTCAACATTTATAGTGGACTTTCTCACTTCGGTAATGTTCCTCATGCGGTGTCTCCATAATACTGATCAACAAAGTTTTTTTTTTTTTGGGAATGATAGACGCTGTTGGCCGCAGATGGCCATTACAGCTTCACCGGACAATAGGAGGCGAGGGCTTGAAGCGCTCTAGCCTTTACGGCAGAAGTAGCGACGAGCTCAAGGGCACCTCAGGGAGGCACGGGCTCTTGGGCTGTCGCTTAAGAGAGGGCTGAGTTTACCACCGGTTCACAACGCGCCCCCACTGAGAAGAACCGGCAAGAAACTCAGTGGGGTAATGCACGTCGTTGAGGTCGCATACGTACGACCCTTCGGCCTCTCCGGCGAGACCGGTGTCTGATAGCTAGTGTAGCATACGGTTGTCGGGGAGGGTTCGGCGCATCCCGGTCCAATAGGACCGTCATGGGGTCAGGAGGGTCGAGCAGTACGTGCCGTGGTCTGCGGCGCGAGTCAGAAGGACTAGGGGCGTAATCGCCGGCGGCGCGGATTAAACTGTTCGCGTGACGGGACGCGGATTCAAAGTAGCGTTTCGATGCTTCTTTGAGGAACTTACGAAGGGGATCTAACTTGAAATCGGAATGCAGATCTACGTTCCGCATGTACCACGGGGCATCGACGGCACGTCGGAGGAAACGATTCTGGATAACCTGGAGGCTATCGATATGGGTGCGGGCGGCGTGCGCGAAAACTACACTCGCGTAAGTCATGATAGGGCGAATGCAAGCTTTGTATAATGTCAACTTATTTCTAAGCGACATTTTACTCCGCTTGCAGAGAATGGGATACAGGCGACCTAATACGAAAGCCGCTCGATTGCGGACGGACCTAATGTGCGGGCCGAAAGTCATGGCGGAGTCCAAGGTGACTCCGAGGTACTTAACCTTCCTAGTCCAGGGGATAGGGCGGTTGAATAGGGATATTGGGCCCAGTCGTCTGTTGGGCCGAAGGCTCCGCGCGGAGAACATATTGGCGGGTCCCCGGGAGAAGACCACCGCGGCACTCTTCTCCGGGTTCACCTCTATGCGCCACGTACGGAACCATTGACCCAGGGCGTCGACTGCGGCTTGAAGAGCACGCGTTAAATAGGACATATTCCTATGGGAATAATAGAGAGCGGTGTCATCCACGTAAAGGACGAGTTGGACTCTGCTCGAACGAGGAATGTCTTTCGTGAACAGGCTGAACAAGAGGGGAGAGAGCACGGAGCCCTGAGGGACTCCGGCCTGTATAGGATGGGGCGAAGAAAACGTACCATTGACCCGGTATCGAAAGGTACGATTCGAGAGAAAGTCTCTTATGATGAGTACGAGCCTATCGGGGACTCCTAACTGGAAGAGCTTGTATATCAAGCCGTTGTGCCAGGCCTTGGCAACATCGAAGAATAGGGCGCCTGTGTAGACGGGCTTGGGCTGGTTGAGCCCGGTCAGGATGTGCTCCGTGAGGCGGTGCACCTGGTGGACGCAAGAGTGTCTGGTTCGAAAGCCAAACTGCTCGTCGATGAGGATATTATTGGAAGTGACAAACTCTTTGAGTCTCGCCAGCAGCAAGCGCTCATAGAGTTTGCCGAGAGACTTGAGAAGACTGATAGGCCGGTAGCCCGCAGGGCTGCTGCGAGGCTTACCCGGCTTAGGGATACCTACTACATCCGCGTCTTTCCATTCGGCAGGAAAGACGCAGTGGGACATGGCTGCGTTGAAGATAGTCACTAAAAGACATATCAGATGGACAGGGAGAACCTTGAGGACGCGATTGGAGATCGATTGCGAGCCGTCGGAGCCCGGTGCTTTCTTCGGCTTAAGGTCTTTGATTAGGTCTTCCACCTCGGTCTGCGTGACCGGGGAGAGGGATTCGGTGGGAGGGAGTGAGGACCTGCGCTCTACTTCCCTATCTACGAGATCGACGTGCGTCGGATCGACGGGAGCGGTGTGCACTGACTCTCTAGAGAGTCAGCGAGAACCTCAGCCTTCTCGTCGTCCTCGAACGCGGGTGGGTCGCCTGAAGGGCGGGTCAAGGGGGGCATGGTAGCTACCGTGTCGGTTTTGAGGGATCTCGCGAGCCGTCAGTAAGCCTGATATGACGGCGAGATCTCCTCGAGAAACCCTCCCCATCGAGCCTCCCTGAGTTCCGCGATGCTGCGCTTCACGTCCCTCTGCAAAGCACGCATGCGGGCCCGGTTGGCATCGGTGGGGTAGGAGTCGTACGCGCGAATAGCCGCGTTTTTAGCGCGGACTAATTCCTTAATGTCGTCGGGCAGCTTGAAGCGCACAGCGTAAAAGTTGTCTGCCGGGAGGACTGGCTGATGGCCGATTTAAGATGATCGGTGAAAGCGCCGATCGCTTGGTCGGTGTCCTGAGGGGACGAGATTTGCACCGGGAAGCGGGCAAGATTCGGAGAGTCGGCTAAACAGGTGTTTAGCTGGTGCCAGTCCAGAACGGTCCTAGTGACCGGCTGGGAAGTGGGTGGGGGAACTAGTTCCATTAGGACCGGTCGGTGGTCAGAGTCTAGCTCATGGAGAACCTCTAAGGAGCGCAACCGGAGGGTCACACCCTTCAGGAGGGCCATGTCTAAGACATCGGGGCGGTGATTAATATTATTGGGATAATGGGTCGGGCGCATAGGTGCGATGACGTCAAAGTCGAGAACGTCGACCAAGGCGTCGAGGCACCTGCCCTTGCCGGTGGTGACGTTACAATTCCACCTGACATGCTTGCAGTTGAAGTCGCCGGCCAGAATGACCGCGCTGTCCAGGTCAAAGAGTGACTCGATATCACTCCTGAGGGGCCGCTTATCAGGTGGAAGATAGATAGAGGCGATAGTATGAAGCTGACTATCAAATGTAAATAACGCATACCTACACTTCTAAACTACAGTTGGTACTATAAAGGTTCGCAGCAGACTGCATACAACAGCAGCAGACGAAGTCGCTGCGACACTACTGGTTTCTATGTATTCCTAAGAAATACGTTCCGCAGCTAGCGACAAGTCGCACCACCGCGATGTGTCGCCCGCCCGACGCAGATCAGTAGTGCCAACCAAAGAGTATGTAATAAATACAATATCATAAAAAATATTGACAAAACTAACTGAAATACGGCGCTGCCTGCTGTCTGCTGCAGCCATGTGCAGTTGGGTTCGAATTCATAACTGCAGCGTCATGTTGCTGCGACGTGTTCAGTCCGCTACGAACTCGTATCTTTCATCATCATCATCATCAGCAGCCTAAAGTAGTCCACTGCTGAACGAAGGCCTCTCCCTTAGAAGGGAGGGGTTGCCATAATCCCCACGCTTGGCAGGCGTCTTGGGATCGCAGTATAGATGGTAATCCAATAGAAACACGCTGCTGCCCGTCTTCTTGTTTTCCTTTAGTCGCCTTTTACAGACACCCAACGGTTTACTTAACTCGCATATTTATAGGTAAGTACCTAAATATATTGTTTTTATTACAAACGGAAACTTTCTATAATAAGATACATAATACCATCGAACGTCTAACACGTTGCCGTATCGACCTCTTCATTAATTATTATTGACGGGTTTTAATTATGTAAGGTTTCACAGACACAATATTCAATAGGTAATATTCCATTTAGAATGAAATAATATTGCTGCTACATTGAAAAAGGACAAGGACTTCAGAAATTACAGATTGTAAACGCTGTACTCCATCAAACGGCAAAATCGTAACAGATGAAACCAGCAGTTGACAAATGGAATGAATGGATGAAACGTAATAAAGATTCTTAACATTGAGAAAATTTCCTAATGGAAGAGAAGAAAATACATACTAAAGCTTTTATTTGACCGAACTTTCAGACCACGGAAAGTTCTTAGAGTATCAAGCAAAGATGACTATGTCCCGGGGTCAAAGGGACGGTAGCTGGTAAAATTAACGAGCTGAACAATAACTAATGTCTCGTATGACGAGCAGTAGTGCAATGCAGCTATTTATGGGCAGAAATTTCGCCTACCATCAGGAAACGTTCCTTCTTAACACTTTTTTTACATAGTATTAAGGTGGCAAGCAATCATGCGGCCCGCCTGATGGTAACCAGTCACGGCAGCCCATAGACGCTAACAACACCAGAAGGATCACTAGTGCGTGCGATCACCTTTAGGGTCAGCAACGCACTAGTGATAGTAGTAGTAGTGATTAGTACATTAGATGTTAAGTCTATTGTGTCCAGTGTCCTTTACACCGGAACACATCTTTGTTTACACATTGCTGCTTGGCAGCAAAATATCTGACACTGCGGTGGTACCTATCTGAACGGTACCTTGGACAAGGGTGCTAACACCTAGTAGAGTAGTGGTAGTACGAGTAGTAGTGATACCTAGTAGTTTTTCTGGTGTCTTCTTGCGTCGTGTCTTTCAGCTTGTTTTTGTATACTGGAAACTTAAACACATGTTTTTTTTTTAACTTTTCACTAATACTAGGGAAACAGGTCTTTGATCGTCATAGAAAATTAATGTACTCTGTGATTTTATATTTGAAGCGACACATTTACAGACTTATAAGGATTAACAATCACTTAAATAAAACAGTCACTAGTGTCATTTAATGACCTTGTGAAGAATTAATGTGAACATAAAGAATGTTGCTGTCAATTCCAAAGCAAACCAACTTCACCCTCTAGGAGGCCCAGTTGCGTAGCTACGGAGTGCACCCACACCCTTCCCTGGGGGGATCCCCTGACCCCCCTCGCCCGGCTGGGAGCTCCATCCGGGGTAACCACTTGTTGATCAGTCCGGGAAATTAGCGGCGAAATCCGTAAACAAAATCGTAGGATGCTCCTGGGGTAGGAAAATATTCGAAGGTCACTGGAATGTTTTTCCTGAACTTGACACTGCGGGGATGGGGGCGGAAATTGAAGGACTTTTATATTAATTGGTGCGGGCTTTATTGAATTTTTGACGGTTAATTTCAGGTGCTTTTGGGCGGAAGCTGGCTGGCTGACGCTAATTGCTTAAAATCCTGTGTATAACTATAATTAAAGCCAAGTTCAAGATCTAGAGACGTTTTAACCGACATCAATCAAAAGGAGGAGGTCCTCAATTCGACTGTATATATTTTTTGTTTATGTTCGCGCATAACTCTGGCAATTTTAAAATTCTTCCCTCATCTGACGTCAAGGTAAACAAGACACCGGGCTTCGATGTGTGGGCGATGCTCCCGCCACACGAGCCCAGGCTTCGTGAAATATTCAACCGAAGGTCGGTCTCCAACTTATGATATCGATTGCTTGCCGGTAAGCATGTGGGAATATTGTATTACATATTAAAGTTTCAATGTAATTTTCTGCAAAGGTTTTTCTTTTCATATCGAAATGAATACTAGTCAGTTATAATGAAAAGATTGGTAAATTTTTATATTGGAAAAATACAGTGTGCGCCTGACGAACGCCATTATTTTGTCATTCAAAATTGATCTTCCTACGCACCTCAATTTGCAGAAAATGAAAAGGATTCAAGGAGCATAAATAATGTTATATTTGATCATTAAGTAGTTCAACAAAGCGAAAATACTACAAACAATTATTTTTTTGGATTAATAATTTGTTGGAACTCATTCTGAATTTTCAGAATTCTAACAGATAAGTACTTCATTTTTAACGCCTGACACAAAATGGAGGTGTATAATGTTGTCTTTTATTTACGCGAATACTACATATTGTAATTATACTACTCTTACGGAATAAGATTACGGATTATACGGATGGAGGTGTATTTTAATATGTAGGTATATAAGTACATACTTATACATTATGTCGGTCCACCTGCCTATGTGAATCATCCTAGTTCTCCAACTTGTGAACGGATTTGATGCATATTTTTTATCAAAGGTGCTTTTTAAAGTTAAAGTCAAAAATATTTATTTCAAATAGGCTTAACGGCTCACTTTTTAATGGTCAATTTTTTAAAAGCTACCACCAGATCACATCGCGGCCTCAGCTGAGAAGATCCGGCAAGAAACACAGCGGGCTTGTCATTTTTTCACTTTTTTAAATATTGTTTGTCTTTTTATAATTGGATCAACATTAGCGATAGTGTGTCCTGTCGTTCGATACATAAAACAAGGGAGAAAAGAAGAAAATAAATAACGACAAAATTACAACATACTACAAGACCAAAGGGATAGTAGTCGGACCAGTCCCCAAGCAGCACCCGCGCACGAATTGACTCCAGAGCCTTTAATCGGAATTGTTGTATGTGGTTGGTATATTTTTTTTTGCTTTATTAATCATAGAATGCTGTTGAACAGCACATTTTGTTATATATAATGCGTAATCTTATCTTATTGCCTGTAACAGATTTCTGTTATTTACTATTAGTACTTAGTTATAATTTCGCTATTCTTGTGTTAGGGTTTCTTATATTTCTTTTATTACTCGTTCGAAGTAAAATAACAGATACAACTATTGAATATTATTGTCATTATCACTTCGAATATTATTTATAATAATGGTTCAGAGACATATTCGTTACAATTACAAAGGGAATTTAACATGACAGGAAATGGCAAGTCCGACAACACACCACAAAGAACAATTTTGTATCGCATACAAAGCATTTATGTATTTAAAGATACGCCATTTACATAATAAAAAAGGCTAGAAACTATAGTGTAAGGCTAGAAAATAATAGGTATCTGCAAAATGGGGTGTCATTACAATCTATTCGAAATACACTTTTCTACTGAAGATATTGCTTGGTATAGCATGTTATTAGCGGAAATATTGTTTTATCTTATAATCTGACTAGCTGACCCGCGCAGCTCCGCCTGCGCTTTAATTACATTTTACTCCCCTTTTCTCCCTACTCCATTGATTTATCTCTCTCTCTTATAATAAAAATCTAATTCTATGCTATTTCTCTCCCCTCCCGCTTCGGTCCCCGTCACACTTCCCCTCTTCCTCTGCCCGTTGTCCTCTCTGAACCCTCTCCCTCCTCTCTCTTCTCCCAACTTCTCCCTCTCACTCCCCCCCCCCCTTGCTCCACCTAAATCCTCCGATCACTCACTCCATCACCCTCCCCTCTCCCTCTCTTGCACCCTCCTCTCGTTCTATATATCCTCGTCAATCATGGTATCAGCGATGTTCACCCGACTCTCGTGCACGTAACTCAGAGGTTCTCAGATTTTGTTGTGCAAGGCGTTGCGAACGTTCGACACTCGACTCTCGTGCGCGTACCTGAGAGTTTCTCTGATTTTGTTCAGCAAGGCGTTGTGAACGTTCAGGTGAAGATTCTCCCATACGACGTATTCTTGCTGCCCGTGCTCGACTTGTCCGGTGAAGCTGTAATGGCCATCTGCGGCCAACAGTACTACTCATACAAAAAAAAAAAAAAAAGCCCGTGCTTGAGAACTAAGTTTAGAAAGTTGAGACCTGGCTCTCTTAGGCATTTTCAAATGTTTAAGAAAATGCTAACAGCGTGTAATATTCTAGCGCTGAAAAGAACTGTTGTTTAGCCCTGAAAAGAACTGTTGTTTAGCCCTGAAAAGAACTGTTGGTTAGCCCTGAAAAGAACTGTTGGTTACCCCTGAAAAAAACTGTTGGTTAGCCCTGAAAAGAACTGTTGATTAGCTCTGAGAAGAACTTTTGCGTAGCCGCGCGGGTACCTTACTCATAGATCTAAACTCCCTCCCGCATGCGCACCCCCGCCTTGGTAACGCTCACTTCGCAACGGGCCGTGCAGCAGAAATCGTAATATATTAATTTCGCCATAACTTCAAAACAAAATGTCCAATTTTAATCATTCACAGACCAAATATTATCTACATAAACTGTACTTAATGATGAAATAATTTATTTTGATAAGGATTAATAGCATGAGTAAAATAAATGCGTTTAAATGTAGTCCAAACAAAATTCAAGATTTTTAAATAAAAAAATGGTTGTTGGGCCTCGACATAGATAGTGTGCCGCGGACTTTTTTGTAGATATTTATAAGATCTACAATTAATTAGAACATTTTATGGTTCTATCTTTTATAGTTTAGGCAGCGTACGCAAAATAAGTAACTTTTCTGGTTGATTTTTTACACCTTGTGTCCGAAAATACCCAAATATCTTACGGAACCCTATTTTTTTCCAAAATAAAACTTAGCCTATGTTACTCGTAGATAATGTAGCTTTCGAATGGTGAAAGAATTTTTAAAAACGATCCAGTAGTTTTTGAGCCTATTCATTACAACCAAACAAACAAAGTTTTCCTCTTTATAATATTAGTGTAGATAAGTGATATTTTCGATTAGGTATGCTGATGCTAGAAATTTTGACATAATTTAAGTGGAACACTAACAATTCTTTTGTTTCTTTCAGTGCCTCACTATTACGGATGTTCGATGTTTAGCTTATCTATGGCAAGTCTTGCAATCCATTCGATTCTCTGTTATTAGGTTATCTTTCATTTCCCAACTTTTTTCCTGCTGTTTCCCTCATCATGGCAGCCTGTAACAGGTTGTGTTTGTCATGCCTGGCGTTCCTTCCAAGTACGCTGTATAAATTATCGTAGGTATTTTTACGCAGTAAATGCCAGTAATTGACTACGGGACTGCAGTGCCGACCTGATGGAAAGCGGCGATACAAACAGGGATGGTAAAGTTTGTCAAAAGCCTATTCACTCTAACCTTGAAGAGACTCGCTCTACTGATAAACTGATTCGTTCATCAAATGATTAATGGCAGTTTTATGCAAAAATAAATTACAAATTGAAAGTGCTTTAAGCTGTCATTGAAGCACCTTTTGTTGCTGCCAGGGAACGAGGGAACCTTCAAAAGGGTACCTTTTCTCTCCGTAGAGGCAGAGGTCGGGTTATGTAGGTACCTACTATAACGTCCCCTGTGGCCTTCAACGCTATAGAGGGACTCTGGGCAATTCCTTCAGATCTCGCCAGAGTCTCTAACGCCTGACGCTAGAGCACGTCCGGAGGGGGGTAGCAAGAGCACTCTCCCCCGGCACACTCGCAAGTATAAAAAATGTACTTGGTAGTGGGTTCCTTGTAGAAGGAACCGTCCAGGTAGTGTAGTGTATCACCTCATTTCATTCATAATATATCAACCTCCATTGTCATACCTCATCATTTCTATAAATATTTGTATTTATTTTTAATTTATTTTTAAAATTTAAATTTAGACAAGGAGCTGTCAAATGGCAGAGAGGAAAATTAAACGTGAGTCTGAAAACGGAGTCTGAAGTCGAGGGTCTGAAGTCTTGGATCGGAAGGCTTAGTCTGGAGCCTGGAGACGAGTGGAAAGCCTAAGGTCTACAGCCTAGAGTCGCAAGACCGGAGGCCGAGCTTAACCAGGTCTTGAGCCGGAATCGGCCATTATCTACGCCAGAGGCCACATATCTACGGGTGCTGCTGCTGTGGCGTGCTGACGCCCGCACCCCTTTTTCATCGGCCAGCCTGCTGGTTGAGTGTCGTGGCCGGTGCTAAACCTGCCGGCGTCCAACGGCCTGGCTGCGGTTGTGCCATCTGGCACGCCGCCAGGCTTCCCTGCGCCCAGGAATCTTTGCAAGCAAGTTACGTGATCTTACGCTAATAAGTGTCCGCGTTTCCGACCCGGTGAAACGAACTGCGTAACTGTCGTTAGAGAACTGTAACGTTTTTTTATCTGTAATTATATTTATATTGTAAGTCTGAGTTCTCATTCTTTATTGCTACTTCCCCCTTAGTTACTTACCTATCTTAGTAGCGGTCTCCGGGTTCTCTCTACCCTACTTTAAACCAACCGTTACGTGACAGTAGGTACCATCGCAGTCTTAGATATTCTGCCGCCAAGCAGCAGTGTGTAAACATTGATGTGTTCCAGTGTGAAGCGCACTGTGGCTGGCGAAATTACCGGACATAAAAGACTTAATATCTAAGGGTTGGCAACGCGCTAGTGATTCTTCTAGTGTTGTTAGCGTCTATAGGCTGCGGCGACTGCTTTCCACCAGGCAGGCTGTATGCTTGCTTACCACCTTGGTAGTATATACTACACTCAAAAGTATCCAGCCTAGACACAGATTAATTTAAGCCACGAAACAGGTAAAATATTAAAAATATGTGCCTAGTAAGATAATCAGATATGTTTAATTGACCCTGACTTGAAACGCAGTAAGCTGTTGTGTCTTTGAGTTTCAAGTCGCGTAGTTTTTCTATCTCTTGAGGGAACGCTCAACGATTTAGTAACGTGATATTTTATGGTATAAAACTTAATCTCTTTAAGGGCCGCCCACACACAGTCTATCACTTGTTTGAAAAATATTTACAAGGATTATACTGTTTAGTTTGCTTTTTTCTTTTTCCAAAGTTTCACTAAGAGCTTCCCACGTGCCTATATTGGTATATTATTGTTATAAAATGTGTTCGGTTTATTTATAGAAGGAATATTTAAAGACCCAGACATGCACACAAACTATTTTCCATGCTTATAATGCTAAGATAGGAACCATTTTCGGTTTGACGGGCCCGTTGGTCTAGTGGTTAGTGACCCTGTCTGCTAACCAACAGGTCGTGGGTTCGATTCCCACCAAGTGTCTGGGTGTTTTATCTATATAAGTATGTATTTACAAAAAAAGTATATAAGTATTAGTATCAGTTGTCTGGTTTCCATAGTACAGGTTCTGCCTAGTTTGGGATCAGATGACCGTGTGTGAATTGTCCCAGGATATTATTATTATTATTTTCGGCGGGCCCTAGGACGTCCATTGAGTACGGCTGCAACTCCGAGGAGGACGGCGTGGCGGCGGGGTCGCGTCCCCCGTCCCCGTGAGCAACGTGTCTGGTTTCCGGGGGGCTATAATGCACCCCCCTCGGCGGCGGGCTCAAAGGCAAGACACTGAGGGGTTCCTGGCGCAGATCCCACCGGAGAGCCTGGGTGTCCCCTTTCATGTGCTGCTGCGACAGCCGCGGGGGTTTTAGTGGACAAGAATCCCACATACCACGGTTGAACTCCACAGCTCCCAGGGACCTTTTAAAGGTTTCCCCCGCAAAAAAGAGCCGTTTCGGCACCGCACAGCTTGTGACAGACTTAATGTTACTAGTCCATCAAAATAACGTAATTCTTCTTCTTTAGCACTCTTGTATGACTTTTTTTATCTTCTGAGCATTTTACGTTGTTTTGTGTAGTGACACAATAGTATTTTTTTTTCTTTCTGTCCAACGACTCTGAATCATTATCCTAACCAGCCAAGAAAAACTACACAAAGTTGTTGCTCCTCACAGGATTCATACTTGCGACCTCCGGATAGTAAAGCGAGTGACTTTATCCTGCACCACAGAGGCTATAAAAAAGATGTACTACTATCATGAATCCACTTAGTATTCTGTATCGGCACTCGTGTTCTCTCGGTAATCTTCGGCCGACAAAGACGGCCGCCGCGGTGGCCGCCGGCGCCTGCGCACCTGCCCCTCTTGACTCCATTAAGCGCTTAGAGCAAAGCTTTTGAAATGTGAATGGGACGCTGTTATCATGAAGTTTCCTGTAAGTATCGGGATTATTATGGGAACTGTATTATAGAATTATAGTTCATTGACCTATTCTTTCAGGTGGTTAAACTCGATTAAGAAACAAGTATACTATAAAAAAGTAGAAAAAGCCTGACTACGAATAAATAAAATGGAATTAAATTAAATTATACATACATTATACATACATAATATATACATGTATAAATATTTCAACTCGTCTCGTTAACACCTCTCATTTGATACCCATATCGATGTATCAGAGGTAAAAAAATACAAAATGGTGGGCCCCCATAATTTTTTTTGGCAAAATAATATAGCCTATGTCACTGACACAATTAAGACAAATCTGACGACATATTATAAGTCACTGCCAAGCCGTTTAGGTTGTAGCCCGGGCCAAAGAAATATACATACAAACGAGTACTCTCGAAAAATATGGCTCTCTTCCTCAAGCAATCGTGAAAATATAAGCAAATTTTCAGGTGCCAAACGTGGGGATTATGGCAACCCCTCCCTTCTAAGGGAGAGGCCTTTGTTCAGCAGTGGACGTTTTGGATGCTGCTAAAGCAAATTTTTGTTACTTTGAAATCAAACTACTTTTACGGATTTAATCGCGGATATGGTGATTTATATTTTTTTACGGTTTTGATTTTATTTTTGTTACTTGATTAAAAATAGAGATAGATACAGCCATGAGCCCTTCTAGAGCTGAACTGGGAGCTGGGAGCTGAGGGCTCATTGATTGCCACAATGACCCCTCAACCGCAAGCACAGCGCCTTCCCAAAGACCATTAGCAATGATATTTATAATAGAAACACGACTCGAACATTTGCATATTATGCCATTATTTAAATTGGATGTTATATTTCATGTAATATAACTAATACTCTTTTAGTTTAGCCTCCGTGGTGTAGCAGGAAACCGTTTGCTTTGCAAACCGGAGGTCACGTGTTCGGGTCCACGGGGAGCTACAACCTTGTGTAGTTACCTTACTGGCTAGGACAAAGCAGGCCGATCACGTAAAGTATGATCCATGCGTAGATAGATAGATATACTCTTTATTGTACACAAACTCACCTACACATAAAATAAAACACATAAAAACACTTAAAAACTGAAATATGTACAAAGGGCGGCCTTATCGCTATTCGCAATTTCTTCCAGGCAACCTTGGGATGGAAAAAAGAGAGAATGAAACATAAAAGTGGGGTAGTTAGCTAGTGCAACAATTATGATATTTAGAAAACAAAAAAAAAACAAAAAAAAGAATGAAAGTAAAGAGAATATAACAGAAAAACATAGCTATAAATGATAGATGGGCATGTAAAAACGTCCTCTAGACTGACCTCTCTCCGGTCTTCCGTCCCATCGGATTGTGAGAGTAAAGGAATAGCACTATAGTATCTCCCACGTAGATGGCTGATCTTGTATATGTTTTTGCATTACAGCATCCGAAATTGAATGTATATTTAGATTATAGTAACAAACGTATTACGCGCCCCTTAATGTGACAATAAAATACTGTAACACCGCGAACTATCTGTAACGAAATACGGAAAGCAATCGCAGAGGGAAGCCCGGTGAATATTTAAAGGTAATCGACGTGAGTGGATATTTTTATTGAAACTGTGGTCTGCGTTTAATTTAAGAGTTCCGTACCAATCCTTATTGGTACGGAACTCTTAAATTAAACGCATTTTTTACCTTTAAAAAAGGAGCTTTTAGGGTGTCTGTCTGCTTGTCACACCTACAACTTCAGTAGCAAAATAAGCTATCGCATTGAAATATTGTTTATACCTGAGGCATACAAATTCATCGCCATTTAAAACAAAAAAATCAATTAGGGTCAAAATTTCAAATACTACGACTAGACGGAGGCGTATAATGGCAGATTTTCAAAATGGCAGATGAGTGACTATGTCAAGTGGGATATCATATGAAAGGGCTTCACTAACTCATTACGATAATATTACAGAAAAAGTAGCCTCCTTAACGCTGTAGGAAACCGCTTGCTTTGCAAACCGGAGGTCGCGGGTTCGAATCCCGCGGAGAGCAACAACTTCGGTCGTGTTGGTCTTCCGTCCCATCGAATAGTGACAGATAAAGGAAGAGAGAGCGCACGTGTGTCTACACAAGCACTTGTGTTCTATAATATTTCCCACGTAGATGGCTGATCTTGTGAAATATTAGCTGCTGTGGTCGTATCGGCTATGTTTCTAAATGGCACACTAAACTTTGTCAAACAAAATTAGTTATGGGACTTGGTCGTTTTGCTATCTGAGGTGTTAGATGAACAATGAACAGCAAACAAATAGGCCACGGAAACCTCAACGTCTGCGTGTCCAACTCGCACTTAATCGGTTCTTTTGGGTGTGCATAAAGATTTATCTATCTAAATTTGAAGGTGGTCAGTATCCCATGCTCATTTTACCGCAAACACCCTCGCTGACCCATGAAACGTTTACGCCTCGAGTGAACTTGCCATATCAATAGGTACCAACAAAAATGTCCTCCTGTCTGACACAGCTATGGCCATTTTTTTAATACTACCAACAATGATATTTTATACAATACTTAAATAAGCACGCACGAAAAGTGAATCAATGAAATTCACCCAAATTAGATGAACTAGCAGTAAATCACTCGTTGGTAAAATATTGCGAACGTAACGTGTGTCTTTGAAAATCAAGTAAAATTCTTACCTATATGCCTTATTTAGAAAATGCAGAAAGAAGGTACCTACTGTACAAAAGTAAATAATAAGGAAAGGATATCATATAATGTTGTCTTTTACTTACGCGAATATTACACATTGAAATCAAACTACTTTTACGGATTCTAAGCTCTTACTGCGTAGATCGGACCAACAATAATAACTAAGAAGACCTGAGGGTACACCGGCATAATTGTGACATAAGGACGTTTAACACCTCAGTCCTCCCGTGACCATGGGTGCTGCAAAGCATTCGAAACGTCGGGATAGTAAAATCAAAAAATAAACCGCAATAAAATCCATAAAAGTAGTTTGATTTCAAGGATATTATCATATCTTAACTATATAATATGAGTAAAATATTTTAATTACATGAGTCATAATTTTTGGCGCGCATTACTAGGGATATAACAAATCTATGGTTTATAATAATCATTGACTACCAAGGTAGCAAGCAAGCATGCGGCCCGCCTGATGGTAAGCAGTCACCGCAACCAATAGACGCTAGCAACACCAGAAGAATTACTAGCGCGTTGCCGACCCTTAAGACATTGATAAAATATTAGACATTAGATATTAAGCAATGATATATCATTGGTATTAAGGCTATTGTTTGTTGGCTATAGTTGTTGTTGTTGTTTAGTCATGGGATACTCATCCCAACTTACCTGTCCGGTACTTTTCCTATTTCCCACTCTAAATTGCCAATCTTCCTTTTCCCAAAACCTATCCTTCCCTATCCCTCCTTATTCGTGAGAACGCAATGGTCAATCATATAAATAAATTAATTAACCAAAACGGCGGCGATGTGGTTCGCCACCCATCACGTCTCGTTTCTCACGGAGGCGAAAAGCGGCCCTTGGCCTCTGCCTACCCCTACGGGATAAAGGTGTGATTTGTCAAAGTTGGACCGACCTAACTGGACAGTTTGGCCTAGGTATACGTAGTGGTCAACAACTTCGAGAGTATCGTTCCCAACAACTACCGGTACGGGTGCAACATGGACATTAGACATGATCTTCGTCTTGTCCATGTTCATTTTAAGACCCACCTGTTGGGAAACGCTACTGAGGTCGCTGAGCATCGTATTGAGGTCCTCCAGCGACTCTGCCATAATGACTATATCGTCGGCAAAACGAAGGTGAGTGATGTATTCGCCATTGATGTTGATGCCGAATCCGTACCAGTCCAAGAGCTTGAAAACGTCCTCCAATGCGTTTGAGAACAGTTTCGGAGAAATAACGTCTCCCTGTCTCACACCTCGCTGCAATGGGATTGGTTTCGTGCTCTC
The DNA here is from genome assembly GCA_911728495.1 of Furcula furcula. Taxonomy (NCBI): domain Eukaryota; kingdom Metazoa; phylum Arthropoda; class Insecta; order Lepidoptera; family Notodontidae; genus Furcula; species Furcula furcula. The sequence goes on along the minus strand of OU452244.1, from coordinate 7,527,909 downwards.
TTCCTGTAGTTGGATCGACATGGTGGCGTTGCTGTACAAACACTTCAACACTTCGATGTACCTATAGTCAATGTGGCACCGCTGGAGGGACTGCAATACCGCCCAGGTCTCGATTGAATCGAAGGCTTTTTCGTAGTCCACAAACGCTAGACATAATGGCCGATTACACTCCTCGGTCTTCTGTATAATCTGGCGGAGCGTATGTATGTGGTCTACGGTGCTAAAGCCTTTTCGGAACCCGGCTTGTTCGGGAGGCTGGAAGTCATCAAACCTGCGTTCGAGACGGTTCGTAATGACTCTCGAAAACAGCTTGTATACTTGGCTCAGGAGTGAGATGGGTCTATAATTCTTCAATAAAGTGTTATCACCTTTTTGAAGAAGAGAACCACCACACTCCCGTGCCATGCTTCTGGCGTAGTACCCTCGAGTAAGACGGAATTAAATAACTTCTGGAGGACTAAAAGTACCGGTTTTCCACCCGCTCTCAGAAGTTCTGTTGTGATTCCGTCTTCACCCGGCGCCTTGTTATTCTTAAGCTGTTTGAGAGCCATTCTAATCTCGTACAAGCTGATGTCTGGGATGTCCTCAGTGTAGAGTTGGGCTCTGGTGTCCTGAGCTGTTCGGGCAATGGGTTTTCGTTTCGAGGTGTACAACTGTCCGTAAAACCTCTCGAGCTCTCTCAATATCTCCGACTTTAATGAGATGACACTGCCGTCGTCGATCTTCAGCTTGGTCACTTGGCTTTGCCCAATAGACGAATTCTTTGCAAACACTTTAGAGCCTTGGTTCCGCTCAATTGCGTCCTTAATACATGCTGTATTATAGGAACGCAAGTCGTGTCGCATGGATTTCGAGATTCGTCTATTGAGTTCAGCATATTCCGACATATCAGCTGAAGATTGCAGTCTCATCTCAGTTCGGGTTTCCATTAACTTAATGGTTTGATTGGAGAGCTTCTGAGGCTTATTACGGCGTGGGGTCTTAAAGAACTTGGACCCCACTGCATGGACAGTTTGCACCAACCCATTGTTTAACTCGTCCGCAGTTTTGCATTCGGCTAGGCACTGGAAGCGATTGTGTAGTTCGAGTTGAAAGTCTTCGGGGTTTTGGATTTGGGCGGTTCCCGGACGGAGCGTGGACTTCATCAGACGGGACCTCTCAAGCTTGACATTGATATTCAATGTGCCTCTAACAATGCGGTGATCGCTACCGGTTTTCACCCTGCCGATCACGGAGACATCATCGAATATATGCCTGTTGGTCGTCATGATGAAGTCGATCTCATTTTTGGTTGAACCATCGGGGCTTATCCACGTGTGGACGTGGTGAAGTGGTTCCTGGATGGTCGCTTCTTGAAGAAGGAGTTCATCGCAAAGAGTCCCTCCTTCTCCATGAAGTCGACCAGCCGCTGGCCCCTTTGGTTCCGCTGCCCGTACCCATATGACCCCACTTTCAACTCATCGCCATTCCGTGTGCCCACCTTCGCGTTGAAGTCCCCCATAACAACGGTGAAGTGTGTTTTGGAGGTATGTATGGCTTCTGCTATCTCCTCATACATAGCCTCTACTTCATCGTCAGGGTGTGCCGAGGTCGGCGCGTAAACCTGTATAACCTTCAACGAATACCGACTGGTTATTCTGAGTATAAGGTACGCTACCCTGCTCGACACACTATCGACCTTTATAACATTGTTAATGAGGGACTTACGGACGAGAAACCCAACACCACCCTGAGATTTTCGGTCTCCTTCCCGGAAGAAGAGCAAGTTTCCGGAATCAAGGGTTATCGTATCCTGTCCCTCTCGTCGGATTTCAGATAATCCCAAGATATCCCAACGTAACTTGCTCAATTCTTCCTCCAGCTCGATAATCTTCTCGTCAGTCCTGAGCGTGCGGACATTATGTGTTGCCAGGGCCAAAGTTCGGTGGGGGTGGTAGCGGGGCATCTGCCGGAGATTCTTCGCACCCCCTGCTCGACCGTTACCCCGCCCGCTACCAAGGCGGGGAATAGAGGAGCTGCCGGGGACTGGGGGCCGTAAATGAGCATTGTCAATCATTTTTGTTGCCATAATCCCCACGCTTGGCAGGCGTCTTGGGGATTGCAGTTTCGAAAAGATGGATATATTACACAGAAGACGCTGCTGCCCGTCTTCTGGCTTTCCCTCAATCGCACCTTACGAAACCCACGGGAAGAGAGGGGGGGATGCAAATTCTTAGCCGGCATCCCACGGCGAATTTTGAATAACCCGTTGTAAATAATTAGTTGAAGAGGAATAACCATGTTAAGTTTCACGTAAATTGGACAAATTACATTCCTTCTCTATTTTGCCTCTTAGGAGAAACAATCCAAAAAAAATATACAACTTGACGACAGGTGGCATACACAAACTATAGAACGTTCAAGAAACTTTACGTTACACCATGGAAACCAATTTTTTTTTACCAGCCCTTGTTTTTGTCCCACTGTTGGACACGGGCCTCCCATAAAAATGTAGAAGCTTAGGCCATAGTCCACTACGCTGGCCAAGTGCGGGTTGGATGACGTCACGCATCATTTGAAAGATAGTTAGGCTTTCTCAGACATGCAGGTTTCCTCACGATGTATTCCTTCACTGAAAGCTGGTAACAATCTCACGATGACGATTCGCATATGATTAATTATAGAAATCAGAGTAATAGTTAATAAAGAGTACAAATTCATTTAAGGGTTCTTCATTTCCTATTCAGGAATAATGCCAAAAAATAAACCATTATATTACCTATACCTACTTGTGAACTTTTTTAAGTAATTTATCTGAATCGCAAGAGGGGCGCCACTATCAAGTTTCTGCCCTGGTTTGATAGTTTTTGTACATGAAGAAGGAGTGAAATCATTAAAGTAAAATTAATGAATACACGACTTTTTTTCTTCCAATTAGTGTTCATCAAGATGTATCAAGGTTCATCAAGGTTTTTAGCATGTCCTGCTCTATAGACCAATCATATAACTGTCCATGAGAAAACATTCTTCTCGTAGATCGACTCCAACAAAATATTTTAAGGTTTGACCTTGAAATTCGTTTATAGTATTATCATAAGAATTTTCACCGGAAATTGTTGACGCTAAATTGAAAAGATCTGTCTGTAGGTAGGTAAGTAGGTGACATAATGAGGATATTGGTTTCGATAATATTATTTTATATAATCTAAACTGTAATCTTATGCCATTGCGCACTTGCACATGTGAAGGGGATTAAAATTAGTTATCAAATTATAATATTTGGATACCTTACCTATAATTTGAGGCTATGAGGTGGAAGTCATGACGTATTGATAGAAATCAAAAACTGTTATTGGTTTAAAACACTCTAATGTATTATGTCTTCCGTGTCTACACCACGCGTATCCACCACAACCGTATCAATTAAGTATTTTATATCCATTACTGTTAACTGCTATCCTATCATACAATACAAATCGTATCCCTTAATTTAATTCAGATGAAGGTGCTTTTAAGTAAGAGTATGTGTGGTTCATATGTATTTAATACATTTATATCCAATCAATAAACAAAAAAAAAACACCATACAAAGGTTCAAATCTTATCTAATTCCCTTATGTGATAAATTTTCACAAACACAAAAATACGTGTCTTAATATTCATTTAAAATAGTATGCTTGCTAAATTGCAGCCCCTGTACCATCACCTCTAATAACAATATCATTTTCACCTTACTTTCTCGATAGAAAGTGACAGAGGTATAGACTATGTATATTGACGTCTCATCCTCATCTCTCCTCGTCTCTACCTCATGTCATGTAAGATGATAATAATACTGCTCATAGAGGTGGTGGTAGGGCAGGTCAATAGATAGATATAATATGTTTTTTAACACACAAACTTTCATTCCCTATTTTACACCATAAACTGACGAAATCTGAAAAACGCTGATACATGTATCTTTTTATTTTTATTAAAGAGTCTAATTACAAAATTTGAAGTCAAAAGATAATGTTTTTACACCCATCCCATACAAACTTTCATCCTCTATTTTACAACCTTAACTAAGGAATTCTGAAAAACGCTGATACACGTGTCTTATTATTTTTGATAAAGAGTTTAATTTCGGTTTAGTTTAATTCGGCAGTTTCGTCTCTGCGGTGTTGAGTCACCCACGCGAAGCAGGCCCACCTCTTTATAATATAACTTTATTTACACCCTTAACTAACGAATTATGATAAATGCTGATACACGTGTTTGATTATTTTTAGTAAATAGTCTAAGTACACAAATTCAAGTCAAAATACAATGTTTTTACACCCACCCCATACAAACTTTTAACCCTTATTTTACACACTTAGAGTTCGATTTTCTAAAAATCCTTTCTTATTGGTTTTCTAGGCTATAAAATGAACCTCCTGTTCAAATTTTGTAGTCTTTGCTTCGGTAGTTTCTGCTCTGCGTTGATGAGTCAGTCACGCGAAAACCTCTTTTAGTTCATATTACACCCTTAACTGACGAATTATGAAAAATGCTGATACACGTGTTTTATTATTTTCGTTAAAGTGTCTAAGTGCAAAATTTCAAGTTAAAAGACAATGTTTTTACACCTTTCCCATACAAACTTTCAACCCCTATTTCACACCCTTAGAGTTCGAATTTCCAAAAATCCTTTCTTATTGATTGGTTAACCACAAAATGAACCTCCTGTCCAAATTTTGTAGTCCTAGCTTTGGTAGTTTCGGCTCTGCGGTGTTGAGTCAGGCACGCAAAAAAGGCCTACCTCTTTATAATATAGTATAGATTACTAGCACGGTTGCCAGTAGTAACGTATGGTAGGCTACTAAGACGTGGTCCTTAAATTCTACGGCCATACTTGTGTAGTGGCACGTAGTATCCTTAGGTGGTGTTGGATAATAAAACTGCGATAACTTCGTTTGCGGACTGTATTCTCCCGTAATTACAAAACAGGTAACGGTCGAGTTTACGTAGATGCGTCTGTCTTACCGTTCGAATGGTGAGTGTCTATGCGCAAGCGCCGCCTAGTGATGGGCGCCGCGCGGTATCTCGGCCGGCGTAGTGTTGTGCCAACAACTTATAACGTGGTAGTAAAAACTATTTAAAAAAAAATAAAAACCGACTTCAAAGTAAATTATCTAATAAACTATTTAAAAAAAAAATTAAAACCGACTTCAAAGTAAATTGTCTAAAAAGCATAAAATAACGAAAATATGATTGAAGTTGGTGTTAGCGTACCTGCTGTGTATATTCTGCACCAACTTCAATAATATTTTCGTTATTTTATGCTTTTTAGACAATTTACTTTGAAGTCGGTTTTTATTTTTTTTTTAAATAGTTTATTTAACACTTTTTAGTGACTTATTTTACAAAGATAGGTATCAGCACTATCACGCAACTCGAACGTCTACATTACAGTAACTTACTGAAAACATAAAAAGTTTATATCTCTTAAACTACTGGACCGATTTTGATGAAGCTTGTACTCTACCCTAAGTTGAAAAATATTCTAACTATTGCAAAAAGAATTTTCGAAATCGGACTTGTAGTTTCTGAGAAATCCGCGGACAAACCTACATACATACATACATACATACATACATACATACATACATACATACATACATACATACATACATACATACATACATACATACATACACTCATGAAATTTAGAAAATTTGTTTAGAAGCCCACATAGACTAACATATATGAATATTACGCATTTCTATTAATATTACATACATACGCGTCGAATACATAACCTCCTTTTTTGAAGTCGGTTAAAAAGCATAAAATAACGAAAATATTATTGAAGTTGGTGTTAGCGTACCTGCTGTGTATATTCTGCACCAACTTCAATAATATTTTCGTTATTTTATGCTTTTTTAGATAATTTACTTTGAAGTCGGTTTTTATTTTTTTTAACCGGCTTCAAAAAGAAGGTTCTCTATTCGACGCGTATGTATGTAATATTGATAAAAATGCGTAATATTAATATATGTTAGTCTATGTGGGCTTCTAAACAAATTTACCAAATTTTATGAGTGTATGTATGTATGTATGTATGTATGTAGGTATGTATGTATGTATGTATGTAGGTTTGTCCACGGATTTCTCAGAAACTACAAGTCCGATTTTGAAAATTCTTTTTGCAATAGTTAGAGTATCTTTCAACTTAGGGTAGAGCATAAATTTCATCAAAATCGGTCCAGTAGTTTAAGAGATATAAACTTTTTATGTTTTCAGTAAGTTACTGTAATGTAGACGTTCGAGTTGCGTGATAGTGCTGATACATATCTTGGTAAAATAAGTCACTAAAAAGTGTTAAATAAACTATTTTAAAGAAAATAAAAACCGACTTCAAAGTAAATTATCTAAAAAGCATAAAATAACGAAAATATTATTGAAGTTGGTGCAGAATATACACAGCAGGTACGCTAACACCAACTTCAATAATATTTTCGTTATTTTATGCTTTTTAGATAATTTACTTTGAAGTCGGTTTTTATTTTCTTTAAAATAGTTTTTAGATAATTTACTTTGAAGTCGGTTTTTATTTTTTTTAACCGGCTTCAAAAAGAAGGTTCTCTATTCGACGCGTATGTATGTAATATTGATAAAAATGCGTAATATTAATATATGTTAGTCTATGTGGGCTTCTAAACAAATTTACCAAATTTTATGAGTGTATGTATGTATGTATGTATGTATGTAGGTATGTATGTATGTATGTATGTATGTATGTAGGTTTGTCCACGGATTTCTCAGAAACTACAAGTCCGATTTTGAAAATTCTTTTTGCAATAGTTAGAGTATTTTTCAACTTAGGGTAGAGTACAAGTTTCATCAAAATCGGTCTAGTAGTTTAAGAGATATAAACTTTTTATGTTTTCAGTAAGTTACTGTAACGTAGACGTTCGAGTTGCGTGATAGTGCTGATACCTATTTTGGTAAAATAAGTCACTAAAAAGTGTTAAATAAACTATTTAAAATAAAATAAAAACCGACTTCAAAGTAAATTATCTAAAAAGCATAAAATAACGAAAATATATTGAAGTCGGTGTCAGCTGGTGCTAGTGTTAGTTAACATGATGTGCTAGCACCGACTTCAATATATTTTCGTTATTTTATGCTTTTTAGATAATTTACTTTGAAGTCGGTTTTTATTTTCTTTAAAATAGTTTATTTAACACTTTTTAGTGACTTATTTTACCAAGATATGTATCAGCACTATCACGCAACTCGAACGTCTACATTACAGTAACTTACTGAAAACATAAAAAGTTTATATCTCTTAAACTACTGGACCGATTTTGATGAAATTTATGCTCTACCCTAAGTTGAAAGATACTCTAACTATTGCAAAAAGAATTTTCAAAATCGGACTTGTAGTTTCTGAGAAATCCGTGGACAAACCTACATACATACATACATACATACCTACATACATACATACATACATACATACACTCATAAAATTTGGTAAATTTGTTTAGAAGCCCACATAGACTAACATATATTAATATTACGCATTTTTATCAATATTACATACATACGCGTCGAATAGAGAACCTTCTTTTTGAAGCCGGTTAAAAAAAATAAAAACCGACTTCAAAGTAAATTATCTAAAAACTATTTTAAAGAAAATAAAAACCGACTTCAAAGTAAATTATCTAAAAAGCATAAAATAACGAAAATATTATTGAAGTTGGTGTTAGCGTACCTGCTGTGTATATTCTGCACCAACTTCAATAATATTTTCGTTATTTTATGCTTTTTAGACAATTTACTTTGAAGTCGGTTTTTATTTTCTTTAAAATAGTTTATTTAACACTTTTTAGTGACTTATTTTACCAAGATATGTATCAGCACTATCACGCAACTCGAACGTCTACATTACAGTAACTTACTGAAAACATAAAAAGTTTATATCTCTTAAACTACTGGACCGATTTTGATGAAATTTATGCTCTACCCTAAGTTGAAAGATACTCTAACTATTGCAAAAAGAATTTTCGAAATCGGACTTGTAGTTTCTGAGAAATCCGCGGACAAACCTACATACATACATACATACATACAAACACTCGTGAAATTTGGTAAATTCGTTTAGAAGCCCACATAGACTAACATATATGAATATTACGCATTTTTATTAATATTACATACATACGCGTCGAATACAGAACCTCCTTTTTTGAAGTCGGTTAAAAAGCATAAAATAACGAAAATATTATTGAAATTGGTGCAGAATATACACAGCAGGTACGCTAACACCAACTTCAATAATATTTTCGTTATTTTATGCTTTTTAGATAATTTACTTTGAAGTCGGTTTTTATTTTTTTTTAAATAGTTTTTACTACCACGTTACAAGTTGTTGGCACAACACTACGCCGGCCGAGATACCGCGCGGCGCCCATCACTAGGCGGCGCTTGCGCATAGACACTCACCATTCGAACGGTAAGACAGACGCATCTACGTAAACTCGACCGTTACCTGTTTTGTAATTACGGGAGAATACAGTCCGCAAACGAAGTTATCGCAGTTTTATTATCCAACACCACCTAAGGATACTACGTGCCACTACACAAGTATGGCCGTAAAATTTAAGGACCACGTCTTAGTAGCCTACCATACGTTACTACTGGCAACCGTGCTAGTAATCTATACTATATTATAAAGAGGTAGGCCTTTTTTGCGTGACTGACTCAACACCGCAGAGCCGAAACTACCAAAGCTAGGACTACAAAATTTTGACAGGAGGTTAATTTTGTGGTTAACCAATCAATAAGAAAGGATTTTTGGAAATTCGAACTCTAAGGGTGTGAAATAGGGGTTGAAAGTTTGTATGGGAAAGGTGTAAAAACATTGTCTTTTAACTTGAAATTTTGCACTTAGACTCTTTAACGAAAATACACACATCAAAAGTGTCTAGGGATCAAGCATTTTTAAGCGGATTTCATGAGATTGAGATGTGGCTTTGTAATAAATTTATGATTTTATAAATTTATATGGATCCTTTTTGGTGCATTTCATAATTTGAATCAGGAACTGTGAATCAAATTCGAGTAAAAGATGAAAATCAGCTGTCAATATTTTCCCTATAAAAACATACAACGCATTGAAGACATTATTAGTGCTACTGTTTCCCTACTACTGATTAAAACCAACGTTATTATGGAGCGGCGACGTCATTTAAGCAGGGAAGAAATGCTCAGAGCCGTGGGAATGATAGAAGCTGGTTCCCGGCAACGTACTGTGGCTTTAGCTCTGAATACAAGTCAGAGTGTTATCAGTCGACTTTGGACACGTTACCGAAGCACTGGTACCGTGGCCGAGCGCCATGGAGGACGGTATCGCTGCACCACACGGAGACAAGACCGATATATTCAAATCTTAACTCGAAGAGCTCCAACAATAACTGCCATGATGTTAGCCGTGAGGCTTCATCACTCTTCAGGGAACTTAATTAGCGACCAAACAGTCAGAAACCGCTTGCATGAAGTGAACCTTCATTCCCGAAGACCGCTACGGGTACCACCTATAGCAATGCACAATCGTAGGATTCGATATCAATGGGCTCTTGAACACAGAAATTGGGCAGAAGAACAATGGCGTTTCGTGTGCTTTTCTGATGAGTCTCGTTTTGGTATGAGACCGGATACAAGACGTATACGACACTGGAGAACCCCTGGACGCCAACAGCGATTAAAATCCTGCCAGGAAGTCCATCCTTATAGTGGTGGAACCATCATGGTATGGGCGGGTATTTGGATCGGCGGAAGAACTGAGTTGATTTGGATCAGAGGCAACCTCAACGCTCAAATTTATGCTGAGACGATTGTATCAGACGTCATCGTTCCTCTACAAGTGCAAATCGGTCCCTTATTTCAGTTAATGCATGATAATGCACGACCGCACACCGCAAGAGTTGTAAGACAGACTCTCGCCGCAGCTAACATCAATGTCCTGCCCTGGCCTGCTCAGTCGCCAGACTTGAACCCGATTGAGCATGCATGGGATATGCTACAGAGAAGAGCTCTGCCGAATATGGAGGGTATCCAGTCGCAAGAAGACCTTTTTTTGTTGTTGCAACGAACATGGGCGGCCATTCCACAGCGTGATTTGGATGAACTCATTTTGAGTATGCCAAACCGATGTTCTTGTGTTGTTAGTGTTCGCGGTAGAAACACGGATTATTAATTGTTTAAGTTACCCAATAAAATTTTAAAGAAAACTGTTATTTCAGTCTTTTTTTCGAACTTTTGTGTTAGTGGTTCAAATGTCAAAAATCCCTTTATTAGGAAAATGGCAAATTTCTTTATTAATGCAAAGGTGACTTGGTTTATCGTTACTGTGACAAACGAAAACACTTTATTTGATGAATCCTTAAAGAAAATTTTAATTAATATCAATCAGGAGAAAAGTTATTGCAAAAATATATGTTGATCCCTAGACACTTTTGATGTGTGTAATAAAACACGTGTATCAGCATTTTTCATAATTCGTCAGTTAAGGGTGTAATATGAACTAAAAGAGGTACGCCTTTTTCGCGTGACTGACTCATCAACGCAGAGCAGAAACTACCGAAGCAAAGACTACAAAATTTGAACAGGAGGTTCATTTTATAGCCTAGAAAACCAATAAGAAAGGATTTTTAGAAAATCGAACTCTAAGTGTGTAAAATAAGGGTTAAATGTTTGTATGGGGTGGGTGTAAAAACTTTGTATTTTGACTTGAATTTGTGTACTTGACTCTTTACTAAAAATAATCAAACACGTGTATCAGCATTTATCATAATTCGTTAGTTAAGGGTGTAAATAAAGTTATATTATAAAGAGGTGGGCCTGCTTCGCGTGGGTGACTCAACACCGCAGAGACGAAACTGCCGAAGCTAGGCATACAAAAATTGGACAGGAGGTTTATTTTATGGTTTAACCAATCAATAAGAAAGGATTATTGGAAATTCGAACTCTAAGGGTGTGAAATAGGGTTTGAGAGTTTGTATGGGATGGGTTCAAAAACAATGTCTTTTGACTTGAAATTTAGTAATTAAACTCTTTATCAAAAATAATAAGACACGTGTATCAGCGTTTTTCAGAATTCCTTAGTTATGGTTGTAAAATAGAGGATGAAAGTTTGTATGGGATGGGTGTAAAAACATTATCTTTTGACTTCAAATTTTGTAATTAGACTCTTTAATAAAAATAAAAAGATACGTGTATCAGCGTTTTTCAGATTTCGTCAGTTTATGGTGTAAAATAGGGAATGAAAGTTTGTGTGTTAAAAAACATATTATATCTATCTATTGACCTGCCCTACCACCACCTCTATGAGCAGTATTATTATCATCTTACATGACATGAGGTAGAGACGAGGAGAGATGAGGATGAGACGTCAATATATATAGTCTATACCTCTGTCACTTTCAGCTGGTGGTAGTCAGCTGGTGCTAGTGTTAGTTAACATGATGTGCTAGCACCGACTTCAATATATTTTCGTTATTTTATGCTTTTTAGATAATTTATTTTGAAGTCGGTTTTTATTTTATTTTAAATAGTTTATTAAAATAGTTTATTTAACACTTTTTAGTGACTAATTTTACCAAGATAGGTATCAGCACTATCACGCAACTCGAACGTCTACATTACAGTAACTTACTGAAAACATAAAAAGTTTATATCTCTTAAACTACTAAACCGATTTTGATGAAATTTGTACTCTACCCTAAGTTGAAAGTTACTCTAACTATTGCAAAAAGAATTTTCGAAATCGGACTTGTAGTTTCTGAGAAATCCGCGGACAAACTTACATACATACATACATACATACATACACTCGTGAAATTTGGTAAATTCGTTTAGAAGCCCACATAGACTAACATATATGAATATTACGCATTTTTATTAATATTACATACATACGCGTCGAATACAGAACCTCCTTTTTTGAAGTCGGTTAAAAATCACATAATTACCATTATGCTTCTTATCCCAGTATTTATGTACTGGTATACTAATACCGTAAAAATCTGTACCTACCACGACTGGGGCTGCATGGCTACTTACCCTCAGATTAAATTGCGGACAATTATTAGCTTAATGTTGTCTTTTACTTACGCGAATATTACACATTGAAATCAAACTACTTTTACATAAAATAAAAAAATAAACCGCGATAAAATCCGTAAAAGTAGTTTGATTTCAATTATTAGCTTATTGAAATGAAACTAATTTTACGGATTATGTCGCACCCGCCATTATATTATATTTGACAAACCACAAATCCTCAGAACAGCGATTCCTGCCAAGGATGATTCGTGAGGCTATTGAAATTAAAAAAAACATCCAAATTTCAATAGAGAAGATGACTGGGTGCTACCGCCAGCTTCGGATTCCGTGATAAATATATTTAAATCCAAAGACAAGCATTCCACTGCAAGACCTCAAGATACTGTAAGCTCTTTTTGCGTAGATCGGACTAACAATAATAATTAGAAGACCTGAGAGTACCTACCCTACAACTATGACGTATGGACGGCTACCACCTCAGTCCGCCCATGACCATGAATGCTGTAAAGTATTCGAAACATCCGGTAATTAAAATCAAAAATAATTTCAATGTGTAGTATTCGCGTAAATATCAGAAATCATTAAGTAATAGCTTATATTCATTAATTCAGTAAAATGATACCTGCAAAACGTTCGTTTTGAACTCGAACATCAAACAAGCAAATCAAATGCAAAAATTTCAATATTCTACAGCATTTCAGTTCATTACGCTGTAAGAAGTGCTTCTAGCCGGGTAATTGATTGACTACCTGCTTAAGAGGGGCTGAGAGGGGGCTGCGTGGGCTGGTTGTCATGGTGACACCCACGCCGCGCGCCGCGCCCCCTGCACCCCGCAGCATTGACCTGGGAGACCTTGACCCCCCAGCTGATCGGCGCGTGTCGTCTGACATGTCTTTAAAGCCTTCAGAGGGAAGGCAGTAATATTTATTTATTATTATTATTATACAAGGGATGAAAGGGACCTATTTAGAATGGAAATTTTCGAGCGTAATGAGGGCGCCAATAGTTTCGAGTGCCTAATTAGGTATTTCACCCGAGGTAAGGAAAGTAAATAAAACGTGATTAGTTAAACAAATGATATCTTATTAAAACATAATAAACAATATTTTGAAAGATTAAATTTATTTCAAAATTAATATTAAAATTAGAGCAATTATTTAACGTAACAGAATGTAAATCAGTCTTGTTACAAAATTGTTGACAATGTTTTTTGATAAAAATTGTACGCCATGCTTTAACAGTGGCAGTATAAAAAGATCGGTCGCTTTGTGATCGATCATCGTTTGTTATTTTTAACTGACTTCAAAAATGGAGGAGGTTTTCAATTCGTCGTGTATGTATTTTTTTATATGTTCACTCATTGCTGTACCTTATCCATGCTGTTGATAAGTTATAGCGATTTCCTCTAACACTGCAGACTCCAACTATACTCCACTTCAAGTTAACTAGTAAACTAACTAAGTATATTCTTTTGATTTTACGGGTTGCTCGACTGAAAAAATACTGAAAAGGCTTTTCAGGTAAGATAATTAAAATACGTGTTATATGAATTTTCAAAAACAACCCTTAGCGAAGCACAGGGATTAGTGAATTTATTACACCATTTGCACGCCTCAAAAACACAGCGGAAGTACATGTCAAAGGCGTGTGCTAAGAGCGGGAAGAGGTTGGGGGATAGAGAAAGAGGGCTGGAGAATATTTAAAACTAAAAATTGGAGTATTAGTGAAAAAAAATAAGTGCGTGCGAAGCTGCGCGGGTTAACTAGTTATATATTAGTACAGATAGTCTGATGTTGCAGCAATACGCTGAGGCAGAGTCCTGTTTTTCCACATACAAAAAAATACACAGCAAAAATAGATAAAGAACAACCCTTATCAGGTGTAGAGATTGTTTTGAATGTTGTTTATTTATTTTTGCTATTCTTTATGTGTCAGGCAAATAAATGCATTTCCCTTCTTCTTCCGCACTCACAGTTGTAACTTATCAAACCTGGTAGTTATTATTTATTTCTACATTTATTCCCCGGGCATAAGCCCAACTTCTGGCAATCAAGTAAATAAATGTGCGTGCGTGAAGTCCCTCCGCGCGGAAGAAGTGAAACTTCACTCTCGCTCTGTCTCTTTCTATTCCCCCTCCCCGCGACTGAATGACAGTAAATGAAACTGAATGACACTGAACGTCACTGAACGACGCTGAACGACACTAAAATGACACTGAACGACACTGAATGACACTGAACGACACTGAATGACACTGAATGACACTGAACGACGCTGAACGACACTGAACGACACTGAACGACACTGAAGGACACTGAACGACATTGAAATGACACTGGACGACACTGTTGTGACATCACAGTAACGTCATGTGAGCCAGCTCGTGCTATCAGCGTTACAAACACCAGAGTTTTTTACGGATTTCGGATTTTCCGCACCTATACAAGAAGATGAATTTATAAACAGTTAAATATATTTTCACCAAAACAAAGCTAAGATCTATCCAGACTAGACGCGCTAACGCTCGTTGTACGCGATTTTAGTTAGTCTTAACTTTACGGAGCCCGTGAATTTCAGCAGCTACAGTGCTCTCTCACACTAGAATAGAAATGGTTACACACTGCTGCTTGGCGGCAGGATAGGTCGTCGTGGTAGGTACACGGGTGGTCTTTTGCACATGGTCTTTTGATCCTACCACCGCTAAACGGTCACCCATCTATAGACTGACCTTGGCTAAAGTTACTTATCCAACTGATATATTGGTTTGCCGTGTAGTGATTGCAAGTGCTTTGAGTGCCTAGTGATTGAGTTAAAGATAGTGTTTGAATGAATGAATAAAGGAATGAATATACTTTTCACACTTCCTGTTAGATAATGTTGCATTATGTGTCATACTTATAAACGTAATATAAAGTAGCTAATTATATCTCTACGGTCTAGCTGGGTAATAATATTGTATTAAACTCCCTTAATTAATAATGTGATTTTCATTTTAAGTTAAATAAAAATTCGTTTGAACACTTTTACCACAGAGACTCTTTAGAGTATAAGCCCACTCTAAGCAGAGACTTTTTTGTGGCAATTGCTCTATACATAATGCCAATACCAATTAAATATATTCAGTGGAAGATCTCGGATATCCTGTGGCAGTTTTGTTATAGAAGCGTATACTTTGGTCCGTAAACGAATTGCCTGTTCTGTGGAGAACTGAGGTTTGAAGTGGAATATGTCACTGTATCTATGACACCCACGCATTGTCTGATATGTACCAAAGATTAGGCGATCATGCTGTTCTTTACTGGGCACAGATTTAAACCCCTGTAACTAAGAAGTTTCTGCGAATAGAAGCCATTAAAATTTGCACGACCTAGAAATTGAGTTCGGCCTCATGAGCACATTATGAGTCCTTGCAACCACCAAAAACACTTTACATTTTGATACCCGAATAATTAGGGCAAAAATTTTTTTTCTCTGATACAACGTCACTACGTCTACGTCAAATAAAAGCATGAAATAAATAATACTGAAGGGTGTAACAGCTAATGCTACGCGAAGGCTTGGATTGATACGTAGGCATCTACGAGAAAGTGTAATCGTAGCCGCGTAGCCGTAGCAGGGAATGATAAAAGTGCAATATTTGTAAGCTGTTCTTGGGAACAGCGAGAACGCGCTCTTGAAATTGGGAGAGGGCAGGCGTAAGGCCTCGTTTACAGAAACGCGGGGCGTCGCACGTCGCGTGTGGCGTGGCGTCTCGCGGCGCGTCGGACGTTTTTATTGTTTACGTAGCGGCGGCGCGTGAAGCGGCGCGTATCATCGCACGCGTAAACACAAACTTATAGCAATATATGATGATGTTTATAGAGACGCGGGGCGGGAAGAGTGGCGGTGCCCGCCGCGGGCGCAGCGGCGGGCACGCGGCTGTGCATTGCGATGGTGACTACGTCTGTGTTGCATGATTACCAAATAGACTGGCAGAAGGTTCCGCCACAGGCATCACTTCATCGAGAATCGCCGCTGCGTGCGCCGCCGCGATGAACGCCGCGTGAGACGCGGCGATGCCATCCGCGGGTGCCGCCGTAAAACACGCTCCATTTCAAGCAAACGCGTGTAAAATCGCTTCTCCGTAAACACACTCATACAACGCCCTACATTTGAATTTAGTGCGGGCCGCGCCGCCACACGCGACGCGCGACGCCCCGCGTCTCCGTAAATGAGGCCTGAGACCGACTTTTTGCATGGCCAGCCGACGCACGGTTCATCTTATTTTGCAGATAATCAAGTGATCCATTGTACTAGCCAGAAACGAACAACAACACAAAGTTGTTACGCCCCGTGGGACTTGCCACCAACTGCGGTTTTCCAAAAAAAAAAATACTAACTGAAGTTAGTAACACGTAGTTTACGTGACATAACCCAAAATACAAATCTGTTTTGAAATGTACAAACTATTTAAAAAAAAAAAAAAACCGACTTCACAGTAAATTATCTAAAAAGCATAACATAACGAAAATATTATTGAAGTTGGTGTTAGCGTACCTGCTATGTATATTCTGCACCAACTTCAATAATACACACATCAAAAGTGTCTAGGGATCAAGCATTTTTAAGCGGATTTCTTGAGATTGAGATGTGGCTTTGTAATAAATTTATGATTTTATAAATTTATATGGATCCTTTTTGGTGCATTTCATAATTTGAATCAGGAACTGTGAATCAAATTCGAGTAAAAGATGAAAATCAGCTGTCAATATTTTCCCTATAAAAACATACAACGCATTGAAGACATTATTAGTGCTACTGTTTCCCTACTACTGATTAAAACCAACGTTATTATGGAGCGGCGACGTCATTTAAGCAGGGAAGAAATGCTCAGAGCCGTGGGAATGATAGAAGCTGGTTCCCGGCAACGTACTGTGGCTTTAGCTCTGAATACAAGTCAGAGTGTTATCAGTCGACTTTGGACACGTTACCGAAGCACTGGTACCGCGGCTGAGCGCCATGGAGGACGGTATCGCTGCACCACACGGAGACAAGACCGATATATTCAAATCTTAACTCGAAGAGCTCCAACAATAACTGCCATGATGTTAGCCGTGAGGCTTCATCACTCTTCAGGGAACTTAATTAGCGACCAAACAGTCAGAAACCGCTTGCATGAAGTGAACCTTCATTCCCGAAGACCGCTACGGGTACCACCTATAGCAATGCACAATCGTAGGATTCGATATCAATGGGCTCTTGAACACAGAAATTGGGCAGAAGAACAATGGCGTTTCGTGTGCTTTTCTGATGAGTCTCGTTTTGGTATGAGACCGGATACAAGACGTATACGACACTGGAGAACCCCTGGACGCCAACAGCGATTAAAATCCTGCCAGGAAGTCCATCCTTATAGTGGTGGAACCATCATGGTATGGGCGGGTATTTGGATCGGCGGAAGAACTGAGTTGATTTGGATCAGAGGCAACCTCAACGCTCAAATTTATGCTGAGACGATTGTATCAGACGTCATCGTTCCTCTACAAGTGCAAATCGGTCCCTTATTTCAGTTAATGCATGATAATGCACGACCGCACACCGCAAGAGTTGTAAGACAGACTCTCGCCGCAGCTAACATCAATGTCCTGCCCTGGCCTGCTCAGTCGCCAGACTTGAACCCGATTGAGCATGCATGGGATATGCTACAGAGAAGAGCTCTGCCGAATATGGAGGGTATCCAGTCGCAAGAAGACCTTTTTTTGTTGTTGCAACGAACATGGGCGGCCATTCCACAGCGTGATTTGGATGAACTCATTTTGAGTATGCCAAACCGATGTTCTTGTGTTGTTAGTGTTCGCGGTAGAAACACGGATTATTAATTGTTTAAGTTACCCAATAAAATTTTAAAGAAAACTGTTATTTCAGTCTTTTTTTCGAACTTTTGTGTTAGTGGTTCAAATGTCAAAAATCCCTTTATTAGGAAAATGGCAAATTTCTTTATTAATGCAAAGGTGACTTGGTTTATCGTTACTGTGACAAACGAAAACACTTTATTTGATGAATCCTTAAAGAAAATTTTAATTAATATCAATCAGGAGAAAAGTTATTGCAAAAATATATGTTGATCCCTAGACACTTTTGATGTGTGTATTTTCGTTATGTTATGCTTTTTAGATAATTTACTGTGAAGTCGGTTTTTTTTTTTTTAATAGTTTATTTAACACTTTTTAGTGACTTATTTTACCAAGATAGGTATCAGCACTATCACGCAACTCGAACGTCTACATCACAGTAACTTACTGAAAATATAAAAAGTTTATATCTCTTAAACTACTGGACCGATTTTGATAAAACTTGTACTCTACCCTAAGTTGAAAAATACTCTAACTATTGCAAAAAGAATTTTTGAAATCGGACTTGTAGTTTCTGAGAAATCCGCGGACAAACCTACATACATACATACATACATACATACATACATACATACATACATACATACATACATACATACATACATACATACACTCATGAAATTTGGTAAATTTGTTTAGAAGCCCACATAGACTAACATATATGAATATTACGCATTTCTATTAATATTACATACATACGCGTCGAATACAGAACCTCCTTTTTTGAAGTCGGTTAATTAATATTACATACATACGCGTCGAATACAGAACCTCCTTTTTTGAAGTCGGTTAATAAAGCCCTTTCATATGACACCCCACTTGATATAGTAGTCTCACTTTGATATTTTGACGACCCATTCCGAATCCCATTAAAAAAAACTAAAAGGAAAAAAAAAAAATTTTTACTTTTGCGGTTAAGTTGAGTAAGTATGATTTAAAACTATTCTAAGATTCAAATCGATAGCTTCAAAATTTCCTGAAATATATGTATAGGTGTGACAGACAGACAGACGAAGTGACACCAAAGGTTCCTTTTTTACCTATGAGGTATGGAAGCCTAATTAAGGCACCTTTATTTGATGACTAGTAATTTCCTGCGGCTTCGCCCGCTATTTTTTTTTACAAAGTTTACCAAACACTAACGCACCCCAAAAGGTTGTTTTTAAAAATTCGCGAAACTAGTTTTATTGAGAGAATCTTTTCATCTCATCATAATCATCATCATTTTTTCTTTTTTTTTCACTAAATTTTATGACAATCGAAACTTAAAATAAAAAGTTTCATACAAAAGAAAACACCCTATTTAACCCATTTAGGTGTCGAATTTTCAAAAACCCTTTCTTAGTGGATGCATATGTCATAAGAAGAACCTACTCTCCAAATTTCAGCTTTCTAGGTCCAACGGTTTGGCCTGTGCGGTGATGAATCAGTCAGTCAGTCAGGACAAGTAATTTTATATGTATAGATATAAGTATGTATATTTATATACTTGTATCAGTTGTCTGCTTGCCATAGGAAGGCTCTGTCAAGAACCAGATTGGCGTAAGTAATAAAATGATAATAACATCTTTTAGCACATTCACCTCCTTGGAATATTTCCAGGAAGACTGCTAATGATCACTTCCTTTGTGAAAATAAATGGATAATTGTTACACATTGATATACTACGATTTATTTTGAATCAGGAAAAACAATGACGATTTATTAGAACATCATAATTATTCTCGCTTGATAGATTTCGGATTTTTATCGGTTCTGGCTGGAGCACTTTTAGCGCTCGCCCTCTTGTCCGGTGAAGCTGTAATGGCCATCTGCGGCCAACAGTACTACTCCTACAAAAAAAAAAGATTTTTATCGAATGAGGTTTTTAATTTTCGTTTACCGCAAAATTATCGACCACGTAGTTAGTACCAATTGTTTTTATATAAAAAAAGAGTTCAATAAGAATTACGTCATGTATTGCAGGTGATAGGAAATAAACAAGTAACCCTTTGTTATAAATGTCGCAAGTTATTTCGTCAGTTTCTAAACCAACCGGGAAGAATCCGTACAAGCATTATTTTACATTTAGACCTGTTTTCTATTTTTAATTTAATTATAAGTAAGTCTTCGTTGTTGCAACAGTTGCAACAACAGAAAAGTTTGGTGTCCGATTGAGTCATATTGTCACGTTGCTTTTACAGCTGTTGTACCTAATAATGTACCTACCCATATTTTTGTTATGATTCCCTTGATGTTTCATATTTTTATTGTTACCAGATAATACTTTTTAATTATGGTGCTCGTTGCTGAAGTCAGGGTTTTCCGACCGAGGGACATTTTACGCTCGATCAGGAACAAACCACTCCAATAACGGTTGACTTTGGAATCTTGTACATTATTATGTATATGTTGCAAGTAGCTTTGAAACTTTGCATACGCGATTCAGAATGGTACGTGCGATCATCTTTACTATAGCGCCATCTCTCGTGTTATAAAATTATCGTAAGCACACAATTATATTTACTACTAGCTGACCCACGCAGCTCCGCCCGCGCTGTGTTTACGTTAACTAAACTTTCAATAATATACATTCGCATAGAATACAAAACCTCCTTTTTTAAAGTCGGTTAAAAACTTGGACCCACGTTGTACTTGCCCTCCGAAGCACGGAGACGTTTAGATCAAATGGCGAAAAACGGTCACCCATCTATTTATTGACCTTACCTAACGTTGCTTAACCTGATCGATTTCCAAACATTGTTAACAACTGTCTATGAGTGTTCCCTTACAAATATTTATTATAATTATAATGAAAAATTGTTAAAATCGGAGCAAGCGTATAACCAAGTACACATTTTGACTTTAGTCCCCTCTCCCAAGAGAACCGTGCTGAATGTCGGGATTAAAAACGTATCCTATGTCCTACTTCGGAGTATTAACTCAAATCATGCCAAGTTTCGTTTCAATCCATCCAGTAGTTTCAGCGTGATGCTCAGCCGAGATACAGACAGACAGACAGAGAGACAAAAATAAAAAACATTAAATTTTTGGCTTTAGTATCGGTTATAGAATGCCCTCCAAACATAATTTTCAAAATATCTTCAATGTACAAAATTAGACCTGTTACAGTTTTATTATAAGTATAGATGAAAACAAAAAGTTTTTTTTAACAATTCGAAAAAACTGTACGCTGACCACTGTTGCTGTAAACTTTTGGGCAGTATTGGAGCGGAGGGTTCTGAAATCCGCATAATTCTATTTAGTTAAAAAAAATGGGCAGACTGGAAACTTAAAAAATATTATACGCCTGTTCTATTAAGCCCCATCTTTTGCCCGTTGTTTTGCCTTTAGGGCAAACAAATTTACTTAAACGTCTCTTGATCAGGTAATTATCAAAGTAGCAAAACAAAATATTTTGTGTAAACGTTACATTCCACAAAGAAACCTGTTTACCTTAGATTTCTGTCGACAAAACCTACCCAGAAGACGCTTTAGGAACTCAACACACAAACAGTTTGTCGTTACTATGTGAGATACCATCACATACATATATTCTACATACACGCTGAGTTATGCGTGGGATAGCATTCCACCATCCCTCCATATTCCCACGTCGATCTTGAGTAGCGCAGGTCGACATTAAGTGGGATGTGTGTCACTGTGTTTATACGATACGATTGTATTTCTAAGCTGTCTAATTATAATAATATCTAGGGTCCAGTCTGCTTTTACCTTTTTGACCTAAAATATACTATATGCTTCGGTTAAACAATGTCTAGCTAGACATATGCACTTGCTGATTAAATATTCCAGCGTTTACTATACTACACGCATAGTAAATTATTACAGCTTCAAAACTCCGAGTAATTACAGGGTGCTTATAGAGCTTGGCGCAAATTACGAGATGTAGCGATAAAATGAGGCTGTATTTAGGAACCACGCACGATCCTTTTAACATGGGCGATCAGCGCTTTACGAGTCGAAAATGCTTTGTAGCGGCATCAGTGCAGCCGCTAAAACGCACGTTTAAAAGCAATGTGGCTACAAAGATCGAAAGCAGTGAATCATTAATTATTTCGTGGTCGTTATAATGCGAAGCTGTATCAATGTAGCCGCAAATTCGCTTAGTAACGAAACGACCAGAGTGTTCCTCTGTTAGGTAAGTGGCATGCCTGACCATGGGTACACACTACTTGTATTGCACTACCGATCGTCACCAGTTTAATTAGCCTCGTAAATTCACCATCTACAGTAAATACAGCAATGTTTGCACACTGCTGCATTGCACTGGATTATCTAGCGTACCTGCACCCCTGTTGGTCTAGTAGTTAGACACCCTGGCCACCCGCGGCCAATTGGCAGAGGTTTCGATTAGGTATGTATCAAAACAAAGTATAAAAGTATAGGTAAGGCTCTGCCTAGCTTGGGATTAAGTGACCGTGTGTGAATCGTCCTAGGATATTATTTATCTGGTACTGCCGGTTTATCGCACTAGCCTAAGGGACTCGCCACTTAGTCAAAGTCTAGGCTTAGTTTAGTTTGCTGCCTAAAGTGCTTCATAGAAATACATAGAAACTAGTTCCCTTAGCCAAGTCAGCGTTATGGAGGAACGCTAGAGAATAAAATGTATGAATGGCTTATCTCTTCGCTAAATCACGTGAAGAGATAATATTATGTTATTCCGATACATTTGTTTTCTATTACTGGAGCAAGCTTGGTTAAGGGGGCAGTAGTGCCGGTGCGGTGACATGTCGCGTCTCCTGCAGTAGGCCTCGGAATCACACCTAAAACACACTTAAAATAATGGAATTAAAAGACCAAATCGCTTGTAACCTAAAAAGTAAAGTAGGATTGACGTCGGTTACTTTATTCGCGTCAAGCAAACTGGAGTTGACAAGGATGGAATGATAACTTGATAGACAGACAATGCATTTAACGTTTGATTGGAATATCTGGTGATTAATTTATTGTATACTAAATACCCGACTGACGTGGACGCAGGTGACTATTTATTAAAAGGCTGTTACTTACTATTAAATTAGTCTATACCGATACCAGGGATCCAGTACATGATTCTGAACACTGTGTTGAAATTTTTATCGGCTTTTTCATGATTTCCAAAAAAAAAAACACTTTTTTTAAATAAAATTAGTATAATATCATTATTGGTATAATAATAAAGCATAATTTTAATTAACAAATAAATAACAATAAATTACTTATTTGTGGAAAATTTATTTAATTATTTATTCTTTATGCACTAAAACAGTACATAGGCAATTAATTATTATTATTTTTTGAAAATTAGCAATGTAATTTGAGAAATAAATATTATTCCGCATATATCCATTACATGCTCGAGAATTAATAAGTCAGTCATTTGTGATCTTCCATATAAATGGTTTCTGTAATGTTGTAACCATCGATATACTATAAACAAGTTAAGCAGTCACGAACAAAATGACATCG
The DNA here is from genome assembly GCA_911728495.1 of Furcula furcula. Classification (NCBI taxonomy): domain Eukaryota; kingdom Metazoa; phylum Arthropoda; class Insecta; order Lepidoptera; family Notodontidae; genus Furcula; species Furcula furcula. Next base: position 7,504,492 of record OU452244.1, on the reverse strand, counting down.
AAAATGTGGTCGCGGTTACATATACTTACACAACTGTACACGTAGCTAGAAATTGTAGAAAATAGTTTTAAATAATTCGTAACGTCGGACTAATAGAAGCCTTCACATGTAGTAATAAAGTCTAATTCTATATGCAGTAATGTTGGCACATAAAACCTTTATATCAGAGACAAAGAAAAATCAATAAAATCGCCAACGTGATACGATAAAAAGTAATTGTTTTGACTTAAACAATAATATATTCATTTAAAAGAAAATCTTAAAAACTATAAAATAAGGTTCAAAACAATTGCAGACAATTTGGCACTTTCACAGTTTTGGAGCTGACAAATGTGTGCTTCCATTGTGTGTGTACTGTCTTGACCAAATTATCCATGCTGGTGGCAAAAATGAGAACTAACTTTTTTATTATGGTAATGACGTGTAGTTTGACAGTTTCGTATAGACAGTGGCGACACTCCTATCGGCAACATTAATTTTGTCAGTCTCGGCATGGCAGTTGCGACAACTACAACTACAAGCGGAGAAAATATGAATTAAATAATTTTCCCCTTCAGATCAGCGGATTCTTATTTCGGATACTGTCGAAATTATGAACTGCATTTCTTCCTTTAAGAGTGGCTCTGCTGGCGGCCTTGATGGCGTTACCCCTCAACATCTCAAAGACCTTGTAAGTAAGGCCGTCGGGGACGCTGGCAGGTCACTCCTTTCTAATTTAACCGCTCTGATTAATCTAATGTTGGCGGGCAAGGTGCCTCTAGAAATTACCGATGTTTTATATGGCGCTAATTTGTGCGCTCTATCCAAAAAAGACGGTGGCATTCGGCCTATAGCGATAGGCTATACCATCCGCCGTATCGCTTCTAAAGTTTGTTGCCGTCGCATCCTCCCTACTGTATCCCAAATTTTTCAGCCTATACAACTCTGATTTGGCTCAAAGGGTGGTTGTGAGGCAGCCGTCCATGCGGCACGCACCTTTTTACTGCAGAACGGAGGTGAGGTCTTGCTTAAGGTAGATGTCAAAAATGCTTTCAATTCTGTAGACAGAGCTGCTTTGTTGACACAAGTACAAAACAATATTCCAGAAATTTACCCATATGTCTTTCAATGTTATGGCCAACCATCCAAATTAATATATAATGAACATCCTATTTGTTCAGCTGTTGGATGTCAACAAGGTGACCCTCTTGGTCCTGCTATCTTTAGTTTGGCAATCCATCAGATCATATGTACTCTAAATTCCAAATTTAATGTCTGGTATCTGGATGATGGCACTTTAGGGGTTCAGCAGATTCGGTATATGCTGACTTCGAAATTCTTATTAACGAGTTTCAAAAAATCGGTCTAGAATTTAACTTTTCAAAGTGTGAAATCTTTGTTTCGGACTCAGTGGCTGAGGCTCAAAAGAACCTCATTATTAACAAATTTAGTATTTTGGCATCTAATATTAAGGTACTGTCTAAGGAATCTCTGTACCTTCTCGGTGCCCCCATTCTGGACGAAGCCATACCCAGTTTCGTGGATGAAAAAATTAAAAAATTCCATGATTCCTCTGATCGAATCTTCAAAATTAACTCACATTTGGCATTCTTCATTATGCGTTTTTGCCTTTTTGTGCCCAAATTCACTTAACTTCTTCGCTGTTCTCAACTATTTAAATTTAAAAGTCATTTAACAACTTTGGATGATTTAATTCGGTGTTGTTTAACAAAAAATTTAAACTGTCCTTTTGAAGAGGAGCGGGTATGGACCCAGGCTACTTTACCGATTTGTTTAGGTGGTCTGGGTGTCCGCAAAATTTCCGATCTAGCACTCCCGGCATTTTTGTCCTTGGTATATAGTACGGAAATCCTCAGCAGGTCTATTATTGTCTCAGCCTTAGGATCTGTTGAGGTGACGTATTTGAGTGAGGCCAGAAATGCTTGGCTTTTGGCTTGCCCGGGTTCCGACCCTCCAATCTTAACTCATTCTCAGAGACAGTGGGATAAACCACTTTGTAATTCAATTTGGCATTCACTTTTATCATCCAGCGTTAACGATTTGGATCGTGCGCGGTTGCTAGCTGTCTCCTTCGCAGAGACAGCTAGCGGTCACTGGCTGCAGGCTATGCCATCGTCTCATATTGGTACCTTATTGACCAACACCACACTTAGTCTTGCAGTTTGCGGGTGTGTGCCAGGACCAACCTTCCTCATCGTCGTCGCTGTGGGGAGTACGTAGATAAATATGGTCACCACGGGCTGTCTTGCTCGCGTAGCGCTGGCCGTATGTCACGCCATGCCGCCCTTAATGATATTATTCGCAGGGGGCTTGTCACTGCCGGTGTCCCTGCCGTACTGGAACCAGTCGGCATTACACGAGATGACGGCAAGAGGCCTGATGGTGTCACTTTAATACCATGGCAACATGGTAAGCCGCTGGTGTGGGATGCGACATGTGTCGACACACTTGCTGCGTCCCACACCCCGGCAACTTGCAGGGCGGCTGGAGGGGCTGCGGCGACCGCTAGTGATGCAAAGCGACGCAAGTATGCAGCTCTGGGTTCGAGCTATATATTTGCGCCCTTTGCGGTGGAGACCATGGGGCCTTGGTCTCATGAGACGCACGCTTTGGTAAAAGAAATTTCATCCAAACTTATCGAAGTCTCAGGAGACCGCCGGGCTGGTAGCTTTTTCTGCCAACGTATAAGCTTGGCCATTCAAAGGGGTAATGCCGCCAGTCGTTTAGGTACCCTTCTAGGTACCCTAGGTTTTTTACCTAGTTTAAGTGTACATATTTGTAAATAAACTGTAAATATTTTGTTTCAATAAATTAAAAAAAAAAAATACGTATTATAATGATATCTGTTGGATCTCGTTATTGAAAACTTATTATTTACCAAAATGCACTTGTAGCAGGCTGGATTTCCTTATCCTTCATCCTTTCCCTAGTGCGCCTTATATAGAAAAAAGAAGAAATTGACGTTCAAAAAAAAATGTGACGTGAATTTGTCACCGCCTCCGTCAAATATTTTTGCTTATGACGTGATCGCGATATTATTTAAAAATAATACATATAATAATTAATTCGTTAAAAGCAAAAGAAGTGCCAGAGACAATAGCAGCAGATAAAACTATCTAATTTGTGGAGCAGCAGAGGACGCCGCCATCATCGCATCGCAGCCGTCCAAGGTAGGGCGCACCATCCGTTCCTTGCAGCAGCTGCGATTTATTCCTTTTGTGTTCCCTGCAGTTGCTAACTTCCTTGTCCTTGCAATCCAGTATGCTGCGAATGTAGTATAGTTTCTTTTGTCCGCGTTTTTAATATATAATTATATATTTATATTTACAGTCCACTAGAAAATTGCTTTAGGAAAATTTTTAAACTCCTTAACCCGCCATTTTTTGGTCCTTCGAGCCGGATAATGAATCTTAGATTTTTCCGAATATAATTTGTGCTTATACTATTATAGTAAAGCAAATGATATGGTTATTCTTAGCCACCACTTACAACTTACATACTATGTCTATATACGTATAATTTAACGTAATTGGTATTGAAATAATTATCAAATTTATTATTTTAAGTCGTATTCTTACGCATCCCGCATTGATAATTGTTTCATTCCATTACATAATCGCATTAAAATACTCTTATTCTACCTATTATACCCATTAATATTTTCTATTGAGTGTGATTTCGCATATATTTATTATAGTGCAAAATTAATTGCAACTGCATCAGCTGTCAACGCAGTGCGCGTGTGTAGCTTTTGTTTTAAGGTCACGCCTGAGCGATCCCTCAATACTCGCAAAAAGGATTTATTATAAGCGTTTGGAGTAATTAAGGTTACTTCATATATATGCGTTCAGATGTATTAAGGCAACTTCAAACATGCCTTTGAAAATTCATATTTATCTTAATTTTGAATTTCTTGTATTTACCAACTGATTGAACATTTTTATAGTTCAACGGTGTTTTATGACTGATTTAACAGTCACATAAAATATATTTTATTTGTGTACCCATTTTTAATTAAATAAATATTAATTATTAAAAATTAGCAAAGCAAGATTATGTCTCGTTCTATTGGGCAAAGATTTTCAGTTCCAGATTTCGATAAATCACGTAATAAATTTCCAACGCCAAAACCAACTAAGTCTTTTATTAACACTGATGTCAACCTTACAAATAAAATGAATAAAGTTTCTTGTACCCTGTGCAAGAATAGCGCTCATGAGCATCTGTATCAGTGCCCTGTCTTTATGTCAAAAACACCATATGATAGGTTTATTTACGTAAAAAATAATTCATTTTGTAATAACTGTTTAAGTTGCAAACATAGAACTTTTAAATGCACTTCGCAAAAATATTGTTCCCACTGTTCCGCTAAACACCATTCATTATTACATTTTGGTGAATTAAATAATTTTAATAATTGCACTTCCAATAGAAGTGTGTCCGCTCCACCTCTACATGTGAATCGCGGTGTATCTCAATCGGATCATATATCCGCAACACCTGCAAATAGCGACTCTATGTCTAATAAGAATGAGGTCAATCAAGTGAATGTTGCACCTACCGCTATACACACTTCTGTGTGTAATGTTTCTCGCGATCATTCTGATCGTTCTTTATGACTAACGTTTAGCAAATACTTACAAGGGCAGTAGGTACCTAACTGATTTCCAGTTTGGCGCCGTCTTTGATAGTAATATGTATTTTTAATATGTTGTAGTCCAAGTCCAACAATATAAATGTTTAAACCACTAATTCTTAGAAATTATTTCAGGCTTTTTAGTTGCATTTTGAAGGCGGTTCTTTTTTTTTGTAAAAAATATTTTTATGGACCGACTCGTGCAAGCGATTGTCATCTTAAAGGTAACACACCGCTTGTGACCACGACAGTACATAATCAGAGTTGAAATAAGATCAGAAATGAGACACTTCCGGCTCCGTGCTTCCGGTTCGTAAAATAATAATGCCCTCCTGTGCCCGACACAGCTACAGCGGCCAAGATTAGTTGGATACCTATTAACCTACCCACTTATTTGCTGCCGCACTCACAAACCTTCATTAGTGTTAAGTATCATTAACACAGTTCTTGAAGTCCGATTAATTTGCCACTTGAAGGCAATACGACCTACCACCAACTCTGGAGAAATGTTACTGTATTACTATAGTAAATATTTTATATACTCAAACGTCAGATATGTGGACGGTGCCGTTCATAAACACATTTATTCCACTCGTGTCGCCATCAAACGGGATCCGCTCTTAACCTTTGAAATATCCGAATGTATTCAGGAATTTCAGGAAACGTGAAATTACAAAGAGTGCGGCTGACAGCTCGATACGGCCCAAACACAGCTACGCATAATTCAGATGAGTTTTGATACAAATTAAATTATGTAAATAACATAATATTTTCCTTAAGAAAATTTAATTTATTAGGTACCATTAGGTACCATTATCATGGCACATTTTCACGAAATCCGTTCTGAAACGATGAAATTTAATATATAAATGCCTTTAGAATCTGTAGATTTAAGTGTTAGATTTTAGCATGGGTGACTTAGTAAAATTAAATATGTTTTCTTCTACATATATGTATGTAGGTGTGTTATATTATTATTATTATGTGTGTACCTATATCTAGAAGAAGTCATTATGTAAATCGGGCTTTTATACCGGGACACAAAAGGCAATATTTTTGAAGGCAATTCTCTTATTGGAACACTTGGTATTTAAAAGATACACAATTTATTATTGTAGATGAAGATACACATATAATAGGCTAGATGCCTTAAAAAATCTGTTTAGTATAATATAAGTACTTACATTTAAAAATATACACATTTTGCTTTTAAGAAAAAAAATGACAAAGATATCATCATCATCATCATTATCAGCCGGAAGACGTCCACTGCTGAGCATAGGCCTCCCCCTTAGAACGCCACAATGAACGACAATTGGCTATTTGCATCCACCGGTTACCTGCGACGCGCACAATGTCGTCTGTCCACCTAGTGGGAGGCCTGCCAACGCTGCGTCTTCCGGTTCGTGGTCGCCACTCGAGAACCTTTCTTCCCCAACGGTTATCGGTTATTCGAGCGATGTGGCCTGCCCATTGCCACTTAAACTTGCAGATTCTGAGAGCTATGTCGATGACCTTAGTTCTTCGGCGAATCTCCACATTTCGGATTCTGTCGCGCAAAGAAACTCCGAACATAGCTCTCTCCATGGCTCGTTGTGTGACTCTGAACTTCTCTAAAAGGCCAGCCGTTAGAGACCACGTCTCAGTACCATATGTCATCACTGGCAACACACACTGGTTAAAAACCTTCGTCTTTAGGCACTGCGGTATTTTGGACGAGAAGATATCGCGTAGTTTCCCAAACGCTGCCCCTCCGAGTTAGATTCTTCGGGCGACCTCTTTGACAAAGATATAGTGCGTTGAAATTCCGTACAATAAGTACACTTTTTTCTGAGGTGTGACGTCACCAGCCCCCTCGCGAACTTTGACGCTCTTAATCTTTGTCAATTTCCATTGATTTGTTAAATAAAAAAATCTATATAGTACATCATACATTATATTTATTATCTGACTGACTAATTAGAATTATTATTTTTTACCCAGGCATCATCCTTTATAGGAAAACTGAATTACTTTTTCCTCAGATACTGTCTAATTTTTCACAGGATTCCGTCTGTATGTATCATATATATTATATATTATCTACATGTATGCATAACCCGGAGAAAGCACTCACCAGTGGGGCAACTAAATGTAGACTGTCAACTAAAATTATTGCAAACATTTACGTGATCATTACTATAACGCGGTGTTGTTTTTGTTTAGAACAAAGATTTAAACATAAGTACCTACAAACACTTTTTAGGGTTCCGTACCTAAAAGGTAAACCTTAAGGTGGGACTTCGTGTGTGCCTGTCTGTCAAACTAATATATTTCAGCAACAATCATAAGTACCGATTTGAAATTTGGAATAGGTTTAAATATTCCTTCTTTTCTTTTCAGTGGGGGCCGAAATGGAGCTTTGAAATTCCAAAGTGAAACTGAAGTACTCAAGTGGGCTGTATTATGACATTAAGTAGTACATTTAAAAAAATATTAGTTTTTGAGTTATAAATTTAAATTGTAAAAAATTTCGTTCGCCCTCATCTCCGAAGTAACGGTGTAGGACAAATCTTCTTCTTCTATCTTCTATCTATACTATAATAAAACTCAAAGAGCACTTTTTCTGTACATTGAATATTTTTCCAAAATTTCTATGTGGGGATACTATACTATCGACATAGAGGCCAAAACAATTTTTTTTGGAATTATTGTCTGTCTGTCTGTCTGTCTGTCTGTCTGTCTGTCTGTCTGTCTGTCGTTCTGTTTGTCCAGGCATCATTCGAAAACCCGTGGATGGATTTTGATAGGACTTTCACTGATGTGTTGTGTAGAAGTAGGGGTATAAATTGGTATATAAAACATCACGCTATGTTTCATAGGGGCTAAGCAGTGAAACATTACTTGCACATATTACCACGTAATTTCCTTTGTATGTGAATAGGGTAATTATAGACTGATCAGTTAATCATTAAGATATGTATTATTACGCTATATACAATAGGGACTGAGCAGACATTTAGTTTGCATAAGATATGGCAGTGGCGAAGGGTCAATTTTTGTAAGGGGTAAGCCGTTCCGGTACACCCAGGAAATTTTCATTAGATTTCTGTATTGTTCTAAGTACTTTGCTGATAGCAATATGCCATTATATCTTTGAAAAGTTAAAATCTGTAATTCCCGAGCGAGTCCAAACTAGATTAGGAAATAAATAGGCAAGGGAAAAATAACATTTCATTTTATTTAAAAGCCAGTTCATGAAATTTTAATGAAACTCCCCAAGTCCAGGTAGTGTATAGGTATTGTATCACAGTCGCAACAATAAAAGATGCGAAACACTAAAAAATTTCATTATCGAATATCATTAGACAGTAATTTACGATGTTAGCGTGATTTACATTATGAACAGCGCCATCTATCGGCGGAATTGGACATACAATCACTATAGAACTTTTATAACTCAAGAACGGCCTATCCGATTCGGCTGAAAATTGGTGGGGAGGTAGCTTAGAACCAGGAAACGGACATAGGATACTTTTTATCCCGGTAGGTTAAGGTTAAGCAACGTTAGGTAAGGTCATTAAATAGATGGGTGAACCGATTTGTATGAAAGTGTGCATATCGGGTAGGTCTGAGAATAGGTCATACAGTATATTTCATAACACTAGGTCAAGGTTAAGCAACATAAGGCAAGGTCATTAAACAGATGGGTGACCCGATTTGTATGAAATTTTGTGTGCATATTGGGGAGGTCTGAGAATAGGTCATAAAGTATATTTAATGCCGCTGATACCATGATTGACGAGGATATATAGAACGAGAGGAGGGTGCAAGAGAGGAGAAAGAGGGAGAGGGGATTCGAGGAGGGGGTGATGGGGTGAGGGATCGGGGGAGTTAGGTGGAGTAAGGGAAGAGTGAGAAGGAGCAAGTTCGTAGAAGAGAGAAGGAATAGGGTTCAGAGAGGGGACAACAGGGAGAGGAAGAGGGGGAGTGTGACGGAAACCGAAGCGGGAAAGAGAGAGGAGAGAAAGAGCATATAATTAGATTTTTTTTATAAGAGAGAGATATGGATAGAGATTAATCTAGGGAGGAGGGAGAAAAGGGGAGCAAAATGTAATAAAAGCGAGGGCGGAGCTGCGCGGGTCAGCTAGTTTAAAATAATTTTAATATGACGGAAAATGTATCTTAGTACTTGCCTAACGCAGTTTTACAGATATCATAAAAAATTTGATAAACAAACTTAGTTATGCGGTTTGGTCTTTCTGCTACTTACCTGAAGTGTTTGATGAATCGCAAACTAACTTGTATACGCCTAAAGAGGGTACTTACGGAACCCTCGGTGCGCGATTCCGACTCGCACATGACTGTTTTTTTTTTTACATACTGTTATAAGGGTAAATAGTAGAAGATGTTCTTTTGTATGAAAATCCCATATTTTTGTGCCGGAATAATAAGTTTCTGTCTAATGCACACACGCTCGCTGGCAAGGTAATATTGGTAGCGAGAAATAAGCATAGTGATAGTTATTTTTTTAAATTGCCGTCGGACGTGATGGTCTAGTGGTTAGACACCCCCTTCGGAGTTGCTGACTTTCGGAGTATGGGCCCTAGGACGTCCATTGAGTACGGCGGCGACTCCGAGAAGGACGGCGGCGAGTTGCGACCCCCGACCCCGTGAGCACCGTGACGGGTTCCTGGGGGGCTACAATGCGCCCCCCGGCGGCGGGCTCAAGGTACTGAGGGGCTACTGGTGCAGATTCCACCCGAGAGCCCGGTGGTGCCTAAAATAACTGTAAGATATGTTCTTACAGTTATCCCGTGATCATGGTGCTTGCAACAGCGTTGAAATATCGGAAAGAAATAATTAATCATCCGGGCAGTAAACCCGTGAGTCAAAACATGATTGTCAATTGCCATGAAAGTTTAAAACAGTGTTTATAGATAAATAACACACAGACACTTGGTGCGAATCGAACCCATGACCTAACGGGTAGAGGCCAGGGTGCCTAACCAATAGAACTACGGGTCCGTCAAACTTCTGATGCGGAAGCGCTTTTTAACAACACAATGAAATGTGGACTCAGTTTGAGAAGTACTGCTATGCCTAAAGTAAAAAACTACTAGGTGGCAGGTCGTTGTACAGGAAACCGTCCAGGTTAGTACTAAAGTGTCGGTTATTCTGCCACCAAGCAGCAATCTGTAAACTTTGCAGTGTTCCAGTGTGAAATTACCGGATGCAAGAGACTTATTAACTAACGTATCGGGTGACTATAGCTGTCTATAGACAGGTGTGCCGCTTACCATCAGGCAAACGTCTTGCTTGCCTCGTCACTAAATTGAATAAAAAAGTAACAATTAAAAAGCACTCTAAGTCCATAGCCATTAGATCCTAATTGTAATCCGATTGACGGTCGAAATTCATTCATAATTACTCACCTTCGATTACTTCATTCACGTAAGAAAGATAGAAGCGCCTTTAGAACAACACTTTTACAACTAATCCCCTGGAAGCCAATTACTGGCGCACGCGTGGGGCCACGCGACCTTCCCGGCCGCTGCACGTCGATACACGCGATGTCTTGTGAAATCGGCTTCAGGATGTGTGAAAACTTGAAGAAGGCAACTGGCTGGAAAGAACTGAATTGTCTTATTTGATAAGAGATATATGGTAACCGATATACCTAAAGGGTTTCGTCCAATGATTTTGTTTCGACGCAGAATGCTTACTTCGCATAGTATCAACTCAACTTTTTCGTAAAGTCCACTTCGAAAAACCGTCCTCTTCAAATAGGTACCTAATGTTCACGTCGCAAAATATCCACTAAGCTTCGCTTATGGACATAAGACAAAATCCATCAGGCTTTAGACTGTAGACCATGCCAACGAAATAGACATGATATACAAACGTACATTTGAAAAAAAAACCTCCTTCTCGAGCATTGCAGTCAATTAGAATTAGATTTACCTACATAAGTATACATTATCAATTAAGTATTAGATCCTAGTCATTTTTTTTTATTGTAAGGCGTTTAATTAATGTTCATTTCAAATTTTGTTACGATATACTTATGTATGTACAAAACAAGTTTTCACAGCTGACTATGCATTGATTGCATAGAATAAACTTGAACGAATAAACAAACGAAGTAAACCAGGATGTCTATCGGAATTAACTACCATTTCTTCGGCTAAAGTGATTTGCCGACTGGAACACTGCTGCTTTGAGTATCGCTGCGATGGTAATGAAGACGGTATCTTGGTCAAAAGGTAGCAAAAAGTAAAATAGTTTATTGTTGTCCAATTTACGCAGATAGGTACCATGTAATAGGTACCTACAGCTTACGGTAAGCCTTTGTGTTGTCTGGCTTAGATTAAAACTTTAAAATTTTTGTCACCTTCTTATTTATAGAATAGGTAATATCTCCTATCAGTGCAATTGAGGTTTGTAAGGTCCCTTTGATGTGTTTAATCACGTAGTGAAAATATCTGAATCTACGGCTATATCCCAAATCCTCTCTTTTTGCTCACTGTATGTCACGGCCGCTACCTTTTCTTATCTGGCGCATGTAACTTTGCATTGGTCTCCTACTTCCTCTCCTTGTAAGATATTATTTATGAAGTTTTTATTTTCATGAATTGTATTTTGTTGATACAAATAAGTACTTAAGTACCCGATGTTATTTCTTGTTCATTCTAATTCCAAGTTACTCCGCGTAAGAATGTAACACGTTCGAGCAAGCTTATTATCGTAACACCTATTTATTGGCTTCTATTCGTCTTGATGTAGTAGTATTATGTATTCTGTGTCTTGATACTCACACCTATAAGGGTGTGAGTGTGTATTGCCTTAGCAGGTGTTATAGTAGGGTAAACAGTTGTTAAATTCTTGGTGTTAACGGATCATGTTATAAACACCATAATTCGCTTTAGATCACAAATCACGTACGCATCAGAACAAGCTGAAAAACAAATAGGACTGGGCAGGTCGTGTCTGCCGCATGTCGGTCGAGCAGTGGACCCACAGAGCGACATTTTCAAGCCCCGAGACAGTAACGACATTACTAGGTGGTAGGTTCTGTTACATATCCTTAGCAACACATTTGCATATAATAATAAATGCTGTGCTTGCATCCTCCTTATACGTCATTGGCATTAGCGTCATTTTAATATTTTATTGTTAGAGTGATTTTGGCCTTTGTCGCGGACGGACTCATTTCTTGTAAACTGCTATTTTCTATTTCTTTTCAATTTTATCTTAATTAAAGTGAAAGTTATCTTCAGTTAAATAATTGTTCTTTTTAAAAAGAGCTCAAGGACCCACTCCGTAACAGTTCCTTGTGCAAGCTTATGCTTGAACCGTCCAGATAGGTACCACAGTAGTGTCAGATATTCTGCCGCCAAGCAGCAGTGTGTAAACATTGCTATGTTCCGGTGTGAAGGGTACTGTAGCTGGTGAAATTACTGGACACAAAAGACTTAATATCTAATGTCTTAAGGGTCGGCAACGCGTTAGTGATTCTTCTGGTGTTGCTGGCGTCTATAGGCTGCGATGACTGCTTACCATCAGGCGGGTCGGATGCTTGCTTGCCACCTTGGTTGTAAAAAAAATAACGAAGTGCCAGAACATGGAAAAGTCGGCGCGATGACCCGGATGCCTTCCTGTTGATTGGCTGATAGAGGCGCGTGATATTGAATAAAAGGGTAATCTTGGACCCAAGATTACCCATTTATAATGCCTTTGCCCAGTAGTGGGATAAAACAGGCTTAGATAATTATACAAATGTTTTTGCGAAAAAAAATTTAGCGCTCCGTTTAGTATGTAAATAATAATTCACATGTTTACCTAATAAACACTTTTTGTTTTCAGCGAATATTGATGGCCCCACGCGTTTGCTAAGCGGGGGACATGCAGACAGATGCAGTGTTCTAACCACCCCACACACAGCTGTTGGGCGATAGGTACATAGGTATACTTATAGTGCGCTGATATATTAACGAGAACATCAATATCTACTTTCACTATCGGTAGACAGGAAATGCGAAGGGGCAGGTTAAGATGTACTTAGGTGAGATCATGTTATCATCATTAGTAGCCGAAAGACGTCCACCGCTGAACATAATCCCCACGCTTGGCAGGCGTCTTGGGGATCGCAGTATAGGTGGTATGTATTCCAATAGAAAGACGTCTTCGTCTTCTTGATTTCCCGAGACCTCTAACGGGAGGATGGGAGGGTGCTATTCTTACCCGGACACCCCACGGGTAAAGCGGTGCTAATTAAAAATGCTTTGGAGAAAGGAGGTAGGTACCTATAGTTATCCCTTCTGCATAAAATCATCCAGAAGTACCCAACTCTGTCTAGTAGGTACCATTATATTGTCAACTAGCTGTCCCGTGCAGCTCCACCTGCGCTTTTATTTCATTTTGCTCCCCTTTTCCCCTCCCTTTATTTATTTCTCTCTCCATCTCTCTCTCTCTCTTATAAGAAAAATCTAATTCAAAGCTCTCTCTCTCTCTCCTCTCTCGTTCCCCCTCCCGCTTCAGTCCCCGTCACACTCCCCGTTATCCCCTCTCTGAACCCTCTCTCTTCTCCCACCTTGCTGGTACAGCGTTCGTGTCCGTGATAGTACCTACAGGTTGAATGAAAAATCTTTATTCCATACCAATGCTATTTTAATTCAATTTGTGGTCGGTTCTAAAAGTTCGGTTGTTGTAATGACGGGGGAGGGGGAGGATCAACCAGATTTAAAAAAAACAACACAATTGATCCTACAGTACATCGATATAATATATAAACTAGATTTGGTGTCACGGTCCAGAAAGTAGTAGCGAGAAATAGCGCCCTTGTGTCGCTATTTCTTTACAAGCCACAGCCTGACAAAATTATTTTTGCCGATAGGAGTGTCGCTACTGTCTATTTGAAACTGTCAAACTACACGTCGTTGTCATAATAAACCCGTTAGTTCACGTTTCCGCCACCAGCACAGATAAGTTTGCAACCTCCGCGACCACATTTTAAATGTCATTTTGTTCGTGAATGTTTATCTAGTTCATATATTATATCGATGCTACAGTATAACTACCCAAGGATTGGCAAAAATAATAAAACAGCAAATAAAATAATAGTTATATATTTTGCACTTTTCCGAATAACAAGATAAGTATTATCATTCATCAATATACACGAGGTTCACAGTAGGAATCCGAGGATCACATAGAGGTAAGCCATATCTTAAATTGTCACCTAGGAGGTAAAAACAGTAATAGACAATATACTTACGCCTACATACAAGAATGAAGCGTCATCTAGTCGTGCATGACGATGAGTAGAATGGCACATGACATGGCAATAATATTATAATGAACCCGACAAAAAAAGAAAAATAATTAAGTATAGTTTTTTTTATTTTACATTCCCGACATTTTAAATGCTTTGTAACACCAATGGGAATTGAGAATTGGGGCTTAACGGCCTGAAGATTCAAAGATTCAAAATTTTTATTTTTATTTCAAATAGGCTTAACGCTAGCACTTTTGAACGGTCAATTTTTTAAAAGCTACCACCGGATCACAACGCGGCCTCAACTGAGAAGATCCGGCAAGAAACTCAGCGGGCTTGTCATTTTTTCAAATTTTTTTTTAAAACAAAGTTTGTCTTTTTACAATTAAATCAGCACCAGCGACAGTGTGTCCTGCCGTTCAAAATATCAAATAAAAATAAAAAATACGACGAAAATACAACAAACTAAAATGCCAAAGGGATAGTAGTTGGACCAGTCCCCCCAAGCAGCACCCGCGCACGAGTTGACTCGAGCAGCAGCCATCACTCCCCTCAACCATATTGGAGGGAAGGGGGTGACCCTGATGTGGAAATTATCCCAATGTACCCTTACATCACATCCTGAAACCAGAATGCTTTACCAAAATTAACCGGCCTGGGATCAAGTGATTAATATAAATAATTAAATCCAAAACCAAGCATGAAACTGGAAGACATCTTGATGTCCTAGTCTATGCAAAAAGGATTATTAATATTTACTTTCTATGCAAAAAAAATATCCTATTTTATGCATAGACTAAGAATAATAACTGCCAGGGTGTTGGAAGAATTATGTCAAAAGGAGACGCCCCAAACGTAATAAATGTTCCCACTATCAGAGTTTTATTAATCTTTTATATGAAATCTACGAATTTCACCTGCAAATCCTGACAGTCCTTTAATCATTTTTGTTTCATTTTTCTATCACATACTTTACTAGTTTTAGATAATTTCCAATAGAGGCGCTTGTGTATAATGATTATATTAATTTGATACATTGGGTATCAAATTAATATGAAACAAAAACAGTAGTAGTGACACCTTGCCGTTTCTTCGGTCAACAAAGTTAAAATCAGAGGCGTTTAGTCATTAATGTAGTCGGTTACAGCTAGATGGCGTTTGACCTTCTTTAACGAACCATGCTACGTTATTATCGTCAAATAAATATATACAATTTATTATTGTAAACGTAAAGCAATCATTTTTACCGTCAAAGTATATTATGGTTTTTTTTTCATATTACCCTATATAAACACTATTTGCCATCATTGTAATAAATATATATAACGTCGCCTTAATTTTTGTTTTTTACTCTTCCAGAAATTATAAGATTACAAATTATAAAAAGTAGGTAAGTATATAAGTAGCACAGTTCGTCACTAGTTACAGGTCTTATCCACTTTGGAACATACAGATATGATAAAACATTTATTACAATATTAATACATTTACCATACCATTTACCATATATACCTATAGTATGGGCAGGTGTCGTGTCTAACACGGTATTTGTAATATGTCATTTTTAATTAATCATTATTAAATACCATTGTTGACTGATAGTCATACTGCTGCACTTACAACCGTCAAGTATCGTTTATTCTAATCAAGCGACTTTTAAAATATTTCGATT